>OY812998.1:55554670-56934670 GCA_963681545.1 Germaria angustata | reverse complement strand
TTTACAATATATAATCCAAATTCTGATATTAGGTATTATTATTATATAAGTATATATATATATATATATATATATATATATATATATATATATATATATATATACATATATATTTATATATATATATACTCTTGTATAAAATATACTAGTGATCTGAGGATACTCGTTAAAAAAATTGCATAGGAAAATTAAAAAAAATATATATTTAAATCGGGAATGTGAAATGAATAAAACGGCTTATTAACTTCTTGAAACTCGACCTTTTATTGTCATCAGAAAACGTACATAAATTCATGTGTAGTATTGATAAAAGTGGTTTAACGAAGAAATTCCGTAAGAGGTGGAAAGCAAAATTTTTTATGGGTTGGATGTAGTCCTTCCTAATCAGGCATATCTACTTTAATGAAACATCTATTCCTATTTATATCAAACATTTATTTCTATATATCTAAATGCTCGAATTGATGAAACTGATTATAAAACAATATTTGCAGTATTTAGAGAAATACTATTGTCAAAAATTTTCGACAACGATACTTCTCCATTGTAACCGATTCCGATTAAATTTTGTGGCAATCGAAGTAGTTTCCCAAGTTTCGAAAAACGACTGATTTGACAAGAATTTTGGAGCTATGAAAAAACAGTGCAATCGATTTTACTGAATTTTTTGCAAAAAAAATTATTTTCTGACAATCTCAAAATATACCACGCTGAAACTTCAGGAAGCTATCAATTTTATACGTACATACATCCATATGGATGTCATCGCAAAAATATTCAAAATTCTAGGGCCTTAAAACAACGACGAGATTCGATGACGAAGATGTTTTCAAAATCTAATGCTGGTAACATACAATTTACAATAATTTTCTTTATGAATCGAGTTGCAGAGTAGAGCACCACTTGCTGAAAACACGATTTCATAAAATCGGGGAAGTTAAAATGATCGCAAAAAATAAAAAGAAATAAAGAAAAAAAAATCGAATAAACCTACATACGAATATGTATGTATGTATTTATATTGAGGTAAGAACTAAGTTAAAAAATTTCAGTTTTGAAGAAAAAATTTTGTTTTCAATAATAATATTAAGCTAAAATATGCAACAATATTTATATTATAAGAATAAAACAAGGATGAAACTAAAATTAGCCAAATTCATGGAAAATCTGTACAAATTCACACTAAATTCAAACCGTACTGATGCGTCACACAGAAAAAAATGCAGTTGCAAGTTTGCGGTTTCCCTGCTCCGTAATTAAATTGGAAATGAACAAGTAAATAATAATACTGATAAATCATACACACATACATAGTTATATGCATACATTTTTTTATAAAACTTGCAAGTTGTTTATGTTTTAATACATATATGTATGTATGTATCTTGCCACTGGGTGTTGATCATAAATGGCTGTTGATAAATACGAATACAACGAAGGATAAAACCGATGGGTTGTTGGAAGATATTTTAAAAATATAAATCGTTTTGTTTTAATTTGTTTTTCTGTCGAAGCCGTCCATACTTTAGGGTGCGTACACATATATAGGTATATGTACAAATAGAAAATTAAAAAAAATACAAATAAAATAAATATTAAAAAAAAAATTTAAATTAATATAAAATACACGAATGAACAACAAACCCAAATGCATACAAACATACATACATTAAACACAAATAATAGATAAAATATCAGCGCTGATTCTCGCATCCACTGTGCACACTCAAACTTGTTTCTCGCATGAACAAATTCTCGCAATAAGCGTCAGTCGGCTCGGCAACAAGCGGCCTGTGTGTATGCACCCTTAGACTAAATACTATACGTTATACTGTAATTTCCACTAGTGCTGTCAGTGGGTTCGGAGTAATCAATAGTTTCTATGTTTTTTGGTTATTGAATAATCCAAAATGGTTTCAATGTTATATTTCCATAACTAAGTTGAATGAAAACTTTAACGGCAAAAATATAACTGTCTTTTTGAAAACCCACATCATTGTGTATTTCTTTTAATTTTCATTTTAAGTTTGTTATAAATATTTTTATTAACAAGCATAAAATTAAAAGTCGTTAAAAAAAATAAAAAATGAAAAAATTCAGCAAATGAATTATAAGACCTGGTCTGCAAATCAAGTGATTTCAAATCACTGTTTTAAAATCACACGTGTAACTCGTTCCTGTTCTGTAAATTACACTATTTACAGTTTGTATGACTTTAACGTAAATTAATAAAAAAACGTATCAAAAAAATTCATTTCATCAAAATAGGTTTGAAACCACTAAACTAAATATTTCAGTCACATAATTTAAAAAAATTTCTGCGGGAACAAATTGTTAAAAATGTTGTAGAAGATTCTTTAATTTTTGTGACACTGTTTACCCCAGTTAATTGAATCCAGAACAGTGATACGATTATCCATATATGTAAATGGAACACCAAACTTAATGAAGCTTATTTCATATGATATATTTCATATATCGTGATTTGTATAAGTGCGAAATCTTTGGGTCTTCCCAGAAGTGTTCCACAGAATTAAATCCTTTACGCTTGCTTGCTTTTCTAGAAATCATGGTTTCACACTTCCGGAGGAGTGTTATTTATTATTTAGAAAATATGAACTATTTTCTTCTGAAAGTAAACTGATCTAGTTTTTAGTTCTCATGTAGATAATTTGACAGTCCGTTAGTTATCCTTAACTAACAGACTGTTATGTTAAAGTCAATTTAAAGGTGTCCCGGTAATTTAGTGTGTCGTTGCAATTTTGGTCACTAAAGATTCGGCTTTGCCTTATTTCAGTGAGTGAAGATCTTTGTAAAATAGACAAAAGTAAGTAATTAAATAAACAAAATTGAATAATTAAATAAACAAAAATAAATAATTAAATAAAAAATGAATAAATATAATAAATAAATAAACAAACCGAACGAACCCTCGGGGTATTTTTGTCCATTTATGAGAGTGAGACATTTTTTTATATTTTTTTTATTTTTATTTCATATTTTATAATGATTGGAGCACCAGTAGTGGTGTTTGAACAAATTTATTCATGGTAGACAGATTTCAAAATGACTGGAGGAATGATACACTGGAAATGTTTCAAGTGCTAATTTGTTTCAATGATCTACTATATGAAGTTATTGAATCAGCTATTTTTATATCAACCTAGTGTTCAGGAAGTATGGACTTATTAGAAATTTTGATAATGAATTGACAGCATTGTTGCATTACTATGTCAGATGTTTACTAGTTTTCGAGTAAGGCGAATTGAATTCGCCACTTCTTCCACCTTGAACAAAAATTTGTTTGTGTTTCTCACAGCTTCTTTCCGTTTATGAGAGATAGTGTCTACGTCCGGATGTTTTGTTGTTCGGTTGTGGGATCTGTTCTTTATAAGAGCTTTCACTAAATAAATAAAACACTACAGAAAATAAACAAGTAAATAAATAATAACATGATTAATTTAACAAATACATAAATAAATAAATGAATAGCTTTATATATAAATAAATAAAGTAGATAAAGAGAATGAATTAATAAATAAATAAAGATATAAATAAAACTCCCTTATTCCAATTGTCGTCATCATCGTCACATAAAGTCGACATTAAAGAAAAGTTTAGATCTGTGCTCATTACAGACAGTAATTGAGTATTATTGACGGCCATTTGCCAATTTATAAGCCTTAGTAATGGTAATAGCTTATAAATAATATATATTTGCGGTCGACAACGATCCTACAGTTGCCAAAATATTGCTGTCGACGTCGACAAATCGAATAAGGGCGAATAAGATAAGTCAAATAAATGAAATGATAAATGAGAGTAAAATAAATAAGTTAGCAAATAAATAAATTTATAAGCAAAAAATCCAAACGGTTGAATGAACAACTTAACTAAATTAATTAATATATTCGGCCTTATCGCGGTTTTCGATTTTGATAGTTTGCACTAGCTTAAAGGGACCAGCCAGTAGTGTGCGCTGACCTATTTTCCATATTTATCAGTAACCAGTAAGCTAGAGATCACAGGACGATTCTTTGAAATAATAATATATAAGTACGTACAATAAAAATTTAAAATTTATTAGTTATCAAAATTATTCGGTTTAATCCCCTAATTAATTAAAAAAAATATTTATTGTGTATTGGGCTGTCCATACTCATCAGTAGACTTCACTCGTCATGTTTGAAAAGAATTAAACTTCATATTCTTATAAAAAAAAAAAACTTTCAAATACTCGTATAATATGAGAATTTAAAAAAAATCGACAATGTGTGAAAATTACAATAATATATAATCATAGCAGGCTCAGAAAACAAAGAACCCAAAAAACAACTTATATTCCATTTGAATATTTGTATTTTTCTCACAATCTTTTTGCAATTAGTAACCCTTTGGGTAACAATAATTTTATTTATAAAACGAAACAAAAAATAAATATTTCATTTAACAATATTTGGCAAAATTATCTGTTTTCCCAACTAATTATTTAAAAAAAAATTGTTATATGTACTATATATACATGTGATGAAGTAATTTTTTTTTTTTTGGAAATTTAATGATTTCAATATTATTAGTATTGTATATAATTAATATTGAAATTTATTATTTGGGATATTCTAACTAAATAATCATTTGAACAATTATAGTCTCAAAAATATATATCGGTTGTTGCAGCTGTACCTGTTCGTTTTGTCTGATAAATACAATCATTGACATCCGAAGGGCATTAATTGTTGCATGTTACAAGTAAAACAAAATAGACTCACGTTGGGTATAATTTTTTTCTGTGCTATTTGTGTAAATGCATTCCAAGCCTAATATGATTATGTATTTTGTAATAATCATGTATGATAGAGAATTCTCATAATGTATTTGCTTTGATTGTCGTAAAAATATAAGGTTAAATGTTTTTAAAGTGCTTGAAGATGATTTGGTTCAGCGACCAACAATATATATATATTGGCTTAAATTAATAGATAAATAAAATAAAATTTTATATATCGAAGAGAAATTTTCCGCTGTTATTTTTTCCAAGACTGTTTAATAAATGTATTATAAAAAACAACAGAACAAAGATAAATGCATAAAAATTACATTATACAATAAATTTCCATTTCAATATATTATAAATAGTTTTACATTTCTTCTCAGTTGGTAGTAAATGTTTATTATCCTTTAAATAGTAACAATATTTATATTACACAAAAGTCATATACTATTTCATGGCGAATAAACATTAAAAACTCAATATGAGTATATTAATATCGGCGGGGGGCATTTACAACGGTAACACCAACTGCGTGTACGAGATTTTCATATTCGTACGTAGTAAAAACAGTAATAATACCGTAATCAAGCAGTAAAAATTTGTTTATAGTACGAATACGAGTGACTCGTAGTTGGTGGGGATATTCTTAATGCCTTCTAAATATCCATGTGCAGCGTCATTAAAACGCACATTCGAAACGTGTAATTAAATATTGAAGTTCTTAATTTTTATTGGTTTTTAAAGAATACAGAAAGGGTGATTCATATGGAGGTACATTAAAATAACAATTTGATGTGATTTTGTTATTATCGTGCGAAAGAATCGTTCTTGGCATTTTTTAAACTAAAGTATGATTTTTAGCAGTTCAGTTGTTGTCGTGTAACATGGTACTGTTAAACATGTCCAGTTTGGTCTATTATTTAACCATGAATCTATATATACATATATATAAAATAGGATGTGTGAATGTATGTATGTATGTATGTATGTAACGTAATGGCTCCAAAACGGCTGGGCCGATTTTGACGAAATTTTCAGGGAACCTTCAGAATACTCAGGTGGGTGACACTGTGAAGTCTGAATTTTCTGAATTACTGAAGTCTCTGAATTTTCATATTGCACCACCAATGACATATACATATACATATTTATTTTTTTGTGCTTTTTTTATTTTATTTTACTTTTTTTTTGAAAGCCGTTGTCATGTTCTTCAAAACGATATATCAAACTCTTAAATCGGTTATGTAGTTCCGAAGACATTTACAAAAAATCTATGTTAATAATGATTCAATATCAAAATTTTAAAACTTTCGAGTTTTCGGTTTATTTACAAAATATTTACATCATTCGATAAGATATTCCGCGCTTACTAAGGTGCAACATTTTTGGGAAACGCTGAATATCTCTTAAAAGATCGATACATATAAAACAGGATATATATATGTAACGTATGGACTCCAAAACTTTATGATAGGTATTCAATGGATTTTTATTTAAAGGCCGTAAATTTCGTTAAAAGCTCAATTTACATCGTGTGGTAATATAACACTAATGTTTGCTTAGGGGCAGCAACGCGGACCCGGTCAGCTAGTCGACTTATAAACAAACAACGCTTGCAAATTATTGCATTTCATTATAAAAATTCATGCTCGATTAAGAAAGTGGATTGTCCACTATTTTATCGGAAAAGTGTGTTCAGCGATGAAGCTTATTTGTGGTTAAATGGATACGTGAACAAGACGAATTGCCGTATTTAGTGTGGACAGCACAAAATTCCACTGTTTGGTGTGGATTATGAACCGGTGGCATCATTGGATCGCACTTTTTTAAAGACGACGAAGGCAGCAACATGACTGTGAATGGCGAGCACTACCGTGCGATGGTTACAAAATTTTTTTGTCGACCAAAATAGAAGAGCTGGACTTGGCTGACATGTGCTTTCAACAAGATGGTACCACATGCCACACAGCACGCTAAACAATGGCTTAATTGAGAAGCGAGTTCGGTGAACAGTTTAAGCTATGTTAAGCTTCATCTCTATAGGAACAAGCCCGCAACGGTTGATGCACTGGAAGCCTATATAGAAGAATTTATTCGTGAGATACCGGCCGATATATTGGAGAAATTATGCCAAAATTGGACCCAGCGTATGAACCATTTGAGGCGTAACTGGGTCAATATTTACATTAAATCATCTTTAAACATTGAATTATATAAGTAGATCGTTCTATCGGCTCTTAAGATTTCATACATTTCTCTTAATTGTACATATTTCTCTTAATCTATACATATATATAAAATGGGATGTGTGTATGTATGTATGTAACGTAATGGCTCCAAAACGGCAGGGCCGATTTTGATGAAATTTTCAGGGAACCTTCAGAATACTCGGGCGGGTGACACTGTGAAGTATGATTTTTGATTTTCGGTCTGTGGGCGGAGGGGCGTGGCAAAATCCAATAATTTATAAAATGTGAACAGCTTGGCCGATTTCTGTAAAACTTTTTGTCAGTTGTTCGTATTTTCGAGGAGAAGGTTTTTATGGAAGAAAATTTTAGAAAATTCCTCCGGAAAAGTCGGAAAAGTGGAAAAATCGAAAATCGAGTTTTTGTATTAAATTTTGTTTGAAATTATTCCTTAATGGCTTTTCAAATGAGAAAATAGATAGTTTGTCTGAAGGTTTAAAATTGGGGCAAGGCGAAGTTCGCCTGGTCCGCTAGTTGTACATATTTTTTAAAATCAAATCTGAAAGCTTTTAAAAACCACCCTTCATTTTGCTCATCCAAAAATTACATTTTTAATTAAACATTTGTTTTTCTATAGATGGAATGGTCGCTTTAAATCGATAGCTTTGCATTTCGTTGCAAGTAGAACAATTTCTGATTGTAGATGTGAAGCTAGAAGTTGCTAGGCTTACAAAAGGGATATTTTAGTTGTTGAGTTAAGGCTAATACTCGTAATTTCCAATAAAATATCGTATGACATGATTAGATTCCGAAGGCCCTGGTAGCCAGACTAGCTCTACGATAGGATGTGTCCCCGTCTCAAGAAGAGACATATGTATCGCACTCTCAAATTATAATGGACATCGTGTAGACAACCGACAAAGATTCCAGTAAGTCCTTTTCAGTACAATATTCAGATATACTCGCCGTATATACACACAATGGTAGTCCATCCTCTTCCTTGATGGCCGATATTTCATCGTCATTCCGTATGAATTATAAGAAAAGTTAATTAGGCAGGCAACTTGTGTCAATAATGTATTTATTATTTTTTGCTGTAGTGCAGTTTGTGAAAAATTTTTTAATTTTTGTGACCATGCCTTTCAATTGCTGTGGCTGTTTGAAAGGAGCTACCACCATCTCATTATGTTTTGTGATACAATTTTAGTTTAATTCTGCGTTTTATATTATTCTGATTTTTTGTATAATTTATTATTTTTAATATGGATAGCCAAATTATACAATAATAAGTAATTAATAAAAAATAGAATAATACAATATTTCCATTGGCCAAATAGCACATAATATTATTATCTTAACACTTAGAATATTTATAATAATTTCTAATTTTATCAGCAAATAAGTCCATAGTCTATGTCCAATATATGTTCCACATATGAAATCCACTTAACATCCACCATTCCTTTGAAAAATCGTAGTTTTCCATTGTGAGATTAAAGAAATAAAATAAAATTTCCTCAAATACGAGTATGTATTTATAAAATAAAAATTAATTATAACATATATATTTCCTTTTGTTCTAGCTAAACGGTCATACGTGCATTTATAACAAAAAATTGAGACTTTGCGCCAGTAAAATTAATGTAGCAGGCATATCACAGTACGAAAATGAAGGTAAGTGTTTGAATTTTAATTTATAACGCACTTTTTAATGCATTTTTAAGCTTCGCTTTACTAAATGCGAAATTTGTGGTTAATTTTATATAATTTAAATGTTTTAGGGGCAACAAAACTTTAACTTTTAAGAAAAACATCTTGCAACAATAAATAAAAAAACTTTTAACAAAAAATCAGTTAACTTCAATAAAGTTTGAAATAAATAAAATACTATATGCGTTACCCACTGAGATCTTTGAAGCCCGTGCCAAGGTGGTTAAAACTATAAATTAAGTTTTGCATTTAGTTGTCAACTTTCCCATCATCGGCTTCAAAGATCTCAGGTATGTAATGCATATAATAATGTTTTGTTATTTCAGACTTCTTGGAAGTTATTCTTAAGGTCCATTAAATTTTTTTGTTAAATTTATTTTACACCTTTCAGAGGCTATTTTTGAAACTGATCTGAACATCAATTTTAAATACTCTCACCAGATGTAAGATAATTAAGTTTTTATTTGTGTGTGACCACCTCTGCGGCATACTAGATATAAAAAAGTAAATAAAAAATTATATGCCAGGTGCCACTCCTTTTGCTCCTGGCTAGTCTCCTCTTGCTCCTGGCTACTCGCTGAAAATAGTTCTAGCCATAAGGACTGCAATGTTAAGAATAGGGATTTATGTGACTGCACAAATGGAGTTGCATAACATTTGCGCAAGAAAGGTGTTCTGTAAATCGCATAGCAAGAATTTAGAGGATAGAGGCTGTTGTGTTTGTGAACATTCGATTAAATCGCAAGCAAAACGCTTGAGTTTCAGAACATGCAGAAATATGTTTGGCGACTTGAAAATCACATGTGATTTGATAATCTTGCGAGTGTCACAATATGCCCGATTATTTTTTTGTAGTATTGACAAAAAAATTGGATTTTTACCTTAATAAAAATTTTCTGGGCCTTTTAGGGGCTCAAAATTTTGTTGAGCAACCGCTTTTATTGGTCACTTCTTCACAGCGATGGCGGTTCATTTATCCAATCAATTATCAATAGTTTTCATTTAAATATCTTTTTCTATTCGCTTTTAACTTCATTTAACTGACCTTCGTAGACTAGTAGGTAGTGTACTAGATTCGTAGTGCGAAGATCCCAGGTTCGAATCCTGCCGCAGAACTCTGGCAGTTTGTGTATGATAATTAAAGGGAGCGCACAACAAGCCTTCACTGGCTTAAGTGTATGTCGTATGACATGGGCTATCACACCCCTCCAATCAACCTAACCTAACCTAACCTAACTTCATTTAATAGATCTTTATTCTTGGTATAGTTTTTGATTCGTACTTTACGATCTTAAATATCCCTTCGAGTTTCTATTGAATGCCACTTCAAAGTTTTTATTTTATTGGATTATAACCAATTGGTTATATTTGTATCAACAGCGTTGTGTATTAGATCATTGTTGTGTTGAAATTTTTAAATAAGAACATATTTTCCTCTCATATTCACCTCATTTAGAAGTTATTTGTGTCCGAACCAAGTGATATTTTTTTTTTTTTTGCAGAAATGATTAGACCAATTTCTTACGCTTGCAATTGCTCTTTAGTCGTCTTACAAATGTTATTCATCTTAAATTATATTTGGACTCAGTCGAAAAAAGGACAGTATTCAAATTTTGTAAACAACATTTTATGTGTTCTATGGCAAATTTTATAATAGCGTTACGACTTTTTCAGGTATTAGAGACTTTCCCATTAAAAAATAGCAACCAATACAGCCCCATATGACCCAAGGCTAACAGTTCTAGAGATTACTATAAATTATATTGTCTTGGAGTAGTTTTACGGATTTTCCTCCAAATGATTAGTATTTACAGCATCTGTCTCTCCAATTTTTTCTTTAATATATTGTATATAGACCTTCCAAGCAAAAAAAATGTCGCTGATGTCATATACGTGGCATGTTTCATTTCATTTCAGCATATATCGCTACTTATTGCAACGCTCTTCCGATGCTTATTGCAGCATATGATACGCTAGACTCATCGTTTATTGGAAGGGTGGATACCCTCCACACAGTATAAAATTACCCGCAGTATTGATTTTAACATTGATTCCACATTATTAAATACAAAACATCACTTTTAACTGAGTATTGTATATATTTAATATGTGTGGCAACTTTATTAAACAAAGTTTATAAAAAGAAACTGAATAAATTGAGAGTAAAAGTGATTGATCGTAGAGGAGAGCAAAAGCTTGCAAAAATTGCTGAACTATGGGAACTGTGGTGTGTTGTGCGCACGCGCAAATGGTCAGTAATTAGTTTAAGTGGCCTGTGCATTAATTTTTTTGCAATTTTGTTATTGTTTTTTGTACGAAGTGTTTGCACTGTAATTGAGCGCTAAAGAGTGCTCAATTTCTGTGGTAAGCGACAGTTGGATGGGAGCGATTGCAATATGTTTGTTGCTATTTTGCTTTTGTACCAACCATACGGCGAAGGAGGACAGGAGGAAAAGCATTAACATAAGTCAAGCTTAGTTGCCAATCTTGTTGTTATTGTTTTGTTTGTGTTTTATATACAGGTTTTGTTTTAATTTTTTGAGCGTTGTTATTATTATTTTGATTGTGCTTCTTAGAGCTGCTGCTCTATGTTCTGCAAAATAGTTTTTTTTGTGGGCTTGTGTGGCTAGATAGTAAGCTGGGCTTGCTTGATGGCTGGCTGCTTGGTTAGCTCAGGTTTTCGTTAATAGCGACAACAACACCAACAACGAGAAGAAGAAAAAAGAAGTACATTATTAAGCTCAGACCAGACTTGTAACACATACAGAGTTCACTATCAGTTGCGGCTTAAATTGGTAATTCAGTTAAGTGGAAACACTGAAGCGATTCGCACGCAAAAAAATTATCTCCATCAGTTTGGCTTTTGACACAACATACACACAATAAATAGAACAGATCTTTTATAAAAGAATAATAATTTTTTGCAAGTGAATCATTTGCGAAATCTTACGAAATGTGAAAAGAATATTAAAGTTACTGTGTTTACCTTTAAGCTCATTTGCTCAATTTATTGCAACAAAAATTAAAAAATAACACTTAACATTTAGAAAAAAAAAGATTTTTCTTTTATTGCAACACAGCTGAAAACATATTTAAGGACCGTGGAAATTAAAAAAGATTTAAAATAAAAAAGAGATCTTAAATAATGCAATCGACTGCAAACATAATTTTAAAATAAAAAATTACCGTTTCGTGTTTTAGTCAGTTAAATAAACGTTTTCAGAGTGTGTCTTTCCATTTGTCTGTCTACCTTTCTGCCCGTCAAACGATCTGAGTGTGAGTGTTTTTTTGTGTTTCGAAATCTAAAAGAAAAATAAAAAATTAAATATATTTTATTACAACTTTTTTCTGCTAATAAGAAAAAATTAAATATTTTTACATACGTATTGCAAATATATGTATATATATAGTATATATAGTATATATATATATAGTATATAAGTATATGGTATGTTAGAAGTACATCACCTTGGTTTAATTAATATTAGCTTGGCTTAAATAAAAAAATTCCCCTTCTAAATTGCTGATTTAGTTAAAATAGCAATAACGTTAACAGCAAACGCCTATATTGGGCCAAGGAATTGTTTCATACACAGTGAAAAATTGCTTTAATACGTGCAACATTTGTTTAGCACAGACTACTATTAAATAATTTATTAAAAATATATAAACATTTTTATTTTAATAAGCATAGAATTAAAAAAATGTGAATGATATAATGAAATTGCTTGCCATATTATTTAATACAGCTTTTGTTTAAAATTTTAACGATTTTACTCGTACAACCGTATTTCTGCTATGAATTTATGCGAAACGGTTGAATTCGTGAATTTATTATTATAACAAAAACAAATGCAACAAAAAAATAACAACTACGATAACAACAACTGTTGATAACAATAACAATAACAAAACAAAATTTTCTTTTTTTCTAAATCTGGCTAAAAATTATAACCGTTACTGTTAAATTAATAAAACAAAGAGTGAATACAACAACAACATTAAATAGACGCTTGTTAAAAGTTAACAACAACAACAACAACAACAACTGGAGGTAGAGATATAACAACAATAACCAAAAAAAAAACAAAAACAACAACAAAAATAAGAAAGGAAAACAGCGTAAGCTTAAATTAAAGCCACCAGCAAATGTGGGTGAATGATTATTAATTTTTTTCTTCACTTTTTTGATTGGGGTAAGTCAATTTTAATAATATAATATTAAATTAAAATCCATTCACATTTTGTATTACTTGTATTGGCTTTCAACTTATTCCATTTAAACGTTACTCTATAGTGCTCTGGTACAATTAGAATAATTCATAATTCTAGTTTCTCTATCAACCCTTTTGTTTGCATTTGAAATTTGTTCTACTTACATATACTTACATATAACTAAAATGGAGCATTTAAATATAAAGTGTTTTCCAATAGGGTCGGTACGATCTGCTGCATAGTTCCTTGGGCCTGGGCTATGTTGGATTTTGCATCATGAGGCAGTTGTGTCTTATTGGCATAGACCTACGTATTGCGATAATATCACAAGAAAAGTACTGTCATCTAAGCCAACAGAGTGGCTGAGTGTTAAACGCATTTTATATAGGAAACCGCTTGCAGCCGCCCCAACTAGGAGAATAGACGCTGCAGATGCCTCTCACAATTCGCCGATGTTTAATGGCTGTCAAGAACATCGCGCAGAGACCACCACGTGAGTTTACTTGAAGTGTAATTGATAAGGATCATCGTGGATTCGCCAGGAATTTTGCCTTATCATTATACCCTTGGCTCCCATGTCCTCTCCATAACTGCTTTTAATTATTTTTTTTACGAAATTATGCTTTTATGCATTAAAAATCATTAACAATGGCAGACTTTTGTATATTTTTCGCCGAAATCTCTCGTAAATAACGAAAGGAACATAATAAAAATACTACTGCCGTTATTTTCTTTTAAAATATAATTTCGTGATGTACCTAAACTATTGGCGATATCCTCCACCTGCTTACAAGGACATGTCGAAACATTTTTTTTTTGCAGGAAGAAAACTAAGCTAAAGTATTTGTTAAGGTTACTATTATATGGGATGTATAATCTTAAAACCGGCGACTATATAATGAATATTCTTTTTGCTGTTATTCTTCAAAATGTGTCAAGTTACGTTGTTCTGTTGGAACCACAGTCCTCTTGTATAATTTGCGGAAAATCGGCGATGTTCTCTGCTCCAACGCATGATGATGATTATACGCACTACTCAATCTTTAGCTTGCAATTAATTGTAATTTAGTACCTCAATGATGGAACACACCTCCCGACACAGTGAGAATAAGATGCTAAAACTATTGCTAGTGCACAAAACAATCTTCAGATATGCTTGAACTTTCCGATACGTTCTACCGAAAGCAATTACGAACATTTAAAAAATTTGAAAAATCCATACATAATGACATACAAATAAGATAACAATATGCCTTACATTCCACTTCAATATCGACCTGCCTTTATTGGAAAACAATACAAATTAAAGTGCAATAAAACAATACAAATTAAAGTATTAAATTAAAAAAAAATATTTTTGTACTCGTATTAAGTTAATGATTCAATTCAGTGTTAATGAAATTAATTTTGATGTTATTGAATTATGCAGTATATAAAAATTTAGAAATTGAACCACAATTGTTAATTCCTTTTATATACTCTTGCACGTATTTGATAAATAGTATCGGATTATTTTGAAGGTGACGAACCTGAAGTTGGAATGAAATGAAGCACAAAATTTTTTTAATATCCATGAAATTTAGGTCTATTTAGAATTAATGTTTTTATCTTGGCCGGAAGGATACAGAACTTTTGTGGTGTTAATTGATCCTTTATCAAATCATTGATTAGAGGTTATAAACTGTCGGGTGTCAAGGGGTTGTCGCGGGAGACTTCTGGTATAGCACAGGCAATATCGGTTATAAGGGAACTTTGGAATCTAATATTAATATCAATCTATATGCCTGCATTTCATTGGCGTTAACCATATACAAAAGTTTTGTAGAACTAATATACTTATTTGTTTTGCAATTCACAAGTAGAAAGATATAACTGAATTCTATGGAATTCTCATATAGTATTAGCAGGTTTTTGTATAAGTGTGTGAGTTTGAATGCTTTCAAAAAATCATTCGGCTAAAGTGTACGGAAGCATATTTTTTATTTTGAGCTTCAGCTTTTGGATAACTATTGACAGTTTGTTCACATCATTATACTGACCGTCATTTAGAATGATATGTAGAGCTTGGTTTAATTGATAATCTCTGACACTAAAATTTATTAAGCTCCATACTGCCATTTTTTGGATCTCACGAATTTATTTTTTTTTTTTGCTAATACTTTATAAATACTTAAATCGTTTAGCCAAACTATGAAACTATGAAACACTGTTAACAACTTAAATTATTCTACCTCCAAAAAAATACCCTCTGAAAAACTAAATCCGTTAATAAAAATACATCATATACAACAGTTAAAATCACAAGGTCACGGATGAAAGTACACACGTACAATATTTTACTTATTCATTGATTTATTAAACCATTAAGTTGCATTTTCTTCACAAGTCATCCGCTGACCAGCCTAACTGCAGACAGACAGGCGGACAAACAAACACACTTGCGGTACAAAAAAAAACGCTTTGCATATAGATGATTAAAAAAACTCAGCAACAACAATCATAATACTTGGTAATAAAATTGAAAAGGTAAAAAATACCGCAAATTATTTTACCGCCCAAATCATTAAAAATACGAATACAAGATTGACGGACGTTGTCGTTGTTTTATTTTTTTGTAAAAAATTTATTTGATCGTTGTGCGCTGCTTGATTTTTGTTCGATTATACATAGTTTTGCATTCTTTCAATATCGATTGTGTGTTCGAGCGATCGATCGATCGATCCACTGTTTGCTTGTCTGTTTGTTAAAATTTGATAAATGGTATAATTTGGTCGCTTTTTATGAATTAAAAATTCCTACAGAATGATGATTGTATGTAACTTTTTCTTCATTTTCGTGTGTGTGGAGTATAGAAATAATAGTAAATTAATAAAATGTTTGAGAAATGATTGACAAGCGTTTACAAAGACCTCAAATTAAATTTAATAATATACATTTTGTTTTGTTTCTGCGTGGACAAGAGTTTCTTATTTCAGATCTACAATTATTCGTAAGTCACAGTGATTCGGAACAACGGTTTGCGTGAATGACTAATTCAAATAATGAAAGTTAAAATGTCGATGATTAAATTAAAAGTCTTAGGAATAATTTTTAATTATTTATGTACATACGAGTACATATATATGTGCATAATTCACACCTCGTCAGTGTGGCACAAATGCAGCAAATACCCGTAGCTTTCAATGTTGCCGCTCAATATATAATCTTTTATTAAATAAATTAAATGGGGGTCTCTAAGCTGTAATTATTTCAATAAATATCAAATTTCATGTCTTATTCGTTTAATAGTACTTCATATATTTGAAATGTCCTACAATTAAATGCGAAGGTTATTTCCTAATCATCTTATTCACGTACTCTTCACTATCCATCGCACAGTGGGTCAGAACTAAAATATTATGGGAGTAAATCAGCCACTTTAAAACTCTACAAGAGAGAAGTTGTACTCCAAAACTACTCTAAACTCATTAATGTAGTGTTGCATTCATGGGCGTATCTGGGGGGCTAAGTGCCCCAGGAAAAATTTAGCACCTCAGAATTTTTTCCTTTCAAATTACATAATTTTTATCTTCTAGCCACTCCTTCACAAATTGTCATGGGCTTTAGACTCCCAAAGAAACTTTTATAGTTAAGTCTATGGTTGTATTTTTCTTCTGACGAAGTTTGTTTGAATTTGAACGATTTTTCGTCATCTTACGTGAAATTTAATTTGCAAATAGACTAGTTTGATCTAGTTGCCATCTTAATTGTTCTTGTGAGAAAACGAATCATCTGTGAAATGTGCCATCTTGAAAAAATGTGAAAATGACAACTGAAGATGGCCCACAGCGGAATCGAGTCTGTTTACAGACAAGGTTTTACTTGGGATGGCGAAAAATCGTTTCTAATTCATAAAAGAAGCGTTAAAAATTCTCCAGTGAGTTTGAAATTTTTGAAGCCACATCTGACGAATCTGATGGATTCAGTTCCAAACTGCCCTGTATGATATAATATACTGTAGTTGAAAGTAATGTCGTCTACGACAGTATCAACGAAATTATCATAAATCAATAATCCAACGCTTTTGCTGCTTCTATTTTCAGCATCTACAATTGTTACAAGCTTACGAATTTCGTTCATTTAATACATATATGTTCCCATCGATCCTATAAGAAACATAGGGTCCCGACTCGAACCATCACAGCATAAAAAGGCATGCAAAAAATGTAGTTCATAAATAGCTTCATCTAGTTTAACTGGTTAAAATTTATGATTTTAACATTATCGTGTAATTGGAAGTCATGGGCTTATATTTGAATATACGGCTTATCATTTAAAAGAATACTTACATTATTAATATTCTTCATATTTATGACAAATTAGCAGAAATGAATGTGTTTTTCATGAGTTCAAAAATATTGTTTTATTGTTATTTAAAAAGGCATTTACAATGCATTTTATTAGAATTTACTTTCGGAAAATGTGAAAAAAATCTTTCATAATTTTTTTCATTGTTTTTGTTCTTTTTTACTTACACCAAATTAACAGCTGCCAGCCCAGGTAATGGGTAAATTTCGGTACGAACTTTTCATAGCTTCCTTCCTTTTCATTTCTACTCATTCTACTACCAACAAAAATTAGACACGTTAACTTAAATCTAAATATTTTTTATTAAAACATAATATTGCAGTACTTTAAAAGAAGAAAAAGAAAACGTATAAATAAATAAATAAATAAATAACTTTCGATTCTTATAAAGTTAACCTTCAGATAGGAATTGTGCTTGATTTCCGAAAATGGTGTTTGCGTCTGTTGGCTGCACCAATTTGTTTTTTCTTACTTTTGTAATTAGAAGGATTATTCCTCGCGAATGTGACGTGTCCTTGAAATATTGCAAAGAAAATTTTTTGATATTAAATAATTCAAGCCACTGTGTATCTGAATTATTTCAAATGCAATGAAAAAACAATCACATGTTGCAATTCTTGATTTTTGTTTTTATGTTGTAAATTTCAAATTAAACACTCACAGCCAACAACAAGCTGTGGCAGTTAAAGCAGTAACGTGTATAAAGTTAAAAAAAAATTGTCTACATACTAACGAGTATTATGTAGACAATTAAATTTACGAATAAGACAAATAAAACGCAAACATACAGTTTGACAAAAACAATACAATATGTATTGTTTGTGTTTTCTAATGGCATTTTAGCCAAGTTAGTAACAAATAATTATTGTATTTTTACTTTCAACAATTTACTTATTCATTTATATTTATATTTATTAATTCCTTGCTAGAATATAATCGATGTTTGGAGATTTTTCTTGTCTTTTGGTGGCTCGTGTACAGAGTTTAACTCACAAATCCATTAGATATGAATAGATGCATGTTTGTTTGTTCATACTAGGGATGGGATTGCGAATAAGTTCTTCCACTCACAGGTTGACACGCTCACGAGAATATGCTGTGAGTGAACGACCATATATGAAAACTAAGATCTAACAAATCAATATTTCTACTGTCAAATTCCGTCATAAAATTTCTATTGTAAAATCAGTACATTTCAAAAGAATTTCTTTAATAATTTCGATGTACGTACATACATCAAATGTTGTAATTTACACATCGAACTTTTCAATTACAATTTAAAACTTTTTAATTAAGTTTTCGTATAGATTTAATGACAAGCTTAAGCTTTAATAATTTGTAATAACAAAAAAGTTATTCAACGCTGTATTTCAACACGTCTCACGTCTACATTTAATTGAGTATATTTTTCAATGATCGAATGCATAAATAATGCTAATGAAGTATTTATATTTTCAATATCCGGAATAAATTTTGGAAATACAGAAGTCACATCGGCATAATCGTGATCGAATGAAATTTATTGAAATTTGACTTTTTCAAGACCCCGAAGTCGTTGTCGAGACGACAATGGTATTATTACCATTCGATAAAGACTTGAACACTATCAATTGTGGCAATCTACTAATTCTATGATACGTCACAAAATATCATTCGGTACGAAATTTTCTTTTTATCCTATTTGTGCCATTCTTTTTTATTTAGTTTAAATGGTGGTGTTTCTTACGCACATATTGCTAGGTTGTATCCTTAAAAACAAAAATTGCAGAGTGACTCGAATGCCAGATTATATCTACACTCTCGTATAGGAAGCAGTGAGCGCAAAAAATGGTCTTTTGCACGCGCTAAAGGAAACAATTACTCAAACAACTGTAACGCGGTATAGTTATTTCACAAAAAAAATCTCCAACACGTTCGAAAATTGAAACGGATAACTTTCGGAGGCGAAGCAACAAGCCACAATCCTGACAACACTTAAAAACTAAACAATGACGCGACAGCTATTGCTCGACCAGAGCTGCGACGAGTGGTTACTTTCACTGCATTGAAAACATTTAAGAGCACAAAATAGTTCCTTCTGAACTTTACAATATTTATGTAAACATTCTGCTCATTAAAATTTCTCAACGGCATGCGTGATTCACACTAATCACGACCATCTCTAATAGTTGCCAACAATACAAAGATCTTTTCAACAACTTTTTTTTATTAATAGAGTCGACGGCAATATGTCTTACGAAATTCAATCACTTATTTCTTCTTCAATGAAATGCAATCATATATGTATTTTCTTTTAGCGCCCACTCTTTAAATCCATTTGACAGCTCAGCCAAGGGAATACAGATAATCCCGTAACACATGATATCCTAACTTGGTGTTGTTTTAGCAGAGCTAGAAGCTCACACTTTGATGTAACAAATTTTGAATTGTGTGCCCTCATGGCGGCCAACGTGCCAACAAAAATGTAGATTGAACTAACTAATGTGAGCCCTTTAATTATTTTCGGACCTTCCATTACGGCATATATCTATGCTTGTAACCTGAGTGAGATCGAAAGGTCAAGGTCCTCAAAGAATATTCCCGACTGAATAGTAGCATTTTGTATCCATCCGTGCGGATTAAAATCCCGCTAATCTAGATCACACATCTGTCTCTTCAGTCGTGCCTACTGCGTATCTCGACAGAAACGGACTTATCAAAGTTCATGGCAGTAGTCATTAAGTAATCGGCAACACTCGTTACTTTTAAGGATTTTTTTAACTCAAAGCAGTCGTTTGGAA
This sequence comes from Germaria angustata, assembly GCA_963681545.1. Classification (NCBI taxonomy): domain Eukaryota; kingdom Metazoa; phylum Arthropoda; class Insecta; order Diptera; family Tachinidae; genus Germaria; species Germaria angustata. The sequence goes on along the minus strand of OY812998.1, from coordinate 56,914,661 downwards.
TAGCTGTAGATATACTCATATGACTAAATCCATTCAATAATGGATTCAGAGGTAGAGAAAATAGGATGTTTGCCCTCCCAAAAACATTAAAATTTATATTTTTCCCATTGCATAACAAAATTTCTCCACAAATTTTGTGTAATTTGGAGCTTTTGTTCCAAATTTTAAGCTTCATTTTTGCTTGCCCTACACCATTGACAGCTGTATTCAGCACCTAGTCATTATCAGGGTTGGACAGCATATAGCATTTTTAGATAACGTAATATGACATATGATCTTTTCATGTAATTTGGGTGGTTTTTGTGTTATAAACCGTAAGAGAAAACGTTTTCCATTATTACACCCTAACGAAAATGTATTATTGGTGAACCCATTTTAGATAATACTTTTTGTGCGAATTTTTCTTTGTCACGTTGTTCAAATGATTCTTGATGGGTTTTAATGTATGTAAAGTATTAATAATTAAAAGTGTTTCCAATTTGGGGATGTCTCTGGCTGTCCACCCATCATGGAGTATGATCCGAGACAGTTGATTCATTATTGCCTCCAAAAACTTCGACTTTCGCAGACCAAATCGGCTCGAATCCAAAGATAGTGACATAGATAACATGAGATTCCTGCAAGACGATGCATGTCCAGAGGTCTAATTTCAGTGGCTAATAGCCGAATTGCCGCCGCCGCCGACTTTGTTTTCGTTCATCAAGCCGCCGCCGGTGAACCAGTCGCTTCATCGGCAAATTTTCATCGGACGAATAAATGGAGCTTTCATTCTCTCCAATTTATCTATAGAAAACTTTATTGGATTTGTCATTATATATGTATAATGATTTTGAAATATGTTTATATAATTAAAAAAAAAACTCTAATATTTGACAGATGAAGCACTAAATGGTTAAAACTGTTGTGTTGGACGATTTAAGATGTTTGTTGAAAATTTAATTAACTTAATATTTTTCACGTGAAGGCTGAAAGGTGTAATTTGTACTAAAGTGTAATTTATACTAAAGTGTACAATATCTGGTTGAAATTTTGCAAACAATTAATTTGATACTGTTTTAATTAATTTTACTTAGGAAAGTAGGAAAAATGCAACAAGGCAGGCGAGTCTTAGCCGTGGCCAGAATTTTTTTTACTGAGGCGGTGCCGCCGACGTTGGTATAAACACAGCATGTACGAACTCGAACGGGCCTTTCTTTATGCCACTGTGCAACATTATTTAATTTTATCGATTCTTATTGAAAACCCCGTTAAATATTAGTATTTATATATACATGTATCCTGTGCAGTATTTGCGAACCTCTTGAAAGCGTGTTTTGTGCATGTGTATGTATGTGCATACTTATGTCCAACTACTAAAGTTCACTCTTACTCTTTTAAGTCAAACACGTTGTAATTGTTGCAACATGTTTTGTTTGGCTTGATGTTGTTGTTATTGTTATTATTTTCATACAATATTAATTTAGCTTTTTTTGCCGTTTTTTTCACTAAACTTGTTTCAAACGTTAATAGATATTAAAGCAGAAAAGCAGAAATAGAAATAAAAAAATAATTTATATTAAGTCTTACTACCACTGATTTTATTCTCTCTCATTGTTTTTTGTTTGTTTTGTTTTTCCAAAAGTTTCATATGTGATCACGGCTTCTATATAAACAAATTTATTAACTTTTTTTAAATACTTGCAAGAAAACTTTATAAACTTTTTATTAGAATATTTCATATTTCCTTTTTGGCGACTGCTACTGGTCATTAAGACATTAACTTGAGTTATTTTCTTCTCTTTACATGGAAACAAAGAGTAAATGCTTTAATTCATTTTATTAAATAACGAGGGTTGGGGTTAGCAACATGGCAAATTTGATATCAGCAGTCATAAGGCATCTGCTCTGGATTTAGAAGCAGGTCCCGGCTCAGCGTAGTTATATCTTTTGAGCCTTGTTAATGCTTATTTCGACTAACTAGATAAGGTGTTAAGGTGTTTTATGGAATTTTTCTTTAGCTTGGACAGTTGGTAGTTCTATATAACGTGGAGTCCAACCTGAAAACTTGTTGTGTAATAATATTTTATGTTATAATTTGCGATGTGGATGGAAGCTAGAACCACTTTTTAAAATCAAGCACCAAATGTGGAATAAATAAATACGGAAATCACTCAAGACGAGAAAGGGGTTTTCAATGTTGTTTATTCAATGTTGAATGAATATTTGTGTAGTAAAAAGATTGTATTACTTGGGACTCTACGTAACTTCACAATAGTCTGTTTGCATTCGTACAAGGAATTGTTAGAAAGAGACTACTCGAAAACTTATTTCCTGGTAAATAACATTGATCTACTATGTGGAAGGATAATTTAGGACTAGCATATGATTTTGAAGTATTCTAGGCAATTACTTCTACTAGTATGTATATTTATATAAGTGAGAGAATACGAACCTGTACATAGGAGTGAGCACAGAATAAAAGAGCAGTGTAGAAATTAATTTAAAAAATTTACTGGCAGTCGATGCATTTCAAATCAAATGTTTGCTTATCTCATCCAGACTTGCATTTATTGTACCATTAGACCAGCAGTGGACTGTCAATTCTAAATGGTATACAATAATTTTTTTGCCAATAGACATCGAAGAGGTAAGGCAAACCATGCTGATCCAAATTAAACTTTTGGCAGAGGTAATTTCAATGAAGTAAAGAATTTTAAAAACAACACGGTAGGCTTTTTAGGCGGGAAGTATCTTTGATTTCTCAGGCATTGTCTAAAGCAAACGCCAGCCTCAGCTGTGGAAATATTAAATTGATGTTTACCTCAGATATGACAATCAAATTACATTTTTGCTTTCCAACAAATCAAAAAAAAGTTGTATGAACACCATATTTTCGCAGTAAAGTTTCAATCACAGAGTTTAAAATTGATTTAAAAATTGTAAATCAGTTTTAGTTAAACGTATTAAAAGCTACATTGACTGTCAGGGAGAGTTAACTAAATTTCATTAAAAATAGTTTTGTACTTTTGCCAAAATATTAAACACGCCCTCGTATTTATCAGTTGAAGATAGTAACTGGTATTCCTTCAATAAACTCATGTTGCATGCTGCATGTACGATTACAATGACTGTGCATTTTAATCAACCAAGCAATGACTTGTTTTAACCTTTGGTAGATACAAGTATTTCCATGCACGAAGCGTAGACTTGACTTATTTTTGTCAGTAAATATTTTGGACAAAGTTTTTAGTTAAAGTCGGAGGAATTTTCTAAATACCATAATAAAAGATATTTTATTTATACATATTTGTGCCATATTTTTTAATAACTATTGAGTGACTCATTCTAAAAGATCTCTTTCAATAAGAGACTAAATATAACGAATGTTATCTAACGATTTTAGGTATTTGAACCATTATCAATCAATTGTAAGAATATATAAGGGCGGCTATACCGTGGGAAATTTTTAAATTTTCATACAGGGTATTCTATGTATATGTATAAAATAATAAATATTTACTTTCTGTAAAATTTTTAGGAGCGAACATTAATCACAAGACTGATAATTATCAACTTTTACTTGAACATGAAAATCAATGCTACTTAGAAGATTGTATAAAAATTAAAATTTCGGGAATATTTTTGATTCCATAACAATATATGTAAATATGCAAATTATAAATATCTATATAGAAAATATTGTTAAACTCTTGTAATAGTTATCAGCATAATAAACATTTAATATTTATTATTAAAATATATGTGTACAAGAAGTATGAGTTCATGTATTCGTGCGCACATTAAACTTGTCAAAATGTTTTGTTACTATGAAGTAACATGCTTCATTTAACAAATAGTTTTAAGCCAAAATGTTGACGGGTCATGATAAGTACAGATTTGTACACGTACTATTCCATGTTCACGATGTACAACGCAGACATCAATTTACAGATTTAAACATGGGCTCTGCACTGTGGACCCAATCACAAATTTTCTTAAAATATATTTGCTCGCGTACATTATAATTTGTAAAAATTATTACAAAACTTTAATGTCTGTCATTTGATTGTACTATACACATATATATAGAGGGTGATTTTTTTGCAACTTTCGTGTTGGTAGCTTAGCTGTTTTCGTGTAACATGTTACTGTTAAACATGTTCAGTTTGGTATATAATTTAACCATGAATCGACTTACAAACGAATAACGCTTGCAGATTATTGAATTTTATTATCGAAATTCATGTTCTGTTAAGGAAGTGAAAATTGTGTTCAGCGACGAAGCTCATTTGTGGTTGAGTGGCCAGAGCAGCCAGAAAGGTTTGCAAGAACTGCCAATTCTTCTCGAAAAATGGACTGTTTCGTGTGGATTATGGGCTGGTGGCATCGTTGGTCCGTATTTTTTCAATGACGACGAAGGCAGGAATGTTACAGTGAATGGCGAGCGATACTGGGGAGAGATTACAATTTTTTTGCCTAAAAAAGAAGAGGTGGACTTGGCTGACATGTGGTTTCAACAAGATGGTGCCACATGCCACACAGCATGCAAAGCAATGACCCAATTGAGAGGCGAGTTCGGTGTACAGTTTATTTAACACCTTTAGAATATATATTGTCTGTAGGGACAAGTCCGCAACGGTTGACGCACTGGAAGTAAATATTGAAGATTTTATTCGTGAGATACTGATCGATATGTGCAAAAATTGAACACATGTAGATAAATCTTGCGAATTTTTCTTTATTCATTACACTTTAGTTGTTTTTATTTCATAGAAAAAATTATATTATTTACTCACAATTTCTTAATAATTTGTTCCACTTCAAAATCATAAAATTATTTTTTTTACGAGCAGTCGTATGAAATTCTAATAATTTTTGTACATCATAAACTATAAAGTACGATTGCGTTGCAAATAACTTGAATGCGATGTTTTAACAAAAGTTTGTCTAAATTTTTTATTAACTCATTTGGACTTTATAGCGAAAATGAAATATATTTTTGAATACAGACGTTATTTTCTTTTACACTTTATTTATTTTTTATGATGATTATATTCGACAAGTAATCGAATACGAATACAAAACCGAATGTCATAAAATACTCTCAAATACGAATTAGAAAACTAACACGCCGCCATTTTGCGTGTTAACAAAATGGTAAAAATAGACCTATAAAATTCCTGCCTTAAATCGTAAAAGACCTGATAATGGTTTTCACATAATTTTGATTCGAATTTGGACCCACTGTTCTGAGTGATAAGATTTCGTTCTGAGTATGTGTACTTACATAAATACGTGTGCAACGACAATTCCACAAATTTACAATTGTACAAATTATAAATTGTAATAATAAATAAATAGTAATTGTTGTATTTACGTGAACGCTGAGCCATTGCATGGATAGAAATATAATTTATAATTTTTTTTCTTTTATTTGACGTTTTAATTCTATTTTTTTCTGCTGGGAGATAAATGTTTAATACAATAACATCTATCAGTTGCTTTGTAGTATTTTTTGCTTTGGATTCTGTATATATGTATTTATTGACATTTTCCAAGAATTTACATGGGATACTTTACAATACTCATGGGCGAATTTTGTCGCATATTTTTTCTGTGTTTAGCAGGTATTTGTTACAACAAGATCTCTCAAGTGAAAAACTGGAATCAGCGGAAATTGTTCTGAGCTTATCAGAGACCTAAAACTTGTTTTTAAATTACAACAGATTTTCTTTTTTATACATGCGATTTTTTAAAGTGTTTTATATACACGCAGAGAAAATCTTTAATCGTATATAAATTAATCGGAAATAAATTATATATACCGATGAAATATAAAAAAATCGAATAGACTTAACGTAAAAAGTTGCGAGTTTTTGCTTTCGTGTATAAATTTAGTAGAAGCAGAGCTGGAAGACTGGACTCTAACTGAAGATTTAATTAATAAATACAGATCCGCCATTTTAGATATATAAAATATATACAAATATGTCTTATTTTTAATTTTAAAATGCACATCTATCATTCACTTAAAAAAGTCAGCACAAACTATTTTTATATAGTGCTAGAACTACAAAAATTTATAATAGGGCCTTTCCTACATCATTTAAAATTCCAAAACTATATTGACAATATTTTATACTCTAAAAAAAAGAAATAATTGGTTATTGTAATTTTTGGAAAATAGTTTCTTATTTTTTTTATTAAATCGATTAAATATAATATTTATTTAAACATATTCAAATTTGTTAGTTGTGACTTTAGCTGTTCGTATGTCGACATTTTATTGGTCGCTAAACCAAAGCGTCAGTTAAGCAGATTGAAGACATTCAGCCTCATATGTTTATGACAAAACAATCAAATACAATATTCTTATTCTCTGTCGTATTTGAATGTTACAAAATACATAATAATCATAGTAAGATTAGAATGCTTTTATACAAATAGCACAACAAACAACTTATAACCAAAATAGGCCTATTTTATTTTTCTCCTTAAAGGTCACTGACGGACTAATGAAATCAGGAATCAGGTTTGAAAAAATCCAAAATCATATTTTTATGCCAAAGTATTCATGAGAGTTCTCTATCGCATATGAAGATAAATTTGAAAATTTTCAAATATTTTTGTGTACAATATCGATAAATTTCAATGTATAAGTAAAGTATAAAATATATTTTTATTTGAATAATTAACTTTTCAAATGTTTATGTTGTGGCTTTAGCTGTTCACACGAGTATGCCGACATTTCACATACGACAGAGAACTCTCATATTGTATTTGAATGTTTTGGCATAAAAATATTTACGAGGTTGAATGTTTTCAAATCATATTTTCCTATTTGGAATATCGCTCATTTTTTATTTTTTAAATTTACTTATATTTTATTTATTTTTTTATATAATATTGCAAGGAGTTTAGTTTTTATAGTTGTAAATTAATTCCTCCGACTTAAGTTTCCACATTTAAAATTTTTATTAGAAATAAAAAAAACTGTTTTATAATTGTCATACCAGTTCATAAAAGAAGACAGTACAATTAATTAGATAAATAGGGGGAATGCGCAGATTTTTTGTGCTAATTAATTAGTAAACACATTTGAATTTCTGGAAGAGAATACAAAATTAATTTAAACGCGTATAATATTATTCATTGGACTTGGACTACTTTCAAAACAACTGTTTTAAATATAAGCGATTGTTTAAACGAAAACTGGTCTTGTGAGTTAAAACAATTAATTCAAAAAAGTTTTTGATTTATTTTATTTTATGAAAAACTTTCATAAAACCAGGTTTTATATATATCGATTTTTCGCAAAAAGTCAAAATTTGGGAATGGCGTGTTTGATACTTACCCTTGATTACTTTTTGCTTAAAAAATATTTCATAAACTATTTGTTTAATTTGCAAATCTCGTTAACAAATTAACGCAATAAAAAACAATAATTTATTTTTATTCAAAACATAAACCAGAACTAAAAAATATTAATGAGAGCAGTTTTAAAGTGCAATAAACTTATTTTTTTTTTAACTTGAAAAAATTAAAAGAAGACGTACACAGTAACTCCAAAAAATTACCTACAAATAATATACAGGCATAGATGCCAGATAATTTGGGAGTAAAATCGTCAAACTTTTAAGAAAAAATCGTCGAAATGAACTAAATGATTCATAGGAATCGTTTTTTTTAACAAAATATTTATTCTTATTAAAGTAAAACATGAGAAAACAATTTAAATTAAATATAAACAAAAATTTAAAGAAAAACACATTTTTTGTAGTATTCAATACTTTTAAATTGACAAGAGACAAGTGTATAATATAAAAGAATTAAACTTTCGCAAGTTAAAGACATATTGCGTTTATATAAAAATATACATAGTTTAAATATATACATATGTATGTATATCACAATAGAATATTTTAATTAAATGGGGTAGAATTTTGAGGTCAACACAAGTGAAATTGCGTAGTTTTTCGTGCAATATAAGAAAAAAGATTTTTAAATGAATTTCTAAGTTTTGTTTTTTATGAACAGCTAAAGCAACAACAAACAAAAAACCCCAATTGTTTTAACAATTAGTTGGGGATAATATCACGAAATAATAAATTTCAATATTAGATATTAAAATAAAGATTTTATTTTTAATTTTTGCCTGATTGAATACAATCATTAACGACCAACGGGTGTTTAATTGTAAACATGTTGCAAGAAAAATGAAAAAAAACTCACGTTAAATATAATTGTTTGTTGTGTCTATATAAAACTATTCTAACCCTACAATGATTAAGTTTTTTGTAATAATCATATACAATATAGAATTCTTATATTGTCTTTATTGGTTTTACTATAAACATACATATAACGTTAAATGATTTTAAACTGCTTAAAGTTCACTGACAATTTCATTCAGCGACCAATCAAATGTCGACATATGAACAGCTAAAACCACAACAAACAAAACATATTTTATTATTTATAATTGTAATGTAATATTTAAAGCAGTAATAGTTGTATATTTGTATTAACTGAGTGTATTAAAAAAATCAACCACTTCTTATTTCTAAAAATCGTCAGATTTAAAGCATAAGTCCTTGAATAGTCACAAGGCTATTTTTGGGGCAAGAAATCGTCAAAATGAATATAAATCGCCATATCTGGCAACTGTGGATATAAGCAACGCAAACTGAAAGTTAAGTATATGAATTAAATTTTATCAGTTGCATTAAAAAATTGCTCAAAACGTTTTATTTTTTTGTACACACGCACATGCAAAAACGAAATATGGTAAAGCGACATTTACGTTGGTAACATTAAATGGTTTTTAAACACAACGAACTATTGGCAGACAAACCAACAATAAATATTTTACTTGACCGTGCCAATGTCTGTTCGCAAATTTGTCCAAAATAAATGCGTACTGTTTATGGCTGTGAAAATCGTTAAATTTCAGTGTCAAATTCATTCATTCATTCATGCGAAAGTGTAGATTTTAAGCAAGTGTAGGGTTTTCGATTACTACAATTATGCGAAAATCTTTCGACTCAATGTTCTTATAAACTTTTCGCATATCGTGGTAACATGAGAATTATATATGTGCTCAATACAAAAATAGTTATTCTAAAGAAATCAATAAGATCCACAATTTGTGACAATGAACTAGTGAAAATTCCTATTAATTCAAATGATCTTAACATAGTCTTGTCATTGCAAGATGTTCTCAGATGAATATATTCGGATGTTCATAAGCATGGTATTATGAAAAAATGATTTCTTGGAAGCACTAGAAATGTTATTCATTCCACAGTATATTATATATTGTAATGTATATGAAAAGCATCACCTTATATATTTGTCTTCTCATAATTTAATTTCTTATTTATATTTAGAACTTCCAAAAGAAGTTTTGAAAATGCCGAAAAATAAAATACATTTTCACCACTTTTCCAAATAATTTCTTAACATATTAAGATGATATTTTTGTTATGTTCTTGATTTTATTTCCTTAAAGAAAATAATTTCATATTAAATTACGAATAAACTATTTATTTAAGTAAAAATAGAAGTCGGGAAAGGATAAAAACTTGTATGAAAGTAATAGTTTCAATTAAAACTTTATGAAAAATACTATCCTATGAAAATTAAAAAAATAAGAATTTTTTTGCTAAAGCAATATTTTCTTAACTTAACTTCCTAAGAAGTCGAAAAAATGCTCTAATGGGCAGTGTGTAAGCAGTGAAAATGTCATTCATTAAAAACGACTTCCATTATTTTTTTACTCGTTTAGTCTTAATCTATTTCTCATTTGTGTTTTATATTTAAATAACATACTTATTCAGGAACGGCTAGGGATTCTTTATAGAAGAACCAGAGACCGAAATTTACCTCCGCTTGCTTGACCAAAACTCGGTCTTCCAGAAAGAAGTCCGTATAATTACGGAGGTCATGTAAACATTAGCCCTACCGAAGTTAACATTTTTATTGATAACCAATCGATAATAAGGGCAATTAGGCCTGAGAGGGTAAATTCTAGGACCATCTTCGACACTACAAACGCACGATTAACGATTACTCGGTTCACGGCGCTAGCCCACCTTGGCGTATTAAGGCCATAGCGTTGGGGACAGTATCCTTGATTGATACAAAGCCTCTTAAAGGCTGCGAAAATTGCCCTGTGAAATAGCGAAACTGTGTGTCATACGAACAAAGTCCTATGGAGCAACCCAGAAAAAGACAAAATGGAAGGCTTGTTGGGACTAACGTAGTATGAAGGAAGAACATTGAGACAGAGGAGCCTTTCCTCTTTCATTGTCCAGGTTTTGTGCAGGCAAAGATTCCGCTTTTTTGCTGCTGGCACCTTACCGGATGTTACTTAACTCAGGGATAGTGACTGGAAAAAAATCTAATAACTATGTACCTTCATTGCACAGAGTTCCTGTAGGGTATAGGTTTTCATTTTTCCATATGGTAGCGCACCATAGATCTTTAATTGCATGTCTTTTTGACAAAGAGTATCATTATTCTTTTGTCAAAGTAGTATACTTAAAATACAGTATAGAAGCAAATTTATAATAATTAGTATGGAACTAAAAATCAGTACAGTTTTCAGATGCTTCAATAGAAATAAAATTCGCTTGTACTTTCCCATGAAATATGCTGCAAAGGATGTGTGGTATTTTCTGATAGAAGAAATATCGAAATAAACGTATATTGAAAATGAGGAAACAAAAAATTTTGGACTGCTTTTGCAGACAAAGGCAAACGTCCCATAACTTTTAAATATTGAAGGCGGAAACAATATTTCAATACAGATACATAATACATCCCTGTAGTAATTATCGGAAATATTTCCAGATAACGTTTAATATGTTAAAGAGTCGGCTTAAAAAATTCTGATCAGCAAATAAAAGATCCTTAAGTGTGTAGAGTGCATAATAAAAAAATGTGTTTTATTAGATAAATATTAAAATTATTTGTATAATACTTGTATCTATTCAAGTTGGTTTTGCGTACATTGTTAGAAGTACATCGGCATTCCAGATCGATATCATAAAAATCCCGTTTCTCAAGTAAATGCAAAAACAATTCAAACACTCTTACGATTTCTTACGACAAATTAATTTTCATTTGGTTTGAAATGAAACTGGTTTGTTTGACAGTCTTGTCGTCATGGCATTTTGACAACATTGCAGGAAAGTGCATATTTGTGTTTGAAGTCTTGTTATATTTGTGATCTTGAGTTGCGAATATAAAGTTGTTTAGACATTTATTTTGTCGGCTGCAATGGAAACGCATTCACAGGCGGTTGCCACCTTCTAATACTTTTAGTTGAGGTTTGGCAAAAACGAACATGCTTGTGCATACACATTCATATTCAATTCGAACAACAAACCAAATCGTAGTCTTTTTTTCATTTACGGGTTTTGTTGAAACTACTTTTCCGCTTTGATTATGTTTTCTTGTTATATTTTCAACATGATTTTTCTTCTGTACAATCAATAGCGATAATCTCATGACAGAGTTGTGACATCTTGCAAAGGAAGTCCGTTATTTTTTTTAATAAGATCATGAAGGTTACACAAATTTAATAGTTTTCGACTTAAAAATACAGTGCGAATTTTGATTTGAAGTTATTGCCCTTAAAATTTCTACACATCGAGCATTTTTGTGAAAAATTATTAACATTAAACATTTCGTAATTTTAGAAGGCGTTATCGGATTCAAATAGAATTGGAAAGTGTTATAAAGCTTCATGTTGCAAAGACTTCCAAAAAGAGAAAATGCCTTTAATCTCAAATATTATGAAAAAGATTTCCGGTTTTTTTTACTACAACAAATTATATCTTTAATTGATGAAAATTTTTAACTAGTGTTTGAATGGGCTCAACAGTTATATACAGTGTTATCAAATCACTTTAATTCCCAGTGAAATAATGGAGTTAAATTTCTTCCATCGCTTCCATAGTATCCAATAGGGAATTGTTTAAATTTCTTAAAAAATTAAGTTACAAAGTATAATGGCGTTTTCTTTTCTTTTCTGAAAAATAGGATTGCCTTAAAAATGGGAAACACGTTTGAGGTGTTACCCGTACTGCCTTTTTCAGTTCCAAATAGAACAAAAACAGTTGCTATATTTCTAGCCTTTCTAACAAAGTATAAAAATTTTACATTATAGCTGATATTTACACTCAGAGAGAGAGAGAGAGAGATAGTGAAAGAGAGAGAAATTTACAACATTAAATTATGTAGTTGTAAAGAAATGCTTATATCAACCATAAAATGATAGTGGCGACTATGTTTGCAATTGTTTCTTTATAATGAAATATGTAACATTCATATACTATACTTATTAATTTTCAGAAATTTTTCTCAGGAAAAAAATATATTGACGATATAAAACAAAGCCGTTGTTTGTATAAAGAAAGTTGTTAACACCGTTTCACCGTAAGGGCAAAATTCATGTAACATTTTTGTCAGAAAATAAAATTGCTCAGATTAATTCTACAAATTGACAAATACGGTGTTGAAAGTAATTTTTTTCATAAGGAAATACTAATTTCTTTCTTTCTTCTTCAACGTAAGTTTTTAAAGTGGAAAATTTTAAATGAAACAATAAAATGAAAGTAATAAATATTTAACAGTTTTGCGTTGGAAATACCTACTTTTTCTCATTCTACGTTCGCGCTTGATCTCTCATATGTTTTATTTATAACTAGCTGACCCGGGCAAACCTTGTTTTGCCTTCAAATTTGCACTAAATCGACATAGCAATTATTGTTCAAATAAAGGTATCGGGCTAATTAACCCCACTACATGCTGATTAAGGACCCAACGCCTTCAGCAAAACGCAGCATAAGCTTATCGCGCTAATCTCTATTGGGCAAAACACAAAAAACAAAATATTGGGCAATCTGTCTGGCGAACTTCAAACTACACAGAAACACTCCTCACGTCCCATAGAACATGTATATAAAGTTTGGTCAAAACCGGTGCAGTAGTTCTTGAGTTACGGTGCAAAAACACACACACAAAACTAAGTATTGCGCCATCTATCGGACGAACTTCAAACTACACAGAAACACTCCTCACGTCGCATAGAACATGTATATAAAATTTGGTCAAAACCGGTGCAGTAGTTCTTGAGTTACGGTGCAAAAACACACACACAAAACTAAGTATTGCGCCATCTGTCGGACGAACTTCAAACTACACAGAAACACTCCTCACGTCCCATAGAACATGTATATAAAGTTTGGTCAAAATCGGTGCAGTAGTTTTTGAGTTTAGCGATCACGAACATACACGTAATTTTTATGTACATAATATAGCTGACACCGTCAGCTCAAAATATCTTCGGAACTACATAATCGATTTAAGAGTTTGATATTTTGTTTTGAAGAACATGACAACGGCTTTCCAAAAAAAGTAAAATAAAATAAAAAAAGCACAAAAAATAAATATATGTGTATGTCATTGGTAGTGCAATATAAAAATTGGATTTTGCCACGCCCCTCCGCCCACAGACCGAAAATAAAAAATCGGACTTCACAGTGTCACCCGCCCGAGTATTCTGAAGGTTCCCTGAAAATTTCGTCAAAATCGGCCCAACCGTTTTGGAGCCATTACGTTACATACATACACACATCCAATTTTATATATGTATATAGAAGATAATTGATTGGTGTAATAGAAAGTTTTAGAAAATTATTTCCTCCTATACAGTTAGTGTGGCTAACTAATGGCATTATCTTTTAAAGAAAAAGGAGTTTATTGTTCTTTAATAAGATCAAACTTATTAGGAAGCAGCACGCAATCCTGTGAGGAAGTTAAATTTTCTAAACTAGAGAACTAAATTTTCTAAATTTAAACGATAAGTAGATTGTATTTTTTTTTTCTTTTTTTGTAAATTGATAAACAAAATGTTACGTTTTTCACAAAAGAAAATGGCTTAATTATTTTTTGCCTTCTACAAAAAATACCATTTCACACGTTATACGAGTAATTGCTTAATTTTCAATACGAAATTAATTGACTGAACAAACTTGAAGTCATACTAATAAATTTTATTAATTTAAAGCTCAAAAATTTCCATCATAATTAAATAAAAACTGACGATTTTCTTAGGGTCACGTTTTGTCAAACGAAACGTTTCTTGGCTTTTGAAATTAGCATGCAAATTAATGGGAACTAATTTAATATTAGGATTTTTTTCATACAAAATGTACCCCTTAAACTAATTCTAATACAAATGCATATAAAACAAAACGTCAACAAATATTGATCGTATGGACATAATTCGAGCAAATTTCTCCAAAAAATATGTTTATTTTTTGAAATTTATTGCAAATGTACGTTGGACATTTCCAATATTTAAATTTGGACAACAATGATTTTGTGACTTGATATTTTCGTTTTTATTATATATTTCTTTTTGACCATCCTCTGCTTATCCGGCTAGCGTTTGAAATTGTTAAAGTCCTTATATAGTTTTTTATATCTATGGATGTTTACATGCCTGCATATTGGCTTGGTAATCTGTCTGTTTCGTCTAATTCTGTCATTCTGTCTGTTTGATTGTAAGGCTTTGACTCCTTTTCGTCTTAATTAATTGGATACTAGTTTTGGTAACACCTGCTCGACTGTGTGTACGTGCTTATTTTTTATTACAAACTTTTTATTGTTGGCAGAATATGACGTTTATCATGTCAACACTTTCAACAAATAATATTAACAACTATAACAACTATTTGAACTGACAAAAGAAATAAAGATCATCATAAATGTCATAGCTTTATGTATTTTTAATGAGTCTTACAGAAAAGTGATGTATGTCATGTTCAAATTGAATCATGTTACAAAGTTTTGGAGTTGAACTAATAGTTCAAAGATATTTATTTATTGAATCGATGTGTTCGTCATTTTTCTTTGTGAAAATTATAAATGGGTGATAGATAACGTAATGCGAGCTGTCAATGAATGTTAAGGTTGACAACAGTATTATAATTTACATAACCAGAATTAAAAAAAAAATACAGACAAAAGTAATCAAAAGCGGCAAGCGTTTTATACCTATCCAAAACTCTTATGTCCATACAACTTTTATAGAGCAATAATGCGGTGCCAACGCTAAGTGACCGGAAAAATCCAACTTTGGTAGGCCATTAAAAAGTGAAGTTAGCTGCAGAAAATGGGAAAAAGTACATGAATTAAATTGCCAAAATATTAATATCATTGTTTATCTTTAAAGTGCGAAATTGCTTTCTTGTGGCTTGAAAAGAATTGGAGACTAGAAAGAAAGGATTACAAAAATCTCCTAAATCAAATTTGAGGCTACAATCAAAGCATTATCTACATTGCACAACAGGATGCAATCAAATATAAATGGGAAATGGGATGTATTTGGAGATGTGGGTGAATAAAAGTTCTTGTAATTTTAGTATAACAATTGGATTCTCTTTCATCGTAGGGTGTAAATGACTTAAGACTTAATTGGATATTTTTACGAAATGTTGTAGTTGTGTAGGATATCATGTAGTCGGATTAATCCAACCGTTTTATTGTAATCAACAATCTCTATTCTCTAGAAACTGATATTTTGACGTAAGGCGTCCTGTTTTTTTTTTTAATTCAATCAGCTAAAGAAAAATGGGTGTTCTCTGTAGTATTAACTACCATATAAAGAAAAGAATTGAAATAGTTTAAAAAATAAATGAGTTGACATCTTAAATTAATAAATTACACGAATTAATTATATTCGCATAAAATATCCGTTGTAGAGTGTTATTATTATTAGTTTTAAAGCTCCTGAACGAACAATGGAATAGTTAAATCTATGCAAATTATTATAAATGAATTTAATTAAATTAAATTTTATTGTTTAATAATCTGCAATATCTTTTATTAGATATTTGTTTGCAAATCCAGTTTCGGATATTCATAATCTTTATTTATTATTGATTTGGTTAAATGATTAATGTGAAATTTCCAAAAGTGTTTAGAGACAATCGATTCTTTAATTTTTTGATCTTTTTCTATTTGTTTATAATTAAATTATATTTTTGAAACATTTGAGTGGTTTTTTAATTTCTCAATAAATTCTAATCATTCCTATTGAAATCAATACTTATAGTAGAAAATAAATCTTAATCATTCCTATTGAAATTAAGCTTATTTGTTAAGGCTAAAAAAATTGCTTTAATCGAGAATTATTGTGGGAATTTTGGTCAATTATCAAAATACTTGCATATAAAATTCGTTTGAGTAATGAATTTTGATTTTTGCTTAGTGATACATAGAATTGGTTTGGTTTTAATTATGGTAAGCGTTTATTCATTAATATTATTTTTTCTTTGTGTTCGGATACTATTCTATTGTTAAATTAATTTTCAAGAACCTTAACAATCTGACATTCAGACATGTGTATTTTTGGCAAAAAATTTTGGCATTTAACGTAAGAAATATTTAAAATATTGCTATAATACTTTAAAATATTGCTATCGTACTTTTTCTTAAAATCCAGTAAGAAGTTTGATTTTATATTTTTTTTTTCAAAATTCTAGCAATGTTTTACTCAATTAGGGAAAAGTATGAATAGAAATTTAAGACAGGCATTTACAACTTTTAAGTATTTAAAATTTTATGAACTATTCGCGAATAAATCATTTCCTAAACTGAATTTGTTTTACTAAAATAAAAGTTTGTTATTTTTATGATATGAATTCTTGAAGTTTATTAAAAATTTACCAAATTTGTAGGAAATATGTTTTTGAATAAAAATTTTCGTTAAATGTAATAACTATTAACAATTTTTACATCAAATTTTTGTTATATTTAAGTTTATGTTATTTCCTACTTTTAGGAAAATTTTTTAGAAAATTGATTTTAGTATGTCTTTCTAAATGTATTTCTAAGCAACTCTAAAAGGACAACAGAGTTTATCAATTCGGATATAAAGAGATGATTTTACGTTCTAACAAGTACTTTGGCCTCCACAGTCAGTGAATAAGTCTTTTACAAAAATATTTCGTTGTCTTCTTCCCTTGAATATTCGTCTAGTCTTCCTTAGATTGTTTTTATATTATTAATTTTTCTTTAGTTGGCGTAGTAGGAAAAAAATGCAGGAAAAAATGTGGCAGACAAAAATTTACAGAAATTGAAGTAGTGGTTTGACGTTTTTCACTAGTTACCAATTAAACATAAATTGATCAAATATTGTACATGTTTTATTGATATTTTTAGGTATAATTATTTGGTAATTAATTTGAGTAGTTGCTAAAACAAGTAACAAGCCTCATTAAACCGCATTAATAGCCATAAACAATTTTACACAATTAGTGGCACCACATGAATATATTATTTTTTAAATTTGTGGTTGGCAAACAGATTATAACAAAAGCCATACAAAATAGATTCTAAGAAAGTCATTTACTTACATATTGTGTATGTATGTATGTATGTATGTATGTTTGTATGTATGTTTGTATGTGTATTTAATTTTTTGCAATTAGTCTTTTTTTTTATTAATTTTATAAACACATAAAATTTGCAGGCTTGAACAACGATACCATCATCACCTTCATTTATAATTATTTTTAGTTAAGGAAATATTTTTATTTTGTTAGTTTTTGAAATTAATTGTTTTGAAAAGTTTCGGTTCACATGAAAAACACAGTAACGTAACGAATTAAAATGTTGCTCTTTTTGACTGGGTTTTATGGTATAATTTTATTGAGCAAAAAATATAAAAAAAAAGATTAATAAAGCAATATGACGGAAAAATTCATATTCTGTTACGAAAATAAAATGAAATAAAATAATTAACTATGGGATTTTCGCTGAAGACATTTCACCATCCATAGACCAAAAAAATAAAGACACTTGTACATTTGATCAGAGTAACATTGTGTCTATAATGTGGTATAAGTATGACACAAAAATGTTCGCAGAGGTTCAATGTGTCTTTTTGATTTAATAATGAACTTCATCAGTTTTCAATGTAACAAATCAATCATGAATATCTGGATTGTGCAATAAATGGCACTTAGGAAATATTACGCGAAATCCTGCCATACTCGTTTAACGCCTGTTATTAAGCATTTCTTATATGAAAGCTGTAGAATATTTTCTCAGGTATAAATTGAAGGAGCAAAATAATTTCGTGTAAATTTATAGAAACAATTAATTTTCAGCCAACTTCACAAAATCAGGAGGTTATTAATTCGTCTATAATTTTTTTAATTTTTTGAAAACGCATAAATCTATCATTTGGGAACTGTATTCAAGTCGCCCCTATTCTCATAGTCTAATTCTCATTTAAGTTTTGCGTTAAGGTGCCAGCTTCAACTGATTGGGCTTATTGCTGAAAGAAATTGGTTGGAAAGTGCTATCATCCACGAAAGAGTATATGGGCTTGGGAATTTAATGTAGAAGGTCATTAAGAACTTTTTCTTCTCAAACATACAGCACGACTTTAGGGTATAGCATATATTGCACGGACTTAAATTATATCAATTAAGAATTCAAAAAAAATTTTTTTTTCCAAATTTTGTCATTTCATTAAAAGGCGGGTCAGTGAAACAGAAATAAAAAAACATCATCGTACTCGTACATGGTAATGAATGAAAAGATAAAAGACTCTTAAAGACTCTTCATACAATTTGTTAAACAATACTAATATTAATTATTTTTATGTACATGTTTTATTATATATATAATGAAAAGAAATAGTACGTAATCGCATTTGTTCATTTTGTTTTAGTTTTTGTTATTCATTGACTATTCGCCGTCCATATACTTGGTTATTGAGTTAACGATGATTTTTTTATTCTATCGTTTATTTTCTTTTGGTGTGAAATGCACCTTGACATTTTAAGGAGTCAGTTGGATATTCTCATCTGTATTGTTTTCTACGTCAATTATATATTTAAAATAAAAAAGTAGAAAATTTCAAAATATGATGACTGAAATAAAAAGACATACGAGTACATTTGAGTTAAACTTTTTATTTCTTTGTATAATTAATTTTTAGATTTTTATTTCACTTAGTGTGTATTTTGAACGTGACTAATAATAATAAAATTTTTCTTATCGAAGCAAATTGACTTCAACAATATTCCAAAATACTAATTCTAATTTTAGAGTGCGCGTAACAATGATAAGGTCATATTTTTTTGTTTGCTGTGTTCATGTGAAAACGAAAGCTATAGAATGCAATTTTTTCTAATAATTGGTTTATTTGCTTTCTGTAAAGCAGAAAATTTTTACAAATAGAGAAGATGTTGAATTTACCAGTCACACATAATACAAAGTACATTTTGCCCCTTATCACCCAAACAGAAGAATTAAAAAATTCGATGTGAAGTTTTCATAAAAGACACTGCAAAGACGTGGCGGTCCACAATATCAGTCTGATCCTTGTAACATTATATTTTTATGACAAATAAATTATAAATAGTTGCTTTTAAATATTTTAAATATAAATCTTCTCATCATAAAGTACATATTTGAATATAATATTGAAGTATTAAATTATTACATATGAGAATTTGCAGTAAAAGAAAAACTTTCGAAGGAAATACATAAGATTTAGATCTTAGGATGTGTAAGTAGTTTATATTAGGAGCATTTCTAATGTATTTAATAAGTGACATTTTTTGATTATTTGATTTAAAGTTGTGTCCACAATGTTTAAGGAAAAAAAATTTCAACGTTAGTCGTTCTCGAAAATTTTGTACGATGTATTATAAATGAATTTTTATTACATTAAATTTTATATCATTTTATATGTACGTTTTATTGATATTTTTATTGACTGGCACAACGACTAGGGCTCGAACTAGAAATTTTGATGACATGTTTAAAACTCAAACTGACACATCCCCATCTGAAACACCCAGGACTTGTAAATATAAAACCAATTTTAGAGTAGATTGTGAAGTAAGTTTTTGGTATAGAATTAGTAAAAAAACTTGTATAAAAAATTTCATTGAAATTAAGACTTTTTAGTACAAAAAAAGGTGGAAATTACGATCCAATGATTTTAACAGAGCCTTGTCAATAAAAATTCCCATTTTTGACAATTATTTCGGAAGGTATTTTCAACATGTTAGGAGAATTGGATTGTTTTTTTGTGTGAATTAAAATAACTTTGTATTAAACTATCATAAGCTTATCGTTACCGAGAATGGACGTCTAGAGAGAGTAAAAACTATTTTCAATCACAAACCGAAGGAAAGTAATATTTTCACGTAAATTGAAAGAAATAAGTATTTTTATTTTGGATAATACGTATTAAATTTAGGATTAATAAGTATGAAATTTGGTTTTGATTTTGCGTTATAAATGCATTCGTGATAACGAGAGGGCGATTAATTGTGTAAAGGTGTAAGAAAAATAAAGAGACAAATCGATTAAAATTGTTGTATTGTATTTGTATAAAAGTTTTTTAAAACTACTATAAATCAAACAAAGAATTCTCATATAACACCCCTTATTATGATTGTCGACGTCGACGTCACACCAAGTCGACATGAATATATTGGCAATTGTGGGATCGTTATCGAGAATTACTAAGTATTATTGATAGGATATTACTACTTTTAAGCCATAGTGGCTTATAAAATTACAATTGGCCATCAATATTAGTTAATTATTGCCTACAACGAGTTCAGAACTGCTATCTTTTTTTACTTTCGACTTGATGTGACGTCGACGCGACAATCATAATAAGAGGGAATATTTGTTGATTTTTGTACAAGTATGTATATCAGTTTGAATGCTTTTTAGACACGATTCGTCTAGAGTGTATTGATACTTTGGTTTATATGCATCTCTACAACAAATATTATTCATTATCTTGTCTTATTGTCATACTCAGTACATAAAAAATTTCGTTTATGTTTTATATACGAAGTTTGACAATGTCACGTTAGTGCACATGTGATCAGCTGTCGACTTGCTCAGACCATACATGTATTAATAATAATAAGCCTTGGCTAGCGCCAATGAAATTCAGGCATATATTCAGCTCAGCCAATGACAAACAATAAATTTTTAATTTATTGTTTATTTAATAAAAAGCGTTTTCTAAAACAAGCATAAATTTGGGCAGGTTAGTAGAAGTAAGTTAAATTTTTAATGGAGATGATTTCAATTTAACTTTTTAAGAAGTTGAACAAATTCGCTAATGGCTACTTTGTAAGCAATGGAAATATGATTCGTAAGAATGAATACAGTTTTGTTACATTGGATTAATATGCTGTTTACATACAGTGGGCAAACAAATTATACTAGATTTTAGCATGTCATTTTGACTCGAAAAGTCGACATCATTTTTCATAAGGAATAATTAAATTTCTTTTTTATTACAACAAATTTTAAGTCATCTCATTCCATCATGGAAACATATTTTTAGAATGGATAATATTTATATTTTATTTGATTACAATGAGATAACTGTGAATCATATCTCTACATATATAAAAATTACGTGTATGTTCGTGATCGCTAAACTCAAAAACTACTGCACCGATTTTAAACAAACTTTATATACATGCTCTATGGGGCGTGAGGAGTGTTTCTGTGTAGCTTGAAGTTCGTCCGACAGATGACGCAATATTGAGTTTTTTTGTGTCTTGCCCGATAGAGATTAGCGCGATAAGCCTATGCTGTGTTTCGCTGAAGGCGCTAAGTCCTTAATCAGCGTTTAGTGGCGTTAATTAGCCCGATACCGGTATTTGAACAATAACTGCTATGTCGATTTAGTGCACCTTTCATTCTTCTTCGAAATATCAATCCACCATGACTTTGCAACGAAACCAGACTTGCAGTGAAAATAAAATTTGAAGGCAAAACAACGTTTGCCGGGGTCAGCTAGTTACATATATTTGTTTTTTATTTTTTTTATATTAAAACATTATTATAAGGATCCACATCTGTATATGAAGAGTATTTGTGGTTAGTTTTAGATCTGATAGTGACTTCGAGAGTTGCAATATTAGGAACTGTGTAAACTTTTATAGATTTTATTTCTAATCACTATTCAAAATGAGCAACAAGTTTTCAAAGAATAGGTGTAACATAAACCTACTAATTCAACGTGCTCTTTACATACAGACTTAACAAATGTACACCCACAAAATTCCCATGATCATCAAGTAATAAACTCTGCATTCGTTGGATGATTTTCATGTTATTTAAATTTTTTTTGGCCAAAAGTTGAAGTTGAGTGTTTATGACTGCTGTGTGTATGTTTATTAAATATTTGTAAAATAATATGTAAATTGTGGGAAACGTTGTGCAGCTCTTGGTGAATTTTATTATTGTATGTATTTAACTTTGATAGTTGAATTTTTTTGCATTAATTACGTTTTAATCAAAATTAGTTGTGTTTTTTTTTCGTGACGTTGCAGCGTATTGCTGTTCGATGCCGTGGCCGGAAAAAATAGAGAAACACATATTTACATTAGTGCAAACTTTACACGTTTTACTTGTCAGAGGTGTAACTTCTTGTTTAAACGGTATTTTTCATAAAATCTGCTCTGTAAGCGATAATGATAGGAAAGTGTGATTCTGGTTTAAGTTTTAAAACCAGCGTTCTTTAAGTAAATATTTTAAATTTTCCGAGAAATTTCAATACGGATAGAAATATAATCAGTTTCTGCGAACTATATTGGTTTGTAATCCAAAGTTGTCATTTGTTGAATGATGCACTAAACACATTCGAGACAGCAGGCTACATGGCTACATGACTACAAATGTCACTGGCTACAAATGTTGCCCTGTAGCCAGGTAATTAATTATTTTGAAAACGCCAGCTACATAGTAAACAACTGTTGCAACAATTCATTTATGTATATTACAGTGGTGCATATCTAGCGCTTTTAATTTTTTAAAGTTCCCTTTCTTTCATGGGACAAGTTTTGTCCAACTCTCAAAAAAAAAAAAAAAAAAAAAAATCTTAAAAAAGAGCCTAAGAGCCTATTCGTTCTATATTGTAGGATTTATGATCAGTAATATATTGAAGTTTTGAACGAAGTAACTCCGAAATCAAGAGAGAGCACCGACAGAACTTACACTAAAATTTTTATGTTAAAAAAATTGATTTTTTTAAATCTCCAGCAATGTTGTTATTTTTGGCTCAAGTTAATATGATATATATGTAACAATAAAATAAATAAATTTATTTATTTAAAAATTCTTGATGTATATATATTATAATATATAAATTTTGGAATTTTCTTGTTTATTTTGCAAAAAAAAAATATTTCTAATCGGTAATTTGCTTTACATATTTTGTTATATTGTCAACATAGTTTTTGTTCTGTAGCCAAAAAAAAAATAGAAATTAGTTTAATTTGACTACACGGCAAAAGTAGCATGGACAACAACCTGCAGTCGTGTAGCCGTGCAGTTGTGAAAATAGTCATTTTCATATACACACATGTATTCTATTTTTGACAGGTTGTAGTCGGTAGCCTGCTGTCTCGAATGTGTTTAGTGCATGAGTCTTAAATTCTTTAGATGTGATAATTTTTAAAGAATAAACGAACACAAGAAAATATTATTATTCTCATGAATATAAGCGGAACCATAAAATATGTTTGAAGTCAAACTTTTATACAAATTAACAGGGGAAATATAATACGAGTGTTTTTCATATACTCTGGCATTTATGTAACTAACGTGACCTTTTGAATTTCACGGGACCATAGGTGCACGATTTTCACTGAATGTAAGAAGAATATTCTTAACTTTGGAAAGATTTTGCTCTGCGTTTACGTTTGAGATTTTGACCATCGCTTGTCAGTCTTTCCAGTGCATTTGCTGGAAGCTCTTTTTAATTGGGTTACGAACAGCTTGATGACTTCCAATATGAATTTGAAAAAAAAACGTTTATTATTTATCTATTCATTTTTGAAAAAAACAACTAATTTCCCCAGTCGTTTATCTTAGTCGCCATTGAAGATTTAACTTTTGGTATTTAAATTGATTTACTGCACATCAAATACATTCTGCAGTTGTAACGTAAATAATTTAAACTTGGGAATTATTTTTATAAAATTTGTTAATTACTGTTTCAAGTGTCAATTTGTCGGCATATTTATCACACAAAAAAGAAGAAGTTGTTGGAGCAACATCTTCGGCAACATTTAGTCGGAATCGCGATTTAAATGCTGAACAAATTGCACAAACGATATTTTTAATTAAAGATTAAGGAGCACTTTGTAAACAAAATTTATTTATTTTGATTTAGAAGTGACACTTTACCAGTTTTATGTCCTTCATATTTGCCGGTTAGTTTTCTCTGCAAACGCGGTTATTTGCTTGATTGATATTAAATTTGTTATACGTTGTTTAATCATATACATATAAACTTTTTGGATATAAACCTTTTTTTTAATTATTTAAAATCAAAAAAAGCTTCCGTTGTTGTAAATCTTAGTGAAATTATTTCATATATTTTGTGGCCTCTTGAAGGTTTCATGATTTCTATTTAAACAGTGGATTTTTTATTTCAATGCAAAATATTATCCTTTTGCTTTTGGCTCAAATATTATTGGAAAAAGTTTGACATAGAAATTAAAATAAAATTTGCGAAAATCTACAAAAATAGGACAAGTGCGATGTGGTGCAAAATAAATTTTATTAAGAAAAAAAAAAAAAAACTAACACGATATCATTGTCAGAGGAGGGTGTAGCGACCTCTGTAAATAAAGTTGCTTTATTCTACTGTGTATGCTGGTATTAAAGTAAAATTTTTCTTATTCATTCCCGAACTGGAACATTATCAATAATTAATTTTTTATTAAATTAAAGACGTCACGTCTATTAATCCTGACTAAAAAGGCTATTCAATTTAAATTTTGAAACCAATTATCTTTGAATAAAATTTAAATTAGAAAGTTTGGTTTTTACGTCAATATTCTACATTGTCTCAAACATATAAATTTATATACATAATTAGTTTATTTGAATTCTTTCAATCGAAAAACCATATATAACCAACCTTTTGCGTATGTCTTCACAACAGCTGTTTTTAGTTTTGTTTGTTCATTTTTGCTAATTTTTTTTAATTGTTATCGCTTTTTATATTATTTTTTTAGGAAGACTAAAGTGAAACATTTTCTATTCGGAAAAAATATGCTAATAGGACTCTTTTAATACCAGTTATGCAAGATTAAATAAAAACAAAATTACGCGTTTTTATCTTTTCTACAAAAACATAAATCTCAATGAATAAATAATTAATAATATTTGTTGACGCACGATCAATTTAAAACAATATTTTATTGTATCCAATCCTTGCTATGATTTATTTTTGGCGAATTTTTTCTAATCGTTTTGTTGCTGAAATTCTATTATGTATTTTAATTATTTTTATTAATATTAGTTATTATTATCATTATTGTTATTATTATTTTATTTATCTCCTTTGAGGGTTTGTACAATAATATCAGTCGGTTACTACGTAACAGGACTTAACATTAGTCAACAATATATACATAATATATTTTCTAGTATACTTAGAACTAGTATATGCAAGTATAAATTATATACTATATCGTATAATTTTTAGAATTTTAGCAAAATCGCAGCCTACTATATTCCCACTATATCGAGGCACCCATAAATGCGCGTACTATAGTTGTTGTCGCCAGGATTACTGCTTTCTGAATAGTTGCCACTTTATTTTCAATACCCAGAGTTGCCAGGCTTTCGTGCAACGATTTCGGTATAGTTCCAATGGTCGAGACAATTATCGGGACTATATCCACTTTATCAAGATGCCACATACGCTTCACTTCTTCAGCCAACTGCTGGTACTTTCTTTTCTTTTCTGCGTAATATTCCAGCATGTTGTGGTCATTAGGTACTCCTATGTCTACAAGAAATGCTTTAAAATTTCTCTTGTCTATATATATGATGTCTGGTCTGTTGCATGTGACAGTTCTATCTGTAAAGATTGTTCGATCCCAGTACATCTTATAGGTACTATTTTCTAGAATCACCTCTGGAGTATATCTATAGTATGGCTTTTCGTCATTTACGAGTTCACTTTTTAATCCTATGGCTTGGTGAATAATTTTTGCCACAAGATTGTGCCTATGTAAGTATTCAGTACCTGCTAAACATTGACAAGCGCCTGTTATGTGTTGTATTGTTTCAGGTTTCTGTCTGCATCTTCTGCAACTGTCTTCTTGGACTCCACTTTTGACAACGTTTTTCAGGTAATTCTTCGTTGCAATTACTTGGTCTTGAATCGCAACCATGAACCCTTCTGTCTCTGCGAAGATGTTGCCCCTTGTAAGCCACATATTTGATGTCCTCATGTCAATATGAGGCTGTTCAAGCATTTTCGGATGGCGTCCGTGAATTGTCTTGCTTTTCCATACCTCTCTTAATTGGTTCACGTTTATATCTTCACTACTTGTTTCTGCGATTTTCAGCCTTAAAGGTGTGTAGCTGTCGTCCGCGTTGCAGATTGTCTGATGGAGCTCAGAGTTCTGTTCTCTAAAATATTGTTTTAAACTCTTCACCTGATTCTGATGCAAATGTGATATATCTAAGATACCACGTCCTCCAACAGTCCGTGGAAGGTAAATCCGTTCGGTCGCAGATCCTGGGTGATGAATTCGAAACTTGGTGAATAGCTTACGAGTTTCACGATTTATAATTTCTAGCTCCGTTTTCGACCATTTAATAATGCCAAATGTAAACGTGAGCACGGGCGTTGCAAATGCGTTTATGGCTTTCATCATGTTTCTTCCATTAAGGCACGATTTGAGAACATGTTTAACTCTCTGTTTATATGTCTCTGAGACTTTCTTTATTACATCTTTATGGTGCAATCTTCGTGCCTGTGATAGGCCTAGATACTTGTATCTGTCACGTTCATTCATGCTGTCTATTATCCCCTCATGCAATTCGAAATCTCTATTAAGTATTTTTCCCGCCACAACGCTCAGCTTTTTGCATTTATCCAAGCCAAATGTCATTTTAATGTCTCTTGAAAATTGGTCTGTCAAGCTCAGAAGATAGTTCATATGTTTTTCACTAGATGCATACAACTTAATGTCGTCCATATAAAGCAGATGACTAAGTTTGTGTTGCATGGATTCACATTTGATTAAAAATCCGTATTTTGTATCATTTAATATCAATGATAACGGGTTAATTGCCATGCAAAACCACAGCGGGCTCAAACTGTCACCCTGTAGTATTCCACTTCTAATAGGGATTTGATTGGACGTTATCATATTATCTCCTTGTTTCATGTGTAGGGTGACCCTCCAAGATTGCATTAAGTTGCTGAGTACATTAACGATCTTCTCAGATACTTTGTAGATGCGTAGTATCTCAATTAACCAAGTATGTGGTACACTATCAAAAGCTTTTTTATAGTCAATGTACGCCATAAAGATATTCCTCTTCTTCTGATAAGCCTGTTCCATTACAACTGAATCTATAATCAGTTGTTCTTTACATCCCTGTGAGTTTTTAATGCATCCTTTTTGCTCAATTGATATTATTCTGTGTTCTTCAAGGTGTTCATATATCTTCTGCGAGATACAAGCAGTTAACAATTTATACACGGTACATAAGCAGGTTATCGGGCGATATTTTGATGGGTCCGTTGTGTTTCCACTGCCCTTAGGGAGAAGAAATGTCCGGCCCTCTGTCATAAATCTTGGAATCGAGGATATGTTACTTAACATTTCTGTGAAATATTTTGCTAAATAACTGTGTGTGCTGGTAAGTTTCTTCAACCAGTAGTTATGTATATTGTCCGGGCCAGTAGCTTTCCAGTTATGTAGTCTTTTTGTAATTGTTCTTATATCATCCGTTGTAATTATTGGGTCTTCCATTAAAGCTGTGCTATTCATTCTATTAATTTCTCTATTTATCCAAACTGCATTCTTGTTGTGCTCTTTTTGTTCACCCCATATTGACTTCCAAAATTGCTCCACATTGTCTATATTAGGAGATTGCTCCGATGCCGTTACATTGGCCTCCTTTAACTGTGTATAAAATTGTTTTTCATTGCTCAGAAATAACTTGTTGGATGTCCTCCTTTTCTCCGATATTAAATATCTCCTCAGCTTGTTGGATTTCATAGCCAGTTTCTGCCTTAGAGTATCCCTGTAATGCTCTGGTTCATTGTTCTGCGGGTCATTTCTAGAGTGGATTCTGTATTTTATTTGCAACTTCCCATAAAATTTTACTATCTTCTTGCTTCTGTTCCCATTAATATACTGCGTGAGGCGACCTAATTCAGCTCTTAATTGAGAGATTTGTCTCGTGAGTCGTTGCTTCCATGGTGGTTCTCTATTTCGGTTTGAGTCACCTTGAGCTCTTATTCGAATCTCTCCCATTGTTGAACGCACTATCGCCACTGCAGCTGCATATATGCAATAATGAAGGTCTTCAATGTTATTTATATTTTCTACAAGATACCCTGGCAATACGTATTTGTTCATTACATTAACGGCTTTGTATAGAATAGGTGTAGGTTTTTGCTTTGGTATTATAGCTCTCTGGCTTGGCTGGGTATCGGAAAATTCGACTAGTGCCCTCCTGAAGTGCACTCTAATGTTTTCGCACAACTCAGTTTCAGTAGGCCCCATCGCTATTTCTTCTGAAGTACTAATATTTGCCATAGGTGCTGCTAACTCTACATCTATGTTATCACCACTTCGCTGTTCTATTATATGAAGTGTGCTCTATACGTTGCTGTTATATATAGTGCTCATTTCAAGATCTTCACCTACATCATTCAGGTGCCTATTGAGTTCTCTGTCTACTTCCGC
Organism: Germaria angustata; assembly: GCA_963681545.1. Lineage (NCBI taxonomy): Eukaryota > Metazoa > Arthropoda > Insecta > Diptera > Tachinidae > Germaria > Germaria angustata. The sequence goes on along the minus strand of OY812998.1, from coordinate 56,885,874 downwards.
CTTGATCTGTTGAAGCCGAGGAGTGGGGATGTAATTTTTCCTTACTATAACTGATCTTTGATCTGCCACTCTTTGAACTGTTACTGCGATATTTGGGTACTCTCTAGCAAACGCCTCATGTAGCTGCGTTCTATAGGATATTATTTGCTGTTCATTATGCGTAATTCTGTAGTAGTTGCGCATTATGCACTCATTCATTTCGATTGTCCATTTCATGCGCTTCCTACTGCCTTCAGCTAAGGTGGTCGCCGATTGCATCGTCGAAACACTTGAAGCTGATGCTGCCATTACATTGTCATTTAATCGGGGATCATCATCTAGTTGGCCAGGCTGCCATGTCCCGCGTCGTTCCTGGCCTTCACGACGCTCGTTAGAGGCTTGTTCATTGATGTTCATTTTATTTGTTGCACAGCGCTAGCGCTGGTTCCAGTTTTAATACGTGGGTGCTGTTATTTTTCCCACCTGCCCATGATTTGAGCGATATTATCTTGGGAGACCGGAAACTCCATTAAAAGCATTTTTTTTTGAGTCTACCTGCTAGAGACTTATTCTCAGCCATCCACTTAAGATGAGGCCGACCAGGGTACCGCTCATCCTGAGACCGTCGTGCCTGGATTTATGCCATAGAATTCGCGCTTATTCAGGGCTCTGGCATCGTTGTTTGGTCCGCGGGTGGTATTTTATTTCCCACCTACCTGATATATCTATCAAGCATTCCCCTATCCGCCACCTGGGGACGCGCCCCCTAGGGATACAACTCCCCCCGGGGGTTATTATTATTATTATTATTATTATTATTATTATTATTATTATTATTATTATTATTATTATTATTATTAATCATAATTATAGTTTTTGTTCTTGTTGCTATTATTGTTATTATTAATATTATTATTATTTAAATTTTGTAAAGCCCGATTTTTCACTAAATTCTTATTTTGATTGTAAAAATTCATTTTCGTTTTATTTTCTGAATTGAAAACGAAATCTTAGAGTTTTACATTGTAAGTCCCGCCACCAAGTGAAATTTGTATGGAGAACAAAAGCAAAATTTTAAAAATTGCAAAAGTTTGTTTTTCGTTTTCATAAAATTTTTTCACCCAAGAATCATATAGATATACAAGCGTCAAAGGTCCTATGCTGCTTACAGGATCAATTGGAACAATTTTTATGGGAAACAAAAACTAAATTTTACAATTCTTTTTATTTTTGTTTTTTTAATTTTATTTCTGTATAAATATTATCTTGTGTGCGTGATTTATAAAATTATAGTTAATTAAGTTTTTTCTAAATTAATTTTGTCTTTGGTAATGCAGACTTTTTTTTCCAAATTTAGGTACTGTAGGCTAAAATTCAGCCTTGAAGAAATTTTCTATAATTTGTTAATAAATCTTTATATTTGCTGAAGCATAATTTTTGTGTTTGTAAAAATATTTTTTTTTTTTGCAAATTGTAAAATAAGAAAAAATCTATTTTTTTAATATTTGGTGCACGTGTATTTTGGTTTTGTATTTAAATGGAGTTTCTTGATTTTTTAAAACTTGTTTTAATTTAATTTGCTATTTTTTGCAAATTTGTGGCTTTGGTGATTTTTTAGATTTTCAAATTTGAATCTGCAGTTTTGCTGCATCGAAACTTATATTTATTTTTTAGACCTTTAGCAAATATTCAATCTATTGCGACTTCAAGCTTTTTTGAATTGCTTAAACTAATTTTTTTTTGTTGCAAAAAACAAACTGGTAAGTGTTTGTGGAGATGCACTAAAAAATATTAATCTTAAAAAACTATCATTAGAAGCGGTAAAAGGAAAGCAATAATATACTCGTCGGTATGTTGCTTTTGTGAGGGAGCGCATCAGAAACCGAAAAATACAACATAAGCTGTAAAAGGTGAAGACGGTTGGGGACCTCTGATTCAAATAAAACTGAAAGTTATTTATTTATATCTTAAAAAATTGTCAGCCTCTGATAGTAGCGAATTGTTACGTGTTGAAGTTTTAAAATATTCCAATAAAAGGTTTATTTTATAAAATTTTAATAAATCTAAAATATTTGTTACAAATGCGGCCATAAAAATGCAAAACTATTTACATAACCGGAATGATGACCTGCCCCATCCCCGTTGTATGTTGTTTTCTTTTTTCATTTGTTATTTTCGTAGAAATTATTTTTATTTTATTTTTCAACATAGAAAACATAAGCCATATTTAGTTATACAATAGTAGTTAACGTAATAGTAATTTTTTTGGAGGAGTACAGTGGAACCTGATTGAAAGGAAATGCTTAATTTTGATATTTTTTATAATTTTTTATATTTTATTTTAAATTAATGTTTTAAAAATCATTTTTGAGCCCAAATGTAAATTACTTTAATGAGGTTGTCTCTATTGTTTACATATAATAAACTTTATTAAAAATCGATGAAGTCTTAATAGAAGTTTGTGGTTAATATATGAAGAATATTTTTTCAAGTAATTCTTTCTAAAATTGGATGTTAGTTAAACTTTTGAATATAAATTCAATTCGATCAGTAGAAAAATAACGTTCAAATTCTTCATTCCATTAAGCCTTTAGAAATTATTTAGAATAAACTTTTCAGTATATTATTGTTTCAGTATATTATTGTAATCATTAAATATAAAGGATGATAATGTAGATCAAAGCTATTATTTTCCATAAAATTTTTATATACATAATATTGAAATTTATTATTTGGGATATTCTCCCCAACTAATCGTTAGAAACAATTAGATCTTTTGCAAAATGCATTCAGAGAGAAAAATAATTGAGTATAATTGTTTGTTGTGTTGTTTGGATAAAAACATTCTAAGCCTACTATGATTATGTATTTGTTGTACTTCATATGCAATATTGAATTCTCATATTGTATTTGATTTATGTGGCATAAACATCCGAGGTTGAATGTTTTCAAACTGCTTAAACTTCACTGACGATTTGGTTTTAGCAACCAATGAAATGTCGGCATATGAAGAGCTAAAGCCACAACAAACAATACATTTTTATATACCGTTCAGTTTAAATTTAAATGTAGTGGAATTAAATGAAATTAAAATAAAAATCTAGTGTTACAGAAAATGTTTAAGTTTTTAAAGTATTATATAGTAAATTTATAAGTATAAAAATTTAATATTAGATAGGAATATGCGAATGAGAATTAAGATTGAGTAGAATTTAGAAATACGTAAACTATTGTTTTTTAAAGAAAATCTAATCGAACTGTCCGTAATGCAAGATATAGAGCTTTTTTAAAATAACCCAAAAGCAAATTATTAAAGAATATATGTATTTATATAAAAGAAATCAAGCGAAAGAAAAGTTAAAAATTCAGGTATTCAATAAATTTTTTGTTTCCACTTTTTGTTTTTTTTCTCACTTTAAGCGCATAAATTCCAATCCATTGGAAAAGTAATAAAATAAACAAAAATTTCATTAAAAAGGTAGGAAGAGCTCTCTTCGTCTTTGAGCAAACGATAATTTTTACCTGTAATATAGTGCCTTGAAAGTCGTGCCTAAATATTTATAATATAAATAAATATTGTAAATGAGCTTAAGTATAAATAATTTTAGGTGTGTTAAAAACTACAGAAATTATTATAATGGGTAATTTTTATTCGATAAAAGCCGCTATATTTTTTATTATTTAAAAAAATAATTGCAAAAACTATAAACGAATTTCAAAAATTTAACTTGTTTCTTTTTGTTTTTCTATTTCTTATACAACACTTTGCAGGCCGATTTTAACTACGAACAAAGTAACGTCAAAGCCAAAGGTATTGTCTGCTCTTGCCACACAAAAATCACCCACAAGCAGCATACCCAGTACCAGCATCATCAACATAAGATGCAAAGAAATACTACCAAAAGCCAATGACAAAGATATTTTTTTGCTTAAGAAATAACAACACAACTAAAAAGCAAAAGATACCAAAGTGTGTAACAACACCCTCATGCGAGTAGAAACAGATACACTAGATAAATATTTCAAAGACGAATAAAAATAAACGAAAAATATATTTTAATTATTTCGAAAAACAAAAAGGAAATATACAATTCATATTATAATGCTGCTACGGTCTAAGCAACACTCTGCGGCAACAACAGCAACAAAAACGGTAGTAACAACAATAAACAGTATGAGAGGAACTGCAATACCATCATCATGATTTTTAGCGAATTAAAGACGATCCATTGATATACATAAAATAAATGAATGAATGCATGAGTCACAAACTTTTAAACTTTATTAACGTTTATTTAAAAAAAATCACATACAATTAAAAAAAAAGTCGTAACCCAACGAATTTTAAAGACAATTGGAATTTTAAGAACAAAACCAAACTGCAACTGAGATATTTAGACTGAAAGTTCCCAACACAAATAGTTGTTGTTTTCATAATTGATACACTCTTGTTGGTTCATCATAAGCAGCAAAATTAACTACAACAATAGCAACAACAGCATTAACAATATAAACACATAACGGCTAAACTGTTTAGATCAAGTCAACTAAAGCAAGCAGCAGCAATACACCAGCATCCCCATTATAATCACGATCTGAACAACAAAATCACCATCTTGATAGGAAAACTACCCAATTCCGCAAAGCCGCCAAACTCATCACAAAACACATCGTATCGCATCACATCACATCTCATCAACACACAGGTTAAAGGCATGGCACACTTTTGCGGATTTACAAAATTGATATTTTTACTTTTGGTAAGTAAACGATCACTTAAAATAACAGATTCCGTCTGCCATTTAGGCTGGTATCATATTCTTGAATAACTTGACGTTCATGTGTAGAAAGAAGTTTGATGAAACTGATCAATTAAGAAAATGTTGATGAAAAGAAGAATGAATAACAAATTAAAAATATACATATAAATACATATGTATATGTACATATATATGTACATATCGTATTTAACTGACTTCTGTTAGTAGGTTAATTGTAAATGTTTAAACACTTGGCCAAAACTGAGGGCCTAATTTTGCATTTCACTTAGGTGTGGCGTTGCGATATTTATATGTGAATTGTTGATTTCTTCTAAGTAAAATACCTTTGTGAAGTTGTACAAAAATAGGCTCTAGGTATTGGATTGAACTCTCAGTGGTGACCGGATGAATGTTCTTTCACCGGTTTCATGCATGGTTTTTCGAAATGTTAACATTTTTGACTAGTGGAAAATCATCCAGACATAGTCAGAAGATCTCTTCAATATTTCAATAGTCACGAACCAGTTGTCATTACAGAGTACTCTTGGCTTTGATAATTTGGCGTTCTTAAACATGGAAAATCTAGGATTACGTATTTACAATAAAATTCTACTCATGTTTCTTTGGACCAAAGGTCTACCTGGTCTACTATACAGACTATATAGACTACTTACTGTAACGAAAATTTGGTTTTTTCACTCATGAAAACTCTTATAAGTTTTTAAGGAATCAGCCATAATTCTAAGAAAAGGGAAAAAATTTTGAAGAAGAGTTTTGAAGAAGAGTTTTTGAAAGAGATTTGCCTGAAATACTCTTATCCATTTGCGCCCAAGAATGACAAGCAGTATTTAAACTTCTCACATTTTGGAGCTTTTATTACTAATAAAAAAATGAAATAAACGCGGAAGACTTTTGAAATTCATACAGACACGTTTAAGTGTGTTCTCCATATTAATGTGTTTTCCAATATTTATTCGTCATTATGTGGTCACAAGGAAGGAAGAAAATCTATTTTCTAGCTTGTGGATGCTTTTTTCCAAGAAAGCAAACTGCTGTGATTTCTTGTTATTAAAAATTCAGCCACGATCGTCCGGCAGTGCACCCTTTTTAAGATTTTTCTTTTATTATTCAATATTCATCCCGAGATACTCAGAAGTGCTCTCCCATATAATCTCGATTTCTTCTCTAAAAATTCAGTATTTTGTTGATTATTTTATTAAAAAAAATTATTTATCGCTGCATGATTTCCTTAAAAGTTTGCGCTTATTAAAAAACACTGACTCATTTTTTTTTCTATTTAAAAGAAAAAACGTTTATAAAAGGATCTTAAAATTGTTTTTCGTCCATCTCTCACCGTTTTTTAAATATTATTTTAACTCAGAAATACTGTTATGATTCGTGAAAGTACTAGTAAATTTCTCAAATCAAGGAGTCCTCTCCAGTTGTTAGTTTGCCCATTTGTTACTATTCTTGGAAAATAGGGCTCACATTGTTTTGACACTTTTTTAAGAGTATAAAACTCAGATGTTTTATGGAGTTATTACACTTTATGTGCATTTTTGTTCTTAAAAACAAATCGAAAATGAAATACTGATGGGCACTTCTAAGTTTGTCCGCATGATTTTCCTATAATCAAAAATCTACGCAGCTTGTTTTAGAAATTAGACATAAATCTATGAACACGAAATACGATTTTTGTCCTTTGAGTTTATAATAGTTAAAAGTTTTTAGAAATATTAAGAACATTTCGAAAAGCTTATGTATGATGTGATGATCCTCTACAAAATTTATTTTTCCAATAACTTTAAATAAAATAAGACCAAAAAGTCATTCTTTTGGCATATTTAAACATATGAAAAAAATTTTCATAATCCCAATTTATATAGCTCTCAGGACTTTGTTTAATAGGATTGTTTTTGTCTAGGCTATAAACCTTGAAATTCATCTTAATACACATATCTGAACTAAAGTTGTGATTAAGTGATTCTTCATTTTAATATTGGCCAAACATTCAGCCCATTCATTAACATCCATTAGCCATCCTCCTGACAGAAACCCTGCTCAGTGTCAATATGTTGTGTGTCACTAGTTTTTTAAATAAACTTTTTCACTTATTACATCAGCTCATATGATGTTAAGGATCTTAGAGCGTTCTTTCGGTCCCTGCTTTCAAAGATGGCATGTATTTTTGCTCTGAAGGTGTTGAGTATTGATATTTTTGGCAATTTAGACCAAAAACACTAGTTCCATTGTCTGACTAAAAAAATTATTCACTTCAACTCTAACTGACTTTCTAATTCTCATAAAATATGTGTGATAATCGGTTTTAGCTTTTTAGTTAGAAAATATCAAGTATTTTAAATGCCACATATTTTTTTTTTTTTTTTTGATAACAAAAAAATATTTAAATCCCCTGTGCAGTACTGTCCACCGAAATATTTTGTTAAAATTATAAAATCAAACAAAGAGTTCAATAAGTTTCTCTGTATTTGTGTCAGTTCATATTTAATTCATTATAACAATATAAAAATATTATTAGTATTAGAAACAATTAAACTGATACAGAAACAACATCGTGGAAAATGTTAAACAATTTGAGCGTGATATGGCTGTAGTGGCTTTATTTCATTAGTCATGATGGGCGTAGCTCTAAATTTTCCAAAAAAGAAAGAAAAGTTAAACACGAAATATGGGAAAAATGCGACACATGTGTCATCATCTTGTTAAAAAAGAACAATATACATATGTATGTAAATGCACTTGTTTTAATTTATTTGACGTAGTTCCTTCTCGAACTTTTAATCAACAATATTATAGTCGAACTGCGTCCAACAAAAATTCAAAGAATAATTTTTATTTGCTTTCAAGTTCTCTATAGAGAACTTAGGGATAATGTTTAAAGTAGACATTTACTTCTTCATTCTTACAAATTAGATTAACTAAAGGAAAGGCGATTTCGTATTTATACATTTTTGGACATATTTAACAACTTTATATATTTAATCAAACAATACCATAATTTCCCCATCAACAATTCAAAGCAGTTGTGACTTGGCTTAGAACTCAATTATAATTTGCATCGTAACAACAGTCGCAAATAGGATTATATAACTTTTGTATATAGCGAAAAATATCACCAGATATATGGGTCTCACGAAGCGATTGTGCATTTTTCTTGTACTAAAGGTGAATTCACCCGTTCATTCTGAACGTTCCGTACGATTTTTTTTATATGTAGTTTGACGTCTCTATTTTTAAGAGAGTGAGAGAAAGAGAGTAAATTCAATGCCGAACAATTTTTGCTTGAATTGGATTAATTTTAATTATCGTCCGGAACGAATTGAACTGTGCTGCCAGATACATAAATTTTTTATGCAAAACTGAAATGAGCTGCCACATCGTATTATATGTACATATGTATAATAATATACAGAGTATATTTGTAAATTTTTTATATTTATTTAACAAAATAGCTATTAGAACATGCACTCGACTTTTATTCATTTGTATATTTTTTATTTTATAAAAATTTGTTAAATTTAAAACAAAGCAAATTGCAATCAACTGCCACTGTGCTGCCGGCTTGTAAAAGTAACACAAAACATTTACAGAGTTGTTGCATATGGTAGCTTTGTTTCTACAGAATATTTGTTCGACGCGGGTGAATCTTCTGTGAGCAAACTCTCAGTAAACTAAAATTGTCTCTCAACGAAAATTTCCTGCAGAACGAACGGGTGAATTCACCTTAACTGACGAAGTCAAAATTTTAGAAATATTTCCATGTACAAGACTTTGTTTTAATTAATAATTTTTTATTTATTTTAAAAGTAAAAATGATGTTTAATTTTAAAATTTTTTTATCCGAAATGTCAAAGATTGGGTGCTATCAACAGCCGATTGACTACAATGCGTCGCCTTCTCTTTTGATGTAGTTTATGGTCTGTCGTTTCTATCGTAGTTGGTTTACTGGTACAGCACTAAAATAAAATAAAAATCTATTATTAAAAAACGCAGTAGAAATGAACTTTAAGATTTTAGATGACCTTTGACTTTTACTTGATTTGTGATGTCTTTAAATTTTAAACGCGTCAATTTAATATATTCAACAAAAAATTCAATGAGTGAGAAAACACCTTCAAAACGACTTTCAAATTATTTGCCAAGAACTGTGAGTAACGAATGACCAATGGAGTGGGGCAAATGTGCAAGAATAAATATTGCTGGTTGGTGGGTTGGTTGCTTCGTCTACAGAAGATCGAGCAACTAGAATCCTGTTTTGAAAAAATCACTACTCTTCCGAGTCAACTAATCAATGTCAGGACTCAAGCCCTGTAGTAGTAAGAAATTTTATCAGGTCTATGTGTTTATTTTGTTTTTAAAATGGTATCAGTTTTACCTAAAAAACAACAATTTAATTTTTTGACTGTTTTATTTTAATTTAACAATTTAATTTATTTTTCAAGCTTCAGGTCTCTTCTTTCTTAAATTTATTAATCGATATTTCGGAACTCTGCGAGTACTTTCTTTAGTATATTTATTTATTTTATATAAATTTAAAAAAATTAACATTAAGATGGTACTTGAAACGTACTGAAGTATCGATTAATAAATTTAAAAAAGCATCCTTAAGCTTGAAAAAATAAATTAAACTGATAATAATAAAAATGATTTTGAGCGGTCGATAGAATTTGCAATGTCTCGAATATTAAATTATAGGAAAACGTCTGTTTAAGCGACATCTGGTGGTGGTAGCTCAACTATATCGCTAGATGTATTTGGGCAGAATAACTTTTTCGATATCTGTTCTTGGCCATTTTCCATAAAAATTTAGTGATGGTGGCTTAGTTCTTACGATTCTTTTAAGTCCTCTGGTAGCTCGTCACAGCAAATAGTCTGCTTGTGGTATTGCGGCGAGTTCTTGCAAAATGTAAGCGAGATGGAGTTTTTATAAGGTCTTTAGTACTTTCGTTTATTCTATCTTCTGAAAACGTCGTTACAATGCTGAAACTTTGATCCGATAATAGTGACAATTCGGATAGTGCCCAATCAATTTTGCATTATATAGCCCATGCAGAATGTTGCCTATTGCCCCATTTGAAAACTATGTTGAGAAAATTAAACAAAATAAAATAATTTTATATTAAAATAGGATTAGCAATTTACCACTGGAAATGAGCTTCACTTCTGGAAGGCATAGAAATTTGCCAGTAATACGATTTGCTTCTTTTTTCTTTTAATGAAAGTAATTTTATCATTTATGTATTGAAAGAAATAATATTTTCATGTAGTTTTAAGGAAACTATTAGTTGTTCAGTGGCCACAATTAGACCACGTCTTACAATTTAAATTTTTTTAACTCTAATATTGTTCTGCTATTTTTTGAAAATTTTCGTCATTTCGTCCCCTTCAAACACCTTTAAGTCTCAAGATATCTAACCGAATATAACAAAGAAAAATTAAAATCGACTGTGTACAGAAGATGATTTTGCTTTGTGAATTTATATACACATAGACATTTTATACAACACAAATATTTTCCAATAGAGTTTCAAATATGTTTAATATAACACAGTGCAACACGAAAAAAAATAACCATTAAAGGACACCACTACGTGATAAAAGACTAAAAAAAAGACCCGTATCTCCCAATTTTTCCCAAAGTTATGCACTTTTTTTATGGGCCGCCAAAGATTTGGGGCCTCGGTATCATTTTCGGAAAAAAGTGATCATTTTCTCGGGCTCATATCTCGCAAACCGTTCCGAATTTCGATTTACTCTCTGAAGCAAACTTGTAGCTCTTGTCATAAAGAACAAAAATTGCGAACATATAAAATCAAAAAAACTTTACCTTCCAGATAAAAATCGCAAAAAACTTAAAAAAATTCGATTTTTTTACCTTTTTCTCTTGTTCAGGTCCATATGTAGCAAAGCGTTCAAAATTCAAGGAAACAATCAACTACAAAAATTTACCTAAGATCTCAATAAACAAATTTCTACAATATATAAACTTCCTGGGAATAATTCTGAACACCGTTTAGGTAGCGCGTCACTTTTTTCACTTTTGGGTAAATTTTTGTAGTTGATTGTTTCCTTGAATTTTGAACGGTTTGCTACCTATGGACCTGAACAAGAGAAAAAGGTAAAAAAAATCGAATTTTTTTAATTTTTTTGCGATTTTTATCTGGAAGATAAAGTTTTTTTGATTTTATATGTTCGCAATTTTTGTTCTTTATGACAAGAGCTACAAGTTTGCCCCAGAGAGTAAATCGAAATTCGGAACGGTTTGCAAGATATGAGCCCGAGAAAATGATCACTTTTTTGCGAAAATGATACCGAGGCCCCAAATCTTTGGCGGCCCATAAAAAAAGTGCATGACTTTGGGAAAAATTGGGAGACACGGGTCTTTTTTTTAGTCTTTTATCACGTAGTGGTGTCCGTATATGGTTATTTTGCCACGACTTAAAAAATTACACACAGTGTAATTCATAATTTTGATAAAATTGTTGTCAATTTAACTTCCTGGGAAGTTGAAAAATGCACTACTCGAATTTTGGAAGCAATAAAAAATTCGTTTCTCTAGAATAACTTCCTTTAATCACTATGTAGTCTTAGGTGTGTATGTTTTGGCTAAAAAATGTACGATTCTTCTGGTCGATCTTAATTATTGTCAGAACAAACTTTGCTGACATACGCCTAATGGCCAAAATGATTCGAAAAATTTAATTGAACGAGGCAACCGATATATCGATGTCATCAGAACCATTTTTAATGCTGATTCGAAGACATTTCAGCATCATTCTAATGACCTTTTTTATGACCTTCAATATTTGCATCAGTCAGAGGCTAATCATCAGTATCATCTCGACCTTTTCCGTAGTTCTTGTTCCATTTGTAAATATTTTCTTACTCAGAGCAGGACCACTTATGCCGTTGTCAGCAATCGTACAAATGTACTTTAGAGCATTTAATCTGCATAAAATAATAATAACATCTTCTATGTAGAGAAGATACGTGGGCCCTTATTGGGGATCTAAGAATTCACCTATTGCGCATATACAGGCCGCGACATTTGTTTTCTTTAGTTTCTTTCCATGCACACCGAAAGAAGAAAGTAAAATAAAGACAGTGTGAAGTATTTAATAATAGAATAAATATTTAATAAATCTATTCCCGACAAGGTAATGCCGCCTCCCTGTTGCGTGACTTCCTACGTCTATATTGTGGCCATGTAGCCATACTATAATAAATTTGTAATAATGAAATGTTTGCCGTAGCTGGCAAAAGAAATCAAGCAATTTTCAAATTATGTAGCGATATTTTGAAACCGCAACATGTACAATGCAAAACAAGAAGTCTTAGAAAAAAGACATTCGCACCAACTGAAAATGTAACTACAAGTGTGAATTTAATAGATTAGAAAATATGTTTATAAGAGACCATATTTAATTTTTTTTAATATTTTATGCAATGAAAAAAAACTAACAATTATCCTAAACGAATACCTAACTATTAGAAACCTAAATTTGTAGTTAAGCTTTTTCTAATGCTTTAAAAAGCATCACAATCTACTTTGTTACCCGTATTACATTAAACGTAGACTATTTGCGTTTCCTGTACGTATTTTTTTGTAAGTGGAAAATTATACTCTTCGTAATGTTTTTTTTTTAATAATCGCATTGGAATAGTTTTTTTTTTCTTTATAGACAATCGCGTGCAATTATTTAATTTGTGTTTTTTTGTAATTGCAGAGAAATACTTTATCGAAGGCTTACGAATAGAAAATATTACGATTTCATTTATGCTTCAACCAATTAAATTATCAAATACAGTTGCGATTATATGCATTTGTGCTCGTATTGACACGAATTGTAAAATATTTATTGATTAAAAGTCATTTACAATGAAAATGCATAGTTAATCGTTCAATTTGCTTCAAATAAACAACTAGACCAAATGTAATAACAAACTGAAAATAATAGAACAAACACTTTGGCAATACAACAAGCTTGTCTAATCAATAGTTTGTTTAAAAAAATTTTCAAAGTATTCGAGAATATAATAATAATAAATTCAAAAAACAAAAGACTTAAGAAACAAACGCTAATGACATTTAATTAAAAATGTTAAAATATTAAATCATTTAAGATGAATGTTTTTAAAAGCACCCAATTGAATTTATTTGTTTAGGCCGCAACAGAAAAGCCGACCCTCATTTACTGCATAATTTTGGCCAAACCGTAACCCAGCCTTTATGAAAATTATCTTTATTCATTTATTTAGTTAAAGCACAACATAATGAGTTGAGTATGAATTAGAATGTTTGTGCTTCAGTGGTGAAGTAGTTGATTGAATTTGTTAACTTTCCACTAGTACTGATTGATTACGATTACAGACACTCTAAAAGTAAACGCGGTAACTTATAATTATGATTAAATAAGCCGAAAGAGTGAAAAGTAATAAGAAAATAGACCCACTACTTTTAAAACTATTTTTTGATTTTTCTTTACTATTTTAATTTTGTACACCTAAATTTTTTTCTTTAAAAAGTTGTCCTTATATCTCTGTTGCCCAAAAATATTTTACTCGTCTCATACGTGTTAATGTTTTCTATACCGAAAATTTTTAATGAAAAATTTATACTTACACGAATGATTACAATTTAAGTGGTTCAGAACTACAAAACTAAAATATCAAGAAAAACAAATATTAATTAATATTATTTTTTTGATTGTTTTGTTTTAATATATGTACTTGTATGTTATTTAATAACCGAGCTTTAGGTCATTGGTAAAAAACAAAAAAAAAAAAGTATATTGTATTCAGTATTTTAACGCCTCCTTGGCCGTCTTCTTTAGGAATTTTTTTAATTTTTTACTTTTTATTTTTATAAAATTGTTTTTTCCTGACAACGCCCAAAGAGGCGTCGAAATATTGAATATAATAAATATGTTTGTTTTTTTTATTAATGACCTAAAGCTCGATTATCAAACAAAATATATAGAAAAACAATTATAGTAGATTCAATAATAATAGTTAATAAATGCGGGGTATTTATTTTGGTAAAATTTTTCATATAAATATTTAGTCCTTGTGGAATTATTAAGCTACATACACAATTAATAATTAAACATTTATGCATCCAAAAAAAATTTCGTAATACATATTTTCTTAGTTGGTAAAAATGAAAATATATGTGAAGAATAAAAATAGTAAAAGTATTTTTAATAGATTTTTTAAATACCATTTTACTTCAGTTTTAAATAGCTTTGATGGCATATACGTGGTCTGTTCAATAGAAAGGGTGAATTTTAAAATTTCTCGGGCTACGTGTATTCGATTGGCTATTTTATTGTCACACTTGTCTCGAACATATGTTGTTAGTTTAGTTTGTGTGTGCATATTAGTTTGTTTGTGAGAGGCATAACAGTTAACGTGTTTTGGTTGTTCGGCCATTTTCTTCTGTGGAAAAAAATGGATCGAAGAATTTGCATCAAATTTTGTGTAATAAATGGAATTAAGGACCTAAAAGCACTTGAAATGTTGAGAGTGGCATATGGTGATAGTATTCTGAGTCGGAGAAATGTTTGGTATATCGGTTGGTTCATGCCATAGGGAATTTCGGAAAAACACTTCATGGCTTTTGCATCACGATAATGCTCACTCGTTTGAAGGGCCAAAATAGAAATTGATAAATAAATAAGTATTTTTTGAGTGAAACTAAAATTCAACTTTTCTATTGAACATACCACGAATATGGCATTCTAGAGATGAATGGCTAATGATTCTTAACTGAAGTTTTAGCTAGTTTGGTTACTGTGCCATAAATATAGCCAAGGCAACGAAATGGTAGCTCATCAATAGTTTTACACACTGTTTGAGAGCTTTCCCCGATATACTCAGACAATAATCTCAAAATGCACTAAAGGCTCTTTGTTCACGAAAAGTTGAAGCGACTAACAATAAAATATAAAGTTCTTCACAGATTTGTGAAACTCAATTTTTATATATAAAAAATCTACATTTATGTCTTGTTTTAATTTAATTAATTTTTTACTCGTAGCAGGTGTAAATTTTATTCCCAGTTGTAAAGAACTTATTATAATTTTATATTAATTTATTACCTTTGCCAAAAAAAAAAATTAAATTTCACAACGTAATTATAATATCGAATATTCGAGAACACTGAAGGTGGCACAAAGCCGAAACCGGTCTGTTCATAAACCAAATTTGACGTGGGATGACGGAAAATCGTTCCAAATTCAAACAAACCCCGTCGGAAGAATATCACAAAAATAATTAGAATAGCTTCGAACTTGGTGAACAGGTGAATAGTATGCCCATTGATAAAAAAAATAGCTAACAATACGGGTTGACTAATTTATTCATCTCTGCACTTGATAATGATATTCAATGCATATGAATTAAAATAAATTTTGAAAATTATCAATAAGAAACAATAATAATCGTGAAAATAGCCAGCCGCATTATATTTTTGACCAAAGTCGATACTTTGATTTATTTAATAGCAGACAAAAGTTATTCCAATTACTTTCAGATCTGTAACTATAATCAGTTAGTCATCAGAAATTGTTTACCAGAAAATTGTGCAATGATTGCAATTTCTCTTTTATATAGTATATAATTTAATTGAGTACTAATCGTAATCGTTATTTAACAGCTATGAATTGGTTAGTCTGGCTGAAAATAGTACTGTATGTACTTAATATTAAAATCTTGTTATAATTTCGTGGCCCTGTTTATAGCAGCCGTTACATCCTCAACAGTAGAAACTGCACTTATCGGCCCGGCTCCTCCAGAGTGGCCTTCATTGCGTCGTAAAACTCCTTATTATTTCCTCCTTTTCCTATCTTTACCAGAGTTGCGCCTGCTTTCGTATTGCGGATCGATCCCATCGCTACTTTTGCTTCTTCCGGTCTTATGTTATTCCGCTATGATCCTCCAGCGGTTTAATTATAACTGCCTTTGGTCGTTACTTTGGCTTCTTCTTGTGGCTCCTTTTTCACGTTCTGTTTTTGCTATTTTTCCTTACTCTTCATAATTTTCTCCGTTGTCTTCCTTGCATCGACAGTTTCTGTTTCTTTCGTGGATTTTTCTCCGCGGTGTTGGTCACACCATGCTTCTTCGTCAATGTTGAATGCATTCCCAGAGTCTTAGTCCTGTGGGCGGATTTGCTGAGCTGGTTTAGCAAGCAATGAAATGTCGGCATATGAACAGCTCCAGCCAAATGAAACAAATTTCAAAAATTAATTTTTGAAAAAAATTATCTTTCTGAATTGACAGACTGACTCAATTTATGCTTTCGTATAAATTTAAAAAAAATTTGAAATTTTCTTGAGTTTAAAAAAGATCTCAAATTAAGTTCCGAAAAAGGCAGAAAAATGGATTTGTGAATTCTTGGAAAATTTTGTGCTTAAGCACGAATTTCCAGAAGTGAATTGTTTGTAGAAGCAAAATAAGTTTGGAATGGTTTTTTTTTTAATTTTTATTGAAAGCAATAACAAACTAATTTCCTTAACATCCTTTTTTTTCTTATTCGAGGGCTATGTTGTACGGACTTGTCAAAATTATAAACGTTGTTTGTATCTCCTTGAGGCTGAAATATTTTTTAATTTGTATAATTAATAAAAAGAACTATTAACATCAAAACTCCTTTGTTAGAATTTGCAACAAAATATATATATATATATATATATATATATATATATATATATATATATATATATATATATATATATATATATATAAACAAATTACACGTTTAAAATTAAAAAGTCTTATTTGTTTTATTTGCAAACCTTTACGTTTTCCTGCACCATTTACCTAAAAACACACAATTTGAAGTGGAACGGGCGCAAACATACTCGTACACTGGCACATGACACTAACGTGCACACGAGTAAATGATTGCACATGGCTTTATTTCAAAATAAGTATGTGTAAAGGCGCCTTTCATTGGACTGCTCCCACATATGAAAACCGCACGAGCACATGCTCTATCTACACATGCATTCACTCATTCATTCAATCATTGCTGTTTACTTATGTGTTTACAAGTTGTGATAAATGGTTAAAATAAAAACAGAAAACAATAAACATGCCAGAAAAAGGAATAAATAAACATTGTTTTTTGCATATTGTTGCAACAGAAGCTTTTATTTCACGTTTGCAATAATTTTGTTTTTATTTTGTTTTCCCAAAAACACCGCTTGAGTTTTCATTTAAATAGGAAAATGAAAACCTACCAGAAGGGGGTAATTTTATTTTTTATGCAATACTATTTTTTATTCTTAAAATGTTTAGTTGTGGTTGAGTTTTTGTTTTATGTCTTTAACTTTCATTGGAAACACAAGCCCCAATAGCGCAATAGAAAAGGCAGCGGCTGCGGCAAGATGCATGTGTAGGAGCGGGAGATAAAAAATACAGATGCATTTTTATGTCTACACGTTTAATTACGAAATGTTTGATTATTTGGAAAAAGACGATTTGTTAGGGTCTCATGTTTCTCTCTTGTTGATGTAATTTTTGATTTGATTCAAATGTCGGCTTAACCACCAATATTTAAAAAATCAATTACATTGTTGCAAAAACGAAATATGTTGAATTTGTAATAAATTTTGAAGCATATTATAGAAGCTTTATGGAAAGAGATTTTGCTAAAAATCGATCAATATGAATGACATGGTAACAAGACACATACATATGTGAAATATTTATTTCCATTTAAAACAAGGCACTGTCCAAAATACCGAAATGTGCAGATTGTCAAAACAAAAACAATTTGTTTTTCATGTTCTCTTGTTTGAACTGAAGAGATATTTAGTAATTTTCAGATAATGAAATTTTGTTTAAATTTCCTTTCTGGGATCAATGCGCCTAGGACATTTCCTTTTGCGTTTGAAAATGTTTCCAAAAGGAAAATCGGCCTATTCTGAATATACAGTAAAGACCTTGAGAGCGGGTATTCATCTTGTGAATTCAGCATTTTTCTTATGTTATGGACACCCTCTTCATGATAGAATTCAAAATGACCATTATTTTCAGTTCATTTATTCAACTATTCGTTATGTTTATTAGGAGAGTATACACCAGGTGATATATCGACAAGTTAATCCATTATTTCCGTGCAAACATTTCGCCGTTGCTTTGTCAGTGGTATTTCCTAATCCTAATCCTAAGAACACCTAGATCTACATTATCGCAAGCATTTTAGATTAAAGAATAGAACTCTTTTGAAACAAAAAGTTTTAATGCGTCCATTATATTTTCGGAAGCTGATGAAATAAGTAATGGGAAGCTTTAGCAATTGTTAATTTTCAAGGCACGAATCGCTTTCCAATCTATAAGTGTTATGAGTTTTGGTGTAAAGAACGTGACATAGATGCCTTGATCAAGAATATTAATGAATTCTAATGACATTGTCTAACATTGCAATCATTTTGTTTGACAAGGTAATCTCTTTGAAGTCACTTGTTTCATAAAAGACTTTCAAAAATTATTTATGTTGTTCACGCATTTCGGCTGTGTACCTTCTCCAAAGATACATTTCTCCTTTATCCTTTTCTCACTAATCCTACTTCCTCTTTCTGCATGTTTTTCTAGTAGCTTTTCCAAAATAATACGGTTTCATCTGCATTATTTACTTGAGGAAAAGTTATTCCTATCTGCACCATTTTTGTGTAAAGCATTTTAATAAAGGTTGGGCCAGCGGAAGGATCAATTACAATTTTCTCTCCAAATGTTTATAGAAATTTAGAAATCTCTTTAGGAACATTATTACAAAAGAAAATTTAAAGCTTTCTTCAATAAGATCATTAAAAATAGTTAGAATTAGGACTACAAAGCAATTTATGACTGACATTAAACATTAAACTAACATAATGAGTTTTTCTGATTTACTTAGTGTGGTGTTGTGTTAAATGTTGTTGGACTGTTTAAGCGATAAAGACATCGCAATGGACACTGAACAGTAACAGCGATTGGATACTCTTCTACGCTAATGTTGACTACATCAAAGCGCCCACCTTCGTCGGTAATGTTAGCAGAATCGTCGGCGGAGTAAAACAATTAAATAAATTGCTAGACCTACAGCTTAAGAGACTTAATGCGTCTACTTAACACCAAAGACGCTGCAACTCTGCTATACCAAAAAAAAAAAAAAACGCTTCATAGTTGAGTTGTAAAGTAGAAATTAAGCTCTATCTCTCTATGCCTTCTAATTTCTATAACATTGAAAATGAAGTGGCACCTTAAGTAGTAGGCATTAATTGCCTAAATGTTACTTCTCTTAAAATAATGTCAATTGTGACATGCAAGTATTCGCTGATAAGAGGTATATTAGGGCAAACAGTAAGCAAAACTGGCAGGCATACAACATATTTTATCTCAGCTATTTCTCTTGGTAAATAGATAAAATTCCGTGCAACAAGTTTCTTAAAAAATGCTTAATGCAAATACAGTCTTAGTGTCCGGACTACTGTGGTACAAAGCAAACCCACTGGGCGAGCAATACGTCAACCATCATCGATATATAGATTTCTGGTAATTTAATGGATATTAAGAAATTTTTTGAGGCAATAAAAATTTCTCTTTATGAGCATAAACTCCATTTTGTTCGCGGCTTGTTCCACATAGAAAGTGTACGGCTAAAAAAATATTCACTGTAACAATTAGTTTCACTGTCAAGCCTTTTCAAGTAAACGGAATTAAATACTCGTAATATAATTATTATTAATTATTCTTTTGATTGTCGAAAAACATTTAAATACTTTGTTGCAACAGATGTTCCTTAATTTCTGGCTCATCAGATCATCTGGCTCATATGATTAAATAAATTGATATCACCATTAGGTATAATTTAAAAAATATTGTCCAATATTCTCATAAAGAATTTCAAGTTTATATTTATATAAGTATACATATACATACATACAATTGTGTACGTGTTTATCAGGATCTCAGTCTTATATTAAAAATAATATCGCCTTTTAGGAATTTCCTGTTTGATTGAAAACATACCAGTTTTTTTCTTTACAAATGATTTGATTTATAATTAATTAATTCTCGTAGACTTATTTTTTGAATAGCATTTTTTGTTTGAATATAGAATAAAATGAAACTTTTGGTGTGGCCCAACAATCAATTATTAAATACATACAATTAAACAATGTTTGATTATGTTTTTTTTTAATTTATTTATCTTTAACAATTTCGCAATCTCTTTTAAGTGTAGGGAGTTGTGCGACGTGTTCTGTTCTTTAAAAACCAAAAAATAACCCACAAAAATCAGATAATTTATCATGTTAAATATTAAAGCACAAAATAATTAGCCAAAGAAAAAAAATTAAAAAGGAATGCAAAATCAATTAATAGTTCATTAAGGTGTGAAACAAAAGCTTGTGAACTCCATGAAACACAAAAAAGAATTCGAATATTTTATTTATATACGTATTTTGTTTTCTTAAAAATTAAAAAAATTTAAATTTAAATTATTTAAAATATTTCCTCCAACTAATTATTTGCACAATTAAAGATTTAAAAAATTTGTTGTGAATGTTTAGCTGTTCATATATCGACATTCCATTGGTGCTAACCAAATCATCAGTGAACTTCAACCGGTTCGTCTAAAGAAAAATGAAATAGATTCATATCGAATATTGTATTAAGACATTATACGCCTACTATGATCATATATTCTGAAATTTTGATATGCGAGTATGATTGAGTTCTCATATTGTATGGGGTCTTCAGAACTTTGAAAGTTGCAACTACATCTGCCATTTGGGCTGTGGTTTATTCAATTTGTTTTGCCGAATCACCATTAACCGATATAGCGTTTAACAACACGTGAAAATGATAAGATGGGTGTTCTCTCCGGGCAACGTTCCGTTCACTCTGCCCATTTTACAGTCGCCATAATCGTTAAACCATAGCCGTGGATGAATGGGTATTTCAACAGACAAAATTGTCGAATTTGGGACTATAACTTCTTTGAGTACGATGTTGACTAGACCATAACCGTCAACGGTGAACGCTATAAGTCGATGATTATCAACTTCTTTTGGCCTGCATTGGATTATATGGACACCAGCGGCATGTGGTTTCAACAGGACAGCACATGAGCGACATTCTGCATGAGCGATTTGAGGGCATGTTAATGAAGTGATGTGAACCACAAAGTCATAATGGCCCCCAAAGTCATAATAATCTCTGCTATGGATCAAATTCAGCCCGAGAAATTTGACATTTCAAATGCTTGCAACACAATAAAACCGTGGTGTTATACATATTTCATACATAATGGCATCGATAGACCTTTCAAATATATTAAAAAATTTAATGATACTCGATTAATTTAATGATCGACGATTTTGAATTCTTACAAATCTGTTAAAGTCCACGGATACGTTGGTTAGCACAACTAACAACAACAACTGTCAAAACATTTCAACTGTCAAGAATATGATTGAGTGCTTTGATCACTGATTAATATACGAAAGTGTCACAAGCCAAGAACATTATATGTTCCGTCATCTTAAACCCATTAAAAAAGGTTGGAACCTGCTCCTAAGAAGTGACATTTTCATTCATTCCTAATTATACATTAGTGTATTGTTGGGATTCGTAAGAGGGCGATTAAAACTGTATTTTTTTCTTCAATTTCCAACTGAAACCATTCCTTTCAAGACTTCTATTTCTAGTAGTAAATAGCATATACGTTATTCGATAGAAATACACTTGACGTCAGATCTAATGAATATAATCTTATAATTAAAAGTCTATGGATTACAAGTTATGGGTCTTATTGAGTTTATTTTAGCATCTTCTGTTACTGGGAATTTGTTCAAATAACTGACCGAAAACAAAGTAGTAAAATACAATATACTGTTCTTCCATGTCCGAAAGCAAAATGTTGAACGACACTTTATCTTCTATTCTCTATAGAATAGAATAGTTTCATTATCATTTCAAACGAATTAAAGTACATGATTTTTATACTCATTTAATATGAACAAAATAATGATTTTTCCATTGCGAAATTCTATATAAATAAATTACTATTTATAGCAATTTTTAAATTTTGCAATCAGATTGCCGGGGATTTGACATCATCTTATTAGTATTTATAACATTTTCTTTTTAATTTTAATTAACCAACTTTTAAAAACGAAATTCCAACTAAATTATTAGAACTAATTGATGTAATATCCATCTATAAAATATAAATTAAACTACTCAATATTAAAACAATCCTATAAACATATTAATTTATTAGTTCTACTTCACCGTAGTGTTAATAATATAATGCAGATCTGTTCATGAAATTATTTTAATTGAATCAATTAATTATTGTCGCCATTTAATAAATACTTTTGTTGTCAATTGTTTTACTGTTCTTGTATAACACTTTCAAAATTAAATTGAAAAAAATACTTGTTTTTTATTATATGACAAATGTTGTCAACGTTTTTGTTATTGTCTTTTGTTAACTTTAGGGACGTGCTTAAAATATTTAGCGCTTGATATTATATTCATTAACTTTCAATTTATAATTTTTGAAAAAAAAGTCTAGATTGTCAACATTTTATATACAGTAATTGTTATCATGCACAATTTGCCTAAACACAATCCAATCAAAATTGAGAATATACTCATACAAGCCAAAAAAATATTTACTTTAATCTGTTGACGATTTCAAATATTATTTTAATCAATTATAAAATTAAAGTACATAATCAAAAAGAGGTATGATCTTGTTTAGTGATTTTGAAAAAGTTATTAGGACTTATTGGCCGGTATTAGTAAACAATATTTATAAGTTCTTTAAATTTCATAATATCCCATTTAGATTGATGTTGAAAAAGATATAGTTTTAGTTAAAATTCTCTATAATATTAGACACAAAATCATTTATATATAAATAATTCTTAAATTTCTTACTAATGGCGACTGCTACAAAATGCAGGAGTATGATAAAATTATGAACAAATGTGAATGGTAAAATGTATTGAATTCATGGTAACAATACAAATTTTAATAAAATTTAAAAAAAAACTAAAAATCTAAAGAGCATATAATTCCTTAATATTTTGTTTTGCCAAAATAATACGAAAGACTTGAGGCAGAAACATCAAAAATTAAGCAGATCAACAGTGGATGCATTTTGTGAACGTGTACGTTTGTGCATTTTTGTATGAATGGATATAATAAAAATTAAGAAAAATATTAGTATATAGTAAGACTAAGCGTATATATATAATAATTGATCATAGAATAATGTATACTCTTTGTATTATTAAAAATAATTGTTATGAGTTAATGGTACACACGCAGTAAAAAAATGGAAGTCATATTCAAGGAATGATATTTTTATTGCTTCCAAAAATCCCTTAGTGCATTTTATTAAACATTTTCGTAAGACAAGTTGATAAAATTTTAATAAAAAAATCTGAATTACTTCCACAACTCGATGAAACTCTGTAAAATGTATATGATAATATAATTTTCCTTTAATTTGCCTTTATTTTAGAAAAAAAGACTGTGACAATTTTGTAGCCATTCCCGATGTAAAATATATTCCCAATGGCAAACAGATTATTGCCATTTATTTTTAAAAAATATTAAAAATTTAATGTCATCAACGTATTGAAGAAATTTTCCAAATCGATGAATAAGCGCCAAAAAAGAGAATATTCTGTTAAGCCTATATCGAAATTATTCCAGATCATAATCTCAGTATTTTCATGACTTTTGGAAGCTGGAATTATAAAGAAATACCAATGTTGTAAAAAAATAAGGTCACATATGTGCAAATACTTTTGGCCGTGAAATTGCATGATTGAGATATAAATGAACTATAAATTTTGGCAGTAAAGTTTTAAATTTTTTAACCTTGATTAATGATTTGATTAATAAAAGAATGTTTTTTTAGTAAAACTCAAGCAACAGTATTGCAGTTGTAAAATCTTTTTTGGTGCAGCAAGTGCTAACTTTAGTTCTTATGATTTATTTTTTTATTTTATTTACTCTATTCTTATTTTTGGCTGACATCTTTTCATTTAAATGTTCTTTTATAATTTATGTTCCACTTCTTATCTTTGCACCATGCAACTCAGTGATTTTGTGTCAATGTTAATTTGTCAAAGTGGACATGGCATAATTGTCACAACTAATTGTAATAATCTGCCATAATGCATTTAGGTTTACCCATTCTTTTGTCTTTATTATTTTTCCAACGTGTCTCTGCACACATACACACATACACACTTACAAATTTACGTTGGTTTATTAGTGTATATTTCATTCATATATAAGAATACTAGAAGAGACAGTGTTTTACAAAATTTTCTGAACTTCTGCTCATATTTTATGAAAATAATTGGCTTAAAGAAAACAATTTTCTGATCACATTTACTTTTATTTCTAATAGAAATATTTGTTGCTAAAAAAACAAACGACTAAAAAGGAAGCAGGGCATGGCACTGTCCATTTTTCTAAAGATTAATTATTGGTGACAAATATGGAAATACGTATTAAAAATTTTAAGTACTAATAAGAAGAATTTGAAATAATATTCAGTTCTTTAAGGAATGTAGCATTTCATTGCCAGAGAATTTGAATATGCGTTCAAATTTAAAAAAAATTGTTATCGTAGTTTTTTATTATAATGAATATATAATTTATAGAAGCAAATAACTGCCCACTTTTATAACCATAATGCTGCGTTTCACGGGAACACAATATGGGTGGAGAATCAGTTAAATGGATATATAATTACATATATTATTAATAAAATAAATTTAAAAAAATAATACAACTTTAACATAAATAACAAAGTCCTGAAGGAGCTAACATAGAGAACGTACAAATAAATTGAAAACCTTAACAGTTTTTCTTGAAACTTGGCAAAATAATAAGGAAAGTAATAGTTTCTGATTTATAAATTAATAAGTTAATTGAATTGAGTTTGAGGTCTTCTCTTCTATGAAAAACAATATATTTATTTCAACACCCTCTGGGTGTCTTCTTCAGGAAATTAAAAATATTTTACAAAGTTTGAAACAAAATTAAAAGAAAAAATATTTAGGGTTATATTTCCCCCGGTTCTATTGATCAGACACAGATGTAGCTTCAGTACAGTCGAGGGCTAATGAATAACGTGAAAGAAATAATTTCTAAAACTTGATTCCAGTAACTCAATAGAAAAAATTATAGTTTGAAATATAATTTCCTCCTGCCCCCCGCACTGTAACTATTTTATGAAACTTCATGGGCTCATTAAAACAGTTGCCTTTTCAAAAAAAAAAAAAAACCAAAACTTAAATCGTAAGATCGAAATACTTATGTGAATCACTGTATGTGTTGTCGTGTTCATTTGCGTATAAATCTTTTACAATTTTCTTGTTATTTTTTTTTAAAGTCATGTTACAATTTAACGCTCAAAAAGGCATAATTCAATAGCCCTTGTTGTAACTTAAGTATCGATGTGAAGGTGGCTTTAGCTCCTTGTACGACTGCACTCTGGCCAATACATCATTTTTAATATTATGAAACTTACGTGGAAACAGCCATATGCTTCTTGTGTGACTGACTTTTATAGTTATTATATGTGAATGCTGCTAAAAGTATTTATATTTTGTCGGTTTACTTAATTACAATGTTGTTTAAGGTGTTTTGCTATATGCCACGTAGTGTGCACTTTTATTTTTCGAGTCAGTGAAGGCTTGTTGTGCGCTCCCTTGAATTATCAAACAAAAACTGCCAGAGTTCTGCGGCAGGATTCGAACCTGCGACCTTCGCACTACGAGTCTAGCGCACTACCTACTAGTCTACGAAGGCCAGTTTAAATTATGTTAAATATCAGGATGTATGGTATTTAGTACATCCTAATCCTGTATATGATACGTTACAGCCCAAATTACCCAAAGCTCGTAATAGGAACAAAAAATTTAATATATTTATTTCAAATATATTTTTTGCGGACTTAGTTGTATATATCTACATTTCATTGGAGCTAAGGAAATCATCAGTACACTCTGTCCACATCATATATTTTGGACTGATTTTATTTGAAAGTGAAGCTTGCAGTTTCGTTTCACATAAATCGGGCGGACAAAGTAGAAGCCCAAAATGATGATTATAACATAAGTCCGCCATTTATGGACCTGTTTTAAAATTTTTTTATTCAAGAATAGTTTTATTCTTTCCTAGGAATAAACTATAAATTGGAAATGTATTATATCGGGTTTCAAACTAACCTGTAGTTGCTTCAGTTTTTTAATCTCTTCGATTAGACCTTTATATTGAAGTAGTATTTTTTTCCAGAAATATTTTATGTACAATTATTAGTCCCAATTATAATTGAAAGAGAATAGTATTTTCTTATTATACGAAGTAAAACAATTTTAAAATCTAGAATTCCGAAACATAAATTTTTCGTCAATAGCACTAAATTTTTAAAATTTTAATTGAACGTTTGCTTAAATGATAAAGAACATATTTAAGGCCTAAATGGCAAAAAAGTCTTAGCAATTTTACATAATTTTTTTTCAATTTTCATATGGAAAAATCTTTTTTAGACTCATAATATTAATAGCCATCATCGTATCGTCATCAGTAAAAGTTTTGTGGGGATTATTGAATAGTATTGTTATTTTGGCATGTATGTTATTTATTACATATTATGTTAAGTTTTGTTTTATGAAGATTTTAAAGTAAGCAAATCCCTACAATGAACCTTATTTAGGTGGATATTTGCAAAATGTATAGAGACTCATAATGCATTTTCAAATAAAGCCAGAAGTCTTCGATTTCAGTGCCATCTTATTATTCATTTAATATAATTGAATATGTGACTGAGTCAAAGTACATAATAAAAGAGTCAAAATACATAAAAAGAAAATTATTTTTATGATCTACTCCTATATAGATACATACAATCATAACAAATATAAAAAAAGCTCGACTATTCTCTTTATTCCAATAAAAAAAATCTTGCGCATTGTTCTTCATTAATTATACTTTGTTGTTGTTAATTCACGCAAATTTTAATAATAATTTATTTTATCTTTTATTCCATAAACGAGGTTTAGGTTCTTTTATAAAAATTCAATTTGTTTTATTTCAATATTTCGACGCCCCTTTGGGCATCTTCTTCAGGAAAAAAAATGTTTTTTAATGTGACAGCAAATGAAAAAATTTAAAAATTGTTTTTACCATACATACATACATACATAAACAAATTGAAAAAATTGTATAGAAGTAAAAAAAAAAAATTAAATAAACAAAAGACAAAATGTGTTTTCAGTTTAGAAGAAATTAATTTTTTTGATAATTATATAACAAAAATAAAAAAAAACTATTTCTATTCCTATTGGTCAGTTTAACTTACGAATCAAATGCCTATAGTTTTGAGCAACATTATCTATATCAATTTCATAGTTTATAATCCTATTATTTGGATCATTAATTATATTAAGCATCTCTAGCATATAACGTCGTTTAAAGTTTTTCTTAAAAGCTAAAATTGATACTTTCTAATTCGTTGAAGCTAAAAAGAAATAAAATAAATTAGTTTTTTATAAAAAGACCTAAAGATGGTTTATGAAATAAAGGATGTATTACAAAAGGTGGGAAAAAATATTGTTAATTAATTTAATTTTGTTTTATTTTAAAATAATGAAATAGTATCTCTGGATACAATTTCTTTTCAAATGTTTCTTAGCCTTAAAATGTTCAATTACTAATTTGTATTTTAAACACACAATAAAATCAATTTTTTTTTATATTTAAATTGATTGTTTGACAACAAAAAGAAATTATATAAACAAAATTCTGAATATTTTTTAATTCACCATAACTAAATCTTATTGAATTATTAGGCATTTAATATTAGAATATTTTTATAAATACGCATTGATGTTGTGCTCACCAAAGACGATTTGACGATTTATCTTAAAATTCAATTAATTAAAAGCGCCTGCAATAAAAGTTGAATCCATGTTTAGATATGATTAATTGAAATGCAAACGTAAACTGCGATGAAGATAAATGAGAAGTTGGTTTATTTGAAAAATTGTTTTGCACCAATCAAAAATAATATTTTTAAAATATTCTTTCCATAATTATATTTTAAATATTTTTTGTGTGTAAAAAATCATCGAACAAACGTAACGTGGTGTTCTATTTCGCCGGATGTTTCTGCTAATCAGATTAGCAGTGTTAAATAAATTGGACAAAAAAAGTGACAAATATTAATTTAATGTTAGAATTTGATGGCAATGTTCAACAAACACGTTTATTTTTTAAAATTGCCAAATTTTCAAAGTTTATTTTTAAAGCTTAAAATAATTCGACAGGTCATTTTCTTTTTGATATATTTTTATTTTTTACTGGAAACACTGATTAACACCAGATGTACTCTTATCCTGAATTTGATTTATTGAAGCAAATTGAGGATTTAAGAAGATATTGACTATTTTTTGTTTGTTTTTCATATATTCCATTATCATCTGCTTATGATTTCATTTACTTTTTTTAACCGATTTATTAATTTTTTTGTATGAATATTTAAAAAATCAGGTAATGAAATCTATAAAAGTTCAAGTAGGCTTTGATTTAGGGCGTGGCAAAATATTTTTTACAATGGAGTTTTTCTCACGTATACTTATACGTAAGTGCATGCGTAATTATATAAGCATTAATATAAATATTTTAAAAAATTTATTTGTACGAAAATCTTTTTATTATTATTTATTGATTTCATGCTCGTACATTAATATTATGTATTTAAATTAGAGATTTTGTTTTTCGTTTTGCCTAATTAATGCAATCATTGATACCTAAAGGACGTCTTGTGTCATACATGCTGCAAGAAAAATTAAATAGATTCCATATTGTATATGGCTGTTTTGGCATAAACAACTACTTCAAGTTCACCGACGATTGTCGGCATATAAACAGCTAAAGCCACAGCAATCAAGTTGGAAAAGTTCAAATATTTTTTGGTTACAATCCCGATAAATTTCAATATTAATTATTCGTTGTATCTTCAATATGTTAAAATTCAACTAACAAATACTCAAGTATTCACTCTAAAAAATTTAAATTTTTATTTAAGTCCAGACAGTGATAAACGAACAGCTTGGTGTCCGCGATTGCCTTTACGTCACTTGTGTTTGTCTAAGAATAAGAGTGTTCATCCTTCTCAGTTGGGTGTGGCTGCTATAATTTAGAATTTTTTTTTGTGGGTTTGGATGGTACTCAAGCTTGGCTCTGTAAGTTGTCGCAGATTTCTTTTAAAATTGGGTTGTGTAATAGAATAAGCCAACAAGCCAATTAATTTCAACTGCATTCAATTTGCGGTAATTGTTGATTTTGACAAATGAGCCTATTTTCCTGTAAAATGCCATATTTATACATTTCACTTCGTTAACTTTTATTCACAAACCATTTTTACAATTGCGATATGTACTCCTGTGGTTTGTGGGATGCATCTTCGGAATTTTTAGTGAGGACTTGAGCAAAAGTTGATGTGTGAATAGATTTGCTTATATGCACATCAGAGACATGTATTAAATATAATATAGGATGCAAATTATGGCCTGTTTTGATTATGAATTTTCGCCCCGATTAAATAGCTTTCTAGTCGCTTTTAATTAGTAGTTTTTTTTAAAAGTTTTTCTAATCTCATTTACAGGCGCATGTGTTTGTTTTATTTTGCGAAAGCGAATTGATGATCTGTAATGCATTCATTCTCCTTTAGTAAATGTATCATGTATATACTACCACATCTTCCATTTGTGGTGCCAATGCGAATACCACAATAAAATTGTTATAGACTAAATTCCTACTCGACTAAATCTATATAAAAATTAATTTTTTTGAGTTTAATTTATTGTTGTCATATTCGTAATTATCTCTTAATATGATCTACATAACACGCCCACATTAAATATTTATTTTTAAATGAAAAAGCAAGATCAACAAGTCCACTGCAAATTATTGAAACAACAAAAATGACAACTGTGTTTCAAGAAGAAAACTCGAAATACAGTGCTTAAGGTGAAAAATTTTTTTTAATTTAATTGCATTAAACCAAAACTAAACAATTCAAAAAAAAGCTGTCTATAATTCAGTTGTCATATAGATTTTAGCAAATGAGTTGTAAGCATGTGTTAAATATGAGTTCGAGAACATTTGCGACTACATGTGTCTCGTGTTCAGTTTCTAACTACGAGTATGATTGTGGTGATAGATCGATTCCATTTAGGTGCAACACCAAACAATATGAATAATAATAAATAAAGCAATAATAACAAAAACATTTCTTGTGTTTAGTGAAAAAAAAATCTCCAAAAGGGGAGCAGCTTTTTTCTACTCATTTAATATATTTTTACTGCCGGATGTGGCTTATGTTTTTTTTTGTTTCTTATAATTATATTAGTAAATAATAAAAAGTAGTAAACTTATCGTAAATCATGAACTTATTCATGCAAGCATGAACGTGCATGCATAGCATATGTTATAACTGCTCCATTTATTTATGTACATATGTAGTATATAAGTACATACATATATAAATTTTCTATATTTTACTTTTAAACCTGGTGGCATTAACCAGAAGTAGCTTTTTCTGAATGAAAAAAAAATAGATATAATTAAACCTTTTGATACAACTATTCAGTGAAGAAAATAGAAGTCATCCCCAAGGAACGACATTTTCATTGCTTCCGAAAATATATTGCTGCATATTTTCATCCTCTTATAAAATCAAATTGAAAAATTTTTTTATTAAAAATATAAATTAAAATGTGTTTTCGACGAAAATGTGTTAATGTGTTAATGAAAAAATAGTTCTTTAAATCTATGTGCAAGCATTTTTTGTCTTCGATTAATAATTCATGCAATTCCATTCAAATAAGCAAAAAGAAATATTGGCTGGTATGTACCCTATTCGGAGTCTAGAGTCTATTCCCAGTGAGTAAACAGCTTATTACCATTTAATATAAAATTACTTTCTTTAAAAGAACATGAACAAATTCACTGTTTGCAACATATTGACGACAGCCTCCAAATCGATGAGTAAGCATAAAAAAGGGAGCATCCTGGATTGATAAGGCTATGCTGGAATCATTAGAAAAGATAAACATCTTCGTCACTTGCGGAAGGTACCTTTTTATAAATTTTTTAACTGGGTACTATTTCTTTAAGCAGAATGAATTGATATTTTTTATTTAATTTTTAGCTTTTTGAATTTTTTGAAGCTAAAATTTTAATACTGAATTTTGATTGTTACTTAGTAGGAACAAATTTTGAATTTCGAGTGGGCACAGATTGTGAAAAATACGAATCAAAAGACAAGGGGACAATTTCAAAAAAGAAAGATGTTATCAATTCCTCTGTATTTTTATTGTTTTTTTTTTATAAACCGATTTTCAACATCTGTATGTCTTTACTTTTTTTTTTTTGAAAATAAGACAAATCGGCCCACCCAAAATATATTGGTTATCGCATAACTCCTCCTCAAAATGTATTATTGGAAAAATGTCACTTTTCTAACCTGTTCGATAAGTCTTTGTGTTGAATTAGTATTTTTTGTTTTTTTTTTTTTGTTTTGTTGGAAGCTTCCTCGCTTATCATGTTCCTTTTTTCTGTTTTTCGTGTATTATTACATTAAACCGTCTCTTATGGACTAATTATTTGTCAGATACCCAGCTAATAGTCGAACTTCCTGTTCCTGTCATTTCTAACACTGCAACATTAAAAATAAATAAACAGCGCTCTGATGAGCCTTGAACTTGATATTTTGCAATCAGACTAAAAAATTACAACACAATATTTAAACAAATTAATATTTGGAGACGTGGACTTCCTTTTTTTTAGAAAACAATATTAAAGTATCATTAGTTATTATTTTGTTGAACCGATCCAATCAAATTTTTTTTTATTAATTTTCAACCATTTAGAGATATGAAAGTCAAACGTGTTGAAAATGTTGAAACAAAAATTATTTACCATCCAATTGCAACCTATTTCATACGCCTTATGGCAAAAACAACAATATAAATCTTTAAACAATCATCTTCAAACGTTTTGGGAATTTAAATAGGGCAACCTATTGTATTCAGTTGTTGTTGTAGAAATTATATAACTTCCGGACCATGTCCACTGATTTGCAACTAGATATCCTAAATTATTTTTTTTAACGTCTTACTGAAATTCAAACTTTTGTAAGAAATCCTGCCAAATGTACATCTACTCATACGTAAATAATTTTAAAGAAGTCATTTGTATTCATGAATTAATTTTCATATTCTCACATTAGTAACTAAAGCACTGCTATTTAATTATTTAATTAATTCGTATCGTTGCAAATCAATTTCAATTGCATGTAAGCGTTATATTTCGCGGTAAATGCATTAAAATATTAAAAAATTTTGTTGTGTGTATTTTTTCCTTTTAACTTCAACATTCGATACATCATCAGTGGAGTATCGTGGCATGCAATTAGTTATGCAGATTTCATCGTTGTTGTTGTTGTTACTGTTTATATACACGCATAAGTATATGCGTTAGTATTTTGAGTATTTTTGTTAAAAAATTTTCTTTTTGTCGTCAAGTCAATTTTTACGGACATTTTTCGCATGATTTTAAATGAGTTTGCGTCTTAAGTCTTTCGTTTTAATTTGATTGATAAAATATTTGTGTGTGTGCTGTTTGTGTGTGAGTGTTGCAAGATTTGCAAGTACAAATATATCTGAATAAATACGAGTTTATGTTTAGAATCAGTGTGTGTAGCTTTGTACACTTTTAACTTTTAATTAAATTGAGAGTTTATCTATTATTTCTTTTGTGGACTTGTAAATGTATTTGTGCATTTTTTTTATATTTTCTTTTGTAGAATTTACGTTTATACAAATTTGACATGTATGTTTGCCTGGGGCTGTTTAAAAACACTAAAACTGTTTGACATTTATAAGACTTAAAATTCTTTATATTTTTCGCAAAAAAATGTATTGATTTTCTTATAATTTTTTCTCTAACAAATCATTTTATATGTAAATAAATTTGTTGAAATTTAGAAATCTCAATGATTTTTCGGGAGTCAAAATATTCGTTAGTATATTTAATTTCAATAACATTCATCTGCTTCATTATATGTTATTTCGGAGATATTTAAAAAAATTGTGACAATTAAAGTGAATACTGTTAATAATGTCCGCTTACAATTCTTTTTTTTTACGTTCCGTCAATCGTTTCCCTGACCTTATTAATTCAACCATCAGTCAGTTAATTGATGTCATTAATGGTGCATTTCCGATGAAGTGTTTTTACTGTGAGTCAAGAATTCATCTATTCTTTGTTTTTTGTTCTATTTGTTCCTTATTTTTATTAAATGATTAAAAAATTCCATAAAATGGCCATTAATCAGTGTCATTTATAATGAGAAACTTGCTTTTTAAAGTTGTGCTATGGGAATGGAAATAGTTGTTATCATAGCAGACCACAAGATGATTTTTTACATTAATAGCAAAAGTAGAAAATTATGCATAATACGAGGGTGAATATTATTTGAATATATTTTTACCCGATTTAAAAAAAATCAATATCGGACCCGTCTGCGCCATTCTGTTACCACATATTCGCCAAATTTAAAACAAGTATGTTGGGGAAAGGTTAAATGGATTTCTTTTATCATTAAAACGACTTACAAATATTAGAACTATGAATGAAAGTGTAAATATTAAAAAGTGTAGCCCGGGAACACATACTCTTTTCCCATTATAATTATTTCAATTTGGTAGCAATTTGTGGATTAGGTTATTGTGCAAATATCTTTAGCAGTCGGGGCTTATATGAAAACAAAGAAATTTTTTAAATAATGGTGATTTTCATATCTGGCATGTCAAGTTAGATGGGTGCGTATGCTTCCCTTGCGAAGCCCCCTCCCAATCGTTTCGAAAAAAAACAAACTGACTAAAAATACAAAAGATTTCTTAACAAAATCGTTCAATGTTCATAAAAAATCAATAATATTCATTGTAGATTACTTCTTTGGAATTGTCAGGTTAAGAAACGTGCAACAAGAGCACATTTTCTAATATTTCGGGAGCCGCTCCACATATTTCGATAACATTTTGTGTGAATGAAAGACTACAAACTCTTCTCTACTGTAAAATTACCTTGTTTGTGTCAGGAGCAGTAGATCTTTGTAAATAGCGACGTAAAAATAACACTCTCTCAATATGAAAATAGGCGAGAAAAATTTTATTTAAAAATTATTCCTCATTATGCAGCAAATTTCATGTAATATTTTCTAAAACATCATTCCAACAGAGATTGGCAGCACGTCGATTTCCGGAAACAATTCTTTTAAAACGCTATAACTAGCGCACGCCGCAAAAAGTGTTTAAGTAGCATTATTTTTAACTATCGTAATTGATCATTTGCGATCATTAAAATTAAATATTAATATTTCATAACCGATAGAAGTGGTATCACAAATTCACACAAAAATCAATTTTGTTTTAATTTTTTTTACGCTTTTCAATTGTAGATGTTGGCGCGAATACCATCCAACGAGACAAGGCCACTTAGAGGAAATACGCCAGGCAAGAGTGATCTCATTGCAGGCACTGAGTTTCTCAAACTATTTATGGAGCATGATCAGTTGGACAGAGAATTTAATAGTAGAGAGTTCATTGGTCGTGGAAATAGTGGTAGTAAAGGGCGTAATGCTGTGGTGGAAAACCTAAAGGCAGCAGCAGCTGCCACAACAAAAGACGAGTCATATGATAAAAAATCAGCCGAAACGGGGAGAAGGCTTAGTGGTGGTAGAAGTTTTACAGACAAAGGATCCAACCAGAATCAGGCCGAGGGCCAAGCGGAAGACAGTAAACAAGTAGTAAAGCTAGTAACCTCAGGTAGTAAAATTGTATTTTTAGAAGACTATGATGAAAATGATGCCATCTTGGATGCTGAAGTCAGAGATATTGACTTAAAAAAGGAAATATTTAAGGGAAAAAATCATACGAATTTAGATGATTACAAGGTTGTGGCCGTAAGTGTTTCCTCTTCTAGTCAACGAGGTACAACAACTGCCAGAAATCGTTTTACTAATACACCGTCATCAGCCAAATACGAAAAAAGACCACCAACAACGCGAAAAACAAGCACAACAACCACGACTAGCAAACCGTTCGTAGCAATGACACTCAAACCTCCAACAGTGACAACTGTGAGATCATCGACATCGCTGGCGTCCTCTGTGGCATCAGCAACGAAAATCGAAAACACAGCCGGAGACAACTTTATCAATCGCTCACATAAAAGTGAGTTTTCTATAGAAGAAGTTGAACCGCTAACAATGACACAACATCAATCGCGCCACTCGCACTCACGTCATCGCAAATATCCGTTGACAAGTGTATCAGACATGTTGGAAGCTTTAGACTCAGAAAATAGTGCATCGAACAACATACACAATATTCTGGCTGCACCACTACAGACGTCAGCTTCAGCACGTTCAATGTCAATGGTGACAACAACGTATCACAGTGGTCAACGTAACGTAACCATAAATCACGATTCTAATTTGCATGCGGCACAAGTTCGGCATAAAACTTCAGCGACAACAAGCACTGGCAACGAAGAAACAAATACTGACAATTTGCAACAGCAACAACATCTTATGACAAGTAGAAATGGTGGCGGCGCAGAAGACCAATTGTTACCTTTTCAAACCGTTATATATCACGATACAAAAGCTGGTCATGGGCCACAGTCACGTTCAATTTCATATTCATCGATTTCACAAAATGTAGAGGATTTGAAAAAATGGCAGCAGTCTGGCATTTTGGCAGAAGCACGGCGTAATGTCAGCGAAAGTCTGAAACCTACGCAAAGATCAAATGCATCATCATCAACGACTCATCAGCCAGAGCCTGCAAAATTCTATTCACAACCTTCAAAGATGTACAGCGAGCCATCGAAATTTTATTCAGAACCAGCCAAGGTCTACTCGGAGCCGTCAAAAGTCTATGGAGAACCAGAAAAATTCTATTCCGAGCCAGCCAAAGTGTATGGACAACCATCAAAATTTTATTCGGAACCGGCCAAAGTCTATTCGCAACCAGCTAAAGTGTATAGCGAACCAGCAAAAACCTACTGGCCCGTTTTATCTGGTGCCACCACTTCAGCACCCAGCCCCAGCACCATCACTTCTCCCGCAACAGCACCCTCTATAACTACTATTACACCGCCAACAGTA
Organism: Germaria angustata; assembly: GCA_963681545.1. Lineage (NCBI taxonomy): Eukaryota > Metazoa > Arthropoda > Insecta > Diptera > Tachinidae > Germaria > Germaria angustata. The sequence continues at coordinate 56,849,847 of OY812998.1, read as the reverse complement.
CCTTCGGTAAATATACATCAGTCATCGAGAAAGCCAGCCATAGTCTCACGCATAGCTTTTGGTGAAGCTCATTTAATCTCTAGTACTACCAGCACCACAGCTACTGCTACGACAACAAAAGCTCCATTGACCACAACATCAAGAGCATTTGGTTCACATGGCCAACATCAATATTCTCGCACATATAGCAGTCATCGTAATCCATCATCTTCCTCTTCACTTAACAATGAAAACTCATCCATGTCATCTTCATCTGCATCTGCATCGGCGTCCTCATCATCCTCATCGACACCTTCACGTCGTATACTTTTTAATTTAGACCGCTTACCGTATGATCTTTTAAATGCACCTGAACCATCAATACAACAGCAACAGCTTTTGGAACTGCAAAAAACCAAGAGACCGCAACAAACCCTAACATATCAATCTCAGCAGCAGCAGAAGCAAGAGCAACCACAACAGCGACAACGACAACGACAACAGCAACAGCAACCACAACGTCATCATATCAATTCATGTTTAGAGTCGGCTGTTTCCTCACTGTTTTCATCATCAACATTATCTGCTCATTCAGCATCACTAAAACAACGACAGCAACAACAACATTCATCATTGTCAGATCAGCAACAACATTCTAATCAAAATGCCAAAGGATTGCCCAACGGAGGTAAGTTTCATTTTACATTGTAACTTTGTACGAGTGTCTTCAATTCTTTTTTGCTTTTTTTTCTTTTTGTTGTTGCTACTTCTCTGTATATATTTTTGCTTTTGCATTTTTTAAATTCTATTTTTTTTTTTTTGTGTGAATAAACTTTGTTGAATTGCCTTGTTGAGATGCCATTTGAGCTGAACAATAATTCAAATGCATCACGTTATTCGAATAAATCAGGAACTTGTTAAATAAGAAAAAAAAATTAATTATACGAAACACAAAACGATGATACTCTGTACAAGAGTCGAAAATTTAAAAAAAAATCAGCAAATGAGTAAAAGGTTTATTTTGGTACGTCCCACTTCTTAGTTTAATTACTTACGCATTTCGGACTTCAAATCGACTTCAAAGGTTATGAGGGATATTGACGGATATTCTAATTTATATATGTATATGTTCTGCCATATGACAGCCACATTTGAAATAAAATTTTGTTTAACTTGCCACCCAACTTATCGAAAATCGCAGCCGTGATGACATACAGTGAATCAAAAAAGTTTTAGGCACAGCATCACTTTCAGACTTTGTCAGTGGAAAACTTTGCTTATACTTAAAAAAAAATAATAATATGTATTACAAAATTTAAGACTGAACATAAAATAGACCCGTATTTCACTTTTCACTAAATATTTTAATAGTTTACTTTTATAATAAATGTGAAAATGTCTATGTGTGGATGTTTGTTATTCAGTCAGGGATAGCATATAGACTGCATTAATATATATGTACATAATATTTTCTATCATGGTAAGTTACTTGGTTTGACCACGTATAAACCAATACAATCCCCCTTATTATGATTGTCGACGTCGACGTCACACCAAGTCGACATCAACATATTGGCAATTGTGGGATCGTTATCGAGAACTATTAAATATTATTGATAGGATATTACTACTACTATGGCCTATAAAATTACAATTGCCCATCAATATTAGTTAATTATTGCCTTCAAGGAGTTCAGAACTTCTGTCATTTTTTACTGTCGACTTGATGTAACGTCGACGCGACAATCATAATAAGGGGAATAATTCATATATTTTTTGATCTTTGCTACTCAATCAAACCTAAGCGGCCTAACGAATTTGAGTAGAATTGGGCATACGGATATTTTATGGCCTGTATTAACATTTACTATACCCTTTATAATGGTAGAGGAATTGGGTAACATAAGCGGTTGAATAGAATTGAAAAAAAATTTTTAGGAGGATTACAATTATGGGATCCCTTCAGTCATTGTAATGGAATCAAATTAACCATTATGGAAGTCACACTTAAGTGGCTGAATGTTTTTGAATGGAATTCGGCACATGGGTAGCTTATAGCCTGAACGGTTAGGATACTCGGTTCGACTACTTCTGGACTATTGAATTTTATTACTAGAATATTTTTCGGATCAAAATCAAAAAGATTTTTAAGACAAAATTCTTTTTATATGTTTGAATTGGTAAACAATTTGGTGGCTAGAGTACGTGGGTAGATAAAGCGTATGTCTTTCCCAAGGCATCACCACTGTGGTCAAACTAAGATAAGCTTCAACTTACGTGCAACAAGCGTGTTAAACTTTTTAAGGATTTAGCATCAAGTGCTTATGCATGGACGTTGCTTCAAACTGGAAAGAAATAGACACAAATAAAAAATTCTATTTAACAATGATTTTTGCAACCCAGCGGCAACAGAGAATGAGCGTGTTGATCCTTTGAATTCTAATTATCCTTATGAACTTGCCATTTATTTTAAAGAATGTGCAATTTCGGATCTCCTTGCTTATCTCAAATTTACGTCGCCTCTTTCAGAGTATCTAGCGTTATCACCAGAAGTGTATTTTAACTTGATATATGTATGCACATACTCTTATGACGCAAAAAGCCTTAAACATATCTTATATAAATATTATTACACGAGTTTCATTTTCAGACACGTACAAAGTCGGGGGTACATGCTACTAACAATATAAAAATTTTAAAAAATGATTTGACACAATTGCGAATAGTTTTGACTATGTTTTATTTTTTTACGGGTAATAGTTTTCTCGACCTCCATTTACCTGCTCTGGTGTTAGACGAGTATTGCCCTTTCTCTGCGAATTGCCTCCTTAAAGGAATCCTGTGTTATTTTGTAATAATTTCTTATTTTTTCTCTAGTAAATGGCAAATGTAGTCGTCTACGGGATTTGTATATTGCGGCTGTGAAAGGATTTTTAATTGTTTACAGCACTCCTTATTTGGTGTTTAAGAATAAGTTCGACAACTGTGTCTAAACTTTTTTGATATGCTACATATCGCTCCTCTAATGCATTATATGCCGTTTGCGCTCCTAATAATAAATGTAAAGTTTAACAGTGAAATAGTAAAGTTCAAAAGTGAAATAAATAAATATTTGGAGGCATTTCCATTGCTTTCAAAAATCTAATAATGCATTTTTCTACTCCCTAGGAAACCAAGTTAAAAATGTTATGCTTGAAAATATGAATTTTCTCTACAAATATGTGAAACTAGAATTCAAAATACTTTCTTTTTATAAAAAAAAATACTTATTTATTTAAGTCTGTGCTAAAAACATTATTCATTTCAATTAAGATTTTTTTTAAAGAATTGTAAAAGTATTTCAGACTTTCAAACAAAACTTCGACTTCCTACGAAGTTGAAAAGATCCACTAATGGATTTTTGGAAGCACTGAGTGTGTACATTCATAATTAAACAAAATCCGAACGTAACGCTCTATAGTCCTAATATTGATATATATTTTTACCTTTAGTAAGCGTCACAAAATTTATTAAATAAAACACGAAACATTTTTTCCTTTATCTCATTTTAAGATGTCGTATTATTATTGAAATACATTCATTACATTAATTCATGCATTAATTCGCTGTCAAAAAATACGTGTTTTAATTTTATGTTATTCTTGGTAGAACATCTAAACTTGATAGTATTTTTTATATTAATTTAAAAATTAGAAAAATTCTATAATGCACAATATAAAAGAAAATTATACTATTTATCTCCATAATGAAACTAAAGATATTCACCCATTACCACGCCCTCTAGACAAAAGCGGGTGTCCTAATATTGTTGTATATTTTCACTTATTTTAAAAATTTTTGTAAAAATAATCTCAAAGGCCACTTATGTAAAATTTAATTTTGAAAATTTTGATAAAAATTGTTTGCTAATGGTTTTCCTTGTAGTTATGATCCTAAACCTAAGCTAATGGTGATATTCTGTTGAGTGATGTACGTGTATCATATCCTCTTGTCTAATAAAACTTAAATTGTCCGCTGCTTGACTATCGAGTAAGTTGTGATATTTCAGTGGGCATAGTAACATTTAACAAGAAGTACCTGAAAATAGTTTCTAAAAAAATATACTTATATCAGTTTGATAAAAAAAAAATTATTTAAAAATATGTACTTCACAATTTGCTTCAGTGATTTTTTTTTCCGTATGATGAAAAATTTATTGGCTAAAGTCATTTATTTTTTTTAAATATGTATGTTAAATTTTTAATACGCTTAAGGGAAAACACAACAACTTTTTGATTATTTAGTTGAGGGAATATCACATACAACTTTGGTAAATGAAAATTAGTTTAAAATTTAAAATGTAACAGTTGATGCATTTGCTTTATTTTGTAAAACATCCATAAAATGAAGAAAACAAACTCCAAAGTTCTACAAACTTAAAATAAAGCAACAAAATTTTACTTGTTTCAAAGAATGTATGAACTTGACACTGGCACATGTACAATTTCACTTTCTGTGTAATATGCCCCAATAGGCAGGTAGTTACGAGAGAGTGCAAAACTGTTTTAATAATTTTCTCGTATTTCAGACTTTAAAAAACTTATAGAACTATAAATTTCATGTTGCATTCTTCGTCAAATGAGAAGTAGGTGCAAGTAGTAAAACTAAACAAAATGATAATAAAATATTTTAAACTTTAGTTAAGTTATATATAAAAAAAAGAAGAAGGAACTAGGGGTGTCTTTACCACAACTAAGCCATCCCCTTTACCCACTTACAAATACATACAAACAGTGTGTATTGATAATAATATTGTAATTTTTTAATGGCAAGTTTTTTTCTGCGAAATTGTACTCGGCCTTATGCAGAAAATATTTCACTTTACCTTTTAAATTCAAATTAGTTGACAAACACTGTAATTCTAACAAGCCTTTGATAGAAATTTATATGCCAAACTATATCATCATAATCTAATAATTTTTATTGAAATTTATTATTTGGGATATTCTATCCAACTAATCGTTAGAAACAATTAGAGCTTTTGCAAAATGCATTGAAAAAATGAAAAAATGTTTGTTGTGGCTTTAGCTCTTCAATGCATTTTGCAAAAGATCTAATTGTTTCTAACGATTAGTTGGGGAGAATATCCCAAATAATAAATTTCAATATTAAGTATTTAGAATAAAGATTTTATTTTTTCATTTTTCCCCAACTGAATACAATCATTAACGACCAACGGACATTTAATTGTATGGGGTGTTGAGAGAAAAATAAAATAGACTCAAGTTGAGTAAATTGTTTGTTGTGTTGTTTGTATAGAAATATTCTAAGCCTATTATGATTATGTATTTGCTGTAATTCATATGCAATATTGAAATTCTCATATTGTATTTGATTTATGTGGCATAAACATCCGAGGTTGAATGTTTTCAAACTGCTTAAACTTCACTGACGATTTGGTTTAAGCAACCAATGAAATGTCGGCATACGAAGAGCTGAAGCCACAACAAACATTTTTTGTAATAATTTTTATTTATCAAATTTGTTATTCGAGATATTCTCCGAAAAGAAAAATAAAAAGACGCAAATCGATTATAATTGTTTTTTGTGTTGTGTTTGTACAAAAGCTTTGTAAAGCTAATATACTTACATATATGTTTTGTTGATTACAAATAGAGAAATATGATAGAGTTTTGCTTGTATTCTCATTTAGTATTTGTGGTGTTTGATATAAGTAAATATATGAGATTGAGTGCTTTTCAAACATGATTTGGCTAAAGGGTACTGATTATTTGGTTAGCGCCAATGAAATGCAGGCATATATGTACATACTTAGCTAAGCCAACAACAAACAATAAAATAGTAATCATTTTTATAGGCAACGTTATCGTGTTCACAAACCAATTTATAGTTTATGATGTAAAAACATATTACCGTTTCATTCGAATAGTCAAATATGTAAAAAAGTTATGTATTATTTTGAAGTAAATTAATTAATTTATTTAAATTATGAGTTTCTATCATAATATCAAAGCATGTCCATTTTTCTATAAAATAAAAACAACTAAAGTGTAATGAGTAAAGAAGAATTCGGGAGATTTTTAATTACATAGGATGCCTATCAATGACATTATGTATGGAATATAACATCGTGCAAATGTCCACAGTGGCTTTTGCTGTATTGTGGCATTCCGAAATTCCCAACTTTCCATGACTCTGGTGCAGAAGTCAGACTGAATTTGACCAATGACTTTTTATGTTGCCTTTGAGAGCCGCTGCGGTTTGTGGCTTATTCGCATAGACCTGTGACTTAAGAAAATCCAACAATGTGCAGAATGTCCAATGTGGCATGAGCTGTGAGGCACATAGTGCTATCCTGTTGAAACCACATGTCGTTGGTGTCAATTTCCTCCAATTCAGGCCAAAAGAAGTTGGTAAACATCAACCTATAGTGCAAAATATCGACGATGATGGCCATGACAATGTCGTTTTCAAAGAAAAATTGATCAATAGCACCGATAGTCAAAAATTCACATCAAACCGTGACTTTTTCGGGATGCTTTGAACGCTCTTGGATCTCATGTAGATCGATATCGTCCCGAATTCGGCAATTTGGTTTGTTGATGTACTCAACTATTTAGAAATTGTATTAATTTGTGAGGATGATATTAAAAAATGAAAGCCAAGGTCAGCTTACTGCTGCTCCAGAACCCCATTCAGCCAACACACGTCATTGTTTATGGTCGTTTACCTTCAGCTCCTGGGTCAGTTGAAGTTTGTAGGTAATTTTACAAGTTGCGGTCAGCGAAAGGCCGAGCTCGTGTGAGCGGCTTGGGATGGACTTCTTCCGATTCTCCTGCACACTCCCGCGGACAGCGTTGATGGTTTATTAGGTTATTGATTAATTAAACCAGTGGACTCAAATTTATCCACGACACGGCGAATAATCCTCTCGGTAGGACGAGTATGCGCTATTCATTGCTCGCCATAAAGAGCATAGTTCTATAAAAAAAATATACACATATGGTGCATACATATAAATTTTTCCATAATTTTAAAAAATTCATGTTTAGAAAATTATTATTTTCATTTTTACATATCTATGCATACATACATATATAGTATACATACAAAAATATATATCTACATAATTTTTTTAATATTGTTTTAACTAAATTTAACCTTTTATAGTTATACAACGAGAGAAAAATAAAATAAAATCATATTAAAAAATTTAAGCATCTTTTTTAATTTTACATACAATTGAGATTCATAAATATTGATTTTATTGAATTAAAAAACTTTTCTTAGCAGGGGCGCAAATGCTTTTAGCAGCATTAAAAGAGTTGATAAAAGTTTTGTTCGACAGAAAAATAATAAAATATTATTATAAAGTGGCCTCTTTCCCGCCACTTTTTAGTAGAACTGGTTACCTTTTTGGTCATAACTTGCTTAGTTTTCAAGATATCGACTTGATTTCTTTTGCGTTAAATAGATAAAAATATTGGCTATCTTTCGATTATATATTTTTTCGAAAATAAAAAAATTTTTTTCATTTTTTCAAAAAAAGCAAAGGGGTTAGTTCATCATAATTTTTGAGGGAAAAATTTTTTTTCGTACTACCCCCAAAAAAGAAGAATCGAATTAAAGCCAATACGTTTGTCTATCAAACTCAAAAGAAATCAAGTCGATATCTTGAAAACTAAGCAAGTTATGACCAAAAAGGTAACCAGTTCTACTAAAAAGTGGCCGGAAAGAGGCAGTAGTAGAACTGGTTACCTTTTTGGTCATAACTTGCTTAGTTTTCAAGATATCGACTTGATTTCTTTTGAGTTTGATAGACAAACGTATTGGCTTTAATTTGATTCTTCCTTTTTGGGGGTAGTACGAAAAAAATTTTTTCCCTCAAAAATTATGATGAACTAACCCCTTTGCTTTTTTGAAAAAATGAAAAAAAAGTTTTTTTTCTTATTTTCGAAAAAAAATACAATCGAAAGATAGCCAATATTTTTATCTATCCAACGCAAAAGAAATCAAGTCGATATCTTGAAAACTAAGCAAGTTATGACCAAAAAGGTAACCAGTTCTACCAAAAAGTGGCCGGAAAGAGGCAGTAGTAGAACTGGTTACCTTTTTGGTCATAACTTGCTTAGTTTTCAAGATATCGACTTGATTTCTTTTGAGTTTGATAGACAAACGTATTGGCTTTAATTTGATTCTTCCTTTTTGGGGGTAGTACGAAAAAAATTTTTTCCCTCAAAAATTATGATGAACTAACCCCTTTGCTTTTTTGAAAAAATGAAAAAAAAAAGTTTTTTTTCTTATTTTCGAAAAAAAATATAATCGAAAGATAGCCAATATTTTTATCTATCCAACGCAAAAGAAATCAACTCGATATCTTGAAAACTAAGCAAGTTATGACCAAAAAGGTAACCAGTTCTACTAAAAAGTGGCCGGAAAGAGGCAGTAGTAGAACTGGTTACCTTTTTGGTCATAACTTGCTTAGTTTTCAAGATCTCGACTTGATTTCTTTTGAGTTTGATAGACAAACGTGTTGGCTTTAATTCGATTCTTCTTTTTTGGTGGTAGTACGAAAAAAAATTTTTTCCTCAAAAATTATGATGAACTAACCCCTTTGCTTTTTTGAAAAAATGAAAAAAAAGGTTTTTTCTTATTTTCGAAAAAAAATATAATCGAAAGATAGCCAATATTTTTATCTATCCAACGCAAAAGAAATCAACTCGATATCTTGAAAACTAAGCAAGTTATGACCAAAAAGGTAACCAGTTCTACTAAAAAGTGGCCGGAAAGAGGCAGTAGTAGAACTGGTTACCTTTTTGGTCATAACTTGCTTAGTTTTCAAGATCTCGACTTGATTTCTTTTGAGTTTGATAGACAAACGTATTGGCTTTAATTCGATTCTTCTTTTTTGGGGGTAGTACGAAAAAAAATTTTTTCCTCAAAAATTATGATGAACTAACCCCTTTGCTTTTTTGAAAAAATGAAAAAAAAGTTTTTTTTCTTATTTTCGAAAAAAAAATATAATCGAAAGATAGCCAATATTTTTATCTATCCAACGCAAAAGAAATCAACTCGATATCTTGAAAACTAAGCAAGTTATGACCAAAAAGGTAACCAGTTCTACTAAAAAGTGGCCGGAAAGAGGCAGTAGTAGAACTGGTTACCTTTTTGGTCATAACTTGCTTAGTTTTCAAGATCTCGACTTGATTTCTTTTGAGTTTGATAGACAAACGTATTGACTTTAATTCGATTCTTCTTTTTTGGGGGTAGTACGAAAAAAAATTTTTCCTCAAAAATTATGATGAACTAACCCCTTTGCTTTTTTGAAAAAATGAAAAAAAAATTTTTTCTTATTTTCGAAAAAAAAATATAATCGAAAGATAGCCAATATTTTTATCTATCCAACGCAAAAGAAATCAACTCGATATCTTGAAAACTAAGCAAGTTATGACCAAAAAGGTAACCAGTTCTACTAAAAAGTGGCCGGAAAGAGGCAGTAGTAGAACTGGTTACCTTTTTGGTCATAACTTGCTTAGTTTTCAAGATCTCGACTTGATTTCTTTTGAGTTTGATAGACAAACGTATTGGCTTTATTTCGATTCTTCTTTTTTGGGGGTAGTACGAAAAAAATTTTTTTCCTCAAAAATTATGATGAACTAACCCCTTTGCTTTTTTGAAAAAATGAAAAAAAGTTTTTTTCTTATTTTCGAAAAAAAAAATACAATCGAAAGATAGCCAATATTTTTATCTATCCAACGCAAAAGAAATCAAGTCGATATCTTGAAAACTAAGCAAGTTATGACAAAAAAGGTAACTGGTTACCTTTTTGGTCATAACTTGCTTAGTTTTCAAGATCTCGACTTGATTTCTTTTGAGTTTGATAGACAAACGTATTGGCTTTATTTCGATTCTTCTTTTTTGGGGGTAGTACGAAAAAAATTTTTTTCCTCAAAAATTATGATGAACTAACCCCTTTGCTTTTTTGAAAAAATGAAAAAAAGTTTTTTTCTTATTTTCGAAAAAAAAAATACAATCGAAAGATAGCCAATATTTTTATCTATCCAACGCAAAAGAAATCAAGTCGATATCTTGAAAACTAAGCAAGTTATGACCAAAACGGTAACCAGTTCTACTACTGCCTCTTTCCGGCCACTTTTTAGTAGAACTGGTTACCTTTTTGGTCATAACTTGCTTAGTTTTCAAGATATCGAGTTGATTTCTTTTGTGTTGGATAGATAAAAATATTGGCTATCTTTCGATTATATTTTTTTTTTTCGAAAATAAGAAAAAATTTTTTTTTCATTTTTTCAAAAAAGCAAAGGGGTTAGTTCATCATAATTTTTGAGGAAAAATTTTTTTTCGTACTACCCCCAAAAAAGAAGAATCGAATTAAAGTCAATACGTTTGTCTATCAAACTCAAAAGAAATCAAGTCGAGATCTTAAAAACTAAGCAAGTTATGACCAAAAAGGTAACCAGTTCTACTACTGCCTCTTTCCGGCCACTTTTTAGTAGAACTGGTTACCTTTTTGGTCATAACTTGCTTAGTTTTCAAGATATCGAGTTGATTTCTTTTGCGTTGGATAGATAAAAATATTGGCTATCTTTCGATTATATTTTTTTTTCGAAAATAAGAAAAAAAACTTTTTTTTCATTTTTTCAAAAAAGCAAAGGGGTTAGTTCATCATAATTTTTGAGGAAAAAATTTTTTTTCGTACTACCCCCAAAAAAGAAGAATCGAATTAAAGCCAATACGTTTGTCTATCAAACTCAAAAGAAATCAAGTCGAGATCTTGAAAACTAAGCAAGTTATGACCAAAAAGGTAACCAAATGAAAAAAAAGGTTTTTTCTTATTTTCGAAAAAAAATATAATCGAAAGATAGCCAATATTTTTATCTATCCAACGCAAAAGAAATCAACTCGATATCTTGAAAACTAAGCAAGTTATGACCAAAAAGGTAACCAGTTCTACTAAAAAGTGGCCGGAAAGAGGCAGTAGTAGAACTGGTTACCTTTTTGGTCATAACTTGCTTAGTTTTCAAGATCTCGACTTGATTTCTTTTGAGTTTGATAGACAAACGTATTGGCTTTAATTCGATTCTTCTTTTTTGGGGGTAGTACGAAAAAAAATTTTTTCCTCAAAAATTATGATGAACTAACCCCTTTGCTTTTTTGAAAAAATGAAAAAAAAGTTTTTTTTCTTATTTTCGAAAAAAAAATATAATCGAAAGATAGCCAATATTTTTATCTATCCAACGCAAAAGAAATCAACTCGATATCTTGAAAACTAAGCAAGTTATGACCAAAAAGGTAACCAGTTCTACTAAAAAGTGGCCGGAAAGAGGCAGTAGTAGAACTGGTTACCTTTTTGGTCATAACTTGCTTAGTTTTCAAGATCTCGACTTGATTTCTTTTGAGTTTGATAGACAAACGTATTGACTTTAATTCGATTCTTCTTTTTTGGGGGTAGTACGAAAAAAAATTTTTCCTCAAAAATTATGATGAACTAACCCCTTTGCTTTTTTGAAAAAATGAAAAAAAAAATTTTTCTTATTTTCGAAAAAAAAAATATAATCGAAAGATAGCCAATATTTTTATCTATCAAACGCAAAAGAAATCAACTCGATATCTTGAAAACTAAGCAAGTTATGACCAAAAAGGTAACCAGTTCTACTAAAAAGTGGCCGGAAAGAGGCAGTAGTAGAACTGGTTACCTTTTTGGTCATAACTTGCTTAGTTTTCAAGATCTCGACTTGATTTCTTTTGAGTTTGATAGACAAACGTATTGGCTTTATTTCGATTCTTCTTTTTTGGGGGTAGTACGAAAAAAATTTTTTTCCTCAAAAATTATGATGAACTAACCCCTTTGCTTTTTTGAAAAAATGAAAAAAAGTTTTTTTCTTATTTTCGAAAAAAAAAATACAATCGAAAGATAGCCAATATTTTTATCTATCCAACGCAAAAGAAATCAAGTCGATATCTTGAAAACTAAGCAAGTTATGACAAAAAAGGTAACTGGTTACCTTTTTGGTCATAACTTGCTTAGTTTTCAAGATCTCGACTTGATTTCTTTTGAGTTTGATAGACAAACGTATTGGCTTTATTTCGATTCTTCTTTTTTGGGGGTAGTACGAAAAAAATTTTTTTCCTCAAAAATTATGATGAACTAACCCCTTTGCTTTTTTGAAAAAATGAAAAAAAGTTTTTTTCTTATTTTCGAAAAAAAAAATACAATCGAAAGATAGCCAATATTTTTATCTATCCAACGCAAATCAAGTCGATATCTTGAAAACTAAGCAAGTTATGACCAAAAAGGTAACCAGTTCTACTACTGCCTCTTTCCGGCCACTTTTTAGTAGAACTGGTTACCTTTTTGGTCATAACTTGCTTAGTTTTCAAGATATCGAGTTGATTTCTTTTGCGTTGGATAGATAAAAATATTGGCTATCTTTCGATTATATTTTTTTTTCGAAAATAAGAAAAAAATTTTTTTTCATTTTTTCAAAAAAGCAAAGGGGTTAGTTCATCATAATTTTTGAGGAAAAATTTTTTTTCGTACTACCCCCAAAAAAGAAGAATCGAATTAAAGTCAATACGTTTGTCTATCAAACTCAAAAGAAATCAAGTCGAGATCTTGAAAACTAAGCAAGTTATGACCAAAAAGGTAACCAGTTCTACTACTGCCTCTTTCCGGCCACTTTTTAGTAGAACTGGTTACCTTTTTGGTCATAACTTGCTTAGTTTTCAAGATATCGAGTTGATTTCTTTTGCGTTGGATAGATAAAAATATTGGCTATCTTTCGATTATATTTTTTTTTCGAAAATAAGAAAAAAAACTTTTTTTTCATTTTTTCAAAAAAGCAAAGGGGTTAGTTCATCATAATTTTTGAGGAAAAAATTTTTTTTCGTACTACCCCCAAAAAAGAAGAATCGAATTAAAGCCAATACGTTTGTCTATCAAACTCAAAAGAAATCAAGTCGAGATCTTGAAAACTAAGCAAGTTATGACCAAAAAGGTAACCAGTTCTACTACTGCCTCTTTCCGGCCACTTTTTGGTAGAACTGGTTACCTTTTTGGTCATAACTTGCTTAGTTTTCAAGATATCGACTTGATTTCTTTTGCGTTGGATAGATAAAAATATTGGCTATCTTTCGATTGTATTTTTTTTCGAAAATAAGAAAAAAAACTTTTTTTTTCATTTTTTCAAAAAAGCAAAGGGGTTAGTTCATCATAATTTTTGAGGGAAAAAATTTTTTTCGTACTACCCCCAAAAAGGAAGAATCAAATTAAAGCCAATACGTTTGTCTATCAAACTCAAAAGAAATCAAGTCGATATCTTGAAAACTAAGCAAGTTATGACCAAAAAGGTAACCAGTTCTACTACTGCCTCTTTCCGGCCACTTTTTAGTAGAACTGGTTACCTTTTTGGTCATAACTTGCTTAGTTTTCAAGATATCGACTTGATTTCTTTTGCGTTGGATAGATAAAAATATTGGCTATCTTTCGATTATATTTTTTTTTCGAAAATAAGTAAAAAAAATTTTTTTTCATTTTTTCAAAAAAAGCAAAGGGGTTAGTTCATCATAATTTTTGAGGAAAAAATTTTTTTTCGTACTACCCCCAAAAAAGAAGAATCGAATTAAAGCCAATACGTTTGTCTATCAAACTCAAAAGAAATCAAGTCGAGATCTTGAAAACTAAGCAAGTTATGACCAAAACGGTAACCAGTTCTACTACTGCCTCTTTCCGGCCACTTTTTAGTGGAACTGGTTACCTTTTTGGTCATAACTTGCTTAGTTTTCAAGATACCGACTTGATTTCTTTTGCGTTGGATAGATAACAATATTGGCTATCTTTCAATTATATATTTTTTTCGAAAATGAGAAAAAAAACTTTTTTTTCATTTTTTCAAAAAAGCAAAGGGGTTAGTTCATCATAATTTTTGAGGAAAAAAATTTTTTTCGTACTACCCCCAAAAAAGAAGAATCGAAATAAAGCCAATACGTTTGTCTATCAAACTCAAAAGAAATCAAGTCGAGATCTTGAAAACTAAGCAAGTTATGACGAAAAAGGTAACCAGTTCTAATACTGCCTCTTTCCGGCCACTTTTTAGTAGAACTGGTTACCTTTTTGGTCATAACTTGCTTAGTTTTCAAGATATCGAGTTGATTTCTTTTGCGTTGGATAGATAAAAATATTGGCTATCTTTCGATTATATTTTTTTTTTCGAAAATAAGAAAAAAACTTTTTTTTCATTTTTTCAAAAAAGCAAAGGGGTTAGTTCATCATAATTTTTGAGGAAAAAATTTTTTTTCGTACTACCCCCAAAAAAGAAGAATCGAATTAAAGCCAATACGTTTGTCTATCAAACTCAAAAGAAATCAAGTCGATATCTTGAAAACTAAGCAAGTTATGACCAAAAAGGTAACCAGTTCTACTACTGCCTCTTTCCGGCCACTTTTTAGTAGAACTGGTTACCTTTTTGGTCATAACTTGCTTAGTTTTCAAGATATCGAGTTGATTTCTTTTGCGTTGGATAGATAAAAATATTGTCTATCTTTCGATTATATTTTTTTTCGAAAATAAGAAAAAAACTTTTTTTTAATTTTTTCAAAAAAGCAAAGGGGTTAGTTCATCATAATTTTTGAGGAAAAAAATTTTTTTCGTACTGCCCCCAAAAAAGAAGAATCGAAATAAAGCCAATACGTTTGTCCATCAAACTCAAAAGAAATCAAGTCGAGATCTGGAAAACTAAGCAAGTTATGACCAAAAAGGTAACCAGTTCTACTACTGCCTCTTTCCGGCCACTTTTTGGTAGAACTGGTTACCTTTTTGGTCATAACTTGCTTAGTTTTCAAGATATCGACTTGATTTCTTTTGCGTTGGATAGATAAAAATATTGGCTATCTTTCGATTGTATTTTTTTTTCGAAAATAAGAAAAAAAACTTTTTTTTCATTTTTTCAAAAAAGCAAAGGGGTTAGTTCATCATAATTTTTGAGGAAAAAAATTTTTTTCGTACTACCGCCAAAAAAGAAGAATCGAAATAAAGCCAATACGATTGTCTATCAAACCCAAAAGAAATCAAGTCGATATCTTGAAAACTAAGCAAGTTATGACCAAAAAGGTAACCAGTTCTAGTACTGCCTCTTTCCGGGCACTTTTTAGTAGAACTGGTTACCTTTTTGGTCATAACTTGCTTAGTTTTCAAGATATCGAGTTGATTTCTTTTGCGTTGGATAGATAAAAATATTGGCTATCTTTCGATTATATTTTTTTTTTCGAAAATAAGAAAAAATTTTTTTTTCATTTTTTCAAAAAAGCAAAGGGGTTAGTTCATCATAATTTTTGAGGAAAAAAATTTTTTCGTACTACCCCCAAAAAAGAAGAATCGAATTAAAGCCAATACGTTTGTCTATCAAACTCAAAAGAAATCAAGTCGAGATCTTGAAAACTAAGCAAGTTATGACCAAAAAGGTAACCAGTTCTACTACTGCCTCTTTCCGGCCACTTTTTAGTAGAACTGGTTACCTTTTTGGTCATAACTTGCTTAGTTTTCAAGATATCGAGTTGATTTCTTTTGCGTTGGATAGATAAAAATATTGGCTATCTTTCGATTATATTTTTTTTTCGAAAATAAGAAAAAAACTTTTTTTTCATTTTTTCAAAAAAGCAAAGGGGTTAGTTCATCATAATTTTTGAGGAAAAAAATTTTTTTCGTACTGCCCCCAAAAAAGAAGAATCGAAATAAAGCCAATACGTTTGTCTATCAAACTCAAAAGAAATCAAGTCGAGATCTGGAAAACTAAGCAAGTTATGACCAAAAAGGTAACCAGTTCTACTACTGCCTCTTTCCGGCCACTTTTTGGTAGAACTGGTTACCTTTTTGGTCATAACTTGCTTAGTTTTCAAGATATCGAGTTGATTTCTTTTGCGTTGGATAGATAAAAATATTGGCTATCTTTCGATTATATTTTTTTTCGAAAATAAGAAAAAAAAACTTTTTTTTTCATTTTTTCAAAAAAGCAAAGGGGTTAGTTCATCATAATTTTTGAGGAAAAAATTTTTTTTCGTACTACCCCCAAAAAAGAAGAATCGAAATAAAGCCAATACGTTTGTCTATCAAACTCGAAAGAAATCAAGTCGATATCTTGAAAACTAAGCAAGTTATGACCAAAAAGGTAACCAGTTCTACTACTGCCTCTTTCCGGGCACTTTTTAGTAGAACTGGTTACCTTTTTGGTCATAACTTGCTTAGTTTTCAAGATATCGACTTGATTTCTTTTGCGTTGGATAGATAAAAATATTGGCTATCTTTCGATTGTATTTTTTTTCGAAAGTAAGAAAAAAAAACTTTTTTTTTCATTTTTTCAAAAAAGCAAAGGGGTTAGTTCATCATAATTTTTGAGGAAAAAATTTTTTTTCGTACTACCCCCAAAAAAGAAGAATCGAAATAAAGCCAATACGTTTGTCTATCAAACTCAAAAGAAATCAAGTCGATATCTTGAAAACTAAGCAAGTTATGACCAAAAAGGTAACCAGTTCTACTACTGCCTCTTTCCGGGCACTTTTTAGTAGAACTGGTTACCTTTTTGGTCATAACTTGCTTAGTTTTCAAGATATCGAGTTGATTTCTTTTGCGTTGGATAGATAAAAATATTGGCTATCTTTCGATTATATTTTTTTTTCGAAAATAAGAAAAAAACTTTTTTCATTTTTTCAAAAAAGCAAAGGGGTTAGTTCATCATAATTTTTGAGGAAAAAAATTTTTTTCGTACTACCCCCAAAAAAGAAGAATCGAAATAAAGCCAATACGTTTGTCTATCAAACTCAAAAGAAATCAAGTCGAGATCTGGAAAACTAAGCAAGTTATGACCAAAAAGGTAACCAGTTCTACTACTGCCTCTTTCCGGCCACTTTTTGGTAGAACTGGTTACCTTTTTGGTCATAACTTGCTTAGTTTTCAAGATATCGACTTGATTTCTTTTGCGTTGGATAGATAAAAATATTGGCTATCTTTCGATTGTATTTTTTTCGAAAATAAGAAAAAAAACTTTTTTTCATTTTTTCAAAAAAGCAAAGGGGTTAGTTCATCATAATTTTTGAGGGAAAAAATTTTTTTCGTACTACCCCCAAAAAGGAAGAATCAAATTAAAGCCAATACGTTTGTCTATCAAACTCAAAAGAAATCAAGTCGATATCTTGAAAACTAAGCAAGTTATGACCAAAAAGGTAACCAGTTCTACTACTGCCTCTTTCCGGCCACTTTTTAGTAGAACTGGTTACCTTTTTGGTCATAACTTGCTTAGTTTTCAAGATATCGAGTTGATTTCTTTTGCGTTGGATAGATAAAAATATTGGCTATCTTTCGATTATATTTTTTTTCGAAAATAAGAAAAAAACTTTTTTTTCATTTTTTCAAAAAAGCAAAGGGGTTAGTTCATCATAATTTTTGAGGAAAAAATTTTTTTTCGTACTACCCCCAAAAAGGAAGAATCAAATTAAAGCCAATACGTTTGTCTATCAAACTCAAAAGAAATCAAGTCGATATCTTGAAAACTAAGCAAGTTATGACCAAAAAGGTAACCAGTTCTACTACTGCCTCTTTCCGGCCACTTTTTAGTAGAACTGGTTACCTTTTTGGTCATAACTTGCTTAGTTTTCAAGATATCGAGTTGATTTCTTTTGCGTTGGATAGATAAAAATATTGGCTATCTTTCGATTATATTTTTTTTTCGAAAATAAGAAAAAAACTTTTTTTTCATTTTTTCAAAAAAAGCAAAGGGGTTAGTTCATCATAATTTTTGAGGAAAAAATTTTTTTTCGTACTACCCCCAAAAAAGAAGAATCGAATTAAAGCCAATACGTTTGTCTATCAAACTCAAAACAAATCAAGTCGAGATCTGGAAAACTAAGCAAGTTATGACCAAAAAGGTAACCAGTTCTACTACTGCCTCTTTCCGGCCACTTTTTGGTAGAACTGGTTACCTTTTTGGTCATAACTTGCTTAGTTTTCAAGATATCGACTTGATTTCTTTTGCGTTGGATAGATAAAAATATTGGCTATCTTTCGATTGTATTTTTTTTCGAAAATAAGAAAAAAAATTTTTTTTTCATTTTTTCAAAAAAGCAAAGGGGTTAGTTAGTTCATCATAATTTTTGAGGGAAAAAATTTTTTTCGTACTACCCCCAAAAAGGAAGAATCAAATTAAAGCCAATACGTTTGTCTATCAAACTCAAAAGAAATCAAGTCGATATCTTGAAAACTAAGCAAGTTATGACCAAAAAGGTAACCAGCTCTACTACTGCCTCTTTCCGGCCACTTTTTAGTAGAACTGGTTACCTTTTTGGTCATAACTTGCTTAGTTTTCAAGATATCGAGTTGATTTCTTTTGCGTTGGATAGATAAAAATATTGGCTATCTTTCGATTATATTTTTTTTTCGAAAATAAGAAAAAAACTTTTTTTTCATTTTTTCAAAAAAAGCAAAGGGGTTAGTTCATCATAATTTTTGAGGAAAAAATTTTTTTTCGTACTACCCCCAAAAAAGAAGAATCGAATTAAAGCCAATACGTTTGTCTATCAAACTCAAAACAAATCAAGTCGAGATCTGGAAAACTAAGCAAGTTATGACCAAAAAGGTAACCAGTTCTACTACTGCCTCTTTCCGGCCACTTTTTGGTAGAACTGGTTACCTTTTTGGTCATAACTTGCTTAGTTTTCAAGATATCGACTTGATTTCTTTTGCGTTGGATAGATAAAAATATTGGCTATCTTTCGATTGTATTTTTTTTTCGAAAATAAGAAAAAAAATTTTTTTTTTCATTTTTTCAAAAAAGCAAAGGGGTTAGTTAGTTCATCATAATTTTTGAGAGAAAAAATTTTTTTCGTACTACCCCCAAAAAGGAAGAATCAAATTAAAGCCAATACGTTTGTCTATCAAACTCAAAAGAAATCAAGTCGATATCTTGAAAACTAAGCAAGTTATGACCAAAAAGGTAACCAGTTCTACTACTGCCTCTTTCCGGCCACTTTTTAGTAGAACTGGTTACCTTTTTGGTCATAACTTGCGTAGTTTTCAAGATATCGACTTGATTTCTTTTGCGTTGGATAGATAAAAATATTGGCTATCTTTCAATTATATTTTTTTTTCGAAAATAAGAAAAAAAAATTTTTTTTCATTTTTTCAAAAAAAGCAAAGGGGTTAGTTCATCATAATTTTTGAGGAAAAAATTTTTTTTCGTACTACCCCCAAAAAAGAAGAATCGAAATAAAGCCAATACGTTTGTCTATCAAACTCAAAAGAAATCAAGTCGATATCTTGAAAACTAAGCAAGTTATGACCAAAAAGGTAACCAGTTCTACTACTGCCTCTTTCCGGGCACTTTTTAGTAGAACTGGTTACCTTTTTGGTCATAACTTGCTTAGTTTTCAAGATATCGAGTTGATTTCTTTTGCGTTGGATAGATAAAAATATTGGCTATCTTTCGATTATATTTTTTTTTTCGAAAATAAGAAAAAAACTTTTTTCATTTTTTCAAAAAAGGAAAGGGGTTAGTTCATCATAATTTTTGAGGAAAAAAATTTTTTTCGTACTACCCCCAAAAAAGAAGAATCGAAATAAAGCCAATACGTTTGTCTATCAAACTCAAAAGAAATCAAGTCGAGATCTGGAAAACTAAGCAAGTTATGACCAAAAAGGTAACCAGTTCTACTACTGCCTCTTTCCGGCCACTTTTTGGTAGAACTGGTTACCTTTTTGGTCATAACTTGCTTAGTTTTCAAGATATCGACTTGATTTCTTTTGCGTTGGATAGATAAAAATATTGGCTATCTTTCGATTGTATTTTTTTCGAAAATAAGAAAAAAAACTTTTTTTCATTTTTTCAAAAAAGCAAAGGGGTTAGTTCATCATAATTTTTGAGGGAAAAAATTTTTTTCGTACTACCCCCAAAAAGGAAGAATCAAATTAAAGCCAATACGTTTGTCTATCAAACTCAAAAGAAATCAAGTCGATATCTTGAAAACTAAGCAAGTTATGACCAAAAAGGTAACCAGTTCTACTACTGCCTCTTTCCGGCCACTTTTTAGTAGAACTGGTTACCTTTTTGGTCATAACTTGCTTAGTTTTCAAGATATCGAGTTGATTTCTTTTGCGTTGGATAGATAAAAATATTGGCTATCTTTCGATTATATTTTTTTTCGAAAATAAGAAAAAAACTTTTTTTCATTTTTTCAAAAAAGCAAAGGGGTTAGTTCATCATAATTTTTAAGGGAAAAATTTTTTTTCGTACTACCCCCAAAAAGGAAGAATCAAATTAAAGCCAATACGTTTGTCTATCAAACTCAAAAGAAATCAAGTCGATATCTTGAAAACTAAGCAAGTTATGACCAAAAAGGTAACCAGTTCTACTACTGCCTCTTTCCGGCCACTTTTTAGTAGAACTGGTTACCTTTTTGGTCATAACTTGCTTAGTTTTCAAGATATCGAGTTGATTTCTTTTGCGTTGGATAGATAAAAATATTGGCTATCTTTCGATTATATTTTTTTTTTCGAAAATAAGAAAAAAACTTTTTTTTCATTTTTTCAAAAAAGCAAAGGGGTTAGTTCATCATAATTTTTGAGGAAAAAATTTTTTTTCGTACTACCCCCAAAAAAGAAGAATCGAATTAAAGTCAATACGTTTGTCTATCAAACTCAAAAGAAATCAAGTCGAGATCTTGAAAACTAAGCAAGTTATGACCAAAAAGGTAACCAGTTCTACTACTGCCTCTTTCCGGCCACTTTTTAGTAGAACTGGTTACCTTTTTGGTCATAACTTGCTTAGTTTTCAAGATATCGAGTTGATTTCTTTTGCGTTGGATAGATAAAAATATTGGCTATCTTTCGATTATATTTTTTTTCGAAAATAAGAAAAAAACTTTTTTTTCATTTTTTCAAAAAAGCAAAGGGGTTAGTTCATCATAATTTTTGAGAAAAAAAATTTTTTTCGTACTACCCCCAAAAAAGAAGAATCGAAATAAAGCCAATACGTTTGTCTATCAAACTCAAAAGAAATCAAGTCGAGATCTGGAAAACTAAGCAAGTTATGACCAAAAAGGTAACCAGTTCTACTACTGCCTCTTTCCGGCCACTTTTTGGTAGAACTGGTTACCTTTTTGGTCATAACTTGCTTAGTTTTCAAGATATCGACTTGATTTCTTTTGCGTTGGATAGATAAAAATATTGGCTATCTTTCAATTATATTTTTTTTTCGAAAATAAGAAAAAAAATTTTTTTTTCATTTTTTCAAAAAAAGCAAAGGGGTTAGTTCATCATAATTTTTGAGGAAAAAATTTTTTTTCGTACTACCCCCAAAAAAGAAGAATCGAATTAAAGCCAATACGTTTGTCTATCAAACTCAAAACAAATCAAGTCGAGATCTGGAAAACTAAGCAAGTTATGACCAAAAAGGTAACCAGTTCTACTACTGCCTCTTTCCGGCCACTTTTTGGTAGAACTGGTTACCTTTTTGGTCATAACTTGCTTAGTTTTCAAGATATCGACTTGATTTCTTTTGCGTTGGATAGATAAAAATATTGGCTATCTTTCGATTGTATTTTTTTTCGAAAATAAGAAAAAAAAAATTTTTTTTCATTTTTTCAAAAAAGCAAAGGGGTTAGTTAGTTCATCATAATTTTTGAGGGAAAAAATTTTTTTCGTACTACCCCCAAAAAGGAAGAATCAAATTAAAGCCAATACGTTTGTCTATCAAACTCAAAAGAAATCAAGTCGATATCTTGAAAACTAAGCAAGTTATGACCAAAAAGGTAACCAGTTCTACTACTGCCTCTTTCCGGCCACTTTTTAGTAGAACTGGTTACCTTTTTGGTCATAACTTGCTTAGTTTTCAAGATATCGACTTGATTTCTTTTGCGTTGGATAGATAAAAATATTGGCTATCTTTCGATTGTATTTTTTTCGAAAATAAGAAAAAAAATTTTTTTTTCATTTTTTCAAAAAAGCAAAGGGGTTAGTTCATCATAATTTTTGAGGGAAAAAATTTTTTTCGTACTACCCCCAAAAAGGAAGAATCAAATTAAAGCCAATACGTTTGTCTATCAAACTCAAAAGAAATCAAGTCGATATCTTGAAAACTAAGCAAGTTATGACCAAAAAGGTAACCAGTTCTACTACTGCCTCTTTCCGGCCACTTTTTAGTAGAACTGGTTACCTTTTTGGTCATAACTTGCTTAGTTTTCAAGATATCGACTTGATTTCTTTTGCGTTGGATAGATAAAAATATTGGCTATCTTTCAATTATATTTTTTTTCGAAAATAAGAAAAAAAAAATTTTTTTTCATTTTTTCAAAAAAAGCAAAGGGGTTAGTTCATCATAATTTTTGAGGAAAAAATTTTTTTTCGTACTACCCCCAAAAAAGAAGAATCGAAATAAAGCCAATACGTTTGTCTATCAAACTCAAAAGAAATCAAGTCGATATCTTGAAAACTAAGCAAGTTATGACCAAAAAGGTAACCAGTTCTACTACTGCCTCTTTCCGGGCACTTTTTAGTAGAACTGGTTACCTTTTTGGTCATAACTTTCTTAGTTTTCAAGATATCGAGTTGATTTCTTTTGCGGTGGATAGATAAAAATATTGGCTATCTTTCGATTATATTTTTTTTTTCGAAAATAAGAAAAAAACTGTTTTCATTTTTTCAAAAAAGCAAAGGGGTTAGTTCATCATAATTTTTGAGGAAAAAATTTTTTTTCGTACTACCCCCAAAAAAGAAGAATCGAATTAAAGCCAATACGTTTGTCTATCAAACTCAAAAGAAATCAAGTCGAGATCTTGAAAACTAAGCAAGTTATGACCAAAAAGGTAACCAGTTCTACTACTGCCTCTTTCCGGCCACTTTTTAGTAGAACTGGTTACCTTTTTGGTCATAACTTGCTTAGTTTTCAAGATATCGAGTTGATTTCTTTTGCGTTGGATAGATAAAAATATTGGCTATCTTTCGATTATATTTTTTTCGAAAATAAGAAAAAAACTTTTTTTCATTTTTTCAAAAAAGCAAAGGGGTTAGTTCATCATAATTTTTGAGGAAAAAAATTTTTTTCGTACTACCCCCAAAAAGGAAGAATCAAATTAAAGCCAATACGTTTGTCTATCAAACTCAAAAGAAATCAAGTCGATATCTTGAAAACTAAGCAAGTTATGACCAAAAAGGTAACCAGTTCTACTACTGCCTCTTTCCGGCCACTTTTTAGTAGAACTGGTTACCTTTTTGGTCATAACTTGCTTAGTTTTCAAGATATCGACTTGATTTCTTTTGCGTTGGATAGATAAAAATATTGGCTATCTTTCGATTATATTTTTTTTCGAAAATAAGAAAAAAACTTTTTTTTCATTTTTTCAAAAAAGCAAAGGGGTTAGTTCATCATAATTTTTGAGGAAAAAAATTTTTTTCGTACTACCCCCAAAAAAGAAGAATCGAAATAAAGCCAATACGTTTGTCTATCAAACCCAAAAGAAACCAAGTCGATATCTTGAAAACTAAGCAAGTTATGACCAAAAAGGTAACCAGTTCTAGTACTGCCTCTTTCCGGGCACTTTTTAGTAGAACTGGTTACCTTTTTGGTCATAACTTGCTTAGTTTTCAAGATATCGAGTTGATTTCTTTTGCGTTGGATAGATAAAAATATTGGCTATCTTTCGATTATATTTTTTTTCGAAAATAAGAAAAAAACTTTTTTTTCATTTTTTCAAAAAAGCAAAGGGGTTAGTTCATCATAATTTTTGAGGAAAAAATTTTTTTTCGTACTACCCCCAAAAAAGAAGAATCGAATTAAAGCCAATACGTTTGTCTATCAAACCCAAAAGAAATCAAGTCGATATCTTGAAAACTAAGCAAGTTATGACCAAAAAGGTAACCAGTTCTACTACTGCCTCTTTCCGGCCACTTTTTAGTAGAACTGGTTACCTTTTTGGTCATAACTTGCTTAGTTTTCAAGATATCGAGTTGATTTCTTTTGCGTTGGATAGATAAAAATATTGGCTATCTTTCAATTATATATTTTTTTTTCGAAAATAAGAAAAAAATTTTTTTTTTCATTTTTTCAAAAAAAGCAAAGGGGTTAGTCATCATAATTTTTGAGGAAAAAAAATTTTTTCGTACTACCCCCAAAAAAGAAGAATGGAAATAAAGCCAATACGTTTGTCTATCAAACTCAAAAGAAATCAAGTCGATATCTTGAAAACTAAGCAAGTTATGACCAAAAAGGTAACCAGTTCTACTACTGCCTCTTTCCGGCCACTTTTTAGTAGAACTGGTTACCTTTTTGGTCATAACTTGCTTAGTTTTCAAGATATCGAGTTGATTTCTTTTGCGTTGGATAGATAAAAATATTGGCTATCTTTCAATTATATATTTTTTTTTCGAAAATAAGAAAAAAATTTTTTTTTTCATTTTTTCAAAAAAAGCAAAGGGGTTAGTCATCATAATTTTTGAGGAAAAAAAATTTTTTCGTACTACCCCCAAAAAAGAAGAATTGAAATAAAGCCAATACGTTTGTCTATCAAACTCAAAAGAAATCAAGTCGATATCTTGAAAACTAAGCAAGTTATGACCAAAAAGGTAACCAGTTCTACTACTGCCTCTTTCCGGCCACTTTTTAGTAGAACTGGTTACCTTTTTGGTCATAACTTGCTTAGTTTTCAAGATATCGAGTTGATTTCTTTTGCGTTGGATAGATAAAAATATTGGCTATCTTTCAATTATATATTTTTTTTTCGAAAATAAGAAAAAAATTTTTTTTTTCATTTTTTCAAAAAAAGCAAAGGGGTTAGTCATCATAATTTTTGAGGAAAAAAAATTTTTTCGTACTACCCCCAAAAAAGAAGAATTGAAATAAAGCCAATACGTTTGTCTATCAAACTCAAAAGAAATCAAGTCGATATCTTGAAAACTAAGCAAGTTATGACCAAAAAGGTAACCAGTTCTACTACTGCCTCTTTCCGGCCACTTTTTAGTAGAACTGGTTACCTTTTTGGTCATAACTTGCTTAGTTTTCAAGATATCGAGTTGATTTCTTTTGCGTTGGATAGATAAAAATATTGGCTATCTTTCAATTATATATTTTTTTTTTCGAAAATAAGAAAAAAATTTTTTTTTTCATTTTTTCAAAAAAAGCAAAGGGGTTAGTCATCATAATTTTTGAGGAAAAAAAATTTTTTCGTACTACCCCCAAAAAAGAAGAATTGAAATAAAGCCAATACGTTTGTCTATCAAACTCAAAAGAAATCAAGTCGATATCTTGAAAACTAAGCAAGTTATGACCAAAAAGGTAACCAGTTCTACTACTGCCTCTTTCCGGCCACTTTTTAGTAGAACTGGTTACCTTTTTGGTCATAACTTGCTTAGTTTTCAAGATATCGAGTTGATTTCTTTTGCGTTGGATAGATAAAAATATTGGCTATCTTTCAATTATATATTTTTTTTTCGAAAATAAGAAAAAAAATTTTTTTTTCATTTTTTCAAAAAAAGCAAAGGGGTTAGTTCATCATAATTTTTGAGGAAAAAATTTTTTTTCGTACTACCCCCAAAAAAGAAGAATCGAATTAAAGCCAATACGTTTGTCTATCAAACCCAAAAGAAATCAAGTCGATATCTTGAAAACTAAGCAAGTTATGACCAAAAAGGTAACCAGTTCTACTACTGCCTCTTTCCGGCCACTTTTTAGTAGAACTGGTTACCTTTTTGGTCATAACTTGCTTAGTTTTCAAGATATCGAGTTGATTTCTTTTGCGTTGGATAGATAAAAATATTGGCTATCTTTCAATTATATATTTTTTTTTCGAAAATAAGAAAAAAATTTTTTTTTTCATTTTTTCAAAAAAAGCAAAGGGGTTAGTCATCATAATTTTTGAGGAAAAAAAATTTTTTCGTACTACCCCCAAAAAAGAAGAATTGAAATAAAGCCAATACGTTTGTCTATCAAACTCAAAAGAAATCAAGTCGATATCTTGAAAACTAAGCAAGTTATGACCAAAAAGGTAACCAGTTCTACTACTGCCTCTTTCCGGCCACTTTTTAGTAGAACTGGTTACCTTTTTGGTCATAACTTGCTTAGTTTTCAAGATATCGAGTTGATTTCTTTTGCGTTGGATAGATAAAAATATTGGCTATCTTTCAATTATATATTTTTTTTTTGAAAATAAGAAAAAAAATTTTTTTTTCATTTTTTCAAAAAAAGCAAAGGGGTTAGTCATCATAATTTTTGAGGAAAAAAAATTTTTTCGTACTACCCCCAAAAAAGAAGAATTGAAATAAAGCCAATACGTTTGTCTATCAAACTCAAAAGAAATCAAGTCGATATCTTGAAAACTAAGCAAGTTATGACCAAAAAGGTAACCAGTTCTACTACTGCCTCTTTCCGGCCACTTTTTAGTAGAACTGGTTACCTTTTTGGTCATAACTTGCTTAGTTTTCAAGATATCGAGTTGATTTCTTTTGCGTTGGATAGATAAAAATATTGGCTATCTTTCAATTATATATTTTTTTTTCGAAAATAAGAAAAAAATTTTTTTTTTCATTTTTTCAAAAAAAGCAAAGGGGTTAGTCATCATAATTTTTGAGGAAAAAAAATTTTTTCGTACTACCCCCAAAAAAGAAGAATTGAAATAAAGCCAATACGTTTGTCTATCAAACTCAAAAGAAATCAAGTCGATATCTTGAAAACTAAGCAAGTTATGACCAAAAAGGTAACCAGTTCTACTACTGCCTCTTTCCGGCCACTTTTTAGTAGAACTGGTTACCTTTTTGGTCATAACTTGCTTAGTTTTCAAGATATCGAGTTGATTTCTTTTGCGTTGGATAGATAAAAATATTGGCTATCTTTCAATTATATATTTTTTTTTCGAAAATAAGAAAAAAATTTTTTTTTTCATTTTTTCAAAAAAAGCAAAGGGGTTAGTCATCATAATTTTTGAGGAAAAAAAATTTTTTCGTACTACCCCCAAAAAAGAAGAATTGAAATAAAGCCAATACGTTTGTCTATCAAACTCAAAAGAAATCAAGTCGATATCTTGAAAACTAAGCAAGTTATGACCAAAAAGGTAACCAGTTCTACTACTGCCTCTTTCCGGCCACTTTTTAGTAGAACTGGTTACCTTTTTGGTCATAACTTGCTTAGTTTTCAAGATATCGAGTTGATTTCTTTTGCGTTGGATAGATAAAAATATTGGCTATCTTTCAATTATATATTTTTTTTTCGAAAATAAGAAAAAAAAATTTTTTTTCATTTTTTCAAAAAAAGCAAAGGGGTTAGTTCATCATAATTTTTGAGGAAAAAATTTTTTTTCGTACTACCCCCAAAAAAGAAGAATCGAATTAAAGCCAATACGTTTGTCTATGAAACCCAAAAGAAATCAAGTCGATATCTTGAAAACTAAGCAAGTTATGACCAAAAAGGTAACCAGTTCTACTACTGCCTCTTTCCGGCCACTTTTTAGTAGAACTGGTTACCTTTTTGGTCATAACTTGCTTAGTTTTCAAGATATCGAGTTGATTTCTTTTGCGTTGGATAGATAAAAATATTGGCTATCTTTCAATAATATTTTTTTTTTCGAAAATAAGAAAAAAACTTTTTTTTAATTTTTTCAAAAAAGCAAAGGGGTTAGTTCATCATAATTTTTGAGGAAAAAAATTTTTTTCGTACTACCCCCAAAAAAGAAGAATCGAAATAAAGCCAATACGTTTGTCTATCAAACTCAAAAGAAATCAAGTCGAGATCTTGAAAACTAAGCAAGTTATGACCAAAAAGGTAACCAGTTCTACTACTGCCTCTTTCCGGCCACTTTTTAGTAGAACTGGTTACCTTTTTGGTCATAACTTGCTTAGTTTTCAAGATATCGAGTTGATTTCTTTTGCGTTGGATAGATAAAAATATTGGCTATCTTTCGATTATATTTTTTTTCGAAAATAAGAAAAAAACTTTTTTTTTCATTTTTTCAAAAAAAGCAAAGGGGTTAGTTCATCATAATTTTTGAGGAAAAAAATTTTTTTCGTACTACCCCCAAAAAAGAAGAATCGAAATAAAGCCAATACGTTCTTTTTGGGCTTTGAAACGCAACGGAGGTGTCTAACGATTCATGTGATATAACCAAACAAAATTAAAATTATAAAATTAAAAAGTTTAAATAAAATTAAATAAATTGGTAAAATAAAAAAACATTTTACCAAAAAAAACATTCTATCAAACTCAAAAGAAATCAAGTCGAGATCTTGAAAACTAAGCAAGTTATGACCAAAAAGGTAACCAGTTCTACTACTGCCTCTTTCCGGCCACTTTTTAGTAGAACTGGTTACCTTTTTGGTCATAACTTGCTTAGTTTTCAAGATATCGAGTTGATTTCTTTTGCGTTGGATAGATAAAAATATTGGCTATCTTCCAATAATATTTTTTTTTTCGAAAATAAGAAAAAAACTTTTTTTTAATTTTTTCAAAAAAGCAAAGGGGTTAGTTCATCATAATTTTTGAGGAAAAAAATTTTTTTCGTACTACCCCCAAAAAAGAAGAATCGAATTAAAGCCAATACGTTTGTCTATGAAACCCAAAAGAAATCAAGTCGATATCTTGAAAACTAAGCAAGTTATGACCAAAAAGGTAACCAGTTCTACTACTGCCTCTTTCCGGCCACTTTTTAGTAGAACTGGTTACCTTTTTGGTCATAACTTGCTTAGTTTTCAAGATATCGAGTTGATTTCTTTTGCGTTGGATAGATAAAAATATTGGCTATCTTTCGATTATATTTTTTTTTTTCGAAAATAAGAAAAAAACTTTTTTTTCATTTTTTCAAAAAAAGCAAAGGGGTTAGTTCATCATAATTTTTGAGGAAAAAATTTTTTTTCGTACTACCCCCAAAAAAGAAGAATCGAATTAAAGCCAATACGTTTGTCTATGAAACCCAAAAGAAATCAAGTCGATATCTTGAAAACTAAGCAAGTTATGACCAAAAAGGTAACCAGT
The DNA here is from genome assembly GCA_963681545.1 of Germaria angustata. Taxonomy (NCBI): domain Eukaryota; kingdom Metazoa; phylum Arthropoda; class Insecta; order Diptera; family Tachinidae; genus Germaria; species Germaria angustata. Next base: position 56,820,856 of record OY812998.1, on the reverse strand, counting down.
TCTACTACTGCCTCTTTCCGGCCACTTTTTAGTAGAACTGGTTACCTTTTTGGTCATAACTTGCTTAGTTTTCAAGATATCGAGTTGATTTCTTTTGCGTTGGATAGATAAAAATATTGGCTATCTTTCAATTATATTTTTTTTCGAAAATAAGAAAAAAAATTTTTTTTCATTTTTTCAAAAAAAGCAAAGGGGTTAGTTCATCATAATTTTTGAGGAAAAAATTTTTTTTCGTACTACCCCCAAAAAAGAAGAATCGAAATAAAGGCAATACGTTTGTCTATCAAACTCAAAAGAAATCAAGTCGATATCTTGAAAACTAAGCAAGTTATGACCAAAAAGGTAACCAGTTCTACTACTGCCTCTTTCCGGCCACTTTTTAGTAGAACTGGTTACCTTTTTGGTCATAACTTGCTTAGTTTTCAAGATATCGACTTGATTTCTTTTGCGTTGGATAGATAAAAATATTGGCTATCTTTCAATTATATATTTTTTTTCGAAAATAAGAAAAAAAATTTTTTTTCATTTTTTCAAAAAAAGCAAAGGGGTTAGTTCATCATAATTTTTGAGGAAAAAAATTTTTTTCGTACTACTCCCAAAAAAGAAGAATCGAAATAAAGGCAATACGTTTGTCTATCAAACTCAAAAGAAATCAAGTCGAGATCTTGAAAACTAAGCAAGTTATGACCAAAAAGGTAACCAGTTCTACTACTGCCTCTTTCCGGCCACTTTTTAGTAGAACTGGTTACCTTTTTGGTCATAACTTGCTTAGTTTTCAAGATATCGAGTTGATTTCTTTTGCGTTGGATAGCTAAAAATATTGGCTATCTTTCGATTATATTTTTTTCGAAAATAAGAAAAAATTTTTTTTTTTATTTTTTCAAAAAAGCAAATGGGTTAGTTCATCATAATTTTTGAGAAAAAAATTTTTTTTCGTACTACCCCCAAAAAAGAAGAATTGAAATAAAGCCAATACGTTTGTCTATCAAACTCAAAAGAAATCAAGTCGAGATCTTGAAAACTACGCAAGTTAAGGCCAAAAAGGTAACCAGTTCTACTACTGCCTCTTTCCGGCCACTTTTTAGTAGAACTGGTTACCTTTTTGGTCATAACTTGCTTAGTTTTCAAGATATCGAGTTGATTTCTTTTGCGTTGTATAGACAAAAATATTGGCTATCTTTCGATTATATTTTTTTCGAAAATAAGAAAAAAACTTTTTTTCATTTTTTCAAAAAAGCAAAGGGGTTAGTTCATCATAATTTTTGAGGAAAAAATTTTTTTTCGTACTACCCCCAAAAAAGAAGAATCGAATTAAAGCCAATACGTTTGTCTATCAAACTCAAAAGAAATCAAGTCGATATCTTGAAAACTAAGCAAGTTATGACCAAAAAGGTAACCAGTTCCACTACTGCCTCTTTCCGGCCACTTTTTAGTAGAACTGGTTACCTTTTTGGTCATAACTTGTTTAGTTTTCAAGATATCGACTTGATTTCTTTTGCGTTGGATAGATAAAAATATTGGCTATCTTTCGATTATATTTTTTTCGAAAATAAGAAAAATTTTTTTTTTTATTTTTCCAAAAAAGCAAATGGGTTAGTTCATCATAATTTTTGAGAAAAAAATTTTTTTTTCGTACTACCCCCAAAAAAGAATAATCGAATTAAAGCCAATACGTTTGTCTATCAAACTCAAAAGAAATCAACTCGATATCTTGAAAACTAAGCAAGTTATGACCAAAAAGGTAACCAGTTCTACTAAAAAGTGGCCGGAAAGAGGCAGTAGTAGAACTGGTTACCTTTTTGGTCATAACTTGCTTAGTTTTCAAGGTATCGAGTTGATTTCTTTTGCGTTGGATAGATAAAAATATTGGCTATCTCTCAATAATATTTTTTTTTCGAAAATAAGAAAAAAAATTTTTGTTCATTTTTTCAAAAAAAGCAAAGGGGTTAGTTCATCATAATTTTTGAGGAAAAAATTTTTTTTCGTACTACCCCCAAAAAAGAAGAATCGAATTAAAGCCAATACGTTTGTCTATCAAACTCAAAAGAAATCAAGTCGATATCTTGAAAACTAAGCAAGTTATGACCAAAAAGGTAACCAGTTCTACTACTGCCTCTTTCCGGGCACTTTTTAGTAGAACTGGTTACCTTTTTGGTCATAACTTGCTTAGTTTTCAAGATATCGAGTTGATTTCTTTTGCGTTGGATAGATAAAAAATATTGGCTATCTCTCAATAATATTTTTTTTTCGAAAATAAGAAAAAAATTTTTTTTTTCATTTTTTCAAAAAAAGCAAAGGGGTTAGTTCATCATAATTTTTGAGGAAAAAAATTTTTTTCGTACTACCCCCAAAAAAGAAGAATCGAATTAAAGCCAATACGTTTGTCTATCAAACTCAAAAGAAATCAAGGCGAGATCTTGAAAACTAAGCAAGTTATGACCAAAAAGGTAACCAGTTCTACTACTGCCTCTTTCCGGCCACTTTTTAGTAGAACTGGTTACCTTTTTGGTCATAACTTGCTTAGTTTTCAAGATATCGAGTTGATTTCTTTTGCGTTGGATAGATAAAAATATTGGCTATCTTTCGATTATATTTTTTTTCGAAAATAAAAAAACTTTTTTTTCATTTTTTCAAAAAAGCAAAGGGGTTAGTTTATCATAATTTTTGAGGAAAAAAATTTTTTTCGTACTACCCCCAAAAAAGAAGAATCGAAATAAAGCCAATACGTTTGTCTATCAAACTCAAAAGAAATCAAGTCGAGATCTTGAAAACTAAGCAAGTTATGACCAAAAAGGTAACCAGTTCTACTACTGCCTCTTTCCGGCCACTTTTTAGTAGAACTGGTTACCTTTTTGGTCATAACTTGCTTAGTTTTCAAGATATCGAGTTGATTTCTTTTGCGTTGGATAGATAAAAATATTGGCTATCTTTCAATTATATATTTTTTTTTCGAAAATAAGAAAAAATTTTTTTTTTTTCATTTTTTCAAAAAAAGCAAAGGGGTTAGTTCATCATAATTTTTGAGGAAAAAATTTTTTTTCGTACTACCCCCAAAAAAGAAGAATCGAAATAAAGCCAATACGTTTGTCTATCAAACTCAAAAGAAATCAAGTCGAGATCTTGAAAACTAAGCAAGTTATGACCAAAAAGGTAACCAGTTCTACTACTGCCTCTTTCCGGCCACTTTTTAGTAGAACTGGTTACCTTTTTGGTCATAACTTGCTTAGTTTTCAAGATATCGACTTGATTTCTTTTGCGTTGGATAGATAAAAATATGGGCTATCTTTCAATTATATTTTTTTTTCGAAAATAAAAAAAAAAATTTTTTTTCATTTTTTCAAAAAAGCAAAGGGGTAGATAAAAATATTGGCTATCTTTCGATTATATTTTTTTTCGAAAATAAGAAAAAAAATTTTTTTTCATTTTTAAAAAAAAAGCAAAGGGGTTAGTTCATCATAATTTTTGAGGAAAAAAATTTTTTTCGTACTACCCCCAAAAAAGAAGAATCGAAATAAAGCCAATACGTTTGTCTATCAAACTCAAAAGAAATCAAGTCGAGATCTTGAAAACTAAGCAAGTTATGACCAAAAAGGTAACCAGTTCTACTACTGCCTCTTTCCGGCCACTTTTTAGTAGAACTGGTTACCTTTTTGGTCATAACTTGCTTAGTTTTCAAGATATCGAGTTGATTTCTTTTGCGTTGGATAGATAAAAATATTGGCTATCTTTCAATTATATTTTTTTTCGAAAATAAAAAAAAATTTTTTTTTTCATTTTTTCAAAAAAGCAAAGGGGTAGATAAAAATATTGGCTATCTTTCGATTATATTTTTTTTCGAAAATAAGAAAAAAATTTTTTTTCATTTTTAAAAAAAAAGCAAAGGGGTTAGTTCATCATAATTTTTGAGGAAAAAAATTTTTTTCGTACTACCCCCAAAAAAGAAGAATCGAAATAAAGCCAATACGTTTGTCTATCAAACCCAAAAGAAATCAAGTCGAGATCTTGAAAACTAAGCAAGTTATGACCAAAAAGGTAACCAGTTCTACTACTGCCTCTTTCCGGCCACTTTTTAGTAGAACTGGTTACCTTTTTGGTCATAACTTGCTTAGTTTTCAAGATATCGAGTTGATTTCTTTTGCGTTGGATAGATAAAAATATTGGCTATCTTTCGATTATATTTTTTTTCGAAAATAAGAAAAAAACTTTTTATTAATTTTTTCAAAAAAGCAAAGGGGTTAGTTCATCACAATTTTTGAGGAAAAAAATTTTTTTCGTACTACCCCCAAAAAAGAAGAATCGAAATAAAGCCAATACGTTTGTCTATCAAACTCAAAAGAAATCAAGTCGAGATCTTGAAAACTAAGCAAGTTATGACCAAAAAGGTAACCAGTTCTAGTACTGCCTCTTTCCGGCCACTTTTTAGTAGAACTGGTTACCTTTTTGGTCATAACTTGCTTAGTTTTCAAGATATCGACTTGGTTTCTTTTGCGTTGGATAGATAAAAATATTGGCTATCTTTCAATTATATATTTTTTTTTCGAAAATAAGAAAAAAAATTTTTTTTAATTTTTTCAAAAAAGCAAAGGGGTTAGTTCATCATAATTTTTGAGGAAAAAAATTTTTTTCGTACTACCCCCAAAAAAGAAGAATCGAAATAAAGCCAATACGTTTGTCTATCAAACTCAAAAGAAATCAAGTCGAGATCTTGAAAACTAAGCAAGTTATGACCAAAAAGGTAACCAGTTCTACTACTGCCTCTTTCCGGCCACTTTTTAGTAGAACTGGTTACCTTTTTGGTCATAACTTGCTTAGTTTTCAAGATATCGAGTTGATTTCTTTTGCGTTGGATAGATAAAAATATTGGCTATCTTTCGATTATATTTTTTTTCGAAAATAAGAAAAAAACTTTTTTTTTTCATTTTTTCAAAAAAAGCAAAGGGGTTAGTTCATCATAATTTTTGAGGAAAAAATTTTTTTTCGTACTACCCCCAAAAAAGAAGAATCGAATTAAAGCCAATACGTTTGTCTATGAAACCCAAAAGAAATCAAGTCGATATATTGAAAACTAAGCAAGTTATGACCAAAAAGGTAACCAGTTCTACTACTGCCTCTTTCCGGCCACTTTTTAGTAGAACTGGTTACCTTTTTGGTCATAACTTGCTTAGTTTTCAAGATATCGAGTTGATTTCTTTTGCGTTGGATAGATAAAAATATTGGCTATCTTCCAATAATATTTTTTTTTCGAAAATAAGAAAAAAACTTTTTTTTAATTTTTTCAAAAAAGCAAAGGGGTTAGTTCATCATAATTTTTGAGGAAAAAAATTTTTTTCGTACTACCCCCAAAAAAGAAGAATCGAAATAAAGCCAATACGTTTGTCTATCAAACTCAAAAGAAATCAAGTCGAGATCTTGAAAACTAAGCAAGTTATGACCAAAAAGGTAACCAGTTCTACTACTGCCTCTTTCCGGCCACTTTTTAGTAGAACTGGTTACCTTTTTGGTCATAACTTGCTTAGTTTTCAAGATATCGACTTGGTTTCTTTTGCGTTGGATAGATAAAAATATTGGCTATCTTTCAATTATATATTTTTTTTTTCGAAAATAAGAAAAAAAATTTTTTTTCATTTTTTCAAAAAAAGCAAAGGGGTTAGTTCATCATAATTTTTGAGGAAAAAATTTTTTTTCGTACTACCCCCAAAAAAGAAGAATCGAATTGAAGCCAATACGTTTGTCTATGAAACCCAAAAGAAATCAAGTCGATATCTTGAAAACTAAGCAAGTTATGACCAAAAAGGTAACCAGTTCTACTACTGCCTCTTTCCGGCCACTTTTTAGTAGAACTGGTTACCTTTTTGGTCATAACTTGCTTAGTTTTCAAGATATCGAGTTGATTTCTTTTGCGTTGGATAGATAAAAATATTGGCTATCTTTCGATTATATTTTTTTTTCGAAAATAAGAAAAAAACTTTTTTTCATTTTTTCAAAAAAAGCAAAGGGGTTAGTTCATCATAATTTTTGAGGAAAAAATTTTTTTTCGTACTACCCCCAAAAAAGAAGAATCGAATTAAAGCCAATACGTTTGTCTATGAAACCCAAAAGAAATCAAGTCGATATCTTGAAAACTAAGCAAGTTATGACCAAAAAGGTAACCAGTTCTACTACTGCCTCTTTCCGGCCACTTTTTAGTAGAACTGGTTACCTTTTTGGTCATAACTTGCTTAGTTTTCAAGATATCGAGTTGATTTCTTTTGCGTTGGATAGATAAAAATATTGGCTATCTTTCAATTATATTTTTTTTCGAAAATAAGAAAAAAAAATTTTTTTAATTTTTTCAAAAAAAGCAAAGGGGTTAGTTATCATAATTTTTGAGGAAAAAATTTTTTTTCGTACTACCCCCAAAAAAGAAGAATCGAAATAAAGGCAATACGTTTGTCTATCAAACTCAAAAGAAATCAAGTCGATATCTTGAAAACTAAGCAAGTTATGACCAAAAAGGTAACCAGTTCTACTACTGCCTCTTTCCGGCCACTTTTTAGTAGAACTGGTTACCTTTTTGGTCATAACTTGCTTAGTTTTCAAGATATCGACTTGATTTCTTTTGCGTTGGATAGATAAAAATATTGGCTATCTTTCAATTATATATTTTTTTTTCGAAAATAAGAAAAAAAATTTTTTTTCATTTTTTCAAAAAAAGCAAAGGGGTTAGTTCATCATAATTTTTGAGGAAAAAAATTTTTTTCGTACTACTCCCAAAAAAGAAGAATCGAAATAAAGGCAATACGTTTGTCTATCAAACTCAAAAGAAATCAAGTCGAGATCTTGAAAACTAAGCAAGTTATGACCAAAAAGGTAACCAGTTCTACTACTGCCTCTTTCCGGCCACTTTTTAGTAGAACTGGTTACCTTTTTGGTCATAACTTGCTTAGTTTTCAAGATATCGAGTTGATTTCTTTTGCGTTGGATAGATAAAAATATTGGCTATCTTTCAATAATATTTTTTTTCGAAAATAAGAAAAAAAATTTTTTTTTCATTTTTTCAAAAAAAGCAAAGGGGTTAGTTCATCATAATTTTTGAGGAAAAAAAATTTTTTTCGTACTACCCCCAAAAAAGAAGAATTGAAATAAAGCCAATACGTTTGTCTATCAAACTCAAAAGAAATCAAGTCGAGATCTTGAAAACTACGCAAGTTATGACCAAAAAGGTAACCAGTTCTACTACTGCCTCTTTCCGGCCACTTTTTAGTAGAACTGGTTACCTTTTTGGTCATAACTTGCTTAGTTTTCAAGATATCGACTTGATTTCTTTTGCGTTGGATAGATAAAAATATTGGCTATCTTTCGATTATATTTTTTTCGAAAATAAGAAAAATTTTTTTTTTTATTTTTTCAAAAAAGCAAATGGGTTAGTTCATCATAATTTTTGAGAAAAAAATTTTTTTTCGTACTACCCCCAAAAAAGAATAATCGAATTAAAGCCAATACGTTTGTCTATCAAACTCAAAAGAAATCAAGTCGAGATCTTGAAAACTAAGCAAGTTATGACCAAAAAGGTAACCAGTTCTACTACTGCCTCTTTCCGGCCACTTTTTAGTAGAACTGGTTACCTTTTTGGTCATAACTTGCTTAGTTTTCAAGATATCGACTTGATTTCTTTTGCGTTGGATAGATAAAAATATTGGCTATCTTTCAATTATATTTTTTTTTCGAAAATAAGAAAAATTTTTTTTTTCATTTTTTCAAAAAAAGCAAAGGGGTTAGTTCATCATAATTTTTGAGGAAAAAAATTTTTTTCGTACTACCCCCAAAAAAGAAGAATCGAAATAAAGCCAATACGTTTGTCTATCAAACTCAAAAGAAATCAAGTCGAGATCTTGAAAACTAAGCAAGTTATGACCAAAAAGGTAACCAGTTCTACTACTGCCTCTTTCCGGCCACTTTTTAGTAGAACTGGTTACCTTTTTGGTCATAACTTGCTTAGTTTTCAAGATATCGACTTGATTTCTTTTGCGTTGGATAGATAAAAATATTGGCTATCTTTCGATTATATTTTTTTCGAAAATAAGAAAAAAAATTTTTTTTCATTTTTAAAAAAAAAGCAAAGGGGTTAGTTCATCATAATTTTTGAGGAAAAAAATTTTTTTCGTACTACCCCCAAAAAAGAAGAATCGAAATAAAGCCAATACGTTTGTCTATCAAACTCAAAAGAAATCAAGTCGAGATCTTGAAAACTAAGCAAGTTATGACCAAAAAGGTAACCAGTTCTACTACTGCCTCTTTCCGGCCACTTTTTAGTAGAACTGGTTACCTTTTTGGTCATAACTTGCTTAGTTTTCAAGATATCGAGTTGATTTCTTTTGCGTTGGATAGATAAAAATATTGGCTATCTTTCAATTATATATTTTTTTTTTCGAAAATAAGAAAAAAATTTTTTTTTTTTCATTTTTTCAAAAAAAGCAAAGGGGTTAGTTCATCATAATTTTTGAGGAAAAAATTTTTTTTCGTACTACCCCCAAAAAAGAAGAATCGAAATAAAGCCAATACGTTTGTCTATCAAACTCAAAAGAAATCAAGTCGAGATCTTGAAAACTAAGCAAGTTATGACCAAAAAGGTAACCAGTTCTACTACTGCCTCTTTCCGGCCACTTTTTAGTAGAACTGGTTACCTTTTTGGTCATAACTTGCTTAGTTTTCAAGATATCGACTTGATTTCTTTTGCGTTGGATAGATAAAAATATTGGCTATCTTTCAATTATATTTTTTTTTCGAAAATAAGAAAAATTTTTTTTTTTCATTTTTTCAAAAAAAGCAAAGGGGTTAGTTCATCATAATTTTTGAGGAAAAAAATTTTTTTCGTACTACCCCCAAAAAAGAAGAATCGAAATAAAGGCAATACGTTTGTCTATCAAACTCAAAAGAAATCAAGTCGATATCTTGAAAACTAAGCAAGTTATGACCAAAAAGGTAACCAGTTCTACTACTGCCTCTTTCCGGCCACTTTTTAGTAGAACTGGTTACCTTTTTGGTCATAACTTGCTTAGTTTTCAAGATATCGACTTGATTTCTTTTGCGTTGGATAGATAAAAATATTGGCTATCTTTCAATTATATATTTTTTTTTTCGAAAATAAGAAAAAAAATTTTTTTTCATTTTTTCAAAAAAAGCAAAGGGGTTAGTTCATCATAATTTTTGAGGAAAAAAATTTTTTTCGTACTACTCCCAAAAAAGAAGAATCGAAATAAAGGCAATACGTTTGTCTATCAAACTCAAAAGAAATCAAGTCGAGATCTTGAAAACTAAGCAAGTTATGACCAAAAAGGTAACCAGTTCTACTACTGCCTCTTTCCGGCCACTTTTTAGTAGAACTGGTTACCTTTTTGGTCATAACTTGCTTAGTTTTCAAGATATCGAGTTGATTTCTTTTGCGTTGGATAGATAAAAATATTGGCTATCTTTCAATAATATTTTTTTTCGAAAATAAGAAAAAAAATTTTTTTTTCATTTTTTCAAAAAAAGCAAAGGGGTTAGTTCATCATAATTTTTGAGGAAAAAAAATTTTTTTCGTACTACCCCCAAAAAAGAAGAATTGAAATAAAGCCAATACGTTTGTCTATCAAACTCAAAAGAAATCAAGTCGAGATCTTGAAAACTACGCAAGTTATGACCAAAAAGGTAACCAGTTCTACTACTGCCTCTTTCCGGCCACTTTTTAGTAGAACTGGTTACCTTTTTGGTCATAACTTGCTTAGTTTTCAAGATATCGACTTGATTTCTTTTGCGTTGGATAGATAAAAATATTGGCTATCTTTCGATTATATTTTTTTCGAAAATAAGAAAAATTTTTTTTTTTATTTTTTCAAAAAAGCAAATGGGTTAGTTCATCATAATTTTTGAGAAAAAAATTTTTTTTCGTACTACCCCCAAAAAAGAATAATCGAATTAAAGCCAATACGTTTGTCTATCAAACTCAAAAGAAATCAAGTCGAGATCTTGAAAACTAAGCAAGTTATGACCAAAAAGGTAACCAGTTCTACTACTGCCTCTTTCCGGCCACTTTTTAGTAGAACTGGTTACCTTTTTGGTCATAACTTGCTTAGTTTTCAAGATATCGAGTTGATTTCTTTTGCGTTGGATAGATAAAAATATTGGCTATCTTTCAATTATATATTTTTTTTTTCGAAAATAAGAAAAAAAATTTTTTTTTTTTCATTTTTTCAAAAAAAGCAAAGGGGTTAGTTCATCATAATTTTTGAGGAAAAAATTTTTTTTCGTACTACCCCCAAAAAAGAAGAATCGAAATAAAGCCAATACGTTTGTCTATCAAACTCAAAAGAAATCAAGTCGAGATCTTGAAAACTAAGCAAGTTATGACCAAAAAGGTAACCAGTTCTACTACTGCCTCTTTCCGGCCACTTTTTAGTAGAACTGGTTACCTTTTTGGTCATAACTTGCTTAGTTTTCAAGATATCGACTTGATTTCTTTTGCGTTGGATAGATAAAAATATTGGCTATCTTTCAATTATATTTTTTTTTCGAAAATAAGAAAATTTTTTTTTTTCATTTTTTCAAAAAAAGCAAAGGGGTTAGTTCATCATAATTTTTGAGGAAAAAAATTTTTTTCGTACTACCCCCAAAAAAGAAGAATCGAAATAAAGCCAATACGTTTGTCTATCAAACTCAAAAGAAATCAAGTCGAGATCTTGAAAACTAAGCAAGTTATGACCAAAAAGGTAACCAGTTCTACTACTGCCTCTTTCCGGCCACTTTTTAGTAGAACTGGTTACCTTTTTGGTCATAACTTGCTTAGTTTTCAAGATATCGACTTGATTTCTTTTGCGTTGGATAGATAAAAATATTGGCTATCTTTCGATTATATTTTTTTTCGAAAATAAGAAAAAAAATTTTTTTTCATTTTTAAAAAAAAAGCAAAGGGGTTAGTTCATCATAATTTTTGAGGAAAAAAATTTTTTTCGTACTACCCCCAAAAAAGAAGAATCGAAATAAAGCCAATACGTTTGTCTATCAAACTCAAAAGAAATCAAGTCGAGATCTTGAAAACTAAGCAAGTTATGACCAAAAAGGTAACCAGTTCTACTACTGCCTCTTTCCGGCCACTTTTTAGTAGAACTGGTTACCTTTTTGGTCATAACTTGCTTAGTTTTCAAGATATCGAGTTGATTTCTTTTGCGTTGGATAGATAAAAATATTGGCTATCTTTCAATTATATATTTTTTTTTCGAAAATAAGAAAAAAAATTTTTTTTTTTCATTTTTTCAAAAAAAGCAAAGGGGTTAGTTCATCATAATTTTTGAGGAAAAAATTTTTTTTCGTACTACCCCCAAAAAAGAAGAATCGAAATAAAGCCAATACGTTTGTCTATCAAACTCAAAAGAAATCAAGTCGAGATCTTGAAAACTAAGCAAGTTATGACCAAAAAGGTAACCAGTTCTACTACTGCCTCTTTCCGGCCACTTTTTAGTAGAACTGGTTACCTTTTTGGTCATAACTTGCTTAGTTTTCAAGATATCGACTTGATTTCTTTTGCGTTGGATAGATAAAAATATTGGCTATCTTTCAATTATATTTTTTTTTCGAAAATAAGAAAAATTTTTTTTTTTCATTTTTTCAAAAAAAGCAAAGGGGTTAGTTCATCATAATTTTTGAGGAAAAAAATTTTTTTCGTACTACCCCCAAAAAAGAAGAATCGAAATAAAGCCAATACGTTTGTCTATCAAACTCAAAAGAAATCAAGTCGAGATCTTGAAAACTAAGCAAGTTATGACCAAAAAGGTAACCAGTTCTACTACTGCCTCTTTCCGGCCACTTTTTAGTAGAACTGGTTACCTTTTTGGTCATAACTTGCTTAGTTTTCAAGATATCGAGTTGATTTCTTTTGCGTTGGATAGATAAAAATATTGGCTATCTTTCAATTATATTTTTTTTCGAAAATAAAAAAAAAAATTTTTTTCATTTTTTCAAAAAAGCAAAGGGGTAGATAGAAATATTGGCTATCTTTCGATTATATTTTTTTTCGAAAATAAGAAAAAAAATTTTTTTTCATTTTTAAAAAAAAAGCAAAGGGGTTAGTTCATCATAATTTTTGAGGAAAAAAATTTTTTTCGTACTACCCCCAAAAAAGAAGAATCGAAATAAAGCCAATACGTTTGTCTATCAAACTCAAAAGAAATCAAGTCGAGATCTTGAAAACTAAGCAAGTTATGACCAAAAAGGTAACCAGTTCTACTACTGCCTCTTTCCGGCCACTTTTTAGTAGAACTGGTTACCTTTTTGGTCATAACTTGCTTAGTTTTCAAGATATCGAGTTGATTTCTTTTGCGTTGGATAGATAAAAATATTGGCTATCTTTCGATTATATTTTTTTTCGAAAATAAGAAAAAAACTTTTTTTTAATTTTTTCAAAAAAGCAAAGGGGTTAGTTCATCATAATTTTTGAGGAAAAAAATTTTTTTCGTACTACCCCCAAAAAAGAAGAATCGAAATAAAGCCAATACGTTTGTCTATCAAACTCAAAAGAAATCAAGTCGAGATCTTGAAAACTAAGCAAGTTATGACCAAAAAGGTAACCAGTTCTACTACTGCCTCTTTCCGGCCACTTTTTAGTAGAACTGGTTACCTTTTTGGTCATAACTTGCTTAGTTTTCAAGATATCTACTTGGTTTCTTTTGCGTTGGATAGATAAAAATATTGGCTATCTTTCAATTATATATTTTTTTTTCGAAAATAAGAAAAATTTTTTTTTTTCATTTTTTCAAAAAAAGCAAAGGGGTTAGTTCATCATAATTTTTGAGGAAAAAATTTTTTTCGTACTACCCCCAAAAAAGAAGAATCGAATTAAAGCCAATACGTTTGTCTATGAAACCCAAAAGAAATCAAGTCGATATCTTGAAAACTAAGCAAGTTATGACCAAAAAGGTAACCAGTTCTACTACTGCCTCTTTCCGGCCACTTTTTAGTAGAACTGGTTACCTTTTTGGTCATAACTTGCTTAGTTTTCAAGATATCGACTTGATTTCTTTTGCGTTGGATAGATAAAAATATTGGCTATCTTTCAATAATATTTTTTTTTCGAAAATAAGAAAAAAAAATTTTTTTTCATTTTTTCAAAAAAAGCAAAGGGGTTAGTTCATCATAATTTTTGAGGAAAAAATTTTTTTTCGTACTACCCCCAAAAAAGAAGAATCGAAATAAAGCCAATACGTTTGTCTATCAAACTCAAAAGAAATCAAGTCGAGATCTTGAAAACTAAGCAAGTTATGACCAAAAAGGTAACCAGTTCTACTACTGCCTCTTTCCGGCCACTTTTTAGTAGAACTGGTTACCTTTTTGGTCATAACTTGCTTAGTTTTCAAGATATCGACTTGATTTCTTTTGCGTTGGATAGATAAAAATATTGGCTATCTTTCAATTATATTTTTTTTTCGAAAATAAGAAAAATTTTTTTTTTCATTTTTTCAAAAAAAGCAAAGGGGTTAGTTCATCATAATTTTTGAGGAAAAAAATTTTTTTCGTACTACCCCCAAAAAAGAAGAATCGAAATAAAGCCAATACGTTTGTCTATCAAACTCAAAAGAAATCAAGTCGAGATCTTGAAAACTAAGCAAGTTATGACCAAAAAGGTAACCAGTTCTACTACTGCCTCTTTCCGGCCACTTTTTAGTAGAACTGGTTACCTTTTTGGTCATAACTTGCTTAGTTTTCAAGATATCGACTTGATTTCTTTTGCGTTGGATAGATAAAAATATTGGCTATCTTTCGATTATATTTTTTTTCGAAAATAAGAAAAAAAATTTTTTTTCATTTTTAAAAAAAAAGCAAAGGGGTTAGTTCATCATAATTTTTGAGGAAAAAAATTTTTTTCGTACTACCCCCAAAAAAGAAGAATCGAAATAAAGCCAATACGTTTGTCTATCAAACTCAAAAGAAATCAAGTCGAGATCTTGAAAACTAAGCAAGTTATGACCAAAAAGGTAACCAGTTCTACTACTGCCTCTTTCCGGCCACTTTTTAGTAGAACTGGTTACCTTTTTGGTCATAACTTGCTTAGTTTTCTAGATATCGAGTTGATTTCTTTTGCGTTGGATAGATAAAAATATTGGCTATCTTTCAATTATATATTTTTTTTTCGAAAATAAGAAAAAAAATTTTTTTTTTTCATTTTTTCAAAAAAAGCAAAGGGGTTAGTTCATCATAATTTTTGAGGAAAAAATTTTTTTTCGTACTACCCCCAAAAAAGAAGAATCGAAATAAAGCCAATACGTTTGTCTATCAAACTCAAAAGAAATCAAGTCGAGATCTTGAAAACTAAGCAAGTTATGACCAAAAAGGTAACCAGTTCTACTACTGCCTCTTTCCGGCCACTTTTTAGTAGAACTGGTTACCTTTTTGGTCATAACTTGCTTAGTTTTCAAGATATCGACTTGATTTCTTTTGCGTTGGATAGATAAAAATATTGGCTATCTTTCAATTATATTTTTTTTTCGAAAATAAGAAAAAATTTTTTTTTTCATTTTTTCAAAAAAAGCAAAGGGGTTAGTTCATCATAATTTTTGAGGAAAAAAATTTTTTTCGTACTACCCCCAAAAAAGAAGAATCGAAATAAAGCCAATACGTTTGTCTATCAAACTCAAAAGAAATCAAGTCGAGATCTTGAAAACTAAGCAAGTTATGACCAAAAAGGTAACCAGTTCTACTACTGCCTCTTTCCGGCCACTTTTTAGTAGAACTGGTTACCTTTTTGGTCATAACTTGCTTAGTTTTCAAGATATCGAGTTGATTTCTTTTGCGTTGGATAGATAAAAATATTGGCTATCTTTCAATTATATTTTTTTTCGAAAATAAAAAAAAAATTTTTTTTCATTTTTTCAAAAAAGCAAAGGGGTAGATAGAAATATTGGCTATCTTTCGATTATATTTTTTTTCGAAAATAAGAAAAAAAAATTTTTTTCATTTTTAAAAAAAAAGCAAAGGGGTTAGTTCATCATAATTTTTGAGGAAAAAAATTTTTTTCGTACTACCCCCAAAAAAGAAGAATCGAAATAAAGCCAATACGTTTGTCTATCAAACTCAAAAGAAATCAAGTCGAGATCTTGAAAACTAAGCAAGTTATGACCAAAAAGGTAACCAGTTCTACTACTGCCTCTTTCCGGCCACTTTTTAGTAGAACTGGTTACCTTTTTGGTCATAACTTGCTTAGTTTTCAAGATATCGAGTTGATTTCTTTTGCGTTGGATAGATAAAAATATTGGCTATCTTTCGATTATATTTTTTTTCGAAAATAAGAAAAAAACTTTTTTTTAATTTTTTCAAAAAAGCAAAGGGGTTAGTTCATCATAATTTTTGAGGAAAAAAATTTTTTTCGTACTACCCCCAAAAAAGAAGAATCGAAATAAAGCCAATACGTTTGTCTATCAAACTCAAAAGAAATCAAGTCGAGATCTTGAAAACTAAGCAAGTTATGACCAAAAAGGTAACCAGTTCTACTACTGCCTCTTTCCGGCCACTTTTTAGTAGAACTGGTTACCTTTTTGGTCATAACTTGCTTAGTTTTCAAGATATCTACTTGGTTTCTTTTGCGTTGGATAGATAAAAATATTGGCTATCTTTCAATTATATATTTTTTTTTCGAAAATAAGAAAAATTTTTTTTTTCATTTTTTCAAAAAAAGCAAAGGGGTTAGTTCATCATAATTTTTGAGGAAAAAATTTTTTTCGTACTACCCCCAAAAAAGAAGAATCGAATTAAAGCCAATACGTTTGTCTATGAAACCCAAAAGAAATCAAGTCGATATCTTGAAAACTAAGCAAGTTATGACCAAAAAGGTAACCAGTTCTACTACTGCCTCTTTCCGGCCACTTTTTAGTAGAACTGGTTACCTTTTTGGTCATAACTTGCTTAGTTTTCAAGATATCGACTTGATTTCTTTTGCGTTGGATAGATAAAAATATTGGCTATCTTTCAATAATATTTTTTTTTCGAAAATAAGAAAAAAAAATTTTTTTTCATTTTTTCAAAAAAAGCAAAGGGGTTAGTTCATCATAATTTTTGAGGAAAAAAAATTTTTTTCGTACTACCCCCAAAAAAGAAGAATTGAAATAAAGCCAATACGTTTGTCTATCAAACTCAAAAGAAATCAAGTCGAGATCTTGAAAACTACGCAAGTTATGACCAAAAAGGTAACCAGTTCTACTACTGCCTCTTTCCGGCCACTTTTTAGTAGAACTGGTTACCTTTTTGGTCATAACTTGCTTAGTTTTCAAGATATCGACTTGATTTCTTTTGCGTTGGATAGATAAAAATATTGGCTATCTTTCGATTATATTTTTTTCGAAAATAAGAAAAAATTTTTTTTTTATTTTTTCAAAAAAGCAAATGGGTTAGTTCATCATAATTTTTGAGAAAAAAATTTTTTTTCGTACTACCCCCAAAAAAGAATAATCGAATTAAAGCCAATACGTTTGTCTATCAAACTCAAAAGAAATCAAGTCGATATCTTGAAAACTAAGCAAGTTATGACCAAAAAGGTAACCAGTTCTACTACTGCCTCTTTCCGGCCACTTTTTAGTAGAACTGGTTACCTTTTTGGTCATAACTTGCTTAGTTTTCAAGATATCGAGTTGATTTCTTTTGCGTTGGATAGATAAAAATATTGGCTATCTTTCAATAATATTTTTTTTTCGAAAATAAGAAAAAAAATTTTTTTTTCATTTTTTCAAAAAAAGCAAAGGGGTTAGTTCATCATAATTTTTGAGGAAAAAAATTTTTTTCGTACTACCCCCAAAAAAGAAGAATTGAAATAAAGCCAATACGTTTGTCTATCAAACTCAAAAGAAATCAAGTCGATATCTTGAAAACTAACAAGTTATGACCAAAAAGGTAACCAGTTCTACTACTGCCTCTTTCCGGCCACTTTTTAGTAGAACTGGTTACCTTTTTGGTCATAACTTGCTTAGTTTTCAAGATATCGAGTTGATTTCTTTTGCGTTGGATAGATAAAAATATTGGCTATCTTTCAATAATATTTTTTTTTCGAAAATAAGAAAAAAAAATTTTTTTTTTCATTTTTTCAAAAAAAGCAAAGGGGTTAGTTCATCATAATTTTTGAGGAAAAAAAATTTTTTTCGTACTACCCCCAAAAAAGAAGAATTGAAATAAAGCCAATACGTTTGTCTATCAAACTCAAAAGAAATCAAGTCGAGATCTTGAAAACTACGCAAGTTATGACCAAAAAGGTAACCAGTTCTACTACTGCCTCTTTCCGGCCACTTTTTAGTAGAACTGGTTACCTTTTTGGTCATAACTTGCTTAGTTTTCAAGATATCGAGTTGATTTCTTTTGCGTTGGATAGATAAAAATATTGGCTATCTTTCGATTATATTTTTTTTCGAAAATAATAAAAAAACTTTTTTTTCATTTTTTCAAAAAAGCAAAGGGGTTAGTTTATCATAATTTTTGAGGAAAAAAATTTTTTTCGTACTACCCCCAAAAAAGAAGAATCGAAATAAAGCCAATACGTTTGTCTATCAAACTCAAAAGAAATCAAGTCGAGATCTTGAAAACTAAGCAAGTTATGACCAAAAAGGTAACCAGTTCTACTACTGCCTCTTTCCGGCCACTTTTTAGTAGAACTGGTTACCTTTTTGGTCATAACTTGCTTAGTTTTCAAGATATCGACTTGGTTTCTTTTGCGTTGGATAGATAAAAATATTGGCTATCTTTCAATTATATATTTTTTTTTCGAAAATAAGAAAAAAAATTTTTTTTTTCATTTTTTCAAAAAAAGCAAAGGGGTTAGTTCATCATAATTTTTGAGGAAAAAATTTTTTTTCGTACTACCCCCAAAAAAGAAGAATCGAATTAAAGCCAATACGTTTGTCTATCAAACTCAAAAGAAATCAAGTCGAGATCTTGAAAACTAAGCAAGTTATGACCAAAAAGGTAACCAGTTCTACTACTGCCTCTTTCCGGCCACTTTTTAGTAGAACTGGTTACCTTTTTGGTCATAACTTGCTTAGTTTTCAAGATATCGAGTTGATTTCTTTTGCGTTGGATAGATAAAAATATTGGCTATCTTTCGATTATATTTTTTTTCGAAAATAAGAAAAAAACTTTTTTTTCATTTTTTTCAAAAAAGCAAAGGGGTTAGTTTATCATAATTTTTGAGGAAAAAATTTTTTTTCGTACTACCCCCAAAAAAGAAGAATCGCAATAAAGCCAATACGTTTGTCTATCAAACTCAAAAGAAATCAAGTCGAGATCTTGAAAACTAAGCAAGTTATGACCAAAAAGGTAACCAGTTCTACTACTGCCTCTTTCCGGCCACTTTTTAGTAGAACTGGTTACCTTTTTGGTCATAACTTGCTTAGTTTTCAAGATATCGAGTTGATTTCTTTTGCGTTGGATAGATAAAAATATTGGCTATCTTTCAATTATATTCTTTTTTTCGAAAATAAGAAAAAAAATGTTTTTTTAATTTTTTCAAAAAAAGCAAAGGGGTTAGTTCATCATAATTTTTGAGGAAAAAAATTTTTTTCGTACTACCCCCAAAAAAGAAGAATCGAAATAAAGCCAATACGTTTGTCTATCAAACTCAAAAGAAATCAAGTCGAGATCTTGAAAACTAAGCAAGTTATCACCAAAAAGGTAACCAGTTCTACTACTGCCTCTTTCCGGCCACTTTTTAGTAGAACTGGTTACCTTTTTGGTCATAACTTGCTTAGTTTTCAAGATATCGAGTTGATTTCTTTTGCGTTGTATAGATAAAAATGTTGGCTATCTTTCGATTATATTTTTTTTCGAAAATAAGAAAAAAAATTTTTTTTCATTAAAAAAAAAGCAAAGGGGTTAGTTCATCATAATTTTGAGGAAAAAAATTTTTTTCGTACTACTCTCAAAAAAGAAGAATCGAATTAAAGCCAATACGTTTGTCTATCAAACTCAAAAGAAATCAAGTCGAGATCTTGAAAACTAAGCAAGTTATGACCAAAAAGGTAACCAGTTCTACTACTGCCTCTTTCCGGCCACTTTTTAGTAGAACTGGTTACCTTTTTGGTCATAACTTGCTTAGTTTTCAAGATATCGACTTGATTTCTTTTGCGTTGTATAGATAAAAATGTTGGCTATCTTTCGATTATATTTTTTTTTCGAAAATAAGAAAAAAATTTTTTTTTCATTAAAAAAAAAGCAAAGGGGTTAGTTCATCATAATTTTGAGGAAAAAAAATTTTTTCGTACTACTCTCAAAAAAGAAGAATCGAATTAAAGCCAATACGTTTGTCTATCAAACTCAAAAGAAATCAAGTCGAGATCTTGAAAACTAAGCAAGTTATGACCAAAAAGGTAACCAGTTCTACTACTGCCTCTTTCCGGCCACTTTTTAGTAGAACTGGTTACCTTTTTGGTCATAACTTGCTTAGTTTTCAAGATATCGAGTTGATTTCTTTTGCGTTGGATAGATAAAAATATTGGCTATCTTTCAATTATATATTTTTTTTTTCGAAAATAAGAAAAAAATTTTTTTTTTTTCATTTTTTCAAAAAAAGCAAAGGGGTTAGTTCATCATAATTTTTGAGGAAAAAATTTTTTTTCGTACTACCCCCAAAAAAGAAGAATCGAAATAAAGCCAATACGTTTGTCTATCAAACTCAAAAGAAATCAAGTCGAGATCTTGAAAACTAAGCAAGTTATGACCAAAAAGGTAACCAGTTCTACTACTGCCTCTTTCCGGCCACTTTTTAGTAGAACTGGTTACCTTTTTGGTCATAACTTGCTTAGTTTTCAAGATATCGACTTGATTTCTTTTGCGTTGGATAGATAAAAATATTGGCTATCTTTCAATTATATTTTTTTTTCGAAAATAAGAAAAATTTTTTTTTTCATTTTTTCAAAAAAAGCAAAGGGGTTAGTTCATCATAATTTTTGAGGAAAAAAATTTTTTTCGTACTACCCCCAAAAAAGAAGAATCGAAATAAAGCCAATACGTTTGTCTATCAAACTCAAAAGAAATCAAGTCGAGATCTTGAAAACTAAGCAAGTTATGACCAAAAAGGTAACCAGTTCTACTACTGCCTCTTTCCGGCCACTTTTTAGTAGAACTGGTTACCTTTTTGGTCATAACTCTCTTAGTTTTCAAGATATCGACTTGATTTCTTTTGCGTTGGATAGATAAAAATATTGGCTATCTTTCGATTATATTTTTTTTCGAAAATAAGAAAAAAAAATTTTTTTCATTTTAAAAAAAAAAGCAAAGTTCATCATAATTTTTGAGGAAAAAAATTTTTTTCGTACTACCCCCAAAAAAGAAGAATCGAAATAAAGCCAATACGTTTGTCTATCAAACTCAAAAGAAATCAAGTCGAGATCTTGAAAACTAAGCAAGTTATGACCAAAAAGGTAACCAGTTCTACTACTGCCTCTTTCCGGCCACTTTTTAGTAGAACTGGTTACCTTTTTGGTCATAACTTGCTTAGTTTTCAAGATATCGAGTTGATTTCTTTTGCGTTGGATAGATAAAAATATTGGCTATCTTTCAATTATATATTTTTTTTTTCGAAAATAAGAAAAAAATTTTTTTTTTTCATTTTTTCAAAAAAAGCAAAGGGGTTAGTTCATCATAATTTTTGAGGAAAAAATTTTTTTTCGTACTACCCCCAAAAAAGAAGAATCGA
Organism: Germaria angustata; assembly: GCA_963681545.1. Lineage (NCBI taxonomy): Eukaryota > Metazoa > Arthropoda > Insecta > Diptera > Tachinidae > Germaria > Germaria angustata. The sequence continues at coordinate 56,800,176 of OY812998.1, read as the reverse complement.
AATAAAGCCAATACGTTTGTCTATCAAACTCAAAAGAAATCAAGTCGAGATCTTGAAAACTAAGCAAGTTATGACCAAAAAGGTAACCAGTTCTACTACTGCCTCTTTCCGGCCACTTTTTAGTAGAACTGGTTACCTTTTTGGTCATAACTTGCTTAGTTTTCAAGATATCGACTTGATTTCTTTTGCGTTGGATAGATAAAAATATTGGCTATCTTTCAATTATATTTTTTTTTCGAAAATAAGAAAAATTTTTTTTTTTCATTTTTTCAAAAAAAGCAAAGGGGTTAGTTCATCATAATTTTTGAGGAAAAAAATTTTTTTCGTACTACCCCCAAAAAAGAAGAATCGAAATAAAGCCAATACGTTTGTCTATCAAACTCAAAAGAAATCAAGTCGAGATCTTGAAAACTAAGCAAGTTATGACCAAAAAGGTAACCAGTTCTACTACTGCCTCTTTCCGGCCACTTTTTAGTAGAACTGGTTACCTTTTTGGTCATAACTTGCTTAGTTTTCAAGATATCGACTTGATTTCTTTTGCGTTGGATAGATAAAAATATTGGCTATCTTTCGATTATATTTTTTTTCGAAAATAAGAAAAAAAATTTTTTTTCATTTTTAAAAAAAAAGCAAAGGGGTTAGTTCATCATAATTTTTGAGGAAAAAAATTTTTTTCGTACTACCCCCAAAAAAGAAGAATCGAAATAAAGCCAATACGTTTGTCTATCAAACTCAAAAGAAATCAAGTCGAGATCTTGAAAACTAAGCAAGTTATGACCAAAAAGGTAACCAGTTCTACTACTGCCTCTTTCCGGCCACTTTTTAGTAGAACTGGTTACCTTTTTGGTCATAACTTGCTTAGTTTTCAAGATATCGAGTTGATTTCTTTTGCGTTGGATAGATAAAAATATTGGCTATCTTTCAATTATATTTTTTTTCGAAAATAAAAAAAAAATTTTTTTTCATTTTTTCAAAAAAGCAAAGGGGTAGATAGAAATATTGGCTATCTTTCGATTATATTTTTTTTCGAAAATAAGAAAAAAAATTTTTTTTCATTTTAAAAAAAAAAGCAAAGGGGTTAGTTCATCATAATTTTTGAGGAAAAAAATTTTTTTCGTACTACCCCCAAAAAAGAAGAATCGAAATAAAGCCAATACGTTTGTCTATCAAACTCAAAAGAAATCAAGTCGAGATCTTGAAAACTAAGCAAGTTATGACCAAAAAGGTAACCAGTTCTACTACTGCCTCTTTCCGGCCACTTTTTAGTAGAACTGGTTACCTTTTTGGTCATAACTTGCTTAGTTTTCAAGATATCGAGTTGATTTCTTTTGCGTTGGATAGATAAAAATATTGGCTATCTTTCGATTATATTTTTTTTCGAAAATAAGAAAAAAACTTTTTTTTAATTTTTTCAAAAAAGCAAAGGGGTTAGTTCATCATAATTTTTGAGGAAAAAAATTTTTTTCGTACTACCCCCAAAAAAGAAGAATCGAAATAAAGCCAATACGTTTGTCTATCAAACTCAAAAGAAATCAAGTCGAGATCTTGAAAACTAAGCAAGTTATGACCAAAAAGGTAACCAGTTCTACTACTGCCTCTTTCCGGCCACTTTTTAGTAGAACTGGTTACCTTTTTGGTCATAACTTGCTTAGTTTTCAAGATATCGAGTTGATTTCTTTTGCGTTGGATAGATAAAAATATTGGCTATCTTTCGATTATATTTTTTTTCGAAAATAAGAAAAAAACTTTTTTTTAATTTTTTCAAAAAAGCAAAGGGGTTAGTTCATCATAATTTTTGAGGAAAAAAATTTTTTTCGTACTACCCCCAAAAAAGAAGAATCGAAATAAAGCCAATACGTTTGTCTATCAAACTCAAAAGAAATCAAGTCGAGATCTTGAAAACTAAGCAAGTTATGACCAAAAAGGTAACCAGTTCTACTACTGCCTCTTTCCGGCCACTTTTTAGTAGAACTGGTTACCTTTTTGGTCATAACTTGCTTAGTTTTCAAGATATCGACTTGGTTTCTTTTGCGTTGGATAGATAAAAATATTGGCTATCTTTCAATTATATATTTTTTTTTCGAAAATAAGAAAAATTTTTTTTTTTCATTTTTTCAAAAAAAGCAAAGGGGTTAGTTCATCATAATTTTTGAGGAAAAAATTTTTTTTCGTACTACCCCCAAAAAAGAAGAATCGAATTAAAGCCAATACGTTTGTCTATGAAACCCAAAAGAAATCAAGTCGATATCTTGAAAACTAAGCAAGTTATGACCAAAAAGGTAACCAGTTCTACTACTGCCTCTTTCCGGCCACTTTTTAGTAGAACTGGTTACCTTTTTGGTCATAACTTGCTTAGTTTTCAAGATATCGACTTGATTTCTTTTGCGTTGGATAGATAAAAATATTGGCTATCTTTCGATTATATTTTTTTCGAAAATAAGAAAAATTTTTTTTTTTATTTTTTCAAAAAAGCAAATGGGTTAGTTCATCATAATTTTTGAGAAAAAAATTTTTTTTCGTACTACCCCCAAAAAAGAATAATCGAATTAAAGCCAATACGTTTGTCTATCAAACTCAAAAGAAATCAAGTCGATATCTTGAAAACTAAGCAAGTTATGACCAAAAAGGTAACCAGTTCTACTACTGCCTCTTTCCGGCCACTTTTTAGTAGAACTGGTTACCTTTTTGGTCATAACTTGCTTAGTTTTCAAGATATCGAGTTGATTTCTTTTGCGTTGGATAGATAAAAATATTGGCTATCTTTCAATAATATTTTTTTTTCGAAAATAAGAAAAAAAATTTTTTTTTCATTTTTTCAAAAAAAGCAAAGGGGTTAGTTCATCATAATTTTGAGGAAAAAAATTTTTTTCGTACTACTCTCAAAAAAGAAGAATCGAATTAAAGCCAATACGTTTGTCTATCAAACTCAAAAGAAATCAAGTCGAGATCTTGAAAACTAAGCAAGTTATGACCAAAAAGGTAACCAGTTCTACTACTGCCTCTTTCCGGCCACTTTTTAGTAGAACTGGTTACCTTTTTGGTCATAACTTGCTTAGTTTTCAAGATATCGACTTGATTTCTTTTGCGTTGTATAGATAAAAATGTTGGCTATCTTTCGATTATATTTTTTTTTTCGAAAATAAGAAAAAAATTTTTTTTTCATTAAAAAAAAAGCAAAGGGGTTAGTTCATCATAATTTTGAGGAAAAAAAATTTTTTCGTACTACCCCCAAAAAAGAAGAATCGAATTAAAGCCAATACGTTTGTCTATCAAACTCAAAAGAAATCAAGTCGAGATCTTGAAAACTAAGCAAGTTATGACCAAAAAGGTAACCAGTTCTACTACTGCCTCTTTCCGGCCACTTTTTAGTAGAACTGGTTACCTTTTTGGTCATAACTTGCTTAGTTTTCAAGATATCGAGTTGATTTCTTTTGCGTTGGATAGATAAAAATATTGGCTATCTTTCAATTATATATTTTTTTTTCGAAAATAAGAAAAAAATTTTTTTTTTTTCATTTTTTCAAAAAAAGCAAAGGGGTTAGTTCATCATAATTTTTGAGGAAAAAATTTTTTTTCGTACTACCCCCAAAAAAGAAGAATCGAAATAAAGCCAATACGTTTGTCTATCAAACTCAAAAGAAATCAAGTCGAGATCTTGAAAACTAAGCAAGTTATGACCAAAAAGGTAACCAGTTCTACTACTGCCTCTTTCCGGCCACTTTTTAGTAGAACTGGTTACCTTTTTGGTCATAACTTGCTTAGTTTTCAAGATATCGACTTGATTTCTTTTGCGTTGGATAGATAAAAATATTGGCTATCTTTCAATTATATTTTTTTTTCGAAAATAAGAAAAATTTTTTTTTTCATTTTTTCAAAAAAAGCAAAGGGGTTAGTTCATCATAATTTTTGAGGAAAAAAATTTTTTTCGTACTACCCCCAAAAAAGAAGAATCGAAATAAAGCCAATACGTTTGTCTATCAAACTCAAAAGAAATCAAGTCGAGATCTTGAAAACTAAGCAAGTTATGACCAAAAAGGTAACCAGTTCTACTACTGCCTCTTTCCGGCCACTTTTTAGTAGAACTGGTTACCTTTTTGGTCATAACTCTCTTAGTTTTCAAGATATCGACTTGATTTCTTTTGCGTTGGATAGATAAAAATATTGGCTATCTTTCGATTATATTTTTTTTTCGAAAATAAGAAAAAAAAATTTTTTTCATTTTTAAAAAAAAAGCAAAGTTCATCATAATTTTTGAGGAAAAAAATTTTTTTCGTACTACCCCCAAAAAAGAAGAATCGAAATAAAGCCAATACGTTTGTCTATCAAACTCAAAAGAAATCAAGTCGAGATCTTGAAAACTAAGCAAGTTATGACCAAAAAGGTAACCAGTTCTACTACTGCCTCTTTCCGGCCACTTTTTAGTAGAACTGGTTACCTTTTTGGTCATAACTTGCTTAGTTTTCAAGATATCGAGTTGATTTCTTTTGCGTTGGATAGATAAAAATATTGGCTATCTTTCAATTATATATTTTTTTTTTCGAAAATAAGAAAAAAATTTTTTTTTTTCATTTTTTCAAAAAAAGCAAAGGGGTTAGTTCATCATAATTTTTGAGGAAAAAATTTTTTTTCGTACTACCCCCAAAAAAGAAGAATCGAAATAAAGCCAATACGTTTGTCTATCAAACTCAAAAGAAATCAAGTCGAGATCTTGAAAACTAAGCAAGTTATGACCAAAAAGGTAACCAGTTCTACTACTGCCTCTTTCCGGCCACTTTTTAGTAGAACTGGTTACCTTTTTGGTCATAACTTGCTTAGTTTTCAAGATATCGACTTGATTTCTTTTGCGTTGGATAGATAAAAATATTGGCTATCTTTCAATTATATTTTTTTTTCGAAAATAAGAAAAATTTTTTTTTTTCATTTTTTCAAAAAAAGCAAAGGGGTTAGTTCATCATAATTTTTGAGGAAAAAAATTTTTTTCGTACTACCCCCAAAAAAGAAGAATCGAAATAAAGCCAATACGTTTGTCTATCAAACTCAAAAGAAATCAAGTCGAGATCTTGAAAACTAAGCAAGTTATGACCAAAAAGGTAACCAGTTCTACTACTGCCTCTTTCCGGCCACTTTTTAGTAGAACTGGTTACCTTTTTGGTCATAACTTGCTTAGTTTTCAAGATATCGACTTGATTTCTTTTGCGTTGGATAGATAAAAATATTGGCTATCTTTCGATTATATTTTTTTTCGAAAATAAGAAAAAAAATTTTTTTTCATTTTTAAAAAAAAAGCAAAGGGGTTAGTTCATCATAATTTTTGAGGAAAAAAATTTTTTTCGTACTACCCCCAAAAAAGAAGAATCGAAATAAAGCCAATACGTTTGTCTATCAAACTCAAAAGAAATCAAGTCGAGATCTTGAAAACTAAGCAAGTTATGACCAAAAAGGTAACCAGTTCTACTACTGCCTCTTTCCGGCCACTTTTTAGTAGAACTGGTTACCTTTTTGGTCATAACTTGCTTAGTTTTCAAGATATCGAGTTGATTTCTTTTGCGTTGGATAGATAAAAATATTGGCTATCTTTCAATTATATTTTTTTTCGAAAATAAAAAAAAAAAATTTTTTTCATTTTTTCAAAAAAGCAAAGGGGTAGATAGAAATATTGGCTATCTTTCGATTATATTTTTTTTCGAAAATAAGAAAAAAAATTTTTTTTCATTTTAAAAAAAAAAGCAAAGGGGTTAGTTCATCATAATTTTTGAGGAAAAAAATTTTTTTCGTACTACCCCCAAAAAAGAAGAATCGAAATAAAGCCAATACGTTTGTCTATCAAACTCAAAAGAAATCAAGTCGAGATCTTGAAAACTAAGCAAGTTATGACCAAAAAGGTAACCAGTTCTACTACTGCCTCTTTCCGGCCACTTTTTAGTAGAACTGGTTACCTTTTTGGTCATAACTTGCTTAGTTTTCAAGATATCGAGTTGATTTCTTTTGCGTTGGATAGATAAAAATATTGGCTATCTTTCGATTATATTTTTTTTCGAAAATAAGAAAAAAACTTTTTTTTAATTTTTTCAAAAAAGGAAAAAAATTTTTTTCGTACTACCCCCAAAAAAGAAGAATCGAAATAAAGCCAATACGTTTGTCTATCAAACTCAAAAGAAATCAAGTCGAGATCTTGAAAACTAAGCAAGTTATGACCAAAAAGGTAACCAGTTCTACTACTGCCTCTTTCCGGCCACTTTTTAGTAGAACTGGTTACCTTTTTGGTCATAACTTGCTTAGTTTTCAAGATATCGAGTTGATTTCTTTTGCGTTGGATAGATAAAAATATTGGCTATCTTTCGATTATATTTTTTTTCGAAAATAAGAAAAAAACTTTTTTTTAATTTTTTCAAAAAAGCAAAGGGGTTAGTTCATCATAATTTTTGAGGAAAAAAATTTTTTTCGTACTACCCCCAAAAAAGAAGAATCGAAATAAAGCCAATACGTTTGTCTATCAAACTCAAAAGAAATCAAGTCGAGATCTTGAAAACTAAGCAAGTTATGACCAAAAAGGTAACCAGTTCTACTACTGCCTCTTTCCGGCCACTTTTTAGTAGAACTGGTTACCTTTTTGGTCATAACTTGCTTAGTTTTCAAGATATCGACTTGGTTTCTTTTGCGTTGGATAGATAAAAATATTGGCTATCTTTCAATTATATATTTTTTTTTCGAAAATAAGAAAAATTTTTTTTTTTCATTTTTTCAAAAAAAGCAAAGGGGTTAGTTCATCATAATTTTTGAGGAAAAAATTTTTTTTCGTACTACCCCCAAAAAAGAAGAATCGAATTAAAGCCAATACGTTTGTCTATGAAACCCAAAAGAAATCAAGTCGATATCTTGAAAACTAAGCAAGTTATGACCAAAAAGGTAACCAGTTCTACTACTGCCTCTTTCCGGCCACTTTTTAGTAGAACTGGTTACCTTTTTGGTCATAACTTGCTTAGTTTTCAAGATATCGACTTGATTTCTTTTGCGTTGGATAGATAAAAATATTGGCTATCTTTCAATAATATTTTTTTTTCGAAAATAAGAAAAAAAAATTTTTTTTCATTTTTTCAAAAAAAGCAAAGGGGTTAGTTCATCATAATTTTTGAGGAAAAAAAATTTTTTTCGTACTACCCCCAAAAAAGAAGAATTGAAATAAAGCCAATACGTTTGTCTATCAAACTCAAAAGAAATCAAGTCGAGATCTTGAAAACTACGCAAGTTATGACCAAAAAGGTAACCAGTTCTACTACTGCCTCTTTCCGGCCACTTTTTAGTAGAACTGGTTACCTTTTTGGTCATAACTTGCTTAGTTTTCAAGATATCGACTTGATTTCTTTTGCGTTGGATAGATAAAAATATTGGCTATCTTTCGATTATATTTTTTTCGAAAATAAGAAAAATTTTTTTTTTTATTTTTTCAAAAAAGCAAATGGGTTAATTCATCATAATTTTTGAGAAAAAAATTTTTTTTCGTACTACCCCCAAAAAAGAATAATCGAATTAAAGCCAATACGTTTGTCTATCAAACTCAAAAGAAATCAAGTCGATATCTTGAAAACTAAGCAAGTTATGACCAAAAAGGTAACCAGTTCTACTACTGCCTCTTTCCGGCCACTTTTTAGTAGAACTGGTTACCTTTTTGGTCATAACTTGCTTAGTTTTCAAGATATCGAGTTGATTTCTTTTGCGTTGGATAGATAAAAATATTGGCTATCTTTCAATAATATTTTTTTTTCGAAAATAAGAAAAAAAATTTTTTTTTCATTTTTTCAAAAAAAGCAAAGGGGTTAGTTCATCATAATTTTTGAGGAAAAAAATTTTTTTCGTACTACCCCCAAAAAAGAAGAATTGAAATAAAGCCAATACGTTTGTCTATCAAACTCAAAAGAAATCAAGTCGATATCTTGAAAACTAAGCAAGTTATGACCAAAAAGGTAACCAGTTCTACTACTGCCTCTTTCCGGCCACTTTTTAGTAGAACTGGTTACCTTTTTGGTCATAACTTGCTTAGTTTTCAAGATATCGAGTTGATTTCTTTTGCGTTGGATAGATAAAAATATTGGCTATCTTTCGATTATAGTTTTTTTCGAAAATAAGAAAAAAACTTTTTTTTAATTTTTTCAAAAAAGCAAAGGGGTTAGTTCATCATAATTTTTGAGGAAAAAAATTTTTTTCGTACTACCCCCAAAAAAGAAGAATCGAAATAAAGCCAATACGTTTGTCTATCAAACTCAAAAGAAATCAAGTCGAGATCTTGAAAACTAAGCAAGTTATGACCAAAAAGGTAACCAGTTCTACTACTGCCTCTTTCCGGCCACTTTTTAGTAGAACTGGTTACCTTTTTGGTCATAACTTGCTTAGTTTTCAAGATATCGACTTGGTTTCTTTTGCGTTGGATAGATAAAAATATTGGCTATCTTTCAATTATATATTTTTTTTCGAAAATAAGAAAATTTTTTTTTTTCATTTTTTCAAAAAAAGCAAAGGGGTTAGTTCATCATAATTTTTGAGGAAAAAATTTTTTTTCGTACTACCCCCAAAAAAGAAGAATCGAATTAAAGCCAATACGTTTGTCTATGAAACCCAAAAGAAATCAAGTCGATATCTTGAAAACTAAGCAAGTTATGACCAAAAAGGTAACCAGTTCTACTACTGCCTCTTTCCGGCCACTTTTTAGTAGAACTGGTTACCTTTTTGGTCATAACTTGCTTAGTTTTCAAGATATCGACTTGATTTCTTTTGCGTTGGATAGATAAAAATATTGGCTATCTTTCAATAATATTTTTTTTTCGAAAATAAGAAAAAAAAATTTTTTTTCATTTTTTCAAAAAAAGCAAAGGGGTTAGTTCATCATAATTTTTGAGGAAAAAAAATTTTTTTCGTACTACCCCCAAAAAAGAAGAATTGAATTAAAGCCAATTACGTTTGTCTATCAAACTCAAAAGAAATCAAGTCGATATCTTGAAAACTAAGCAAGTTATGACCAAAAAGGTAACCAGGTCTACTACTGCCTCTTTCCGGCCACTTTTTAGTAGAACTGGTTACCTTTTTGGTCATAACTTGCTTAGTTTTCAAGATATCGAGTTGATTTTTTTTGCGTTGGATAGATAAAAATATTGGCTATCTTTCGATTATATTTTTTTTTCGAAAATAAGAAAAAAAATTTTTTTTCATTTTTTCAAAAAAAGCAAAGGGGTTAGTTCATCATAATTTTTGAGGAAAAAAATTTTTTTCGTACTACCCCCAAAAAAGAAGAATCGAATTAAAGCCAATACGTTTGTCTATCAAACTCAAAACAAATCAAGTCGAGATCTTGAAAACTACGCAAGTTATGACCAAAAAGGTAACCAGTTCTACTACTGCCTCTTTCCGGCCACTTTTTAGTAGAACTGGTTACCTTTTTGGTCATAACTTGCTTAGTTTTCAAGATATCGACTTGATTTCTTTTGCGTTGGATAGATAAAAATATTGGCTATCTTTCGATTATATTTTTTTCGAAAATAAGAAAATTTTTTTTTTTTATTTTTTCAAAAAAGCAAATGGGTTAGTTCATCATAATTTTTGAGAAAAAAATTTTTTTTCGTACTACCCCCAAAAAAGAATAATCGAATTAAAGCCAATACGTTTGTCTATCAAACTCAAAAGAAATCAAGTCGATATCTTGAAAACTAAGCAAGTTATGACCAAAAAGGTAACCAGTTCTACTACTGCCTCTTTCCGGCCACTTTTTAGTAGAACTGGTTACCTTTTTGGTCATAACTTGCTTAGTTTTCAAGATATCGAGTTGATTTCTTTTGCGTTGGATAGATAAAAATATTGGCTATCTTTCAATAATATTTTTTTTTCGAAAATAAGAAAAAAAATTTTTTTTTCATTTTTTCAAAAAAAGCAAAGGGGTTAGTTCATCATAATTTTTGAGGAAAAAAATTTTTTTCGTACTACCCCCAAAAAAGAAGAATTGAAATAAAGCCAATACGTTTGTCTATCAAACTCAAAAGAAATCAAGTCGATATCTTGAAAACTAAGCAAGTTATGACCAAAAAGGTAACCAGTTCTACTACTGCCTCTTTCCGGCCACTTTTTAGTAGAACTGGTTACCTTTTTGGTCATAACTTGCTTAGTTTTCAAGATATCGAGTTGATTTCTTTTGCGTTGGATAGATAAAAATATTGGCTATCTTTCGATTATATTTTTTTTCGAAAATAAGAAAAAAACTTTTTTTTAATTTTTTCAAAAAAGCAAAGGGGTTAGTTCATCATAATTTTTGAGGAAAAAAATTTTTTTCGTACTACCCCCAAAAAAGAAGAATCGAAATAAAGCCAATACGTTTGTCTATCAAACTCAAAAGAAATCAAGTCGAGATCTTGAAAACTAAGCAAGTTATGACCAAAAAGGTAACCAGTTCTACTACTGCCTCTTTCCGGCCACTTTTTAGTAGAACTGGTTACCTTTTTGGTCATAACTTGCTTAGTTTTCAAGATATCGACTTGGTTTCTTTTGCGTTGGATAGATAAAAATATTGGCTATCTTTCAATTATATATTTTTTTTCGAAAATAAGAAAAATTTTTTTTTTTTTCATTTTTTCAAAAAAAGCAAAGGGGTTAGTTCATCATAATTTTTGAGGAAAAAATTTTTTTTCGTACTACCCCCAAAAAAGAAGAATCGAATTAAAGCCAATACGTTTGTCTATGAAACCCAAAAGAAATCAAGTCGATATCTTGAAAACTAAGCAAGTTATGACCAAAAAGGTAACCAGTTCTACTACTGCCTCTTTCCGGCCACTTTTTAGTAGAACTGGTTACCTTTTTGGTCATAACTTGCTTAGTTTTCAAGATATCGACTTGATTTCTTTTGCGTTGGATAGATAAAAATATTGGCTATCTTTCAATAATATTTTTTTTTCGAAAATAAGAAAAAAAAATTTTTTTTCATTTTTTCAAAAAAAGCAAAGGGGTTAGTTCATCATAATTTTTGAGGAAAAAAAATTTTTTTCGTACTACCCCCAAAAAAGAAGAATTGAATTAAAGCCAATTACGTTTGTCTATCAAACTCAAAAGAAATCAAGTCGATATCTTGAAAACTAAGCAAGTTATGACCAAAAAGGTAACCAGGTCTACTACTGCCTCTTTCCGGCCACTTTTTAGTAGAACTGGTTACCTTTTTGGTCATAACTTGCTTAGTTTTCAAGATATCGAGTTGATTTTTTTTGCGTTGGATAGATAAAAATATTGGCTATCTTTCGATTATATTTTTTTTTCGAAAATAAGAAAAAAAATTTTTTTTCATTTTTTCAAAAAAAGCAAAGGGGTTAGTTCATCATAATTTTTGAGGAAAAAAATTTTTTTCGTACTACCCCCAAAAAAAGAAGGATCGAATTAAAGCCAATACGTTTGTCTATCAAACTCAAAAGAAATCAAGTCGATTTCTTGAAAATTATGCAAGACGTTTTTTTAAAGGTAATTACATGAAATTTTGTGGACTGGTAGAGTTTACAGTCAGGAACAATTATCATTCAAAATTTTTTGCCACGCCCACTTTATTTTGGTCTATAGTATGGGCTACCTGAAGACGCTTCTAAGCGCAGTTCTAATGCATTTTCTGAAGATAAAAGTGTCTTTTTATTAAAGCTGAGATTGTGTTTTATCATTCGTAAAAAATTTCGAATAGTTCCCAAGATATAAAATGCACAATATTGCATTTATGGTCAATTTGGTGCGGTATTATCTCCAAAGTTTCTCAAGATAGGCTTTTTAAAGTCCACAGGTTGGAAGAATAGGATATGGAGATTCGTTTAGTCTTTTTTATCTTGAAAGATATAGAGGTCACTGACATAAATTGCATTTTTTGTTTATGGTATAAAATGCACAATATTGAATTTATGGTCAACTAGAAAACGAGGAATTGTTCAATTATTGCAATAACTTTTTTTAAGTATACTTATTATCTACGTAAAACTTATATTGCGTTGTCTTCGTAACAGAATTTAAATCGATACATTAGATGCAAAAGATTGTACAAATTCACATTTAGAGAAGATTTGCTAAAAGAATTTAACTAGAATTTGCATTTTGTACAATTTGGAACATAAAAAAGATTTACGTTATTGGTCTGTCCAATTAAATTAGAAGTGCATTTAAGCACATAATATTTAAGTACATTTATCACGCTTATTTTACATTAAGTTAAGTTAAGTAAGTATTGACGATTATTTGCTGTTTATTTTTAATTATATTTTTTCTTCGTTTAGATCTAGTCAAATGTGTGGCTGCAATTTCGCATCCATCATCGGCTGCTGCAGCTACTGACGATGATAGCGATGATATGGGAGGCGGTGTTGGAACATTTACCACCGAACGCAGTCATATTGAAGAGCTTTTCACACCGACCGCAGAGCAAAATTACGAAATAGAAGAGTCTGTGAGCGTAATGACTAATGGGCGAGTCCATAACGGTGGGGCACACGATGGCGTAGGTAGAAATAGTTTCTCACAGCCAACAACGTCATCCGTACACTTACAACAGCATCATGGTTTTAAGCCAAATAGACAACGAACTCGCATACATTTTGGCACCAACGTCAATAATCCAGCAGAGACTCATGATAATGGTCATCAACATCAGCTTCATGCTGGTCAAACGCCATACAACACCAACGCAAATGCCAATGTAGGCAACAACAGCAAACACAGGCACTATACTACACCAGACTACAAACAGTACGATGATGACAACCAGAATGACAATGTTGATGTTGACAATGATGACGATGGCGGGAATGTTGGAGCAGCCAAGAATAACGATTATGATGATGATGATGGCTCCCCAACCAGTGGCAACAATGGAGATGGTAACGGCGACGACTCTAAAGTGGCGTATATTGTCGAGGGTCAAAACTATCGCAAATACCGTGTCGAAGAGGAAACAGATGACGGTTTCATTGTGGGCGAATATGGTGTTGTGGATCACAACGATGGCAATTTAAGGGGTGTGCGTTATACAGCCGACTCAACCATCAATCGCAGTCTAATACAAAAGGCGTTGTTGACATTTCTCAAACTGAAGTAGGTGTTGCAACGTATGTGTGTGTGTGTGGAGAGTTAGCATTCCATTCATTCATTGTAAGCGCGTGGTATGGTCAGTATGGTATTAACTTTTTGTGATGATTCCTAATAAAAAACAAACAATAAACTATAAAATAGAAAACAATATAAAATATAGGTTTAATATCTTTAATGATGCACTAGTTTAATAGTTACTTTGTATAGTATTAAGAGCATAGAGTTTTAAGTTTATTTAATCTGTTTGAAACGCAGCAAACAAATAAACAAACAAACAAACAACCAACCAACCAACAAACAAACAAAACCAATCAATAAAACGTATGTGATTCAAGTCTTACTATTTTAAAAGAAAAAGTAGTTTTTTATTTAAGCAGTAATTTTAGTTTTAATATTTTTTTTTTTTTACTTGGCTACATCCCACTCTTGTCCAATATTTGGCCCCAAAAGAAAATGTAATTATTTGGCATTTAATAAGATAAATTTAATCGCAATGACGTAGACAATTTCTAGTAAAATTTTTTAAAAGTGTAAGTAAATAATTTATAAGCACTTTCGAAATTCGGGCAAAAATTATGACATTCGATATTTGATGGAAATTTCCATTTACACTCCATTAAAAATACTAGTATTTACCGTCAGAAATCTAATCTATTTCAATTCTCGTTTGAAAGTTGGACAAGCCTGTGTTGTAAGTTTAGTTAAAGTTTTCAAGTCGTTGTATGTATGTGTGCTATTAATAGCACTGAATATGTACACGTAAGTATATACTCACATACACATACACTTTCATTCCTTTTAGCCTAAAAGCGGCTTAAGTCTAAATGTTTTTTGTTCGTAATACACATATTATTTATTATTGTAGTGATAGTTGTTGTAAAATGTTTATTTGTCGTTATTTTTAATTTATTAACTTTAGTGCATAATGATTCTACTTGTATGAAAAAAGATATATGTACATACAGTAGCGGTCAAAGTTATAGTAAAATAAATTTATTTAATTTTAGACAACTTAAATCATCGATTATCAAATTTAAAAAATTATAATTAATATATTAGTACATGCATAAAAATTTTAAAATAAAAATTAGAGTTTACTAGCAATATTTTGAGAGCTTTACGTTTCCTTCAAAGTTTTAGTAAAAGAAATTGTAATTTAAATGACAAACGTTGCTTATTAAATTAAAAAAAAAAATAAATTATTTAAATTTACTTAAAATATTTTGAAAAACTTGCGTTTACAAGCTGATATTTTCCTTGGCACTATTAGTAGAAGTAGTTCCATAAAAAATGGCTGAATGCGAGTTGTAATCGCAGCAAGGGATTCTGCAACTGCGTATGGAATTAATTTTTTCCCGCCACGATCATCATTGCAATACTCTTTGTTAACATTTTCTCTGTGACACGAGGACAGACATCGGATTGAATGTTACAAAAGGCTCCTTAGAAAAATAATTTATTTAATTAATAATTGTAATTGTAAAAAATACGCTTAGAGTAGTACAACTAACACTTTTTACTACTTTTCTAGCAAAATATAAAAAACTCTGATCGCCAACTATAAAACAGGTTTACTCAACCCAATTTTGATTTAGTGACCCTTCCATCTAATGTTCGACAAAATTTTGGTTAATAATTTTTAGATAATTTCCAATGATTTTAAGACATGCATGTTCATTGCAAGATATTCGTTTTTTCGATTCCTATTCATCCATTTGGAAGCTGTTTTAATTATGAGTAGAAAAGTACACTTATTTTGCAAAAAAAATATATATTATATCAAAATAGGATTCGTTATTTACCACTGGGAATAAAGTTCACATTTGGAAAACCATTAAAATTTGGAAGTAGTCAAGAATTATTTGATCTTATGTTTTAATTTTTTTTCAAAAAGTTTTTATTTAAAATTTCCCTACCCTCTGTTTCTTTCATACATATGAAATGAGACAATTTCTATCCACAAATCGCTGCGCATACACAAGAAAAAACATAGAGACGAATAGACAAGTATAACTAACCACCTCTGGGGGGTGTGAAAGAATATTTTATATTTGTTTTTCATTCACGGAATTTGAATGCATTCACTTTGTAAAAAAAATAATAAAAATATGAATTCATTTAAAAAATTCTTGAGTGCATTCCTTAAAAAATACATTGAATTAAAGTCTGAATAATTCATTATGAATTTAGATTCTTGAATTTATTGATTTAAAAATAATATTATTTATTTATTTATTATTTTATTTAATCTAAAGGAAAGTAATTCTAAGATTAAATTTAATTTAAAAGCACTAGCTGCAATGGCCATCAGTTAAAAAAATAATAATAATAAATATATTATTATAATAATCCTCGATTTAAGACAGCAGAAATGTAATAAAATCTTCCATTCACTTTTCCTAAGTTTCAATAAAAATGTGAAGAAACTCAAACAAAATCTTCCTCAAAAGCTGTTCTAAGCTTTTCCGTAATCCGATCGAAACATTTTTTTTTTTTTTTTTTTTTCACGCTAATATATGTTTATTGTATCTTCAAATAATTGAACTAACAATAAGTGTTCAAATCTTAAATATATAAATAATTATTAGGCCCAACCAGTGTCGGACATAAACTTAGTGATAATAATTAATAATACATAAAATTCATGTTACGCACAAAAAATATTTTCAAAGAATTTCATCTGGAGAGTTGCGTATTAATGCCGTAGTGTCCCTCTTTTTTAAATCGAAACATTTGAAATAAAATTATAAAAACATTAAAACATAATCAGTTTTTGATTTTAAAATAGTTTGAATAGCATTTGTTCATCTGAACTAAAGAAGTGAATAAAATGAATACCCATAACTTTGTCTGATCTCATAAAAAAAACTTAATTTTCGATGAAATGAATAGATTCATGCATTTTTACTTCAGGAGGAATCTAAATTCTGTTAATTTTTTTTATTAATTGGTTGAATAACAATTAGTTTATGATAAATCTATTCATATCACAATACAATTCCTTTTTTTACCAAAAAAAACTGTGTTAATTTCAGAAAAAAATCACTCTTTCAAGGCACTGTTGCAGAGATTCTTGCAGATGAAAACTGTCACTTGCCATAAATACTTCTACTATCAACTAAATTTCACCAACCCAAGATTAGTTGGTTGTACCAGTTACAGCCAGTAGCAGTAGCCAGCCTCAAGTGAAGCAAAAACAAAACAAAACAAAAAAATAATTTTATAAAAGCATATAAGAATTAATAAAAAAAATCAAAACAAAACAAAATAAAATCTCTGCCAACCAACAAAAAAAATACTCGTAATTGTACTTTATTGTATTTTAGTTGAATATAATAGTCTATACATATGAATGTATGTATGTACATGTGAAGGTGTAAGTATGTACGAGAGTATGTATGTGTTTGTATTGATGTAATTTTATCAACTGCAGTTGTTGTAATAATTTTATAAAACAATGCTTAGAGTTTGACTAGTTAAGTTTATTTATATACATAAATGTACGTTAGTTACTTAAAGAGAAATAGAAACAACAAACAACAAAAATAAATAAATAAATTGTTGTAACACTTTATAGAAAGAACACTATTACATGCTGTATGTTAAGTATTTTGACAGTCAACGAAAACATACATATTTGTTTTACAACTTTTCCCTAAAGAAAAAATGACAATTAAAGTTTGGAAAAGAAAATTCGAAATACTTTATGTTTTTTTTTCATTTGAAATTTAGCTTGAAAGAAGTAAGTACCAGGAAAATAATTTTATAAAATAAATTGCAATTGATGATTTTTGTTAAACAATTTTTGGAGTTCGGTTTCAGCCGGGCAACCAAAAACGTGCTCTAAAAAGTTTTTTATTCCCCTATATTATTTTTAGTTTGAAAATATGCCCTTAAAATGTTTAAAATATTCCCTAAAAATGCGTTCTTTTTTAATTCATCGCTGTTGGTCGTAGATCCGTGAGAGCACAATGTGCCACCATGGTCTAAATTCAGCGTGCACTACTATTGGTTTTGATTCATGTCAAAGCAAATTATTTCGCTTAAACAAACAAAATAAAATCCGTTTAAGAGAAAAATCATTTAAACGAAACACATTCTATTTGTAAAAGCACAAGCTTAAGGCTGTGAAAGTGATAACAAATTTAATTGCTGTTGCAGCCACGTGCAATTAGAATCTCTGCAACTGCACAACATCTGTGAAAAGTTTACTCTTATTCAATCTACTTGAAAAATTTTAATGAAAATCTACAGGGCAAATTGTCAACTTTTGCTTATAAATTGTAGTAAAATTCCAGAAGGGAGAAAAGTTAATTATTCAAATACATTTTTTGGGTACATCCTCCATAAATTTCAATATTATGTATTTAAGGAGAAAAATTAAAATATCAGTAGCACAAAAATCAGTTGAAACAAGAGAAAGGAGTGATTCCAGAATATAAAAATTTTTTAAGACCAAGACGAATTCATAACAGATGGAATTGAGAGCACAGCTGATTTTTTTCAAAATTTTTTTGTTCATGGCTTAAAAAATGCCTATCGCTGCAACCAACATTGGCTCATTTTAATCGTATTACCTGCAACCGATAAAATCTCAATTCACATAATATACTTTAATTCGAAATCGGAGTCAATTTACTTTTTATCTTTTTATATGTATATATTTCATTTATTATTTTCAACGAAAATGCTGAGCTCATTTAAGCGAAACGGTTTTCTCTTATGCGAATTCCATCGAAATGAAAATGTTCCTTAAATTAACAACAACTGCTGAAATCTATTTTATTATTTTTAAATACAAACACGAATACATTCGGAGAATGATATTACTATGTAGTTCTTGAATAGGTATGGGCAAATTTGCTCTAGCTCTCACGCCTATTTGTTATTTCGATACCCCCTACCTTTCTCCTCCTCCTCCTACATCAATCTGACTTCTCACAACCCACACTGATTCTGAATATAATCTCTATTGCTCTGAAATCACTAATGTCAAGACTTTTAAACCTAGTTGTCTTTAATAATTTTAGCCAAAAAATACGAAATAAAACTGATTTACCAATTTTTTTTTTTTTAATTAATTAACAAACACAAACTGCGAAGCTACTTGGCTTGTCTGCAGAGACACCCGGAGTCTGCGGCAGGAGTCGAACCTGCGACCTTCGGACTACCAGTCTAGTACACTAGCTACTAGTCTACGAAGGCACTCAAATATTTTTATATGAAAAATAAACTTGACCTTGAGAAAACATGTTTATATAAAAACGAATCTGCGGCTGCATTTTGTAGTTCAACGTATGTCTTGGTGTTCAAATACTTGCTTGACATACTGTAGATTTGAAAATCTATATCCATACGATTGTGAAGCCATAAATGAAGTCAGAAAAATGCATAAAGAATGAATGAATAATGTATGATGAAAGAGTAAAAAAGATGCAGCTGATTTAATAACACATCAACACCAATTTGATTATTTTTAATACTCGAATGATTAAAAGCAAAGATTAAAAAAAACGATTAATTTAAATAATTAATCAATTATTTGTTTGATACACAATAAGTATAAATGATAGATAAATTACATTAGAAGAGTATGTTGTTAAAATCTAGTTCGAATAAATTTTTATGACTAAACTTTTGCGATAAATATTTTCCATAAATCTAAGTCTTGTTTCTTTTATCTGATCAAGTTTAAATAATGGAGTGACTGACAGTGTATAGAAATAGTTGAGAAAAAGTTAAGATCGAGTTGATTTATATCACTAAAAAAATAAAGCAATAATGGAATTATTTCTATGGATGTACAGCGGATTTTTTTGTCTTTTGTGGACCAATATGAAATTGTATGCTCCAGAGATGGCAACCAAATCATCAGTACTCTTTAGCCAAATCATGTTTGAAAATTTTCAAACTCATATACTTATACGAAAACCAACATATATTGAATTGAAGAGAATTCAATCATATTTTTTCCATTTGTGATTTACAAAACAAATGATTATAATAGTTTTGGAAAACTTTTATACAAACACAACAATTTCCGCTTTTCGGAAATTTTTGTTATACGTCTTGCATGGTTTTTCGAAATAAGCGACTAAAATTTGAGGAGCTGAATTTGTTTATATATTTTTTTCATAACGGAGCTTCCATCATCTGCAGTTGTAAAAAGAAATTCGATAAAATAAACAGCCTTGATTTCTGTTAGTTCATATTACCGAGAGTTCACTGTATTATGTTCATATATATGTTCTTATATATCTAACAGTTTCGTGGAACTAACGAATGTAAAATAATTGCATACTATATTGAGATGAAGTAATAAAATATTTGATACTCTTATGCCATGTTTTCGTATCCCGCTGTTTTAAAAATGTTTTGTGTAAAAATTTTTTAATTGTCATTATACGAGTACATACTCGTATTAATAATTAATATTAAGACTGATACATCAATATACTTAATGGCCACAAAGTGATTCATCATTTCGAACTAAACAAATGTATTACTAATTAATTTCATTTCAATGACATATGGTACGTTCGTAAATGCAGTAAATATGTATAATATGGCAAATTGCATTGCTGTTGCAGTCCAGTACGAGATCTGTCAAAAGTTTGTATTATTGAACTTCCAGCAAAAAATTAATTGAAAAAGCTTGAAAGTTAAAACAGAAATAGCCATAGATTATTAGTGCACAAAAGAATATATTAAAACATGAGGGAAAGATGATTCCATACAGTGATAATCATTTTACGGTAGTGAAAAATTATCAGAAATATTTAATTTTTTCAGTTTTCGGAAGGCGGCAAGTTTTCCTCTTCGGTTTTGTGTATATAGTGAACAAAACGCGTCGGGACTACCACTTTTTCTATTTCTTTTTTCTCGAATTTCTATTTTATTCTGCAAGCTTTTTCTTAAGAAAAAAAAAACGTTACTCTAATAATTTTTCGTCGGACTTTGAATTGATCCATTTTTAACTGACATAAATACATACTTATGTATGTTAGTATGTACATATAAAAAGTTTTCGAATTTAGAAATATCTTTAATAAAAATAATAAAAAACTACTCAATCCTTCAAATATTTTTGTTTTACTCTACCAAACATATAGAATTTAGACATTTCTAACACTCTTATATAAATATACTTTTCAATATATATATGTATATACAATCAAATACATTAAAAACATTTTCGTTAATTATATTTGATTATTTATTAACGAAAGCATTAATTTTCAAAGAAATTTCTTTAAATTTTTATATCTATAAAACATCTTAAATTCCATTTCCTACTTCAGCCATCTTCTAACCTTTTGCACACATAAATAATTTGTGTAAACAATGCTTTCATTAGAAAAAATTTTTGACAGTCAATTGCACTGTTTCCCCAATTAACAATCGCTAGCGAAGAGCAACGGTGAAAACCTTGTTTCCTTCCACTGGTTTTTTTCTACGAAAAAATTTTGACGTTTGTTTTGACTTTTTTCACAAAACAAGAGTCAAAAGGTGTATAAAAATGTGAAAAAACACGTTACACTTCACCATTTCATAGAATTAGAATTGTTCTTCAGGAATGCCATTTAATTACAACTAATTCCTGATAATTTTATGTGAAAAATGTGATTAAACCCTTTAATATATTAGCTTTATTATTGATACTTTTCGTTATAACAGCGGTCTAGCTTAAATAAAACTCTGATTTTTTTTCGTATAAAAAAAATATTGAAGAACACTTTTTCCTTGAAAACCCTGAAATTTTGATTTTTCGAGATATGACTTTCTGGCATTAAAGGAGGAGGAGAGTAAACATTCAGTTTTAGCGTCCGACAAAAATGTACCCACCCGTAAATTACTGTCGTACCGCTTGTTATATAATTGACTGCATATTTAGTCGAAAGTCAATTGAGTCAGCAAACATACACGCGTACAACAATTGAATACAAATGAAATGTGGCGTTAAAAGACTATTGAAGTCGTAAGCAAATAAAGCATGCGACCAAGAAAAAAATTATTATTACAAACGGTATTATTTTTACGTTAACACCTTCACTTCACTTCAAATAAATAAAAAAGTAATATGTATTAAAAAAAAAATATTAATTTATTCTAATCACACAATATAGTCTAATACCGATGGCAGTTTAATAGAATTTTTTTTATAAAAGCATTTAATAAGCATTTTGTTTTATACATAGTTTTTATATTTTAAACAAAGCGAAACATTATTTAAACAAACACACACACACACACACTCACTTACTTAGCAACAGAAATATTCAAAAATATTTAAATAGACTTAAAATTTACATAAACAATATAATTTTGAAAAAATAGCAAAAAAAAAACTGAAAATGACTATCGACATAAATCAAATTGTGTAAATTTATTTGAACGCCTAATAAAGTCAATAATTAAGTTAATATCATTCAATTTTTAGGTTTGTTTTTGCTTTGATTACTTTGTTTAGTTTAGATTTAATTTAAATTGCAGTCAATATGTTACAATATAAATCAAATCAATGAAAATGAAAATCGAAAATCTCTAACGAACGAAAAATTGTTTTAAAAAAAGTGTGTTAAAATATACCCCAAACGATTTTTGCTAAAAATATAATGAATTGTTGCCTTTCAATAACCATTAAATTATAAAATTGTATATAAAAAATTTTTCATTACACGAATTTAACAAAATAAGGAGGCAATAAATCAGCTAAAGTAATTTTTATTTTTAACTTTTAAGCTTTGAACTTTTTTTACATTCATAATACATTATTATAACCGACAATATACGTGTACGAGTGGCATGGCATGATCACCTTAAGATAGAAGAACTATAAGCAAAATTTATATGAATTTTATTTTAAACATGCAAAAAGCCAAAAAAAAATTATTAAAAAAAATTTATATGCTGACCAATCACTAGTCATAGTACACGTAGATCAGTTTTTAAAGAGTATATTATACTAACACAATTTGATAAAAATAAGTTAAAAAGACTTATATGCGGCCCTTAAGATCCTTATTCATGCTTCGCCCAAAATATTCACCAATTTCTTAATGGCCTTTAGTAACTTTTGAGTCTGTCTCTAATGGTCCTACTAATTCACATTAAAGTCTTGCAACCAGCAAATTAGCAATACTATATTCCATATTTTTCTCTATACAAAATATAGAGAGCAATAGTTAAGAACTTTCTAAGAAATTCGACAGAGAGTTTTTGCATTAAAACATTTAAGGCAGTTTTAGAATCGTGTGATATCAGATTCATTAAGCAGCTTTCGTTTACTTGGATCCAGGATTTAGTCCCTTTGTAATACCCCCAATAAAAGAGAATGGAAAATTGGGAGCAGCAGAGTAGAGAAGACAGAAAGCAGAACTATTCACAGTCTATGGCAGGAATTGAAACTGCTACCCACTGACTACTACTATAGTATATTGGCCACTTAGTTGATTGGTATTGATTATCAAAATTTTGGTACAAATGAAACAGAAGCGTTTTAAAATTAGTCGAAGATTTGGAAATAATTTCGCAGGGGCACTACTCTGAATAATTTTAAGGAAGTGCTCTTAATGTCTTTGGCTTTAGTTTTTTGGGAATTAGTCATTTCAAACTTTATGCATTGTGAACAAATTGTTCTTTCCAAGGACATCTGGAGTCTCAGATAGAATCTTCGATACGACAGGCAGTAATAGTCTCAAGTTGTAATCAATTCAGGAACACAACTGGTATGATCCTTGGGTTAAAACTCGCAATATTGCTGTCAATGTTATTGTATTTGGAGTAATTATTGATCTGACCTCACATGATTCAATGATGTTTTGTTCTTCCGAAAATCGAGAGATGCTTTTTCTAAATATTTTTAAATAAGGGACCTTAGAGGTCCTTATACCAAGAAGGTAGGTCATTCAAAAAATCTATTTAAAAGATAAGAAGTCCAATTCATTTCAACGACAATAATTTTATTTGAGTGTGACGATGCGTTCCATTTATATAAATAATTATTTTTAATAATATTTCACAAAAATGGCGGTTATGCCGAACTATGTAGAAAGCAACATGGGTCTGTTTTATGCATCATGCGATGCAGGCCAGCCAGGGTTTAAAAACAACCTTGGAGGGATATAACTTCCGAGTCGCAAGTGGTATTCGACTGGCTTGTGCATCATATAATGCGTAGACAAAAACAATATGAATTCACCAAAATTTAGTAAAAACTACAATTGTAAAAAATTTCGAATTAAATTTTCGGTTTAAAAAATTCGGAATTACCCTTAAGTGATATTATGAGTAAAGCAAAAGTATTTTCGGACGATATACTTATATTCGCAAGCTGTTCGTATTCAGTTAAGATTATATCTATGAGTTATCACCAGTCCACGGAAATATCGCATAACCTTGAGAAATAGGGACAGACGTCTTAGTTTCTGTTATTCAAAGATCTCTCTATTAAAAAAATAATTTCTATTAACGCGATTCTCCTCAAAAGAGAGACGGTTTTATAGTTGGCCACAAATAAAGTATGGAGAAGACAGCCCGCTTAAAAAGATCCTAAATACAAATTATATTTAAAATCCCATGATATTTTAGAGGACTTCGTGCATCACGTTGACCAGAGATCAATTTGATGAATTTTCGATTAACAAAAAAAGGGTAAAAGCTTACAAATTCTTTAACTTCAAACTGAAGTTGAATAACGTTTATTTTATTGTTTTCCATACTCCGAAATGTTTATGTGTTAAGATAAATAAGTGTTTTTGTAGATAAAGCAAAACCTTTAACATTTCAATTCACACTTCAGAAAAATTCCATTCTAAAGTGTCTTAAATAAAATTCAAAGAAAACTTGTTTATATCATCACATCAGCCCGTAATCAAAATTTTAAAATTAATAATCTCAATAAATTTTGTACCAAGAACATCAACTATTTCTTTTTTTAATTTTTTCTTATAAGTATAGTTTGATAAAATATGTTATTTATAAATAAATGAATTTAAATTCGTACACGTGTAAAATGCCATCAATATATTAAATTGTGGCTGGTTGTTCAAAGGACTCCACTCATATGTAAGTATGTGCCCAAGTGAACACCACGACACCGTCATTTAACCGTAACTTATTTCAGCAGTTAATAAGATACCAGTCAAAATAAATTCCACACCAGATTATATATTGTTTATGGCTTGTACTTTGTTTACAACAAATCAATATACATAAACACACATATGTACGTCATTATGAATAGTGCGGCTGGAAGACACCGAGCAGATTGTACTCTATTTAAAATGTTGGGAATATGTTGCGTGTGAAATAATTTGTTTTAAACGAGTTTCTTAATTAGTTGTTCAATTTGTTCCGTCTACTCAAATTAATAAAAACTCACGTTCGCCCATTGGCCGAAATTTGACAATTTTTTTTTTTCAATTTATATTGTAATTTGCTATTTTCGAAAATTTTCCAAAACTTTTCCGATTTCTTGGTATTAGAGGCACTCTTTCAATTAACTAATTCCAGAGATTGGAAAAGACTCTGAAAAATGTTAATCCTTCTTACAATTTTATCGTCTCTTAATCACAAACAAAACTTTTCAAATGTTCAACATTTCGTCTCAAATTTTTCCAACTCATAAGTTCGCTGGAATATACATATAATGTTGCGTATATGTTTTATGTTTCTCTTGGAAAATATTAGATACTGATCCAATTTTGATAACAGAAACATTGTCCTCCTCTGTAAAAAAAAATTATATTTTATCCATATTTAGCATCGTTGTTTAAGAGAAAAAGTGGGCTTTTCCTTTACCTATTCTCTTATGTACGTGTGTAGAAAAAGCAGGTACATACATATAGTATAATTCGGCAGTTAAGAAAAAATCTTCTAGTTTCATCATATTAAAATTAGAAACGGCTTTACTGCTTTTAGTAAAAGGACTGGTTTGTTCCCTTTATATTGAGATATCCTGTGTCCTGTATATCCTCATGCATTTCAGTGTTAAGCCAACAAGACTCCCTAACAAAAGGTAGTCTTGAAATGATTCCCTAACAAAAATTTATTGCCATGATCTCGCAGGCCGATAGGTCTGCTGATTCGGGCATAATTGAATTGCCTATTATTTTCTTATTTGATAGAGTTGCTTAGTGACAGAGGAGATGTTTTAGCATTTCTTCTCCCTTCTCGTTCTAGCAACTTCTGCAAAGTCATTGAAAGGAAAATTCAATCATCTGACGCGTGTACGTATAAGACAATAGCCCGTTAATACTGTCACCGGTGTTGTTGTTATTCTCTGGGGAAAATTTAGTAGGGCTAACGATCCTGCATACTTATATTTACTTGAGCCAAATGGATGGATCACCACCTCAAAAGTGGTTTCTGAGGACCATGTAAGTAGAGTTTTTCTTGTATAAATGATTTACCGATATTCAGCGATATTATCACAAGTCAGCCGATGGACTCATCCTGCGGTGACGGTACCAAAAACATCTGCATGTCCTGTTTTTTTTAGAAAACATGAAAGATAATAAACGAATTGGTAACCTTCTCCATTTTGAACTAGCTTAATAGTCCGTCTCTATAGCACTTTATTAAGACATTTTCAATGATTCACTAGCGCTACTGAATTATTACCAAAGTAAAGTTATGTCTCATACACCTCATTACGGGCCGCCGATGCCTTTAGACTACAAGGAACTTTGTATTTCTTCTCATACGTAATACGATCGTCAGCAAAACACACAAGTGGGCGTGGTAAAAATTAATAAAATTTCATATAGTAGCAGAGTTTGAAACAGGTTCTATTACAGGGTTTTTGAATAAACATCATGAGATTTAAAAAACACTGTATACATTTTCAATTGAACAGTGCCCCTTGGCCTAACATAGATAGCTCCGGGGTATCCAAGACCTAGTGTCTGGAAACTGTTTGTTGTTCAACGTTGTGGTGGCAAATATTATTAACAGGATCGCAATAAGACTTTACAAAAAATCCTGAAAGGCGCAAGATGGCAAATGATGACCGCTCAGATCATGATTTAAGGTCAAGACTCATAAGAGTTGTAACACCGCAACTTGCAAGTTTTTCATACACTCGGCACAGATGTGTAAACAACCTAAAATTTGCATTGGCATGGACTCTGAAATGATCATATCTTATGTCTAATCCCTTGTTATACCAATCACGTACATACAGTGTAGTGACCACATTAACCGCAAAGTTAAAACCACACATTACACTTGTTCTTCTTCCAAAGCTCGTACATGTGGCGTGGCATATCAGGACAATAACATTATAGAATTATTCAATTTAAATGAATTCTCTATGCCATGTCAGCTACGAACATAGGAGAACGATCCACAAGGATTCCACAGGAAATAATATCATGAATCTCACTTTGACACTATCTCTGTTTTTAATGGAATTGAGATCTCATTTGAAATTAAGCCCTGAACAAGCTGCTAAAATCTGTTTAAGCATACCAAGTCTAAAAGCAGATTCTTGATTCGCTTTTGATTGTTAACAGTTTGTTATGGGTCATCTGACAGCATCTGAAATGCTGGAAATCCAATTAAAATTGATACCTGATGTGATCATCAAATCAACCGCTAGTTATGTGATCTTTTTTTGCACATTTAGCAACAAGTTTTCAGTGAAAAGGCAAGATCAACAAAATAAAATAAAAACACCAGTGGCAGTTGCAGAAACATTCGAAAAATTCTTTAAAACTTAAAAGAATGGCAGCAAAATCAAAAACAACAAACTCAAAAACAATAGTGTTGGCAACAAATTGTGTTACTGGAAAACAGAACAGAGATATTTTTTTGTAACCATAAAGACACCGAAACGTTTAACTGGCAAAGGAGTACAGATAGACGTATAGAGAAGAACGCTACCTGAGTTGAAAAAAAACAGTTAAAGAATTAACGGCACAATGAACGAACAAAAACAAAAACAAAAAAACATACAATTCCAGCCATCGAACAACAGCAGCATCAGCAGCTTCAGCATCATCATGAACCGCAGCTAAAACTCCTCATTTTGCAAAGTATTTCTGTTTTTATGATCTCTTTCAGTGCCCGCATTCTGGTACATGGATGGATGTGTATGTTTTAATGGTGAAGGTCGCTGTACGACCTTGTTAAAGGCTATAAGATTGTGTTTGGCGTCGTACGGTCGTGATTTGGTTTTATTTCTTTTCCAACTCTTTTTTAATTTACTTTCAAATCGGATTTAATTCAATTTTTCTTGTTTTACTTTTATGATCTTCTCTGTTTCCTTTGTTTATACGAGTAAATCACCATAGAATCTATTTGCACCAAGTTTTCTACTGTGGGCAAAAGTAAGGCGTTTGCAAGATAAAAGTTTGTTCAACACGATCAAGGACAGTCATAATTTTTTATTCGCCTCAAAGGCTACTGGTGTTGATAAAAGCAGTGGCAAAATAGTTGTGCAACTGTACCACGCATAATAATAATAATAATAATAAAGATAATATTAAAGCAATTTTAAAAATTAATTACTTCGTGCTTTACAAAAGCAAGAAGTTACTATAGAATTTGCTCCATCTATTACTAACCATCTGCTACGCTTTCGCCAATAGTCTGCCAGGCTCATAAATCGCTAACTGAACGCAAGGAAACGCGATCCAGTTTTTAAAGCTTTAGCTTTCGATGCGAAACTTTTGACAGAACTTCAGTTTAGTTTTAGATATAATTATTTTTATTTTATACAATAAAGAGGATATTTAGAAACACTTTTTGCAGCGTAATTATCGACACTTTGGTATAATTCCTGTTTAGCTTCATATATGATTATGATCTCTGACTACATACAAAGAGGATATTTGGGAATACTTTTTTATCAATAACTCGAAAATTTTGATTTATGAGATATAGGAACGATATATCTATTTTCGCTTTCTTTTTTTACATTTATATTCTAATATTTACTCGAATATTTTGCACACAAAAATAAGTTTGTACAAAAAAATACTGAAGATGATACTCAAGTTACAACGAAGCATTGAAAACGTAACTAAAATTTATCTTAAAAAATGCTTAAGCATTCTACAAAATGACACAGATCAAATCGAATATACATATAAATAAATTCCTGAACTTCTTGTAGCAGCTCTAGAACGTGGAACACATAAAAACTTAAAGAAAAACTCAACAGTTATTTTTTTATTAGATGTCTACTGATGATCTTTCACAATTTTAAAATCGCTTCAAACATACACGAGTACAAGTTATTAGAAGGATGCAATTCAGTGTGATATTATATTGGCAACAATAGACCTGAGTCGAATTTATTCAGTAGTACATGTTATATGCAAAATATGGGTTGGATTATAGACTAGTGTCTAACCTGATCTGTTAAACGAGTTCGATCTAAGCTTATAAGCAAGTATATTACTAAATTCTCTCTCTACTGATGCGAAAGTAGTACAAATTCCTGTCATATCTAACGAATTTAACAAAGGCTTAAAGTTCACTGACGATTTGCTTTAGCGATCAATGAAATATCGAAATATAAACAACCAAGGCCACAAAAAAAAATTTGTTTCAAACTCTTATTTATTAACTTTATACGATAAAATTTTCGGCAAAAGCAGTCACCTTTATATACAAAATATCAGGGACTAAATGGGAATTACAAAAATTCAACTAAAAATGTGTGTAAATCAGAAAAAAAAATTGCAGAAGTGACAAAGGTTTGCAACAAATAATTATACTCAACATGAGTCTATTTTATTTCTCTTGCAACATTTAGACGCCTTGGGTGTCAGTTATTGTAATTATCAGGCAAAATGAAAAATAAAATCGTTATTTTAAGTATTTAATATTGAAATTTATTATTTATTTACTTATTTTTAGCCACCAATAAAGTTTTGACATATGAAGAGTTAAAGCCACAACACCAATACATTTTTTAAACTCTAATTGTTTAAATGATTAATTGGGGAGAATATCCCAAATAGTAAATTTCAATATTATTTACAAAAGCTTTCATTGCATGATGTTCCCCATTTTGATGTCTGCTCAACGAATACACGGAAGTGTTTCCAACATTTTTGGATTTTTTTTTTGCAAACAAAATAATTTTCTTTTAAATTGCCAAGCAATAGAAGGGATGAATTAGATTGATCTCAGATTGATTATAAGCGAATCAAAAATAATTTTTATGAATAAGGCCGCTTTTCTATTACTTTATTACTTTTTTGATACTCTTTCCATATTTAAAGTCAGCAAATGAATTTTGCCGAAATTTTTTATTTTTTATGTCATTTGCTTTAGCAATTGAAAAACTTTATTGGCATACAAGATGGGGCAAAAGTAATATCACAACTGAAAAGTAATGTCATTATTGTCATTTTGTTATAAATAAGAAAACAAATTAAATGTGTTTTCATAAAAAGTTTATTTTTGAGGTGTGTATCGTCCCGTGGCTTGTTGACAACTAATTCTCTATATCTCTAGATAGTAAATTTCAAATGCAAAAATGACAGCCAATTCTAAAAAACATTACTTTTGTGCCACTTTGTACATATAAGTATGTACACTGTAAATTAAATTACTTCCTCATATTCAGCACAAATAAAACCAAATATTTTGTTCAAAAATGTGAAGTTTCTTCTGACGATTTTTGGCGTTTACGATAAATCATTGTGAAGACTTTGCCAATTTTTTTCTGCAGAATTTAGCGATCCTACTTCTAATTTTTCTGGAAGCTACGGCTCACAGACATGATTAAACGACCAGCGAGCAGTTCGACACTGATCTCTAATATTAATTGAAGGAAACTAATAATTGCATGTAAATTTTAAAAACAAATAATTTTTTTATTAAAAAATGTATTATAAAAATTTAAAAAAAAGTTTTATAGATTTATGTACCTTAAATTTTGTGATCATAATTTATTGTGCGACGTTAAAAAATGCACTCATTGGTTGATATTTTGGGAGCAATTAAAATGTAATTCCTTTAGAATTATTTCCACTATTTTCCACTGGAGACATAAACAAATGAACATGTATTCAATAGAATGTAACAATAATGTAGCATTTTTGTACATGGTGTTTGACAAGGCCATGGGTATCGGCCATGTGTTCCTAATCCTAAATCTTAATATAAGCAATTTTGTAGCATTTTTCATATAAACTTCACACGCTTAGAGCGTATCGTTTTACAAAATGGGACTATAAAGCTTAGATGAGAAGTATACAATAAAGAAAAACTATACAAAAAAAGATTTTTTATTCAATTATTTACTTATATTTCACAATTTCAACTTCTTATAAATGTTTAGTTGTTGGAAAACCCTAATCAAAATAAATTGAAGGGAACGAATTAACACTTAATTCCCAACAATATTTTTCGAGTGTTTCATTTCGATCAAATCACATGATGCATTGGAGTTCTTTGCCATCAACAACAACAGCACAGCAACAACGGGATCTTAATGTACGGCAATTAAATCCATAAATCCAAACATATTTCCCTTTATTTGGGGTGGCAGTATCTACTTGTAAACTGCATTACATGTTTAAAAATAAACAAAACAACATTTAAATTATTACAAACAAAGCAAATATATGGGTCTACAAGCATTGCAACGTCAAGAAAGAACTGTTCAACACAGTTGAATGCAGCTGGGGGCAAGGCAGGTAAATGCTCCAACACTAACCAAGTACCGCAAAAACAACAATAATCAGTGGTAAAATGTATGGGAAACCATAAAACACCGAATGACGTAGGAACGCTAAATAAAGGAGATTTCATTTTTTCAATTTGATATTCTACATGAACCCCTTCCACAATGTTGATTCATACGAGTATTCGGGCCTTCACATCATGAACCTGTTGCACCGTTAAGGCTCTTGTGGTTTATTACCGCAGCCTTCCTTACACAACTCACACACACGCACACGGCAATTCGCATAAATAAATGCATATAAATAAATGCATATAAATAATTGAAAGTAGAAATAAAATAAAAGTGTGAAATCATTAAAGCGAAAAAAACACACAAACAATGAAGGCAACAAAAAAAACAATTTCGCAAATGGAAGAATGAAACAAAAAGAAGAGGGGCGTGCGTATGACTATAAATAAATAAATTGTTATGGAAGTGATTTCGGAAAATCACGCAATCTGGAACTATTAACTAAATACGACTTGCACTCACTTTTGACTTGTGAAATTTATGTGATGCACGCAACAATACGAAAGATATGCATGATTTCTTAGTTGTTGCTGTCACTATAATTTTTGTTGCATTCTTGCAATTTTTACCCTACACACAACGATAAATCCATAAGTATTTTATTTATTAGATTGTGCATGATCATGGAAATCCTTAAAGTTCACAGAGAAGGAAGCAGTTCACAGATATTGAAGGAAGCAATATTTGGAGAGTATAAGAAAACTAACAATCTACGATCTAGTTTTTGACCCTTTTATTTTAATTAATAAACTTAAATTATTTTTTAAGCTTAAGGTCTCTTTAAATTTTTTACCCATATTTCGGTACACATCGAATTTAAAAGAGACCTTAAGCTTAAAAAATAAATTAAGTTTATTAATTAAAAATAACAATCGATTTAAAATTTTTCTAACGTAATAAAAAAGGTTAGAAATATGTTCTTATTTCATATTTTTAAATCCAATAAACTTTGCGATTAAACTTTTACAACAATGAATGTGCCAAAATCTTATAATTAATATAAAAAAGTGCAAGTTATGGCGTTTTCTTTTCTAAAAATAGTGTAAAATTGTTTGCCCATTGAAGGAGAAGGGAATTTAGTGTTGTTTAATAAGAGCAAAATTTATTAGAAAAGAGAATTAAATCATGTAAGGGAATTAAATTAGGACCATGCATAAATTTGTTTATATATTGATGAACAAAATGTCACACTTTTTTCAGAAAAATCAAACCCATTACAAAATAGTTCACTTTCTTTTCTGAAAATTACAAGTGTGATTTTGTTTTAAATGAAATTTTTACAATTTCGTGTAGGACTTATTAAATTCGGCCTTGACGGTTCCTTATTTTTGCACTTGTTTCTTACATTCTTTCGCAAAAAGAATTCTGGAAATGATTTACATCCATTAATTTTGCTTTTAATACAAATAACACTACCTTGACTTGACTTTATTCTCGTCGTAGAATTGTTAATACAATCACTTAAATGTTTCTGTAATTTCCCCATAATATTTTCGTAATTGTCGTATAAGATTTACAACGTAAAATCCTTATCGGATTAAGATGTAAATTGAATAAATTTTATTGCCAGAATTTCTTATAAACATAATGGATTTTTTAATAGTTTTAAAAAATGTCTAACTTTGTTTTCAGTAATACTCTTACACAACCGACAACGTTTTATCATTATGAGTCATAAATATTTGTTGAAGTAGCCAACAGATCCTCTTGATTTAGAAATGTCATGTTTCTAAAAGAAAACTATATGGAAGTGTGCAGTAGGACTGTGGCTGTGCATTGATATGTTTCGAAGCTGCGAGTTCAGTTGATTCCAAAGACAAGGGACTAGTTGTCTCAGTTACTATCTATGCTTTTCAAATTCGATTAGAATGTCATATTTATTTGTGATGTAAAATTGATTAACAATGAATAAATGAAAATAAGATTAGCCAGTAGACATTTTGATATCGAGGAGAATGCAAAATATGATTTTCTGATTAATTAGACTAAAAATGTTCATCTTTACAATTCCCTTTATATCATATCACACTGATTCAAGTACTGAAGAATAAGACGACCGTGATATTCTTAAAACTTCAATGTGACGTGCGATGGACTAAATACATTTTTCATGTTGCTAAAGAAGCGTTCAAGAGCATCGGTTTTTTTTAATGGTGTAAGAAATACTTCATTCCATCTGATCTTCTCACTATTTTTACCATCTATGTCAATTCGAAATTCGAATGAACTTTTTATATATGGAAAGTCTCTAACATCGACCGCATAAAGGAAAGAACGAAGAAGTTTACAGGTGACAGAGGTGTAGCCAAACCTATTGACTTCCTACAGCATCGACGCAGTGTGGGGTTTGTATCCAACGTTACCGTCGTCAACCTAAAGTATAAGTTTTTGTTATAATTTTTTGAAGCCATTAACCTTATGTGTCTTTTTTATAAAATTACCTTTTTCTGCCATTTTCAACCAGTTCATTCTAGTTTTGGTACCTTTTCAAAAAAATAAAATTGGGTTTCTCAATTTATAATAAATTTAGTAAAAATATTATTCAAGCTTGAGGTCTTTTTCTATACGTATCGAAATATCGATATTTTTAAATAAAATTATTTAACCACAAAATAAGACCTCAAGCTTGAATAATGAGTATACTCATTGAGTATCATCTTTAGGACAATTCTGTTTTTTTTTTTTATCCTGAAGATGATACTCAATAAGTATTGAAATATCGGTAATTTGAAATAAAATTGTTTAAACACAAAACAAGACCTCAAGCTTAAATAATATTTTAACCAAATTCTTATAAAAATATCAAAAAAATATAGAGATATTATTATATAAATTTTCGGCATATATGTAAGTACATTTACTTTGCCTCATAGAAAGGCTTCTACTGAGGGGATTTTTCCAAATTAACACTGAAAAATAAACTTTCCAATAGACTTAAATCGAAGAATTTTGCTTGTTTAAATGGTTTTTTGTTTTGTTTTAGTGTTGGTTTGTTTGTTTTACTCTCTTTTGTTGCTTGAGCTAGTTTGTATATTTTACATGCTATATTTGTGCATGTTTTTCGGGGAATTACAAATTTGTTTGCGTAAGTTAAGTATCAGTTCTAGGCATAATTCGGGCTAGATGATAAATGTTGAAATCAATTTTTTTATTATTATGGCAACAACTGATGAGCACTACAAAGCCTTAAGTACATTAGATATATTTTGTACTGAAAATAATAAAAAAAATTAAAATGTCAGTCACTTATTTCAGAATATTTTACTTAACTGTAATTTGGTAATTACATACATATGTATGTACATACTTATGTACATATATGAGTACATATGCTTGTTCTTTTAATATCTGAACTATGTAGTTTTCCATTATTTATTTTAAATAAAAATACATAATACAAAAGCCTTTTATTCTATTTTGACAAAAAAATTCTGTAACTCGAAGTCTCCGTAAGTCGAAGTTTCTTTTTTGGGATAATGGTAATTCGAGTTATGGAAGTTCGACTGTATATCCGTCTTTTCTATTCTATAGGATGTATACAAAAACGAAGCTTTATTTCAATTTTTAAAATATTTCCAAAAGGAGAGAAAAAACTAATAAATAAGCACAACAATAATAATGAAAATTTAGTTTAGGTCTTTCTAAATTTTTTTATAGTTCCACAAATACGCCCATATTTAATAATAAATAGTTTATAGTTCTTTCTTTATGTTAATCTCCTTTTGCACAATTTCTAATGTTGTATACGTGCATTCTTAATTAGTTTAACGATAAGCATTTTTTAATACATAAATGAAAATTAAGTATGCATTAGAAAAGTATTCTAAAGCTGTATGTACTCGTATATAAACACCTAGCCTTTTAATTTTAATATACATAAATAGTTTTTCTTATACATAAGTGGAAATTTTTTGCTGATTTCTTACTAATAACTGCTTTTATTTTTAGATCTGCATCTCACATTTCTATTACATTAATATCGTTATTAATTTGTTTGTTATCTTTTAGTGCAAAAATGAAATAAAACGTTTAATATCTTGTCTTGGCCTTAATTTCCTCTTAAATATCCATTTCGTGACAGTTTCTTTAATTGTGATCCTCTTTTTAAAATTTCTCAACTGCATCGTTGGGTGTATTTCAAAGTTCAACTGTTATTACAGTGGAATGTCCTACAAAAATATCAGAGAATTCCATTTTCGAAACCCGACACTTTTTGCGATCAAATAATTGTTCAGTTGAGGTTGATGTGCAAGCGAGTAGCAATTTTTAAATGCAGGGGAATTTGCTGCCCCTTTCACAGTAAGAAACTTCGAATAGAATGCCTACAGACACTACTCCCTCTATCCTCCTTCCCATACTTCACTATGCATCGCACGAGTACAAGTCTTCCTTTGAGTGCTGGAGAGAAAATGATATAAAGCCATCGCACAGTTTATTACGCACGACGATTTCCGGCCTACACACTGGTTTTCTTTATTTCCGTATACATAAATGTATTTTATTACCAACTACGAACATTCCCAACGAAGAATACATCGATCGTCCCAGTGAAGTGTTTATAGCATTTGTCCCTTAGTCCACGATTAATTTTAATGGCAATTCTTATTGACGATTCACTTTGAGTGTAATGCGCACTTTATTACATTTTATTCTATTTTAAAATACATATGTATTTTTAAGTTGTTTTAATGCTAAAAATAGAACATTAAAACCCAGTTTATAAGAAGATTTTTATGTTCAATAACACCACGTAAGGATGCTGTTGTTGGCTAATGAACAAATAACTCGCTTTTACAACCAGAAATTTTTCTTATAAATAATTTTCATCGTTTATTATTATTGATGAGACAGTTGTTGGGTACGTACGAGTATTTCCAACAAAGCGGATAGATAATGAAGTTATAATTCTTAATTTTAAGAATGTTTCTTTATTTTAGAATTGTATACGAGTATTTTTAAAACAACCAAATTTGTTTTACCCGTTTAATCAGGAAGAATAAAATGCATTGGAATTAATGCCTTGAGCGTCCTTAACTCTTGTTTCGCATTTTGACACTAAATGATTGATTGAATTTAAGTGCCCCGTCTCAATTTAATTGTGGGCAATTAATTATTATTATTCCTCTTTTTTTCATTTTCGATTTTAGTCACTAAAATTTTGTGTTCAAAAGCTTTTTTGTATTGAAATGATTTGTTAAAAGAATCTTAACTATTTTAATAGTTCTTTGAGAATGTGTATGTACATACATACGTAAAGGCTTTTGTCCACTTTTTGTAAAAAAAGTTGTTTCTTTTTGTTTAAATATCGTCGTTGATTGCCGTTGTTGCCGTTCTTATGCATTGCAATTATATTGACAAGTTGATTTCTTTGACTTTGATTAATGCTCTGTAATGGCTCTTCTTAATTTTGCTCATAATTCATAATTTTCAGTTTTTTGTTTTTTTTTCTTCATATAATGAAGATGTTTAGCTGAAGTATTAATTAACTGATCGTTGCCAGGTTATTTTCCGCTTTAGGTTTTAAATTAATTTTTCAATGGCCAATGACCTAAGAATTTTTTAAAAAGGATATTTCTTATAACGACTATTTAATGTGGACAAATCA
Source organism: Germaria angustata (assembly GCA_963681545.1). Lineage (NCBI taxonomy): Eukaryota > Metazoa > Arthropoda > Insecta > Diptera > Tachinidae > Germaria > Germaria angustata. The sequence continues at coordinate 56,763,766 of OY812998.1, read as the reverse complement.
ATTTTGCTTTGCGATTAAATTAACATCATCATATAACGTTTGTGTGTTATATCGGGTGTTATTTTTAGGCGGAGAGCCTTAAATTAACAACAGCGATAAGCGCATTGGACACAAGCAATTCAGAAGCGAAGCAATAAACGTAAGAAATTGTGATGCCAAAATCGTTATACTTGGAAGTCAATACTCGTATGTGTATTTTTAAATTTCTAGGTTGAAAATGTTTCCAGTTAATGCTAAAAACATGATTTTTTAGTCTGATTAGAAAGTGACTAGAGACTTCCACTGCTTGTACAAACTCTTGTAATCACACACGATATTTATTTCATTCTTTTATTCATTTATTAAATGATTGATTTATAAATGATTAACATTTATAAATCAAAAGACAAAGTAAAATAAATTTCTATTCCGAAAATTGAATACAACTCTCATGTATGGGCCGGTGCTTCAAAGTCTATTTTTAAACTACTCTACTGATTACAGGAGAAGGCGAAGAGACGCATTGGTGACAATAGTATAGCCACCTCTATTAACCCGCTGAATCAATGTCGCAACATGAGATGTGTTACGCTGTTTTATCGCTACTTCAATGGAATACGCTCTAATAAAGTAAGGGAACATAGTATTCCCCATAGCAATTAGTTAAGCGGGGAAATTATTAGTACTTGCTTTTAACTACTGGTGTCAAGAAATGCAAGAAAGAAATATACCGGGTATTTTCCCAGTATTCACATATACATCGAGCCCCCATTTACAAACATCTTCCAACTTGATGTAACTTACACTTACCAGAAAAAGTTTCATCACTCATCACTTAGGAAGGCGCAGGAGGACGTATATCTGGTAAAGTTTATCATTGTATGAATTAATATGAGGTCCAGCAGAAAACTAAAATGATAAAATATCCCTTTTTCTTGAGAATTATATTAATTACGACGCAGTGGGCGAGGAAGCTTCCAATCCCGAAAAGCATAAGCGATACTTCGATTCCTTAAGAAATATTTTACAACAACTGAAAGCTTTATAAGGAACATGCTATATAATCGTATATATTCGATCATCGTTTTGCTGACGAACGGGAAATTCAAATAGGCTTATTTTTTACCCTACGCGGAAAAAGCTACGCCCCACACAAAGTATTTATTAATTATTATATATCTGAAGAAAGACAATAGTAGGAATCAATAAATTTATTGTCGTTACTATAGAAATAAAGCAGTGAAGTATTGGATGTGGGAGACAGGTACCCCCAATACAAATTAATTATTAATATTGATATTTTTGAAGAACTACAGCAGTGAGACTCTCCAAATTTTTGGTACATTACTGTGCATAAAGTTTATATTCTAGCAAAATCATGGAGATTTTAAACAGAGCAGAGTTACCCTCACATAAAATATTTATCAATTATTCCAAGTCTAGAAAACTACAATATTGAGAATAAAATTTTTTCTAGGAAAAGCCTGGAGCTATAGGACAGGGACAGGTCCACTCATACAAAATAAAAGCTGAATCATCAAATTTTGTGAGGGTTACTGTAGAAACAAATTATATGGTCAGACAGAAATTTAATTGGATAGTAGCGGTGAGAAGGTTACCCTCTTACAAGAAATTTTTTATGATTACTTTTTTTAACTGGAGATCTACAATAGTGAATGAAGTATCGTGCCGTTTCCTTTAAAAACATTGGTCGTAGCTGAAAATCATAATCTTCCGTATGTTTATGTATAAATGTTCACTTTACAATGATAGGGAGAGCGAAGCATACCCCGTAATATATATATATATATATATATATATATATATATATATATATATATATATATATATATATATATATATATATATATATATATATGTATATATATATATATATATATATATATATATATATATATATATATATATATATATATATATATATATGTATATATATATATATATATATATATATATATATATATATATATATATATATATATATATATGCATATATATATATATATATATATATATATATATATATATATATATATATATATATATATATATATATATATACAGGATTGCGTGCCCATTCCTAACTGCGTGCACTTTCATAACCCTCAATTGTGGGGATTTTCCTTGAAAAGGCAAAACGAAATATAAATTTTTTTTTAAGAAAAGAAAACTTTTAGTTGGAAACTTATCTACAGACCGGATAGATTCCTAAATTTAGTACTGCGCTGCAACAGATGAGAATTCTTTCTCCACTATACCAATACAAATCAATATATGAGCTTTAATTTTAAGTTACTGTTGCATTGTTGCAGCTCAATACTACATAGCTGAGTGCACCCTCTGTTACGCGTCTGTGCAAAAATACATATGTATGCATGTGTGTATTGTAAAACCTGCACATTTATATTTCGTGTTACCATGCAGACATCACTCTCACTAACCAATAGTTTTGAATTTCTCCTTAAAGTAGGCTTTGAAATGTAAAAGTAATAAATGCAATTGGGAGTTGTCTTGACTAGAAGTTTCGTTGATAATAGTACAGATGTCACCATGCATAATTGCTGGTCGTTTTTCCAACTGGAATATAAATCAAGGCTAAGGAAAATATTACCGAATTTTTGTTGTTGTTAGTAAATCACGAAGAAGTTGATTGTTTTTATTATTGAATCGCAAATAAATTTACACTCTAATTCGGACTAATCTCGAAATGTGAGAGTTTACCTAAAAATTCGGAATATTTTGGTGTTGTGTCAGTCGGATTTTTTATCTGCTATGACTTCCCATAATCATGACTAAGAAGTTTGAAACACGAACACGGGTTGCATCAGAAGGGTCTCATGTATTTCGCTCACTACAATCACAAATATATAATAAATAGTTTGAGAAGCCATAAGAGGAATAAGGAGTAGTTCTTTGGTGTTGGGCTAACTACGATAAGGGGAAAACACGCAAGTATGAGTTCAAATAAATATAAATAAATAAATTAAAATATATAAACAAAAATTATATATGCAAAAGGATGATTTTTATATACAGTAAAATACAAATTACACTGTGAGATGCATGGCATTTGAAGTGCTTCCAAAAACTTGTTTTTTTATAATATATTGAGCATGACTTTAGATACCATGAAGTGAATACAAAAAAGAGAATAGCTCGCAATGACAAGTCTATGTTAAAACCATTAGAAAAGATCAGAATTTTCAGTATTTTCGGATCACAATAACGACTTTTTTGCAGTTCTTCTTCTACTGGGTATGACATATATATCTCAATCTATGGACCCACTCAAGTAGGCTTGGAATGATTTTATACAAACAGCAAAAAACAAAGACAATTTATATTCAAAATTAGTCTATTTTATTTTTCTTGCAACTTGCATACAATTACACTCATTTTGGGTACCAATGATGTTATTTTTTAGGCAGAACGAAGCACAAAATCCAGGTACAAGAATAATAGATTAGATTTATGTCGAATATAAATTGTTTGTATAAAAGCATTTTAATCTAGTCTAGTCCTAATATGACAATTTATTTTATAATATTCATAAACGGTAGGGAGTTCTCATATTGTGTTTGATTGTTTTGGCATAAACGTATGAAGTTCAATATTTTCAAACTGCCTAAGGTTCACACACGATTAGCTTTAGCGACCAATGAAATATCGACATATAAACATCCAAGGCCACAGCAAATAAATTTAAGAATAGAAAAAAATTCCATTCGTCTTAGTAATAAATTTCTTTTAAACACAAGATGTGTTCGGGCGTGGGAGTCCGCCCACAATTATTCCGCTTTTTCTATATGAAAGTTCCTCCAATGGTTCAAGATGTACTAAATTACTAAGAAAAAAGTGTTTAGGCCAAAGTAGAATGGAGATTTTTCACAAAGTATAGATGTAAACAATGGGAGAAAAATTAAAAATCTGGACTATTTTCTTGTTTTTTATAAACAAGTGCAAAATGTGCCACTTTACTCGAATGAATCTGCCACATTTTTCCTAAGATCGCATCTCTAGTCATCTAAATGTGTTAGTTTTTACAAACTGATAAGCAGTTTGAATTCTTGTGCTATGAAATCTAATAATTTCCTATGACTGTCAGGCAAAGAAATCTAGTTCACACCCACAAAAAGTGATAAGTTCATAAATATCATAAGATATTTGAACCTAATATGACATCATATCTGGCTAAATAAATCAAATCACAAAAAAAAGACACAATCTATTGAAACAAGGATACACAGAAGTAAAGGACAAAAAGGCAAACACTCATAACGATTACTAAAACAAAAGTACGGACATCCTACTTAAGAGTGCGGATGGTAAGATGATGCCACCGAAATGATTTTACGGTCCTTTTTTAAAGGTTGAATTTTGCATAAAACAAAATTTTAAATTTCTTTAAAAAAAGGCACTCAAAAGTCCTTAAGTTATGTTATTCCCGTCAGTTTGCCAGTCATTCTTATAATTTGATAGACATACAGATACAAGTACAGAGAATTATGTACTGAAAATACACAAGAAAAAAAACTGACTAAATGAAATAAAGAAAAGAACTTTGGAATGATGTATACGAGTACAATAGATCAGGATTTTGAAATACATATACACGCGAATTGGAATATTTGAAAAACGAAAGAGAGAAATACAGACAAATTTTAAGGAATTACGTATTCGCAAACAAAAACAAAAGTACAACAATTGAATGATGACAACAACGACTTCATCACTTGTTTTTCCTTTATGCCTCACGAATCTTCGACGAGAATCCTGAAATTCTTATTATTATCGAAATCTGTAAGAGGAGATCTCTTATTTTCAAAAGCAAAATCTTAAAAGATATCAGGTTAACGTGTACATTTTAAATATTCCTTTATATCTAACGAAGAAGGTGTGTCCCATTCGTATGTATGGTATATACGAGTATGTCTGTCTGTCGATTTCATTTTATTCCACAAATAATTTCATCTCAGTTTTGCACGTGCACTAATGGCTTGGGAAAATACTCATCAGGACAGAGCATTTGGCGAACTACAAAATTGTGTTTAATTTTTCTAACTTGCATAAACCAAACCATTTTAGGCGTTTTATGCCGATAAAAGTTGCTCAACTTACTGGCTTGTTAGAGAACAATAGACAGCAAATGAATGCGATACAAAAACCCTTAAAGGAATACATATGAAAAGTACTTTTCACTTCCTTTTCATGTATTTGAAATGAACTCATATGATGACTGTGAAAACGACGATGATTTCTGCATGTCAAATTGCTTATCATTTGAAAATCTTTTCAATTGTCTTTTTGGTTTGACGAGTCTTAACGAATACAGCAAGTTTGTTGCATTTCAGTTCTTCTATTCTATGACGTGTAATTGCGTTTCATTCAGCGATATTTGGGTAATAACTCATTTCCTGGGTTCCATTTACTGGCTTTTCAGTTTTTAGTTTTACTTTTGAAAAGAAAAAAAATTATTTGCCTTAGTTTGACGTGATTTCTGTAGTCGTTTCCTGTTAATTCTTTTATTCCTCATTCCTCTTTTTGATGTCATTAAAATTTATTTCTTGAAAATATTAAAGATCGAAACTTGTTCAACGGTTTTCTATTTCCGGTGTCTTTTATTGTCACTACAAGAATGTTGACAAAATTTTCAGGAAGCAAAACTTTATAAATTCATATAAAATTCGTTTTTGTTTTAATTATGCAAAAATACGTCATAAGCTACAAATAAAGTATTCACATTATTTAACATCGTAATATATGTACATATATACATATATAGAGACATTTCTGATCATAGAGAAAGACAGTAGATCCGAAATTTCACATAAATTAATCACAATTTTACGAAAAATTTTCTTTTCGTCGCAACTTCGTCATTTCACAACGAAAGAAATATCCCCATAAAAAAAAGCAACCACATCGAAATTTCAAATGCAAATAAAGACAACATTTCACAAAAAAACTGAAAGCTTTATTAAGTTCCCTAAATTTCACACAATACAAAAAAAAAAAAAATAAGTAGCAAAACTCACTACATCTTCACTTTCAGAGTTAAAGTGTACTTTATCTCACTATTGGGTACCTGTTTAATGTGAATATTATTTCAGTGAAATTAGAATAGGATTATTATTCAAATGTGCAGTAAGTGCGGATCCTACCTGTCTAACGATCTTTGGAAAAATGTGAGCACTGAGCCAAAAATAATCTACTGGTCGTTAATGTTGATGTAGGCCTGGAAGCTTTGTTGGACACTTGATAATACTCAACCTATTTGCATGGGATCCTTATATCTGAGTGTCAGATTATATGCAAAAAATAAACTTTGAATATTAATGTCCTTATTCCTGACAGTGAATGATGGGCTAATCAGACTTGATGTCGCAAAATGCCTGATCAGTTTTGGTTTACTGATAGTTCTACAATTTTAAAATATTCTCGTTTGTCAAATAGTAAGCTAAAGGTCTTAATATACTTTGAGACTAGGTTAAAGCTAGTCATAGGGTGTGTGACATCTCTTATTCAACTTAGAGCTAATAACAATTTTACACTGAACTTGGTGTCTGGTATTGAAGGCCTTATTGGCAACAAGAGCACTGATTGTTTAGCTAGCAGCGATGCCAAACGAAAATTAATTGGATCGTAACCGTAGCCACTGGAACATCCAGAGTGGCTGAAGATAAACGGACACTATAGATTCCTGAACCATCAATTCATCCTTGAAATCGCTGTCATCAGGCACTGCAGATTTTTCAAATTAACACTTCAGAGCATATAATATACGAATGCCGCACTCTGTGTATCGCGTAATGCGAATTTCTTTTCTTCTCAGTAATGAACAATCTTTTCTGAATTTCTTTCACTATAATAAAAAACACTCAAATTAACATTGAAATCACGTTTATAACACAAATATATGTATTTTATTTCGCCGAAGGTGGATATAAGTATATTATCTTCTAGATATCATAATACAAAACTGCAATAAGAGCCACAGCGAATGTGAAAGATAATACTTCAGTAGTAGTGAATACGTAGAACACAAAACGAACTACGTCAGTTTTTGAATGCCATAAATGCATTAGTTTTTCTTCGAAACCCAAATGCCGCAACCAGATTGGTAATTTGTCATAGAAAATGTGTGCATAATCACTGGTAACCAAATCACAAACTGTTGTACTTATAACGTCCTTATAAGTGTTCTGTGCTTTAGCAATTTGCTTCCATTGACACTGGTATTTCAACTCTTTAATGAGACCTTTCCAGGCTTTGTCAATAACATTGTTTATGGTGGTGTGGAGTTCTTGGATTTTCGACTGTAACCACATAACACCGATGATTTGTACAATTACGCAAATTAATATGAAAATCGAGTAGCCTAAGAGATACTTTTTGTCTTCACGCAGGACACCATACAAGGCAACAAGAGTCATAATCAGGATAAGGCTGCCTACGAAAAGAGCAACTACACTACACTCGTGTAGTATTTCCAAAAATTTTTCCGTACTTTCGGTAAATGAAATTTTTTGCCATGGATAATTGCGTAATATTTTGTCATAGATAATATAATCGAAATGTAAAATCAGTACACCGAATGCCATTATTATTATAATTGATAAAGCCAAAATACACTTTAGGAATGAACGTAGAATCATTATTTTAAATAATGGTTCTATTTTGATTTAGAAAACTGCACACATATTTGTTGTGTTTACATGTATTTTGAATTTTCTTTCATTGACATTTGGTTAAAAATACAATATAAAAAAATATCAATCAGGGTCCTATAAAAAAACATATGTATAATTTTTAAATTACCAGGTCTAAATAAGAAACGACCAAGTAAAGACGTATTTCCAAGAAGGACAGTGGCCTTGTTATTTATATATGGACTAAATAAAAATTGTTGCAAATATAATAATTTTATTTTATTATTAGACAATGATCTTTATAAATACGAGTAGTTTGAAACCAAATTTATAACAAACATTAGTATATTTATTAAAGTATTCAAGCAGAAACCACTCTTTGTTGTAAACTACCCTTGTAAATCTTTTACATTCACCAGCAAGTCTGTGGTACTCGTATTTGCTACAGTTTTCTAGACTATAGCAACAAAATATATACATTTGCGAAAGTCAGAGCACTGGCATACATTATGCATGAAAGCTTATCGCTATTTTTTTTTTTTTTTTTTTTGCAATTGGACCAGTACTCAGGGGATGACTCCTATTTATAGAGTGCATTGTGCTGGAACTAGGAAAATAGGATAGAGTGAGGAGGATAGAGGGAGCAGTGCTTGTGGACATTCGATTTTAACCTCTCAACGCTGGGTATGGCAGGAAAGACATCTGAAGGAAGCTCGTTCCACACACGAGCCATTCGACCAAAGAACGAATTGTTTCTGTAATGCGCAGTACCATTCGCTGTTATATCGACCACAAATGGATGTGCTCTTAATGATTAACGTGTTGCTCGTAAGTAAGAGCGGGTTTCGGGAATATATTCCCTTACTTCATTAGAGCAAATTCCATTGAAGTAACGATAAAACAGCGTAACACAATTCACGTTTCGAGGATGATCCAGTGAGTCAATAGAGTTGGCTACACTATTGTCACCAATGAGTCTTTTCGCCCTCTCCTATACTCGGTCCAGTAGCTTCAAAATAGACTTTGAAGCACCGGCCCATACATGAGAGTTGTATTCCATTTTTCGTGGATGTATGTGGCATAAATAGTGAGAATATCAGAACGGGGTGAAGTATCTCTTACACCGTCTTAAAAAACCGAGGCACTTGAATGCTTCTTTACCGATATCAAAAATGTGCTCAGTCCATCGAACATCACACTGAATTTTCATGACCAGGAACATCAAGAGCTCTTGATTCCTCAATATTATATCACCCATAATTACAAATGGAGCAGCATGTACGGTCGCGATGAAAGCGAGCAGTCAACCAAACTACATTTCAAGAGCTGAGAAAAAAAATTAATCTAAGCGCCAAAAAGTGTCTTGGCAAGGTTTTGTTTCAATTTAGTCAATGACATAGACACACACTGTCCTTTGTCCCATCGCGACCTAATAGTTATTCTCTTCTTTGTGTTAGAAAGTGTGGCTGCAGCTTTGCTATCGACGGATAAAGCTTTAGCCGAGAAAAAAAACGTACGTATGTTTGTCACTTTACAGGAGAATCTTTTTTTATTAAATGTCATTGTACTTATTTTGTGAGGCTGCTGCACTTTTCATTATTAAAAATTCAGAACTAATTTTAATAATGGTGAATTGTCGATTTCGATGATTGTAGTGAAAATCAAAAATTATGTCAGTTACGTTAAACGTACGATATGTCTAATAAATTTTAAGATGATGGAAAACTTAACTAAATGCAAAGAACATAATTAAAATCATATCAAGAGATAAAAGCCTCTACGAAGTTTTGTAGCGGCCATCGCTGAATATATATATATATATATATATATATATATATATATATATATATATATATATATATATATATATATATAAGTATTAACGATAAATTTGAATTGAATATGAGAATTAGATGATTCTTGTTGTTCGGGAAAGATTTTATTTCAAAATAGACAAAAACTGCATATAAATTTTTTTAAACGTCCTGAATCAACTGTGGTTATACATTGCCTTCAAATAAAAATTTCAATATGAAAAACAACACTGAATATGGCACATAGCCGAACACGGTCTGTTTACCATCCAAATTTCAAAATTCAAGCAAATACCGCCGGGAAAAATAAAAAAAAATAAAAATTAATAATAAACACCGCACCGCTGCCACCAAAACACTTTAAGCACACGAATAAATCCTAAACATTAAACATCCCATCAAGCTTAGTTCTCGCTTACAATATAGTACAAACAAACAAAAAATAGACCCTTGAGATAATACTTCGATATGGAACGTTAGAGCTTTCGACAAGGCCTTAAATTACCCTGAGAGTCTGAAAAGTGGTGGCAAGCTTAAGATTGCATATGAGTACAGCAGTGGGCTGTAGTATCCTCCGAAAACTGCATTGTTATGTCCTGCTGTGTAGGTTACAATGTAAATTGTATTTTCCTTGTTCGGTTTGGAGCTTTATCCCATGTTTAATTCTTAGTTCTTAGTTATTTATAAAATGGTAGAAATATTAGCCTATTGAAATGAATTAAAGTTCGAAATAAATATCATTTAAAGCAAACATAAAATATGTTTTCTTTGATTAGAAATTGAATTGACAATACAACCTAAAGGGTCTAAATTTGTATTTCTTTAAGGTGAAACTTTGCGTTATTTCAATGATTATTATTGTTTTTGCGACAAAAAATTTGGCTTTAAATATATGTACTTATATCCATACATAAATGAGTCTAAGAAGAGTAGTTGCAACTTTAATGGAAATTTTCATTGCATGTACTAAAGAATTAATTATAGTCGTATTTACAAGTTATTTGAAGTATTATTTTATAGAAGGTTTTTTAAACGATATTTCTTACTTGTTAACAATTTAGTTGTTAACTTTTAATTTTATTTCATGTGATAACAGATGTCTGTTATTTCTATATAGAAATGTGTATTTATTTTAAGGGCGTTTAAATAAATATCAACAACTACACGTTTCATTTCAATTTAATTTGTTTGAATACCTCTCATAAAATTTTTACAATAACTAATGTAAACAATTCCTTGGAATATTTTTCTTTGCTAAAATCCTTTTATTTACTTCCTTTGAAAAATAATGACTTACGCATTTAGAAAAAGATAACTCTTGAAAGCCGGAAGACGGGATTAGAATTATTAAAGTCAATGCAGCAAAAAGTTAATTCATAAAAAATACAAACTGAACAAAAAAAATGTAAAATCATTCTACATTTAACACGATCTTATTGGTCAAGCAATAAGAATACAAAACGAATACAGAAACAAATAAAATAAGGGATGAGCCACGACTCACCACTCGACATTAAAAATGGGACAGACGCAATACAATGAACTCGAAATTCTTAGCTGAGGCAGTGTTAAATGAAATTAATAAGAAAAATATGTTTTGTTTGTTTTCATACTCAACACTTTTGCTAATCTGCAAGTGTCAATCGAACTGTCAACTCCCGCATAAAATAATTCGCATGTAGGAGTAGGAAATTTTTAAAATACGAGAGTACTTGCCAAGCAAGAATATTTAGCAGTTCAGATTTATTTATTATATTTGAAGAATTTAAGTGAAAATGAAGAACACTGATAAAGAAACGTGTGCGTTCCTTGAAAATTATAATTATGACGAATTCCATATGAACCATCAAATTTTTAAGGGTAGAAATTTAAAACGAAATTCCTTTGAATCAAGTCATCACAACCAGTCAGTCAATCTAGAAACTTTTCAACCAACCCTTCTGAATGTCATACACTCGTCAGAACTTTTGTTGTTTTTGTTTGTAGGTTTTAGTGTTTTGTTCATGCACTCGAAGCAATTCCTTTATATTTGACAAAGGACCTGTTGTTACGTCCTACATTATTAAAAGTCCCATTTCGTTTGTTTGTTGTTCATATTGGTGGATTGTTCTTGATTTTTTGCTGGAAGAGAGTATGATTTAAGGTTGTGGAAAGGAAGAATTTAATAGCAAACAAATGTTGCCATCACTTGTATTTCTTGATGAGCACAGAGATTATTTTAAGGTTTTCGTTTTTATTTACTAGTACTAGCAAAGAGTTCAAGCAATTTAATATTGTATGAAAAATCAGCTTTAAATAGCGAATTTTATGTACATATATACCACAGTAGGGAGCGATAAGAGCTTCCCAGATTTCAAAAGAGATCACAAAGATCTATAATTCAATGAGACAATGACTTATTTTGTAATAGTAAATTCAACTAAGGGATTACACAAGATCATTTCTTTTGTTAGAAGCAACCGGCGGTTTCCACATCGACTCTCTTCTTTCAATGCCTTCCCTTTCTCTTGGACTTTAACACACTTCACCACACACTATTATTGTCACGGGTGTTACAAGTCGATCACGAAAAATTCAACTCAAGTGAGCTGGACATTATCTTATCCTACCAGCAGCCTATTGAGCCACATACACTACTTCGAATGTACAAGGCAGTCATAAGGCCCATTAACATCTAAAAAGCGCTTGTCTGGATATTTGACTAAAAGACATTCCTCTGTAAATATTGCAAGATACAAGTTTAGCATATTTACAATCTTTGTTGCAAAGAGAAAGTCCTCAATTCAATTTCCCTTTATGTGTGCGTATATCAAATACATGTTTGCTAAATTTGCACTAAGAGTCAGACAGTCGGAGGATTTAATTCATGACTGTGGATGTGGCACTATTTTATGAAACGTAGGGGTACAAGCCGTCCTGCAATAAATTTCGATGGAGCTGTTTCTATTATAAATATCAAGTACGATTGGAAGGGAAGGCCATAATTCGAAATACTGCATTCTAGGTCTCCAAAATACACGAGCATACTGAGCTGATAGTGTTCATCGAAAATATCAATCTTTCGCAAATTATACAAAACCACAAAATGAGAGGCTGGTCCCAGAGACCAGAGCGTTTATGTGGACAGTTTGGCCACAATAAGAGACCTTAATTCGAGGTAATAAAATTGAAGACTGTGGTGGCATTAATTTAGTCTTTCGCTTTGCTTAAACGACATCATTTATCAGGACATCCTGTGATGAATGAGCAGCAGCAGACATGGAGTATGAGTTATTAAAGTATATTAAAGAGTACGTACTTGTCGATCACAATCACCTGTTGCGTATGCCAGACTCTTCGGCCGTCAATAACCAGCCGCTAAGTTTCGAAATAAAGTCGCCCACATTATTTGATGTCATCAAAGCTGGAAACGACACGATCTAATGAACGTCAACGTATGAATGTTTTTCTCGTAATGATCTATGAGTATATCAATCAAAACTGTGGATTTTGGGTATGAACTTAATCAAAATTGGTATAATCTCAACGAAAATAATTTTGTACCGAGACGTAGACTTGTATAGTACCAGGACTACATGTTACACAGCGATAAGCATTTTGCTTGCAGTTTTTGAAACAAAAGCGATACGCATAAGCCAACAAGATACTATGATTTGACACCACTAAACTTTTTTGTGGGTCTTTCTAAAGTCATAGATGTACGTGAAAGGATTTCATTCGGTCAACGTACCCAAAGTCAGTATAACACTGGCTACACAAAATTATCCAAATTTGTGTGGCAGAACGACTGAAAATTCGAATCAAGTCTTAGATCTGGGACCATTGTTTTGAACAGTGTCATATGAATTTAAAATCAACTGAATTACTGCAATTTCGGAAAGCTTTTAAGAAACAATACCGGTTTTATTTATTCTTGTCTACATCAAGACATCTGGGACTAATTGAAAAACTTATGGGAGCATATCAAATATCCCCGTTTGTAAAAACATATTTGAGAAGTTGGCAACTTTGTTGTGTAAACGACATTTCTTAAAGTTGCGTGATTTGTTCTTTTGATTGCTCTGCGAGGGGCGTCAACTACAAACGTAGTAAATAAACTCTCTTATTGTAATTTATTATTTGCCTGAGTGATATGAACGATATTCTTTTGTTGGAAATGGGCTCATTTGATCATTTTTAAAATTCATAACGATTGTAATTTTATTTCTGTTTGTGCGAGTTGATCTCAAATAACAGATTGTTATTGCGCCTGTTGAATAAATTGATTGCTATTTTTATTTTTCAATTGTAAGTATTTCAGCGAGGGTTGGGGTGAGGGTTCTCTCATATTTCCCACGTATTGGTAATATGATCTGGCATAAAATCAAAATGCCGTCATTTAGTTAAGATAAGTTATCAAACATTTTTTGGTTTAGCAACTGCAAGAATTAATCACCTGGGTACAGGTTGATGTTAAATGCATTTGCAGTAAAAATTATTACAAGCAAATTCGGTATAGTAACAAGAAGTTTCCTTTTATACCAATTTTAGTTATTGGCTTACGGAAGTCTGGTTTATTATAAAATTCCGGTTCAGTATCTCAGCTTAACGCATGGACAAAATTTAAAGACTACAAAACATAAATTCCTAAATGATGATTATAGTCGCTCCATATACATATACTTAAAACACACACAAGTATAAGGAACTAATAAACGTGTTATTAGTCAAAACAGAGTGTTAACTACGCGGATAAGTACTTGATAAACCTGGAATGCAAATCCTCTGGCACTTGGGCTAGACTGACAGCATTCTTTTAAAAAGGAAGACTTGAGGACTACTACCGTATAATCAACAACAATGGCTGTAATAGACATAAAATAATTAGTTTGAAAATTTAAGATATGAATACATAATTATTATAATTTTAAACCTTCAATTATTAATTTTATTTATTTACATATTTATTTAGTATTCTTTTTCGGCTTGTAAATACATTCGTTGTCAGCCAACAGCGGACTAATTCAAGGCGAATTATTTTTGCAAAATAATATTGCTAAATCAAAAGGTACGACATCAACAGCAAACATTAATACGAAAAATGGTAAATAAAAATGTAAAAAAAAAATTACATATGGAGTTTTGAACCCATTCCAATTTAATTTCATTTAACTATGAAATTGGCTTCGGTAAAATACATGGTTGCTGTCTCTGCTGGTTAAATTTAGATATATTTTAACATACAGCAGGGTTTATTTATTTGTATCCGTTCACTGGATCTTAAGCTGTTTACTTTTTTATATTACTTTAGCAAAAAACAAAACATTATTATTATCCATTGCTCTGGAACTCGACAAAGCATAGAAACTTTCCCGTGCACGAAATTTGTTTGTAAATGAATATTTAAGGAAATAGGAATAGGATCTGAGGATCTGAACATCATTTTTTGAACACTTGCAAAACAACATTCGAGTATTGTTTTCAAGACACATTTTGATTTAATCCATTACAAAAACTATGCCAAAATCTGACCGCCAGATAAGCACCAATCATTTTAATCACATGCCAAAATTATATTTAAAAACCATACACATTCAATAATTTTTTTCTTATCAATTTAAAATTTTCCGCCACAATTAAATATCTGATGTAAGTATGTATGTATGCATAAATTATTCGCTGATATCGAAGCTTTCACAAAAGTTATTTCTAAAAATGAAACGAATTAAAAAAATTTGCTAGCAGAACAAGGTTTCGATCCTCGGACCTCTTGGGCCCAGCACGCTTCCACTGCGCCACTCTGCTTGCTGCAGTTATATAAGGATTCGTTGGAGCCTTTATTTGTGTTTTTAAATATAAAAAACGAACACTGAATATTTAAAAATAATACAGGATTTTTCAAACCGTTTAGATATACTATTGTTAAAGGTACTTTCATAGTTTCATTTTATTTAGAATTAAAATTTTCACAAGGACACATTTTAAGTCCTTCAGTAAATTAAAGTGTCTAGGAATAAAAGATTGCTGTATTATATTGATATTTTTAGCAGAGCGCAAGGTGTGATTTAGACGCTGAGAGCTGATCTTATATCGAAAAAATTTTTGTTGTGCAAGAATATGCAATTTAAAATCGCACGCGATTTGGAATTGTACAGCTCGGGCTATAGGAACAACTACAAAGTGAAAACTGCAACTGAAACGGATCTATTTTTTGAACAATCTAACAAACTGTTCTCTGTAACCGGAGTATAGTGCTGCTTGCACTTAAGTATACTGCATTCCGCAATCGAGGTCCTTAATACAGATGGTGAAATCGATGTATATGGTCCCATTCATTCAGTTTGTGGGCCTGCGTCAACTACATCAAGTCAGGATAATTTATGCAACAAGACATGGAGATATCCAAGGGAATGAAATGGCTGACAGACATACCAGTGTACAAAATTAAAACAAAAGGGACTTTTATATTCCCTCGGCTGAGTTACAAAATGAGATTTTAGGGAGGCTCTTGCAAAGCACGACACTCAAATAGTGAACGACTACTACTTGTAGAATATTCCGGATAGTTTGGCTCTTAGAAAAAAATTCACTCAAATAATAAATTAGTCTACGTTCAGACGCATCATGTCTTATTGACATGATTCTTACTTTTTCTTCTTTGAACTTTCTTTGGCGTTCACACAAGTTATGTCTTGTTGACGAGTTGTTTTTATGTATGTGTACATAAAAAACGTTGTTTGAGCATTTTTGACATTACGAATGAGAAAGCAAAACGTACTGACGGAGTACATAAACTTGCGTACTCGTTTCTTTTCCCCTCATCGATCTCGCCAATAAAATAGCAATCATGTCAATAAGACATGATGCGTCTGAACGTAGACTTAATAATTTTTTCCCTTATAACTCAGGACATTTGAATTGATGAATATATACTCGTATTGAATCAAACCTTTGCTTCATAGATTTCGCAAATAATCATTTGTATGGGCCTTAAACAGGTGCCCAACAGCACTTGACAATTTAGGTCTTTAAAATTTTATAGAACAACTAAATTTATTTATCAATTTATAATCTTTCACAGAATTTGATGATTATACATTAAAAGTGTACGTGCATCAAAACAATTGGAGTCCCATTCATGACAAAAAACACAAAGAGTTCGATTGAATAAAAAATTGTGAATGAGAAATTAAAATAACGATCAAGATATAAATTTTCTAATAAATTTGTTGACATGTTGTTTTAGCTTCTTTAGTAGTACTAATGCACCACAAATTTGATGTTGACAAATGATAATGACGATTATGATGATGAAGTCCTTAATTCAAATACAAAAAGAAGACATGATCGCGATAACACTTTTTCTTTACTACTATCACACAAGCACACACACACATTCTGTTTACTTTCCAAAGGAGTATGAGAGATAATGCGCATGCCTAAATACACCCCATATTAATGAGTTTTTCATCTATCTTTTTCTAAACAAATGATGAGGGTCCTTCTTCAACAACAAATGAGAAATTAGTGAATAGACTAGAGAGAATTAGCACAAAAAAATAAATATTATTACGTATTTGAAAGTAAGAGAAGTAAAAAATCAAGATGTGTTCGAAAAATGAAATTGATTGTTGATAAATACACCCACTATAAAAGGATTATTTTATATTTTTAGTTAGTTTTTTCGCTATGTTTTTTGTTGTTTAAGTTTTAAACAATTAAATCAAAATTTATTATTATCTTTAAGACGCAACCCTTTTTATAAAAGAGTTCCCAATAATTTTGTTCATTTTACTTTTTTTATTGAATTCTGTTCTATTCAGTACTATTTTAGGCCCTTTTTATTTCATTCACTGAAACTTCACCATCCTTCCAGGGAAGTTAATTGTTATTTAAACGTATTATTTAACAGAGAATGTATTCAAGTTCAGAGTTCATAGAAATTATTACTTATTTAATCGTCAAATAAAAATCGTATTGATTTCCAATAAAAGGTCACTTGTTCTCATATTTTCATAAAAAATATAAAATTGAGTTGGCAGTGATTACAAGGGCTTGAATAGTTATAACTTCTTTTTCTAAACATTTGGATAAAAATAAAAAAGTCTGGGAAATACACTTGTCTATGGCACCAAATATTTTTCGTTTGCATTGTTATGTAATTGATCTTTAGAGCACAATTCAAGTGAAATTAATTGCGGTTTTTTTTCTTTGAACAATGAAAACCGAAAAATATTCTAAGCAATTATATCGTGATTTTATTATTATTTTTTTATTTTATTTCATTTTATTCCTTATTTTTGGCTTGATTGTAAAGATCACGTAATTAGTATTAAATATCACCCGACCGTGTATCCTTTTGAATGATTTTGTTTGTTGTGCTGGGTTAATGAACTTATTCTCAAGTTTCTTAGCAATTAATAGCATTCAATTGAATATGCATGTTATAACTTTTTACTTTTAAACAAGGATCAAAGAAAAATATATTATTATTAATAATTTTTATGAAACATTTACCTTAATCATCATATTTGTGGAGATTTCGTGTCACTAAAAAAGAAAAGAAAATGTTTATCAATAAAAGAGTATAAAAAATATTTAACTTTTAAATATGGTAAAAGTTACAAAAATTCACTAAAAAAAAGAACCTTCAAAGAAGTCAATAAGATCAAGTTCGAATCATTTAAAACTGTATGATTTTAATGTGGGCACTGCAATAAATTCCCTTCTTTTCTATCTCTTCATTGGAATTAAAGTCATATTTACACTGTTAAGAAGTACTTCAAATGCTATTCGTTCCAAAGCACGAGTATGTATATATAAATACATATGTACGAGTATGTATAAAAAGCATTGTTATTAGACTTAATTTTTATTCACATAATTTAATTTTTTAATGATATAATGGGCACGAGTGGCCTTCTAATTGAGACACTTTATTTTGTGATGACTTATCTTAAAGTCAATGCATCTACCAACTTGATTGTAGCACCATTTAAATTGCAGTTTTAAATGGTGCACGAAGTTAACACATACATAGACTAACTATGAGAGAAACTGTTGAATAAAAGTTTCTGGCGGGCACTCAGTACAACGAGCTTAAAAAATGTCATGGAAGTGTTAGGATTGTGATTTTAACTTTGTCTTTTCATTACAGTTTTTCTTTTTTGACCCGTATTCACTGAATTAAAAGACTATCTGAAATATAACAGAAAAATAAATTTTTTTTCAGTTTGTAACAAGCAAAATAATTTCATATTGATTTGGAACGATTTTCCGTCATCCCACGTCAAATTTGGTTTATGAACAGACCGGTTTCGGCTTTGTGCCATCATATTAAGCCACTTTAATCTATTTATCACTTCGATGGGTACAAACTTGCCAGCACACAAAATTAGTTTTTTTATCTCAAAATATTAGTCTTAATTATACACAAAAATATTGCTTATTTGAAAATCTTAAGATATAACAAATTAAGAATTACAAAGAAAGTGATTAAAATTGTTGATCAAGAGTCCACTTAGCTTTCCAACAAGTCGAAAAAATTCGATAATAAATAGTTTGGAAGCAATGATAATGTAATTTCTAAAGAATGACCCCTATTTTCATTAGGATATACAAGTAGTTAATGACACTTCCTTTTGTAAAAGACAAGTTAATTTCATATTAAAGACGTTAATATACAGCTGATACATAAAGAGAGAGAGAGAGAGAGAGAGAAATTCAAATTTGATCTGGTTCCTCCGCAACGAAAACTTACGTTTACGAATGAATAACACTTTACATACAAGACTGATAAGCAAAACAGTTCAGCTGATACGTAACGTGTACGTTTACGTGAGAATAATTTTACCTTTATTCATGAAAATGTTTATAAAATTATAAAATTTTTTAGGCATTTTTTAACCAGTTTTTAAATCCAAATTAAATTAAGGAATGTCTTTAGAAAACAAAAAAATATATGGCGAAATAAATTTAAAAAAAATCCATAATATTTAGAGTAATTAATTAAAAATTTTAAGAGCAGAAAATCCACCATAATTTGAAAATTTAAAGACGTATGTGTACAAAAATTAAGGAGAGGATTTAAAAAATTGAAAATGAACTATAAATATCAGTCAAGATGTACAGTTTTCGACCTGCTTTTGAAGGATTTCATTAAGAGAGCTTTTTAATAAAGTATGGGTGACTAGACAATAGTTCACTTGTACTTTCAACAATCAGAATGCAATAACTAAAATATATAATTAACATTCTCTGCCACTAATATGAGCTTTCGACTTACGATATTTATTTTTTTTTAATCAGAAATCAAAATTTTGATAAGTGGAAATTTTTTCTAACTGTTTGAAGTTTGTTTCGGGATAACGTAAGTGTGTATATACGTAGCAAGATCGAGTAAGCAGCTAAGAAAGCAGTAATAAATAAATAAAAGTAAAAAGGATTCACAAAAACAGTGTTTATAGTGTTTAGAGTGCACAGATTTTTTTCTATGCTTCATATGACAATGAAACTTTTCTTTAAATTTAAGGACTTTCCCACTTAAACTCCTAATGACTTCAGTAAGTATGAACAGAATATTTATGGAAATTCCACATATTTCCTGACCAAATAATTCTCTAAATTTTATGAATTATTGAAAAAAACAATTTCAACATACAATGGTACGTGTGATCGTTCTAAGTCTATTTACTGAAAGCAATTAGTGTTTGGCGTCTTATCTTTTGTTTTCAAGTGAAATGTGTGCACACATACATATAATATTTGTAGGATAACATATTTATTTTGGTTCATAAATTTAACCCTTTCGCAAGAAAGTTATACCAGTAGAAGAAAGGAGGAGGTTATAAATCATTTTGAAAGAGAATATAGTCAGTAGACGAAAGTATGGCAATGACCAAGCTAAGCGTCGCCGCATCAGGAGCAACAATAAAATCAAAAAGGATAATCATTACTTTAAACAATACTTATGCTTGTACTTCACAGCTAGGCAGGCAAACAAACACATGCATGTAATCATACCCGGTCACACTTTCTAAACGATGACGGTTTTAAGTGTGTATTTGTGTAATTATTGGCTTGTTTTCTTTCGACATAAAACAAAAAGGTGCTAAATGTCTTCTTCAACATAATAATAATAATGTACTCCTACCGTTCAGAACTGCTTTAACTGAATTATTATTCCTAGTTCGGCCATGGCAACTTCATAAGGATATTCTACCTATGTTCAATATTTTCTTTGAATTTAGTTTTTTTTCTTTTTTGTTCTTTATTTGAAAAGACGGAAATCATTTTTTCAACTCGCAAGGCGGCAAATATAATTTACATATTGATATTTTTTATGATATTTGGGAAATTCCCTAATATTATTACTTATTTTATTGCAGGATAATAGATTTAATGAGTGGGAAATTTTCAAGTACAAAATCAGACTATAAAATCATATATTCGTATTTATGTGTGCGTCCCTAAGGGTTGATTTACTTCCGTTCGCTACCGTTGTACTACAGGTACTTAAAATTCAACAATTTCAGCTCGCGAGTCACTTTAGTTTAGCATATATACTAAATTTAGTATAACTCTTGTGGTGGATTAGTGGCTTAGTACCTTTTAAGCTTTAGTGTATTATCGAATGCACTTGTTTGAGGGTCATAAAGGAAGTGGTTACTAATTTTATGGCATGATACTAAAAAGAGGATTAAAAGGAAAAAAATACGTTTTAGATTTTTTCGAACAAATAAAATTGATTAACGAGATATAGGTAACATTTCTGGGACATTTCATTCATGTTTGTTAAAGTTTTTACTATTTTGCGGTTTCCGGCTTAAGGTCTAATTTAATGCAGTTGGTAGTTTTACTTCTGTATTATGATAGAAAACATCTTGTAGGGAATGGAATAATTATAAAAGTGTAAAATTCAAATAGAATAAAGGGAATTAGTTATTAATTAATTAGCGTAAGCCTATTAGGAGTTAGCATGCAATCCTGCAAAGAAGTTGGAGTTTTTAAATTGAAGACATCAACCCAATCAACATTTTCTTATTGATCAACAAAACGTTACACTTTTTTTTAGAAAAAAAGCCATTATAAATTGAATGCGTTTTTTAGTGGCTTTAATTTCCAGCTGTCAAAATTCTCATGCATATAAATACATTTTGTATGAAGCAAACCGAAATAACGAGGCGCCAATACCAACCGATTGAAAAAACTGCTTTTGAAGTGAAAAAAGTCAAAAATACAATTGCCAAACTATTACAATTATCATTTTTGTTAAAAATTCGAGTTTTTGAATATTTTCTTTTTATAGCAAAATATGTAAATTTATATTAATTAAGTTGTCAAGGCTATATATAGAATTGTTATATTTTTCATAGCCCTGCCTTCATTTCACCTTCGTTGCTGACCCAGCCTGTCGCACTTATTTAGGTATAACGCTTCAGTGTTAGCGTTACGTTACATAACATACAATGATTGCCGTTCTTGCCACTGTAAGCGTTACAGTGACCTTTCTACTTTTATGTTTCATTTCTAAACTAATGTTAATATCTCGAACAGAAATTATTTTTTATATGCCCGATATCTTATGGCAATAATGTATTCAAAATTCCATGCAGTTCTGAAGTCCCTGTAGACTAGTAAATAGTGCAGTAAACTAGAAGCGCGTGGGTCGTAGGTTCGATTTCTGTCGAAAATTCTAGATATTTCTGCAGATAAGGCTGAATTTTTCTTCGCAATTTGTATTTATGGAAAATAAAAAATAAAATTATTTAAAAGTGCACCTCTATTGTGTGGTTTAACCAAATATGCAAAACGATTGTTAAATAGAGATTAAGTTTAATTGCCGTTTTTTTTTCTTTGTATTGAAATACGTATTAAGTTAATTTTTATTTACTAACCTTCGTAGACTAGTAGGTAGTGTACTAGACTCTTAGTGCGAAGGTCCCAGGTTGGAATTCCGCCGCAGAACTCTGGCAGCTGTGTTTGATAATTTAAGGGTGCGCACAACATGCCTTCACTGGCTTAAGTGTATGTTGTATGACATGGGCTATCACACCCTCCAATCAACCTAACCTAACCTAACATAATTTTTATTTAAATTTAAGTTGTATTTGAATAAATTTTCTGTTTGTCAGTCATAAATTAAAACTCTTATTTATGTATGTGTATGAAAATATGGTAGCAATCCGAAATCTAACAGAGTTTTTCAAACACAGCACTTGAATAAAATATTTTATAATTGTATTTATCATCTTAAAGCCAAATTTTGTGAAGTGTAAAAAAATTTGTCGATAACCGCATATTTGTTTGGCGAACAAAAACACATAATCAGAATCGTATGATCAATGTACGAGTATTTAACTTAAATAGACTTTAAACTTTAAATATTTAAGAGCATCGTTTAAGTTTCATATAATAAAGCATCAAAAACTAAATTGTGTATTTGAATAGAAAATAAATAAATATGATATTAAATTACGAACGCAAAAACTGGCCATTAGTCTATCTTTCACTGGACCATAAAAATTAATTTTTATATTTATTGATTAATGATTAGTGGGGATATTCTCCCGAATAATAAATTTCAATATTAAGTATTTAATGATTAATTTTATATTTACGGTATTTAAATTTGGTATATAATATTTTTAATGTTTAATATTTGTTTATCACTGTATATAAAAATTAGAGCAATGACTACTTTAAAAATTTAACTCCTTGGTAGAATCCCTTGCACTTTCCTAATAAGTTTACGCTGATTGAAGCATACTGAATTCCCTATTTTTCTCTTTAAAGGGAAAATAATTTTACAGATTTTTTTAGAAAAGAAAGCGCCATTCAATAGTCTTCAAAACGCCATAAAAAAATTAATATATAAAAAATAAATAGTTAAATCATGGTATATATTTCATAGCAATTTTAAAAATTTTCCAGCTAAAATATATTCCTGCCAGCAGATGTACTTCATTATTTTTAATGTCTTAAACTCTTTAAATGTTGACCTTCACAGTTTCTCTAATTGCCAAAGAGTGTGTCAGAAAAATGAAACATTTTACTATACAACACAGGTAATTTGCAAGAAACGGCAATAAAATTGCATTTCATTGATAATTATATCCTGGCATATACTCGTATGGAGGTGTGTATGTTTATGGGCACAAGTTGTTTTGTTTTTTTAACTTGTTCACGCAGGTACTTTAATTTTCTTTTACCTCTAGAACAGTTTTAAGAATAGAAAAAGCGAAAGTTAAGTAGAATATTTAGTACATGTTTTAAGGATAGTTGCGGTGGATTAAGGATTTAATATCTTTATTAGGGATTTTAGTCAATGAATTCATTGATAAAAAAATATAAGGAAAGTGAAATTATAAAGCAAAGAAACCGCAACATTTAAAAGTGGGAAACTAATAATTGTTTAACACAGCATCTCTTATTCTTATTCCATGTGAATTTTAATAAAATTCCCACGCTTCATTGCTACAGATGACCATATGATGATCATGATGAATAATTATTTATCAGTATTTTATTACACCCACCTTAATGTTAAACAGAGAGTGTAATATTCATGTTGATATTTAAATATCAAAATGTCATGTCATCTGTAACAGAACTTTACAACTTCCCATCATATAGCATCTCTACTATCAGCATGATGAATAGTGATCATGTCCTTTAATATGTAGAACCTGGCTTTAGATGAAATACACGCAACATATTTGTTTGGAAAAATAAAAATAAAAAATTCCCATGCAATACACGATCAAATAGCTTGATCATAATAATTGTTTGTTACATTTTATTCAATAAGGGTGGTGGACGTTTTCAAAACAGAAGAATTTCAAATATTCACCCACTCGACTGTTGATTACTGGAAGACAAGTCGTGATGCACCCCTTGAAGCTAAATAAGAGTTGCAACACAACAACTATTGAGGGTGTCTTTTTAATTCAAAAGCTAAAATTTGTAACAATTATCAATATAATACAATCCGTATGTCAGTTTTTATTGTAATATGATTAGTGTTTTTCAATATCTTGTCAAACGTTCTATTAAGCAAAGTTTTAAATTTCATTGCGCTATTTTTTCTGATACTCATATCAGCCATTGCGTGATGTTTAACCAATTTAAATTTCTTATCATGGCAATTTTGTCTAGGTATAGGAAATTTAAATTAATTTATAGAAGAGTTATATTGGTGTAAAATTATAACTGGAAATTTACAGCAAGTAATTGATTTTCGTATACGTTTTTTCCAGCAACTAAAACTTGGTTTTAAAACACAAATATGATTATGGCAAAAAACCGACTTCAATACAAAGAATCAAACGAACAGATTAGAAAGCCAAAGCAACTGGCTAGTTTTACTCCCAGGAAGAATAGAAACACCTTTTTGAATAAAACAATATTTTAAATATATACATAGGTGGTGGAGTTATGTTATAATCACTAATTCGGGCGGCCACTTTGTCCGCCACATTTGCCCTTAATTTTCTGTGAAACCAAACTACCATTTTAAATAAAGCAAGTTTTTTTTCTTCAAAATGAATCCATAAATTTGAAAGGGGAGTGGGGAAGCTTATGCGATGATCTATATTTCGGCGATGGGTTGGCGAATCTCTCGCCCGACCTTAAAAAAAATGTATGGGACCAAACTACCAGCAAACAAAAAATAATAGTTTTGAAAACCAGTCTATATATGGAGAAGTTATGCGATTCTCAATTTTTCAGGCGGGCAAAGTGCCCGACCTATTTTCTAAAACAATTACCACTTATAACCACCAACATAAATGATAATGAAATTGATTGGTACGCGGAGAATTTAATAAGTCATCTTGTTTTTGAACCTGCCTCGTCTAACAAAAGGTACAACATAAAACCTTTTTAACCGACTTCAAAAAAGGAGGCGGTTATCCTGTGTATTTTAAAAATTTTGTTTAATCTTTTGTGAACCGATTTCTAAAATTATTTTTTTGACAAAATGGAGAGGAAAATTTATTGGTTAAAAATTTTTTTCGAAAATTGGGAGAGCAATTCACCAAACCGAAATATTGATTATAGTAAAGCTCTTCCATTTATGGCCCAATTTTCCAAATAATTTTTTTTATTGAAAGGGTTTACTTGTAGTTTGGTTCTACAATTATTTTCGATGGGCACATCGCCCGCCCGAAAAATTGATTATCGCATAACTACCCATACTTAACAGTTTTAGCGTGTAGTCTTTCTATTATTTATTCAAACCTTTTTTCAATTTGCCAGCAATTATCACTACAAAATTTAAGTCCCTATTATCTTTGCTCTTTTCAAAATGTCCTTAAAGATGTATTAAGTAATAAATGTTTTGTCTAAAACCTGTTGATTTAAATTGTAGTAACTAATCGTACGACTAATGGCGATTAAATGCATCTGCAAAGCTAAGCTAATGGCTTATATTTGATGATTCTAAGCGGGAGCGGCTTAAGTTGGTTACTGTAGCAGCGCACGTCTTTGTTTTAGACAACTAAGGACGTGTGATTTAGAACAACGTGTTGTAGGCTTTCACAAGAATTTATTTTGGTTGTGCACATAATATTTTAGGTTTGTTTGTTGAAGTTTGCAAAGGCTAGACAAAATGGAGAGGAAAATTTTCGAAGGATAAATATTTGTTTTTAAGAGAAGATGCAACAGCAAGCAAGTGTTCCATTTTAGGGTTCCTGCAATTCTTTAAAATTTCATTGTGTTCCCAACCAAAATTACAATCAATATTTTCTTGTATTCCTTTTTCATATACAAGCGTGTTAAATGATTATTTGGGAATAATAGCAGCCACTTAAAAGTGGCACAAAAAACAGACGCATGAATGCTAATGGTGCTGGTATAGCGACCACTAAAAACAGTACGTATCCGTTCTGTAAGTATAATTGGCTACTGTATACTTTTTTGTTAATAAAAATAATTTGAAAAAATTATTAAGCTGAACTGACGAATTAAGAACTCGAGCCAGACTAATTAAAATTTCTTTGTAACAGTTCGAAAAATTGCGCAAAATTATTTTAAAACAATGAATATATAATTAATATTATTTGCCTTAAATCTCTATAATACATTACAATTTATTAATACACATCGTGCCTTAACCGAAAAGTATAATCCGGTTTTGCGCTACGTACCAGTAAAATTGATTTTGTTCTAAATCTGTTATACCACTTCTAAGGATTTTTAAGCTTTCAAGACTAATTCTAGTGATGGTGAAAATCTAAATTAATTTTTGCGACAACGGCACAATGTGCATGCGTGTTCATGCGAAAGGGTAACACTGCTCCTGTCATGGGGCATTTGTCAGTTGAGTCTTGTCAAAATTTGAACAAGTTGCGTCATTTAGTTTGTGTTTGATAAGCATTAATAGCAGACTGACTACCGCGTGATTTGAAGAGAAAATTAAAAAAAGTGAATTTCGTGTGCTCATTAACCATTATTTTTTGGGAAAAGAAACCATCACTCCACCAAGGCTAAGCTTGATAAATACTATGGAAATTCTGCACCATCAATTTCAATGGTAAAAAAAGTGGTTTACTGAATTTCGTTGTGGAAGTACAAGCGCGGAAGATGCCGAACATTCTGTACGTCCAATTTGGGTCTATGCACCCGAAACAATTGGAAAAATTACGATATGTTGCTGACCAATCGGAGGTAGAAATTGCGATAGATTATGGTAGCCACAGGCATGTCACATGACTTAGTGACTTCAATTTTGAATAATCACTTGAGTATGGGAAAGCTTTCCGCAAGATGGTTGCCGCATTTGCTCACAATCGACCACAAAAGCAATCAATCGCAATATGAACGACTTTTTTCTCCGTTTCGTAAGTGGGTTTCTCGGTGTAACTCCGCGCCAAAGAGAACCAATGTGTGTTTGCCAGCCGATAAAGTGTCATAGCGCCTGTTTTTTTTAGGATGCAAGCGGTATAATCCGCATTGACTACCTTCAAAAGAGCAAAATAATCAATGGCGAATATTATGCAAATTTTATTTGAAAAGCTCATTCCCACCAGGCCAATGTAAGGATTCACACATGTGCAGTTTCCATGGCAACATTCCACGAATTAAGCAACGAGATACTCCCTCATCTACCCTAATCTCCGGATTTTGCCCCAAGTGACTATATCTTGTTTCCAAGATTGAAGAAATACCTTGCCCGAAAGAGATTTGACCCCAAAGATGAAATCATCTCATAGAAAAACCGGATAACCTCGACAAATCTTATTTTTTGGAAGGGATGAAAAAATTGGAGAAACGTTGGACAAAGTGTACAGAGCTCAAAGAAGACTGATTTTTATCCAAAAGCCTGTGTTTCATTCTAAAAGCCACGGACTTATTGAGCCACCATCGTCTAAAGCTGAACCCGTATCTTATTTCTTGTTTTATAGAATTTAGTCCCGCTGACTATGGGTTCCCCGAAACTACAAATACTCAAACACACAAATAAATAATTCTCCAGTCGACTTCTGATCCCGCCACTCAAATGTATGCAATTATTTAAATTATTTTATACGATTAATATTTAAATATGATTCCGACCGCCGTCGTAGATGGTGCAATCTGGGTGTCTCATTATTACAAACTTTTCCAGCCATTGCTGTTGTATTTTGCAGAATATTGCATCCCGTATTTTAAGTTGTCAATGGTTTATCGCTGTAGGCAAGTGCCTTGACGTATACCTAATGCTCGTATATTTTTTTGGACCAAAAACAGTACATTTCACTGAAATTTAAAAAAAACAACAGTAAATCGATTTGGATAAACAGTACTTTTCGCAGTATATATTTTATTCAATATATAAAAAAAATTAACAAGCATTTCCATCATCTGAATCATTTCCATCAGAATCAGCTTTTGTGGTTGTTTTGTATTTGTCGTTTGAAGCCATTTGAATAAGCAATGCCGGCTTCGTTTTGAGGTAATTGTAGAAATCGACGCACTTTTACTTCAAATTACATTTGACGGTCAGAATCGCCTTCAATGTTTGCACATCTAATCGGGTTTTGTCTGACGTCCAAGTTTTGCTGTTCACTGCAGAGAAGGTTCGTTCCACTGATGCTGAAGTTCCTGGAAAACATAAAATATATTCAACGATCGTGGCCATTTCTTTGAATTCGCAATCGGCGTTTTTGAGATGAATAAATATCTCCACCCACCGATCCACAATCGAAACATTGCCTTCTCTCCATTGCATAATTTTTCACTCGTACAATACTTTTTGATATATCGAAATTGGGTGTGTAAATTTACCGCATTTTCATTGGCATTGTACAAATTGTATTCGCTCAACTTGTTCATAACGGCTTCGATTCCATATTGGTCTTTCTTGCAATGCTGCCCAAGCAAAAATTTTCGGCTAGCGACGAATCAGAGGAGAATGCTTATTTTTAAAGTAAACAATAATTTTGCATAAATTTGCTGTTCGCCGTTTTTATTTCTATTATGTATCGAAAAACAGTATTTTGAGGGAGAAAAGCAGTACGCAGTTTTTGATGTCGAAAAACAGTATAATACTGCGAAAAACAGTACATATACGAGCCTTACGTATACCCAGAGAATATTATGTGATACGGTTGGATCGCACCATCTTGGTGGACAATTAATAACACAAAGCAATTCTCGCATGTAGAATCGGCTGACAAAAAAAAAACAACAATGTTGCCAAACCAAAGATGTGAACACCTAAAAAACATGTTTTGTTTCAAAGTAAATCAAAAAATATAGAAAAATTTTTGCTAGAAAAAAAGAAACGTTGTAAGTACGTAGAAGACTTACAATTTCGGTAAAAATGTTAAACACCTCTGAACCTGCAGCACATAATAAATAAACGAATACAGTGATATGGAGAGATTAGAAGACAAATATTTTCTGGAACCCCAAATGTTGTTCAGATATAACGCGATAACTATTTTTGAAAAAAAAAACATTTTTATTCGAAAATAGTTTCTCGTTAAAAAAATTTTTTTAATTAAAAATTTTACTATAAAAATTTTTCATTATCCCATTACAGTATCTCAAACAGTAAAAATTGATTTTTAAATGAATATGTTTCTAAAATTATTACTTTTTATAGAATTTTATTGAAACAAAAATATTAATATTCATAATGCCAAGCATCACGAAACGATACAGTGGGTCTGATTCCAAAAAAAAAACAATAACAATATTACTATTAATAATTGCAAAAGGATGTGGATAAATGCCAATAAAGAATAACGAACTGGAAGTTCAATTCGAGAACTAAAACTCTCTCTATATTTCCTTCATTTCACAAATTACTCCTTGAAATTATTACTTGCATCGAAATTTTATTTCTTTCAACTATCTCAATATAAATATATTAATGCCACCTCTTAATATGCGACCTATTTTTTTATAAATTAAATTAATTAAATTTAAATTAGTTACAGTTTTTTAATATTTAGTTTTGTCCCAGTCAAGAATTATTGATAAAAAATTTAAACCTAAAAATACGTTATACGTTATAGAAGTCTCCACAGGCGATCGGGGAAGTATAAAAAAGGTGAATTTTCGGTTTCTCTTTTTATAAATATTATAAAAACTGAATTTGATAAACCGTTAGACAAAGAGTATGGAAAGCCCTGTAAAAGGAGAAAATTGTCCTTTTAATGAATTGTTTGCATGTAAAATCATTTTTAGTTATTAATGAATGATAGAAAGGGCAAAGAGAAGCAAGACGTTAAAACTTTAACACAAAAACGATGACATAGAAGTACGATTAGTTATTACCTGTCATCTAAAAACATACTACATTTTGAAATATTCAGGTTCATATAGTGAGTCGCAATGCCATAAAATCAATTCTTTAACTCACACTTTATACGTATGGCTTAAGACAATATGCTAAATGCGTTCATTACAAATAAAACAAAACTACAAGACAGGTAAACCACCATAAATTGATGTCATAAAACATGAAAACGGGATGGAAACTTAGCAAAGGATGTCTGTGAGGATGTTGTTTGCAATGGTGTGGCAAAGGTTTAATAACATTATCGAACCAAAGATCTCACAAGAGAGTAAATAAAGAAATGAAAATCTGTTTGAAAACAGGGTTATTGCACAAATGTCTTTAGGACAGAGAGAAAGAGAAGAAGGAGAGCACACCCTTTTTTGGCAAAACGGACCAATGAGAGCCGTTAAAAGAAATAGTTAAACAGGGATGATCAAATTCATCATGTTTGATGAATGATGCTTTAATAAGGAGCGGTTTTGCGCAAAAGAACTATTAAAGGACGAGTAGGGTGGTGAGTTCGTAACATAAACAATTCAGATCTCGTAGAGTTGACACACGTACAGCTAACGAGCAAAAAAGATCTGAAAAGTATTTAATTAATGTTAGGAATTGGTGAAACAAGACGAATTAGTGATTAATATTTGGAATTTGTTATAAACAAATTCTATTGTGTAAAAGTTAACAATTTTCAGTTGCACGTAAAACAAAATGCAAACTTCCGAAGGATCTCCTGACATCATGGAACATAAATACGGTTCCGTCAGATTATCTCCACCTCAATCAAGTAAGTTGCCCAACATTAGGTTACCAAAGAGGGTAAAGTTTCATATGTAGTTTTCAATTATTAAAGGCGAAAATAAAAGACTAATCCATTAAACGCCCTTTTAAGTGAATTGAATTGCAAACTTACAAATGGCAAAATGTAAACAATTTCCGCCTTAAACCCACCCGCTGGTTCTTAATAATAACTTTACCCTGTCTTTTGCAAAGCCACACTCATAGTTATTTCCCCCTTATTATTTTAGGTCGCATTTTGTACCATGTGCCTTGCAAAGTTTGCCGTGATCACAGTTCTGGAAAACATTATGGCATTTATGCGTGTGATGGCTGTGCAGGATTTTTCAAACGTTCCATTCGTCGTGCCCGTCAATATGTATGCAAATCTCAAAAACAAGGACTCTGTGTGGTGGATAAAACACACCGCAATCAATGTCGAGCCTGCCGTTTACGTAAGTGCTTTGAAGTCGGCATGAATAAGGATGCAGTGCAGCATGAACGAGGGCCACGAAATTCTACTTTACGGCGTCATATGGCCATGTATAAAGATGCAATGATGGGAGGCCCAGAAATGTCACAAATTCCTACGGAACTTTTAATGAATACAGCTGCTTTAACTGGCTTCCCGGCGCTGCCTATGCCTATTCCTACCTCTCACCATTTGCATCCGAGTTTAAATGGAGCATTTCAGCCGCCCACTGTCTTGGATCTCTCCGTAGCACGTGTACCTCATCACCATGGCTTCTTTGCACCCAGCGCTGCTTACATGAACGCCTTAGCTGCCACTCGTGTCTTGCCTCCCACGCCACCGCTCATGGCTGCCGAACATATCAAAGAAACTGCAGCTGAACATCTTTTCAAAAATGTCAACTGGGTTAAGAACGTGCGCTCGTTTACAGAGCTACCAATGCCCGATCAATTGCTACTGCTGGAAGATTCCTGGAAAGAATTCTTTATTGTAGCTATGGCCCAATACCTAATGCCTATGAACTTCACCCAGTTGCTATTCATCCATGAATCCGAAAATAGCAATCGTGACATTACCGCTTTGGTTTCACGTGAAATCCATGCCTTCCAAGAAGTGCTAAACCAATTGTGTCATCTTAGCATTGATCGTAACGAATACGACTACATTAGAGCCATTATACTTTTCCGTAAAGTCGCGCCCTGTTCTTCTGATGACCTCGTTAACTCATCCATGAGCAACAGCAATGGCAGTCCCAACTCCAGTGTTTCTGCTGAGTCTCGTGGCCTAATTGAGAGCAGTCGTGTGGCTATTCTACACGACGAAAGTCGCACTGCCTTAATCGCCTACATAAGTCGCACGCATCCTGCTCAACCCATGCGCTTCCAAACCGTCATGAGTGTTCTCTCCCTGATGAATAAAGTTTCAGCTTTCGCCATTGAAGAATTATTTTTCCGCAAGACGATCGGTGATATAACCATTGTTAGGCTCATCTCGGATATGTACAGTCAACGAAAAATATAATTTAGATTTTATGAAACACTAAATGCCGTCGGCATGAAAGCAGTTAACTCCAACGGAAATTCTGGAACACTTGAAGTGTTCCATTCGTTGATTGCTAAAGTATTTTCCAATAAAAGTGCTGGCTACTGTGATAAATGGACAATACCTAAAGTTTTGATGAAGTTACGCTGTACGGTTGTATTTGCCTTTTTAGATCGTTTAAGAGCCTTGAGCAATTTAATTAGTACAAATGAAGTGATCTTACGTAGAAAAGTTCATAATGGCATGTTCCATTTTTATTAAAAATTTTATTTAGTTTTAGCACAAGTTTAAAAGTTCTGTTATGAATGAGTTAAAGAAAATATTTTTCATCAATATGTAATGAATCATAAAATTAACGATAATAAGGAAATGAAAAAGAATAAAATAAAGTTTCCAAAATGAAATATAACTTTTGAATCAATTAAAAAAGTGTTCACATAAATTTTAAGAAAAGGTAATCTATATTTGGTTCCGAAAATTAAAATTAGAATTTTTCGCAATTTACAAATACTAGGAAAACATAAACAACAATACGAGAAGGGTGCAATTGAAACGTAAACTTTTGTTTATTACTGTTATTTCATTAAGCGTTTCCGTAAAACGAAATCTACGAAGTTTTCTATTAATTTTAAAGGCTTATGCATTATGTGTGGAAATGTTCTCCGCAGCATTGCTGGGTGGCGCGCATCCGAAATGTCAGATTTCCCATGACTGTGGCGAATAAATCAAATTGAATTTGACCAATAACTTGGGTTATGCTGACTTTGAGGGCCGCTCTGGCTTGCGGCTTATTTGCATAGACCTGCGGCATAACAAAGCCCCACAAGAAAGATGTTAAATCGCACGATCTCCACTTAAGATGATCATTCCAGAATATCCAATGTGGCATGAGCTGTTGGTACGTAGCGACATTCTGTTGAAACTATATGGCGTTGCTGTCCATATCATTCCAATTCAGGCGAAATCAGAGTGGCGTTGGCAATAAGGATTTCTTTGAAAATATAACCGCTCCGTGTGAAAGCATCTTTTTGACGGAGTTGCTGCGGCTCTATTTCAAATACTGTTTTGTATCAATAAGTGTATACAAGTATATTAGTCATTATTTAAACTATCCAAAAATCATTACCACATTTAGTCGGTGACAAAGTAACGATAAATAGCAATCTTAAGCGGAGAACATGACACAATAACGTATTCGTGAAACACTAAATCTTTAATTTTATTTGTAATTGTTAAGTTTGATAACTATCGGGTCTATTTAATATATAAGCCAACCTTGCTAGCTCTTGAGCTAAGATTTTTTGTCTTAAGGGCCAAATAAACTACACAAAGAGCTTGTCAAGCATACTTTTTTCTTACACATAATAAGACGTGCAATTATGAATTTTTCAGTTGATTTTTGTTTGCAATGAGCTCAAACGGTGAATGTACTGCGACAATTCTGCTCGCTGGATTCTCTTTTCCTTAAATTTTTTCAACTTCATAATTTTTAAAATTCATAATCTCTATTTTTGCAATTGTTGTAGTCGCTACTCTCCTTACCGATTGTAAAGATTTACTAGCATAAATTTTGATAAATCCTATTAATAATTTTTTAGATCATCTATTTTAATTTTCCGCAACGTCCGCACCCTATAAAAATTTTATTTTGACAACACAAAAGGTCTGGCAAACAACCAATATGGGGAACAAAACATCAAAAATATTTCCGTCAAATAAGCTTCAAGTGGCTGTACAAACACAAACAAATATGGTTGGGGCAAACGTACAATTTAGCTCTGTTTGACAAGCAGTTTCTGTAGTCTATTTGAACCTTTTAATCAAGCGCTACCAATTTTCAATTCTGGGACAGGTGAATAAAAAATATTGGAGTTTGATATTAACTTCATCTACTCTTCTTCTTTATGCTTATTATGAATTGATTTTTGCTTTTAATAGTAAAATTGTTTATTCATTTTAAGGGAAATGGTTTCTTCTTAAAAATTATTGTTATTATTATTATTTTTTTTTTTTTTTGTTAGTTACCCAAACGTTTTTATTTTTACTTTTTTAATAAAATTTTTAATTACGAATTGCTTGTTTAATTTAAACTATATATATTACCAGCTTTTCAACGTGGTAGAATGATGTCAGTAAAGTGACTGATCAATTAGGTGCCGTTGACCTAAGAATTTCGCAATACAATTACTAGGGCAGTATAAAGCTCCAGATTCCAAATCTGTATAAATCTGGTATGTCTTCAACTTTTGATTTTGACGAAAAAACTTTATAACAATAGAAATAATAGATATTCCGCTAGGTAGATTAATATTATATGAGGAGTTTTGTACTTGCTTCTACGAACTCCTCAAGAATTTATTTGAAAGCAATAGCAACATAGAGATATGATAATTTTTTGTGGCTTTAAAACATCCATTATCATTTTGAAAACGTTAATATTCCAAATTTTATACAAGTATTTCTTGTGTAAATATTCAAAAAAATATCAGTAATGTTTTAACATCTTTACGATTAATTTGTTTTTATTAAATAAGAATCTTAACAGTCCACTAAGTAAAATGTACACAGAGCAATTTTAATTTTATATATAGTTCTATTGCATAAAATATATAAATATGGCACAAAAATTACCATCATGACTATTTGCCATTATGTATTGTATTTTATGAAAGGACTTCCACACAATGACTATATAATAAGGATTTAACCAAAATATTCAATGCTAGCAACAAAATAAAATCACATAAGCAGTAATTGCATGTGCAAACATTAAGGCGGACTATTTTTCCTTGTAAAAGAGTACAAAGAATTTGGATTCCACATCAAAACCTTTAAAAAAAACTTGTGAACGATACCTTGAAAATCAACCATAGAAAATTTTAAACGGTTTCTAATGGATTTTGACCACATTTTGACAAGTCCCTTATTATGACGCATTTGGGTTTAATAAAAAATGAGCAAAAGATCAAGTCTATACGAGAATTTAAGTGCCATTTCCAATTGTATGTGGAAATATTTTATAAGTCAAAGTTATAAATATTTCAATGATCGCTAACGAATTTGGACATAAAAAAAACTGAAGTATAACTTCAAAGACTTATAGAATTAATACCAACTTTTACAAATATTCTGTACGCCGTGTTATATTCTTTTCAAAGTGGGAGCAATAAAAAGGTAATTCATTAAAAATTACTTTCATTCTCCTCACTGATTCTGATATTTTATAGGATGTGCTTTTATGGTTAGTATTAACTATTTATATGATAACTTCACATCGTTTGTTAGAATATTCAACATCACGTTATTCGCAATTTGAGCACATAATCGCTCAAAAAATTATGATTAATCAGTTAAGTAAGAAAAACATTAGTTTTTTTAACTTTCCATAATTAAAAATATGATGATTTCAACCTGATTTTTGAAAATACAGTTTTCATAAAAAAATTTTTTGACTAATTTTGCGATAATGTTCGCATGCTGGACAAATGCATGCATGTGCATTTGTATATGTACGTAAACTGTCCACAACTCTTTGCAACTTTGCTGCTCTCTGAAGATTTTGGCTTCATTTTGATTTCGTATAAATACGAATCGATTCATATATGTATGTAAAAATGTATTTTTGAATATTAAAACACCGCCTTCATCTCTTAACCTAGACAGAGGTCTATTTATAGCATCATTGCATCTCTACAGCAAGTGCAACAACACAAAAACAACATACCAAATGGGCTCGAGTTCAAATCTCATCCCACTCCATTAGAGAATGATGTATATTTAATTTTAATGTGTTTGATGATTTAGTTAATGATTAAAAAGTGGCAGGGAATATAAATATTTGAATACTAGCTGAGGGAATACCCACAGGTGTTTGTTTGTGTGAATTCTTGTAAGTTTGTCAAAAAACGGATGCTTGAATCTTCTTCTTCTATCAGAGATGGCAACATTACTACACTTTACTTTTTTGTTCTGTTCAAAATATTAAATAAAGGAGGCAAATATTAATTTGAAGCAAATTATTTTTCTTTTACTGATGTTTACTGTGGAACTAAGGCGAGAAAATTAGCCAAAATGTTGGCAAAAATTAATAGTATACCACCACTGTTAATAAAAATATTTTCCGAGAAGCACCAAAACTTTGATAATGTCAATTCGCAATTCAGAGCAACAAATTGTTGTGGTTTTTAACTTATTTATATGTATGACATTTTTGGAAACAATCATGTATGATTCACATCAGTAGCGATCTCTACATAAAATAACATGTATTCCTCATAATGTTTTTAAAGGTCAGGAGCGTATGAAAGGACATCCGATATTATATATTTTTTGTCAATTTTATATTGAAACTGAAAATATTATATGCTTTATAAATAAAATTACTTATCCAAACAATTTACTCCGCCCTAATGAATATGTTCCAAATAGAAAATAATACTCGTATTAATAACTACATGGTAAAAATAAAATGACAACAACGTTCGCAGCAGTAATAACAAAACTAAATGAGGAAATGAAAATAAAAAGAGAACATATTAATAATCACCACCACCATTGCAATTTTGAAAACAATGGCAGTCTCTCCATACAGAAAGATACAACAAAAGGATGAACATACCGCACACTGTGAGCTGTGAGTCTATTAAAAGCCTAAAAGCAGATAATAAAGGGCCATTAGGACTTAAAAGGTCTCAACCCAGAAAAACACATTTTGCAGTCAAAGCAAATCTTTGAAAGACTATAAGCAAAAAGCATGTGTGTGTTTGTGAGTTGATCATATTTAAAGAGAGTAAATTATTTTGAGCAAATTTTTTTATTAAATATTTTTAAGTATTATGCGTATGTACATTTACGTCGACGTCAGTGGTCTCAGCCATGTCATCACTTTTGTAGGATATTTCATTTAAAGTCCCTGTAAGACAAACGTACCTTTGCTTTCATATTTAATATATACGAGTATTTATCAAACTCAAATTCCTAACAGACAACCGCGGATTCAAAAATAGCAACACAATAAGAAATTTTAATTAATATTTTATTGCGTTTTAAATAAAGTTCACTGACGATTTGGTTTAGCGACCAATGAAATGTCCGCACATGAACAGCTAAAGTCACAACAAACAATAAATTTTTAAACTGTAATTGTAAATTTTTAAACAGTAGTTGTCAGTTGGTGATAATATCCTAAATAATAAATTTCAAGATTAAGTATTTAAATTAAAGATTTTTTTCGTTTTGCCTGATAAACACGTGTACAATCATTAATACCCAAAGGACGTTAAATTGTATACATGTTGCAAGTAAAATTAAATTGACTCATTGTTTCTTGCGCTGTTTGTATAAAAGTATTCTAAGCCTACTAAATATAATTATGTATATGTGAATTCTCATATTGTATGTGATTTATTGGGCATAAACATATGAGGTTGAACATTTTCAAACTGCTTAAAGTTCACTAACGATTTGGCTTTAATGAGCAACCGAATGTTGAAACTCTATTTGTTGAAAGTGATGCTTTTTTATATTTCAAACCATAACAGTGAATTAAAATATTCTTAACTCCAACAGTGAAGCAGGTGGTATTCAAAAATATGTTCAATATGTGTCATTTACAAAGTGACATGACTATCATTTGATTTGTATAAGTATAATGGAGAAAGTTCGCCTTTCATTTGCAGCGCAGTACTGCATATACGAACGCTCTCAAAGTTTACTTTAGAAGTATCAACATTTACATCTTAATAGTTCCCCATTCATTTTGCGCTACTTCTCTAGGAAATCATAAAATAATTAATAAAAGATAACATTTTGTTTTAAAAGGATCTTAGGTAAACATTTTTGGATAAATTCTGTCAAAAGTACTCGTATTATGCTATAATTTTGCTCGCTTCTGTCACCTTCCATAAGGGTTACCTTTTGCATCAGCTCTTGATTATTTTTTCGTTTAAACTGCCAGTTATTTTTTTTTTTTTTCATCCAATTAACAATGAAGTTTATTATTTTAGCAACAGTTTTTGGCAAAATTTGTTTTTGCAGAGCTGCAAATTGTTTTTATGAATGTGTAACAAACAGTTCTCTTTTTTATATTTTGTTTATTCCCGCTCTCTCCTGGCCAACAAACGCATATTGCAACTAGAGTCATTGTTTATTCAGCCAGCAATCGGCAAAATAAATCCTTTTTGACTGATAAAATTGTATTTGCCTCAATGACTCTATTGTCAGGGTTTTATCTGCTTGGGACTTAAACTACGATTGCGATACGTATGCGTATGTGTTTATGATTTGTAATTGTAGTTGAGTAAAAAGAGTAGATCTTCGAAAAGTCACTAAAGTGAATTTCTTTTCCATTTTTCAAATTTGGCTCTTTAACTTTTCGCATTGAATTTTATTAGGATTTGGAAAGAATAACCGTTTATTTGCTTGTATGTTTATTTCTGTTAGTCAGTCAGTCAGTCAGGCATTCAGTCAATCAGTTGGTCTACGGCACTGGGGGAAATTGTATTTTGTTTGTGTTTCATTTCAGTTGTGTCCTTTTTGTTCGTAATGAATTTAATCCAGTTTTACAATTGTTGATGCGTAAATGTTATGTTAATTTTTTCTTACTTGTTGGTTTTTAAATATTAATTAGTTTCGAATAAAAAAACATCTGTTTTGGATGAAATATTTGTTTGGAAACTGATGAATACGTTATAGGATAATGAGTGTTATACAAACGATTTTTATAGATCTTGTACTCAAAGAAATAAAGCGGTCTAGCGGCTGAAGAGCAATTTTCTAATAATTATTTGTTATCATGCGTCGGCAACTCGTGGAAAGTATAACAAATATTACATAAGAAAATATAAAGATAATAATGCTTAAAAAGCTTTGAAACTCATCCAAAGCAAAAATGTGCATATATACTTGATAAAATAGTTGTTGCATGGCGCCAAGAATATTTTTTACTCGTATTCATTCAAAAAGTATTGAATATCAATTAGAAATTCCTGATATTGTAGAAAAATTTTATTTTATTTTAATGAAATTTTTATTAATTCATTCTTTTGAAATTTGTCACAATTGTATTCCAACTAATTTGTAAATTGAATTTTCTTAAATTCAAGATCATCAATTTACCTAAATTTAACTACATTAATTTTTTACTGTAGGTAGGCCACACCGGAAAATTTATGAAATTATTAATATTTCAAGCCCATAAACGAATTTATGTTTTAAAACTTACACCACTCAGTCTTAAATGCATTGTCTTAGGGGCATTCAACTGAAGCCATGAAATTATTTATTTCGCTAAAAGGATGCCAGTTTTACGTTTAAATGCTGTTTGAAATGAGTAAGACTTTACTAGTGCGTATGTCATTTTACCTGAATTATATTTATGAAAAATTCTCTTAAAATCCTCTAAGGGGATAAGCTAAGAAATGCCTTTTAGAAAATATATCCAAATTTCAAGAAAGTTGTGAAAATAAAAGGGAAATTATTTCGAGGGAAAATCGTACTTCATACATCAGGGAAAAGCAAATATTTCGAAGGAAAAACATTCACGATAAAGGTGAATATCTTTATATAGAAAACTTCCACTCAAAAGTGCATTTTATTAGCTTTCAAGGACCTTGCAATGCACCAGTAACCTGTTTCCTTCTTAGCGCAATAAATAAATTTGTAAGTAATTTTAATAAAACATCATTTCAAACGTTTCTCAGTTGTTGTTAACGTTTTGCAATAACGTATAGTACAATTAGGTGGCATATAGCCGGCTTTGAAAATTAACAAAATAAAGACACAGGCTTTCAATTAGATTCCAGAATTTTTTTAGTTTGTGTAATAATCCAGGACAAAGTCTTAAAAAGTTTCTTTAATTCATTAGTTATGTCGATATTTTTATAGTCTTTGAGTATTGCAATATCTATGTAATCTAAAATAAAATTTTTTTTTAATAATCTTCCTTATTCTAATTGTCGTCATCGTTGTCATATCAAGTCGATATTAAAAATATTTTAGTTCTGTACTCGTTGTAGGCAGTAATTAAGTATTATTGATGGCCACTTGCCATTTTATAAGCCTTAATAATAGTAATAACTTACAAATAATATACAATTGCTGTCAACAGCGACCCTACAGTTGCCAAAATATTGTTGCCGACTTCGAGTGACGTCGACTTCGACAAATATTTATGCCGACTTCGTGTGACATCGACTTCGACAAATGGAATATGGAGGAATAAATAAATTAATTTTTTAAAGAAATTACTCAAAGAATATCGAAATAACGAAGTAATTAATAATAAAAACTTTATGAGAAGATCTTGTGCTGCACTATTACACACATTAGATTTGTTAAAAAGAAAAGCATCTACAACTATCATTTTGTAAGGAGTTCTAAGTCAGTAAAAGAAGCTTTAAATATAATAGGACCTATTTGAAATCAACAGAATTCCATTTTCTCAATCCTGAAAGTCAAATATTAAGGATAATAATTACCTATGTATTGGCATATGTATGTGTGTTGCATTAATTTTTTAAACCTTAAAATAAAAATGTATAATTATCGTCTACAATCCTGCTATCGATATAAGAATTGCTAATAAGACTCAACGGGGTGGATTGAAGTTGCGATTTTTTTCTTTGGGCATTGTTCCCCAAAAGATCTTCATATTGCCGATCATTTTTTGCAAGAAAACAACTTAGATTTCTAAAAAAAAGAAATCTGCTATTTTTCAATTGTTACAATTTGCCCTCCTCAATTGTTGGCTTTTCGTATGTTGCAATTGAATTTCATGAGATGATCATTTAAGTGTGTGTGAGTGTAAGTCTCACAGAAGTATTGGAATAAGAGTACGTGATGGTTTTTGATGAGTGGACCTCCTGGAGGTGAGAAAAGAATGAATTACGTGAACAATAAACACTTATCTCTTATAATGAAGTTCACTGGTTCTGATTACTTTCTTGCCACTGGGATTAGGATAAATATCCACAATCAGTACACGGGTTTGTTATGTTCGTTATTGTATGATCTATGTATGTGGATGTATGTGTATGTATGTACATATATGTGTGTGTGTGTGAATTTATCCGTGTCTTTAGATTGTCTTAAAGAATTTATAGTGAAAAATGAGTTGCCCGCATTTTTTAAGAGATTTATATTTAATAAAGACGAAATTTAAGTGTTAAGTTTTGTATGGCTGTGTTTCGGTGGCCAAAGAGGGATGTTTTTTAGTTCGAAAATGTCAATTCTACAATGTGACATGACTACCGTGTTATCGTTGTGTATATTTTATATTCCTTGTCAAGGACTTTTTAGTTAACAAGTGTTATTTGAGCTGTAACTAATGGTTTTTGAAGTTTCTTAGCTTTAATATATTGAGATAATTTTTTTTCCAAAATTGCTTTTATGCATTGTAAAATTTATAAAATTGTTTACTTGATGTCTTGATGCTTTAAGTCTTTACCTTTTGTTCTTGTGCAAGGACCACCATGATGCAAACTAAGTGTGTGTTCCATTTCCAGCTAACCCATAGATATGTACTCGTATATTGATCAAAACATATTGAAAGAATCTTGAACTAAAACGAAACTTAATAATGTGGTAAATATTCTTCCCAAATTTCTAAGTTATAGAGAAAATCCATTGTGTGAAGGCCAAGGAAAATGTAATTTAGTGCATTCAAATTTTTGCGACTGCACATAATAGAAGCTTGTATATATGTATGTATATAAGTAAATACCAATAGACAGAACAACTGCTTTTACGAAATTATTTTTATTTTTTTAGTTTGTTTTACCAAACGAAATATAATTATGAAGGTACAATTGAAACTTTATAGGAGTTTCGTCATACAGAAAATTAAACGATATGAAAATTTTTTATACAGAGAAAAACTTGTCGTTTCGCGCAACAATGATTTCTTCATGGTCATTTCGTTAGTAAAGTTCATCCTTCCATAAATAAATATTTTCTTAAATAACTACCAATATGAGTACTAACTTGGGAAACATTCCAAAGGACTGTGTGAAATAACGCCTATTGAAGAAAGAAAATTAAACAATTCCCTCATCAGATAAATAAATTAAACTTAACATAATGAAATAACTCCCGTCGAAAAGAAAATGGAAATAAGTAACAATAAAATAAAACCCACAAAATGTGAAATAAGTCTAAAATATAGAAGAGATTAGAAAAGTTAAGCCGAGTTTTGGCATACCTCATAGGAGAACACTGTCGAAGGACGACCATGCAGAAGTAGTTATTTCACTTTCCTTTATTTAATAATTGCTCACAGAAAAAAATATGTCCAAGCTCGGCTTCATTCTCTGAGGAATTTCTGCATTGCCAGCCTTCGGCCGGGGACAAAAGCTTTCACCCCTGTGGCATGCCTAAGGTCCGCTTCGATTTCTAAAGTATTACTGATTTGCACTCCTTCGAACAGGTGCAACGATTTACTCCCCTGTGAGATATAATACGCCTCAGCACGAAACAATTTTCTAAAGCCTGTTTATATTTTCGGTATGTTCTTTTGCAATATGTCCGAAATTTTTTACGCTTTCTGAAGCTTTTCCACATTGCCGTCCATCGCCCGTATTGAAGGATCTTGTTCCCGGTGGTATGTCTAAAACCAGATTTTCTTTTTAAGGTATTTCTGCGTTGTTTTGTAAGGCGAAGCTAGTCTTAAGTATGCCATAGGGCAGTAAATCCTTTTCCCAGCCAAAGACCGGCAATGTAGCAACACTTTAGAAAGCGAAGCTGAGTTTAGACACAAAATAAAGAGGAAAATTCCTTGCCAAAGGCCAAAGGCCAGCAAAGCAACATATCTGCGGCTATGGGCTTAAGCAAGTTTCTTCTCTATGCGATATTATTAAAATAAGAAAAGTAAGAAACGTTCTAAAAAAATTAAATAAGTACGAACTTATTTTTTCGATGAAATTACACCAAAAAAATTTATTAAATTATTCCCAAGAAAAAGTAAATAATTTCCATTATTTCATAGTTCAGTAACTCCACATTTTTATTTTTGGGCGTTAAATTAAAGTGATATTTTCATGTTGTATTCAAAAACAAATGAAACTGTTTTCATGACGAAGACATCCATGCATCTTAAGAAACAATAAATTGGTCTTATTTTTCCTGTTGATTGATTTTAATTTCTATATTGTAAAGAAGAGAGAATAATTTATAAATTTTTATTGCCATAACGATAATTTTTATTGAAAAATTGAGCTTATTTAAGTGTAGAAATAGGGAAAATTTGCGCAAAGCTTAATGACTCTAAGTCAATCTCCTAAAAACATTTTTAAACCAGTTGAATTCTCTTGGACAAGAATTTAGCTCGTGACCATTTATTAAATACTTAAATTTGAAATCTATTATTTGGGATATTCCCCCCAACTAAACGTTGAAACAATTAGAGTTCCAACAAATTTGTTATCTGGTAGGTAAGCCAGATTGAAAACATTCCACCTCATATTTTTTGGCAAACAAATCAAACAATTGGAGTTGCAACAAATTTGTTTGTTATCACAGATTTAAAATATTCAATCTCATATGTTTATGCAAAACAAATCAACTACAATATGAGAATTTTCTATTTTATATTTTTATTACAAAATACATAATCATATACCACGTTTATACGCACGTCTTATTTGCAAATAGAACTATTTGCAAATAACTAATTCACTGTTTATACGGGAAATTGCATACAGAACTTATGTTATTATTAGTGATGCCATGTGACGAAAATAATATTGTTTGGTAAGTAAAACACAAAAAACGTTCATGAAGTGGCAACGTCTTACTTTTTATTTGCAAATAGTGTCACGAATTGTTAAGTCAGTTAATAAGTTACAATAAAAAAGTTATACGGCAACATTCTTCTTTTTTATTTGCAAATAAGACGTGCGTATAAACGTAGTAATAGTAGACTTAGAATGCTTTTATAGAAATAACACAAACAATTATACTCAACATGACTCTGACCATTTGTTTTAGCGACCAATAAAATATCGACATATAAACGCCAGTGAACCAAAAAACAAAATTTTTGAAAATGTAATTATTAGGTTTAATTTTCAGTGAATTTCTTTCTTGTTATTGGTTGAAGTAGTCTATATGCATGCATTTGTTGGTGATAATTCCACCGCGTCAGTGGATCTTCAAGGATCTTACGTAAAAAGTAATCAA
Organism: Germaria angustata; assembly: GCA_963681545.1. NCBI lineage: Eukaryota > Metazoa > Arthropoda > Insecta > Diptera > Tachinidae > Germaria > Germaria angustata. The sequence goes on along the minus strand of OY812998.1, from coordinate 56,719,090 downwards.
ACTCGTCCGCTTTAGTACAAAATCTCATGGACTAAGTGAGAATTACAAAAATTCAACTAAAAATTTATACAAAATAAGAAAAATTTAGTGTTATTTCAGAAATTACGAAAGTTTGCAAAAAAATGTTTTTTTTTTTAAATCACTAAACGCAGCGTAGGCTCTAGTTCGAAATTTTTTCAAGTCAGACTCAAAGCGGATATGATGAAACTTCAAAATGTATTCAAAAATGATTAAAACTGAAGTAAGGCTACTATTAAAGTAGTATTTCTTTAGAGGAAAATGCCAAAATTTTGCAAGAAATTGCTAATATCGGAAAAATTCCTAATATAAAACTGAAAAACAAAACCCCTTTTAACACCAATTTATTAAAATTACACATTTTTTTATTTTGTGCAACAAGTGATTTTCCCCCACTTTCATCTACAGTCTTTTGTAATTTTTTTTAACCTTACGTGACGCCGCGGTCGGCGTCGGCTGAACTAAACTATGCCGACGGTGGCAATAAGTCTGCATAATTTTTTATAAATAAAACTTTTATGTACATTTTTGTATTTACATAGCAGTTTTTTTTTATTTGCTACGTCCAAGTTTCAATTATAAATATTAAGCTTTTTAGCACAAACTTTGCAGTACAAATTACACTATTCAGCTTTGGCATAAAAAGTATGGACGCATTTTTATTATAATATAAAACTAAGACAATAAAAACTATTTTTAGCTAATGATTGTTTCCGTCAACGTATACTAACATATCGATCCTTTAATTCAATACCAAAGTTTTTAAGTTATTGGTGAAAAAGAATTCCTCTCTACATATAGGGAAAAACAAGATCCTATCTAAGGCCATATAGCCATATATCAAAAAGTTTTTAACCACTGAGGAAGTATTCCTCAATATGTTCTTTCCATGCATAAGAAAAATAAGAATTATATCTAAAGACAAACCGAAATTATAACACAGAGTGTCGCTATGGAAGCTGGCACTTTAAAAAAATCAATCGTATTATAAATTATTCTCATAAATGAACAATTCTGACTCTAATTTCTCATTTTTTCACTTTTGAGCAGCAAGAAATAAACTATAATTTTCACATATGAATGAAGAAAAACAAAATTCTACCCTTTCAAACAGGTATGAGAAGCACCGGAAAAATCTAAGGTGTACACGCTCATCCACTGATTGAGTGGCGGATGAGCACATTTCAGTATTCTGATTTGTGCACAGGCCGATCATTATTTACCTAATGAGGGCGTTGCTATCGTTTCTTGTTTAGTTTTCATTTATAAATTATGAAGGTTTTCGACTTTAACGAACAATAAAGCAGCAACTGGAATCAAACGAAACAATAGAAAGGAAATAGAAGGAAATATGTGGTTTTGTGTTTTGAATATGAAAATATTTAAATATTCCTCTACGACGAATAACATTGGCCCACTAAAACACGTTAAGCCCTAAGGAACATTGTAGGAGACAAAATATTTAAAATATAATGTCGAAAAGAGTGAAACAAAAGGTAAAGAAATGTCTTAAATTGTTTTCTTTCTAACACAGGCGACTATATAAAATGTTTAGACATGACATAAGCCACAATCATATGCTACTGATTATTCTAACAGTTAAGCAAAATCCGTCCTTAAGGGAAGGAAGCCCAGCGAAAGAAATGGAGTAGTTTGATTGAATAACATAAATATTCAAATATGAAAAATTTGACTCGGTGGAAAAACAAAGATTTTTAGTTGTTTTTGGTTCTTGAAATGCCTCTTTTATAAACCACATCAACAAAACCTTAGTCACAGGAAAATAATTTTGGGTTTCGCATTTTGAAAAATTGTCACTGTTTGATAGTAACAAAGCAGAATTTGTGGATTAAAATTAGATAAGAGCTGACAGTGCACTTACATTTTATTTGAAACTTAAAAGAACGCTTGGCCTTTGGGTGGTTCAATTCTATGTATAAGACGTTTAGGCTAACTTCGTTGACTTAGCATAGCAAACGGCAAGGCTGATGCAGCCATGAAAAAATTCCATCTTTAGTTGTAGTTGATGTCTCTGGCATAAGCAATCGCGGTGGTTTTTGATGAAACCCAGTTTTATTAATCTTTAATTTTTTATTTTTAATTCAATTTTGGTAATTAAGGCCACTAATGAATATCCTTTTTATTACTATTAACGATTTGCGTTGACCATTCTCTACAGACAAAAATTTTTCACAAGGACATATAAAAGTGTTGATTCGCCTTGGCATCAATCTCCCTAAAATAATAATGTTTAAATTATCTATCGGTAGATTGAGAGAGCCTTCCAAACTTAGTTCAGTTATAAGAGTGTAGCATAATTTGAGAGGACCTACTAGCAGCCACATTCTCATCGACTTGCTTCTAGTCTTTTGTTTTTGACTTTTGCCGTTTGAAAGAGGAAGCCGGATTTAAGACTACTTCAGGTCAAGCTACAGGTAGTTTCAAATAGAAAATGAGCGATAATATGTCTTCTTAACGAGGAACAAATTTGTGAATAAGGGAGCATATCTGACTGGGTTGTAATAACTGCACTATTAGAAGGATCAGCTTAATATTCAAATATGTGTATTTGAAATACAAAAATTAAGTAAATACACATATAGAAAAACAAAACTTAGTAACAAAAGGCCAGGATAATATTTTGGCTTAAAGACATTTTCATTTTTGCTGTATTTGAAAACAAAAACAGCCAGAGTAAGACAAGTAGTAAAACGAAATCCTGCTTTAGCCGTTTACCAAAAGGGTAATCTTGCCCATTAAAACCTATTTGCATCGACGGCGTTTTGCTTTAGTAGGTAATTGCGAAGAGATAATCGTGGAAATGATCCAAGCCTCTTTTTGCATGAGGAACGGATAAACACAAAACGGATCAGCATGCGATTGAGCGGATGAGCAAAGGGATATATCAACCAACCTACTGGCCACAGCTTAAAAGTATATGTGTACACGCATACAAAAAGGCAAATGACAAAAAGCAAGAAACTGACAGATAAAATTTAAATAACACTGCTCTCGTAAATACATCTACTTAGTGCAAGTACAGATTTAATTTGCACTGCTCCAGCTAAAGGTTTACACGGGCACTGGTTGCAATCATTGGAAAACTTGCGCGATTTTAGTTAATCTTAACTAGATACTTTATTAAGGAGAATTTGACAGGTACTCCCTTGTACACTCAAATGCCTTAGATTAAAGGCAGTTTCGTTGAGTGTATCGTTAAAATTTGTTAATACCCAATGGCTCACGACAAGGCAATTTCAATGAAATAAAAATGAATTAAATATTTATGGATTTAATCCGCTAAAGACGGACACTGGTAAGATTTGGGTTAAGAATTTCGCTAAAACTATCAGTTTGTTTATTATACCCTCTTCTGCGACCTTTGCTTTTATTTATTAGTCTGTGTGTTGAGGCAAGCCTATCTTGGAAGGATTTTAAGTGACAGGGATTAATAACATTACTTAACCGCATGCTCACCCACTTTTGTTGCGTGGATAAGGGCTGTTAAAGACTTGTGCTACTGGTTTTCGCATTAATTTGGTTAAGATAATATTTTGAGTGGTAGTTTTCTTGACTTCGAATATAAATCAGAAATCAGACGAGCGTCTGTAAGTATTTTTATGCCTAAAATATGGAAAGTTTTAGAAAAATAATGAATGGTGCACAGATAGATATTTACTTAAAATTAATTATGTTACGAATAAACAAATTTCAATATAAAAAATAGCAGTATTCCACTTCTAATAATGAACATTAAGGAATTTCCATGATAAACACAAATAGATAAGTAGCCTTAAAGGAATTGAAAGCGTTTTCATAAAATTATTATTTTTTAGTTTTTAATTTTAAACAGCATGAGTGGCACAAAAATCCAATAGCCTGAAACATTTCAAATTATAATAGCGAAAGAAGGACTCTCTCACTATAAGCCGAACAAGAAGAGCTAAAGAAGACTTAAAGAAGTTTTTTTTTATAGAATTGGCTCAATTTAAATAATTAATATAACTTCGAAATTGAGAGATGAATACTTTCTGTTAGTTAAATTTATAAATTTATATTAAAATTGCAATTAATTTTAAGCGAAAAAAATAAAACAGAAAAAATCAAAGGGACTACCTTCTAATTTATATGAGTAAATATAAAATTAATTAGGAAATTATAGCATTTTCATTTTAAAATTCGGTTTTCTTCAAACACTTCAAAATAATTGAAATATACACACTTTTATGAACGATTTAATGCTTTCAGCTATATTTTTCAGCTTACAAACAAATAAAAAAACTTAAATTGAACAAAAATTCATGTCTTTTTATTTCCGGCCACAAATTGTACTTTACCCCATTACACCCACAAAAGTTTGAAACTTTTTAGCCTCTGACCATATAAGTTAGCAGGTGTTTTATAGCTAAACTATATAATAGAAACGATAATTTAACTAATAATTATGACATCAGATGATGTCACCTGCTTTTAATAATTATTTAATTGCTTTTCTGGCATATTAAAAATTCTGCGGCACGCAAACAAGCATCACACGGTGGGAATCCTGGGAAACTTTTATTTCCTATATGCTCAATCGAAAACGTCATTTTTTATAGCAATCAAATATTAAATAAAATCATCCAACATCATCAAAATCATCGACAAACATTTTACTTCAGAGAGGGAAAAGGTTCATATGGTTGTGTTTTTCTAAAACTTGAAGCAGCAAAAAAGTGGTGAAAATGTAACATTTTGTAACTAAAACAAATAACTCAACTGCAACTGCAGCAGAAGGTCATAAAGAACAAACAATACTAAAACACCTTCCTTTGCCACTCTTCAAATGAAAAATATGAAAAAAAAAACTTTTTTAAACAAACTGGGCCATATGTCAAAATACACAAGTAATATGAATTTCATTGAATTCATCAGCGTCGTAATGCAATCAACAACTACAACAACAACAAAATCATCACCATCATCCCTAATGAAGGATTTATAAATGAAACTCATATGCGCTCGCCCAACACATGTTGGTACATTTCAATGAAAATTTATTGAACAGAATGAAAAACATTCCTTAGCACTTGAATTTGCTGTTGAAGTTCACACACGTAAATATAGTTTTGCTGGGAGTTTTTTTTTATGCGGAATTTGAAACTTTTGAAGTGGCTGTGGTAACAATGCCAAACAGGACAAATAAAATTAAGTTCACAATGAAGCCAGGACAAGCACTTCAATAATGTAACAAATCGACTTTGACAAAGGAACTTTATAAACTAAAATTTGTTACTTGAAATAAAGAAATAATGACCGGCAGTGACTGCAAGAGGAGAGCTATACGGAAAAAATAGGCTACTGCTTAGAATTTCAATTCTAGCAATTTAGTTTTGTAACATGTCTTATAAAACTGATTCTAATTAGCGAATTATAGTGATGCAATGGATATATAACATTTCACTCACGATGGTACTAAATGATACATACGTGTCTATAAAGAAAAACCAAAAATGATCACGGAAATCTATGCCCATAAGTTACTCACAAAATGTGTAACTTTAATTAGCGATGATCTTTCCTTATTTTTAGCATGATATAATCACGCTAAACGTCTATATTTTACACTTAAGTTCATACACGTGATCATTATAGTGATTTTCTTGATGAATATTGTGTATGTATATGTATAAAGGATCGACAATTATTTATATTTTAAAACTAAAAATTAATTTTAATTGTTTAGCCAGACCCTAATTGAATACAGAAACTACGATCATGCGTGACTATTAAAAGTGCAATAAGCGTTGCTCATCTAAAATTAAAGTAATGCTTTCGAGAACCTTATCAGTTGATCGTTAAATAACAAATAGGAAATTAAAAAGATTTTGATTTAGTTTGTTAGGTTGTTAATGGTTTTATATCAACTTCATATAATTATACAGTAACTTGCAAACAACATTTATGTTTATTCAAAATAAATACATATAGATCGCATGTGGATGCTAATTGGACTTTAGAAAAAATAAATATGAATTACAATATCGGCAGCAGGACTCGATAATTAGTTTCTACTTGACATTCGTTGAAACCTAGACCGTAATTAAAATGAAAAGTCTCGTTGAGTCAAAATCAAATTAATTCGAATAGACAAGGCTTAAATTTTTTAATATATAATAAATATATAATAAATAAATATAATACCCTTAAATAAATTAAATTAATATTCGTTAAAAATATATGAAATATTCACTTGGTTAACGATACAAAAATTTCATTAAATTTTTTGCAAAAATGTTAATAGCATTTTTTGTTAATAAGAGGAAAGTCCAATCAGTTGGTTGAATAAAGTAAAGCTTTCTGCTAAAATCTTTAAGTATTATTTATTTATTTTTTTTTTTATATTTTTATAATATTTGTGGGTATAACCCATGTCCAGTCTTTAAAAAAATTGCGTAAAAATTGAGCCTGCGTCTGGGATATGCGTATATACGAGTATATATGTGTGTATAATATTTAATTTTAAATTAATTTTAATAAATCAAATAACTGAAAAACAAAATTGTCGATTTGAAAATAAAATAGAGAATTGAAGCCTCATACGCAGTCTAGATTCCAAATATTAAAGTATGTGTTCATATCCGCCATTTTATTTTTGAAACTATAATTGTTTAAGCGACTAGTTGGGAAGAATATCCCAAATAATAAACTTCAATATTAAATATTGAAAAACATTTTATATATGCAGTCTGATATTTGGTGCCACGATTAGCTGGGCTCTTACGTATGTAGAACTAGTAAATGGACCTTAATACAAAAAAACTAATTTTCATCTGGAGGAATTGCTTCACTTTATAAATATTCTAAGAAATCCAACGCCTGATCATAAAATGGAATAATGTTGCTCAAATCCAGAGTTTTAAAAATCAGAAACGAAAATTAATAATGAAAAAATTTTTTTTTTCTTGTAGTGTAAAAAGTTTAAATTTTTTCAAAGGGTTATTTTATTTGTTAAATTTTTTTGCTTTAAATAAACTTTTAATTTTTATTGAGAAACAAATTTGTTGTAGTTGATAAGAAATGAATACTCAACTATATTGGCAGTAAACAGATTTGCATATAGGCCGAAAAAAGATTTTAAAAAAAGTTTTAATACAAGCCGCATGTAACAAAGTTGTTAACTACACCACCGATTTAAAGTAGGGTATGCACAAAGAAGCTTTTCCAAATCAATCTCCCTGCACATGACGCTATTTCACCACAAAAATAACAAGCGACAATATCGCAAATGTAACTATCGTGGAACACATATTACTTTTGCATTTTATACATGAACAACAGAAGCAGCAACAAAGGTCGAGTAGAAGCGGCTTGTTGGCACGTTGTGTGATTTATTGAATGTTTTTTCGCTCTATGTTCGACAGAACTTAATCAAAACTGCCACTTATAAATTAAGGTTTTCTTTATAGAATTAAAAATTTTGGTTTAAGCCTAACGCTCCCAGGATATTTGTGTTCTCGTTAAACTTTCATCCTTTGTACGATCCTCATAAACAATAGGGGTTGTAAGTATATTTGCTGTACACAACTATTGTTTTATTGAATGCTGTGTTTTAACCACAAAGGTTATGATTTCATAATGATTAACACTTCAGATCGGTATGGAATTATTTTTTAGTCCTCTTTTTTTAAATTTATTTCAAATTGTATGCAGATCGATTTGAAGCTAAGCAAATTTGTTACACAATCTCAAGAGCTTTTCACAAAATTAAAAATTTTATACCACGTTTTTAGGCATAAGAACAAAGTTCAAAGTGTTGAAATGATGAAGTGGTTTTGTCTGGAATTATTTCTGGCATAGAAAAAATTATTTTGATCAGTGTGACCTTTTTTTAATTGCACATTGAAGTCGACATGTCAACTGGAAATATAATTTAATGAATCGCGAGTCCACAGATTCAAGAAGCAACTATTAATATTTGAGCCTTAATTCTTGACGCTCATCATGTTAATTTTCTAAATTGTGTTTGAGAGTGTGTGTGTGTTAATAACATAAATTCAGGGAAAACTATGTCAATTTATACCAAGACAATTTTCTTATAACAGAATGCTCTAACTTCTTTTTTATTTTGTTTTTTATTTTCCATCACAAATACCATCATTGTCACATAAAAGGCGACAAATTATATAAGGGTACTATAAGAAATAAAAATAAAAAGATTCAAAACCAAAATAAGTTGTTTGTTGTATTGTTTCTAAAAAGTTTTCTAAAACTGTTATGGTTATAATTTTTCTAATTCACAAGTAGAAAAATATGATTTAATTCTTGAAATTCTCATATGGTATTTATGGGGTTTTCTATAAGCATATGAGTTTGAAAGCTTTTTTAACACAATGGAAAAGACTACAGATCATTTCGTTAACGCCAATGAGATTTAGACTTATGGACAGCGAAGTCTACAACAAAAAAAATTTTGTTAATTTTATCATGCAAAAGAATATATACTTATCAAACCCGATATCAAAATAATCATTTTCTAACCTTCAACTCTCTGGGATAATTAGGACAAATAGGAAAAAAGTTTGAAATCCACTCAAATATTTTGAATGAATTAATTACTGTGTGAGCAATTGCACACTTCATCAGCATTTAAGTTGACCTTTTTACATACATCGTTGAAACAAGGATTTTGTTTGTCAACACATAATTTTCAGAAGAATTGAAGGAAACGCTCTACGAAAGTCTTCTTAATCAATAATCAAGATTTGATATCTAGATTTGTGACTAACCTAGGAATACCATACACTTATGTATGTATATTTATGTAAAGTTGGAACAAATAAAATTTAAAATACTTATCCCTGCTTGTACTGTAAATTTCTTATATTTGATTTCCCTATAAGGCAAGTCGCTGCTGTTAAACATTATTAAAAACCGAAGAAAGTTTCCTGTCATTGGACTGACACAAATTAAAAAAGGTTTGATTTGAGATATAAAACCTAATATTGGGTTATACCAAATTAATAAATAAAAGTCTCAATGTGGTTACTGGATTATAAGCAGAAGTTTTTGCAAATACCGCCAAGACAAAATGGTGACCATAAGCACTCAACATCAACCATGAAAACACCTTAATATATATTAGAGTGATGCTGTTATTTTTTTTTCTAAATTGTTAATAAATACAATTGATTAAGCTGATAGACGATTGTTGCTAATGCTTTAATCTTTGCTTAACCTTTAAAATTTAATGCAATAGTTTGAAAAAGATTCCTGTGAAATACAATTTGTCTGTTCTGTTGTTTTTATGTTTTCTAGACTAAAGTTTTCTAACTCTCATTTGTTCCTTGATAGTTTTTTTTTAAATCGTACGAGTTAAAACTCCAAAAAAATATCATCGCACTCTTAGACAATGATGTTTATTTATCTTTAACGCGTTTTATGATTAGGAATGACAGAAAAAGTTAATTTGACTGCTAGCACCCGAGTGTAGTGGCACAGATTTTCTACAAACGTCATAATTATTTAAACGAAGATTCACTTTAAGAAGAATACCAGGAATTTTATATTCTTCATCAGTCAAATTTTTTTGTAACGAACGAGGTTTGTGTACTCAGCTAAAGCTGCCCCTACTTATTTTTCACTTTTTATTTTTTATATATTTCCACATTAGTCTCTCTTAGGGACTAATTATTTGGTAGTACCAGCTAATAGAAGCTGTAGGAGATAAATAATATTACAAGGACAACCAACAATATAATATATCACATCTTTTTCTGTTTGTCATATAAACACATAAAGTTTATATGACAGAACATATATTTGCATATAATTTTTTCAGAGCATATATTTGCATATTTTGCACTCAAGAGCATATTTGACAAAAATTTACTTTTGAGAGCATATTTTTTATACATTTTCTTCGTTTTTAAGGTCTTTTTTGTATTTGTACGATTAACATTTTTTTGCAATATTCATGGATTATAAACTTCCATGTGATTGCATCCTTATTCGAAGCACATCAACGGAATTTAAACAAATTTCATTAAAAAATTTATAAAAAACTTAAAAAAAAATCAATATAAACGGGTATATAGTGATGAAATAGTGGATGCCAAAGGAAAAAATAAAGCGACAGTCATAGTCCAAATTTTTAGTTTATAACAAAAGTTTTTATTAAACATAAAAATTCTAAATAAAACTCAATCGCCGCAAGTGGATGATTCTATTAAAATTTTGGATATTAATTTTAATAAAGAATTTGTTATACTTTTTTTCCTTTACGCGGCTCCATAAATGGTGGAAGCTACCAAAGCCATTAAAATATGATGTTGATCATTATGAAATTATATACAAAATAATTTCTAATATTAAAAAGAGAAGCAATACAACATAAGACACAATATACATACAATATATTTGTGGGCGGCTAATTGATTCATAATATAATGAATACGAAGTTTTTTTTTTATGCACCAATCAAATCAGCGGATGTGGAAAGTTTTTCGTTTTTGAAGTTTTTTTAAAAGCAAAGTATTTTTGGTTTTGAGCCAACACGACGTAATTTACTGCAATTACAACAAGAATTAGGCTTAAATGTTTTACAGCCTCATATTTGTAGAATTTTGTTTACAAAAGTAAATGCTAAATTTCAATACATATTTTTTACATATTTACATACATACATACATATATATTTATTTATGTACATATGCAATGAAAAAAATACACAATACACAAAATTTGCTTCTAAGTTAACAAATTAAATTTATAAATTTGCTAAATTTGTTTAAATTTTTCATTTTTCAATGTTTGATAAAATTTTCTATTTACATTATTAAACATATTTTTCGTACATTAGAAAGTTTGTGATTTTCGAATAAGTTGAATGGAACAGAGTCGGATTTATTATTGTAGCGGAGTGACATATATTATTTAAAAGTTATCGGAACGACATGTTACTCCATAGTAAGCGTTCAACTGAAATAATTTTTTTATCTTTTTCTAACGATAAGAAGTTTTTTTGATTAAATAAATGGGAGAAAAGCTTTCAACGGTAAGTAATATAAAGGATGTATTAAATAACAGTGTTACTTAAGCTACGTACACACGGTTGGCAGATCTTACAATATTGCCAGTAAAATTGTCTGAAAATGTATTACAATCGTGTGAACTGCCAATTTTTTACTTACAACGTTGTCAGAAAAACCATTGTCAGTCCATTGTAAGACGACAATATTGTCAGGCATCTGACAACCGTGAGAACACCTATCGCAGGCATTGTCAGATAATTGGCAGACATTGTAAGGTAATTTTTTATTGGCAGATGTCGAAAATTTATGCACCTGACAATAACACCATTGTCAGAAAAATATTTCTATAGAAATAAAAATTAAAAAAGCTAAAAAAATTAAATACCAAAAATAAAAATGAATATGGCTTCTGATGATAGCACAGACATGATTGTTAGCAGTTTCCAGCCAATTGAACTGCCATGTTCAGTTCAGCCACAAACGGAGTCTGATGGAGCCCAGAAAACAAGGCCGAAACAAAAATCCTATCGAAAAAAAGGTGGAACCGTTTGGTCTCATGAAGATCAGCTAAAGTTGATCTCGGAAGTTGAGGTACGGCAAAGTTTATGGGACGCCGGTTGCGCCGAATATAAACTTCCCAAATATGTTTTGTGGCAGGAAGTGGCAGATACCATATCTGTTAGTGTAAATGATTGCAAAGCGAAATGGGCAAATCTGCGTACCTCTTTCAATTGCAATCTCGAAAAGATTCGTAAAAAAAATCAGGCCAGGGCACTGATGACAATTTTCAAATTGCTTGGCGCTACTTTAAACCAATGCTGTTTTTGGAAACAACAAAAGTACGCCAAGCCACACAATCCGTTTCTTCCATGCAACTGGTAAGTGTTGACATACATATTTAGAAATAAAGTGTAAAAAATAATGTATGTACTATGTGATTTAAAATTTTTTATTCCTACAGAAATCTGCAACCACAGATGAATCGATGCTTGTTGGATTAGGGTTCGATGAGGAGTTGGCGTCGATTTCGCCATGTCCATCAGCACAAAAACGCAGCCGAAAAAACACCTCATCATCGTCTACACCAGCAAGCAATGGTGGTCTAAAAGAGATGGCTTTAGAGGCACTCCAGTCATTGCGATCCGCCGACGCTCAACCAAAGGACCCATGCACGGCGTGCGGCGAATATATTGCCGCCGAGCTGATATTCTTTTCCATAATGTATCACACTTTAATAATTTAACTTTTTTTGTGTTATGTATATGTACATAAATTCAGATAATATTTTCTGACATATGCTTTGAATTTTCTGACAATGCCTAACAATTTTTGTCATCCAATAATATGACAATCGTGTGAACTGACAATTTTTGTTGGCACATAAATTCATTGTCAGACAATTAACTGACAATGAAATTGTAAGATTTTCTTACGATCGTCTGAACACACAATTTACTTCTGGGTGACAATTTTTCATTGTCACTACATTGTTAGTATGTTGCCAGGTCTTACAATATTGTAAGATCTGACAACCGTGTGTACAAAGCTTTAGAAATTTTGATCGTATCACCTAAATAAGTGTCAAATATTACTATGATTCGAAAAAGAAACTTTAAGGTAGTTCATACTACAGATACGAGTATGATATGAATAATGACACATTTTGAGTACTGTGGATAGACAACTAATGTATGAGAGTGTTGTAACTAGATGGTCCAAGTCTGAAAACATGCAAATCAAAATAAATCAAACCTCTTGCATAAATACTCTTAATTATAAGAACTTTATGGGAGGTATTGACAAACTGAACTGGAATATTACCAAACAATTAACGCCAAAGTATCGCTAGCGCATATTTGCAAAGCGTCTCCAACCCATCTTAAAGGTTATGGTCACGAATCCTAAGGTATTGAATTAGGGAAAGTTTACTTTGTCATTTAAATTGATTTGCCAAAATACAAGCCAATAAAAACATTATCTGCCATTTTAATGTCATACATGTTTTACCTCTTTAAGAAAAATGACTTCTCTCCTTGATTTTAAATCAACGTCAGTAGTCACCATAAGGAAAACTAACAATTCACCCCATTTTATTTAAAGTACTACAAAACACTAAGCATAGTAAACCTAAACAGCAACAGCTACATACATATACATATATAAAAAAAGAAAACATTCTTTTGAATTTAAATCAAAGCGAACAATAGACGGGGTAATAATGATGCTACAAAATAATAATCTCTTCTAAATAGTCGATGTAAAAACCGTTTATGCCTTATGGCACATTTAAAACTCGTACAAAAACTTGTACTTCAAAATTAATTGAAATGAAAAGAAAAATTACTAAAGAAAACCAAACATTATAAAAAAGTCCTTTATTAAGAATGCAGCTTACGAAGCATAATTAATTACTAACCATAAAAAATGTTTCATTTTTCATTTATTGCTTTAATTGAGATTTAATAAATTAACAATTACGATCGGAATATTTATTTTTGAGAAAAATCAGAAGTTAATATTTTAAAATCAAAGGTACATATGTATGTATAAAAATACTGCGACTTATCTGTAAGAACCTGTATGATGCTACAATAAACCTTTTGGGAATAAATTTATGGGTAAATATATTTAGGGAGAAATTCGGAGAACAAAACTTTATATTTGTATTTTTATAAGTATTGAAATGCTTTATAAGCTTCTTGGGCCTGAAATCGTTAATGTAAATAAAACCACTTTATTCCATTCTTTTCCCTACGTTTCGTAAATTTTTTGTTGACTTCATCAGGGGAATCTTAATATTATTACGTTGTTGCTTTGTTTTTACTTAATGGAAAGTAAAAACTTAAGTAAAAACAAAGCAGCAACGTAATAATATTAAAATTCCCCTGATGAAGTCAACAAAAAATTGACGAAACGTAGGGAAAAGAATGGAATAAAGTGGTTTTATTTACATTAACGATTTCAGGCCCAAGTACCTTATAAAGCATTTCAAAACTTATAAACAGAACATATATTTGTATTGTCTATGATATTGCCTCCACTCTTCTCTAAATGGCAAAATGACTAGGTATAAAAAATCTTACAACTGATTAATTTTAGAGATTTCAAATACAATAATTATACAGGAATCTTATACTCACGAGGGGAGTACAAACGTACTTAGAAAGTAGGCGCTGAAGGATACAAAACTTAGGTGGTACATAATCACCACTTTTGGATATACAGGAATCTCTGGCCCCTTTATGCGCATCGGTAGAATAAAATAGATCTTAGACCTTAGAAAGGAGCATCTGAAGCTCATGGTGGACATTACTACAAGGTTATATCCGATAGGTTGCATCACGGTACGTCTGAGATTCCCCTATGATAGCCAGTACAGGAGCTGCTGCGACGCAGAGGAGGAAGCATTAGTTCAGTTCATCCTATGCGACTGTGCCGAATATTTTTAAAAATTAATTTACTACATACTTCAAAAAAATATGTATAAGAATGCATAATACAATAAAAATTTACTCAAACTAGCCGCTTTTGGAAAAATTGTGATATACACTTTTCCATTTAATGGGATCATAAATAAAATAAACGTTCATTGAAAAAAAGAATTTGAAAGGGAGATTTAAAAAAAATAACCAATGTACCACAGTACATATTCTGTGTAAATAATAAGCAAAAATAAAACCAAAAATAAATAACAACAAACGAAAAACTAACCTTCCACCACTGCTCCAATTCAACACACTTGTCTCTTTTCCCCACTCTATTCTGGTGAATTCCATCATTTTAGTATTTGCATACTTATTTCATTTTACTCAAACCACAAGCATTACTCATTCCCACATACACACATGCCTTTTTCTTTAACAATGACAACAGCAACACTAGTGTGTAGCCTTTTTATTTCTTTTTTGTTATGCTTGGGTAAAATTAAAGAAAATTGCATTTTTGCCAAATTTTCACACACGTTTTTCTAATTTCGTCATCACGTTTCCACTTATATTTTCACATACACTTGAAGCTGATAACTTTGCCTTTAATTTGATATAACTTTTTTGCCGGCGCACTAATTACTTCTAACTAAATTTTAACTTTATAATGGCACAATTTAATAAGAAGAATTTCACAATGTTTAATAGCGAAAATTAAAAAGCGGACTAATTGACAGATTTGATTGACAAATGGTGGTGATGAAGTGTAAGAGAAGAGTAATATTTGATCTAAGAGACAAAAACGATATACACACCACATAATTGGAAATGGTGAAGAATAAAGTGTTATAGTCGATTCCACGGCGTTGTTTGCAATTGGGCCGCCTATCTTACGGCTCATTATGGCAAATTTTATATTTGCATTTCCATTTCTAACCTGGAATACCCTTCACCGTCAACTCAGACCGTATTATAACCTACATTTTTGGTTTGCAATTAAAGATTTTAAACTGGAAGATGTATGGTTTCAACATGACGGTGCTACGAGCCACACAACATGACCGATTTTGGTTTTATTGTATGGAAATTTCCAGAACGCATAATTTCATATTGTATTTCGTACGTAATGGCAAGCTCCAAGTATTATAATAAGATAAATAAGTATGTATTTCATCGAAATTATATCTTTATATGTGTTTTATTTAAATTTACTTCAGAAACCGAAAAATATGTAGATAACAATATACATACATACATACAGTATATTTCGTTTATAGCGAACCCTTAAAACGAACTTTCGCCTAAAACGAACCATTTTCGAAAGTATGAACTTTTATTTCTATAAAACCATGAAGATTGTTTCATTTATAACGAACACGCTTAAAGCGAACTTTCGGATATAACAAACTTTTTTTGCATGTAAATTGTTCTTTTTTCCCCTTAAAACGAACCAAGATAACTTTAAAATAACCACACTAGACGCAATCAATTTCTTGCAAATGGCATGGACAAAAGTCAGCAAAACTACAGTTGCAAATTGCTTTCGGCACGGTGGATTTACCAACAATGAAGATGGATTTAACTCCGAGGAAGATCTGCCATTAATAGAATTAATGGGAGCATTTACAGATGGTAATAAAAAAGGTTTTCTAAGTTGTCGCACATTTAATCAACCTTTATTTTTTGTATTTACAGTTGGAACAGAAAGTTTCAACGATTTCATATGTTTTGATGATGATCTTCTAACAACGGAAGTACTGGACGATGCATCTATTTTGCAGACCGTTTGCACTGGTGATGAGACCTTGATGACGATATGGAAATGGACAACGAAGAGCCAATCCGAGCTACTACTACCCTGGATGTAATGTGTAGCGTAAGCTGTGTAAGAAACTTTCTTCAGTCTAGCGACACTCCACAACAAATTCTTGACCACTTGGCCCAAGTGGAAGTGTATATAAATGAAGCCAATATTAATACTAAGCAAACTAAAATAACTGATTTTTATAAAAACTAAATAAACTTATTTTTTAAAGACTACAATGTTCTAAAATTGTTTTAATAAATAAATAAATATAAAATAAATACATGTGCACACACAACAATAATGGTTTCTTGATGTCTTCACTTAAAACGAACAAATTTGATCAGTCCCTTGAAGTTCGCTTTAAGCGAAAAGCACTGTATATATGTATATATACATACATATATATATATATTTGTATACATAGTTTTTTGTTTCGTTCAAAATTCAAGAGATCTATTACGTTCCACGACGTGAAAGAGGCCGTCACATAGTAGTGCGTAGTTTTCTTCAAGAAATACATATATGAATTTTATTATTTTTTAACATCACATAAATAAAAAAAAACTCGATCTTCACCGCCAAGTTCATTCAAACAGAAGCAGAATAATTTTAAGTAAGCATTGCTTCTAATCCTTGTAATAATTGAAAGCAATTAGTAATTTAAAAAATACCTTTTAATTGTCTTATGAATACCCCAGATTTGCCTTTGTAACAAAAGAGAAACAAAACAGTAGATGAATGTTGTATTATCCAGACATAAATACACAAATTTGCAGTAAATGATCAGCTAAAAAAACACAAAGGAAAATGCAACCTAAAGAACATAGAGATCAAAACTCTATGTATCGCCCATTTGTTGGAAGAAGGTCATAACTCATAAAATGTGGGTTTATATTAAAAATATATTGAAAACTAATCACAGATCTTCCGTTTTTGGACACTTTTCGTTATTTGTGAAACTACGTTTCAATTACTTATTTTCCATTCACATTTCGAAAAAAGTTAAAAAGGTATGATTTCACGGATAATTAAATAATATAAATCAATTTATAACAGTTTCAAATTTGATAGAAATATATAACAAAGCAATGGAATGAAATGTATTGTTTTGATTTCATTAAAAAAGCCATTTAAAATTGAATTTAAGGTTTATTTTATTGAGCCTATAAATAAAACTATATACATTTTAAGAACAGTAATTTAATATAAAAAAATATTAAATTATTTTTTGAGACATTCGTCTTTATTTGTAAAAAGTTTCTATGAAATAAAAACCGAACTGCATTCTGAAAACGAAGCATATTTTTTATATGATAAAAGTTTATTAACGAAACCAATACTTATAGCAGCAACTTACTAATGTCTTGAAATCATCACTATGCCAACGAAATTTCGCTTAACATTAGATTGAACAAAAATGTTGCTCGATATCTTTAATCTAGTAAAAACAGTCGAATTCGCAGTCGAAAGTCGCCAAACACGATAAGGTGGAATGTTTACAATCTCTGCAAAATATGCATTGTTGGAATAAATTATACAGACCAGAAATTATATGACCATGTGGTTTACATTTGGCACTGGCTCAATTGTCTGAATACAGTACAAAATTACCACCATAAACTTTTCGCATGTCCTTTAAACATAACCCCGCCATTTTCTGAGGAGAAAATATCATTAAGTCGGGAGCTTATGCAGGATAATGATCCTAAATCGTGTGATATACATATATGTGAAATCTTGGTTTCTAAAAAAATGTATTAATTAATTTAATTTCATTTTTAAAGAACGATTTTGGACATTTGTACGAAAATTTAAACTGAGCGCAATATATTGAAACTTGGTGCTCAGTTTCATATATTCATTTTTGCAAATTATTTTTAAGACCTTCTTTCTAATGTTTGTTGACTTTTATTTATATGGAGATAGAAAAATTTTAAAACATATTTTTTCCAACGCTAAATTTTACACTTTGCCAAGTAAATATGCCTGTTGTATTTATATTGTTGTATTTGTAGTAGAGTAACTTGAGTAACTCTTTTTTACCTCTCAAACCAATTCTTTTACTTATTACATCCTTGCAGCAAAGGAGCGATATGTACGATTGTGTATATATACGAATAGTTTGCTGACGGTTTGCAAAAGTTATAAGCAGGCAATGGCTAAAAATCCTTGTTGGTAACATAAACATTAACGGCTGGTTCATTCCTTTTGTGCTGAAGAAAAACTATTTGCCAAAGAACTTGGGATTTGCAATACTTAAGGACTTTTAAAAGAAATTGATGTGTATTTAATAGAAAAGAAAATAGAAAAAATACTGAAAAGATTTTTGATTTTTCTGACAGTTGTTGATGTTTTTGTTACCATGTGAAACCGCCTGTCAAAACTATTACAACAGGCCTTCCATTCGTTCTTATTTTATAAAAATGACTTGAAATTAAAAAGTGAAAAATCTCATAAAGAAGAAAAATATTTACGCATGCGTAAATTGTTGCAGATAGTGGTCTGTTGCCTGTTCAGTTAGAGCAGGAAATATTAGTACACCTTTTTGCGTAATACTCCTTGTGGCATTAAAGAAAATAAATAAATATAAATATAAATTATAGTAGATGTAAAAGTATTTGAGTTCTCATTATTAACTTGTTACAAGACTTTTTTTATTTGTTCAAAACCACATCGGCAAAAAAAATGATGAGGGAAAAAGAAAAATTTGTTTTGCTTTTCAATGGAATTTTGTTTGATATTCTACAACAGTTAATTGCATCTTAATTTTAAAGAAAACAATATGTACAATACATTTTTATTAATCCAAATTCAAATGAAATTATGTGACATTTTTGTTGCAATCTGACATTCATCGGAGTTTAACATTAGAAGCAGGATAGTCTTAACTTTTCTTTGAATTGAACTGCAGCCATTTGATACCATTGAAGACGATGGGAATGATTGCTCTTTTAACGTAACCATTACATTTATTTCCCAACAAGTTAAAAATACTAAATATTTTTATTCTACAGGTAGTTTATCCGTACATCAAATCTGAAAACTCTTGCTGGAGTTTGGAATCTGTTCAGCTTCTGTGTATATTGTGAAAAATGAAGTGGAATAGTATTCCCAATAACAAAATTTATAAATTATTCTTAAGGAACGATGTTCCATTGCTTCCAAAGTGCATTTTCAATGCATTTTTCATCTTAACAGGAAGTCAACTTGATCTGAATTACTTTTACAAATGTGTGAAAATTTGTCTAGTTTCCTTTAATATTTTTTTTTTATATAAAAAACATATTTCTTTACATCTATGTACATGTATTTTTCTGCAATTAATAATTAATACAATTACTTTCACCTAAGAAAAAAGAAATGATCAGGGTTGGCAAGTTTGCATCCTTCACAGGTGAAAGGCCTATTTGTTACCAGTTATAAATAATCAATCTTAATTTAATATAAAATTATTTTCTCTACAATAAAGAGTAAAATTGTATTCTTCCAAACACAATGATGAATTGTTACCAAATGACAAGTCTATGTTAAAATTATTAGAAATTATCCGAATTCGCTTTCAAAGATTAACCTCTATAAGTCTAGAAAATCAAACAGTTTCCTTATTTTTAGTCAAAGGAAAGCTAAGAATATAAAAATAAATTTTTTTGCTTAGTCTGTTAAAATACCAATTTAAAATATATCGTTTTTTTTAATTTATAAAACAATACAGTTTAATTTTGTATGTAAAGTTTTTAAGAAAACACTTAATTTTTGCAATTTGTTAATAATACTGTTGAAATATTTGAGTTTTGAAACTCTCTTAATATAAACATTTTCGGGACAGTATATGCCTCAATTGTATTTATATAAAAATTAACAACAACTAAATGAGAATTATAAGCAACAGCAATAGTTTTCATGCTTAAGTTTTCATGTGTTATATGTTAATATAATTTTTATTTGCATTAATTTATGGAGAATGTTTTTTTATCTAAGCCAAGAACTTTTTAAACTAAATTAATAAATTAGCTTCATATACATAGTAAATAAATAAATAAATAAAGCAATCAATAACGCATTTGAATCTTTGATTTCATAATCCACCACAAAAAACAAATATTTTATAAATATTGTAGAGGCCGAATTACGGCATTCGATATCCATCGTAATTCTTACAGAGCTAGTGGCCACCCAGTGGCTGAAATTTGTCCAACTTTTAATGTTTAAGCAATTTTAAATCAAAATTTACAAACATTTGCAAACGTGCAACATTTGCTTCCAAATAACTATTACCACGTTTATACGTACGTCTTATTTGCAAATAACTAATTCACTGTTTATACGGGAAATTGCATACAGAACTTATGTTATTATTAGTGATGCCATGTGACGAAAATAATATTGTTTGGTAAGTAAAACACAAAAAACGTTCATGAAGTGGCAACGTCTTACTTTTTATTTGCAAATAGTGTCGTTATTCACGACTTGTTAAGTGAGTTAATAAGTTACAATAAAAAAGTTATACGGCAACATTCTTCTTTTTTATTTGCAAATAAGACGTGCGTATAAACGTAGTATATAATTCGCATACTGGTCGCAATTTGGTAGTCGACTGCAGAAATAGCGCATTTTGAATTAGATTTCCATGAACTAACTTAAGCTAATTACAAATTAATGAAGAATTTCTTCAAAATTGATGTATTTATCTATGTACATACATATGGGCCTATATTCTCTGAAGCGAGTCTGTTGTATATCCTTTGTTTTTAAGGGCGTTTTAAAGCGTTCGTTTATGTTTTTTTTTTTTCTTAATATTTGCTATGCATTTGCGATTTGGTTTACTTTATGGGTTATATTCAAAACCCTCTATATTTATATTTCTCTACTGAAACGTTGTTATTGTTAGTAGAGGCACTTTTAAGTAATAAAATTTGAAATTCTTCTTGAAGATTTGCGTCCTTTTACACCAAAAATATTTAAAGCCAAGAATTTCGAACATAAGTTATTGAGAGAATTTTAATTGTTAAATATTTCCAGAATTCAGCAAAAACAAAGTTCACTAAACAGTGACTTTTAACTGACCACTAAATAACTAACTTTAGTAGAAAAGTAATCTAGAATCGGACGATTCACATCGGTCAGTTAACTTAATTTCTCAACCAGAAGTGATTAGCTTAAAGTTAGATACGTTGCTTATAGGGTATATTGCGTAGGTGTTTTATGTTTGTATTGGCAGAAAATTTATATACTTATAACTCTTAACCCATTCACATTTGTAAGAATTTATTGGACTGCCTTGGCTGATCAACAATATCTGATTCACAGTGCTGGGCGCTTAAAATATACTTCAAACTATTCCCACTTTGCCCCTACAGACAAGTGGGTATGGCGCCATACAAATTAATAGGAGAGTGCAGGTTCGAATCCTTCCATTGTGAAATTATAAAATAAAATAATAAGTTTTTAGGTTCTCATCGTAATAAGATTATAAACTATAAAACTGATACAGATATTGTTGCTCAAAACCATAGGCATTTGATTCGTAAGTTAAACTGACCAATAAGAATGGAAATTGATTTTTTTTTTTTTTTTTGTAATAGAATTACATATTATAAAAAAATTTTCATTTCTTCAACAAAACTGAAAACATTTTTTGTGTTTTGTATTTTGTTTCTTTAAAAAAAAATTACTTTCATTTGATTTATTAAAATTTTTTTCAAGTTGTCTGTATGTAAAATCAATTTTTAAATTTTTTCCATTGTTATTGTCACATTTAATTAAAAAAAATTCTCCTGAAGAATGGGCATCTTCTGCAAGAGAATTTTTTTTTAATAAATGTGAAAATAACAATTGAAAGAATTTAAAAATTGATTTTACATACAGACAACTTGAAAAAATTTTAAGAGGCGTCGAAATATAGAAATAAAATAAATTTGTTTTTATAAAAAGATCTAAAGTTCTTTCAAATAAGCTTTTTTATAAAAACATAGCCCCGTTTTCATTAATAACACAATGGCAGCCAGTTTATATTAGGGCACTAGTTTTGCGCCATCTGTAGGTGCAAAGCAGTATATTTTCTTTAATTTATTTGAAGGGATTTAAATTTATGACTAAATATTTATGCATAAATAATATAATGCATTCAAAATAACGTCGTTCGCTGAACATATTGAAACAATTCATTACTTTTCTAGGACATTTTTCCTTGTTAAGAATAATGAATTCTGGAATACACATGTAATGTGTATTCGATGCGATTCTTACTGATTAAATTTTCCTGTGGGTTGTTTCTATTTTTGTGAATTTGAAATTAATTTTTATGATTGTGTTACTCTTTTGTTACTAGTTTTTACTGGCCAAGCAAGCAAACGGACTTGGTAAGAAAACAACAAGTTTGTGGCAAGAAGTTTACACCAAATAAAATAGTCAACTGTGTAAGTGATGTCACCTTGTAAAGTTAATACAACTTAGAATTTGTATGAGAAAAGCTCAATTTGTGTCATGTGATTGCAAATGTAACAAGTATAACTTTAATATCACATTTGACTACTATTATTATATAAAAGATATTAAAAATAAATGTAATTTATATAGAAATATCGCGACGTTATTTTCAAGAGAGTTAGAAGCAGTCGAATTAAAATTTTCAGTAGCCTAAGTATCATATAAGAATATACCAAATGTTTTATACTGATAACGTCTTACGCCGATCCAAGCATGAAATGCATATGTTTTCAATAATTTGTAATTATCGTGTCCTGATGATCTATTAAATATGATTTCGGAGATTTCAACCAATAAAACCATATACAAAACCAAACACTTAAACACCCTTAAGGTAGTTTTTTTTTCTAAAAAAATAGCATACGCATACACACAGAATTTATAAAAGACATAAATTTAGTAGAGAGTGAAGTCTTTTTGTTGCAGTCGCATACCAACCAACCATTTGTCACATTGAAAGGATTAAGCGAACTAATCCTCTGTTAATGGAACCATCTGACTACATGCTGACTTCCTAGTTGCCTTCAATGGTAAATAACAAATAGTTATTACGCAAGGCCAGTAAAATAAATGAGGATGTCTTTAGCTGACGTTCTTGTACCAATTGTAACAAAAGCAATTGACGACAAGCGAAATTAGAAAGAGAGTTAAGAACTGATAATATAAAAAACCAACATCATCAGCGTTGTTGGCGAAAATTATAATAACATCGTTAAAAGGCTGTACCAGTGAAAAGCTGCACTTAGCGAAATTTTATGACGGGAAGTTTCGCATGATTTCGGTAAAAATATTTTTTTTTTAATGAAAGGCATAAAGTTGAAACTACTCAGGTGTCGCCAGCCATTTTTTACTTCTCACGTGAATGTAAAACACGAGTATATACCGAAGAAGTTTATGTGACATTTAATATTCATGTAAAAATTAGATTTAATACAAAACACGATTCACAACTATGGCAAACTTGTAATTGCCATTTATTTTTCTGAGTGTATGAGAACAATACTTATTCGCTTGTATACACAACTTTAAAATTATATTTACCAAAGAGATTAACGGTTAAAACGATTTGGTACATACCGTACTCGTACGCATACGAGATCTCTGGTGGATTTTTATTTTTTTATTTTGTTGCTTAAGTTTTTTGTCATGCATGGGAAATAAATTTTCAAGTACCCTTAAACACTTAATATTTGCATGATGTCCTTGGGTAATGGGTGGTAGTGGCAATAAATACAAAACGCAAACAGTCAACACACACGCACACACACAGACATTATTTTTATTGACGCACAACTAGTGTCAAAAGATGGGAACGGGGATTATATAAAGATAAATAAAAATTTGGAAAAAATAAAAATAACGACAACAATGTCGTCAATCAATGTGACAGATTGCGTTGGGTGACAGCTATGACACAATTTGGTTTAGCTTGTCAGCTTTATATTAGGTTAGAGCAAAAATAATTTAATCATCAAGGGCTAGCATTCGTGGTCTGAATGTTTATCTTAAATTAAAAAAAAAAAACTGAAAGATATGCTCGCGTCATAATCGCCAATCACTTAAAAAGATTCCATTAAGGAATTCTAAAACATTTCTCAAAAGCTTTTGAAGTACTTTTAAATCATCACAAAACAAATTCAACCACAAAGATTTTCTCCATGAAACTTCTTATACATGATCATAACCCCCCTCTAGAAAATTTTTCTAGTTACACCAATGCATTTACAAAGCTCATAAGATTAATACTTTAAATTAATTTAGTTGGAGAATGCAACGAGTATTAGTGTGAACATGAAAATACTTTTTTCCGCATCTAACAACCGTTAGAGTGAACACAAATATTTTGAATAAATGTGCCCGAACACTATGATTTAGAATAAAGTTGCTAACATTTCGCGGCCTTAGCAATCAAAAGGAAGTGAATTTTACCGCAAATATTTATTAATATCCTTTCGCGGGCACATGTTGTTTAATAAGTTTTGTTTTAATACGACCCACGTTATTCAATACGTCTGCCACCACCACCACCATCATACTTTCTAGCAAAAATTTTACAAAAACATAAGAGAATTCAATGTTCACTTGAGGTAGAGATGGGAAAAGTTCATGTGACTGGAGGTATAATCACACGTGATTGATCATGATTGCGAAAAAATTTTAGTTCGATCGAGCAAATATAAAAAAGTCGCTGTAACTAAGCGAGCGTATTCAGTTAATGTCAGCTTAAAATAGTACAGGAAAGCTTTCATAAATAAAATGAGGCTTAATAATGCGTGACTACAAACGATCATTAATAATATATATTTTAGGTTTAAGATTTCTCTTTATTTATGAACATTTTTCTTGTTTGTAATCCTTTTTATTTAAATTTTAAATAGGCTACTTAGTTCAATCGTATTTTATAAGCCAAATTACATGTGATAGTTATCAAAGAACAAATTACACCAAAGACACACGTGTAAATCATTCTGACAAACACTAGCAGAACGGAACAACATGCTGTTTTCGAAAGCCGCTACACTTTCATCATCAGCGTTCTTGTGTTTGGTCCACTTTTGTGGTGTCAACTGACACCACAAAAGTGGACCAAACACAAGAACGCTGATGATGAAAGTGTAGCGGCTTTCGAAAACAGCATGTTGTTCCGTTCTGCTAGTGTTTGTCAGAATGATTTACACGTGTGTCTTTGGTGTAATTTGTTCTTTGATAACTATCACATGTAATTTGGCTTATAAAATACGATTGAACTAAGTAGCCTATTTAAAATTTAAATAAAAAGGATCATTAATAATATTTTTGCTTCGATCACGTCTACAGAAAACTAGGCTAGAATATGCGGTCTTAAATATACATTCTTACGTGATTATTTGATGAAAATTTTGAAATTTTTAAAAAACAAATTAGAAATTCTAGCGCCAAATTCTAAATTTTGATAAGGAAAATAATAACATTTTTCTTAATTTGTAGGTTTTTTCTGATGGCAATTGAAAATCCTTCAGACTATCGTGAGCGTGAAGTTATGAACTTTTAAAGTCGCAAAAAGTGGTTCAATATCCCGCATCTAGTTTAAATTATATCATTTGTGTAACTCTCGCGTTATAAGTACGAGTATAAAAAATTCGCCTTTAGTCTCGCTATTAGCGAAGATTTTTTTACGAGTGTTTCGCTATTTTAAATATTGTTCAAAGAAACATTTTTTTGGCTGACATCATTTCTTAAATCACTAAAAACGATATCGTGAATAAAATATTATTTAATCCCACGTGAGCATCCTTAAAAATTGGGAGAAAAAATTAAGCTGGTGTAGTAATTAAAAAATACTCACTATACCATCTCTAATTAAAATCTCATGGCACATATAATAAAGTGTTTAGTAATGAGATGTTTAAAACTCTAGAATTTGAACTTATTTGTGCAAACTTGTTTTATACCACAATTGCACATGTACACGCATACACTTAAGCATGAGACAGTCATGTAAGGCAAGGCAATTCTATTTCCTGTTTTGTTTATTTTTTTTATCATGTGACAACAACGCACTCAACTTAAGTGTTTGTACGATCATCGATGCTTTTCAGCTTTAATGTCACATATAGCCATAAAGAAACCAACGAGAGATTAAAAAAAATGATTTTGTTTTAAGTTTAATTTGTCAATTGTTCGTTGGCTTGTTAAAGTTTAATGAGCCGCTGTTCTTACTGTCAGCTCCACCCTTAAGGAATAATTGTTTAATCAGGTATGATTGTAACAAATATAAATACTTGCATGCATGTTGCATTGCGCCAAATGGACGCAGAAGGTGGTCGGCCGGTAAATTTTCTGAAGAATGGTAGAATAATAAATTTATGTTTTTTTTTTTGAATTATCTAATATCGAAGCATTTATGTAGCACCTCTTATATGGAAGCGCTGTAGCTTTGTAATTATAGGTTCGATTGTTTGAAAAATTTATTGGGGATATAATATTAAAGGAAGCTTTTGAAGGCTCTGCATTATAGAAAAATTCTTCTGATTTTTGAAGAATTAAACAGAGGTGGTTTACTAGAGATCTGCACGAGATAACTTAATGACATGTTTAAGACATTTATTTTGTTCTAAAAGCCTTCGCTATAGCAGAGCTGTAAAACCACAATTCACATTTGCTTTTTAACTTACCATGAATGGGAAAAATTTTAATACGTTCGTTTTTTACGTAAAAGAAGTAACGAACTAATCTATTTCACACAAAAAAGCAGTTTTAAGCTAAAATTTTAATTAACTCAATATACACCGAAAAAATATTTGAAGGTAACAAAAGTCTATTCAAAATAATTTTTTTTTTGTTTCTCATACAAATTCTAAGAACTTGATAATCAAACCAACGTTTTTTGCGTAAAAAAATTATAAGAAAAACAAAATGTATTTTTTTATATTTAGTTTGTGCGTAATAAAATTTCAAATTTGTTTTGTAAAATGAATGCATTAAAAAAATTTATTCATAATGATTTCATTAAAATTTTGTTTAAATTCACTATCGTCACAAGATGAATGTATTCAGTACTTATCAGTTAATTATTATAATCCAATTAATTTTTGGTCAAAATGAATGCATTTAGAATGATACAATTCATTGCTTGAACGATTCGTTGTTTCATTCAAAGAAGACTGATTATTTAACTGATCTATGTTACAGTAAAGTTGCAACGATTGTATACTATCAAGCACTTTTGGAGCTTGTAGTGCTCAACACAGCCTTCTCCATCGCACAAGCTCAATGAAAATATTTTTCATTCATTTGCTTTCCATTATATGATCGTTACAATATTATTGAAGCAAAGAAATTTCTGAAGCACACCAGCAATATACATATTTTGTGCAGACCTTTACTGGTAACAATGAAGAAGTAAGCAGGAAAAGCTGAGACAGACAAATGTAGAGCCATACAGACTAAAAGCCTACTGCAAAATAAGTCAAAACTATTGATGATTAAACTGTATGAGATTTCATGTATTCTGAACTAAAAATTTAGTTTTTGGATTAAAACAACACTATCGGACAAACGAAATATATTAAAAAAGTCGTACGAGAATCCTTTGAAGTATGGTGTGATATACTAATTCATATAAGCTACGAGAAAGCTCTGTTGTTAGTTATCCTCAGCTAGAAAGTTTTTCTTTTATTATCTTTAACAAAGTGAAATTAGAGTTTCGCCATATAGTATCCTGGTTTCAGTTTTGTATTTGATTTTAGCTTTAGACATGCCAACATTCAATCGTGTTTGTATAACAACATTCGTTATTAAAAGAATTTAGTATCATAAAGTTATTTATTAAAATTATTTGGAATATTCTTCCTACTAATTATTCAAAAGGTTGTTATTTATTTTGGGTTTAGTTGTGCATATGACCGCATTTCCTTGGAGTTAAGTTTCAGGTCATCAGTAGGCTTCATCCATCATGTTTAAAGAGCAAAGAACTTCGTATGTTTTTGTAAAAAGAGTGAGAATTTCAAATATAGTATTCTCAAATATGGACGGCTTAACCCACGAAGATAAAGATGCACAATTTACTGATATATTGGTTCCTTGATAAACAAAACTTTCTTGAACTGAAATGTAAGCTTTTTGTTAATAACTCTATACAGAAAATAATATAGCGCTACAAAGGACTACTTCTAATTCAAGCATAGAGAAGAATCGCAGGCGCCACTAACAACCCCTCGTTCATAGAAATGTGGCAGTATATCTAGCGAAACTTCAATCGTACTTAAATACATTTTGATGATCACATGCGTTTAACATTGAATACTATACTTTTTTCCCAGTCAAATATAAGAGAAATGAATACTAAATAACTTCCAAAAAAAAAAAAAACACGGCTACATAAACTTTTGCCTAGAGATGGTCTTAAGATATTAATACTTTTCGGTAGAAATTCATTTATCATTGAACATACAAAGTGAGAGAAAAGAATGATAGAAAAAACACAATACGAAAATGATTGTAATTTCAAGGCCAAGAAGTCAGTAAAATATTTATATTAATTATATTAATTAATAAATTTTTATAAAATTGTATCCTCTCTTGAACAATCAATTAAAAAATCTTACAAAAAACTCCTTTATTAACCGGAGCTTTAAATTGATTTATCTATTTATTTTAAATGCCCAAACTTAAATCTCACATTATTGGCTAGATATAAAAACATTCCCAACTAGTGAATTATAAAAAGCCAAATGACACGAATACGCACAGCAATTAAACAAACAATTTGAATTATTTGTTCCATCTTTTTCAAAAGCATGACAGACAGCATTAGAGTGGATTTGAAATTTGAAAAAAAAACAGCGGGTGTTTTAATTTCAAACAACAAATAAAAACTAAACAATTCTACCATTAAAAAAAATTGTAAACCATGTTTCCATATTTGATGTCACACATAGACACAACACACACACATACTTATAAGAAAATAAATATTGAACAGGAAATCAAATCAGTTGACATTGTTTGTTGGCTGATAAAAAGTGAGAGAGAAACTGTGGAACTCTATGCATGTGTATGAGTGTTTCAAAAATGGGAAAAGTAACCAAACAACCACAATTTGTAGTTGACATTTGTCGACGTGCCTTTAAAACGCCATTGCTGCTGCACAGAAAACAAAAACAAAAACTATTGAACAATTAGCTCGGAATGGTGTATGGTCAGGATTTATTTTCCCTTTTACTATTTCTTTTTTGTTGTTGTTGTTGCAGATTTAAATCTTTGTAAAAGTCGGTTATTAAGGGTTGTGTTATTGTCTGTGTAGAATAAAAACCGTTGATATTTTATTGTATTTCCAAATTCAGCATTTGATGTGCATAAATATTTTAATAAGCCGGCAGATCTTTAAATAAATTAAATTATTGATTAGTTTTATGATTTTTCTTGGTTCGTAATTTTTTGTTGAATTTAAAATATTTACGCAACATTAAGATTTTTTAAAAGTATGCATGTGCATCAGTCATGTGTATCTATACAAACAAAATAATTCATTGTGGCAATCGAATTTGTTACCAATCGAATTTTATCGGTTGTATGAACTACAAGTATCATAATATTTTATCGAAATAAGTGAATATTATGGCAGTTGTAACTGCTTAAAAATATAGGCTTCTCCATGTAATAGTTTCAAAACCGCCGATTTGGTAAAACTCGTAAATATCTGCCATCTAAAATATTATTTGTTAGTGAAAGGTCTGCCATTTACGAATATGAATCGCTTAAAAACCAAAACTTAACTCCTTAACTTTTAACTTCTCGCTAGACTTTATTATTCATTTCTTTTAATGGTAAATATCACTAAAATTTCAATTTAGTTAAAATAAACAACACAATTCATAAGAAATACTGAAACAGAAATATGTATAAGTATAAGAAAATAGTCTTTGTTATGGCTTTAGCTGTTCATATGCCGATATTTCATTAGTCGCTAAACCAAATCGTCAGTGAATTTTATACAGATTGAAAACATTTAAAGCCATATATTTATGCCAAAGCAAATCAAATACAGTATGAGAATTCGATATTTATTACAAAATACTTAATCATAGTAGGCTTAGAACAACAGACAATATGTACTCAGAATGACTCATGCTGCATGAGTCGCTTTAGCGACCACTGAAATACCAATATATAAACAGCCAACTCTACAACAAACAAATTTTTGGAAACTGTAAATTATTAATTTTATTAGGTTAAATTTTCAGCGAATTTCTCCAACCTTGCATGCTTATATACAAAATGTCACGGACTAAATGAGAATTGCAAAAATTCAACTAATTATGTAAATTAGAAAAAAATTTACTATTAAGGCAACAAATAGTAAAACAAACAATTATATTCCACATGAATCCATTTTATTTTTTTTGCAACATGTATACAATTAGATGCCTTCAAGCAAAACGAAAACAAAATATTCTTTTAAGTACTTAATATTGAAACTTTTTTTTTCCGCTGCTATTTGTTTATTGTATCTTCAAATAGAACTAACAATAAGTGTTCAAATCTTAAGTATAAATATAATAATTAGGCCCAACCAGTGTCGGACATAAACTTAGTGATAGTAATTAATAATACATAAATATGTTAAGCACAAAAATATTCAAAAAATTCAATCTGAAGTGTGGCGTATTAAGGCCGTAGTATCCCTCTTCTTTAAGCGGATGTGTCCAGGAAAGTTCAAGATGTTACGAGCAAGGGGATTAGGATGGGACTCGAGTTTTGTTAAATATTTGCCTGCATATTTTGCAATTTCAGCGGTCACAAGTGGCATATTTAAATCACGATGTAAAATTGAATTTTTCATGTACCAAGGAGCCGATGTTATTAACCTTAAAATTTTGTTTTGCCAAAATTGATGGTCCGGTATGCACCCATTATCAGTTAGAATTGGGGACAATTTTGTCATGAGCAGCTTTTCGAAGAGCTTTGAAATTGTTGGCAGTAAACTTATTGGCCATTAAAAATAAATAACAGGATTCTATTAGCAATAAGATGAAGTAAAATATTTTTTTGCATATGGCCGTTTATATTTTATGATATTAAATTAGAAGCATTAAGGTTTTAATTGTAACTATTGGAATTCTCTTTATTGGTGGAATTTTGTAATAGAGAAGTTCGATGTTTCGTCCGAATTAAAATGTCTCCATTAATTTTCATTATGGAGACATTTGGAAGCCTTCAAGTATAGTCGGTAAAATGTTTCAGGGAATTACGGGTATATCCGAGTATATTCGATGGAGATGGCAAAACAAGAAAAATAGTTTGAGTTGCATTCGCATTAGGGATTCTGATCTAAAGAATTTATTAATAATTTATCGTAATTTTTCTATTTGCTTTTGCGTTAATACTCATTGTTAATAATTTTTCATAAAAAGTTTTACGCTCTTCAAGTTACTATTCATACATTTTCATCGCTGAAAATTATCATTTCCATTAAATGCCAAAATCAGTTTTGCGCAAACTTTTTTTCTCATCTGGCTTTTTGATTTTTATGAGGCGTTTTGTATGACGAGAGATACTGGCACCCATCACTTTGATTTCTTTCACTTACTCAACAACTACAAAATAAAACAGCAACAAGAAAACGGCGATATAAACAACGATAACGATGATGATGATGAGGACCTTCATTGCCTTTTGTCATGCATTTTTATCGTAGATTTGCAAGTTAATCACAACATAAAAGATAAATAAGGGACTCTTCCCTCTCGCATGTCCTTTCTCTTCCAATAGCGCACAATGTGCACTAAACACTGTACTTCCATTGTGCACATTTTGCAGAGACAGTGCGCACCCTTTTCGATGAAATTGTATTTTGTGAAGCATTTGATTTTTAAGAGCTTCTAAATAGTTTCATTAAGGGATGTTAACAATGATGTTTTCAAAAACGTAATCTTTTGCATTATTCAGTGGAAAGTATTTATACCGTAAAGGTAAGTTAAAATCCACAAGCAGTGAATGGCTCATGGCTAATGACTTCTTAAGAAGAGTTTGGACCTGCATTGAAATGTCAAATGAGGCTAATAGTTACGCGCCTAGAGAAGTTACCACTTAAGTTAGCAAAACTCAACTGTTATTTATGTACCCCGAGTTCTTTAGCTGTATGGAAAACTCCACGATTCGGAACCTATTATATGTTTGAAAAAATATTCATAGTAAGCTCCTCTTTAAAGAACAATGGAAAAAGCAATCAACACCTACACTGCTACCGATCTCCTATCCAGTAATAAACATTTTTTATATGTAGATATATAAATGCGCTTCCTACTCAACGTAACGTTGGATTTTTAATTTAAGTTTTTTTTAGAAATGGTTCTCTGGTCATCAAGATTGAACCAAACATATTTTGACCTTTCACCGAAGGAGATTTAGAGGCGAGAAAAATTCATGCAAACAAATCCAGAGAAGACACATTCACTATCTGGGGTAATAACAAAAAGGCAGGTACTGATTAGCTGCACAAATAGGCGACATTAGCATGGTCCAGTGTACTCAGGCTCAAGAAATTTTTGTTTGAGCAGCGCCTTCCTGCTAAAGTTGTTTCTGGCCCCAAGTGTAGCCAGAGCTTTTGGTCATTCGTTAAAAGAGTAAAATAAAATAATAGTTCTTCAACTCTGACTATTTTAAAGGATGACCAAAGATCTACTTATACGTATAAACTATGAACTATATGAGCAATCAACCACTGCCCGAGCTCAAAAGAATATTTGTTATTATACGAAAAAGTACTCCATCGAGGGCGTACAGATATAGAAGTTGTAGCTGATCCATCCCAACCTTTTCCGAACACTGTGCCATGTCAGCGACTTTTCAGCACGCTAGAAGATTTCTATTTTGGTGTTAATCCCCAAAAAAAAGAACCCTGAAGCAACCCTGAAAATTATCTCCCAAGTGCTCTGCACTTTCCAAAAGAATGAAAGGATGGTTTGTTAAATTCCTTCTAGTTAAGTATCTACACCCTAATAGTTTACTTAACGACCACCAGTATAATTCCCATAAGGGGCCTTCTACAGGAGCACCCACTGGGAGAAATATTGTCATTACATTTACCATTTTGGCGAAAGAATGGTGGTGACTCGAAGGTATTTGATAGAGTGTGATAC
Source organism: Germaria angustata (assembly GCA_963681545.1). Taxonomy (NCBI): domain Eukaryota; kingdom Metazoa; phylum Arthropoda; class Insecta; order Diptera; family Tachinidae; genus Germaria; species Germaria angustata. The sequence continues at coordinate 56,685,720 of OY812998.1, read as the reverse complement.
GGAATATTTTTGCCAATACTCATTGCGTTTGATGTCGGTAATAATTTCTCTCAATTTATATCAGGCTTTCTCAGTGATTACCATATATTGTTTGCTTTAGATGGGATTTCATCAGAAGAGTTTAAAATTAGCTCAGGGGTACCGCAAGGCATCGTTCTTTCTATTAGTCTATTTTTTAATGACTTTCTATGTAAAATTTTCCAGCTCTATTGCTAATGACAGGGGCTTTTGCCATTCATAGGCATTTGGCCAAACCTGTCGAAGATGAAGCAGAATATGAATGACACACTTAATTAGAATCTTGTAGCACACTTTGACTGGCGTCACACGAACAAGATCAACCTTAATGTCCGCAAGATCCAGTATTGCAACATGCTGCATTAGCATACAATACTGGATGTGTAATCATGGGTGAAGCTCTTTACGTTTTTTGCAAGAAAAATTCTGCGTAATGTCGGTTGTGATGAATACATCGTTCATGGCGCCAAAAAACATTTAAGTGTTTCGATTTTCACTTCTTATCTCCTTATTATTTATACCAACTACATCCGTTCCAAAATATAATACAACTCTCATGTATGGTTATTTGAAAGTTATCTGATCAGGTACAAGAGAGGGCGAAAAAGCTCATCGGTGGAAGCAGTGTAGACAACTCTCACAGGAGCATTGACGCAGTGACAGGTGCATTTCGCTCATTTTTTGTTATTACAAAGAACAATACGTATATGGAATAATTTCTTTACAGAGGTCTTTGTTGTCACTTTCAGCGTGGAAAAGTTTGGATCGAATGCCCACAGACACTATGCTGTCTATACCCTCTCCATAACCTCTTTTCTTAGTCCTACCACAATGCATTACAAAAGTACTAGTACAATAAGAAGGTCTCGTTATTATACCATGGCACTAAATTTGTTACGAGAAGAGCCACTTGCTTGCAAATTCAATTCGCCAATGTACACACTTTCTTCATCTGCTTGATGGGTTTCCCATATGTTATTGGGGTTAAATCATATGTCATTTTGGTACTGAGACGATTTTCCTGTCCAAAATATTGACTACCAGTCAGTGTTATACCTCCGCAAACCGAATTGAGTGGATTTGTGAGTACTGGCATTATTAATGCCATTTCGGTCAACGGCGAGAGTTACAGAGTCATGATTAGGGTCTTTTTTACAGCCTGAAATGGAAAATATGAATTTCGGTTACCTTTTGTTTCAGCACCATGTCACAAAACTCATCACCATGTCATCACGTGTAATTAAATTTCTTTTAAAATTACTAGTATTTAGAACACTTTTTTATATAAAACTAAGAAAATTAACAGCTGTGATCTACATATCTGCAATTAGTCGCAAAAGTCCTGGCATGAAATCCAAAAGAGATGAGCGAAGTACAAAGCAAACTATACCTGCTTTTTATTCCAAACTATAACTAGGATTAATATAAGTACATATAGTTTTAGTTCACCATCCTTTTACGGTACCTTTTCGTTTAAATCTCATCTATGAGTGAATATAATTTTGAAAAAATTTGACTTCATTATTTCAGCTGCTACAATGAAAAATAAAATTAAGTAGAAAACAAAAAGCACGAAAAAAATGTGAAAAGAAAAATCCGAAATTTTATTTAATAGACTGACAATTACGATTATTTGTAATTTAAGATGCACTGAAGCATTTATTTCAACAGCGAGAACAAAATTTTGAAAAGGGTGCAAAATTCTCGTACAAAAACAAATCAACAAATTATTTTTTCCTGTTCATGCAGAAATTAAGGACAGAATTTCAACTCCATGGAAAACATCAATTGTATTTATACTGTTAAAGGCAAAAGTTAAAGAATAATGAAAAGGTTAAAAAGAACCCAAAGGAAGTTATCAAAAATACATACAAATATACTAGTGCACATGTAAGTACATACAGACATCCTCGTACATTTATCCAAATACAATGGTATACAAGATACGATTGTAATGGATCATATTGCTGTTAAACGTTATCTTTCAAATAAAATCAGAGCAAAATATGAAAATGCGACTACTAGTCAGCCAGTCAGTCACTTTCGCCAGCAGACCAAAGGAAATTCAAAGTCAAAACTCACCAAACTTGTTGAGGAAATTTGATACGTACAAGTAATACAAGAACACATGGATGATCGGTGCTGGATGTATAAAAATATGAATGATTTTATGTACTTATTCACCATGATCTATCATGATGCATCATGATAGCAAATACATTTTGGGAAATGACACAAAACTTTTATCTTACGAAATACCATTGACTTTTGATGAAGTGAAAGGAAATTGGAAAAATGGAATTAAAGTTGAAAATTTAATACGATTCGAAGATGCGTTGCTATTATTCGTTGTATTACATCCAACACAATGAAAATTATATGGCTTAAGCTGATGTTAGTAATTTAATATTATAAATACTATTAAAAAGACGTCAATTGCTCCTATATTGCATGAAATAAAAAGAATACTGAATTTAATTTACTAAAGTGGTTCCATGGCTATCTAGTTTTAAGTTAAAGTTAAAAAAATATTTTCAGATAACTGAGTTATAACATTAACACTCATATGGAAAAACTTTAACACTTATTTCTATGCATTTAGTAGGGTATTCCATCATTAAATCGCTAACCGGTTACCCGATTAATTGCTATGCGATCAACTGTTGTATTAATTTAAATTTGGCTATTTTCGATGAGCGATTAAATCTCTTAATTTCGGTTGACTAACAGAATAAAAAAAATTTATACTTTTTATAATTTTGAACATATTTTAGGTGTGTAATTATTTATTTTATCTCATATTTGTTTCCACTCATGTGCGTAAACCAAATCAGAAGCAGCAAAAAATTGCAAGTCTTGTACTTGATGTAAAACAAAATCGTTGGTCATCATTATTTAAAGTATTAGACGATTTCGTATATGTATATAAGAATGTTGACCATATTCTGGCCGATTTCGCTTAAGATCGGAAATACAAGTTTTAGAAAGTTTAAGTTAAACCTTACAACCTTTGGACGTGACTGTAAAAGAAATTAATGCTCCTAAAATTGAACTTGAGGGATTTATTCAATTTGATGAAAGCCAATATATAACACGCTTGCAAACGATTTAATTAAAGGATTCGGTTTAATGACAGTAGAGTTAAAGTTTTAAAAAACACTTATTTTATTCCTCGACTCAGACATACATATTTCCCTCTAGTAACAGTTTCTTTAAACACAGTGGGATAATAAAAATTAAATAAATTAGAAATAAACTTTTTCGTAGCATATTATTTGCTGAACTTTGCCAATATGGGTTTATTACGTGCAAATGGTCTTCAAACAGAATTCACTTATTCAACTCGAAGTGTTCACAGACTGAAAAAATCAACAGAGGACTCTAATGCCATAATGCAAGATTTTATATGGTTAAATAAAACCAAGAAAGGAATTGCATATTCTCTATTATGAACTACTGTTGATTTCTCCAACATCTGTGATAAGTGAAAGGATTTTTTTCTAGATTAGCTTTTCTTAAAACTAAATAAAATAATCGCTTCAATCCTAAACATTTTATTTTAAAAAACCTCTTTAAACTATTGATCGAACTAATAAACAGATCTCAATTACTTACTTTTTTAAATTATGAATAAATAACTTGCTTTATTAAATTTATTTATTGAAATGAACTAATTAATCAAAATTAACCAATTAATAACCGATTAAACTAATCGCCCGATTACCTAGGCCCCTTAACCGAATAAAAAAGTAACATGATTAAGTGAATACCCTAATATTTAGAAAATTGGTTTAAAAAAAAGATGATTGTGAACAAAATTAACTTGCTCCTTTCTTAAGCTAAGTCGGATTATATCGTCCTGCTCTAGGAGTGCCAATTAGAAATATTATAAATATATTTTTCCGTTGTTGTATGTGAAAAAGTGGATACGATTTCATTTCTTAGGTTTTGTTGTTTGCTTAAAAAATTATTAATTCTAATTTAATTTAGCAAATAACAGTTTATGCACGAACTCTGGAGATAAATTTTACCTTAAATCAATTAAGATCAGAAAAAAATATATTGTTTGACAATAAATAATTAAAACTAGAAAAAACTAGAAAAAACTATTATTTTCAAAGCAATAAATAAAATTTTAAATATAATAATTATCTTAATATTACATTGTTGTTAGCTAGGTATATGCCTGCATTTCATTTCATCCTATTCGTAATCAACAAAAACACAAAAGTATAAATAGCTTTAGAATGCTTTTGTACAATCACAACACAACAAACAAACAGAAAAATATGAGTGAGTTCTGTTTGAATTCTCATATAGTGTTTGTAGTCTGTGGCATAAGTATACGAGCTTTGAATGCTTTCAATCATGATTTGGCTAAAAGGGTACTGATGATTTGGTTAGCGCCAATGAAATGCAGGCATATACCTAGCTAAGCCAACAACAAACAATATAATATTAAAATGGTTATTTTGGAGAATATCTCGAATAACGAATTTGATAAATATAATAATTATCGTCCAAGTAAATAAATAAAACTTGAAAAATAAATATTAATACTTTCTAAATAAAAATTAAAATTTTAAAAATAACTGCAAGCAACAACTAAAACTCAAACAATAATTTTTAGAATAAAATTCAAACAAAACTCAATGCAGCCAAAGGTAGACCACGTAATAGGCATTATCTGGTCGTACTTCTCAATCTGATATTTTTCTGATTTTATGAATTTTTTGATTCAAGTTTGCTAAATAATCATTATTTAAGGTCCCTGTGACAAATTAAATAATTAGTAAATCCTGCTGCTTAAGTATCATTAATCACTGGGGAATCAATTAGAATAGAAGTGTGCATTATTAAATAATCAATTATACAGAAGTTGCTGTAATACAATTAATTTTCCTCTTAATGGGGTTTTATTATTGCTTCGTCTTTTCAATAAGTGTTTGTATCTTTTTTTCCCAATATATTTCTCATTTGCTGCAATAGTATCATAACACAAGAAACTGGTTTTATTGAAAACGAGATTAGAGTTTTAATTTCAATTTCAATTTGCTTAAAACTAAATGGAAAAATAAAATGATATTTGAATTTCCAGAGGTATGAAATTTGCTACACACTATGTAATGAATAATACTCGCATAATGAATCTATTCTTAAATAAAATATGGAGGAAACGTGTAACTAAAATATGGAGAAATCGCACGTAATATATACATACTACGAGAGTAGTCCAAAGTAAACAGAGTCCATTTAATATGCGATGTCCTTGCACTACGCATCTATTACAGCTTTGCACTAAATCTAATTAGACCCATAAATACTCCTTGCACGCAGTCCAAATACCTCTTACAGAATGTAGATTATAATTGTGAATACACAAACGCATGCCATGTAGCAACAAATAGTTGCACATGGCATAATCCGTCTTTGCATTACAAAAAACCATGTTGCAACCACTTCATTTTAGTTCAATTGTATAATGTAGTACAACAATTGTAGCAGATCCAAGTCCAACACTTCTCATAGAGATATGTTAATGGAACTTTAAGTAAATAAATATTTATTTAAAAATTTATTTATTTTATTGTTTTTTTTTCTGTATGTTTGCGTTTAAGGCGAATGGCAATCAGGGAGATAATCATCGAAAGAGTAAAGAAAGTTAAATGTTTGCTTAATATAAAATTTTTGTTACTCTGAAGAAGTCCTTAGGACGTTTTAACTTTAGTTATGCTAAGCAGATTTTATGGAGATCAAGATATCACAGGATATATCCACGATCACCTTCTCAAGGGAGGAAGAACAAAAAGAAAACCTTATGCCATCATGACTATGATTTTTGTGACTCTAGTAACTTATGAAAGCCGCCGAATCTTTTTATTCACATTTCCTGCTTATTTCTCTCTAATCCGTAGATTCAATTGACGAATTTGCGCAACGAAAATTTGTAAAGGAATTCTATCTACTGAGCGAAATTCGCCGTTTTCCCAATCGATTTATGTATAAGTCAACATCAACTTTGATAATTTGTACTGAATTAAAGAAAATTTTTACTCGATCTCTTTAATCTATTGCAGACAGAAGAAGATAAAGTCGAAAATCGAGAACCGTGATAAGGCCGAATGATTTAATTAAGTGAAATTTTCTGGTGAGTATTTAAAGGATGTGAGTTGTCGTAACTAAGACTTCATATTCTGCATGTGCATGCCTGATCGTGCGTAAGTAATTTTTTACTTTCTGAACACAAGAAACTGTATGCCCGTTAATGCAACTTTTCTCAGAATTCCATTTCTAACGTAACGTGGTCTTATTTTAAACCAGTTTCTTTTTTTGTGTCCAGTTTTTACACCTTTTGCCACCATGTCAAAATATATTAATAACTCTTGTTGTTACTGTTGATTTTTTTTGTTGTTGTTGCATTTGTGACAAACAGTTAATAGAGTGAAAAATATAAACATGATTACAGTTCCTTAATTTCTTGTTGCCATTAACATTTAGTTTCAAGGTCAATATCACTGAAAGCTTCGAAACTTGTTAAAAGCTGTTGCGTACATGACAAGCGCATGCGTACCAGCCAAAGACAGAGACAAACCACATTTTGTGTTTGTTTTTGTTGCTTTTTGGCCAAAGCCAGATAACAAATGTAAAGCAAACTCTGACGTCAATTGCCAGGTTTTAATGAATGCGGAAATTAATTATTGGTGCTGGTACAATTATTTGACGTTCATGTTTTAACTTGATAATTACTTTCACATTTACTTTTGATAGATTTCCTGATGAAAGGATTTTAAGGAATTGTTGTTTTGGTGAGATTTAAAAGAGTTTGAAAAAATTAAAAATGTAGATATAATTGCAACTCGAAAATGATTAGTAGGGTCGGGTCTGTTATTTTTTTGGATAATAATGGCATAGGGCACTCGCTCTGCCTTTCCAATGAGGCAAGTGTATTCCAGACGGAAATACTGACAATTAGGGAGGCAGGAATAGTATTGACAGATAGGAATACTGGCGATAAGATCAAAGCATTTTTGTCCCTAAGATCTAACTACATATGTACGTGTTTTTGATTCTGGTTAGCAAGTTCGGACGTCAAGCTGACGTCAGTCTCATGTGGATCCCTGCGCATAATGCCTTTCCTGGCAAAGAATGGGCGAAACAAATGGCTTCGCAAGCTCGTAACATTTAAGGTCGCAAGGAAAATTTGTCCTTGCTACAACATCGGGGCGATGCGATGAGTATGGAGACATAATCGCAGTGCTGACGGGCTATTGGCAGGTACGTTATGAGGCTAGGGCTCCCTTGTATTTCTTTCTGCCATAGTTGTTGGCTCGAACGAGTAATTTTTTTTTTTTCGTCAAAATTAGATCTTTCGATTCTACTTTATTGCTCTGCTGTAGTGGGAGCGGCCACTTATACCAACCAACAATGACTTTTTAATAAACGTATGAAGTTTGTAAACTTGAAAGTGCTTTGGTATCGTATATAATAGAAGCTCTTTTTTTTAGCAAGTTTTATATGCAATAAATTGCATTGACATGTCAAGCATCGTACATTACATTATTAAGCCAGAGGCCAAACTTTGTTACGATAAAATATTGTAGCAGAGCACATAGACAAATTATGGTAATTTTTCCAGTTAAAGCTTTAACTGACAAAAAAAATCATTGATTAGCTTTATTGATTGTATTAACGTTTTGAAGTGATTGTGCAGCTTCCTGACGTATTTTGCTTCGATAGTTTACAAAACTATCGAAACTGGGTACGATAACTATGATCCTCAAACTGGGATAATTTTTCAAATAAGAATTTATTGGTTCAGCTTTTGTGTTTATGAAAATTCCCATTTAGATATTGACTTAGAATAGAGATTCAATACATTTTCAAGATACGGTTGAGCTGGTAGAAACGGTAGCGAAAAGGACTTGTAAAGAAATGTTAAATTCAACTACTAAATTAATTTCTGTGATTGAAAATATTAATTAGAATTTTACAAATAATTATTAAAAATTTAATCGAATTACTATTGCGCACTCAATAATTGGACCTATAAAAAATTAGCCCTATAGGCTAATACTGTCCTCAGCATAGACTATTTACGATTATGGCCTGGTCCAGCATTTCGAATCAGTTTCCCAATTGTATCACCAAATCACTTGTACCACTATAGCGCCCTTATCGTTATGACAAACTACATTATAAATAAGTAAGTTAATCATGCTCCATTGACAACAAATAGTTCAAGTTTACTTAAAATTCACTTTTAAAGAGGGAATTTAACTGGAATTAATTTTGTTAGCCATGACAATGCATCTAACTTTACCATTATTGCAAAAGTGATTATATTTATTTAAAAAAAAACAATCAATCCATAATTTGCAACAACTATAAAATATATTGACTTGTTTGAACAATTTCAACAGCTCAGCAGCCAAACATATCGTCTATTATTGATGTTGTTGTTGTTTTGCATTTTTCACAAGCAATTACCAACCACATTAACAGCAATAACAACAGTAGCGATCACAAACAATCACATATGATATTTCAGTCTGATGTTAAATTGAAATTCAATAGATCAATCCCTGGACGGACAGTCAATTTAAAATTACTTTGTCCAAGAAGCAAAATGATGGAAAACTTATTTCGCTTTTTTTTGCCAGATCAGGGGAGGTCAAGTCACATTAAGTCATTTGCAAAAAAAGGAGAAAAAATATCATTGAAAAGAGGTGTGCAAACGTGTGAAAGATATGAAATATTTATGATTAAGAGCCAAACTTTTTATGGCAGTCATTCGAGTTTATGAATAAGATTAACAACAAACATCTGTTTCTAATCGGATTTCAAATGAATTCCAAAGAGATCAATTCAGGTGATTTTAACGTATTTATTACATGCATATGAATATAAATCCCGGACATAATTTTAAAATAGAGAAATTTTGACTTTGCAATCAGTGGTACTTTATAGATTTTCGCAAAATACAAGGTGGGTGCAAAATTAATGTCGTTACTTGAACTGGCTGCCATTTTGTTATAAATGAAAAAAGTCAGCTATATTTTCATAAAAAGTTTATTTTAAAGTGTACAAATGGCCACCTCCCTACTTGATGTAAATTCCGCTCTTTTTACGGCATTTTGAACTATTAGCAGCAAAACATCTGACTCCAAATTGGCAAATTCTTCTTCAATGTTAACTTCCAGGACTTGCTAGGGACGTGGATTGATGTGGCTCCATAGGAAGAGGAGTAGTTCTGTTAGATCTGATGATCTGCAGAGCCAGTTAAAATCAGGGTCACAAAATCTCTGTCCCCACCCGAGCTGTGTAAGCGGCTGTTCCCTCCTGTTGAAGCCAATAACTATGTAGATCCAATGCAGAAATTTGCTACAAAAAAAACTTGTGCACCGAACACCCGCTGATGCCTAATTGTGTGCATCGTCATCTCGTTGATATTTGTGGATTCTATCTGGCGTTTTTGGTAACAAAAGCGATGTTATCTGTAGAACGAGCAATACGAGGCCGTCCACTTCTCCCGACATCTGTAGTGGTGTCAGTATTTACAGGTGCTCACCAAACGCTTAATTGTTCGAGCACATAGAATACGACAGCCAGGAAAACAACCACGAAATCCATGGTGCGTTTAAGCAACAAACAGTTCCATCTGACAAGTAATTAATTTTTCTTGGAGTGTTATTGCAATTTTTTTCAAAAACTACATTAAATATTCTGGACACACAATGCCCCGTATGAGTATTATTTTAAATACATTCGAATATTATTGGTGAATTAGTATACATTAGTGTTACTCCAGTGGAATGATTGAACGGAATTCTGTACTACGAAGGATGCATTTTCTGAAAAATCACAAATGCTTGAGTATCCATAGTCTTTCAGCAGTGTTTTTGCTTTTCCTGTAAGAGAATGGGAAAGGATATGTTTGCATATTTTACACAGTAAATCCAAAAATATTTCAGTGGTTTTACTAGTGATAATATTTAGTTTTGGACACACTTCGGCCCACCAACTAGCATCCGTACGTGCTCCTTTTAGACAACCCTTATGGCGATCTCGTTTAAGTGTAACATTTTATTCATCAATTTGTTCAAAATATTTATCGCTCTTATTTAGAAATATAACCCCATTATAGTGGAGAATGATAATATTCCAATAAGTCTGCGCTTACGAGAGAACACTAAATTCCTTTTTTTTTACTTTGAAAGGACAAAAAATTTTACATATCCTTAGAAAAAGAAACTCTATTAGTTAAATAATCAACCAGGATCGGTGATGGAAGCATTATGTTTATCCTGCATTAAGACAACCGCAAAGTTGCAAATACAAGTACAATCGCAGTCTAGTGATTTTTTTAAGAATGATGACCTGATCTATATCCTAGCAATTTTTATTTTCATGCGCTTCAATCGTGTCAATTGTCATTGTTATTTGATATCAGTATTTTAATAATACAAAGAATTTTCAAACGCTGTCAAAATAATATGGCTGCTACAAAGCAACAACATCAGGCTGCCTTATTTCAAAACGCTTTAATCTTCATAAGTGAAACGTTACAAAAAATATTTTGTTTATTAGCATATAATAAAATCTCTAAATCTCGAATTAAGCTCCTGTTCACTGGGAGTATCGTTTGTAGTGAACAACTGTATTCCTCTAACGAACTCTGCCAATCATTCAAGTCTTATGCATTAAACAAACTTGTAATATTATTTTAAATTAAAAGAAATCCATACAATCCAATACAGGCTGCTTAGCAAAAGTCTTAATTTAAAAAACATACATATTCCTCAACATTCAGTTCCTATTCAAATCAGCAACAAATAAACGGATGTGTTAATTTCCACAACTTTATTTTAATTACTTTATTTATTTCACTCATTTCCACTATATTTAGTACGTTTTGTTTAGATTTGTTTTATTATTTAGTTTAATCTAAGTGTAATGTTAAAAATAAAATAAATAAAAAACTATTAGAAAAAGTCCCCTTCTAAATAAGGTGTGGTTAACGTTGGCTGAGCATAAGCAAAAACTTTAAATAATATTTCATCTGATTTAAACCACAATTTGAAAAAAATATATTAGTTGATTTACAAGCAGAACTAAATTATAAATACACTTACAATTGTTGGACATATATAACAATACTTATAAATAAATTCAATATAATTGGCTTAGATAATTCAAATATTTTCTAATACGAATTTATGAAAGAAAACGGTATTCTAAGCATATTTTAATTAAATAAAATTAAAAAAAAAGAAATCATATTTTATATAATTTTATTGAACTTTAGACCTGACTTGGGAACCACCAGGCTGTGGGTGTATTTATTTTATATTTCTTGAGCTTCATAAATGTATTTATTAAACTAGTAACACAATTACTTTTACAATAGCCAGTTTTTACAAGAAACCGGCTAGAAAAAATCTTAAATGAATTTTTTTATTTTTTCCCCCTTTTTTTCTTGTATGGATTTAGTAACCAACTGTTGTTCAACTTTACCCAGTTATAATGGACCAAGAAAAATGAAATACCATGGCTTAAGAAAGACAAGTTTTTTTTCTGTAATATTTCTATTTTATTATTTTTCGTTTACAGCAGAAACACATTGCAATGGTAATTTAATGTTATAAGACCACACCAAAACCAAAAACCTTTAAAGACATCAATGCAGGGATAAAATCTTAAAAAAATTCACCAAGTCCACGTCTAGTTATTTCAACATAATTCAAGAAAATTATCCTTTCTCTTACAAACAGAAATCAACTGAATTAAACCTCCCCCGGCCGTAAGTTGCATTGGTTTTAACCAAAATTACATGTAGTCTCGTTTGCCTAATAGTATAATCATTTGATTTAAATTTATTAAAGTGTTGCATCAGTTTTGTTTTTATATTTTTATTTCAATTCTCTACACTTTGCCCACTGAAATTCTTCACTTTAACAAATTTAAAATTCAAACAAGTTTGTTACTCAAGTCTTTTGTTTTCAAACACACACGACTACATTCGCATTTAAGGTACGAACGACTGATTGCATGCAACGTTTGTCTGTCTGTGTTTACGTGTTAAATTGATTCAATTGCATTGAATTAATACAAATATGTAAAAGCATGTAAAATATATGAAGAAAAAAAATTATACAAATATATATTTGTAAGTATACATACATATTAGAATAATCAAATTGTTATAAAATATGCAATAAAATATTTTCAAGAATTTGAAGGTTTTTAACTGTTGAGTAATAAGAACATTAATATGAATTTAAGACTAAAATAAATTTGTGCTATTCATATCATATATTTTATTTGATTTACTTGTGCTCAAATGAAATAAACAAAATCTTATTATGGTGAAATAGTTCACATCAACAACAACATGACGTACATACTTATAAATAATTTTATTTCGATATAAAAAAATTTATTACAAATTCATGAGACACAATATCAGTCATAATGTGCAAAACTTGTACACACGGAGTTTTTGTAAAAAACATTAAAATAATTTAAAAAAAAATCGGACTTTAATTTAAGCTTAAGTTTTGTGACTTTCAAATAAAAAGACAGCTTTAGTCAAATTACTGATAAAAAGAACCGATGGTAATCGAAATATCGAATAAATAAATAAATATGTATATGATCTAGAGGCTTAAAGTCGGAGAAATTAATAAATACCATAAATAAATTTTCGACTTTATGACAATACATATCGGTGCCTTCGTAGACTAGCAGGTTCGACTCCTGCCGTAGCTTGTGTTTGTTAATTAAATAATGCCCCGATTATGGTTTACAACAGTTGTTATTTTGATGTTGTATTTTTTAAACGCAATTATTGTTTACAACTGTTGTCAGTAGGTGTTGTTCGCACTGTCAAAAATCTACAACAGCTCATTAGGTGTTGTTTTATTAACATTACAATTTAGAAATCAAAAATAGATTTAAAAAATTTAAGTATGCATACAATTTTTTTTGTAAAACATACAGACCGGTAAAAAATAAAAACTTAATAAATAAATATAAAATAATAAAATAAATATTTCTTAGCAAAATTAAAAATTAAAAAACAAATGACAAAGCTGGTTGAGCTGATGAGAACTAATCCAGATATTGCCCGAGGCAAGCTGCCATTTGGTTATAACAAAATACAGCTGAAGGACGAATGAAATCATTTTACTGAACAATTGAATGGCTTGAAACAGCCAATTAGAAATATTAAAGAATGGCAAAGAGTTGGTTTTTAGAAAAGTGCTCAGTTTTTTTTTAATCAAAAACATGAAACTATCATTGTTTATGCGGAAATTTTTTTATAAAACTATAAATTATGTTATTGTAATTAAGATATTTTAATAACTTTTGGTTTTATAAAAATTATACATACTATATTCTATATATGGTAGTTCCAATGGATTTGAACTGTCTCCAATTCTTTTACGCGTACGTGCCATTGGTGTGTGCTTTTTTGTTGTTCTTTCATTTATTTCTAACAAAATATCGCTTCTTTAATCATTTTTTAAGAGTTTTTGGCATAAAGTTATGTATTTTTACGGAAATATGTACTACAAATAAAATGCAACACTGTGACATAAACAACACCTAGATGTTGTAAACCATAATCAAAAAATAAATTAATGTTGTGTTGTAGCCGAAACAACACAACATTTAAGTGTTGTAAACAATAATGCGGGCATAACATTAATAATATTATATATACCGAATAGTTCTTCAAAATATGAAAAATTTGATAATTGGTACTTATGAAAACAAATGTACCCAAATGAAATTTCCTGATTGATATTTGTGAACAATTTTTTATCTCTAACATTTAATATATTTAAATAAATTATATTTATTTAGTTATTTCCAATCTTTCCAGTTCTTTCATAACAAGATAAAAGACCTTTAATTATAGTACACGAACGAAATAATTTCAAATACATAAAATTGTATGCCAAACAAATCAAATACAATACGAGAATTCTCTGTCTTATATGATTAATAATAAATACATAATTACAGTATACTAAGAATTCTTTCATACAAACAGCTCGGTAAATAATTTATACGCGATATGAATCTATTTTATTTTAGACACCCTTTGGGTCCCAATTGTTGTTTTTCTTAGGTAAACGAAAAACAAAATATATATCCTAAATACTTAATATTGAAATTTATCAGTAGTACACCCAAATTTTTTGGGAACTTTAGCTAAAGCCACAACAAACAAATTTTAATAGCTCCGAAACTATTTTACTTTACAACAAATTTAAAAATATCTAGTATTATTGAGCACGAGAAAATTATGTATGTTAAAATAATTAAGAAGAAAATTATGAAATATTGTTAAAAAGAAGTTTTTTAACGCTATTGACAGTGCTATCTAATTAATGGTTTAGAGGAAGAATATTTCAGAGACATGTGATATGTAAGTCGCCACTACAGGCTCATAAATCAAGCCGGGCACCAAATACACGGAGTATACAAATTCTTAATGGGGTAAATATGAACCAGGATGGACAAGAGAATCACCAACCAATAAGTTAATGTGGCTATCCAATATCAGATTATTATTGGAAATTATTCCAAATTTTTTCACCGCATTAACAATCTGAAGTTTTCCAGCATTAATGACAATATCATCTACAATGATGAGCTTCGCGAATTTTTTATATATAATAAAGGACTTAAATTTAAACGGGCTTAAATAGAGCCATTAGCAACTCGACTATATAAATAAATTTTGTCTAGGTAATCATTACCACTTGCACCGCAGGAAGCAACATTGTAAGCAAAACCACTCAAAAAAACTGTGCGCCGCCTGCATACATGATGACTTTGCAAAGATTATTTGGCAAATCATTGAGGCACATCTCTAGCAACAGCAAGATTAGGCGATGAAAAGCATTGAAAAACTTATATTGCCATTTTCTACACCAAGTCGTAAATTATCAGTCACCTCTAGAATTGTTGTAAATGGTTAAAACGAAAGCCAATAACCGTTCTAAATTCTTCTTTCCTCTTTGAAAGGGTCCAAATCGCAACACTTTCTTGGAATAGAAAACACCATTAGCGTCTTAAAGAAAATCGTTTTCATTACATTATTCGTGAGGTAACCAAAGAGTGCTTTGATATATACTCCTGCTGATGAATTTCTCAGCCCGTTCAAGTTGTACATGAGAGTCCTCGATTAGTTGTATGTTCATGACAAGATAGGCGCAAAGTATATAGGAGCTCTTGAAACTATCTCATATTAAAAGTAAGGCATTGGGAGCCACCAGAATATGGAACATACATTTTACTGCCGACTTCACATATTCGTTATCACAAGAGATTCTGAAAAATTGCCGGTTTCTTGCACAAAAGGCGTGGCACTTGGACCAATAACAACCACAAAATTTTACACCAATTACTTCTATGAAGACACTAATGAGCCCAACTGGAGAAGAGTATTCAAGAGGAGTATTCTCAGCAGGAGTGCAAGAAAAACCTATATTTTATTCACGAAAGATATTCATAGAACATTTTGTGATTTTTTGATGCACAGCATAAAATTTAGTTGTGTTCAAGGTTTACTTATGTGATGTTCTAATATCTTCATATAAAACTCAAGGCTCAAGATTTAATTAAAGATATTGCAAGTAACTATAGTAGATTTCAACAGAGTTTCCCACTCATTACATATACAGAGATGATGCGTAATACTGATTACAAAAATCCAATAAATCATTCTTAATTTTAGATATCAAGTTCAATGAAAGAGTCTTTGGCAGTCAAAAAGCACAGTGACGACTTTGTTGACAATATTTCAGTTGACTTCAACATATTTCATTAAAAATTTTCTTTAATTGAGCCGTTTAAATCAGGCTCCAAGAGTATAAGATTCCTTCATTTGGTGAAACGTAAGGAAGCATTTGTAAGAGACTCAATTCAGAAGCAAGGGAGGGATAAACGATATTCTTTTCTTTAAACTTTCCTTAAAACTTCTGTCACCTAAATTTGATAGAATTTAACCAAATATTTTAGTTTAAATTATTTATCAAAATTATGTCAATCAATCATTCACATTATTCTTTTTAAGATGCTCTTTTAAATGTTTAAGATAAATAAAGTCCATGTGGTAGTTCGAAACTATAATAATGCTTTTATTGATAGTTTTCTTGAGCTATTACGTAAGAAACTTTGGCAAATCCGTCTTGAAAGTATCCTGGTTCGCTTGGTTTCAATAACAAATAAAAAACGAATTTCTTTTAAGTAAAAAAAGAAGTACCGCTTAATCATAATTTTAAAGACTGTAATCAATCAAAATGTTTTAAGAGTTGTTTTCAAAATAAAAATTCGAACGAAAAAACATTCAATACAATTTAGTACTGGTCAAAAGATTCATGCATTAAACACATTCGAGACAGCAGACTACCGACTACAACCTGTCAAAAATAGAATACATGTGTGTATATGAAAATGACTATTTTCACAACTGCACGGCTACACGACTGCAGGTTGTCCATGCTACTTTTTTCGTGTAGACAAATTAAACTAATTTTTATTTTTGTTGGCTACAAAACAAAAACAGTGTTGACAATATAACAAAATATGTAAAGCAAATTACCGATTAGAAATTTTTACTCTAATTTCTTTCGGTGCTCTCTCTTGATTCCGGAGTTACGGCGTTCAAAACTATAATATATTACTAATCATAAATCCTACAATATAGAACGAATAGGCTCTTTTTTAAGATATTTTATTTTTTGAGAGTTGGACGGGACTTGTCCCATGAAAAAAGGGAACTTTAAAAAATTAAAAGCGCTAAATATGCACCACTGTAATATACATAAATGAATTGTTGCAACAGCTGTTCTATGTAGCTGTCGTTTTCAAAGCAATTAAGTAGCTGACTATAGGGTGACATTTGTAACCAGCGACATTTGTAGTCGTGTAGCCGTGTAGCGTGCTGTCTCGAATATGTTTAATGCATCAATCTTAATGATCGAGATTGGAAACGAAAGACTTAAACACGCACTCGAAAACTTAATTATTTTTGACAAGTTCATTGCTTAAGTCTTTTGTTATCCAGAATGTACGTTAAGTTACTTTTTAATTATATCGGAGTATTTTTTTTTCTCAAAATATTAAAACTCATTTCACACTTTAACATATTTGTGTTATTATTAATAATAGAAATAAGTGATTAAAAAAATCAGCATCTCTAGCAACAAGTTTGTACAACAATAACACCAGCACCAATAATCGAAAATCATATTAAAACACTAACCAACTCCAATTACAATTTAATTTTTATTAAAAAAAAAGAGTAAAACCCAGTTTAAATTGTTTCGTGCACAATTTGTTGGTGGTGGTATTGACTGAGCACTTAAACTTGTTGTTCCAAGAATGTGTGAGAATGTATGTGTGAAAAAAATGTTTTTAGAGATCTAAAATATAGCTAATAGATTCTAATGCAAAACAAAATAGGCTTGGCTTTTTGATTGGAAATGTACCATAACAAATCTTTCAATATTTGATACTTTTAGTCGAATTCACAACAAGAGAATAAAAATTTAATAATAATGAACTTTCTGCTTGTAAGAGAAATTCTGTAAAATAAATAGATACTATAATTAGAAAGGTGTGGGCAGTGCCCAGATTAAGGCGCTTCGTAAGGAACTAAATTTTCATTCTTTCACAGTATGCATTAGAGCATCTATTCAACTCTCGAGGTAATTGAGTTAACAAACTTGTGATTAAAAATTTTAATTACTCCTATAAATCGATGTGGTTGTGTTCTAGTCTTAGAACACAGTTTTTTAATAACAATTTATTTCCAAATTTATTTTGCTTGTTATGGCTTTAGTTGTTCATATGCTGACATTTTACAAAAACTCTAATTGTTTTAACAATTAGTTGTGGAGAATATCCCGAAATAATAAATTTCACAATTAAGAATTATCTATTTCCTTAAATTTATATGAAAACATTATTTTAGTTGGACTTACAGTTAAGACTAATACTTTTATAAAAAACAAACAGTGGGGAAAAGCGAAATCGTTGTATTCAACAACGAAAATAATTTCTTTGCAGAAATTTATGAAAAATATACTTTTTTAAGGTATCGAAAACAACTCCCGATTCGGTATATGTGACAGCACATAGAGAAAGGGACCTAAGGGTAAAAAAATCAATTTTCACTTTTTATTTTTTTTTATGTGGACAACATCTGAGCATTGAATGAGACCCATCCCATGCCCCAAAAGTGTTCCCTCCCAGAGATATGCGCGTTTTATGAAAGTGATGGTACATCTTTAAAATGGCTCTCCTGAACAAAACCGATTTTTACCCTTAGGTCCCTTTCTATTCTGCGCGTCACATATAGTCATAAAAAAACAGCAATAAGCCTTTATTAGAAGCATTACAAATGATCTAAAATCGCACTATTTTCAGATCTCTACATCTGCATTTTTCGAAACGCGTACTTTTTGAACAATAAGAGGAAAATAGTTAAAAAGGCCAAATTCATGAAATACCGTTGGGTACTAAAATCTTTTTTTTTATTTTTGGGTAACATTCAGGCCATTGATGAATACTGCTTATAGCGAAATTTTTTTTGCGAAAGGGATATTTAAAAAAAGAGGACATGTGGTAAAAATGAGAGAGACAAAGAGAGCTTAATTCTCATGCAACTCGGCTATTGGGCGTTTTTGACATTTTTTATAGCAGTTTTGCAGCGACACTGGTGTTGAGTAGATGCATTAACTTTCTTAGAACTGCATGTGTTGTAGTTATTGTATTAATTTTTTTTCTTCGACGACGATTCTGCTTACATTACCGACGAAGGAGTGCGCTCTGATGTACATTAGCATAGAATAGTATCAATAGCTACCGGTACACATTTCGGTGACCAGTGAGTGCTATGCCTTCAACACTTTAACAGACCAACAACAACTAACACAATGCACGCTAATGCTTATCAGAAGGATTTATGATATTCATGCCTTGACCTGAGGTCGAATTCACGTCTCCAGTCATAATTTCCTTTGCAGTCAACGTGCTGCCTACTTCAACCACCCGCGCCCAGTGTGCGTATCATAGAGTTCTTTATCAGTGAGATCAATATTAAGAAATTATCACCATTAAAAGAAAAGTTTTATAAAATGGTGTTCAGCGGAAAAAAATTAATGAATTAAACATGTACCAAGTACCAAGAAAAATAATAAAAAAAATTGTACCCATGGCTTCATCGCTGGCTGTAGTTGGCGTTGCAGTCTATTGAGTTATTGGAGCATTCTAAATACTTAAATTTGCTCTTGTTTGTGTGTGAGCCCGATTGAAAAAAAATATTTTTGTATAACAAGTACAACCAAGTAACCAAGTGACTTGTTATTACGAATAGTTTAATTCTTTTTTCTAACTTATTTACTTATTTCTCATGTGTATAAGTATGTATTTATTAATATTGTTATTGTTATTGCCATATCCACATATTGTGTTGTTATTCTTACTTTTCAGCTCCAGCAGCAACAAAAGCAGCACCACACCACAATTTATAGTCTGATTGACTATTTGTCTATCTAAAAGTTGTATTTTTTGCAGTTGTTTCTATTGTTGTTGTTGTTGTTGTATATGCTGGTGTTATTAATATTGTTGCTGCTGTAATTCTCTTGTCTTTATTTGACCAAGGTTTTCTTTACATTTTGTTTTTGTACTGCTTTTCTATACGCCAGCTATAAAAGTCTACAACATGTCATGGCGGAAGGCAGTTTATTCAAATAGTTTGTCGCCGTCGGTTCAACAGCCATACTCCACCCTTAAGTCAAAAGTATTCCTTTCAACATTTTCGTTGGCTTTTTAAGAGCCAATTTCCTTTAATTAACGGACCTTAACGTAAAGGCATCGTTTTGCTAAAAATCGTGGCAATTTACAGTGTCGCTTAACTAAAGGATTTCAAAGTTTCACTAAAAAATGTTTCGTTTTGTGAGTGTCCACTTTAAAGTGTTTAAAGCAAATAATTTAAATAAAGTATTTATTTTTTTTTTAATATAAAATGCGTATGCATAGTTACAATTAATATATTCGTATATAACATCTTGCAATACTATAGTATTTACCAGAACAAAACCTCTAAAGTGTTAAAAGATAGTTCATTACCAATGAAGTTATTAAATTTGAAAATAAAATTCGAAAAATAGTTTCAATAAGAAAATCGAAATTTGCATCAACATACGAATATGTAGGCACAAGTGTAAATTAAAAAATATTTTTCCTAAAAATATAAATACTCTTGTCCAATGTTTTATTTGACGCTCAAAAATTTATCAGAATTACTTGTCTTTTATTAAAAAAATATAATTGGTCCTTGGAAAAGATGGTACAGACTTTGGTTTTTTTTTTTATAGACAAAAAGTATAAACTTTATTTTTTAAATTAAATTACGTGCCAAGGATGCGTAATCGAATATTTATAGACTAAATTTTCAAATTTCATAAAATGAAATTTTTAGAGTTCGGCATGAAAAGTAATGAAAGTATGCAAAAAGCTTGATTTTGATTACAAATATATAATTAACAAATTGCTTTAAAAAAATCGAAATTAAGTTATAATTTTAAATAAGAAATTTTAATTTTCAGACAACTTCGAAAAATTGTTTTATAAACTATTAGTGGTTTCTTAATTTCAAGCAAAGTTCCGAAAATGCTTCTTAATCTTTATAGTTTTTCCTATAAAAAAATACCACGTTGAAATACAAAATTTAAAATTAAATTAGAATAAACAAAAAAATATGGTTGATCTTGCAGGTTATTCTTGGATCTTCCCACTAATATCAAGTTTGATTTGAGAATAATCTTCGGAGCTGTTAAAAGAACATATAGAAAATCTTCAACAATAACATTTTTCGAAAGAACTAATCGATTAAGATGAGATTTGAGTCAAATAAAGATAACGAAACAGGAACCCCGCTTTTAAAATATTTACCTGGATTATTTACTCAAGCATTGTTGATCGAACTTGCGGCATTCGAAGCAATTTTTAAAGTTCGAAAAAAGGATAAATCTATAAAACCGATTTGACAAGAATTTCCAGAGTGTTTTAGAAAAATACTTCTTTTCGAAAAAATTTCTTCAATGATATTTCTCTCAGTGTTGGCATTTATTGAATCTTCAACTAACAATAAGTATTCAAATCTGAAATCCAAAATTATTAATTATTTAATTCCAGCCAGCGCCAGATGGAAAATTTTGTTTATATATTTCCTATAACTTCTTAAACACACGAAAATATTTTCAAACAATCTATCACATCAAATAAATTCATATTCAGAATCTGCAGAATGCTGCAAGTTTTCTTTCGGCCTGGTCAACCTTTCAAAAGTTCGGATACCATACATACATCCCTACACCATACGGTGCATGTTTTTGCAGAAATATTCAAAATAACTTCCAAAGATCTTAAAACTCCGAGATCTGATGAAAGCTCGACAAAGTCCCATTATTTTTAATACACGATTTAAAATGTTTTGGAACGTTTAACTTTGTATAAGAAACAAATCAATTCATCTGAAATTTAATTTTTATTCTACTCTCGCCTAAATTCCTGCATTTTGCTACTGCTTATGCCACCTCAACAGCAGACTTTCAAATGGTATTTCGAAGACTTAAAAACCTCGTGAAGTAATGAAAAAATTTCCATAATATAAAAGGGAATTGTTATGAGTATATAAATTTTACACTAGTATAAGTAAAATTCAAACATATTAAGAATAGCTTAAGAGCCCACTACTATTAATGCGGAATTGAAAAATTGGTAAAAAATGACTTATAATTCTAAAATTTTATTTGTAATATAAAATATTTTTTTAAAATTTTTGCATTTACGAAAAGAAATTTAATTTTAATATACAAGACACCTCAGTATAATAAGTGATGTAACCAGCACTTCACATTATAAATTAGTGGTTTGCCTTCGATTACTTACTCTCATTGCATTACCAGTGTTTAGTCTATTTAGTACCTGCATTTATAATTTCATATAAGCCAGGTTAATTTGGCTTTAATATCTTACGTCGTCTCAGTTTCTTTATTTCATCACCGTTGATGATATTTCTTAATAAAGTTAACTCGTAGATTGGTCTCCAGACCATTACTGTCCGTCTTGTTCTCTACCATCTAATATTAGCTGTATTAAAAAAAGTAAAAGACCTCTGCAGACCATAAAAGAATCAGTTCAATTGCGTAGAACTCAATCCACAGGTATTTAAAGCCCATAATCGAGTGACCAGACAAGAATTTGCCAATGCATACCTTGGCACACAATGCTTTTCCATGCATAAGAATATTTTTTCACAATACTGTATACTATCCGTCCGACTTTTTAGTCCGGAAGTTCGAGTAAATCTAAGTCTGATAGAAGTATTCTTCTAATCGAGAAGGAAATAGAAATCCACTGTACAACACAGTCACTTACTTTCAATCTAGTGATGCGATTTTGGTACTTAACAGAGTCCCCTATTACTTAAGCAGACATGCAAATAGTTAGAAAAAAATTATTTATAAAATCTTTATTTTTAAATTGTTTTACAATTTTTGTAAATAAATCTTCCCTCTTATATTTCAGGTTGTTTTAACCACCCTCATTGCTGTTGCAGCTAGCCAGGGGTACCACCAAGATCCCAAGACCGCTGCCATTATCAGCGAACAACGTTATTTGTCAGGAGATGGTAAATTCGGTGCGGCGTACACACAGGAAGATGGTATCAATTTTAAGGAGGAGACTGATTCAGATGGCACCCGGCACGGCAGTTACAGTTACGTAGACCCCACTGGTCAGAGACGTACCATTTCTTATACTGCTGGCAAAAATGGGTAAATTAACTTCTCTTACAATTTTTATTTCAAATAAACTCTACAAAAGTTTAAAACAAGCAATTGGCAATTACGTTTACAACATGTACAAATAAAAAAAGAAGCAAGCACTGAACCACTTTATGAAATTGTAATAAAATTATGGTGATGGTTGAATTATTCTTGGTTTGGTTGATTGGCTACAAGCTTCGGAAGCATGAAAAGTAACTACTTAATGTTTCTGAGTTTTTATTAACATAAAAAATGTATTGAAAGCTTGAACAGAATTAAAGTACTGACTTATTAATATTATTATTTGTATTTACTTATAGGTTCCAAGCTTCTGGTGATCATTTGCCAGTACCTCCTCCAGCACCGCCACAGCCTGTTCCTCAACCTGGTTACACACCTCAACCTCAATATCAACCACAACCTGCTCCAGGTCCTTCTTACCGCAGCAATGACTACGGCGATGATGGCTCTTATGATCCCCGCTATAACGATCCCAATTTCGGCCAAAACAGTCAATCCTACAGCCAACCCCAATATCGTCCTCAGCCTCCACCACAACCTGCCTACAATCCACCCCCACCAGCCTACAATCCACCCGCTCCAGCCTACAATCCTCCTGCTCCCCAATATAATCCACCTCCAGCACCACAATACAATCCACCACAACCTCATTATAATCCCCAGCCCGAATATACCACACCCAATCCCCATCGTTTCGCACCACCCGGTAAACTCTCTCTGAATCGTACTCCCGATGGCTTCACCTACAGCTTTAACAAAGTTCGCTAAGTTGTAGTTGTTTAAATGAGAGTGATAGATTGAGTTTAATTTAGACTTCACATATTTTAAATTTAATTTAAAATTTGCATCCTAAATATTGTAGTTGAAATAACTTGCAACTTTCTGCTGTCTCTTTCTATCTATCTTTGCCTAGTACGACTTTCTCTTACTTAAATAACACTGCCCGTTCTTGCATTTCCGTTTTAACTAAAACAACATGATCGCGATCCTAAACACCTATTTATCTTTCAATTTCTCCATCCACTGCCATTTTCATATCCTGTTTCCTAAATCAACCCCTTCTTAGAATATTTCTTCCTAATCCCTTTTTCTTACACTTTCTTGATCTTGTGATATCGAAAAATTGTTGCAACAATTCTTTTCAGGTTTAATTTTCCTTTAATTATTTTTTGTTTACTTTTTTGTAAGTTTAAAATATAATTTTTGCTAATATTGTTATATACATTGTCTCGGAATATTAGTGTGTGTGCTAAGGAAAAATTATATCCGTTGTATATAAAAATTGTATACAGAAAAGTTTTATATAATTTAATAAAAATACAAAAAGTTAAAATTTGAAATGTTGTGTCTTTCCTTTAAACTATCATTAGCCTCAGATATTATTAAAATTTACTTGCCTTTTTTCTAATGGAGTCCGAAAAGATATGAGCTCAAGCCCATAAAGAAAAATTATGTTCATTTCATTTGATTAATAATACATTCAGTTCAACTAAAATACACTTAACAGCTCATTGATGTTTTATTGATAATCCTCGTGAAAAATAGCTTTCAAAAATGTTAAGAAAATGCAGAGAGAGTGTTCCAAAAGTATGGCACATTTGTATTATTACCAACGATTTTAATCAGTGAAAGATGTTCCCTGTTTTGATGATTATACACCGAATTGAAAACTATCTTCAATTTGTCAAGAAAAATGTATTTCTTACAATTTTTATCAAATTGCGTTTTCCACTGGAAATTTGTACGAGACTTGTTCTTACGAATTCACGTTAGGCTTGAGTACAAAGGGTCTTTTAACGCATTTAGTTCCCTGTCTTTTGCAATCAAACCGTGTACCAGACAAAAGTAAATTTAATGGGTTGAATCAAAAGCCTAGTTCACATATAAATATGCCATGACTAAACTTTATGTGTACAAAGATGGTATACTTTGTGCCAGGAAAGGTAAAGGTTTAATTGGTTCCAATTCTGTGGTTGTTACCATAGAGAAAGTTAATACTTACATTTCGATCACGTGCGTTATTATGCCTACTCGTGGTCAATCGATTTTCCTCCACAGGAGATGAACTGTGCAATTCTATTCCTACTTACTGATAGGTAAAGTGTCCTAGATACCTTACAAGCGGAGATGTTGACCAACATAATATCCAGCTAACTATCATTTCAGCCGATTTGGAATCTTTTTTCAAAGATGATATTATATAAATTGCATTTTATTTGAAGTACAGACTTGTAGCATTTAATCAACATCTGATTACAATAAAATTAAGCATAGAGGCACTATTGATCGTATTTCTTGAAATATTTGCAAAGTCGAAAATTTACTGAACGCAGAAATGGAAATTTAAACTTAGAACCCCAGTATATTAATAATCGATTTCTTTAATTTGGAGTTGTTTACTTACATACATACTTATAACAACATTAATTTATGCTGTTGGTTCCATAGTTTAGTAAATAAAAAATTACATGTGCCTATTTTTTCAGATATGCAAACCACGGAATATAACCTACCAGTGATGGGAAATGAGATTTTCATTTCGGTATCAAAAAATTTTTCTGAGAGTACTTTTTTAACCTCAAGAGTAACATATATTATTTTTTTAATTTTTATTAAACAGTAAAAAAAATCTTTATGAAAACAAAAAGTTAACAAAAACCATAAATCGATACATAAAAAGTTCATTTTACCTATAAACAAAACATTTTTAAAATTTATTTTGTACTTTTTAAGGTATATCACTTTAAACTGAAATAGCCCCTAGATAAATAATGCCAATTGAATGGATTTGGGTTTATTTCGAAGATAATTTTCTCTTACATTTTAAGACCATTTCCAAAAAAACTTCCTCCATCACATTAAAGTCAAAATCATTGAGTATTGTCCTTCAAATAAGCCCAAATCTATACTAGTAGCGTTATTCACCTAGAATTTATTTCAGTTTAAAGTTTTATACCTTAAAAAATACCCAATATAAAATTTTACATACTCAAAAAAAATGAACAGAGGACATAAATATATATGTTTAAATACAAATTCATTATTATAACTAAACAATCTATTTTAACTAATAGTTATGTAAAAAACAAACAATAGCTATACTAAAACAGATGAATTTAAGACGAATCACTGAGAGTATCAAATGTAACAGAGGAGTAACACGGTATTTTTTCAAATCAAATAGTATCAAAAAAAGTACGATCGTAACAACTTTTCCATCACTGTAACCTACTAATTTCTCATTAGCAACACTGATTGATTTGTAAAATTTTTAATCTGATCTCAAAAAGAATACACTTATTTACATACTTGATATAAATTTAGCTTTCTTACCAGTTGTTTATAATAATTTCATTACTATTTTCCCTTTGATTTGTACAAAAACAAACAAAATAGATACAATTACGCACAATTTTTAAGTAGACTGCGCTGCCGACTGCGTTGAAATTTACTTTACTTGTAATTATTTTATAATTTTTCAATTAAACACATGTTTAGTCACATTGACTTCCTAAAATTATAAAGTTTTACTTATTTTTCCACTTTTTATGTGGATTTTCTTTAAGAGTAAAAGAGACACGTGCCCACACCGACAATATTGTAAACAAGACTGAAAAATAAGCTCTCATCACAAAAAGGGATATTTCAACGAACTTGTGTCAATGTTTATTAAAGAGAGTTCTGTCTTAAAGGTAATTCATAGAATAATTATTGTTATCTCAATTGAAAAATTTGACGACAGAATAATATTTTAGTAATAACTTGATGTTTTGATATTTATGACACCTAATAATTTTTAAGTTTAATTCGTTATTCGGACTTAAAAAAAGCGTAAGAAATTGCGATTTTAGTAGATGGATTCAATTTAGTGTTTTCTTTATATGTATCTCTTAAAAAGTCATTTTTATTTCATTGTTTTAAGATTTTTAATTTTTTTGGATATTAAAAAGTTAATGAGAAGAGTAATGAACACCTTTAAAATCAACTTTTTTCATTAAATATGTATATAAGTTCCTTAAATTGTGGTTCCTATAAGGCATTGTGCCGAAGAAAAGCGAAGTATAATTTCAATTAGTTGAGATACATATGTACATACATACATATTGAAGATATATTAATTAATATTATTATACTCACATCTACCGAGGCGCAAAATATCGCAAAAACATTCCTTAATTAGTCCCAGGAGTGTATTAATACATTATTATTTCTAATGCAAAATTTATTTAAATCAAATTGTTTGTAAGCCTAATATGATATTATATATGTATGTACATACATATGTACTTATTTCATTTAAATTAAGCTAATGAAACTTGTGTTTTGAAATTTGCCATATTTGTAACCTATTGGAATTTCAAATTGTACGTAATTTTAGCACTCTTGGCTATAGAAAAGGCCTATAGATTTTCGCAGAACCATCTAAAGTCGTTGATTAAATAATCAAAAACAAAAGGCTATATATAATTTGAAGATCTGTGATCGTAGCCTAATGAAAGATTATAGGTTGTAAGAGAATAAGACAATTTATAGCAATTTATAATTGTTATATAAATTTTCTAGTCAAATGAGATCTTCGTAATTCTCATTTGCTGTTTTTATGTAGGGGTTTGGCGGTGACAAGACGGTTAGAGATCTACTGACGAGTTGGTATTTACATTAACAAACGCGCAATAAATAACAATTTCTTAAAAAATATATACATATGTATATTCTATATATAATATTGAACAATGTTTTTTGAAGTAATACCTATAATAAACGTTGAGAATTTTAAAATTTGTTGCTTATCATCAGTTTTAAAACTTGTAAATCGAAACTTGACATCTAACTATACGTAGAACCTATCATTTTGTTTATTTCTTTTATATTGGATTACATATTTCGTACAGGCACTTACATACATATGTATGTACATATGTGTAGTTGCTTTTGGTTCCGTAATTTAGTATATAAAAAGTACATGCAAATACATGTAAATACATACATGTACATATGTATAAGTAACATTTGTAATTAAAAAAAAACCAAAATATAATCAAAAAACTTTCTCAATGGCAACACTGATTGATTTATACAATTTTAAAAAGGAATTCTATTATTTACATACTAAATTTAAGTAACTTTATTAAGTCTCTTACCAGTTGTTCCTCTTCATTTCATTTTCATTTTCCCTTTCATGTGTACAAAAACAAACAATAGAGACACGAAACTTCGACGTATACTGCGCTGCCGACTGCACTTGAAGAACTTTAAACACATTTTTCATAAAAAATATTACTGCACTTGTAATTATTTTATAATTTTTCAATTAAACACTTATTTAATCATATTTATTTCCAAAAATTATAAAGTTCTACTTATTTTTTCACATTTTAACAATGATTTTGTTTAAGAAATCAACAAATACGTGCGCGCACCGATAAAATTGGAAACAAGACTAAAAAACAAAGAACAAGATGATGGAAGAGGTAATTTTTTTTTTGATTTTGTTTGAAGGTAAATTTTAAGATTTGATTAATTTGGCGATTTATGAATGTGGCCCAAAGTGATTTTTAAGTGGGTAAAAATCCAAATTTGATATTTTCAAGAAATAGGTCATTGTAAATACATATGTATGTATATATGTATTTTGAATGCTTGTTTGCAAGACATACATAAGAACATACATACATACATACATACATATGTCAAAGTTTTATGTTCAGTATGTAGTTACGTCTGTATTTGGGATATGTGTATGTACTTATGTACTTAGGTCTGTGATATGCGGATGGTAATTTTTTGTGGGATTTGATATAGATTAATATACATATACATACTTACATACTTACATATATATCAAGCGAATCATATTCTTCTATATTCATTGAAAAATCATCAAATCTTTTCATCTGCCATATTTATTCAACAATTACATTCTTCAGCCTACTTTCTTATGCGTAACAAGTCATAAAATATAAGTATGAAATATATATAAAGTACAAACAAATTTTCATCCACTTCAGTTTTGTTATAATAGTGTAACTGTAACAAATTTAGAATATGGGTTTAAGTTAATATAACATCAATCAAACAATTTAGTTTTACATCATTTATTAACTTGCTTTTATCAGGCTACACATCTCTCCGACAGTACATTAACTTACATATATGTATACGTTAATCACACTTGTTAACCGCAAGTCCGCCCCTTGATTATTCAAAAATCAATTGTTCTTAAATATTTCTTTAACTTTGTTTTTTGCATGGAGCTGCTATTTTTTGCTCTGAAATATTAACTATAAAGCGTACATACATACATATTTACTTGAAGGCACACTTATTTATTGCTCATCTTTACTCAGAGAGATTTATACATACATACATATGCACATACGTAAGTATAAGTATGTATGTTCGTAGTAATGTGTTTTCAATTGTCTATTCATTCCTGCTGGGTAAGTAAGTATGTACATAAGTATGTACATATGTATGTATGTACATAAGTAGGTACATTGGCTCATCATCTTAGCATATTTATTAATTTGTGCATGCATACTTACATACATACATACATACATACATATGTACATATGGAAGCATGCATGTACCAAATCATTTCTATTCTGCTTCCCAATGGGAATTTTTAAATTTTCACCTGATATTGGACATACTTACATATGTATGTACATATGTACATACTTACATGCATACATACTTACATACATATCTACATTCTTTTAAAAAAAAAATTTTAATACAGAGTAGTTTTTTAATTTGCCCTTCGTTGTCTGCAAAAAAGCTTGCAGCGATAAAAATAGTTTTAAGGTTCAAGTTGGATATAAAAATGTTAACCAATTAATAAATCTCTTGTAAGTTCATTAATTTTAAAATAAATAATTAATTAAAAATTCTTATTTTTCGCTTCTTTTTTTTAAAGTACATTGCAGTCATTGCAAATATTTGTATTTGCAAACCGCGCTGAAAGTAGTGACGGCCAATGACAGAGTTTTCAAATTACAGGGAAATGAAAGTTTTTTAACTTAAGTAATGAAAACGATTTAAAAAATAAATATGTATGTAAAGTAATTGATTGTGGATTGATTGATTTACTATAAATAAATTTTCCCAAAAATTTTAATGAAAGTTTTCATATAAGGTACATATGTATGTATATGTACATACTTAAGTATTTCTGTACATACTTAAGTATGTACTTATAAAAAACTGATGTTTATGTATGTTAAGAATAAATACTCGCTGATTATGGGGCTGTCTACGGTCTCCGAAAGCAGGTGTGCTTTGATATTTACATATGTACCTACATACATACATATGTATGTGCATATGTAAGTATGTATGTACATATGTACATACTTATGTGTTTGCTTACCAGCTTAATTAAATTTTTATTTAATTCATATGTACATAAGAATGTAAATACATACATATGTACATGAACACATACTTACATACTTAAGTATGTACCCTGAAGGAAATGTCACTAGTGATTCACTAGTGATTCACTATTGACAAAGTCACCAGTACTAGTGACAAATTATACCCCAGCCAATGCTTTTTTCTGTTGACATTTAACATGCACTTGTCATTGAAAATCCACTACTGACATTGGAACTACTGACGAACTAGTTCCAATGGGACCATATCACGACCGTAGAACTAGTGCTCCCCTGTAGACATTGTCACCAGTATTATTGACATACTCTACACAATACTTCTTTCTATTGAAATTTAAGATTGACTTATCATTGAAAACCCACTACTGAAGAGGTCGTTCTAATGGGTCCATATAAACAATTTTTGATATAGATATATCCCTACAGTTTTAGTTAAAATAAATGATTAAAGGTTCACCATAAAACATATAAACGCAATTAAAAAATGAAGAGGCATAAATAAGCGTGCTCTCAGAAATTTCTCTGCTCATCAAACAAAAATTGTTGACAACTCCGTTGACGATGTCTACCTATGAGTCACCAAAATAGTCGACAAAACTGGTGACTTGGGTACACTTGCCCCCATGTTTCCTTCAGGGTAGTTATTACTTAGGAATTATTACATGTTTGAAAATTATTATCTTTAAAACAAACTAAGGCATGATTACATATATGTACATATGTACTTACATACATATGTATGTACATACTTATTTAGTTTTAAAACTAATGTAATGAAAAAAAATTAATAAAAAAAAGATTTTGATTGATGTTGTCGAAAATCAATGAATAAAAGAGAAGAATTTTTTATTATACCCCAATAGCCAAATGAAAACTTCGAAGTTTTAATCACAATCAACCTGCTAAGAGTAGAGTCAGATCCACTAACAAAGTCTGTAAGGACAATGAATATTTCACATTTGGTACATGAACAACGTAAATGCCAGCGTAATTTGCCACACCCGGACCCAATGTACGACTACCACAGCTACGCTTAAGAAATTTTAAAAAAATTCACAAAAAGGGCACTTTACTAAAAAAAAAGTTATCGGCATAGGGAATTTAAAATAAAAAGGGTTAAGTTTTTTTAAAAGCAATATATTAAACGTTTTATTTAATTTTTTCACTAAAAGACAACACATAAAATTAACAAAAATTTTCCTCATGTGTAATATAAAATACATAATTATACTAAAATAAAAAGATTGACAATATGTGTACATAAGTACATGTGTACATAAGTACATATACATACATAAGTATATACATACTTATGTACGGTTGTTCGTGCAATTTTCCTTCATACTTACTTATGTACATATGTACATACATATGGATGTATACATGCATATGTATGCATGTACATAAATATGTATGTACATACATACTTATGTACATATGTATGTAATATACGAAATTGTATTGGGTAGGTACTTATGTACTTACATACATATATGTATACATATGTGTGTATTTATCGAGTAAATATAAGTTGCAATTTTAGGTCCTGTTTTAGTAATATTAAAGAAAAATTTCAGTCTATAATTTAGTAAAAAGTTCATTATATTTTTGAATGAAAACCATTGAACGGAATTTAATTTATATGAAAGGAGACACTTTACCTCCAAAAAAGAGATAAATTAATACAATATATTTTATAAATGCATTTCAAATGTTTAAAATTACTATATTTCGCCTTTTTATAATTAAAAAAAAATCCTAAAAATATATATGTACATACATATGTATGTATGTAGAAAAAAATCAATTTGTAAGGTGTTCGCATTATTTATCCATATTAAATAAGTTGTAATTAAAGTTGAAATATCGCATGACATTAAGTTGGATTCACAAAATTAACTTTAAAAGATTTTTAGGTGTTACATCAAAATTTGCGAAAATGCCGTCAAATCTTTCAATAGTTATAACAGTAAATATTCTTTTATTTTCCTTTAACATAGAACTCTCTTTAATAAACATTGACAAACATACATAAGTTCATTTCTCTTTTTGTGATGAAAGCTCTTCTCTCCCATCATCATCGTTTTCTTGTTTATTTCGCAGTCTTGTTTACAACATTGTCGGTGCGGGCACGTGCTTCATAAATTCTTAAACAAAATCGCTGTTAAAACTTGGAAAAACAATTAAAAATTTATATATTTTTGGAAATAAATGTTGTTAAATGAGTTTTTAATTGAAAAATTATAAAATTGTTACAAGTGCAGTGATATTTTTTTATGAAAAATGTGTTTGAAGTTCGTCAAGTCGGCAGCGCAGTCTACCTAAAATTTTTGTGTCCATGTATCTATTTTGTTTATGTCGTACAAAGGAATTGTGTTTTGTTGTGCAAATACATATGTACATACATAAGTATGTATGTACATAAATGCAAGAATAAGCCAAATTGGAAAAAAATAACAACTGGTAAGAAAACTAAAGTAGAATTTAGTAAATAAGAGAATTTCTTGTTAAGATCCCATTGAAATTTAAGGAAATTGTATGTTAAGAACCGCAATTTTTAATTAATCACACATACATATGTATGTACATATGTATGTATTTAAGTATATATTTAAAGAAATATGTAATACATACATAAGTACATACATGTATCTTTTTATTTACTAAACTATTGAACCAAAAGCAAATATGTAAGTACATATGTATGTACATATGTAAGTATATGTATGTACATATGTGCATACTTACATACATAGTTTGTAGTTTCTCTTGTAAAAAAATAATCAGAGGCAAAAGAAATATTTTAATAACACTGCGATCAATGTTTCTAATGTTTCAGAACAAGTTTTACTTTTGAGTGAGAATTTTTATTTACATTGACTTCTAAATTTCGTTTCAAAAGGTTTCAAATTGCTGGTCAGCAACAAATTTTCACTGAAGGATTTTTCTATTACATCTAAATAACACTGTTAAATTTTATAAAAAAAAAAGGTGTTTGTGGAGTGTTAATTGGTTTATATGTACAAAATACCAACTCATTAGTAGTTCTTCTGTCTGAATCAGTGATGGGAAATGAGATTTTCATTTCGGTATCAAAAAATTTTTCTGAGAGTACTTTTTTAACCTCAAGAGTAACAAATCTTATTTTTTTTAATTTTTATTAAACAGTAAAAAATACTTATGAAAACAAAAAGTTAACAAAAACCATAAATCAATACATAAAAAGTTCATTTTACCTATAAACAAAACATTTTTAAAATTTATTTTGTACTTTTTAAGGTATATCACTTTAAACTGAAATAGCCCCTAGATAAATAGCGCCAATTGAATGGATTTGGGTTTATTTCGAAAATAATTTTCTCTTACATTTTAAGACCATTTCCACAAAAACTTCCTCCATCACATTAAAGTCAAAATCATTGAGTATTGTCCTTCAAATAAGCCCAAATCTATACCAGTAGCGTTATTCACCTAGGATTTATTTCAATTTAAAGTTTTATACCTTAAAAAATGCCCATATAAAATTTTACATATTCAAAAAAAAAATTAACAGAGTACATAAATATGTATGTTTAAATACAAATTCATTATTATAACTAAACAATCTATTTTAACTAATAGTTATGTAAAAAACAAACAATGGCTATACTAAACAGATGAATTTAAGATGTATCACTGAGAGTATTAAATGTAACAGAGGAGTAACACGGTATTTTTTTAAATCAAATAGTATCAAAAAAGTACGATCGTAACAACTTTTCCATCACTGGTCTGAATTAGTAGACTTTCATATGATGCTTATAAGTATAAAATTAGTAAATGAGAATTACAAAAGCAACTTATATTCGCAAGGAATCTTTTTTTATGCCTTCATACAATTAGTCAGTCTATCAGTGGCTTATGAAGACAAAATTTCAAATTAAATGTAGCCTTTTGTGTTTGATTATAATAATTTAAATAATTATTTAAATAATGACTTTCGATGTACTTTCAATAGGCTTTTAAAGGATGTATCGTGGAATACATATATAATGCGGATGCTTGATTTTATATACAGATTATGGTACTATGTAAAATTTCAAACGGATTACACTAGTAAATAATTCGATTTCATTACATTTAATATAATGTCGTATAGAATAATATAGTACGATATTGAACATGTGATAAGGGTATTTTTTAAGCTCCCGTAATTCGGTATGAATTCTTCCACATTGAAAAGAAAAATCTTTGCAAGGAGGTCATTCTTCGGTCGAAGTATTCGGCTAAAGAAAGAATTATTGCTGTAATGCGTGACGTGATTTATCATCAAATATACCACAAATGGAAGCGCCTTAATGAAGAATGTGTTGCACGCAAAAACGGCTAACTTTTGGGAATACAAAAAAAACGTATGTAGTGTTTTGTTGCGTCGATGTCCAAGTACGTTAATATAGTTGGGTACACTACTGTCACCGATAGGATTCTTCCAAATGTTCAGTACATGGTCGTCAGCGTTGCCGGTGTAACCCTAAAGTATAATTTTTTACCCTTTTAAAGCCCTTGACCCTTTTTTATCATTTTTATGTTGATCGTCGCTTTGTTCGCCCCCTTTTCGGAAAATCCCAATTACTATTGTGTTCTGTTTTATTTATATTTACATTTTATGTACATATATATTTGCGGCAATTAACTTTGTCTAAAAAATATATGAATTTTAAATGTATAAAGTATAAACAAATTTTCATTTACTTAATTTTTGTTATAATATTGTAACAGCCACAAACTTAGAATAGGTGGTATTGGCTTATATATGTAAGTTAATTATACTTTTAAGGTTCAAGTTGCATATAAAAATGTTAACGAACGTTAACAAATGTGTTTGAAAATCATTGAGCTAAAAATAAATAAATAAATATTTAAAAATTCTTAACTTTCACTTTTTTTAATTACAATGCAGTCATTGCAAAATTTGTGTATTTGTATCAAACCGCGGTAGAAGTATGATAGAGTTTTCGAATTATAGGGAAATGAAAGTAATGAAAACGATTGATTGATTTGTTATAATATAATTTTCCCAAAAGAGTTTAACGAAGGTAAATAGTTGCTCCTCAGCTTAATTAAATTTTTATTTCATTTATACAAACATAAATACATATTCCTTAGCAATTATGATATGTTTGAAAATTTCTATCTTCATAGCAATAAACTTTTAGTTTTAGAGCTAGTTTTATGAAAAATTGTAATAATAAAAAAATATTTGGTTAAGTGTTTTCAAGTACCAAGGAATTTAAGAAAAAAATTTTTGTATAAATAATCAATTGAAAACTTCGAAGTTTTAAGCGCTGTCAACCTGCTAAGATTGCAGTCAGCTTAGAAAACGGCTTCGGTTCACCCGAATCATTTTCATATTTAGATAAATTAAGTATGATTTAAGATGAAAATTTTATACCAGTCTTTTATCACCATTTTAGAAGGCTCAATGTGAAAGTAGTTAATTACTATTCACTAAATATTTCAAGTAGATACGACAAAAGTATACTCAAAAAAGAAATTTGAATATTACGAATCCAAAACACCAACAAAATTGGGTGGTTGCATGAATAATTTTTTTTTTTTTTTTCACGCTAATATATGTTTATTGTATCTTCAAATAACTGAACTAACAATAAGTGTTCAAATCTTAAATATATAAATAATTATTAGGCCCAACCAGTGTCGGACATAAACTTAGTGATAATAATTAATAATACATAAAATTCATGTTACGCACAAAAAATATTTTCAAAGAATTTCATCTGGAGAGTTGCGTATTAATGCCGTAGTGTCCCTCTTTTTTAAGCGGATGTGTCCAGGAAAGTTCAAGATGTTACGAGCAAGGGGATTAGGATGGAACTCGAGTTTTGTTAAATATTTTCCAGCATATTTTGCAATTTCAGCGGTCACAAGTGGCATATGTAAATCACGATGTAAAATAGAATTTTTCAAGTACCATGGAGCCGTAGTTATTAACCTTAATATTTTGTTTTGCATTCGTTGGATTCTCTCTACATTGGAAGCTGAAGCAGTGCCCCATAGCTGAATTCCGTAACACCATATCGGCTTCAAAAGCGACTTGTATATTAAAAGTTTACAATCTAGACTGAGGGTAGAATTTCTACCAATCAGCCAATGTATCTGGGTTAATTTAAGCTTCATTTGTGTCAGCTTAGAGTCAATGTGGTGTTTCCATGTAAGCCGTCGGTCGAGGTGAATACCAAGGTATTTCACCTGTGAATGTTGAGGAACAACTTGATTGTTGATTCGAATGGGGGAACAAGTGTCTCTTCGTAGAGTAAATGTGACATGAACACACTTTTGTTCATTTACTTTTATTCTCCATAAGTTCAACCACAGTTCCAACAGCTTAATATGTTCCTGAAGATAACGGGATGCCTCGTGAGGGTTTTCATGCATACTAAGGCAGGCTGTATCATCGGCAAATGTAGAAGTGAAGATATTACTGCTCAGAGGCATATCAGAGGTATAAATCAAATATAAAACTGGTCCCAGTATACTACCCTGTGGCACACCGGATGAGATAGTTTCGGGCACACTCATGAAGTCTCCTTCCACGACAGTGAACTTCCGGGCAAGAATGTAACTTTCCAATAGATTCACAATGTTCATTGGTAGATATGTCCTCAATTTCAAAATCAGGCCCTCATGCCACACTTTATCAAATGCCTGAGAAACATCAATAAAGAGGGAAGAACAGTACTTCTTTTCTTCAAATGCTCTTCTTATAAAATGTACCAATCTATGACATTGTTCAATGGTGCTATGCTGACTTCTAAACCCAAATTGATGGTCCGGTATGCACCCATTCTCAGCTAGAATTGGGGATAATTTTGTCATGAGCAGTTTTTCGAAGAGCTTTGAAATTGTTGACAGCAAACTTATTGGCCTATATGATTCAGGCTTAGTAAGATCTTTACCCGCCTTTGGAATCATTTTGACCATGGCAAGTTTCCAGCTGTGTGGATAATACTCCACTCGTAAAATGCCATTAAAAATGAACAAGAGGATTCTAATAGCAATACATATATGAATAATACATGCATGAATAATAAAATATAAAACTCTCATCCTTTTTAAATTTAAACTTTAGTAGTTTTTATCCTTGCCTTATACACAAGTAATGTTTGTTTTTTTATTTTATAACAATAAATTTATAATTCCCGTATTATTTAAATACGTAACAAAAATATTGATTTGCATCTTATATTCAAATATTCTTATATTTGAGTTGTATTTTATATTCAAAATACTCGAGAGCCCGTTTATGGGACTTTGTATTATTGTATTTATTATTGCATACCAGTGTTTATTATAGTATAAATGCTTTAAATAAATATGCTCAAGTTAAAAAAAGAATGGAGGCAGATATTTTAAAGGACAAGGGATATTTCACATTTTGTACATTAACATAAATCCAATTAAAAATAGGAAAACCCTGGCTACGATCTAATAGGAATCGCTGAATGCGTCAAGTAAAAACTTTGATTTAAATGCTATTAGATCCCAGTGTTGCCGTTGAGAATTTTCATAAAGGGATATATTTAACATTTTATTTAATTTTTTCACTAAAACATTACAAACAACTAATAATGTGCAGGAGCAGATAAATATATAAAGAAATTAGCATAAAATATTATTGATATATTTTTCGAACCACAAACAATAAAGAAAAAGCCGTGGGCTACTTTTTTATAGTTCTAGCACTATATAGAACTTGTTTTTAATTACTTTAATAATTTTATTCCTTTTGCAAATACTTTTAAAATATCAGATATGCTTTTTCCAAATAGAAATAAAAATACGTTTGTACCCGTTTCATATGTTAAGAGTGGCGGATCAATATTTGTTAATTAAATCTGTACTTGGAGTAGAATCCTCCAACTCTGCTTCTAACAAATTTAGAGACAAAAGCATAGAATTGCAACTTTCTTCGTTAAGTATATTCAAAAGATAATTTTTTATCAGTATTAGTTTAAAAAAATCTTTTTAGCGGGAGCGGTACCATGAGACAAAGTTATATTCCGCAAATATATGCATATAAATGAAAATGTAAATAAAACAACAGCCAATAGTAACTGGGATTTTTCGAAAAGGTGCAAAAATTGGGACGAACTAGATAAAAATGAAAAAAAGTATAAGTTTAAAAATGGGCCAAGGGTTTTAAAAAAGAGTAAAAATTTATACTTTAGGGTTACAAGGACAACGCTGACGACCACGTACAGAATATTTCGAAGAATCTCATCAGTGACAGTAGTGTATCCAACTATATTAACATTCTTCGACATCGACGCATCAAAAAACTTCCAACATTTTTTTTTTCGTATTCCCAAAAACCTTACGTAAAACTCGTTATTCATTAAAGCGCATCAATTTGTGGTACATTTGATAAATCATATTATGCATTACAACGATGACTCCTTATTTAGCCGAACACTTCGTTTATTGAATAACCTCCTTGCAAAGATCTTTCCTTTCAACGTGGAAGAATACAAATCGGATTACGGGAGCTAAGGAGCTTAAGAAATACTCTTTTTAGATGTTGAATATATGTAGCATATATTTTATCTTATTCCATATTAAATTTAATGAAATCAAATAAATTATTGGTGTTATTTACACTAAATCATCTTATTATTTCATATAATAGTACCAAAGCATCATGACAGTGAAACCCTACTTGTAAATTATCAAGCTTGAATAATTTTTAAATAGATCATCAGTTTGTTGAAAAAATATTATTATTTATGAATTTCAATAATATTGAAGTAGTTGAATCAATTATTAAAAAAGTTATGTGGTCAATGTAACTTTTGTAATATAGAGTATTGCACAGTAGGCGTGTTCGCAAAATTTATGGAGTTGAAAATATTATATAGAATATCCTGTACTTTTACTTTAATTACACTAGAAAATACTTTGCAAATTAAAAATTTATGGACTTTTGTGAGAGTCCACAAATCTCTCAATATGAATTCAGCTACATTTAAGATCGGCTTTAAATATTTGCAGGAATTAGAACAGTTATTGACGTTATTATTATTGTTTTTTTCTAAAAAGAATGTTGACTTAAAAATGCCGGTGCGAAGGGTGTTTTTGAATACAAATAAAAAATCTTTTTGATGTAATGACTGCAGAAAATAATAATAATAATTGAATTTGCCACACATAAATCTTTGTAATTTTATGCCGCAAATGCTGTCATCGTTGTAATACGGGCACAAAAAAATTAAACAAGTTTTTCAACTCGTTCCTAAAAAAATGTATGTCAAATAATTTATTTGAATACAAACATGTTAGAAACATGCTAATGCCTGATTAGATAACTTGAAATTTTTAATGAAATTTTCCACATAAAATCAGAATTGGAAAATATTTTATTGCCACCAGATATTGATTAAGTGCTACAAGTATGTACTTCAACTGAAATGCATTTTATACGTCATGAGATTGTAAATAATATTCTAAAACAATTGTAATGACACTAAACTGGGAAGAGATTGTCAGCTGGTCCACAATCGCCACTTGTGAAACAGGACACTTAAGGGCCGGTTAGCCGAACGTTGATGTTAGAAAAACGTAACGTACGGACGTTTGTGCGGTTAATGAATCTTTTAAAACGTGTCGAATGTCAACAAAATAAAAACAAAACATTGTATAACGCTACTTTGTATAATTAAAAAATTAAATTAATATTCCTGTGTGTATTATAAAAAATCAAATAAAGAAAATTTTCAATAGAGTCCGAACACTTATGTGTTGAGGTTTGCTTTTTAAATTTGGTAAATATATTTAATGAAAAGAATTTCAATTTTTCAATAAATATGTAGTCAGCTGTTCATAATAGAGATGGTATTTGAAAACTTTCGTGTAATTCAGGCTTATATATAAAACGTACCAAAATTATACTAAGTACTTTTTGAATGAAAAAAGTTGATATTTTGAAAAGTTCATGTAAAAAATAAAATTTTAAGAATAAACATATAATCGTACGTCCATATATTTTTTTGACTTGCAAATCTGCAATATTTTTCAAGATATGTAGTATGCAAGTTGCAAAATAACAAATATGTATGTTTATAAGTGTATATTAACTTTTATATTCAAAATAATTAACTGCTATATATAATTGAATTGATAATTCAATCTAAGATTTTATTTGCATTCAATGGTATTTACTTGTTTTTTTTTTAAAGTCTCTTCATGCACATTATTATCACAACATTACATTTTTAGGCTTTGAAAATTCGAAAATTTTATTAAAGTTGTATTAGATCCGTAATAATTTACATATATCAATAAAAGTACCGGAAGAGAATTTGGGGCACAATACAACTCAACAAAATAATAGTCCCATCACTGGTATACAAATGTCACGTAAAAACGTTATGAAATTCTATTTTATACAGGTTCAGCCGTTCCGTCAACGTGACATTTAATTTGGATAAGCATTTGCATTGATTTCATATGCCAAAAACAAACGTTCCTTACGTTAGCTAACGTGAACGTTCGGCTAACCGGGCCTTTAACACCTTAGCAAGCAAGAATAACACTTCTCGGTTCATCTTCTGCGGAGAAAATTCGCTTGGTCCCCAGATGGAATCATCACGTCCATGATTAAAAGCACATCGAAATGTTTAGGCCTGATGTGTGGTAGCCACCACACAATGAGCGATTCCTTGGCCATCAGTAGCAGAAAATAAACTACATTTGGATATACAACCTGTGCTCACGACATAATTATTTGTGAACTGGCCTGTGTCCAAGAGCCGATTTTTCTTCATTTATTTCACAGTTCTTGCTTTTGCAATCAAAACAGGTTTCAAATTACTTTAAAAATTAAATGAATTTGAAATAATATACAAATAATAAAGTTTTTTGATCAAACTGTTCTATTTAAAATTCTCCAAATTTAATTATTTACTAAAATATTATTTGAAAATTTTATATGATTTACGTCAAATAAGAAATTCAAACAAATAATTCGCCGACATTAAATATGATATACACACATAAAAGTGTATTATTAAGCATATTACTTTTTTCTAATATTAGAGCCAACGCTCTGGAGATGTCCCTTCTTCATGGTTATGAGTGATCGGAAGCTTGGAGGGGAAGTACATTTGGACATTCGAATATAACTCTCCCACCTGAAAGCAAAGGCATTTACTCCACATTCGAACCGTTCGTCTATAGACAGAATTATCTCCGTAACAGATAAGATCTTATTGTTCGCACAAGAAACCATGCTTCGGGAATGATTTCCCTGATTTCATTAGAGCGCATTCCATATTGATAATGATAAAGCTATGATACGCACTCTACGTGGCGTTGATGCCGCAGTGGATCAATATAGTTGGCTACACTACTATCATCGATGAGTTTCTTCGCTCTCTCTTGTACGTGGGCGGGTAACTTCAAAATAGACTTTCAAGTACCGGCCTATACATAAGAGTCTGATATAATTTTCTATCGCACATGAAAAAC
Organism: Germaria angustata; assembly: GCA_963681545.1. Lineage (NCBI taxonomy): Eukaryota > Metazoa > Arthropoda > Insecta > Diptera > Tachinidae > Germaria > Germaria angustata. Next base: position 56,643,905 of record OY812998.1, on the reverse strand, counting down.
GTACCCAGTCAATCGAGCATACCACTAGATTTCCACACCAATAATATCAGGAGCTTCCACTCCCTTAATATATACACTCATTATCAGAGGTGCCGACAAACAAATACATAAGCAAATCTTATTATCATCTAAATGAAAAAGTATAATTAACGTATATAAGTCAATGTGTTGGCGGAGGGTTAGGGCACAGCCTCATAAAAATAAGTTAGTAAATGATATAAAACTATATTGTTTGATTGGAGATATTCTTAAACTCCTATTCTAAATTTGCGGCAGTTACAATATTATGTATAATAAAACTGAAGTGAATGAAAAATTTTTTATATTACACATTTACTTTTCATATATTTTTCACTTGTAACCCGTAAGAAAGTAAACCGATGAATGTTGTTATTGAAAAAATATGGCAGATAAAATATGATTTTAAATGAATATCGTAGAAGAAAATTCCAAAAAATGGCACTTTTGAAGCAGCCATACTGATGATCCGAATACGATATAAATATGATTCGCTTGATACATGTTGTATGTATATCAATCAATAATAGCGAACAACTGCAAAGTTCAGACAGGATCAAAACAACTTTTTTCACGTTTAGAAAATTCAGTACATATGTAATTTGTGAAAGTAAAATTACCGTCCCCATGTATGTACACATATATTTACAATAACAGATTTCTTGAAAAAAAAATTTGATGTTTATCCAATAATAAATCATTTTGGGCCACCTTCATAAATCGCCAAATTAGTCACATCTTAAAATTTCCCTTGATTCGAACTCAAAAAAAAAAACTCATTAAAATGTTTGTTTTTTTTTTTTTTTGTTTTTCAGTCTTGTTTCCAACTTTATCGGTGTGCGCACGTGTTTGTTGATTTCTTAAACAAAATATGTATGTATGTAATTGTTGTGATAAATAAATAGAACTTTATAATTTTTTGGAAATACATAAATATGATTAAACATGTGTTTAATTGAAAAATTATAAAATTATTTCAAGTGCAGTGATATTTTTTTATGAAAAATTTGTTTAAAGTTCCTCAAGTGAATCACGATGCAGTCGGCAGCGGAGTCTACGTCGAAACGTCATGTGCCTCTTTTGTTTGTTTACGTACAAATGAAAATGAAATGATGAGAAACAACTGGTAAGAAAGCTAATAAAGTTAAATTAAGTATATAAGTATGTAGATATGTATGTATGTATGTAAATAATAGAATTCCTTTTTAAGTCGATTTAAATTTTATAAATCAGTCAGTGTTTGCACTGAGAAAAATTTCAGTTTATATGTTGGGTTTTTTTTAATTGCAAATGTTACATAAGTATATGTATATATGTACTTATGTATGTACATGTACTTTTTTATTTACTAAACTACGAAACCAAAAGCAAGAACACATACTTAAGTCCTGTTGGAAATAAGTAATCCAATATAAAAGAAATAAACAAAATAATAGGTTATACTTACATTAGAATTCCCATTTCCACGTACATAAATATATACATATGTACATAGTTAGATGTCAAGTTTCGATTTACAAGTTTTAAAACTGATGATAAGCAACAAATTTTCAAATCCTCAACGTTTATTATATTACTTCAAAAAAATTGTTTTAATGTTATATGTACATAGAATATATTTTTGTTTTAAAGAAATTGTTATTTATTGCGCGTTTGTTGGTGCAAATACCAACTCGTCAGTAGATCTCTAACGTCATGTCACCGTCAAACGCCTACATAAAAATAGCAAATGATAATTACGAAGATTTCATTTGACTAGAAAATTTATATAACAACACGAAAAACAATTATAAATTGCTATAAATTGTCTTATTCTCTTACAACCTATAATCTTCCATTGGGCTACGATCACAGAGCTTCAAAATATATGTATATAGCCTTTTTTTTGTTTTTGATTATTTAATCAACGACTTTAGATGGTTCTGCGAAAATCTATAGGCCTTTTCTATAGCCAAGAGTGCTAAAATTACGTATAATTTGAAATTCCAATAGGTTACAAATATGGCATTTTTCAAAAGTATGAGAGCTTTCTTACACATACTTATTTACCATTTGCGAGCTCAAACATAAGTTTGATTGGCTTACAAACAATTTAATTAAAATAAATCTGGCATTAAAAATAATAATGTAGTAATACTCTCTTGAAACAAATTAGGGAATGTTTTTGTTTTTATTTTGATCTCAGTCTAAATTGTTCTGAAATGTGTGGTGTAAGTTTTTTTTTTTGATATATAAACATTTTAGGATACACGCAATATTACTTGAAAGAAAGTTCTTCGGCTATATATTTTTTAATAAATATGAATTGTAATATCAGTTTTAACAAAAGTGAAGAGAAATTTAATTCTATATTTTATGTTGAAAATGTTATGTTATTGAAGGCAATTTCATTTGGATATTTTGGAAGCATACAGTTTGTCTTAAAAAAAATAATAAAAATGTACACAACTCTTTCTTTTTGAATTGGATTTCATTTGTTATTGTTTGATAACGTCGAGAAGTCCTATTAACTAAGTCGTTCACCTGCGATATTTTGCGCCTCGGTAGATGTGAGTATAATAATATTTATTAATATATCTTGTATCTTGTATGTACGTACATACTTATGTATCTCAACTAATTAAAGTTACTCTTCGCTTTTCTTCGGCGCAATGATTTATAGGACCCACAATTTAAGGAACTTATATACTACATATTTAATGAAAAAAGTTGATTTGAAAGGTGTTCATTACTTCTCTCTCAATGACTTTTTAATTGCAACCCAGACTCTAAAGAGATACAAAGAAAATACTAAATTGAATCCATATATTAAAACACAATTTCTTACGCTTTTTTTTAAGTCGGAATAACGAATTAAACTTCATGAATTTTTATTTATTTATTTACCATAGTAACATTTACAGGCTAAATTTACAGTATTTACACATGATGAGTTCAAGAATATATCTTATTCAACAAAAAAATTTTAGTAACTTAGAATATATAACACTATATATGTACATACATATATTCAGATAATTTGGGAGGAAAAATTTTACAAAACCTATTTGAACTTGACGAATTAAACTTAAAAATTATTAGGTGTCATAAATATCAAAACATCAAATTATTACTAAAATATGATTCTGTCGTCAAATTTTTCAATTGAGATAACAATAACTATTCTATGAATTAACTTTAACACAGAACTCTCTTTAATAAACATTGACACAAGTTCACTGAAATTTCCCTTTTTTCCATCATCATCGTTTTCTTGTTTATTTCTCAGTCTTGTTTACAACATTTGCCGGTACGGGCACGTGCTTCTTAAATTCTTAAACAAAATCACTGTTAAAACTTGGAAAAACAATTAAAAATTTATATATTTTTGGAAATAAATCTTGTTAAATGAGTTTTTAATTGAAAAATTATAAAATAATGCAGTGATATTTTTTATGAAATATGTATGTGTTTGAAGTTCGTCAAGTCGCCAGCGCAGTCTACGTAAAATTTTTGTGTGCATGTACATATCTATTTTGTTTATGTCGTACAAAGGAATTGTGTTTTGTTGTGCAAATACATAAGTACATACATATGTATGTACATAAATGAAAGAAAAAGCCAAAATGGAATAAAAAAAACAACTGGTAAGAAAACTAAAGTAGACTTAAATAAATGAGAGAATTTCTTTTTAAGACCCCATTAAAATTTATGCAAATTGTAGGTTAAGAACAGAAATTTTTAATTAATTACTTATATACATAAGTATGTACATATTTAAAGAAATATGTAATATGTACATGTACTTACATGTACATATCTTTTATTTACTAAACTATTGAACCAAAAGCAAATATATGTAGTTTCTCTTGTAAAAAAATAATCCGGACCAAAAGAAATATCTTAATAAAATTCAGATCAATATTTCTAATGTTTCCGCCCAAGTTCTAATTTTGAATTGGAATTTCCATTTACATTGACTTTAAAATTTCGTTTTAGAAGGTTTCAAATTGCTGTTTAGCAAAAATTTTCACTGACGGATTTTTGTATTATGTACATCTAAAAACATTGTTAAATTTTATATATAGAATACATGTATATTTTGTAAAAAAAAACTGGTGTGTGGAGTGTTAAGCGGTCTATATGTTTGCATTTTGTTGGTGTAAATACCAACTCATCAGTAGATCTTCTATCATCATGTCTGAGATAGTACACTTTGCTATGATGCTTATACTTAAGTATAAAAATAGTAAATGAGAATTACGAGTCACTAGAAGTCTTACACAAACAACACAATAAGCACCTTATATTCGCTATGAAACTTTTTTTATACGTTTATACAATTAGTCAGTCTATCAGTGGCTTATAAACACAAAATTCCAAATTAAATATTTGTAGCTTTTTGTCTTTAATTATTTCATGAATGACTTTCGATGGATCTTCAAAAGACTCAAACTGCTGTATCCTGTTGATACGTATATGTATAATGCGGATGCGTATTTTTATATAAAAAATTTTTAAAAGTTTTGTTTTAAGCAAACAAACAATTATGAATTAATGCTCATGCTGATAGGATTTTCGCAGCTCCCTACTAATTCAAGTCATATTCTGCCGTTACCTTTTTTCGAGTTCATTCGAATTCATTCAAATGAATTGGAAATGAATTGCAATTCATTTTTTTTAAACTAATTTGAATTATTTCAAAGTCAATTCAATTCAAATGAATTGGAAATGAATTGCAATTCATTTTACCAATTCATTTGAATTAAAAATGAATTGCAATTCATGTTTGCTAAATTCAAATGAATTGATTGAAATTTCATTCAATTCGTTTTTTGGCTAAAAGAATTAATTTAAAATTCAGTTAATTCGTAACGAATTGAAATCAAAAAAGAATGATTCATTTACAACTCTGCTCGCAAGTCCATAGTTAATTTTTCTTTTGCGAACGAACTCTGTTACTCCTTACTTAGGCATTGCCCTTAGGCATTGTTATGTTTTGTTCTACCATCAGGTTTCACCAAACAATATTATTTTATCATTAAAATTATTTATCATCATTATTCCACAGTATATTTAGTCATCTTTAAATTGCAATTATTAATTCTTTGTCAACAATGACACTTTCTCTGGTCCTATACTAAATAAATTATTTGGATTATACCAGCCAAGTAAATTGAGAAGATTGATCTCTTAATATTGATCAGTTCATTCTAATGATTGAAATTTTCTCTAATTGAGAAATGTTTTTAAAATTGCACCTCTATCCTTGTACTGAATGAAATATTTTTGAAATGGAGATTGTTAGTAGATGATTGTTTAATTTTTACTTTTGAAATACATATTTGTACTCCGTTTTTATTAAAAGAAAAAAATTAAAAGAAATTAGCTTAGAATTATGGAAGAAATTTCAAGTGAAACGATTTAAATATTCTTTAAGACTTTAATGAAATTAAAACTGTTGCGTTTCTTAGAAATGCATACACATATCGAAATTTTAAGACAAATATAATACTAGTTTAAGAAAAAAGCTCGTCGGGCAAATATAAATTATAGTACCCGTTTCAATAAAATTAATCTATAATTCATATTAAAAATAAAAACATATGTATTTTAGAATGGAAACTTTTGAAGGAAATTTCATTGTTATAAAAACAGGCAATTTATCTGTAAAAAAGGATAAATTATTATATCTTATACATGAAATATATTTTTTATAAATGTATTTCAGATATTTCTAATTAAATTTCGTGTTTTTCCATTTTTAGGGAAAAAATCAATTTGTAAAGTTTTCGCATTGCTTATCCACATTAACTTTTTGATTTCTTCTATAGTTTTACAAGCTTAAAAACAATAACGTCTGTTGTGGCAACGGTGCTATTTTCTTGACCCAATAAACTCCATAGAGACACATACTTATTTACAGAAATTACTGAATTGGTATTAAAATTTGTTGCAGTTCGCGTTAAAATATCGCATGAGATCAAACTTGTCCGATTAACAAATTTAACTTTAAAAAATTTTTTAAATTATAAAAATTGTGTTATGTTGTCAAATCTGGCGACCAAGACACAATAAACATTGTGTAAATTTCCTTTAACACAGAACTCTATTAATTAAACCTTGGCATAGGTTCATTAAAATTCCTTCTTTTTTTTGATAAAAGCTCTTCTCTCCCATCATCATCATTTTCTTGTTTAGTTTTCAGTCTTGTTTACAACATTTGTCGGTGCGGGCACTTGTTTCTTAACTTCTTAAACAAAATCATTGTAAAAAAAATAAGTAAAAATTTATATATTTTTGGAAATAAATGTTATCAAATTAGTTTTTAATCGAAAAATTACAAAATAATTAGAAGTGCAGTGGTATTTTTTTAACGTGTGTTTGAAGTTCAAGTCGGCAGCGCAGTCTACGTAAAATTATTGTGTGTTTTCGAATTATTTGTATTGTACAAGTGAAATAGGAAATGAAAATGGGACGAAGTGATACAATTGGTAAGAAAGCTAAGGTAGTCATGATAGTTTTCTTACACGCCGTCCACACTTGCAATTTTGTTGCAGCAATTCTTGGTTGTTTTAGGAGAGAGAGTTAAGAAGCTTTAGGAGGTGTACAGAGTCTCATGTTCTCTGCAATTCTCTTTTGCTTTGAAATTCTTACTATTCAACTTGATGTTTGGTGTTGTTGTATTTGATGTTTTATATACGTTTTATACAAAAATTGCAATACTAGATTTTTTTTCTAATGTGGACACTAAAGCACTTTCAAAGCAGAATTGCATGCAACAAAATTGCTAGTTTTTTCCTCTTCTATTTTATTATAAATTTTCTCAGTATTGTTGTTATTGCACTTAGCTGGTCTTCCTTAAATGTTTTAAAATAATAAAAGTATATAACAATTTCGTAGCATACTTTGGGGATGACTTATTATTAATTGCAAATTGGTGGTATGGTGCATGGCTTTGCTGCACGAGTCGAACTGTGACATCTGGGTGTCATAAGTGTCACAGCAATAAATTGAAAAAACCTTATCAACCGGCGAAAAATATTTTCATCCTCTTTTTCAGTTTTATGCCGTAATGTATGATAAGTATTATCATTAATAGTGGTAATTAAAAATAAAACATTTTCAAAACTGTTTATTTATAACATTCAAGTTCGACAACCACTAATTGAAAGTTTGCTTGGAAGCGTGGAACGCTTATAAATCGTATTATGCTCTAAAGTTCGTTAATACCCAGTGAAATAAAATGAAAGTCATTTTCAAGGAATGAAATTTTCATTGCTTCCGAGAATTCATTAGTGGATTTTATTCAACATCCAACAAAGTCAAGTTGAAATTTTTTACTAGGAATATAGTAACTCTTTTTATAGAACAAAATATTTAACTTAAATTTTCTGTCCAATTGATTGCTCTTCTGTAGTGAAAACAGATATGTAATCCAACTTAAATATACATAAAAACATTATTTTTCTTCAATCAATAAGTGATAAAAAGAAAACGAAATTGTAAATATGTACTGTCGATTTTGTACGCCTTCCAGATGTAAAGTTTATTCCCATTAAATAAATCGTAATTTAATAAAAAAAAAAGTATTTTAAGTTTACCTTTCTCTAGCATAATAAAGACAGCTCCCAAATAAAAAAAGAGAACAACCTGGAATTACAAGCTTATGTTAGAATCATTGGATTTGATGCAAATTCGAACTTATTCGGGACACTAATCTCAGCTTTTTCATGAATTTTTAAGCTCTTTTTTATTTGGTAGCTACTAAGCACAAAAAGAAAAATGAGATCGTTGGACGAACAGAGGAGAAAATGGCTATGAACTAGTTTGCCTTTGCCTATGTATTTACATATATAGACATACATTTTTTCTATAAAAAATTTTAAATACTTACTGCGGTATTCATAAAAATTATTGTATGTTTATTAAGGGCTTATTTGACAAATTTCTATGGGATATTTGTCAAATAAACCTTTAATAAACATACAATATTTTTTATGAATAAGGCCATTAATATTGAAAATTTATTAGTTCGGGATATTTTCCCCAACTAATTGTTAAAAGAATTAGAGTTTTTATAAAATGTTTTGTTTGTTTTATTCATATGCCGACATTTCACTGGTCGCTAAACCAAATCATCAGTGAACTTCAAGCAATTGGAAAACATTCAACCTCGTATATTTATGCCAAAAGAATATAATACAATATGAGAATTCAGTATTGTATATGAATCATAATAAAATACATAATCACAGTAGGCTTACAATGCCTTTATAAAAACAACAAAACAAAAAATTATACTGAACGTGAGTCTATTTTAGTTTTCTTGCAACATGTTCACAATTAAACGTCGGCTGTTGGTCGTTAATGTGGTATTCAATCAGACAAAAATAAAAATAATATATATATATATATATATATATATATATATATATATATATATATATATATATATATATATATATATATATATATATATATATATATATATATACAATTAGTTGGGGAGAATATCCTGAAACTTCACAAAAGAGAACATCATGTAATTATAATCCTGCGTTAAAATCATTGGAAATGATCCGAATTCGCACTACTTCGGGATCCTAATCTCAGTATTTTCATGACTTTTTCGGAATATCTTTGTTACTGGGATTACATTGAGGAACACTTCTTCCTTAGTAACTTTTTATAGTTTCAATTTTAAGACATGATTACGTTGTACTTTAGGTGTTAAAGTACATATAGGGTGTTTGATGGTTAAACATTTGTTTAAATTTATACAGATTTTTTAAAGAAATTTTAAGGCACGAATATAAAATATGTATTTCAAAATCTTGATATTAAATTTGTTTTTAAAAAGTCGGTTGAAAACAAACTCTATTTGTGCACTAAAAAAATAACAAATTTGCTCTGTGCAAAGTTTCTGGACAATTCGTTTATGAGACTTTTTTCTTAAATGAAGCTTTTCGGCACGATTATTGACTTTACTTTTTATTGATTATATTTTTTTTATAAAAAAAGTTTTTCTTCTCAAAACAAATTCATTTATCGAAAACATAAAAAACAAAATTAAATAATAACAATAATATAATTAGTAAAATTAAACCTAAACGGCCTTATTCATAAAAAATATTGTATGTTTATTAAAGGTTTATTTGACAAATATCCCATAGAAATTTGTCAAATAAGCCCTTAATAAACATACAATAATTTTTATGAATACAGCAGTAAACTTTTAATGATTAACTATCAAGTACGAATAATATAAAAAAATTAAATTAAATTAATTAAATACAAGTCTTTAAGTCTCCCTCAGACTGCGATTACAAATGCTGAGCGATATTTTCGACTGGGGCTGGATAAAGCTGATGACTTGGACTTGGGTGGACGACGGCGGACACGTGATGATTTTGGAGGTCCACTTTTGTGGTAACTATCGCGATATGAATGTGGTGCTTGGGCAATGTATTCATCTTCGAAACCAGCCTGTTTATATTGATGTTCTTTTTGGGCTGTTTTCAATAGCTTTTGAAACTTTGGATTGTTGAGCAATTGCAACTTCAAAGCTTCATCCAAAAGCTTTTCTTGGTCCTCTATATATTTTTCGATTTGCTTTTTAGAAGCTACACTCTTGTAGCGATCTCTCAAATTTGCTTTAAGATGTTTGACAGCCAAATCTGGATTTTCATATGACTCAGGTTCAGGCTCGTAGACGTTAAAATTGGCATCATAACCCGTCGAAGACGACGAATGATGATGAGATGGAATTTTAGATTTGGGTTGTGAAATTACCTGAAATGGATCTGGTTCATAATGTTTAGAATATTTCGGTTTCTTTGATGATGTCAAAGGTAAATATGAATCAGATCCACGTTCTTCGTGAGAATGATCTAGTGAATAGCCGCCTATATTGGGAATACCTGTGTACTTTGTACTCTGGGTAGGATAGGGAATTGTGGACTTTTTTGGTATTGTTATGGGATGTTGAACTCGTATGTGAGTGCCAATACTATATTCTCTGCTATCGTTCTCCTTTGAGTTAAACAAGTTTTTCGTTTCATTGGAATATTCATCAGAGGAATAACCTTCCGATGAAATGTCATCTTCATCCTGTTCAAAATATCACGTTGAGGTATAAATTTGGAATAAAATAGAGAATTCATTAACATACCGAATTATATCCCTTGTAAGTTGGTTTCTTTGAATACTTTGACGATGATCTCCTTTTGCTCTCCTCCGTTAGCAAATCACTTTTGTATGACAAAGGAGTGAAGCCACTGCTACTGCCCCCACCACCATGATGTATCGTATAATGAGAAGTTGGGGTATCTACCGAACTATAAAAACCTCTACCATAAGGTGGACCCTGTCCGCATGCTATTGTTACTAAGCATCCAAAATGTAACAATATGCTCAGAAACTGCAATCATAAACAAGAAATTAAATTTTTATCATTTTATGTTTGTGTGTACAGAATTAACTGGCAATACAATTAAATTTTCATGTCTTATAAAGCCATTCATATTATTTCGTTACTGCTTAATTGGAATGTCTTAATAACGTAATTGAAGTTCAATGTCATGGTCTAATTAGTGGGACTTTCAGTTATTTTTACTACCGTTGAGGAAATAATTATGGTTTCTTTATGGCTGAATGTTGTGCAAACAAAGAAAATTATTATGAGAAAATGGTTAATAAATTTGTTTAATGTTGAAATTATATTTTGTTTTTTACATAAAACACAGTTGGTTATTACTTCAATTGGCTTATTATAGCCATAACATAATTCATATATAAAACAGTTTTTATAGGGTGCTGCAACAGTCTTGAGAAACGTGGTCTTGTCAGTTATTTAGGTAAATTATTACAAGCTTAATTTTATTTAATTAGTTTTAAATTTGTAATGTGTTTTTTTTGCCCAAATTAATAATTTATTTATTCAGTAAATTACCAAATATGTTTTAAATACATTAAACTTGATTTCACGTTACAAATTAAAACTGAATTTTGAATAAAGTCCCAGTAAAAAAAAGAACTTCCAAAGAAGTCAATAAGTTCACAGTTTCCCATTAAAAACAATTTAAGTTACTCTTAAACAATGATATTTATACTGATTCCGAAAATTCAATAGTGCATTTTTTCAACTTCCTAGGAAGTGAAGTTGACATTTTGAATAAAAATTTGAATTACATCTACAAATATCTTAAGCTTGGCTTAAATAATATTTTTTTTTTTTATAAATAACACATATTTATATTTCTATAAATCGACTTGATAATGTTGGTTTACTTCTATAAACAAGTGACGAAAATTCTTTCACATAAAGAGAAAAATGGTGACTACTGGCAAATTTGCAAGTTTGAATTTTATTCGCAGTGATAAATAATACATCCTAATTAAATGTAAAATTATTTTCTTTGCAAAAAGAAAATAGTTACTTTTCTCAAAATAAGGACGACAGCTTCAAAATCGGTGAATAGTAATCAGAAAAGGGGAACATATCCTTGCCAAAATCATTGGAAATGGTCCGTGTTTGCACTACTTTTGAATTATAATCTCAGCATTTTCATGACTTTGGAAGCTTTTTTCGGTAGTTTGTTATGGGGGAGTTGTAAAAACTTGGATTTGGAACGATTTTCTATCATCCCAGCCACAAAACAGATAGATGGGTTGCGCCTATGTGCCATATTTAGTGTAATTTTTCTCCATAAATCGGCTTCCTATTGATCGTTGTTCTCATATACATAGTTCTTCAGTTGAAAACTCGAAACCTTTCCAATGATATTAACATATGCTTGTCATTTCAATATGTTCTCTTTTTTATCTTGTTCATTGGACTTAAAGTCATCTTTATCATTCAATTGGATAAGAAGCCATCTACACGATTTTCGCAGTACTTCTAATGTCATTCAGAAAGTCGCCTTGAGAATAAAGGTTTTTGGCAGAAAAAAAGATCTTTCAAAGAAGTTAGACTTAACTCATTTCCCAATGACTTGTCATCAGGATATTCTTTTTTTCAAAAGCCTTTAAATGAGTTATAAATAACGATAAGCTAATTAAAACAAAAAATCGAAGTCTGGAAAGGAAGCCTTCCAATAGTCAAAATTTGGTTTTTATTATTATATAAAAAAAATTAAAAACTAAAATTTAGAAAAAAAAATGTGTTGTTTGTTATTGCTAGCTGTTCATACAATATGAGAATTCTCGTATTGTATTTTTTTTTTTGTTTTGGCATAAGCATACGTCGTTGAATGTTTTCAAACTGCTTAAAGTCGACTGATGATTTGGTTTAGCGACCAATGAAATGTCGGCATATGAACAGCTAAAGTCACAACAAACAATACATTTTGCAAAACTCTAATTGTTTAAACAATTAGTTGGGGAGAATATTGTAAAATAATAAATTTCAATATTAAGTAATAAACTTTTTAATTTAAATTTATTTTGAAAAAGAAATTGGAACAGCATTTTCTTAAATGTCCGGGTACACCACATATGAATCTACTCTGAATTATGTGATCCAGTATAATTTAGATCAAGAGGAAATAATAATTTTAATATTTTATTCAAGTCATATTGTTGTGGAATGTAAAGAACTGCTTAAAAAAGTAAACGCAGATCCAGCTTCTACTTCTGGAGCAGATCTTAAACAAATAAATAATTTTTAAATATTTTTTACCAAAAGCTAAAGATAAATACTTTATTTTTCTCCCATTAACTCCGTGCCTACATGGGAAATGGTAACTACTCCTTTTGCTGGTAGCAAGAGAAATTAATTCGGTCAAAACGTATGCCTCGTTAAGACGGAAAAGAACGGCGTTGAACTATATGTTATATATTTTCCTACAATAACAACAGAGCTTCCAAAGAAGTGATGAAAATGCTAAGATTAGGATCTAGATGTAAATAGTGCGACTTCAATTATGATTGTATCAAATGATTGTCATGGCAATATGTTTTCTTTTTTGATTCCTATTCACCGATTTGGAAGCGATACCCATTATGTTAAAAAAGCAGACTTTTTATCGTTTTTTTGCAAAGAAAATAATTTTATATTTAATGAAGAAATAAACTTCACATCTGGAAGGCGTACAAATTCGCCAGCATTCCTTTTATTTATTTGAAAGATTATTTATCACTAATTGACTACAATAATGTTCTTATGTAGATTCACAGAAATAAGTATTTTTGTTATAAAAAGAAAATATTTTCAATTCGAGTTTCACATTTTTTATCATAATTTTTTTCAACTTGATTTCTTAGGAAATTAAAAAGTGCATTATTGGCTTTTGGGAAGCAATGAAATTGTTGTTCCTTGATAAAAAGTTCAAATTTTTTTGTCAGATTATAAAACAATAAAACTAAATTTTATAAAAATTTTTTAAAAGCTTTGAAGCTGTTTGCCGTGTTGAAAAATTCTTTTTCACAATTTTTTATTGATTATTCACATTTAGTGACATTTTTTTGGAATTAGACATTAACTTTTACTTTTAGAATTACTAGTGGTATTTTTTTTTCTAAATAAAACTGTAATAGTTTTTGCCTTTTCAAAGCAAAAATTTAAATTATGTGTTCGTTAATAAGTGCAAACTTATTAGAAAAGAACACGAACTTTTTTAAATTAAAGCGATCAAGACACATTTAAATGCCTTGAAAGCGATTGCCTTTTTTGTGCATAAACTGACCAACAAAATGTTGCACTTTTTTCAGAAAAGAAAGCGTCATAACTATTCTTTTATTTTTATTTTTAATGACATTTTATGGTTTTTTTATGTTGGAATAAATTTGTAGCTTGTGATCTTTCATTAATTTTCAGGCTTTTGGCCGATTGTATCAATATGTATTTCCTTCTCAGATTAGATGGACCTTAATTATTAGCTTTACCATCTTTCAAGCAAATTCCTTTTGGCAATTTTAGTTAATTTTGTTTCTTTCATTTGAAGCAATTTCTAAACATTTTGAAAGCATTTATCTAAATATTAGAATTTTCTATAAATTTTTATATATATTTTACTTAACTAAAAAGAGAATTGTCCTGAAGATGATACTCAATGAGTGTCGAAATATTGATTATTATTTTTTGATTAAATTGTTTTAAAAAATAAAAGACCTTAAGCTTAAAAATTATAAAAAAACAAATTATTTTACTTAATAAATTTTTGTCGACTTAAGGTCCTAATTAATAGTTTCTATAGTTTTCCCACTACTTTTTAAAGTTTTCTGGCTATTCCCATCCAAATTATCTCAGTATTAAACCTCATATCGATTTTTGCCGTTGCAACCTACTGATTCTCTAACAATTTCCATAAATTTGGCCCTAAAATTGCATGAAGTTCCTTATTTAGATGGGATCTATAAAATATATACGCCAGGTTTTGTGATTAATTCACACACGTTTTGTTTTATTCTAGAATCAGTTCGTCACTATTTCGTAATTTTTTTTTCGTAATGCCAAATACAGTGGGAAACGTTAACATTTAAAATGTTATTTTTTGCAGTATAAAATTGTAAACAATTGCTGATAACTACTTACATTCATTATTATAATTTTTATTTATAAAAACAAATGGAAAAAAAATATATCACAATCTTTCGCGCCTCAAATGCGCCAACCTCATTCAGTTTTTATATATAATTTCTTAATTCACACTATGGGGCAACATTAGGTGCCTCTTTGCTTTATGCTTATGACTTCGATTCACGGGTATTTTTCAAGCTGCTGTTTGGTTTTGATTAACTTGGTTTTTATATTCTTTTGGTTGAAGTTGACCGCACCGTACGTTGGCTAAATTGAAACTGAAAGTTATTCCAATGAGAGCAATGGTTTTATGCCAACTTCCTAATGACGAAAAATCATACGTAAAGCAAAATTTCAATCTATCTGCGCTTCGTTTCAATTGAAATTTTTGCTAAACAACACTGCAGAAGTTGTTGCTCTAATCTTGGTGGTAACATTTCATGTTGACGATCAGCTCATGATAATGATCATAATTATCATGTTGATGATCATAATTATGTGTCTATAAGACTAGTAATGATGATGTGAAAATTGTTTGTTGATTTTTTTTATTTTCATCCAGACAATGAAACAAAAATGAAAATAGAAAAAAACTCTTATTTTTGCTCAAGAGCTTAAGTTTCAGGGGTTAGATACTTTTTTCAAAAGTTTTTGGTGGATTGGTGGATACCGTCTTGTTTGTGAGGATCCGTATTTAAAAATTCCAACAGACAAGAAAATACTTCTTCATTTAGTCGCTTGTGGATTTGCATAAATGCAACATTTTCATTCGATGGATCGATCCATTAAGGAAACAAAAAGAAATATTTTTTATTTTATTTTTATTTTGCCGTTTACACACAAAGTAATCGGAGTTGATATAAAAATGGAAATCATTTCCATTTAATGATCATTAAGCAATATTTTTTGGAAAAGTGTCAGAGATGATAGTTTTTTTTTTTAATTCAAATTGCAGGAAAATAAGACATATTCATATGACAATCGATTTTATTAAATATAAAATTTTGTTGCAGTTTCATTTGAAAGTTTTTTATAGAAATAACCGAAGCGAAAAAGATAATAAAACAGTTTAATGTATTATTTGTCAAAACGTTCAGTCAAGAGTAACACGAAGACTTTTCTTGGTGAAAAATGTTTTTTAATTAAAAAAAAAAAACAGTTTATTGTTGTCGTTTAGAAAGTTTTAATCTCATAAAATATTGCATGATTATTTTAGTAAATTTGCACTTAATAATGCAAACTTAAACCCTGTTTTTCTCTTCGAAAGGGCACAAAATGTTGCACTTTTTTTTAGAAAAGAATATAAGTAGAAACTCTCGAATTGAAAGTAGAAAAATTTTGTAAGTGTAAATACCAAGCAGCCGTTTAAAGGCAATATATACACACATATCCATATAATATATATTTAATACACCGTATGTCACATGTCATATTAGAACAAACAGCATGGCTTTTAAGACCTTTTAAAGAAATTGCACCATGCTGGTGAATTTGCAATGTAGTGCAACACTTGGAAAACTTTTAAAATAAAGTTTAACTTCTATCTTAAGTCTGACAGTTTATAATATAGCGACTGATAGCACAGCTTCGGTAGGATACTTCCTTCTGTAGGATCCTGTTCGTTATTTCTTTCGGAATAACGACTACATAACTTTTGTTGAAGGCTCTAGTTGCTTGTAAGACGTTTGATAGACGTTATTGCATGTTGCTCTTTTATCAGAACTTATTGTTCTTTATGTTGATGATGACAACAACTTCATTGGCCGCAACAGTTTTGTACAACTAAATACATTTTGTAAAATTAATAAAAATTATTACATATACATGCCGGTCCTGGGGAGTTCGTTAAGACCGAATTCCACTGCATGTTTTTTTTTGCAAATAGGAGAAGCATTTCCCATTCGTTTTGAAATAGTAATAAATAAAGTATTTCGATCGTTAGCGTGATGAGGTTGTTGGGCATACAATTTCGAGGAATCAACTTTACTTTTCTACTGCCAACTTCACACTTCAAGCCGCAAACAGGTAAATAGCGATTCGTGATGTTAATTATATATTAAATTGATGCAATTCTTCCATTTTCATAAAATTAATACGAAATTACTTTCCAAACCACACAGCAGTTGCTTGACATTTCGATGCAGAAAACAACAATAAAAAGGCAATGGCCAATTAAATAAATGTACATTGGAATGCCGGCTTTTAAAATTCCATTCATTTTTTTTCCTCTTGTTTATCTATTATTACAACCTAATGTATTTATAAAGGCAATGGCTACTTGCCGCCCCTAGGCTCGCTACTTCTATAGTTTGCTTACATTTCGTGTTATAAGAATAATTTGGAATAAAATTATGTTAAGTTAAATAAAATGACATAAATTGATTTTCCTTAGAAAGGTTACTATTTGAGTTATGTTAGGATTTGTTAGTAATAATATTGGGTTAGAAAAGTTTTTGAATATTATTTGGCGTTGTCTGCGGAATTTTGGACATGTTGACCAAATATGTTTTAGAATTTCAGGTGTTGCAATGTTGCAATTGAAAATGTGTGGTATGTGAAATTTTAGTAGTTGTCCATGTGATAATTTTGTGTGGCCAAGACGCACGGAGAAATAGTTGTAGACTTGGGTCACAAATAGAATGATCAAAGGAAATAAGTTTTGACATGGCTGGGGCGGGCAGTATAGAAGCTCTACATCCGCTTCGATAAAGTAATGAAAGTGTTGCTTGTATAGTGTATGGTGGTAACGTCGTTTGTAAAATTTATTTAGCCAGTTTTTTATTTAATTTTTTAGCTTATGTATTTTTTTGTACGGTGTAGCCAGTGAGAAGGGTTGGAACCTGCTGAGAGTTGCTCTCGGGATTGCAAGCTAGACGGAAACATCACTAGTCCCTGCGGTCATGACATTAAGATCGCTTCTGTTTATTTGGTTAATATTTTGTGCAAATAATTTATAAATATTTTGTTTTGTTATTGAGACGTTTGATTAAATAAAAGATTGTTATCAAGAAAATATTTAAAACATATTTATATCAAAAATAATTTCTAAATATCAGTGATTCAAAAGAATTTCACCAACTCTACAGCACTTTTTTCAATAAAAAATAAGTCAGTTTATAAATAAAGAATTTAGTCAAATTAGCAAAGTTAACAAATGAACTTTTTTATTTGGATATATTTTAACTATTTTCATGTATTGCTTGCTGCCCTTACGCGGAATTCATCACAACCCTTTTATTACTGTTTGAAAAAAATTTGCATTGATTTGACTTATTTAAGCAATTTAAAAAAAAAATTTTAATTAACTCATCCGATTATATGATAATATATTTTTAATTAAAAAGATTGTGTCGATTTGAAGAAAATTTAATGTTGGTTTGAACAAATGTTTAGTTGTTGAAAAAATTTTGTCACTAAAGGCTTACTACGATTTTCCGTTAATATTACCTACGATATTTTGTTCAGTGTAGAGCAACGTTCGACGAACTAAAAATTTTTGCCAACTTTCGAAGAACCGTTTCAAAATGTTGTTCAACTCTTATATTGGAAAGAAATTATAGAATTTGCTTCCATAGTTCACAGGACTTTATATGCAACACGTTTCTTGCTTATTCCACATTTTTATTGTGGGTAAATAAAAATCGAGTATTCACATACGCTGCTCCCTTGATCATGTTTTCCATGACATATGTTGTTAGTTCTGGCAAAGGATAAATTTCAATAATATACTCCCAACTCATTTGAATTATACACATTATTAGACCTGCATGAGAACTCAAATATAATTTTGTAACGAACAATAAATAGAAGGGACAATTATAATAATAAAAATTATTTTTTGAACTTGTGGAATGTATTAAAATCTTTGCTTTCCGGCTAATGGTCGTCGTAATTTTAATAAAACTAATATCTTGAACACACACTCACACAAAACACACGCACATACACAAATGTGTAAAAAATAATCAAGTATTTTCCAATGCCTATAATTATTTCATTTCGATCATTTGCCAATGAAACAACAATATTTTGATTTCAATACATAAATATGTAATTTGTAAGTAGTCGTTATCATTAGTTCGATTTATGGCAATACATGAAATGATTGAATGAAGTATGTAGTTGAATTAAGTCTGCAACGACTTGTAAATACATACACATGATCGAGTACATATGTATGTTGAGTCAAAAAAGACCTTTTGTTTTCTAAGGAAAGTGTACAATTTTCTTTCCTTTCAAGGAGAAAGAAAGGATTAAAACTTTCGGTAATAACCACAGCCTTACTAAGAAAAAGAGGTTATAACTTTTGAAACGACAACGTTAAAATTATTATTTTTTTTTTTTTGGGAACTGAAAAGAAAACGTCATTAATTGAAAATAACAGATTTCAATTAATGACGTTTTAACTATTATTATAATAATAATTATTGATAAACTTCAAAGAACTTTGGTTTGTTTGAAAGAAAATTCGTTTTATCGAAAAAATACATTTAAAAAAAAATATATTTATTGTGCCTTAACCGGCAAAAAAAGCTTAAAGGGACAAACACAACATATTGCAGGAACACTTTGAACACTTAAAGTTATATGCAGGAAAAGTGTTGAAAGTTGTATGGCTATTGGAAAACTAATTTCGCTAATTAAGCTTGTGATGCGACTTTTAACGATTATAAAATTTTAAGATTTAATTTAAGTATTCGTAAATTATCGATTGCGATGAACCAGTGAAAATCAAAAATTATGTCTTAAGCGTTTTAGGAAAACTATTCAAGAAAACTTTATGCACAGAAAAAAATAAATATTATTTTCAGTAACCAAATTCTTTAAATCAGTAAATGTTTTGTGTGAATGTGGACCTACAAAGAATTTTTAAATAATAATAATAAAATAATTAATTTTTTTTTTAATATAAATGTTCGAATCAATTTTTTTTTGCTTGTAGAGAAACCGGCAGTAACTTTTTTTAATTTTAATTTAATTGAATTATTTTTTTGAGTTTGAGGTCATCTTTTTTTATAAAAAATATATATTTTTTTTATTTTTCAATATTTCAACACGCTGTGGGCGTTTTCTTCAGGAAATTAAAAATATTTTATTTTTTTAATAAAATATTTTTAATTTCCTGAAGAAGACACCCACAGGGTGTTGAAATATTGAAAAATCAAAAAAAATTAAATATATTTTTTTATAAAAAAAGACCTCAAACTCAAAAAAATAATTCAATTAATTTAAAATAAGAGGTCTAATAATATCATCAATTTACATATGTACATTTAATAGTTATTTTGTTTAATAGTTTTATTTAATAGTTATTTTATTATTATTATTTATATAAATTTTGATGGAGTTTTCGCGTTATAAATAAATGTACTTGTAATAAATCTATATATAGGATCTCAATTTTTCTTTAACTGCATAAAAATTTTAAGTAAAGTTTCTTAATTTTTGGTGTTTATTTAAGCACAAATCAATGTCAAACTTCCTATACAAAATTAAAATGCCTCTGCAAGAAAATGTTTCTTTTGTTCCAAAAAAAATTTAACAAAAAATTTTCGTTTATTTGAAGCATTTTAATGACAGCAGCACCAATAACAAAAAACTGCCTTGTAAAATATTACCGAATTAAAGCCGTTTCATACCATTTAACAGAAATAATTTCATACACTAAAATTATCAATTTTATGCCCTTCACTACAGCTTAACAAGAAGCTTATAAATTTGTTATTTTGTTTGCATTTCCCACAATACCACAATATACTCGTATATGTAATTGCCAATTGTATTTAATCTACTTAAAGATGCTGGCGACAGAAGGAAACTTCTGGAGGCAAAAGTTACTTGGTGAGCCATATGAAAACAAGATTGTTATTAAAAAAAGGGACAATATTATGCCATTAAAAGCAAAAAGTGCAAATCGTGCTTTTTCTTCAGTTGTAAACTGAAAATCAGTGCATCTCTAAAGCACAAGTTCTTGCATTTGACTAGTGGAGAGTTAAAATGTGCAATACCCTTTTAATAAAGTGACATAAATCATAATGTTATTTATTGATTTATTAAAATTGTCTTTAGCCTGTCAACAGAAATATTTTTTGATTTGTTGTTAATATCGACGGTATAGTATTCATTGTTTCGCTTGACACATTTTAAAAGGTGTTTCATATGGAAGATATAGAGCCGCTAGTACACGATCCAAATGAACAACAAGAACATATATCGATTGTTTTAAAAGTTTCGAAATTAAAGTTCAGTTACTTGCATGATCACTTCCAAACATTGGGTTGAGATTGCTCATGAAATCAGAATCGCCCAGAACTGATAACGCGTAAACCAGTTCAGAGCTAGAAAATCCAATATCTACTTTTAATGTTGTTCTTAAACCGAATAATATTTGATGTGTGTGAAGATAAATTTAAATTTAAATAGCAGAGACAAAAACCAATGTCCTTAACGTTGCTCACTTTTCGATTAATAGGGCACTCTGAACTGTAGTCTAATATGGACAAAAATTGATAAGAAGTGGGTGTTATAGAAAAATATTGAGTTGTAGGTATATCCCACTACATACAAAAATGGTGCCCCAGACGAACCTCTAAGGAGCACATTAGGTGTTATTTTAGAAATAATTTTAGAATTTCAGAAAAATTAAATTGAAAAGTGTCATATTTTTGTAAAATTTTCTCGAGAAGATTGATGACCATTAGGTATATCCCACAATATATGAAAATGGTGCTCTAGGAAATTGGTTTTTGTCTCTACTATTTAAATTTATCTTCATACATATATGTATAATACTGTTCGTATTCAATCTGTCCAGTTCTACTTTACGTGGCATATAATTACTGTTTTCAATATGCGAATTAAGTGTTCAATCATTACGTTTGAAGGAGTAGTTCGTATGCTTTGAAATCCAAAAATTTTGATGGTTCCTTAAAGAGTGAACTCTCAAAAATAATTGGAAAAAAAGTGATGGTAATCGGACGATTTTTGGGCTTTTGTAGACGTAAGAGAAATATAGATGGAATGTAAACATAGTTCGAGTTCCCAAGTCGAATATTTCGAATATTTTCAATATTTGAATATTTGTTGCCGTTTCGCTTCTTTGGCAGTTGAGTCAGTGTATTCGTTTCCAGTAATGCCTACTTAAATTT
The DNA here is from genome assembly GCA_963681545.1 of Germaria angustata. Lineage (NCBI taxonomy): Eukaryota > Metazoa > Arthropoda > Insecta > Diptera > Tachinidae > Germaria > Germaria angustata. Next base: position 56,622,239 of record OY812998.1, on the reverse strand, counting down.
TATTTATTTATGTTTCTTACTTGCTTAACTATGCATGATTCATACTGTGGTATCCAGAATAGTATATGGAAATGCAATATTTGATTTAAAAAATAGTTTAGAAGCTTCTTTGGCACATTAAAATTTTTCGGCGAACAATTTCTTTAAAATATTTTTTTGGTGAAGGGTATTTCACATTCGGCACAAACCAAATACAACTGCTATTTATTGTTTTTTTAAATGTAACGGTGTAAAACTTTATAGACCACAATATTGTGAAGGCCAAAAAATGTTGGTCGATAACAAAAGGCGTATCATTAATGTTGCAGCCACTTGTACTCTTATTACATTCGACTGCAATACAAAACAAAAATACTCGTTGCATGAACCTACAAGGGGAAAAACTAGCAGCTCCAAATAATAATAAAAAAAATAACAACAAATGGAAAACAATTTTGTGTTGTAACATGAAAAATTTTACTATTACAAACCGCGATATCGAAATTGAAAGAAAAATAATTGATAAATAAAGAAGCTGGTTGTTGGTTAGAGGCGCGTGTCATCATAACTTAAATCAAAGGCGAAGTTCAGGTTCAGCAACAGGAAATAAACTGCAACAAAATATATTTCTTTCATTTTTGAAAAGTTGCAGCTGCAAACAACTTCATGTTCACCAAATTTGAAAATAAAACATAACTTACTTGTGTGCGGCTTCAATGAACGGATTTATGGTTTGTGAATAAGTGAGTGAATGTGGTTGCCTATTACTTGAATTTTTTTCAACAACAAATTAATGTTGCATTAAGATCAATAAGGAAGACATTTTTAAAATGTAGCCTTAAAAAAATAAAGGATTAAATTCATTTATATTAGAATCAAAAAACTTTATTAATATTTCAATTACAATTAAACTTTTCGTGGCAACTCTTATAACTTTAACGTCACTTATAAATAAATCCAGAAAGACCTGCAAGTCCTGTGAAAACAAGGCATGTGCTCAACAAGCTAAAGTCTTTAGGATCAATAAGTTTATCATCTTCTTTATAATGTTCGTCACATAAGGAATATTTTTGTAATGTTACAAGTAGTTCGATATAGTTCATGCAAATGGGGTTTATATTAGCCTAACTGTCACGACGGGCTAACCTCACTGCAATATTAGCACGCAGTGACTGAAATCAATGCACCTGCAGCATATTTTTGTACTTGGGTCTCTAAATGCACAAAACAACAAACTCTTGTCATTAAAAGATGGCATCTTTTGTACGGCAATATCAGTATAAGAGACTAATTCGTCGGCCAAACAAACTCTTGTCATAAAAGATGGCATCTTTTGTACGGCAGCAGCAGTACAATAGACTAATTCGTCTACCTAAAATTTTCACTAGTCCTAAGAACAGCTTTGTAAGCAGCATACCCATCCCAGTGATTTGGGTTTGAACTATAGTCACCACTACATGATAACAGAATGATCGTTAACAATAGACATTTCAGAGTAATTCATAGGACCTTATTGAATCCGTGATAGTAATTTGAACTCTAAATAGCTGTGAATGAAACTTTTTTAACTTTAACCTTTTTGAAGTTTGATGTACACGTGTATGCTTATTATCCATGTCCGTTACAGGACACTACATGGTCTAGTTTTCGTGCATCATCAGACATCAACATGTCACTATGACAAAGGAACTGAAGAAGGATATTGACATCATGCTAACGAGCAAGGATACACACACTGCAAAATTAATTTACATAAGCACTCACGAAAACTCCGATATCTGTAAATCCTTGAATTGCAGAGTATCCAAGAATGAATTAATACAGATAAAGTGCGTTTTATTTAACGATTGCAGTTTCATTTACAGTCTTGCGAACGAGATTATGCTCGCAGATTTTGGCAATCCTTCAGATCTGTTGGTTAGTGGCATTGAAATGAACCCACTTTTCAAAACTGCAAAATACAAACCCATACAAAACTCCCAGTAGATTTTATTTTTTTTAAAGAATGCAACAAATCGCATTGATGTTTGCCCTAAAGGATTATTCCAAACATTTTCTTATGCTCATCAAATCTATGTACAACTATATTTTGATGTCAGGCAGGACAATAGGAATTTTTCAAAGTTTACGCAAATTATTTTGTAGAATTTTTTCCAATAAAAAATATAAGAATCTGCTGCTAAGAAGATATTTAAATCAATGATTTAGATTTTTAACTGTTGCTTTTGATTTGAGAAGTCTTTTGGCCACCTGCTCTCACAATATGCAACAGTACATCATGGAGCAAAATATATCATTTTTTTTTTTGAAAATTAAGGATATCTGTATTATGGAATTACGAATCATATAATTGTTATGGTTTTTCTTCCTCTTACCACCGGAAGTCTGTCTAGAAGTTTTTTTTATTCTTATGGAATTTCTAAGACGTGCTACAAATTTCCTGCTCGTTAATGAATTATTGACTAGAAGTTTTTTCTTCTTATGGAATTTCCAAGACGTGCTACAAATTTGTGCTAATGGCTACAGTACATCATTGAGCAAAATATCCTTTTTTTGGAAAATTAAGGATGCCTGTATTATGGAATTCCACATTATATAATTTTTATGGTTTTTTCTTCCTCACTGTCTTGATAATTTTTATCAAATCAAATCAAGAAACGTTAAATAATTATTATATAAAATAAGTGTAACACTACATGCATCCATTAAATTAAATACTTCAAAGTTGCTTTTAGTGTAAACAAGAACTAGTTTCACTTTTGTAAAATACCATTTCGTCACTATCGATTACATACTGGTTGCAATAGGAGGATATCGGCCGAAATACGGAAGAATTGTGTGGTTTTAAAAGAAAAACTCGTCTTGTCATGAAATGAATTTTCACAGTCACTATTGGCTCCAACTTGCATGATGATATTAAATTTTTCAGATCTCGTTGCAAATTGTGGTGAATTAATATTGGAAAAAAACGTTATTACGCAATTTTGTTTTTCCTGAATAAATAAATTAAATTAATAAATACTTTTTTTGTATTTTCCAGTTTAGTTTATCATTGCAGCACTTGTCTTTTAATGATTGTTATTGAAATATCCTGCATTACTTGCAACTTTTTATGTGGCTTGGCCTTAAATAAATCTAACATCGTGCAAATTAAAAAAAATGTCTGGTATTTAATTCCATTCAAATAAAAAAGAAAGAAAGAAACTTTGCTTTACAACCAACTTTACAACCAAAATTTTTTTTATATTTTTATTTCTTTCTTGAAAATAATTTTTTTTATTGTAGTTTAATGTGAATTCATTATGTTGTCTTTGGACTTCCTAATCATTTATGTGTTGTTCAATGTGTGATTATTGTGATTTTTATTTATATACCATATGTTACTGTTGCAAGTAATGAGTTGCAACTTTCACAAGGTCAAGCTCAAGTTCAATACGTTTGTTTGAGTGTTACTCATGACAATTGTACACATTAATTTAATCTTATTTGAATAGTTACTGGTATTTTAATAAGTCATAATCCTAAATACATACATGTACTCCATATGTTAAATCTTAGTTTGCTTAGTTTTTCTATTTATCATTATAAAAATGTTTATAACATGGCCTTATTAAATCAACTTTTAAGGTTATATGATAAATAACCCATTTAAAATGTTATCAAGAATTCTTTCTTTTTATGGCAGTTTGGAGAATTTTTTTTAATAATTGGAAGCGTGAGTGTATGTGCATCAAACATCATTATAATTAATATGACACATTACAGAAACCACATCTATTATTATGAAACGAAAGTCTAAATCAGAAACGATTAAAAGCGTTACGAAAGGAAGTCAACAAATCTTTACGCAAACAATAAAACAGGAAAATTTTTGTTAATTTCCCGCTATAGTCTTCTTGTATTTCGGTACACATTAAACAGCGGCCATCCATGTTGGTTGATTGTTCCTCAAAGTTAAGAATTCTGAAGGTCCTCAGAATATGATTCTATGGCAAAGATGACCACATTATTTGACACGAATCCCTTTTTTTGCTGATTTATTTCTTTTGAATTTGGAATTGCAATCAAATTGTTAGCAACGGAATTTGTAGAAGAAAATAAATGCGTTTAGATTCGAACTTCAAGAAAATGCTCGATTGCACAAGGAGTGCTAACACCTTTGGTATTTCCGGGGTAGGCTCACCAAGTAGATTTCGCTAGTTTAACAAGTGTTTCATTTCTGGAGCATATAAAGAAAAAAATGCCTGAGATATGCATAATGTTAAAGCAGGCACGAGAAGTGAGTATAAGAAGTATTTTCCCCTCCAAAATATTTCATATATAAAATAATTAAAAAAATTGCGGTATTAAATAATGACAATGTTATAATCCGGTACACGAATTTACGAAATAATTTCTCTAAAACTTTATATAACGTGGACTTTAGCGAATGTTTAGTTTTCGAGACCTGATATGGTAAGTTAAGCTACCAGGGACTAATGTGTATTGTGTTTTTATAGAAATACAATGAGTCGAATGAGATCTATTTACTTTTTTAATATTTAAGATGTTACAAATACAATTAAACATTATATTGTAACGTTTTTTAATGAGTACAGCGTCTGATCACATAATATGTATTGCCATTCCATTTTTTAACGCCTCTTGAAAATCGTTTAATATGAACTCCCAACTTTGTTGCTAATATTACAGAGCAAACTCTTTTTGCAAAGCGTTGACGCGTGCACGCGTTAAACGCTTTGTAAACTTTTTACGCGTTAAACGCGTCAAGTTACACAAGACGCTTCATATTTGTTCATACTCAATCAGCTGGTAACAATATTTGCTTCATAATATGAGCTGAGTAGCCGCCATTTTAAACATGACCCATGAAAAGTTGAAAGTAAACGAACTTCATGCGTTAGACGCGTTGCCGACTACTTTATGCACCTTCTTATATGAAAATACTCCAGTTCAACTTTTTTGATAGAAGTCTACAATGCGCTGACGCGTGTAGCGCGTGTTATGTACCTCCACCTTAATAGATCGGACAGTTGCACTTTTTTCTCTCTCGCTCCACTATATGTCAAAGTGGCTCCTAATATTTTTGGATATTCCACAAGCGGGAATCGTGAAATTCCACTAGTCTGTGTTTCTCTCTCTCTCTCTCTCTCTCTCTCTCCCTTCAGCCTCCCTTTCTTTCTTTACATCTTTGTCCATTGCGTGGTGGCGTTGTGTTTACCAGGAGCTGGAGATGGCACATAGTCGAAACCAGTCTGTTATAGACCAAATTTGACTTGGGATGACTGAAAATCATACCAAATTCAAGCAAACTCCGTTGGAAAATACACAACTTTTGACATAAAGGTGCCTTTCTTTCTTGGTTTTATGCCAAATGCGCTTCGACTTTGAATTTTTAAGGCCACAACAATGGTGTATAGCTACCATTTCACCTTCTATTTAGAAAAAATGTGCAAGCTTTTAATATTCCGCACCCAAATCTTCACGTGCTGCAAATATTAAACTTTTTAAGTCCATCTTTTCAGCCATTCATGTCTGCGGCCGTATGTATGAAACAATTTAGAGATTTTTTTTATCATGAGACTATATCAAATTCATTTGATCGTCCATTGAAAGCTTTTTACATCTCTTTGCAGTTCCACTGGTTTTTTGTTTTATTTTTTTTTCTTTATTCGAAGAGGTTTTATTGCTTTTGATTACACCACAGATCCCTTGCCACTTTAATGTATAATTGTGGTCTCCATTAAGTATAAGCATACGAGTAACTCCAATCGATGAATTTACTGCACCAGTAACAATTAATCCTTTGGTGACCTGTTTTTTTGTTTTTAACTCCACAACTATTTTGGTTCACAAGTTCACGACAAGTTTCACAAATACCATATGCTTCATTTGTTTGCTGACTTAATGAAATTCGTTAATACTTACCAAAGTTTTTTTTTGCTTTTGTTTTAAAAATTACGTCTATTTGTCGCCATCATGAAATAATGCCGAATGAGAATGAATTTTTAATAATGCTACTGAAGCTAATTTTATGCAGCCTTTTCAGAAAAAATCCTTTCTATGGACTTATTAAATACAAAATACGGTTACGATTATCAGTACGCTTCCACATCCGTATCTTTTGGGCTCCAGCCCACCAAAGAGTAATCGGTAATGAGCGTGACAAAAGCCGGACCGTTGCGGACAGTAACCCTGCTTTTTGACTCTGCGAGGAGCAAGTTGCAAAGTTGACCAAAACTGGCTCATAGGATACTGCAGAATAGTGGAACTCTGGGGGTAATACGACCAAAGTCTTACTATGGGTGACAAAGACGAGGACAAAACGAAGAGCTTGTTGAGGCTAAGAACGCTTGAGTTAATTAAGTCGATTGACATCTTGACGGAACACTCCAACTTGTGAGCACATCTGTACTGTATTGCCGTTCCTGAGGAGAACAAATGCAGGGCATGCAGGGCGCACACGGAGACAGTGAAGCACTTCCTCTGTCTTTATCCATCTTTTGTGCAGGCGAGATACCGATTTTTTGCAGATGACTCCTTACAGGATATTGCTCACCTGGATAAATGCCTTTTGACATGAGTATCATTCTTTTAGCCCATCCTTACCTTTATGTTTGTTCATATTTGGACAGTATAATTTTGAAAATTTCATCCCACTGTACATATAAGCAAAAAATATTTGAGGAAAAAGCATAATCGCTAAATATTATATAGATTATTTAACTATAAATAAATATCTATTAAACCTACTCAAAATAATTATGTATTAAATAATGATCGCATAAAAATATTACAAAATTATTGTTTACGTTTATTTCCTCAAATATTTGCCTCGATTGAGTCACGCTTTAGACTATTGATTTTATAAAACTTTGATGAATACATTACTATAATTTCATTGCTATTCTAGGCCACGATAAGCTTAATGATCAATAAAAAATAACTTTATTTGAATTAAAATTTTATAAAAAAGCATTTGTTCGGATCTTCTTTAAATTTTTTCGTAGAAACTTAACGCTATTTGTTCTAAAATTGATTCCAGATTCAATAAACTCTACAATAAAAGGCAAACAAAAGCTTTCAAATTGAAATTATAATTAACAAAATTCCATTCGTAGATATTAATTTGAATAATTAATTAAATCACTAAACGGAAATCACAAACATGTTTGCTGAAATCAATATATAAAAATTATATTTAAAGGCCGTACTTTAACTTTTTTTATGATCTTAAGAGAAAATTTAATAAAACACGTGTCTAGAGTTAAAAATACTTAAATTTTTATTCCAAATTAAAAGAAATTGTTTCTTTTGGGAATATAACACTACTATATTAATTTAGTGATAATTATATGTACATACGAGTATATACTTATGTATTTAAAAGGTGATTTTTTTTAGCTAATAACTTAATTTTTTGAAAGTGGGTGTTACGATTTCATTTCATTAAATTATATTATAATTAGACATGTGTATTTAAATGTTTTTATAAATAAGATTCGTAATTGAATATGATTTTTTGTTTTAATTTCTTTTATGTGTAAAATGTATACAGTGATCGCTATTAGAATTCGTACAGGTTATTTTTCTGAGAGCTTATCTTCAATTCATTTATCAACACTTTTCTAGATAAAAGAGAGCGAAATAAAAAAAATCTACATATATTTTCTCTACAATAAATTGGATTTGTGGCAAGAAAAATTTTGCACGTGTAATTCAATATTTCAGGTACAAAAGTAAATGTTATTTTATTTTGACACAGCGCCAAGAAGGACAAAAATTTCGATACAAATCGTACAACTTATTTTCTTGAAGGAAAAACTAAAGAAAACCTGGCAATGATTTGTCATTAGTACTAACATACTTTTCAATAACACACTGTACACTGTGCCATGAAAAGGCAATTCTCTGCTTGCTTTGCCCGCCCCAGAACGGCTGTGGATAGATTGGTTTTTTTGGTTATTTGATAGTTGCGATATTTTATAAAGTTTTATATAATTTAAACCGAAAAATTGGGATTTTCTCCACCAATAAAACATTGTTGTCTACGCTAGTAGCATCACGTACCGTTTGTAATTTTTGAATTTTTTTGTGCGGCTATAAAACAAGAGATGGAAAGAGATGAAATAGTTTGACAATTTGCTGTGATTAAAATATATGAAGTTGCAAGGGTTCATATATCGCGAGTGACGCAACCATTTATACTATTTCTTACCAGAAAATTTTTTCCAAGAGTTAGTATCTGCTGCCAATAGTTTTTATTTTCTTAAATCGGGTTTTTTGTTGTTGTTAGAATTGAATAAGTTCTTAATAATTAATTTTCTACACTCTTTCGGATAGTATTACGAGCAACAACAACATCATGAACTTTGAGCCTTTTTGCCTAATAAAAGTACGTTAATATTTACATCCGGTGAGTTAAATTTCTAAAGGAATATATGGACTTGGGCGCAGTCTACCCTGTTTATATGGGTTTTAACAAATTTCGACTTTGCCAACCAAAGACTCGATTCATAAAGTGCTAATGGACTTATGGGGAAGATTGTGTAAGAAGTCGATTTCTTGGCTAAGTCGTCTATGGTATAAAATTATTTTTTAAATAAAGCCAACTGCGGTGAAAGTCATACTCACGGACAGCTTCTGTAAAAGACCACTTACTAGTGGTGATAAAATTTTCTTTTTTTTTTTTTGTCTTAAATTGCCATATAATTTTGATATTTTGATTTTATTCTTCGTAACGAATTACTTCAAGTTAATGGAAAATATTTCATACACGGTCAGAGCCCCCTTATAGAACTTTCATCGACGATAATAACGGAATGTTGAACTCGCAATCCCAGTTAAAAAAGTGTTTCTAAAAATATAGGTAGGAGTGGGAAGTAGTTCGAACTTGGATAATTTCCAAGGTCAGGGCATGGAACTATTTTTTCGCTTATTCAGCGACCTGGACGTAAATAATTTTATACTATATCGTTGTAAGTTATATACCATTATAGGTACCCATACATTTGCCATATTATTGTGCAATAATTAATATTGTACCATAAAATCGCCTGCGTATATGTGTAATATATTAGAATGTGGCACAATATATTGAGCAAAATCAAGAGTCTTTTGATTTATATTGCGCAGAAGGGAATATGGAATGATTTCGCACAAAAATAGATGATAACATTGTAGTTTGAAATTTTAAAATAATTTTTTTTAAATTTGCTTAAGTTCTTATTTTCAAGAAAAATTAATTTTGCAATTTGTTTTAATGTCTGTGTGTTGGTCTTGGTTAATTTGACATACTATATTGTTAGAAAAGTTGCGCTATATTTTGTTTAAAAATATTGATCAACTCAAAGCGACTATAAAAAATGCAATAAAAATATTGTGTAGTCTATGGGTTTCCTATCAATAGAATTTACATCTGTAAAGGGTATAAGGTTATCGATAGTCACAATTACTTTTTTTAAGTGAAAGTAATAGCGTAAATTGTTATTTGGACGAAAATAATGTTTTCTTACAAATAAACAGAAATGAGTTAGATTTTGCATTGAAAATTTGTTTTAGAAAATAGAACACTGTTTCACAGATTTGTAAAAGTAATTTAATTTATTTTATCAAAATTTTCTAAGAAGCTGAAGAAATGCATCATTGGAGATTTTGGAGACTAGAAACTAGAACAGTGTTTTAAGGATTTGTGGAAGTAATTTAATTTATTTGATCAAAATTTTCTAAGAAGCTGAAGAAATGCATCATTGGAGATTTTGGAGGCAACAAAAATATATTCCTTAAGAATAATTTAAATTTTTTTAATAGAGTATAATAAAATTAAAATTGCTGTACGATTTTTAGCGTTAATCACTGTAAATTAAAAAAGTTGTTAATATACATATATATATCGATAATGGAATTAACAAACACCACTACAAATAAGTTCAATGCCTAAAATTGGCAACACTTGTTGCGCTAACACGCCAACTGACAAATGAAAGAGCGAATTAAAAACAAATCAAGAATTGCTGCTGAAGTCGTAACACTCACTTGTTATTCAAATGACACCATCCAGTCAACAAACAGTTGTTTGAAACTCAATTACTTTTGTTACTCTTTTTTTTTTTTGTTGGTTCATTGGTAATATTATATATACATATATATTTTTTTTACAGAAAACTCATAAATATTTAAAATTTTGTATAAAATATGAGTTTTTATTGCTATTGTTGTGGTTTTATGATCAACCTGGTAAACCTACACTGACTCGCTGAGTGGCCGAACTGCGAGCATTACGTCTTTGTGCTGGATGTTGTGATGATGTAGGCGAGCTGTTCGTATCATTTTCGCCAATTATTTCGCCATTATTGAAACATAGACTGCTGCGCAAATGTTTTTGTGACCTTGTTGCACTAACTGACGATTCAGCATCGCTGGGTGAAGGTGAAATTGGTGATAATACGGGATCGTGTACAAATTGATTATTGATTTTATTTATGGGCGATTTGTTGTCATTAAACCTTTTAGGGGTATTGTCATAATCTTTATATGGTAAATCTACTCCATTGTCATCTATGTAGTTGTAGTCAAAACGTTGATGTGAACTTCCGCGATTAGTGGGTTTTTTAATTTGATTGTTTTGGTCATAATCGTATAATGGATCGTCATCATAATACTCTTCCCTTGGATAATATTGCCTTCGTGTTAGTGATGGTGCCGGTGACTTTAAATGTATATCATGCATTTTATCTCTTATTTCTTTATCAGTTATACCCTCATATGAGTAATCTCCAACATCTGAGGCCTTGTAATACTGTCTAGTATTGTTTCTTATCGTTCTTTTGGGCTCTTCTCTTTCGCCTTGATAATAGGAATTATTTTCAAAATTCTCGTATTCTCTTGGAGCAAATCTTTCACTTTCATACAATTTCGGCTCTTCATAATGTCTCTCCTCGTAATCTTCGGAATATAATGGCTTATGTCTTTCGTGCAACAATGTAAATGGTTCTCTATAAATTTCCCTCTCAGTGGAGAAACGTCCACGATTATTAATGGATTTTGTCAAGCCTCGGGGTTCAACTGATCTTCTGCTTCTTAAATAACTTTCTTCATTATTTATAAAGTGTTTCTTTTGATCATTAATATCTGGCATATTAATGCGCAATGGTGTCTCCATTGTCCTTATATCACGATTATTCATTTTACGCTGTTCCTTTTCTTCACTTAAACTTCTGACATCACGTTTCACTTGAAGCTTTGGACTGTTCTTCGAATTTAACTCCATTTCGCGTTTATCGTTCATATCCATCTTGGGCTTTCGCAAATTATTGCGATTATTTTGTGGCTCCTCTCGGTCATTAGCATAATCGTAAAATTCTATTTTCGATGTGTAGGCCTGTTTCTTTTTGTCAGCAGTGTAGCCTTCATTAACGACACTATCGGCCAGTTGCATTTTTGTATTAGTTGGCTTGTCAGTTATTTCCATTTTCTTATTAGCCACAGAGTTGCGCAACATTGAACGTCTAGAATTTGAATTATTTTCATTCAAATTGTCATAGAATTGTATGGAAGATTGTGAAAACTCCTTGCTAAATCGTTTCCTTGTATCCACATCCTCTACGACTGAGTTTTGTTTTTCGTACAGGGGTCTGTCTGTGGAGGCCCGCTGTACACTATTTCGGCGTTTTATACGACTTTCGACCGCCGTCTCAACTTTGGTATCATCGGGCCAAAATATATGCGATTCCATACGATTACGACCGCCACCACTACCGCGATCGATCATTTTGGGTGGTAAACCCGTAAAAAATTTTCCATTCAACATTTTGTTGTGCGTGTACACGATTTCGTTGACCTGCTTTTGCTACCAGTTTATTTTAACCCGTCTTGTTTGTTTGAAATGCCAAGCTCAACTAAAATCATAACAATTTTGTTCTCATTCATTAATCGTGATTTTAGAAAAATGTCGTTGAGTTTTGCTGTTGACATTGTAGGCGTCTTAATGAAACACAAGCGGCGATCTTTCTGCTGCAGCAGAAACTTTAGCAGTTTTTTTCATTTTTATTTTCTAACAGTGGCACAGGAATGGCTTTGTGATCAATATTTTTTATAGCAAGAGTAAATGTAAATCGAGTAAGTGGGTAAAAGAAAAGGTATTAGATATAATAATTTTTATATAAGATCCCAGACAAAAAAATGGAGGTCATTCCCAAGGATCGATATTTGCATTGATTTCCTAGGAATTCAAGTTGAAAAAATTGTGATTACAAATACGAATTACTTCTGCAAATATGCCAAAATCGAATTCGAGGTTGCTTCTTATTTCAATCATTAAGTGATGAATTTTTTTCACATAAAAAATTGAAATCTTAAATATTGTCAAGTTCGTGCGCTTTCCACATGTGGAGTTTGTTTTCAATGGCAAATAACCAATCGCAACTTAATAAAAAATGAATTTCATTCCAAAAAGAAATAAAAAGTTTACTTTTCTCAACATTATAAAGAATATGAAATAATCAAAAAATAGAACATCCTTCACTGATAAGCTTATGTTAAAATCATTGGAAATTATTCGTATTTGCACTACTACCGGATCCTAAACTTAGCATATTCATGACTTCCTTGGAAGGTCTTTTTTACTGGAATGTTATGTCTTGCACTGTTATGATTATCTAGTTTGCCTGTATGTGTGTGAAATTGTAAGCAGCCTCGTGCAATTTAGGTTTTCAATCTCCAAATTTAGTAAAATTTTGTTTGTATAAAAAAAGGATAGAAAATCCCTTTACACAGTGTACATGATACAGCTTTATATACTCGTAAAAAATTTCAGCTAGTAAACGACCCTTCTACAGAATTTGTCCACAATGGTTTTGCAGTAAAGTGAAAGATTCATCTTTCAAAGCAAAGCTAGATGAGGGCTTATTATCGTAGATCTTTGACTTGACATGATTTTAAAAAGACAACAACAATAATGCTAAGTCGCACAACTTAGGGGCCAATTTATAAACACTGGACCAAGTTATTATAAAAAATTAAATATATCGTGCGCTAAATTAAAGAGTTCTTGACTTGTACTGTATCGTCTTTTTGAAAACTCATGTCGCCCAAATCAATTCCATTTAATTAAAATATAAACAAACTCTTTTTTCAATCACAACGAATGCCAAATTGATAAAAACACTCTCACATATTGGGAAGATGAAATAATTTGTACACTCTGATTTTTTTTTGTACTGACTTGAAATTTTGAAATAATTCAAATACATCTGAGACTTTCTGTGGGTGCTCCACTTATTGCCTTTATACGCGTAAATTAATCACTATTTTTAAAGTTTTATGAAGGACCTTAGTCCCGCAAGCTCAAATACTCTACATTCTCTCTAATGGGGTTTCAAAGTTTCTGCAAGGATACAGATTTATATCACATGCGTATCTGAACAATTACTTTTTTGGAATTGGAATCGTTGGAGTAATTTACATGCTTTTTTCTTTCAATCAAAATTCACTTTTATATTCCTTCAAAGCTTTACATCAGAATTTTGATTTCTGCTTTACAAAACCGGCAGTTTCTGAAAGTTGTATGTACATCTTCTATTAAAAATTTCGCATATTTTTAATTTTGTGCACAAATTATTTGAATTGAAAATGTTCAGATTGTTAAAATGAAATTAATTGAATTCATTTATTACAATAATTAATTGAAATAATTTAATAACAATCAAAATACTTATCGATAAACCTTTGGTTAAATTTGTAATCTGTTATTTATACCATTTGCCCAAAAAATGGTATTTAATGTTAAATTTTTCAATTGTTGTTCTCGCAAGCTACAGAAGCTTGCGTCACCTCATCAAAAGATTCGGTAAACTTGCATGTTTATATAATAATGAATGAAACAAATCGGAATTTTATTTAATACAAGTCTTCATTGAAACTGTACCCAGTCCTCAGTGAAACAGTACCCAGTAAAATCAAAGTTTAAACAGTTTATCAGCAAAGAGACAAAACAAGTGTTTATTTAATAATGCGATCAATATATTGCACAATATTATTGAATACATAAATGTTAATATTATTATTTGTTTTCCCATTAGCTGTTCAAATGGTGGTACCATATTTTTAAATAAGATCTTTTACTTAACACTATTTTTTCGACCTTTTTGTTTTAATATATATAATTTTTGTAATCAAGCGTTAGGTCTTTTTTTAAAAAATAATAATTTTATTCAATATTTCGACGCCTCTTTGGGCGTCTTCTTCAGGAATTTTTTTTATTAATATGACAATTGAAAAAAAATTTTTTTGAAAACTTATTTTACATACATACATAAATGAACAAATTGAAAAAATTTTTATGAACCAATCAAAATTTAATAAAGTAAAAAATTTTTTTTAAAGGAAACAAAAAACAAAAAACTAAACAAAAAATGTTTTTTAACCTATGAAGAAATGAAAAATCCTTTATACTAATTATATAATAACAATAAAAAATATTTTACATTCCTATTAGTCAGTTTAATTTACGAATCAAATGTCTATAACATTGAGCAACATTATCTGTATCAGTTTTATAGTTTACTATCTTATTACTTTGAACATTAATAATGTTAAGCATCTCTAACATATAACGTCGTTTAAAATTCTTCTCTATAGCTAAGACTGATACTTTGCTAAAGTCCGGATTATGACTAGAGTTACAACAATGTTTCGTTAATGCTGTCTTTTGTGAAGTTGAAACATTCCTATACTTTTGGTCTGACTTGTGTCCTGCCAACCTAGTCTTCAATTTATTCTTTGTTGTACCTATATATACTTTATCACATCTCTCATTATTCTTACCATCGCATGGTATGTATGTAAAATAAGTTTTCAAAAAAATTTTTTTTTCAATTGTCATATTAATAAAAAAAATTTCCTGAAGAAGACGCCCAAAGAGGCGTCGAAATATTGAATAAAATTATTATTTTTTAAAAAAAGACCTAACGCTTGATTACAAAAATTATATATATTAAGATCTTTTGCAGCGTTTCTCAGAAAAAAAGGAAAAAATATGACATGGATATACATACATATCCCTATATTGCGCAATATTGTCAATCTACTGCTCACTATATTGCACTAGCTTTGGTTTTTACAATCAAATGAAATTGTCTTTAAATTTTCGCCAATATGTTGTGTATCTTTTCCGAAAATAATATGCACTCAGGCGGTATTATTGCACAATATGAAATATTGCACAATTATGTTGCAAGTGTAATGGCCGCTTAAAGTTTAAATAAAATCAAACAACTCTTTCTTGTCTTTATTGTTGTTAGTATCATTGTATATTAGTATAGTGTAAAACATTTTATAAATCAATTAACATATTAATTACCTGCAGTACTATTTCCCAGTGTTTCTTTCCCCAAACCTTTTCCACTGAAAGTTAGTAAAATTTCTTTTAAACGAAAAAAATATTTTGTTTTAATTTTTTATTACATCGTAAGGATTATAAAGTTGAACTTTACCATCCAAAACTCAAAGCATACTTACATGAAATGCTCTCCATTTCATTTGAAACCATTTTATTTTTAAGTAATTTTATGTTTTTAGTGTTTAAACTATGACCCCTCTTTCTGACGCATCACAAAAAAAAATATACACTATATTAAACACTTTTCTACCACAGTGCTCCACTATAAATAAATAAATAAATATATATATATATATATATATATATATATGTATATATATATATATATATATATATATATATATATATATATATATATATATATATATATATATATATATATAGATTTGCAGCATTATTAAAAATTGTAAAAATCTCACATACCAACAATGGAACGTTGATTTATAAATATTAAATAAAATAATTTATTCTTGTGTTTCAATTTCTTACTTTTTGTTTTGCTTTGGACTTGTTTGGAGCACAGTTTCCATTCAACTACAAGTTGCTTAATATGGTCACTAGTTGTTTCTGACGTTCTTGTTGCTGCTACTGCTCTTACAACCATTGATTTTGCTGTTAATAATATTTAAGCAAGTTTTTGTTTTATAAACTGAGTTCTTAAGACTTGTGTTTCTCATATGGACTGTTAATTTTGCTGTCTACATGTAATTACGTATGTTTGATGAAATAGGCGTTTTACAAAAGGTTAATAATTAAAAAGAAATTTTATTATCAGACGCCTTAGATATATCTAAAGTCATCACTTTGATTTCTCCGAAATGGTAAACGGAAGAGCTTGTGTCAAAGAGCGCCGCTTCAAAACCAGTGCACGAACTCCATCTGCTCCAGCAGGCTTATGAATATGTATTGGGAGCAGCTAAAACTTTTTAAATCGCACGTGCTCGAAAGAACATTTTACCTAAAAGCAGAAAGTGTTTGATTGATTTCCAGCAAGTGAGAACTACTTGCAAATAATTCAACTAATAGGAATAGTTTAGCTCTATCAACCCCGAGTAAGTGAATATTCGAAAATTTTTTTAAAAACATCAGAATTGTAGAAGTGGCATTATTCTTAACTTTTTTTAAAGAATAGCCAAAAGCTCTTGCTACTCCGGAGAGCAACAGGATTTTCAGCACAAAGGCGCTTTGGTACTTTTGTATACAAAGATCTCGCCTTTTTACGCAGCGAATCAGTATCTGCATTTTTATTATTACGCCAGATAATAAATGGTCACTTTCTGGTTCTTATTGCGTTTCTGTATATTACACTGAATCAAGACTTTGTTCTAAACTTAACCACGACTCGATTGGAGGGAATAAAAATTTTCATTCGTAGCACAATCATGATTTTAATCACTTCAGCCATTGCATTTTCATTATTGTCTAGGAAACATAGTTTCCGGTTAAAATACCTGAAAAATAGGATTTTCGCAAATAAATTATATCCGTCTCGTAGATGGCTGTGAGACAGTACGAAGTTCCGAAAACAAAACAGAGCAGGAGATAGTATAGTGATCCGAGTTGCGGAGAATTGCATTAATGCTCACTTCATCCTTTCGAGGGTGTGAAGCAAGAAAAAAATCGAGAGTGTTATATTTTTGGTAATATCTTAGTAAAAATTATAACTATTTGAAGTATCGTATATATTTATGTTGTATTATTGAAACTCTTTCTGTATGTTATAGAAGAGCAAACAACAAAAAATCCTTTTTAATAAAAAAAACCTCCAAACCACCACCCATCTATTTGAGGCAAAAAAATTCTAACACACTTATCAAAAAACTAATCTCGGTCATTGGTGAAAAGGCATTTCACATTGTTCCAATAAAACGTGGTAACATTGACGAAACAAAAGTTCAAATATATAATGAAAAAGATTTCCGGAAAATGGTTAATGAATTAGAAAAAAATAAAACAAGTTTTTACACATTCTAGCTTAAGAGCGCCAAGGGCCTACAGGTCGTATTGAAGGGCATAGATTCTTACGTTGTCCCTGCTGAAATAAAAGATGCTCTCATCCTCCAGGGATTTAAGGTAAAGAATGTCTCTAACATAATAAACAGGGAGAAGATCCCCCAACCCCTATTTCGCGTTGAACTGGAGCCAAATGATGTAATACTGAAGAAAAATGAGACCCATCCCATTTACAATTTAAAATATCTATTATACCGGAAAATCACAGTTGAAGAACCACACAAGCGTTCAGGACCCGTTCAGTGCCATAATTGCCAAGAATATGGCCATACGAAAACTTACTGTAAATTACCTAGTGTTTGTGTTGTGTGCGGTGAATTACACAATACTGCTATTTGCAATAAGTCGAAGGACCAGAAGGAAAAAAAGTGCAGTAATTGTGGAGGTAATCACACTGCTAACTACAGGGGATGTCCTGTGTTCTCTTTTGTTAAACAAGCTATGAGCCAAAAGCCTAAAGTAACTCCAGCGCAAACAGGAAATACGTACTCCGCTACTTATCATCCTATGGCCCAACCAATTTCTACACAAGTATCGTATGCTGACGCTGTGAAGATCAGTTCAGTTCCAGTGCAAAAAGTGTCACCACCAACTAGTACAACAAATACAAATGCAAGCTTTAATTTCAATCGCCTTGAAGCTACTATTGACAATTTGGTGCAAACAATAAACAACTTTACAACAAATATGACTAGCATGATGCAAGAAATGCTGCGAATGCAGAACACACTACTTCTAGCATTAGTTAACAAGCCATGAACATGTTAAAAGTATGTTTCTGGAACTCAAACGGCATTCGCCAACATAAAAATGAACTTGAGCACTTCCTCACGGCAAAAAATATTGACATAATGTTGGTATCTGAGACTCATTTGACTTCGAGAAGCCTTTTTAAAATGAGTGGCTACACCTTATATGATACAAAGGACCCGAGAGGAAGAGCATGCGGAGGATCGGCAATTCTAATAAAGTCAAGACTCAAACACTACATTCTTGAGAACATTTGTGAGGACCATCTGCAGGCAACAAATATTTGTATCGAAAATTTTTGTACAAATTTCGTGATATCATCAATTTACTCCCCTCCCAGATTTTCAATCACTGAGGATCAATATGAGGAGTTTTACAAAACTCTTGGGCTTTGTTTCGTAGCAGCTGGGGACTACAATGCAAAACATATGTTCTGGGGATCGCGTCTTATTACACCTAGAGGTCGAGCATTGTTCAACACAATTTCAAAAATGGGTTTGGATGTCATTTCTAGCGGGGAGCCCACTTATTGGCCTACTGACATACAAAAAATTCCGGATGTTATAGATTTTGGCGTCATGAAAAATATCCCTAGGGATTTAATTCATGTTGAAGCTTCACATGATCTCTCCTCCGATCACTCTCCCACGATCGTTACAATTTGCAGCCCACTAAGAAGTGACTTACCTCACCCATATGTGAAGATGATAAATCGTGTTAACTGGCTGGGGTTCAAAAAATATCTCAGTAGTCATTGTACGGAAAACATCAGGCGTAGAACTTCCGATGATATTGAATTCAACATTGCCAATCTTACTGAAAATATTAAACAGGCTGCTAAACATGCCACTACCTCCTCTCCGCAGACTGGGTTTAATAGAATTTATTCTGCGGATATTGAACGTCTCGTATGTGAAAAAAGAAGAGCTAGAAGGGAATGGCAACAGCACAGATCACCCCAACATAAAATCAGACTTAGAGAATGCACTAAACGACTCCATGAGTTGCTTGCATCTGAAAAATCTGTTTCTCTTAAGAACTATCTGGAAGGTCTCGATGTCACAGCAGCATCTAATTACTCCTTGTGGCGCGCAGCTAGAAAACTTAAAACACCCGTTGAGTTTAAACCACCCCTGCGCACTTCGACCGGAGGTTGGGCAAGAACCAATACTGAAAAAGGTAACATATTTGCTGGGCATTTAAAGTACGTATTTACCCCAAACACATGTACTTGTGCTGTTGATTTACCGAGTGTAGTAGCTCTACCCCCTCGACCCATGAAATTTAAGATGCGTGATGTACAAAAACTAATTGCTGAAACCAACCCAAAAAAGGCCCCGGGTATTGATGGCGTTAGTAACAAGATGCTGATGCAGTTGCCTCGTGTTGCTATTAGAATCCTGTTGTTTATTTTTAATGGTATTTTACGACTGGAGTATTATCCACACAGCTGGAAACTTGCCATGATCAAAATGATTCCAAAGGCGGGCAAAGATCTTACCAAGGCTGAGTCATATAGGCCAATAAGTTTATTGTCAACAATTTCAAAGCTTTTTGAAAAGCTGCTCATGACAAAATTGTCCCCAATTCTAACTAATAATGGGTGTATACCGGACCATCAATTTGGTTTTAGAAGTCAGCATAGCACCATTGAACAAACTCATAGATTGGTTCATTTCATAAGAAGAGCATTTGAAGAAAAAAAGTATTGTTCTTCCCTCTTTATTGATGTCTCTCAGGCATTTGATAAAGTGTGGCATGAAGGCCTAATTGTAAAATTGAAGACATATCTGCCAATAAACATTGTAAATCTATTGGAAAGTTATATTCTTGCCCGGAAATTCACTGTTGTGGAAGAAGACTTCATGAGTGAGCCCGAAACTATCTCATCCGGTGTGCCACAGGGGAGTATACTGGGTCCAGTTTTGTATTTGATCTATACCTGTGATATGCCATTAAGCAGTAATATCCTCACTTCTACATTTGCCGATGATACAGCCTGCCTTAGTATGCATGAAAACCCTCACGAGGCATCCCGTTATCTGCAGGAACATATTAAGCTGTTGGAACTGTGGTTGAACTTATGGAGAATAAAAGTAAATGAACAAAAGTGTGTTCATGTCACATTTACTCTACGAAGAGACACTTGTTCCCCCATTCGAATCAACAACCAAGTTGTGCCTCAACATTCACAGGTGAAATACCTTGGTATACACCTTGACCGACGGCTTACATGGAAACACCACATCGACTCTAAGCTGACACAAATGAAGCTTAAATTAACTCAGATACATTGGCTGATTGGTAGAAATTCTACCCTCAGTCTAGATTGTAAACTTTTAATATACAAGTCGCTTTTGAAACCCATATGGTGTTACGGAATTCAGCTATGGGGCACTGCTTCAGCTTCCAATGTAGAGAGAATACAACGTATGCAAAACAAAATTTTAAGGTTAATAACATCGGCTCCTTGGTACATGAAAAATTCTATTTTACATCGTGATTTAAATATGCCACTTGTGACCGCTGAAATTGCAAAATATGCAGGCAAATATTTAACAAAACTCGAGTCCCATCCGAATCCGCTTGCCCGAAATATCTTGAACTTTCCTGGACACATCCGCTTAAAAAAGAGGGATACTACGGCCTTAACACGCAACGCAGATGAAATTTTTTGAAAATAATTTTGTGCTTAACACTACATTTATGTATTTTTAATTATTATCACTAAGTTTATGTCCGACACTGGTTGGGCCTAATTATTCTATCTATATTTAAGATTTGAACACTTTTTGTTAGTTCAGTTCTGAAGATACATAAATAAAAATTAGTGGGAAAAAAAAAAATTTTTGAAGACCCCTTAAAAGAAATTCATCTGCCAAAAATATAGCAGAGGATGACATGATGACTGCCTTTTAAGCCCAAAACGCAAATAACTAACATCTCTATTGACAAGATATCCAACTTGATTGATTGGATCATGAAGAAACTTTAAGTTTGGAACACTTCATATCATATATCATTTCCCTTGTCGTACTTCCCATTACCTGTTTTCTTAGCTGCATTACAATCTTATTCCTGAGTTGGTATCATTCCCTTTCACTTGGGAATTTAATCATGTCGTCTAAAACAATTTAAACACCAAATTTACATACTTTTCGCTTGGACACTTTTTTATTGAAATAATTTTGTTCAGACATTTCTTAATCATTTAAATACATACAATGGTTTTTGCTTTAGTTTTTGTAATTATAATTAAATATTCGTTTGTTAAGTTTTAAAACTACATTAAGGTTGTTGTTGTTTAATTTTAATTTTGTAATGTACTTTTCATCTATCATTCCGAATTTCCAATTACTCATTTAATTCATCTTACGAATACATTAATACATTCTACATAAATAAATAATTAGTTATTAGCAATAATGGTTTAAAATCAATTTAAAATTAAAGGGTTTCTATTTTCATATTTATTTCTATTGCAGGTAAAAGCAACATCCATGGACGCCTTTAACCTTTTCGGAATTTTTGTCTAAAGAATTTAGGGTAAGTTTAAAAATTAAACATAATTATTAAAAATTGCACATTATTTCATTATACTTATTTTTCATAATATTTATTGTTTTGCTTTTTAAAAGAACTTAAATTTTGCTTTAATTTCAACACTCTATTTTTCCGGATATGTAAATTTGTTTCTTCTCCCTCCTCCTTCTCGTATTATGATTTAGTTCAACATAAGTTTTTATTAATTTTTTTTATTTTTTGTTTGTTTGTTTGTTAATATTTTACAATTTTAAAGTTTTGGAAAAAAAGCATTACATGCAAATCTACATTTAAAGCAAATCAAAATTAAAAATTTAGATTTCTTTAGTTTAAATTAGTTTTTATTAAAAGTTCTATTACATTTAAATTTTATTATCGTTAGTGTCTTTTTCGTATCTTTTGTATTTTTTTCTGAGTTTTCTAATTATGGGTGGTCTATTTACAATTACCTATTTGGAGCCAAATTTGAGATTAAAAACTTGACTCACCGGAACAGGTGACATTTGAAATTTAAATTTATAACTATTTTAAATATAATAAAGTGATAAAAAGAGTAAAATTAAAATCTTAACAAAATTTTACTTGGATTTTGAAAAAAAAGCTGTGCCAGTGCCACCAATCAAAAGAGAAAATATACCTCACTTCCTTCGCTTAGATTCAATCGATCACCTTCTTATAGGAAATAATGATCACTAGCAGCAAGAATCACATCAAAATCGTTTTAACGAAAAATATCATCAAGTTTGGATTCATTCAGGCTTTAGATTTCAGGGACAGAAATTTTATATGAAGAAACTGGTTTCCAATGAATCTCTCTTAAAAATCTCAAATCTCTTGGATCGCTTTCTACAAAACACTAACCGGTGTGAGAGAGACCTATGATCTTCACAAGTCACACAGCAAACCACAAGCCTGATGGCATTTATGAAATAATCAATATTACTTGAGAACTGTTTCCCTTGCTCGCAACCGCTTTACAACTGATATTTTAATAAAAAGCAGGATCCTAGGGGCTACAAGTGCTTAAGTAACTACTCTGGTCCATGATAGTACAACATGTATCAAAACATGCTCAATTAAGTGCTTGTTTGTTCATTAATATGGGATGGTGATTCATCTTCATATATAAATCTCTTTATTGAAGGGCTTCTCTTCTTTGATATAAAAGACTGGAGGAAAGATAACGAGATGGTCTGCGATGCAAGAGAAAAATCGGTTAATGTCTGTGCTAACTCTAGTCAAATAAAGGCTCTGCTATAGCTATTCGGAAATAATGTGAATACCGCAAATGAAATGAATGAATCAAATTGCCGGAAGAATAACTTTGGAAGGACCACAATCGGTAAAAAAAGGAACATATATATGACGATGAGTAGACAATGGAAATCACACAAAAGGTGAAAGGTTGAGATGGGAAGGATCGTATGCCAAGCAAGGGCATTGCCTCTACTAAAGTGGAAGACAACTTCTTTTGACAACTTTTACTAGATTTTAGCGTCGTCTGATATGGAACTTTCAAAAAAGTGTTTGAAACAAATACAGAATAGCAAATAAAAAACTAAGGTCGTACTGATCGGTATAAATAACCTGACTGATATTGAAGAACATGAAAATATGGAAAAAAAAATAATGTTAGCGAACAATATGGACTTGCATTAGACGGACAGCCAGCCATATTTCAAATGTGAAACTCGAAAAAACCGCAGTTTGAAGCATAAGCTAACGTTCACCACGGATTCAGTAATAGGAATGGAAGTTGGCACTCTAGAATTGCTAAAATCTGAAGTCGGTGGGTTATTGAAAGTTGGGTCGACAAATAACAATTAACTTAAAAAAAAAAGAAATCACTGAGGATTGTAGGGTTGTAGAACTCATAACAAATAAAAGAACTTAAAACCTTAAATTAAAATTCAGTTTGTTGTTCTCGAACCAATAATAATTCAAATACATAATTAAGTTTGTATAAAAAATGTTGTTTCCATGTCAAATTTTATTTTTCATATAAAATTTTGTTTACCAGAATGTCTGCATGTAAGGAAATTAATTGAAATGTTGATTTTAATTAAAAAAACCAAAGTTTTCTGTGAAAATTAACGACAGCAATTTCTTTGTGATCAAACAAAGTTGTTAAATTAATTTATTAAATTCCAGACCCAGTTATAAGGTTTATAGGAGGAAAATTGATTACAAAAAAGGTGATAATTCAAACGTCAAACTCATTACACTGTACAACAAAATATTTTTTAAATAACAATTTTCTAACGACTGAGTTTGATAGACAGGATCAATATATTTGCATATCAATGCCTTTAAAGTTTGCATCTGGCCGTTGTTTTGGGGGAAAGTTTATGTTTCCTTCCCCATTTTACAAATCGTTATAGTGAATTGGCATAGGAAATCTTGTAATCCTTACATATTTTCTAACGACTGAGTTTGATAGAGAGGATCAATATATTTGCATATCAATGGGGAAAGTTTATGTTTCCTTCCCCATTTTGCAAATCGTTATAGCGAATTGGGAGAGGAAATCTTGTAATCCTTACATATTAGAAGGTGTGGGGAATACTTTATTCCCCTTCATCTTCGTGACATGGGTCTTTTTGCTCAAAACTTTTTATTTATTATTATATCTATAGCTTTCTCTTGTACGGCGACTTGTACATAAACTTATATGTACATAAAACATTTTTCTCATACAAACAAAATGCGATTTTGTGGAACATTTTAGCACCAATTGCCAATATATGTTTTAAGTTTTAAATTATTTAATTTTATTGTTTTAAGTTTTAAATTATTCGAAGATTTGTAGTAAAATCTTATGAAAAATATTTTTGCAGGAGAAATTCGTTTGCCGCTAGTCATGAAAGTAGACAAGACAGGCCCATATATCGAACACTTAGAAGGTTTAAATGTTTCACAAAAATATTTCTCGTAGTGTTTAACATAAAACTGGCCAACACACATACCTAAATCGTTAGGGTTTACAATTGTGAATTGTGAATACGAAATTAACCCTTAAACACAATTTATGTATTAACTTAATTCTGGCGTTCAAGTTGCCTTTCGAACTTTAGCGTAAACAAGTTCAAATAGTTCATTGTTTAAGGGGAGTTTTCTTTTTGCCCTTTAAAAAAAAAGACAAAAATGGGCAAAAAATACCCATACAGAGGGTTAAGATTTATCAAAAAAATTCTACTCGTCATGTTTTACATAAATTACACCTAAAACGTATGGATTACAAGATTTCCTACACCGATTCACTAAAACAATTTGCAAAAGTGATCATATTTTGGTCCCCTCTTCCAAAATCAGTCATTAGAACCTTATTATGTTTTTATTGTTGTATAGAGTTTGTAAAAAACGGAGTTTGATAATCGGTTTCACCTTCACCTTGGCCTTGGACTCAATTAATAAACTTGTACCAATAATAACAAACAAATAAATATTCCAGAAGTAAAACAAGGCTCTCCAACGAATTCGAATCGGAAAATATTGCATATTCTGACCATTTCCGGCGATTTCAACCCTTAGAGATGTTTATACCTTTTCTTATATTCAATGTGTTGAGAAAAGTTTTTTCTTTCGATATACACATTTCTTCCCATTGCTTCTGGTGAACTACAATCAATATGTTATTTGCTTCTAAATGAATCCTTAGGGTTGGCTTTCCTAACATGTTGCATTCCAACAACAAAAAATTGCCTCATACGATACTCTTGATTTGCTTTTTATTATGTGAAAGAATTTGCCTCAGTTATAAATTGAGAGGAAATAATATTTTCATGTGAATTTAAACAAATAATTAAGAAAAAATATTTACTCTAACATAAAAAAATTAATTACTGTCGGCCTAATATGTTAGGAAATGAGCAAGGAAAATTTACTTCCACTTATCTTCACTGGCTTCTCAATAACTTTGATTCATTAAATTATTCCAACAACTCTGAACTTCAATTCGTATGAAATAAATTAAAAAAAGGAAAACTTTTGTGTTTGAAACCAGCAAATAAATTGTTCAAACTTTAATATTCCTACTCAAACTCACTATTGAAAATCTATACATTACTGGGGAGTTTCAATTATTCACTATGTCACCTGCATTCGTTTGTATAGTGGATGAAGACTGCATTAATATGAAATTAGTTTTTCCTTCTTTATCGGTGGTAAGTTGCAACAAGTCTGGTTTTCCGCCAGTGGATGTTGACGTAATATCGCCAGTGTGTGTGATGACACAATATTGATTCCCATTATAGGTGACTATTGGCAAGCCACTCACAGTGGTTGCAGCTGTTGAGGCAACCGAAGCTGCCACAACATTTGCTGCCAATTGGCTATGCTGTTGCTGTTGTTGTTGTTGTTGGTGGTGCTGTTGTTGCTGCTGTTGATGGTGTTGCTGATCAGCTGTGCCTGTTGTTATATTAAGACCATTGATGCTGTTCAATTGGGCCTGTACATAAGTGGCAGCCGTGGGAGAATTGGCAATAAAGTTGGCAATCTAAAGAAAAATTTATTTCATGTTGGATTTTATTTTTGAAAGCAAATGAAAGTGTATAGAGGTAAAATAAATCACTGTTTTCATTTCTTGATAGTCAATAAACGGAAAATAATTTATAGATTTCAATTAAAAAAAAACATAATTTACTAAAAAGTGTTGCTCAAGTGTTGTGTGGTAAACATACATAAACGTTGAAGTTGGCATGATCTAAACCTTAAGTTTCCTGTTAAATGCTTTTGAGTGTTTTTTGTGTTTCTAATTTTGTTTGTTCTTATTTTATCATATTTACATCTTGGTTGTTGTTGTGCTGCTGTTGGTTGTTGCCATCAGTATTATCATTTGCTGCTGCTGCGGCAGCTGCTGCTAACATTGTTGCTGCAGCCGCTGTTGTAGTTGTCGTGCTAAATATTGCTGGTGGTTGAGTTAGTTTCTTTGGTGCTCTCTTAACCACATGTTGCTGCTGTGATTGCTGCTGTTGTTGCTGTTGCTGCTGCTGCTGTTGTTGTTGTTGCTGCTGCTGCTGTTGCACATTGATAAACATTTGATTTTGTATGATTATCTTTTCGGTTCGTTGTGACATTTCATCCATGTTGCCATTGCCATTATTGTTGTTGTTATTATTGTTGGTATTAGTTTCCATTTGATAGTTGCGTTGATTTGCATTTGCAGCCATTTTGACTGTCTTAACAATTTCCGTTGTTTCCTGTTCCTGATGTCAATACTGTAAATAAAACCAATGGATAGAATAAAGTATCAGAAAAGTATAAATGAAATTTCAATCATCTTAAAAATACTTATTTAAAAAATAGTCTGTACCGATTTGTTAAAATTTAGATTTTGTCTTAAATTTAATTTTTTCTATTTGAGAAGTTTTACAATTCGCTTATGGCATAGTGAAATTGAATGATAGTTGGTGGTAGTATGATGATCTGTGTCAGTCCGGTGGCGTTAAGTTCAATTTTCATCAAACACTGGATTGAAAGATTGAACGATTGGAAGATTGAACGCTTCAATTGCTTAAGCCATACGTGAGCACTTGCGATCAGGTAAATGAGCGTGAGTTTAAAATTGCTTACACTAAGTGATGGCGTATGAGCAGAAAGTTGTAAAATATAACTTGAACAGCACATGATTGAAAAACGTTTTTGCTAGTAGAAATAAGAAATTGATTATTTTGATGTAATTTTTCTTGAGTGTCTATTAATATGACGATTTTGATTCACATGATTTTCTATGGCATTTGCATTAAACACGAAATAAAATTTTTTGCGTTTTCTTGCGATTTTTTAAGTATCAGGTGCTGAAACCCTATAGATTTTAAAAAGGATAATTTTGAAGGAATCTGATGAACTTCGAATAGTTGCGACAATCATTTTTGAAAAAAATAAGAAAAAAAGATGCAAAAAATTTCTTTAAGAAATAAAAAAATTATATTTTTTTTATATAAATTTAAACGAAATTTTTTATTCATAATCATTTTTATATAATAATATAGAAAGCTCGAATGGATGAATCTGTAATATAATTAAATGATTTAGAATAAAAGCTGTTTTAAAATAATGATACAAAAACTAGAATAATTTCTGAAAAATTTATTTAGATTAGGTTAGGTTAGGTTGATTGGAGGGGTGTGATAGCCCATGTCATACGACATACACTTAAGCCAGTGAAGACTTGTTGTGCGCTCCCTTTAATTATCAGACACAAACTGCCAGAGTTCTGCGGCAGGATTCGAACCTGGGACCTTCGCACTACGAGTCTAGTACACTACCTACTAGTCTACGAAACTTGTACAGTTACTTCTACTTCAAAAAACTAAAAAAAGAGCTATTGTTTTTGGGTCCATTAATAACAATTATATTTTGATTTTCATTGAAAAAAGCAATTGTTACGACGCCTGCTGAAACATTTTGAAATTTGTTGAATTTTCGCCAATTTTCAGCTTTTCAGAATTCTTTTTCGCAAATTTTTATTGAAATTTTGTTACATTTGTTCAATAGGTAGTGCTGCCGCTTAAGAATTTTCATAGCCAAAAATTAAAATGACTCCCGTATTCATAAAAACAGCTTTAAACCATTATTAGGCAAAATTGTCTTTGAACACATTACTACGGAAAATTTTAAAAAAAGTACACACCTTTTATAAAAAAAAATTAAATTAAATATCTCTCTTAAATATCTCTCTTAATACCACACATTGGGGTTCATGTGGCAGGCATCTTAAATTAAAGATGGAAATCTAAGCTATCGATGGAAGTTTATAATTTTTTTTACATATTGGAAAATACAACTAAATTTTAAAATTGAATCAAAATGTTCAGTAAAATTCAGATAATAAATAAAAAAATATGAATATAAATAAAAGGTTGAATGTTGAAATATATTCTTGATTCGAATAAAAAGTATCTTGGGGCCTTATTGTATTTGGTGAAATTCGTCTGCGACTCCAACGTTTTGTACCAGATTAAAGAAAAATGTTGCTCGGTATCTTTAGTCTAGTACAAACTGTCGAATTTGCAGTCGAAAATCGCCAAACACGATAAGGGACTTGTTTTGTTGATTTTAGATCAACTATTGTGATGGAAACTCATAAATAATAAATAATTTTGTTGTTTTTTTATATTTGAATACTCAATGGATTGCTGAACACAATAAAATTTATTAAATAATACGGAATATAAACTAGTGTTTTGAACATAAATTTTTTGAAAAATAAATGTTTATTAACACATTTGAGTTTCAAACCTCAAAACAATTTTTTTTTTAATATGGCCGTAAAAACTTTTAGAATTTTTTACTTTAATAACAAATTAAAATCCAAAACAATTTCAAATATTATGGTTATTTTGGTGTGTGGTAGAGCCAAACCTGAAACATAAATTGAACAAGAAAATAATGTTCAAAATGCTTAAATCTCAGTCATCTGTTTCTCTCTCTCTCTCTCTCTCGTTCCTTTTAAAACTTTTTATGAGGCAGACAATTCAATTACTTGTAATAGGGGCAATTCTGTGACAGTTCTATCAGGGGACTGGTTTAAATCACCGTGAGTAATTTTTTCTTCGAAATGAGGAATGACGTAAATGTGGGAAATGTGCGTCACTCGCATATTATTCCTAGCTTGATGAAATATCATGAGGGGGTTCCCTTAATAATACCTGATTTATTCCCTAAACAATTGGATTCAAGCCCATTGTGCAACAGATGATTTAAGAAAAATAAAAAACACTACCGACATTTGTCTCACCTCCAAATGGCTTTTGGCATGCAACGTCCACTCATCTCGGTTGGAAAACATTCGTCCGCATAGCTCGCAAGTCCATGACAATTGCTGCTGGGCATGATGATGGGGTATTATGATGCCGGGTATGGCAGTGCCCTGGCCACCAGTATGCTGGCCACTCGATGTCTGGACAATGATATTTTGAGTGGCCACTTGTACTGCCTGCTGTTGTAATTGCAATTCGATATTCTGCTTATTATCTTCCTGTTCGGGGTCCTTCTTCTTCACCAAATTGTTGAGACGTTTCCCGAGTGGTGCAATATTTGTGGGCGTAACATGTTTAAATTTGTTCATATGTATTACTAATTTATCACGACGTGCAAAAGCTTTATTACACACCTGTTAAGAGAGATCAAACAAGAAGATGAAGAAGAAAATTAATAAAAATGTTTATGGTTTCTAATTCATGTTCAGCCATAAAATTATACTTCACAAATATAGGGCTTCTCCCCCGTATGAATGCGCATGTGAATGGTGAGTTTGTCTTTGCGGGCCAAACCCTTACCGCAGACGCTGCACTCAAATGCTTTATTGGTGGCTGAAATTTTAGAGTCATTTAGTAAAATAGTATTAGATTTTTATGAATATAATTTACGTTTTGAAGGATTCGTTTTGCGTACACCGGATGAGGCTTGCTGGACTTGCTGTAGAGCTTTTAAGCGACTGGCTGGATGCATGGATCCACCTTCGACGTAGGGCTCGGTAAAGGGTATCAAATTTGGTTTAGGTATATTGTACGTTATGTTGTCTGACGACCAGGTGCCCAAACTTTGTAGCACTCGGACACCGCCCTCAAATCCCATGCCCACATCATCCGGCACGGTAAATGTACTTTCATTACCGGCTGAACTAGAGGAACTTATTTGTGGCACCTTTATGGCACTGGCATAATGTTGTTGCTGTAGTTGCTGATTTGTATTGTTGTTGTTATTATTATTATTATTACTACTATTATTGTTACTATTAGGTGAATTTTGTTGCTGCTGCTGTTGCTGTGTTTGACTATTATTGGACGTTTGTTGTTGCTGCTGTTGCTGTTGTTGCTGCTTAAATTGTATGGCCGCCTGTGCCATTTGCTGTTGAACGGCCATATGTGCCTCCAAATATGCATTCTTTTGAGCCACCGTCATTTTATCCATATTCACTGTGCCGTCCTTCAAAGAAAAGTGAAACTTAGCGAAATCAACAACTAATGTAAAAAATATTTTTTTTAACTAAAACAAAGTAGAAACTACACACGTGACACCGTAACAACCTCCTTTATAATCTATAAAAATTGTTTGTTTCATTCCACTTTTCTTCATATTCAAGCATTTCCGCTTTTTCTTGTTTTATTAAAATCTTCCTGGAACGTGTTGGTACGAAACGCTTTTCTTCCTTTAATTCCTAAAAGCGGCTAAAATTGTTTCTACTTCTTCGTGCAAATTCCTTTAAAGAGCATTATGGAGTGAAAAATTTTAGCGGCAAATATTTAATTCTCTCTTTCTCTCTCCCTCTCTCTCTTTTCGTTTCCTTAATAATATATTATGAGAGTTTTTCTATGATGTATGAAAACAAAGCTCTTTTCTAATGTCCTTTACTGGCAAATTCTTTAAAGATTTTTGCAAAAATTTTGCCTTCAAAAACACATGTGTGTTTGAAAATGTGTGTTTGAGTTAGAAAGTGTGTATGCCGGTTTCAATTTGCATGGTTTGAGGTTCAAGTGTGTATAGGAAAGTAGTCACAGTGCAACAGAAAATTTATTAATAAAAAAAAATCCAATATTTTCTTAAAATAACAAAAAAACGAGCTAAGTTTTTTTTGCACAGATTTCATCTTAATATCATTTCTTTACTTAAAAAAATAAGTAGATTGTGCTATAGAAAGTGATGTTTAATCTTTCAATTTCTGGAAAAAAAACTTCTTGGCAAAAAAAAAAACTATTTTTACAAATCAATGAAAAAACTTATTAACAAATTATTGTTTGTTGTTGCCTAAGCTGAATATATGCCTACATTTCAGTGTAATTTAACCAAATCATCAGTACTCTTTGAACGAATCATGTTTAAAAAGTACTCAAACTCATATACATATACAAAAACCAATAAATACTATATGAGAATTTTTTAAAATTCAATTATATTTCTCTACTTGTGATTTAGAAAACATATATGTAACTAGAATAGTTTTTGAAAATGTTTATACAAATTCAATACATCAATTAATTATAATTATTCCTTATCTATATATAAAGTAGGATGTGTGTATGTATGTATGTATGTATGTAACGTAATGGATCCAAAACGGCTGGGCCGATTTTGACGAAATTTTCAGGGAACCTTCAGAATACTCGGGCGGGTGACACTGTGAAGTCCGATTTTGTATTTTCGGTCTGTGGGCGGAGGGGCGTGGCAAAATCCAATAATTCATAAAATGAGAACGGCTTGGCCGATTTCTGTAAAACTTTTTGTCAGTTGTTCGTATTTTCGAGGAGAAGGTTTTTATAGAAGAAAATTTTAGAAAATCCCTCCGGAAAATTCGGAAAATTGGAAAATCGAGTTTTTGTATGAAATTTTGTTTGAAATTATTCCTTAATTGCTTTTCAAATTAAAAAATAGAAAGTTTGTCTGAAGGCTTAAAATTGGGGCGAGGCGAAGTTCGCCTGGTTCGCTAGTTCTTTATACAATTAATAGCAAATTTGGAAGATAATGAATGCATATATGAGGCAAAATGAAAAACCAAATTTATAACAACAATATTTAGTATATCATATATATCAGTCGTAGGCTGATTTTGTATGAATATAAGAGTTTGAATATTTTTGTACGTATCAAATATAAAAAAAATTTAATTCGAGAAAGTGTTTGATAAGTGTTTGACTATGAAATTCGTTTAGATTCTAATAACGAACTGTCGTTATCTTAGTATATAATGACACCATGACAATATTATGTTAATAAAGTTAACTGTTGTAGGTACATTATCTTGTTAAACTTCAAAGTCATTTCTTATAATGCCACAAAGTTGCATGCATAAATGAAGATGAAATCAGTTAGTTTTTAAGTGTTCTGCTTTTAAAATATTACATAAAGTTGGTATATCTTATATTATTTTCATTTATAATCGTTTGCATAAATGTTCGCTCAACATTGGCTGTGAACCAAGAAAATCATGTTAACAAATCTTTCCTAATGAAGAAAAACTTCAGATCTATCACATGGTCTTGTTTTTTTAAGAAACTAAAATTGGAGAAGCTTTCGGAAAAGCATCACATATATGTACATATGTATGTATATAAAAAAACTTTTTTCTAGAAAAAAAGTAGCACTTCAAAAAACTTGCAAAAAAATAAATCTTGCAAATCATGAAATTGAGAATATTTAATATTCAGTAAAATTTCAATGTTTATAAGCTATTTCTCATACTCTAAAATCTCCATATTTTTATTATTTTTTATGATGTTGCAAATTTCAATTTCTTAGTGAAATACCGACTTTTTAGTGAAATTGTGATTTTTTTCTATCTTGATATTAAGAGTTCTTGATGAAATATTATTTTTGCATTTCATTTCCTCATGTTGATAAAATATTAAAATTTTGCCTTTATGAGATTTTTCTGAGATTTTTTTAAAATTTTTGAATTGAAAAATTATACTCAAGTCAGCGTTTGCTCATTTCACCCATTTTTTTTTATCAATTTCATTCTCAATAATAAAATTTTAGGTGATATGTCTGACATGTCATTGTGAGACTTATAAAAAAGCTTTAATCTTTAATCAATTTTAAATAAACCCACCAACTAATAACGATCTATATTGATTACTAGCACAAAAAAGTTGGTATACTAATATAAATCTGTATGTAAATGTGAAAATTAATTTTGTCTACCAAAACTGGAAGGAAGTTCTAATATTTGAAAAATTTATAAGAACTAAAGAGTTTCTTTTGAAAAGAGGAAAATTGAAGAAAAATAACTTGTTTCACAAAAATGAGTCGAGCTGGGAAAAACGGTTCAAAACGGAACTTACATATATACCATTATTGTCTACCTTTCTTCTTTAGTTCAAAAAATCACTTAGTTCATGCAGTAAATGTGGCTTGCGTTACTAAGAATGTGATTTCTAATTTTCATTGCATTATTTAAAATCATATATCGAAAATTCTAAAACACAAATAGAAATAGTATTAGAAAAATCTAAAATTTTTACTATTGTGTAAACGTAGTTTCTTATGACCCTGGTTATAATTTACATGCTATGAAGCGTGCATGATCATAAGTGTAAAATTAGACACAATCCTTTTTTTTAGGATAAAGCACTGAGCATAAAATATTAGAAAACGTCAACAACTAAAGTGTACTCATAATTAGAGCTAAAACACATTCATGTTATTTTAATAGGTATTATAATTGAAATTCGTTTTCTATTTTAACAACAAATAAATTTTATTTTATATTTTTTCCACTGCAAAAACAACAAATATTTAAGGCTAATTTCCATTCATTGCTCCACTGTATCTATAGATTTGTGAAACTTTTTTTGTTCTCATTTTAAATCGCATTCTTTTAGTTCCTATATAAGTTTTGTAAATTAATTATAACTTTTACTTAATTTTGTTTTGATCTATACAAAATCATTCAAGATTAGATTTATGCATATTATATCATATAATTTTTTTCTATTCAATTACACACACTTTTAATCGATTTTTCGCGCTGTATTTAACAATATTTTAAGCATTCTAATACACAAATACATATGTATGCACAAGCACAACCACAGATATTACCCGTATGAAGAAAACACCGAAACTAGAAACGATTTCTCAGTGGTATAATTCAATATATAATATATATTTGATGATGACGAAAAATATTTTCAAATTATTGGCAAAACCATACTTGAGGTGGTTTGCTTA
Source organism: Germaria angustata (assembly GCA_963681545.1). Taxonomy (NCBI): domain Eukaryota; kingdom Metazoa; phylum Arthropoda; class Insecta; order Diptera; family Tachinidae; genus Germaria; species Germaria angustata. The sequence continues at coordinate 56,587,888 of OY812998.1, read as the reverse complement.
AAATAAATCAAAATTTATTTGTATTGTTTAACTTTTGAATTATTTTTTTACTCTTTAAATGCTCCACAAAGTATGCAAAGTTTCCAAAATTATTTGCACCTTGTGTTTGTGCATGTACTGCGAAACTGATTCGCTGCTCATATTTATTCGTCCGTCTGCTGTTAGTCAGACGACGATGTCGGTTTTATTTCAGTCTTTCTTTATGTGTTTTTTATTCCATCTGTATTGTGTTACAACAACATTACAAGAACAAACCGTAATCACAACAACAACAATGAAAAAAAATTAAAAATCAAATATGTGCAATTGGTACAATAAAATGTACGGATACGAAAAAAAGTACCAGTGGCAAAATTTGGAAAGTTTTTTAGTGCCATGCATCCCGAAAAAAGTGCCTTTTTGATCCAAGAAGGTTGGACAACGTTCCATCCGCACCTTCAGTGCGACCAAAGAATTTTGGCTGCGGTGCAAAAGGCCATCTGGTCTATCCATAGGTTAGGTTAGGTTAGGTTGATTGGAGGGGTGTGATAGCCCATGTCATACGACATACACCTAAGCCAGTGAAGGCTTGTTGTGCGCTCCCTTTAATTATCAAACACAAACTGCCAGAGTTCTGCGGCAGGCTTCGAACCTGGGACCTTCGCACTACGAGTCTAGTACACTACCTACTAGTCTACGAAGGTCAGTTTGATCTATCCATATGTTTGAAGACACAAACCCATTGGCAGTAGAGAGTTCCACTGATATTCCTTTGAACATGAAAATCTAAATTCAAATATTTTGGAACTAAAAGATTTTTTATAAAAATAAGGGCACTTAGTCGAAATACTTACCAGAACATTTTATCCCCCAACAGAATTTTTTTTCTTCTTCGCTAAAGGGCCAATGTACTATTCAGAAATAATCTTTAGTCACGATAACAGTCGAATACAAAAGGTTTATCATGAAATATCAAACATATTATTTTACTATATTTTTTGAAAGTGAAGTTTTAAACTCTATTAAAATTTAATAAAAATGTTAATCATTGTTACGAATAAAACATAATTAATATTAATGGGTTGCATTTGTAACGTAAAAAGTATGCACTACTTTTATCCCTGCTCTGAATTACATCCAAATGTATTTGTATTTAAATTACAACTGCGCTTGATTTTTATTTTCCATTTCAGAAATTAAAATCAGTCAATTCGTATGTGGGAGAGTGTGTGTGTGTATGATTATGTTTCAGCGGGGGTTAATTTTTGTTTGTTGCCCGAGTCCCCCAAAAGAAAACGAACATACGGCTTCGAGATGCGTACACAATTGTATTGAATTTTATATTTGTTAAATGGGGGGTTGTTTAATTTTTCGACACACGCACTTGTAAGTCCTGTTGGCAAAGGCATTTTTACATGTAGAAACAAATGGATATGAAACAAGGGCTCCTCGTTCTCATACCCACGGTAAACAAAGTGTATAGTGCGGTAGTACTCAATTTTTTATTTTTATTATTTTTTTTTTTGATAACTTGAACATTCAAACCAGAGATGGGATTCATAGCGTAATTGTTTTTAGTACAAAGGTTCACCAACGACTAGTGTTTGGTACAATGTAAAAATTTCATTAATTAATTTGCAGAATTATTTATGAAGCTTGAGGTTTTTTTTAACAATATATTTATTTTTAATTTTTTGACAATAATCAATATTATTATTGGTTAACAGTTTTTGAAATATGAATATGAATCAATTGATCAAATTTTTTTTAACAAAAAGAAGAAAAATAATTTGGTTGGCTGGCCAACGCTGCAACTTCCCTCTAATATCAAGCTCAATTTAAGTACGATTTTCTAGAGTAACTAAAAATAACCTCTCGGTGCAGTTTTGAAAGTCAAAAAACCGATTCAATTCCTCAAGTGCGAAAATTGCTAAATTCAGTAGTTTAAAATTGATTCCAATAATAATTCTTTTATTTTCGAAAAATGTCTACAACAAATTTATTCTAATTTACACAGCATCTAAATGCAGTCGAAGTCTTCAGGAGTACAAAGATTTTTTCGACAAAGTTTTGAAAAGTTTCCGCACTTGAAACCAAAAATAGTAAGAATGAACGACGAATCGCCGATGTCTGATGAATATTCGATTTTCGAAAATTAGGAAAATTTAAAAAATGCAAATGAAATATTAAATTGACATACAAGTTTTTTTCATACCAGGATATAATTTAGCTGAACAGAAACATGTATATTCAAGACAGATGGGTATTGCGTAAATCACATCTGATCGATTACCACCCCGAATGATCGTAACTAACACGAATATATTGTATATGATATATTATTGACAGTAGCTCCTTGAAACAACCACTAAGAGAAGGTTGGTCATAAACAAAGAATTTCTTCTGGTACAATTGATTTCCAAAAGTACTTCATTGAGAACAGGTTGATACAATTTCAAAGCTACTTCTGCCATCCCTGAACCAAATATGCAGATGGAATTTGAATAGCAAGAGTATTAATGAAAAAAATAATTTTTGGGGGAAAAAAATACTCCACGATTATGCCAGTACTTACTAAAAGTTCCATATTTTATATTTAATTCACAAATTGATATTTAGTATTTTAAACTCATACATTGCACCGTTTAAAAAATTATATGGCAAATTTTCAATAGTATTGAAGATTATCCTGATTAAATCCATACCGACATTGATGTTGTTTTACTGTTTACACGGACACATACAAATTCGGTTACCACACATTGTCGTATGCCTTAGTACAACAAATTAAATCGGAAATTGAATAAATATCAGCGATAAACAACAAACATGAGAGAGAGAGAAAAAAAAATATCAAGCGAGAAAGTCCTTTCAATGTTGTTGTCAGTTGTGAACTAAATGTTTGAAAGGATTTAACATTGGGCACTTTTCTTTGTTGGCTTTTGCACTCTTTTTTTTCTACTTTTTGTATAAAATGTCATTTATTCTTTTTAACATGTCAAATGTAATGTTTGTAAACAATATGTGAGGAACAAATTGAAATGAAACACTTGAAGATAAAATATTAGTAAAATGTCAAGACTAACCAGGAAATTATTGTTATAATAAAGTATATATATATATATATATATATATATATATATATATATATATATATATATATATATATATATATATATATATATATATATATATATATATATATATATATATTCTACATTTGTTGCAAATAGGATATGAATTATAAAAATGTAAAATGCATTATTCAGGAGCTAAATGAAAAGAATATTTTTAATTTTGTATGTTAACCTACATTACAAAGAAGAAACGTAAATGCTAAGATATGGTTGCTCCTGTAATGCAACGCAATCATAAATGAAAAAAAACAAACTCCGGAAAATTCTAAAGTTTAAGAAATTGAATTTTTTTGTTCTTCATGACTATGTTGCAATAAGGTAGAAATATATTTAAATTTTAAATTTAACTGCAAGTGCAAAGGGTCTTAAACCTTTAAGTGCGTAAAGTTAAGCGATAACATTATTAAAATCCAATTCAATTGGTTATTGACACTCCAATCCACGGTCACCGAACTATTTTCGCTGACAATTTCAATATGACATAACGCTTAACGCATTATGCGAGTAAATTTTTTCGAAAAAAATTTCAAAAGCTTTTAATTTATTATACGAATAAAAATTATTCGAATAAATATTATTCGAATAAAGTTATTCGGTATTTTTTTTTTATTAATAAAATTATTTAATAAAAATTATTCGAAAACAAACTATTTTTGTAAAACTATCTTAAAAAATATATATATGTTCCCTATATGTTCTAGTTTTCTGACCGTTTTTTTTAATATATTAACATAATTTATTTTTCAAGCTTAAGGTCTCTTAATTTTTTAATCGATATTTTGGTACTCATCAGTAGCATCTTCAGGATAATTGTTTAAAAAATTAAAAGAGACCTTAAGCTTGAAAAAATTAAATTTATGTATTAAATACACTATATGTATGATTATCTAAAAAAAAATACTTTAGATATGATTTGGATAAAACTACAATTATTCATGACCATTTATTTCGAATTTAGAAAAATCTCAAGGTCTTGGAGGGTCCACAAACGTTAAAATTATATTAATATAACTGATGCAAAAATTAATTTTTTAGCAAATTTTCGATTTCGTTAAATCATAAAAAGTTTTCAAAATTTTTTTTAATTCAAGAAATAAAGGTTTTACATTGTTCACCTGAAAATTTATAGTTGCGGTGACGGCTCTCATCGATTCCGCATAATTTCGTAAAATATGTTCGTTTTGCAAGCTCGACTGGCGCCACTCGTATAAACCTTCAACCCTTTGGACACAATTTTCGCAAATATTTTTGGGTAGAAAATCCTCTTTAGTAACCTGCAAGAAAATCGAAAAATATTGAAGAGTTATCCGACATTATTCCCAAAAATTTTACGTTTTGTTTAAATAGAAAAAATTTTAATGAATTTTATTCATTTGATAAAAAGACCGTTTGTACAGAAATGAACTCATGATGTCCAATTAGTGCATTTTTCGGTTTCTTAGGGCGTTTAATTGACAAAATGTTGATTGTTGTGAAATTCTGTTCTATTTTTTGGAAAAAAAGTTTCCATAACGGACAGTTCCCATAACCATACATCTCCCATAACCGGAAAAATTTTATTCATCCAAGCTTTCCATCAGTTTTCCTACACACACAATATGTATGCGGATATCTCCCATACGAGGACAGAAACTATAGAAATCACAATCAAAACTTTTGCCAACTCTATTATCTGATTCAATATCAAACCCTCTAGGGCTAAGGTTGAAACTGCAACTATGATCAATCCAATTTGGAGCAGTGTATTATAAATAAATTTTTTTAACCACCATACGGCAGGTATCGAACCTGCGATCCTCTGATCGCTAGTCGAATACACTACCTACTAGTCAATAAAAATGTTTTAAATGTTGTACGTTGTTATTCAATCCAAACTTACATTAACGGGCATTAGAGAGCGCAATTTGTAAACGAGATTACGTTGCTCGGATTCCTTTTCGAACAAGTGAATTTTGGTAGGACCATTACGTATCGAACAAAGGCGGCATAATTCGGCAAATGAAGTGAAATTTAAATTTGCATCGCAGTGGTGGGCATTGAGATTGAGGAGATGCGTTAGAGATTGTGTATTGGAAGTTTGTTGCTGTTGTTGTGACTGTTGTTGTTGTTGATGATGATGGTGTTGCTGTTGCTGTTGCTGTTGAGTTTGATGTTGCTGCTGCTGTTGGGTTTGATGTTGCTGCTGCTGCTGTTGCTGTGTATGGTGCTGCTGCTGTTGTTGTTGTTGTTGTTGATTACCGTTACTCAACATAACTAATTCCTTTATTTATATTTTGATTTCAAAATTTATTGCACTATTTTTTTATATTTTCCGGCATTGACTAACGTTTTACTTGTTTAGTTGTTGTAAAAAATAAATTTAACTAGTTTTGAATCACAGTCTTTTTGATTTTTTATTTGTTGAAATTTGATTTCTTAAAAATGTGTATAAATTATTATGTATGTATGTACCATGTACATGGGTGTGTACGTTTGTATATTTTAATTATTTACTTGCATGATAAATTAGTTTATACTCGTATCACATAATGTTTTAACTGAAATTGTGAAGAAAGGCAGAAATTTTCCAGTTAAAATAGATAAATAACGAAAATATACTACAGGAAACGGAACTAATTTAAAATGTATTTTGAATGCAGTATTTCTTCCTCACTCAAAAATTATCTTATGTATAGGATCTATGTACAATATATTAAGTTTCTTACTGACAATTTTTTAATTTATTAGAGTGTCAGAAATTTTAAATTTCTAAAAACAAGGATAAGTCAAGAAGTCCTCTGAAATGAAAACGATTTACATTTGTTTACAAATAATTTTTAGTGAAGAAAAATATGAGTCATTCTCTAGAAATGACATTTTCATGGCTTCCGAAAATCCATTACTCCATCTTTTCAACTTCCCAGGAAGACAAATTGACAAAATTTTAATTAAAACTGCGACTTAAAGGGTGATTTTTTATCAACTTTCTTTTTGCAACACTGTTTTTGGCAGCTTAGTTGTTTTCGGGTAACATGTTACTGTTAAACATGTTCAGTTTGGTCTATAATTTAACCATGAATCGACTTACAAATGAACAATGCTTGCAGATTATTGAATTTTATTATCAAAATTCATGTTCGGTTAAGAAAGTGCATCGTCTACTTTTTTATCGGAAAATTTTGTTCAGCTCATTTCTGGTTGAATGGATACGTAAACAAGCAAAATTTTCTGTATTTCGTGTGTAAAGCAGCCAGAAGCTTTGCATCTCGAAAAATGCACTGTTTGGTGTCGACTGTAGGCGGGTAGCATCATTGGAAGCCAATATTGAAGAATTTATTCCTGAGATATCGGCCGATATATTTGAGGAAGTATGTGAAAATTGGAGCCAGCGCATGAACCATTTGAACCGAGCCACCGTCAACATTTAGATGAAATCATCTTTAAGCAATGAATTATATAGATCGTTCTATCGACTTAAATTAATATTTCATAGATTTTTTCTAAATTTTATGTGTTTTTTAAATCAAATCCAAAAAGCTCTTGATAATTCACATTCACTTGTATGGCCATCATATTCATTAGATTTAAGTATTTTCTATAGAAAAACCAATATATTACTAAACTAGGGCGATAAGTTTAATATTTTTAAACATAAACTATCTACCCGTATATTGCAACAAACTCGAACTTTGCAACAGACTCGCGGTGTCAAATAATTACTTATTGTAAGGGTGTAACATAGTAACTTTTATTAAGTTATTTTCATATCCTAAAGTTAATATTCAATAGTCACAAAGGATAGTCGTTAAAGAATTGTCTTTTCACTGAATACTCTTACCATACCTTCTACGTTACTTTAAAGTAATTGTACGTATAATTAATTTGCAGGAAATGGGAAAATGACTTCAACTCAACTCGCTTCTGAATATTTTTTTAAATCACATTTTAGCATAAATTTCATATGGGCATTAGAAGAGGGAGTTAATCACAATACAATAATTCGAGTTGCATAAAATAATTCTAATCGTGTAGAAAATTTTTCTTCTGCACATGCAGTGACTTCTGTATTATGAAATTTTGAAATTGCCAATAATATGGCCGTATTCAAATAATCGGTTAATACGCCAGTGTAGAAGGAAAAAAAATAATGTTTATTACCATTTGAATGCATTACAAGGACAACATTGTTCTGATGGGATTATATCCCATATATTGTCCTCAATACTTTTTATTTATTTAAGAAATTTTTTTTTTATAAAACATGTCAATATTTTTCTTTTGTCCGCTTTGCTATGCATGTTTTTAGCTGATTTATGATTATATTTCCATTAAAAGTTCGTTAACATCCTCACCCAATCGTCAAATGAATACTCGTGCAAGTCAAATCATAAATTTTGCAATTGTGCATTATTTGCCCTTTTCTAAAATTTGAAAAGAGAACATTTCACTCGAATGTACATGCGGGCATATTTGCATACATGTCTATTTCAATAAACAAATAGTAAACATTCGGAAAATAACAACAACATCGTACATTTTGCAATATTTGAAGAGATTGATGGAAAGAAATTTGAATAGATATTCTTGTCAGCGTTGCCACATGCATTAATATTATTACTGAAATCCCAGAAAATATCCAATTAACAAAAAAAAAATAATAATTCAACTTGAAAACTACATGTCTACAGAGAAAGATAAAAAATCGTAAACTTTGTACAGAAAGACTTCATGGAAAATAGTCTTAAAAGTTTTTATTCAGGTTGATTTAAAATATTTTTTGTTTTTGCTTCAATCTTGTGTATGACAAATGAAAGCTTTACACCTGATACCACTTATATATAACCCATATGCGTTAGTGCCTTAGAGTGTATTTTGAATTTATTCGACCCGCATACAGAAGAGGACGATCAAGCTCATCAGTGATAGTATATGGACTCAGTAACGGCCCGTGTGATTTACTATTTTATCGTTACTACAATAGAATGTACTTTGATTTTCCTGAAACTCGCAGTTTTTTGCGAACAACATAAATTTCATTAGGGGTACATACATTTGTGGTTGGTGTGCCATTGACTCGCAATTCGCTTGAACAATTCATATGTTTCATAAACTTCCTGCATTATTTTCAATGTTGAAAATTTCAAATCGAATATTCAAATACTGTTACCTCTCCATAATTCATCTTCAGCACCATACACTGCATGGACAAGGGACATTTCTATAGTCCGCTTAAGGAGAAAGAAGAAAATTTTAACGAGGGCTGGTTTAAATTATTTCTTTCATTTGGTTACTAAATCCATTCTATGAAAACTTTAATAACGGGTTTGCACCAGAGACCTGCAACCGGTGATTAAAAAAAAATCAGATTAATCAAACACTCGAAAAACATGTCATTTTCGCTCAAACGTTCAAATATGCCTTTATCAACATTGTGTCTATTCTATTTTATGCTAAGCAAAATAAGGGTTGTTTGCGAACATGTAAATTTAATCTGTTGCCGCATGCCAGCTATTCAGTTTGAGTGTTTAAAAACTGTGTGTGCATGAATTTTTGGACAACTCTTCAAAGCACACATTTTTATTTAATCACATTCATGATCGAAATCAAAAACTTAGAGGCATTAATGCAAAAAGCATTAATGTGAAAAAGGCAAAAAATCAACAATTGTACATTTATGCACAAGGTGCTGTGTGTTTATAGAATGGTTAGGCAACACGGTTGCCAGACTTAACAGTTTAATAGCATTTTTACGACGATACGCTGAAACAGATAATTAATCAAGAAATATATTTTTAAAATTATCCCGATTTTTACAATTATCATTTTCTAATTATATAGACATGTGTGTATATGTGTATACATGAAGGAGGTTATATTATAAGCAATGCGTTTTGTATTCTTATTTTTTGTTAAATACAGTAAAGTATTTTAAGCACTTATATATTAAACACTCTCACTGTCGCTCACAAAAATATAAATTAGCCTAAATCTACCACAGCTACAACGGTGGTCGTGTAGCCATGTAGCCGTGTTGTCGTGAAAATAATCATTTTCATATAAACGTGTAAAAATTTTGCGCTGTTGAATAAAATAATGTTGAAACGGGTGTATTTTATTGTACAAAGATTTTTTTCTCACACTGAAACAAATAGATTTGTGGAATTTGCTTCGGTGCCGCCAAAAATTAAAAAAAGCACCGAAATTTAAAAAAAAGCGCACCGCGCTCAGAAAAATACACTTAAAGACCCTTCTTTTTAAGTAATCTATGTACCAAACCAATAAAGCGGTATTATTCTTGGGAGTTAAAAACGACTTTAATTTCAGTAAAATTCAATAAAACAAACAAATTTGGCAAGGTTGAAGTATTTCTTATAAAAATAACAAGTTTTTTTGAATGAGTAAAAAATAATCCGATCTTTAAACGATTTTAAACCGAAAATTGCGATTTTTAAAGTTTATTGTAAAACCGACGTTTTTTGGTAACTTCGTATGGCATCCTTATTTCTCAACCACAATGTTTAACAACATACATACCTACACACTCAAGATTATGTGCCAGCATATATCATTGCATGATTTTTCTTAATATTCTTTGCAAAGAAAAGGCATGTTGAATAAATGCCATTCGTTTTTGTGTTTAATCAATGCAAACGCTCAAAATAGCTTCTGTGTTAAAATCTTGCTTGAAAAATTCATATAGGCATTTTTGTATTTGCCTTCCTAATGATTAACACAAATAAAGATTATGAGCGTACGCGCATGCTTGCTTATGTGTTTGTGAATAATTGGACACAAAAAAGTTATGCATGAGTGAAGGCATAAAAAACGTGATTTTTGCCGGTCTCTGGTTTGCACTAAAAGACTTTTTTGTGTCCAATCCTGAAACAACTTGCTGTAATTACTTATAATAAGACGATTCTAATAAGTGTTAATTTCATTTCTGTAATTTGTTATCTTGCAACAGAGTTTTCAGCTACGAGCAATAGCATTTTCTTTTCTTCAAAAATTTTAATATTTTGTTGATCAATTTGCAAAAAATAAATCTATGTATCGCTCTAGTTTAAAAATTTTAACTCCTATACATGATTTCGTCCTTCGTCCTAATGATATTGTCCTTAATAAAGAACACTAAATTCTGTTTTCTCTCTTTGAAACAGCAAAAAAACGTTTACACTTTTTTAGAAAAGAAAGCGCCATGAGTCAATCGGCATGAGACTTTTCATATACATTTGGTGAACTTATGGCTCGATTATGGATGGCTACCAAATGTAAGTTATACATTGTAGTTGCTAGAAAAGCACAAATAAGCAGCGGAAATTTACAACTTTCACTTGCCAATTACATCTTGCAACTCAACTAAGCTGCGGTTGCCATACATAATCGAGACAATATAGTTTGAGGAAGAAGTCTGGACATTCCGGAAATTTTGAGGTCCGCTGCATCAATATAATAATTAATAATTTGGCCAATAATTCTTCACGTCTCTACTTAAGGATACAGAAGCAAAATGCATTTTCAACTGTCCTTTGTAAATTCCTTATAATCTGTTACAGCTCAGAGGCTCGAAGGACCATAAAAATTTTCCATCAGCAAACCTGATAAACTACAAATGGTCACGACAAGATTGGAATACTTCATTCGCATTTTCTAATCTTTTCTATTTGAGTTTTATTGAAACATAAACAAATGGTATGGAAATCTGTTATTTCAACTTCACATACTTTTCACTGAAATTTTTTTAATATATTTTTTATGACTTGCGCAATCCTGTCACAAAATTTTATACCAATCGAAGTGTATTAAGTTTGCAAATCATTCGCAAAGCAGCTCTGGTCATTGTAATTATTTTTCAAGTGAAGTCAAACTTGGGGTTTGTTACTGGACCTTCAAGAGATTTGCGTCTGACTCTCGCATGTGATAGTGGATCCTACGACTAACTGTACCGAGCTACGTCTTTTTTTTGTGGAAATTTCTTTGAGACCTGAATGTAGTTTTTAAGAAATTGGTATCTACTGGTGGAGACCATCAATACTCTAGAAGCGGAGGTAGATGATTCGTGCTTCCTATGCGAAGGCATGGGCTGTTGAGTAGTTCCTGAAATTTAAGCTACGATCATATCTAATCTAATTTAATAATACAAAAAAAGTTTATAATTGGTCGCATTAGGGCAACTACTACAACAGCAAAAAAAAAAAAACTACGCATGAACGATATATTTTTGACATTCGAATTCCTTTTGGTGTATGTGCACTCCTCGAGTATTTTTATATATTCCAATACACCATTTAGATTTCGCTGTTATAATTGTTATCCTAATGGGACTGGCTTCCAAAATTAATACACGTTGATTCCAAATTATTTATGGTTTTATTAGCGTAAATTGTTTTGTTAGAACAAGAAAAACAAAAAATTTCTACTTTATCATTCACTGGAAGAAGAATACTTGAAATTTTTATTCTTCATCAGTCATAAGTACCCGAGTCTAATCACTTGCTCAGATTTTCTTCAAGCATACATAAACAAACAAACTTCATTATTCATAACTAAGAAAATATGACCAATGAAAAATTGAAATTTCTCGTATACTTTTTCCAAGTGAATTTTTGAACAAAATCTGCACGAAAACGTGCTATTGTTCCTGTCTTTTCTAATCATGAAACACATTAAAAGATAAAACATCATTTTCTAATGGGGTCTGATGAGATTTGAACTCAAGTCCACCAAGAAAATTATGTTCCACTAAAATACACTCAACAAAATTTCATTTAATTTAAAAGTGAAACCGGTAAACATATATTTGCTCCAGACATTTGCTTACGGTGTCATTTTCTAAAATGAAATGTTTGAAATTCTCGAATCATTCTTGTATCCCATAGTAGAATAGAATTTTCCCTATAAACATTTTAAACGCTTAGAAACGTTTCGTTTTATACAAGGATGCTCTTAAAGTAGGTTTTGCACAAGACAGAACAAAAATCGATCACGATTCCGATCACACAGAGTTTGGCAATTTCAATACAAATTTCGTTAGATCTGGATATTCATTAAAGAGAAATAGTAGACACTGATTTAATGAGAACTAATTCCAGATGGCAACATCCAAAACAATTTTCATTTAATTGCCATTGAGAGTATTGGTCGTAACGAGCAAAGAAGAGCAAAGAAAACTCGAGCGAAAAAAGCAAAACAAAAGTTTTATGGAAAATGAAAAAAGTCTGTTTTTCGCGGAAAATAATACCGAAACAAGTGAAGAACATTGCATTTAACTGACCACCCACTCACCTTGTGAAAAATCAATACTGCAGCCAATACTAACACGAAAAACTAATAATAATGCAATAAATATGAAAATAAATTCAAACTTTGGCAGTTTGTGTTTGATAATTAAAGGGAGCGCACAACAAGCCTTCACTGGCTTAAGTGTATGTCATATGACATGGGCCATCACACCCCTCCAATCAACCTAACCTAACCTAACCCATAATATGCTAAACAATTTGGCTCAAATTGTGTCGATAAAAAAAATTACCGTCTTAACTTGTTCAACTAGAAAACTATGAACAAAGTATTTCAAACACAATAGCAATTGGCTCTTAAGCACATTTTTATGTTTCAAGTTGATGGCACTTGAATTAATGGCAATAAAATCTTTGGATTAATTACAAATTAAAAAGCAACAAATCACTTCACATATTAATTGCATTTATATACAATGAGTATACATATATGTAATCTATATGCGTGCATATATGGTATATGTGTAAGTGTATATCCGATTTTGTTCATGTGTGTGTCTGTGTGTGTGTGTGTGTGTGGGAACTTGTCTATTTTGATGGCACATATTTTTTTGTAATGCCCACCGCACATTAATTTTTATTTCAACTGTTTTTTTATTTTCAGTTTTAGATTTTTTTTCTGTAGCGGAACAAAACGAAAATAAAAACTGTATGACCCATACAGCACGACCGAAGTTCACTACTACCGTTATTGGCCAATACTTGACTGTGTTACACCAAGCAACACTACCACTGCGACTACTGCTGCCACAGTTATTGCAATTATTGCACCAACACCAACAACGACAACAGCAACCAACTAGAAAAACTGCAAAACAACTATTGGTATTGCATTTCTTCTTCGACTCGCTTGTTGTTGTCGTTATTTTCAGAACTACACCTCATGCAACTTAACGCATGTTGCAAGTCCCGAATAACCAATACAAACACACAGATACACACACAACAAACATGTACAAATAAATTCATACATTTTCCGGTAAAGACAGTTTCTTGTGCATCTCTCATTCTTTTGATTTCCGCGTATGCGCTTTTCCCAAACAACACGAAGTTTTCTTGTCTTCATTCATACACAACGAAATTGTTTAACAACAATAACAACTAACGGCTACAAAAAATATTTTCTATCAAAATTTAAATGCAATCATAGCAGCTTCATTAAATTTTTTTTTTATTAACACACATATTGCCAAGTGTAACACTTCACGATTTATAACGGGTGCTTTGTTAGAGGCGGAGCGGAAAGCTTTAAACATAAAAGCAAAGAATATAAATCATATGATTGATAATCTTTGGTAGAAGCAAGTGAATCTCCAAAATTCTTTATCTTCCATTTGTAATTTTAAAAACGTGCAAAATTTATGCATGTGAGAGAACAATGTCAAAATTTATTAATAAAATTTTTTACTTGGGATATTCTTCCCCAACTAAATCGTCTGAACATTAAAGAGTTTAAAAAAGAATTATAGTTTACCATATTGTGGATTTAGTTGTTCATATATCGACATTTTCTTAGCGGTAATCACAATTTTCAGTGAACTTTAGCGTAAATGAAACATCGATATATGAAGATTTAAATCCAAAACAAACAAATAAAATTTCTGAAACTCAACGTACAAAATTTTTATATTTACATACGTAAATGTGTGTAGTCCTTGCAAAAACAATATCATCTGGCTCTTGTAATGCAACATACCTACTAAAAAAAGGGGCTTTCAAAACTCATTAACATGGTGAGATTAGGATCCTAAAGTAGTGCGAATTTAGATCATTTCCTATGATTTTAAAATAAGCTGGCCATTGCAACATGTTCCCTTTTTTCTCTTTTTTTATTCCTATTCAGCGATTTGGAAGCTGTCATTATGTTGAGAAAAGCGCTTTTTTTTAAGAAGTATCCATCGTTCCTTTCAGGAGCATAGGGCCTCCATATTATTTGAGGTTTCGTAAATCGGATATTTTCAGATAAGCAAGTGATTAGGCCTACTGTATCCTATTCTGATGATGTGGCTGCCATCTAAGCCAACAGACTGGCTTAGATGGCAGCTTAATATAAGAACAGACGACCGCTTGCAGGCGCCCCAACTAGAAGAACAGACGTTGCCTCTAACAATTTTCCGATGTTTGACGGGTGTCAAGACTATCGCCCAAGGACCACCACGTGGAGGTTTGTGAGTCGACTTGAAGTGTTATCGATAAGGATCACCATGGATTCATCAAGTAGAACCAATGAAAAGTTTTGCCTTATCATTAAGATTGGTTATTAATTATGTTGAAAATAAATTATTAAATTAGGATTAATTATTCACGATTGGGAATAATAAACTTCTCATCTGGCAGGTATAGAAATTTGCCAGTATTCACGATTTATATTTCTTTATGTGAAAGAAATTTTACCAATTATTCATTGAAGAAAAATAATCACCCTTATAGTGAATAAATTTTCTTGTGAAATCTGTTCCCCTTTCTCAAAATTTCGATGGGGAATTTCGCATTTTTGTTGTGACTGCGTACTATTTTGTTGACTTTTTTTCACCATTTTTTTTATTCATGCAAATTTAAGGAAATAAATATAGTTTTATAAAAAAGTATTTTTCAAATCGAGTTCATATTTTTAATCAAAATTTGGCAACTTGACTTCCTAGGAATTCGAAAGAATGCAATAAAAATGAAAATAAGAATGACCTCCATTTTTTTTTCACTAGGACAGTCATTTCTGAAAAAATCAAAATTTCAAATGAGTAAAATTGTGTGAATTCGGTTTGGAGGACACCCCATATGTGAAAATTTATTCGGAATTATTTTACAGCACAAAGCCTGCTGAAAATCGATCGATTCAATAGATTTTGAGAATAATTTTTTTTCAGTTCATTCCAAATTATTGTCTTTCAAAATGCAAACTAGTTGTTTTAGTTACATTATATTGTTTAAATTAATCTACTAGTTTAAATTTTTTAATGATAATAATTTCACAAATTATTCTCAAAATCGATCGAAATTTATCACACATAAGAATATTTTATTTCGAACTTTTTAGACGCTATATATAAAATTGTAATTTTTTTTACTAAATAGTTTTTAAATTAAATTCGTTATTCGAGATACTCTCCAAATTAATTATTTAAACAATTAAATAATTAATTAATTGTGTAACGGTGTAAGAAACGTAAGAAAACGCAGGTCAATTTTAATTGTTTGTACACAAAGTTTTTTACATAATAATTCTAAGAAGAAAAATCGTCTTCAATCCAAAGAGCCAATCGAACAGATTACAAAACCGAAGCAACTATGGGTTAGTTTAAGAGCCGATATAATCCATTTTTAGTTTCTTTTTAATTCCCAGGAAAGATTGAAATACCTTTTTCAAAATCGGCCCATAAATGCGATAATAAATATATCTGGGGAGCAAATTGTCCGTCCAATTAAAAAAAAAAAACTATGGAGCCAACCTGCAAACAAACCCTTTAAAAAAATAAAGTTATGCGTGTTACAACATTCAAAAAAAGTTTTAAAAAATACACACGAATTGATAACCTCCTCCTTTTTTGAAGTCGGTTAAAAAGGACATGAGTTTTTTGAAACTATTATTTTTAAATCACAAGTAGAAGAATATGATTGATTTTTATAGAATTATCATATATTTGTTGATTTTTGTATTTCAAACATGATTCGGTCAAAGAGTACTGATGATTTGTTATGACAAAAAAATTATCTTTCTTTAATTTTTTGAAATGTTTATAAAGGGTGATTTTTAAGAGCTTTCGGATTTGATTAAAAAAATATACAAAATTTAGAGAAATGTATGAAATCTTTATTTGAGTCGATAGAACGATCTGTATTATTCTATGTTTAAAGATGATGATCATGTAAATGTTGACCGCGCCTACACCTCAAATGGTTCATGCGCTGAGTCCAATTTGGGCATACTCTCTCCAATATATCGGCCGGTATCTCACGAATAAATTCTTAAATATTGGTTTCCCGTGCGTTAACCGTTGCGGGTTTATCCCTATAGAGATAAGCCTCAACACAGCCCCACAAATAAATATTCTAAAGGTGCTAAATCGCACGATCTAGGCGGCCAATTGTCCGTCCAAAAACGTGAAATAATTTGTTCACCGAACTCGCCTCCCAATTAGGCCATTGTTTCACGTGCTTTGTGCCATGTGGCACCATGATACGACATGTACTCCAAGTCCAGCAAAAAAAAAAAAAAATCATCGCTCGCCATTTGTAGTCACATTTCTGTCTTCGCCGTCTTTGAAAAAGCACGGTCCAATGATGCCACCGGCCCATAATCCACACCAAATAGTCCAGTTTTTGGGATGCAATGCTTGTGGCGAATCTTCACGCCAAATCCGGTAGTTTTGCTTGTTCACGTATCCATTCAACCAGAAATGAGCTTCGTCGGTGAACACAATTTTCCGATTAGATAGTAGACGATGCACTTTCTTAACCGTGCACGAATTTTAATAATAAAACTCAATAATCTTTGAGCGTTGCTTTGTAAGTCGATTCTTGGTTAAATTATAGATCAAACTGAACATATTACACGAAAAGAAGTGAGCTAAGAAAAATCACCCTTTATATATGTATGTAAACACAATTTCCTGAAGATGATACTGAATGAGTATCGAAATATCGATAATTACTAATTTAAATTTTCGTCATATCTTTCCGAATGGCAACTACGCAATCAAATCCAATCCGAAAAGAAATCGAATTATATGTAAATGTGGTGGTATGCCGTTTGCAAATTTTTGACACCTTTCTAATTTTTTTGCAAGTTTTAACATAAAGCAAAATACGAAATGGGAAAAATATGCAAGTTTAAAGCTTAAGACATTTATGAACCGATTTGTGAAAACTTTCAAAAAAAATCGTGACAGATACTCGCACATAAATTATCGGAAATTGTTTTCAACTCGAATGTGGCGCAGACAAATTTCATTTGATCGAGATCTCTACCTAAAAAATTAATATTCTATGAGGTCGCAATTAAATATTGCAGGATGCCAAGTTTCTGACTGTGAATAAATGAGTACAAAAATTGCTTATACAAATATACATACGAGTACATACATACATATTTAGTATAATAAATTATACAAAATAAAAGAATTTATTCAAAAGACCCGTCACCGAATAGCAAAAGTTTTTCTCCTAAAGGATTTGATAACGCTCTACCAGATTATTTTTGTTCTTCAGGGAGATGAACATTGTTTTCTATTATTGTAATATCTTCTTTGGATTGTTTGTTTTTCTGAGCAGCAAGAAGGAAGTCTTCAATTGATAATACATTCTCCTTATTTGTTGATCGACTTGTCTGCTCACCGAATAAGTCAATAACAGAAATCGGTTCATTGGTTATGGCTAAATCGGAAGTGGGAAACGGAATATTATTTTCCAAATTCGAATCACTGTCTAATGTGTCTGGCTCATTAAATAGCTCCTCTTTATAACGATCTCCATCATCCTCCTTATTAACTCGATGATCATCGCTTAAAACTTGATCTTTCACAATATCTTTTTCTCGCAAAATATCTTCGCGTCCTGCATGCATCCTGCAACTGAGGGATAGTTTCGACAAACCCAAAGGTGCTGTGCGAGCTTTAATAATCTCGCCTAATGACGTTTTATTACATGCTGTTCCACTGGCAAAACGAGTACAAGTCACACAGGAACTCGTCGTAAAATTAAAAGAACTGCAATTTTTACTGTTATTCAACGACAAGGAGCTGTCCTCCGGCTTTTCATCTCTCTTATCATGTTCTACGCAAGTAATTTTTGTTTGTTTCGGAGCAGTATTTTGCGTATTTTGTTCCAAATTGTGGCAGCATTGGTTGGTATCGCCAGGTAATACTCCATTCGTCCAAATCAGCGATTCAACTATTGTCTTTTTCCAACGTTTGAATGGATCTTTTTCGGAATTTGTAAGAACCTCATTCAAATCAGTTGTTGTGGAAGCGTCGAGTAATTTATAAACGCAAGATTGGATTTGCTCTGTACCACAAATTAATGGTTCCTGAATATCTGTAACACATAATAAAAAGGAAAGAATTTCAGTTTTATTTCATGTTCGCCTTCCCTTATCTAATTTCTCTTACAATTGGGAAAGATAAAATTAATTTCCTTTTTCACATTTTTAAGACTTTGAGTAACATGAACATTCTCTTCCATTTCAGCCAAAGATCCACTTGAAAAAAAAGTAATATATTATTAATTTTTGTATTAGAATTACCTGCAACCCACACACAATTAGAACTTCCACGAAAAAGAAAAATTTGTTTTTGGAATTTTAATCAAATGAAAATTTGCTATTTGCAACGAGTTCGAAAATGCAAAACTTCTTACAATTGTGACACATTTCACATTTTTACTCAAGCATAGGCATGACAGTATGTTTCTGGAAAATCCTTTCTATAATTTTCGTTGGATTTCGCACTTTCGAATTAAAGAAATCATTTTTTAAACTTTTCAATCAAACTATTTAACAGTCTTATGTCCGAAAACGCTCTTTAAGGCTGAATTACACACAGAATAAAAAATGCCAAACAAATTTAGCTAAAGAACAACTTTCTGCAGAAACAGTCAATAAATCTAATTTAAACTTACCGGTGCATGTAAATTTGTTTTGCATAATCTCTGATAACAAACAATAGCAATTATTAAACGGGAAAATTTTACTCACAAATAACACACCAGGACATTTTTCAATTCCTCCACCGCATTTTCTTTGGATAGTACAAAAGCTTCAGAATTTCCTTTTGACAATAGAATAACATGAAACATAAAACATAGATCCTCTGTTTGATATTCGTAGAATTCCGCAGCTAATTCAGGACTGAAACATGTTTTACGTTGACCCTTTATAAGGAATCCTTGTTGTAACAAGAATACCAAGAGGGCTTTTCGTTTCACTAAGTAGTCGGGCTTAATAATTAATAATGTATCCTGAAACATAACGAAGTTTAAAGAAATGTAAAAAATTTATATTTTCGTATTTTTTTATATTTATTTATGTATTTGTATTCTTTTCCATAGAATTTCTTAGTAAACTAGAAAAATTTCAATACAAGTACTTGCAGAACTAAAACTATAAGAATTTGAATGAATACAAACAAAAGAAACTCATTTCAAGTGATAAAATTCAACAGTTTTATAAAAATATTTTATAAATGAATATATCGTTAAAAATTACAGTTTAATTCTATCTCGAAAATTGTTATAGTTAAAAACGCGTCAGTTTCTTGTTAAACTATATAGTATGATATATTTAATCCGTGTGAAAGTTTTTGATATATTTAAGATAATTTTTGTTAATATTTCGACTGAATTTACAAATAGATGAAAGTATTTAAAAATTAAGAAAAGTATTTATTATTAAAACGCATCACAATACACTATTAATATAATTTAACCGCCTTTTCATATTTCTCTTGTTAAAAAAAACCACTTCACTCCGTCCATTAACTTCTTCGATGTTTAAGCCATCACACAGGTTATAAAATTGTAGGTAAAAAATTAAGCTGGAAAGAAAATAAGGATATTAATGTTATCAAAAAAATATATATATATTTTTTTTAAAGAATCGTACCTGAAATTCTAGCGAAAGACAAATAAGAGTTCTCATTCTGGAAACATTTGCCAATTTCACTACAAATTTGGGACTGGTCTAAAGCAATACGTTCAGACAAATTCATAATACTCTTGCCATAAATACGTATCATTTCAGCGCACTAAAAGTTAAAAAACAAAATCAATTATATAAATATGTATATGTACAACTTTAGTGGCAGCAGCTGTTTACGTACAATTTGATAATATTTAGCAGGCAAATTTTCACAACCAACTTCAATCATTTCAACGGCATTAATTTTCTTGTGTTCAGTATGTTTTCTCAAATAAGGTAACAAGGTCATAGAGGCCCCGTGACAAACACCACATTCAATAACTCCATCTAAAAATCCAATGATTAAATTCTTAATGCAAACGCAATTATTTCTTCATGCAATATACTTACCACTGATGACTTCACTTAAGCCGCTAAAGCATAATTGCAATTTTTGACAAATTTCCTTGGGTGGCACACTACCCAACAATGTTATAATAGTATTGGCGTAATGTTCCACAAATTTGTCACAGCTTTTGGACACTGTATTAGGCATACGGTGGCAAATGTTCTTAATGGTACGCTTGATTTCTTCTTGTTCAGTTTTGTTGTTCAATTCCATTTCCAATTTTGTCATAACGAATTCGCACAGAACACAGGTTGGAGGCTCCTGCAAGGTCATGGCATCATACATGCCCACTAAACGTTCATTTTTATATCTGGCGTTATTTTCGTTTGGCATGGCAATAACATCATACTTTAAAGCTTCATCAATTTCCACTGCAACGAAATAAATTAATGTATATGTATTTTGATATTTAATTTTAACGTGTTTTAAATAAATACACTTACAATCTTCCTGTTCGCTGGATAGACATAAACCTAATTCAGCACATATTAATTTCGGTTCCATTTCCTTGATTAACAGATCAGCGATTTTATCACCATATTTCTCAACATAATCATGACATTTACGCTGTAAGTTTTTGCGAAGTTTCAAGCACGATTCCTCCAAAGCTCTTTTGATATCATCCTGCATTTGTAAATAGGATATTAACAAATCTATTTAAAATGGTTATAATATTTAGATTTCAATTTGTTTTTTCAGTGTAAGTTGTTTTTTTTATAATATAGTCACTGTAACTACTATATCTAGCTAGTTCATTCAGGTTTTTCTATGGGCTACCCCTCTTCAATCAGACAATTTAGCAGGTGTGTATTGAAGTAAAAATTCAAGTGATTTTAAATATCGTTCCCATAATCGATACCATTCTCATCAAATTTTTTTTTATTGAAATTCACTAAGTGAATGCTTTTCTCACAAATTGGAATATTCCAAATTCGATGACTTCGAACATTCGAAGTATTAATTGTTTTTTCCTTACTGAACTTACTAACCCACTTAATAATCTCAGACTTACGACTAATATAAATAACAATTAAAAAAACTCACTTTTGTTGTGTGTGTGTTTAAACGTTTCTCTGCATATTTAACAATTTGTGTACACAAAAGACAATTTGGTGTAACATCCTCGTTATGTTGTTGGAATACAATTTCAACAGGCATTTCTTCGCTGTCATCTATTTCGTTGAGAGCTAAAATTATACATAGACACACAAAATCCTTAAAGTCCTGCAAACAGAAATAGTAATACAAGAGATAAATCATTTACGCACCCAAATCTTCTTCACTTTCATTTTCCAGACTTATGCCCATATCTTCTAAATAGTTTTTAGACTGTTGACATAATTTCAATGCAACACAAATTTCTTGTGGTTTAAAGTCGGTTATCAACATATCGATTAGTTCGGATGAATAACTTTTTACGAAATCCACGCATTCTAATTGTAATTTTTCTGGCAAACGGTTGCACAAGTGATCCAAAACATTTTCAATATTTTTCTGGAATATATAATTACGAAAAGATTTACTATTTATGTATATTGTTAGTTTAACGCTTCCAAAACAAGTACCTTCGATTTGTCATTTACAATTTTCATTTGGGCTTGTTCTACAGCAAACAAGCACAGGGGACATGTGGGGCTGTCTTGTTCGTCTGAAGGTTGGGGACTGAAAACTTCCATATCACCACGATTCTCATTGTAGGGGCACATTTGCATTTTTGGACAAATTTGACGAGGATCCAAGCCTTGTATCAAAAGAGCTATAACGGCATCACCGTACATGTCAATGAAATTGTGACATTGACCCTTTATACCGTTAGGGAACTTATCGCAAACAGAACTGACGGCTTGTTTAACTTCATCAGCCGTTGCAGGGGTGGCCAAACTTTCTTGTATAAAGTGCAGAATATATTCACAAATTGTGCAGAGTTCACCGTTTTCCACGTAAAGATTGGGATTTGCTGCGCCCATTAGATGGTCAATAGGCAAACTCATGGCTTTAAGATCTTCCTGGGTAAATTTAGGTTCGTTTGCACCTAATTTTTTGCGAATGGTTACCTTAATTTCAGCTGGAGGCAAAATAGGCAATACCGGCATTACTTCTCCCCTAAACATGACATTAGATCCCTTGGGGCATACACCGATTAAGAAACAAGCGCCATTTGCATCCAAATTGTTTACTAATGTTTCATAAATCAAATCATAATATTGGTCGACAATGCTCAAACATTCTGTACGGAAACCCTTGGTCTGGTTGCAAAATCCTTCCATCACCATTTTAAACTCACTTTCGGTAGTATTGGCCACTAAAACATCACGTAAATGACGCACTAACTGTTCACATAACTGACAAGGTATATCATCGTTGCCAGCAGCCATTAAATCAACTGATTCCTCCTCTTTGAGATCTTCGGTGTGTTGGTGGTATTTAGAAGCACATACTCCGGACATATGACAAACTCCAGATGGTTGTAGGAACTGTTTAATGTGCTCATAAGTTTCGTTGAAATAAGTGAGAACAATATTGGCACATGCATCCGAAAAGGAAGACATTTCACCGCAAATGTGAAGAATTTTATCTAGAACATCATCACGATTAGCTGACTGGAATTTGTTGGTAATTAAAGTAGCCAAACTATGACAATTGGAACAGCTTAAGATAAGAGGTTTCTTGGTTGCTTCAGGGGCAACATCTTGTGTATGAGAAGGCGCAATCAATTCAGCACTAACATCTTCCTCTTCTTTCAAAGTGCCATCCAATGCCGAGGTGTAGTACTTCATTAATAATTTATCTATTTCAGCATTGTTACAAAGACCAGCTACACTACAAACTTGCTGGAAATTCAAAATAATAAATTGAGAAGATAATAAAATTAATTTTTACGTAAATATCGTACGGTCAGACTTCATAAATATTTGGCGAAATAATCGCAAACACGATTAGTGGCAGAGGTTTACTCAATTGTCATAAAAGATAAAATGAAGTGTAACAATATAATATTGCCGGTATATGCATATGAAGAGCATTTTATGCGAAGTTGTTATAAGCCACATTTAAACGATATTGAACAAAATATGTTACAGTTTATAAGGGATTATTTCACTTAATATTTGTAGTCTTTTCCAAAAAAAAATATTTTGACTTACATCCGGATTCATTTGTGATGACAAAGTTTCCACCAGTTCTGGTATAAAATCGTCAGCCAACTTACAGCATTCATTTTTCACAATTTTGATTGGTATTAGTTTGCAAGATCCCTCAAGTACTTCTTTTAATTCCTCCATAGTTTCATTGCTACGTAATTGATCACGGGCTTGAGTGACCATATCTTTGCAAATTTGACAAATGGAATCATTGTCAATGGGTACTTCGTTATTTTCCCATACTGTCTGTATGCAATGGCGAACAGCATTACAACCTTTGGCATTGCTGCAAATACAAAATCGCACATTCAAATAACTCTAATATCAATAATTTTAGCGTAATCTGTAAAATATATTCCGGAACAAATAAAGGAAAACGAACAAGCGAACGATAAGAATTTTTATACATGCATGTACAAACAGAAAGAAAGAAAATTCAAAACAAAATATTAGCAAAACAACGTTTAATCAATTTTTTTTTATTGATGTTGATTCATTGATGAAACCACTCATTTGTAGAAAAAAATCTGCATTAGAAATAACAAGTTTCTATTTTATAAACACCCTCATTCTATTTGGCGTCGGCAATTTTAGGACAACATCAATTTAATACAACAGCAATGCAAGACAACACTAAAAATGCTGACAACAAAATCAAAGGCAATTAGAGACAACAGCAGAGCAAGACAACACCAAATATGCTGACGACAAAACCAAAGGCAATTAGAGACAATAGCAACGCCTATTTGCTTCCAGAATACCAAACATATGTTAAAAGTTATTGATAAATGGCAATATTGCCAACTGGAATACCGATTTGCAACAAAAACTAAAAAACGGCGTTGTCTTCTATTGCCGTTGCCAAGAAGAATAAGGGTGAATTATTACACACGAAATGTGTATGGGGACTATCTGTCTTAGAACTGCACTTTACGGATGATTAACAAGTTCCTCCACAAAGGATAGGACATTCATAGAGAATAAAATTCTTCAAAAACAAATGGCAACATTTGCAAGGTCTAAGGTCCTTGACTCCAACAGACTGTCATTTGTTGTAAATATTTCTTTCAATTAATACATTAAAAAGAGAAATAGATGTAGTATTTTTTTTTTAATTTTAAAAAACTATTCCATCCAGATCGTTTTTCGTTAATCTACATGCAAAGCAAAACACAAAAAGGAGTTATCCATCCGGGTTTTAGTTTCGACTATTTACATTAACACTAAAGTGCCCCATTGCAAGTTTCAAGACTTTCATTCCTACCTTTTTAAATTCAGTTAAAAAATAAATATGTGCATGGAATTGAAAAATTAAATGAAGAGATCAGGGGAAATTTTGATTTCAGATTATTTCGATCCAAAACTACATGATTCCTATATGAAAAGAATGATGAAGCGGAGAGAAAATTGTGTGTGAGAGGGGGGAAAAGGGAGAAGAAAAAATTATGAAAATGTTTGCGAAGAGAAAGGTGATGGTGAAGGTTTGTTGGAGTCAGAGCTGGAAGTATCTACTACCCTTAATGAAGGAGTTAGTTTTGCTTAACTCCTTGGCGCTATATCAGATAGGCTACCTGGGTCACACAAGCCAAGAACGCTCTACTTTCTCCATCTTTCTTACAGCTAAATTAAAACTTGAGCAAGAAAACTTGACAATTGTGAATCAGGTATAACACATCTTTTCCACTAGACTATTTTAATTGCGCAAGTTTTAATTCAGCTGAAAGAAAGATAGAGATGAATACATGTTTTCTCTATCTTTCGCCAATATGAACTAAAATTTGGTCAAATAAAATTGCCTAAGTGGAAAAGATGCTTTGCCATAGTTTCCAAAGCTTAGGTCGTGGTTCACATACGTCAAAATTCTCTTGCTTTTAGCTGGGAAAACGATAGATTAAATATGTATTATTTTATTTTTCACCCAGCTGAATTAAATATTAAAGGAAGAAAGCTTGACGTAGTATGTGGACCAGGCATTACTATGATAGTGGAGCTCATTTTATATTTCAGCAAGATGAGAAACGGCGTACTACGTTATTTCAATGTATAAATGCTTACGCCGAATTTATATTTATCAACTTTGGTTGATCACATTTTTCTTTCTCTTCTTCGAAGTTGCATTTACGTTTATACTCGCTATACTTTTTAATGGTGTATATGTGTGAATATGTACGAATGGGAGACCAAAACCGAATGAACGTAAGTACATACGTTCATGCATGCATACGTGTACTAGTTTCTCTTCATTTTGCCCTCCTTGCCTACAAAACTAAGAATTGATTCAACAAAAGTTGACAAATGTTATATCAGTGCTATACTATAAACGACTGTAGTTTCTACAAAGAAATATACATATGTACGGCATATGATATTTAATTGTTAAATCATCATGCTTTAGTTACGAAAACGATGGGCAAAGAAAATATTTATTTACGAGTTTTAACTGCTCGCATATTTCTTTTCACACTAATCAGCAAATATTAAATATCTTAAGCTTTAACGACTAAATGACGAATACATATTATGAAGTCATAAAAAACAAAAATGCAATTATTAAAAGGGTTCTTTATTGTACTGACACTGATTTGTCTTGTAATTAAATCCTTTTTAGACTTTGACTTCTGACAGTTAATACTTTATAATCATTTATTTATTAAAATTTTATATGCCATAAAAAGCTTGCAGTTTAAGCTGTTGATGCCGCTTGATAATTTAGAAAGTTGTTGAAAAAAGAAAATTTTTATATCATACGTACGAATGTTAAAAAAAATTTTATATGTATGTCAGCAAGGACATATACATATAAAAATAATTGAATTTTTTTCCATATTTTTAAAATCAATTTCCATCACATACTTGATTATTTATATTCACCGTTATCAGGAATAAAGCTTTTAATAAAATATGTTTCCTTTTCCTAAAATTTCCAATCGCAATTTCATATTGTTGTTTTGTTTGTGTACTATTTAGTTAACTTTTTCATCATTTTTCGTTCGCGATAAATAAATTCAACTGATAAATAGTATATTCATTTTTTATTCACGATAAGGAAGAATGTAAAAGAAAACGAAAATAATGGCCCGAATTAATATTACAATGAGGCATACTAATAGTGTTTTCACCTTAAAATTCAATCGAATTTTCCGCGTTACTCGTTTCCAAAATCTATATAAAAAAATTGGAGCCTCTTGATATTAAGCTCGATTTGAGAATATTCGATATTTTTCGGCATTATCTCCCAAACAAACAATCCGATTTTAATAAAATTCTCGACATATTAGAAATTTGAAAAATTTGAGACAACTGACGTCGATTATTTTAGGTGAATTTAATTGGACATCTTTCGAAAAATTTCAAAGTCTACCAATTCGAATAGAATCTATCAAAATGAAGCCAACATGTTCAGAAAGTTATATGAAGTTTATATACTTACATACATATGTACATACGCATGTATAAACAATGAGCTAATAGCTTCTCAGGACTTCAAAACGCTTAGATCTGATGGAAACTCTACTGGGGTGAAGTATGTAACTTCTACTTTTCTGAAACAATATCAATATGTATCAGATGGGGATTAGATTTCAAATTCAAAGTCCGTGCTTATTGTTTATGTCTTATTTGACTATAATCTTGACTGATTTACAAATATTTTCAGTATTCGTAAGAACATATGCATACATATGTACATACATATTTTTTATCAAAGCTATGAATATTGGTCCCAAATATGTACTTACTCGTTTATATACAAATCAATTGTGGCGTGGGTTACACCTCTCATACAATTAAGCCGGTCTTACTTAAAATAAAATTACTCAAACTCAAACGTTTTTCTGCGTGAGTCAACTTTTTTATACAAATACTTATATACTTATATGGGTACATAAAAAATCAAACGATAAAAATTAAGAAATAAAAAAAAATATAAGAGTAAAAATTAAGAAATTACTCTAAAATCACTTTAAATAAATTTATCAGAGAACTAAGAAAATACAAAAAATAAAAAGAAAGAATTTGAACGTTGTTAGTCGTTGGCCATTTGGACGACTTTGCACATCGCAATTTCATTAAGCGTTAATTATTTATGTAGAACTGATTGATGATTGTTAAATGTTTTTTATTTTCGAACTTATAATAGAGAGCCAATAAAAATATCTTAGGTAAACCGGAGGAGGAAAGCCAAAACTTAAACTCGATATAGGAAACAATCTGTAGCGGCTATAGACTTTTTAGCAGATGGAAAATTGTGTTGGGTATTGAAAAATTCATAAAAATAAAAAAAATTCTCATAACTTGATTCCTGGGGTGACTTAGACGTCTCCAGACAGTCCTAGCTACGTTAATGACACTAAGCTCTGGTATAGCTCTGTACATTTTAAACGTCTTTTGGTTTATCAACGTTCGTTGTTTACTAAAACTATAATTAATCTAAATTAAACTATTAAAATAAATACCCCATCTCTCATATTATGCACCAATTGTTAGTTATTTAATTAGCTTAAACTAGCAAACAACTCCAAGAAATATTTATTTACATTATTGATAAATCGAGATGGAATTAAAATATTTTTATATATAGTCTTTTATTAAGGGTTATCAGAAATGTCATTAATTTCAATTGTGCTAGTTGTCTTCCTATTGTTCATTTTTACGCATACTCATATATACATACATATGTAATCGATACGTACTTATGTATGTATGTATTTGTTTTTGCTTACTTTGAATCGAATTGTAATCGTAAACATATCTCATATTTTTACAAATGTTTTTTACAACTGTTCTAATGTTTAACCTTTTATTCCTATAAACGAGTAATAATGATAGCATTTTTTAAACTCATTTTAGTATCTAATACTTTTTATCAAAAATACTTGTTATGATGATATATTTGTGATTCGTTTGATTGCGATTTCGTTTGAATTTCACTTGTAGTTCAGTTGTAGAACATTTTTTATTTCCAAAATATTTTATAAACAATTGCAGTATGAGCTTAATGATTATAAGAAAGAAACTTCAACAACTCCATTAAGCGGTTAAATGAAATAACACACATCGAAATCAGTCGCAAATGAAATAATTCCCAAGAAAAAGGAACACAGGAAAATGAAATAAGTCCAAACAAAATGAAATAAATCCAAAAATTAAATTATACTCTACTATGAAAACGATATACAGTGAAAACTCTCCTAACGGACACCTTCCATAACCGGACACCTCCTATAACCGGACAAACTTTGCAGAACCGTGATTTTCAACTGTTTTTTTATACAAAATGTATTCCCATAACCGGACACTCTAATAACCGGACGCGGACACCAAAATTTTAAAATAATGATCTAAAAATCCCTCATAAGCGGACAAAAGCGTTAAAATCAAGACGAATTTATCAGAAAAAACGCCAAAAAAAATATACCAAATAAATACAACTCTTGTTAAGTAACTATTTTTTCCAACTCTGTTTCATATTTGTGTTAATTCCATTCAATTTTGTGATTCCCATTTTAACACCAATGACAAAGAAATTTCTATTTATTTGAACAAATTGTTTGATTAACGTGTTTTGATTGCTTTAGAACGCAGATCTTGCAAAATCTATTGACATTCTTGACGCTTTATACTTCATTCAATCCTTCTGGGATAAAGTTGAATCAGCAACAATAAAAAACTGCTTTCGGAAAGCAGGATTTTCACAATCTATTGATGACCTTCCGGATTTTGATGCCGTACGCAAATTTAGGAGAACTGTTCCCTCAATCAAATGGATTTGACGAGTTCTTAAAAGTAGATGAAATCGTATTCACTGAAAATGACTGTATAGAAATATTATATCCAAGCGCTGTTATGGAGATAAACGAGTCTGAAGATTCTGAAGACGAGGTGCATGTAGAAATACCTGATCCCATAAACTCTTATGATAAAGCATTAAAACAAATTGTTCGTTTAAAGCATTTTGCAAAAGACGACTTTGTCGCGTTCCAACAGATAAAAAATATTGAAAGTCATTTTGAAACTCAACAACTCAAATTGAGCCGGTCTAAAATAAAGCAGTCAAACTTAAATCAATTTTTTCGACCGCAGTAGAAAGCTTAGAATTATAAAATAAAAAGATGTATTAAAAAAAGTTGTACCTCTTTTAAGCGGACACCTCTTATAACCGGACAAAAATGCCGCGACGGTGAGTGTCCGGTTATGAGAGTTTTCACTGTAAAACAAAAAATAGTGAAAATAATTTCCTTGCAAAAAAAATGAATGAAATAAGTCCCAATGAAATAAAACGCCATAGATATGAAAGTCCAAAATTCAGAAATGTAATAATTGTATATCTTCTAGTTTTTTGGACATTTTATTTTAATTAATAAATTATATTTATTTGCTTCAAGCTTAAGGTCTCTTCTATTTTTAATTTTAATAATCGATATTTATGTAAGTAGGTACTCACCGAGGTTAAGGTTATTTGTTTACCTCATACGGAAATTCATTATTTGGGATATTCTCCCCAACTAGTCGTTAGAAACAATTAGAGCTTTTTGCAAAATGCATAGAAAAATCAAAAGTTTGTTGTGGCTTTAGCTCTTCATATGCCGACATTTCATTGGTTGCTAAAACCAAATCGTCAGTGAAGTTTAAGCAGTTTGAAAACATTCAACCTCGGATGTTTATGCCACATAAATCAAATACAATATGAGAATTTCAATATTGCATATGAATTACAACAAATACATAATCATAGTAGGTTTGTATAGAAACATTCTAAACCTACTATGATTATATATTTGTTGTAATTCATATGCAATATTGAAATTCTCATATTCAGGAAGAAAATAAATAAAATTTATTAGTTATTTATTGTATTTATCGGGCAAAACAAAAAATTACATCTTTATTTTAATTAATTAATATTAAAATTTAATTTTTTTGGGATATTCTCCCATGATAAATACATACAATCAACATCCAAAAGTCTTTTAATTGTATACATGTTGCAAGAAAAATAACTCAACATTTATTTTTGTTGTATAATTGTTGTTGCTTAAAAGCCTACTATGGTTATATATTTTGTAATATTTATATGCGATGGAGCATTTTTCAAATTATATTTGTTTTGGCATAACAATATGAGATTGAATGTTTTCAAACTGCTTAAAAAATTTCACTTTAATTTTGGCTTGGCGACCAACGAAATATCTCTATATGAACATCTAAAGCCACAACAAATAATACATTTTTGAAACTCTAATTGTTTAAAAGATTAGTTGGGGAGGATATTCCAAATAATAAACTTCAATATTGAGTTTTCTAAAAATATTATAGTTTTTGTTTTGGAATTCACAAGTAGAAAATTTTATTGAATTCTATGAATTTTTTGTGTAAGCCTATAAATTGCATGCATATACTCAGCTAAACCAACAACTAACAATAAATTCTTAATAATTTTCGTTTTGATATTGTAATTAGATCTAATTATGAACTACTTAACATTTTTTGAGAGTATCAAATGAAAACAGCAAACCTTCCTTATTAATGGATGACTTATCATAAAATTCATTTGTTTATTATTGTTAATTTTAAAAAAAATCTACACAAAGAAAATCACACGCCCTTTTTAAGAGCACTAAAACAATAGTAAGCAAAGACTGCTTACCATATCAAAACTGTACAACAAAGAAGTCAATTACAATTTATTGTTGCAGGGGCAATTAACAAATTTGTGTAGCAACAAGTGACTGCTACAAACCAATTTTTGTTCTTAAATGTACAAATAGGTGTTTTCTGGAAATTTGTTGAAAGGCTCTTTAGACGCACACGAAAATGCAAAAAATGCTTGTGCAAAAAATAAATGAATGCAATGATCAAACGAGTCAATCGCAGCAACACTAACACATTTACATGTGACTATGCATTTTTATAATTTTTTTCTTGGTAAATTGCTTTATGTATTGTAATTTTATTATAATATCACACATATGTACAGTAGCCAGCAAAACTAAGGACACACCAGTATTTTTTAATTTAATTTCGTTAAAACTTTGTGTTTAAAAATGAAAAACAAATTGAAATGGTTAAAAATAAAAAAGTATATTATTATACTTCAAGCTTATAAAAAAAATTAGGAACTTCATGTTATTAAATAAGAAAAATTAAGAAATTAATTGCGTTTCCTCACAATTCGACACAGCAAAAGTAAGGACACACCTGTAAAAACCACTTAAATTTATTATAAAATCTAACAAAATTTACCAAAATTTAACATTTTTAACATTTTGTTTGGTAGCCTTTACATTTCCACACAGCTTCTAAACGTTTTTTCAATGAGCTGACCAGTTTTTTTGTGATTTCAGAACGTAGGTTCTTTCATTCTTCTAAAAGCACCTCTTTGAGTTGCTGTTTATTTCGAATTTCGAGTTTTCGTAAATTTTTCTTTAATATTTCCCATATGTGCTCAATTGGGTTGAGGTCCCGACATTGTGGAGGTGTTACAAGCATATGTGGAGTGTTGTACAGAAGCCACATTTTCACATTGTGAGCCGTATGCTTCGGGTCGTTATCTTGCTGGAAGTAATAGCTATCAGATAGACCCATTTTTGACGCACAATCTTGGAGATTATTTTTTAAAATATCCTAGTAAGTATACTGATTCATTGCATTTTCAATAAAAACCAGATTTCCAACACCCGCATAGGACATAGAGCCCCATATCATAACACCTCCACCTCCATATTTTACGGTCTTTATTATATTCTTAGGATTTAAAGCATAGCCTTCACTGCGCCAAACTTTATAACGCCCATCAGACCCAAATATGTTATATTTTGACTTACTTTGTCCCAAAAGTCTTGAGGCTTACTAATAAAAGTTTTTGTGAAGTCATTGTCTTTTTGTCTGTTGATTTTTTTTATGAGTGGCTTCTTTCTTGGAACACATGATAAAAGACCTTGACTTTTTAAACAGCGCCGCATAGTATGGGGTGAAACTTTTATATTTTCATATTTTTCAATCTCTGCAGCTATTTTTAGAGCACTGGTAGTGGGATTTTTTTTCAACTATGCGTTTAATGTACCGTTTATCATTTTCGCCCAGCCGATTGTCGACCACTTGCAAGCTTATTTTCTACTCGGTTTTCTTTTATTTTTCGTTGAACTACTTTTTTTTACCGTAAAACGAATATGACATACTATTTTTCCAATTTCTCTATTATAAAAAATTCACGAAAACTTGAAATTCGAAATAAACAGCAACTCAAAGAGGTGCTTTTAGAAGAATGGAAGAACCTACGTTCTGAAATCACAAAAAAATCGGTCAGCTCATTGAAAAAACGTTTAGAAGCTGTGTGGAAATGTAAAGGCTACCAAACAAAATGTTAAAAATGTTAAATTTTGGTAAATTTTGTTAGATTTTATAATAAATTTAAGTTGTTTTTACAGGTGTGTCCTTACTTTTGCTGTGTCGAATTGTGAGGAAACGCAATTAATTTCTTAATTTTTCTTATTTAATAACATGAAGTTCCTAATTTTTTTTATAAGCTTGAAGTATAATAATATACTTTTTTATTTTTAACCATTTCAATTTGTTTTTCATTTTTAAACACAAAGTTTTAACGAAATTAAATTAAAAAATACTGGTGTGTCCTTAGTTTTGCTGGCTACTGTACATCTAAAAGTTTCTTCAAGACTATATCCCATAGTGCGTAGTTTTCTTTTAATACAATTTAATTTGTCTGAAATTGGCATTGCGGTACTACTTACGTTATATTACTGCACCAATATGTAGGGCCCCAGGTGCATTTTTCAGATCCCAAAGTGCGATGATGGCTACGGCTAAGAGGTGTTGAATCAACCAAACCTATAAATACAAGTTAATAAATGTACGCATGTAGTACGTAAGTATATACATATGTATATTTTGCTAATATACATTTTAGCTAGTAAGTCTTTCGTATTTCTTTTTGTTAAAACGCAAATTACTTTTCTTTAATGCTAATGCAACAACAAACATAGGTTGAAATCTATTTCTTTATCCTATTTTTATAGTCAATTCATTATTGTTATCGGCCTCTACCTATTCTTTTATTAAATTACTACATACATATATACATACTTACCAACAAAAACCACAGCATAAGCAGCGATAATGGCGCAGAGGCCAATTTTAAAATGTTTCATTTTTTTAATGTGCGGGAGCCTTTTTTCAATGTTCCTTTTTTTTATCACAAAAACAATCAAAGAATGAAAATTTTCCTTGGTATTAAAACGTTTATTATAATTTTCCAAACTTTTTCCTCAAAGTTAATCAATCGTTCACGAATGCAGAAGAATGAATAATTGTAATTGCAACATATAAAAACAGTCAGAAGACTAACCTACAGAGTTGCATGTTTTCGTAACAATTAGAATTAACAACACTTATAGCTCTAACCGATTTTAAAATGATATATGATTTGTTTTGTAAGACTGTGTTCACACACATCATGTCTTATTGACATGATTCTTCCTTTTTCTTCTTTGAACTTTCTTTGGCGTTCACACAAGTCATGTCTTGTTGACGAGTTGTTTTTATATATGTGTACATAAAAAACGTTGTTTGAGCATTTTTGGCATTACGAATGAGAAAGCAAAACGTACTGACAGAGTACATAAACATGCGTACTCGTTTCTTTTCCCCTCGTCGATCTCGCCTATAAAATAGCAATCATGTCAATAAGACATGATGTGTCTGAACACAGTCTAACTATTATCATCATTACTATTGTAATAAATAATTTCTAAAAATGAAATGAATATTAATTACAAGTTTCCTTAATACATTTTGTAATCAGCACTGCTGTTGTTATATTTTTGCCCAGTGTTGGATAACGAAAGCATGTGCATGTTGGACATAATTTCATGTATAACAATGTAAACATTTATTATAAAAACAACTCTTAACATAAACAAAATATTAGAACTCTATTTACTTCTGGCTGAAAACGTAATATTTACTTATATCAGAAATACATTTATAGTAGACAAAAGCAAATATATAATGAAACGGTGAAATGAAACAAATATATTAGTCATGATATAGCAGTGTAAGTTTATATACCGATAATACAGTTTTAGCAAAGCAGGCTTTCAACTTAGAGATGGTGTCGTGAATAACATTTCACATCCATGCTCACTTGCGTAAAAATAATGTTCAATTATGAAAACAGTCGTCATCGAAATACGAAATAATGGAAATAAACTATTCCTAGACTTGCGCCTCCAACAAGAATTAGGTGTTATTCAGTTAAGTGGGCGTTGAGTATATCCAACATATCATTCACACATACATACATATGTATGTGACATATGTACAAATATATGAATGTGTGCTACAAATATATGTATGATGTGAGAACAGTTTGTGTCGGCTTTTAATTGGTTAATACCATGTACATAAGCTTTGCGTTTTGCAAGATCAGTAGAATAGTTTTAGATTGCGGTGTAACTTAAAGAATTATTTAACGTACATACTTATGTATGTATTTTATATTTTGTACTGACGTTGAAAAAGTGTATACCTTGTGATCACAGATATAACCTTGTGATGAAGTATTATCGGAAATTAGAAGTTTGTGTGTGGAAATGTTTTACATATTTATTATTTCAATAAGTAAGTACATAAATGAATATATGTATGTACATAGATACTTATGTACATACATACATACATATGTATGTATGTACTTCTGTACATATGTATATATGTAAGTTAGACGTACATACATACATCCATACATACTTATGTACGTAAGTACCCTGAAGGAAACATGGGGACAAGTGTACCCAAGTCACCAGTTTTGTCGACTATTTTGGTGACTCATATGTAGACATCGTCAACGGAGTTGTCAACAAGTTTTTGTTTGATGAGCAGAGAAATTTCTGAGAGCACGCTTATGCCTCTTCATTTTTTAATTGCGTTTATTTGTTCTATGGTGAACTTTTAATCATTTATTTTAACTAAAACTGTAGGGATATATGTATATCAAAAATTGATTACATGGACCCATTAGAACGACCTCTTCAGCAGTGGGTTTTCAATGATAAGTCCATCTTAAATTTCAATAGAAAGAAGTATTGTGTAGAGTATGTCAATAATACTGGTGACAATGTCTACAGGGAAGCACTAGTTCTACGGTCGTCATATGGTCCCATTGGAACTAGTTCCAACGTCAGTAGTGGATTTTCAATGACAAGTGCATGTTAAATGTCAACAGAAAAAAGCATTGGCTGGGGTATAATTTGTCACTAGTACTGGTGACTTTGTCAATAGTGAATCACTAGTGAATCACTAGTGACATTTCCTTCAGGGTATATACTCATATACATACATACATATGTATGTACATACATATGTAATTTTTCAATGGATTTTTTTTATCCGGAAAACTTGTACACGTAAATCATCAATAAGGCTGACTTCATAAATTTACATAAGTACATAAGTATGTATGTATGTACATATGTATACCATACCATATTGTTATAGACCAGACTTGGTAATTTTGTATGAGTAGATTCATTCATGTCTAGGGAGGCTTTGCTTTTGGGGCCGATATGACACTAGCCACACATCGCTGAATGCGAATTACGCGAATTCTCATCTCTGCTTGGGGCTGTTAGTAATGCTTAACTCTTCATAACAGAATGAAGCAAAGTCTGAAATACTGCCAAGGCTAAGGCAATAATTTAACTAAGTAGGATGGACCTCAAATATTTTCCAATAATATTTGTTAAACCAGTTTGCCAATCGGTAATTGTATCAACAAATTAGTGTGGCGTAAGCAAAACAGACAATCCTCCCCAGCATTCAGCTGCTTTTGGTTTCGTTTAAACACAAACAGTCAATGTGAAAATTTACCTGTCTATGTACATACTTACATACATATGTATGTATGTACTTATGTACTTATGTATGTATGTAAGTATGTACATATTTATGTACTTATATGGCCAAAACGTAGTCTACTTTAATTCGAAGTTATATCAAGACAATAAACATTGAATCTAGATGAAGTGGAATTCGGATGTAAAGAACTCCCTGGGAACGTAATTTTTGCCCCTATTGCGGTTCACCACTCAACTCAGTTTGGTCGTGTGAGAGTCAACCCAACTTATGCACAACCAAACTCATTTTAGTTATTGCGATAGGGGGTTTTCACACAAGAACAATTGTGCTGGCATAAAATCACAGTTTGTAGGCATTTTCGGGGAAGAGAGTGGTTTTTGGTTGGCACAATTTTTTCAACCAGCTTCAACCCCGCACAACCAGAACAAAACTAACACATACACACTTATGAAAACACAGGTTATGCGTTTTTTTTTTGCAGAGCGATTTTTAGTGTTTAGTTGTCCTTCGACGCGTGAAGATGAGTTCAAAAGTAGAAAGTATTCAATATTGCATATGAACTACAACAAATACATAATCATAGTAGGCTTGTATAGAAATATTCTAAGCCTACTATGATTATGTATTTGTTGTAATTCATATGCAATATTAAAATTCTTATATTGTATTTGATTTATGTGGCATAAACATCCGAGGTTGAATGTTTTCAAACTGCTTA
Organism: Germaria angustata; assembly: GCA_963681545.1. NCBI lineage: Eukaryota > Metazoa > Arthropoda > Insecta > Diptera > Tachinidae > Germaria > Germaria angustata. The sequence continues at coordinate 56,550,751 of OY812998.1, read as the reverse complement.
AACTTCACTGACGATTTGGTTTTAGTAAGCAATGAAATGTCGGCATATGAAGAGCTAAAGCCACAAGAAACTTTTGATTTTTCTATGCATTTTGCAAAAGCTCTAATTGTTTCTAACGATTAGTTGGGGAGAATATCCCAAATAATGAATTTCCATATTAAGTATTTATTTATTTATTTATTTATTTATTTTTATTATATTTCTAAATAAATCATATGAAGTAAATGATATTAATTATGTACATGATTGAGATTTTATTATGATTGAATTCAATTTTCTTATAATATTTTATGAAGGGGAATTAAGTTTAAAGTTAATTTGAGTTGATTTTTATATGTATGTATTTTACAGGGAAAAAATTAAAAACGAACATTTTGTCAATATGAATAAAATATTAATTGAAATCTTCTGAAAATGTGGCATAAGTTAATTTGCCTTCTGATTAACCCTTAACGTGCTTAACCCATAAAGTTAAAGTTTAAAATTTGCCCTCATTGTTGAAATATTTCTTGAATTCCTCTCTTATATTTTCACAGTTTCTGTTGTGGTTACTTGTCGATGCCGTATTTGGGGATTCGATGTCAGTGTCGGGCTCAATTAAATCTGCGTTGTTCATATATGTTTGGCTATAGTCCAATAAAAAATTGTGAAGTACACAACATGCCTTTACAATAATAGTTGTGTTGACTTCGGCATGTTGAATTTTTGTTTGGAGTACTCGAAACCGATTTGCCAATATACCAAAAGCTCTTTCAATATTTTGTCTGGCACGGCTTAATCTGGAATTATAGACAATTTCGTCTCTTGCCAAACTTTGCTTGTTATAGGGCGTTAAAATACGTTTTCCATTTGGAAACGCATTATCTGCCACTATAACATAAGGCAGTGTTCTGTTGTTGCCAATTACTTTAGGCCGTGGGAAATTGTCATCGTTGTCCAGTACACGCATTAAATCTGAACGATCTAACACTCCGCCGTCGGAGATTCGGCCATTACACCCCACATCAATAAACAAAAACTTACAATTTGCGTCTGCCAAAGCCAACAAAACAATACTCGTAAATCCTTTATAATTGTAAAATAAATTGGCCGACTTCTTTTTTGGCTGGAATGCAATATGCTTTCCGTCAAGGGCACCTAGGCATAAGGGGAATTGCCACCTCGTTTCGAATTCGTTCGCAACTTGCAACCATTTCTCTTTCGAGTCAGGAAACTGAAATTAAAAAAAAATATTAGTATTTTGTATGACTATATAAATTCATATCCATGTACATACCTTTAAATATTCGCTTTTCATGTTTGTGTAAATTCACTACATACTTCTATAATAGCTGAACTTAAATACGCTATAGACAATTTACTATTTTGAGCAATTTCATTAAAACTTTCCCCTGTCGCTAAGAATCGTAAAGTGGCAGCCAATTTTTCTTCAACTGGAATACATTTTCGCATATGTGTATCAGTACGCCGAATATCTGATTTCACGTAGCTCAGTATTAAGGAAAAACACCTCTGGTCCATCCTCAAGAAAGAGGTATATGCCTCTTCATCGCAAAACAAGTTGTATTCTTTGAGGAGGAACTGGATGTTTCCACCAGAATCACGGGTCTCTCTCCATGGCTTCACCCAGCAAGATCTGGGTTTCTTCGCTTTCTCAGCTTCTAAGAGTAATGATGCAGCTTGCAAGTTACAGGCACTAGAAATTCCTCCTAAAATTATTGCCAATTCATCATCACTTATTTCAGCCATGTTTCCGCAAGTATGTTCTGCACCTTATGTATGTGTTTAACGAACGAAAGATAAACGTCAAATAAACAAAGAAAATACTAACACACACAAAGCTTTGTATACGTACACAATTTTATGCCAGCATAATTAGTCTAGTGTGAATACGTAAGAACAAAAGTTGTGCGGATTAAAAATTGTTCTTGTGTGAAAAGGCTCATACACAACTGTTTTTAGTTGAGTTTGTCATAAAATTGCCAACCTAAAATATCGAATTGCCAACTTTAAATATCACGTTTGACAAATGAAATTTGAAGAAAATTAAACTGAAAGTGTTGTGGGAATAAAAAGTGTAAAATATTTTATTTATGTATTGTGAAACAATTTGTTAATTGAGTCTTAAAAGGTTAAAAAAAAGAATTCTGTACATATATTTAAAAACTTGTAATTCTTAAAAAAATAATACCACTTGTGAATTTTAATATATAAAAAAATAAGATGAAATTTATCTACAACAGCAAACAATAAAATATTATTAATTTTTAAATTTATTCTTAAGTTTTTCTATTTTTAATTTATCATTTGCTTGTCGTTCCAACAATGCAAATTTTTTTTCTAATTTTTTTAATGTTTGCAGTGGATGCTGCAACGCCAAAAACTTGGCCAGATGGTGCCGCTCCCTCTTGCAAAGACAAGAGTTGTGAAACAGTATCCTCAAGGCTATTTAATGGGATTTCTTGTGATGGGCCTCAACCTGTCGCCTGAGTGTTTCTTTTATTGTTTGCAAGTTTTTTCTTAATGCTTGCTTTATAGTGGATCCAAACCTGTGAAAGATTATAATTATATTAAGAATATTGTAATTGTTCAATATTATTTTACTGACACACTTACACGTTGCCATTCTTGCGATGTTCTTGTCGGTGGTCCCAAACTATTTAATTCTACAGCAAACTCTTCCCATAACTCCTTGCACGTATTTTCCGTTGCACCAAACCTTGGTTTTCCGCGAGCAATTTCCGGATTCCTGTCCATAATCTGAACAAGCCGCTCAAATTGGACTTTCGTTGTTATTTTCAAACTAATAAAAGTGTTTAAAAATTGTGAAAAAATTATTACAAAAATTGATACTTACGATCTCTCCATTTTGATTTAAATTTTCACCGCTTTTAAAAAGATTTCACTCTAACTGATAATGACACAACTACAATTAAGCAGTTGTGTGTATTCAACGTTTTTTACGACCAAACTTTTACAAAGTTGAGAACGGCAATACCACGAAAAAACAGATACACAACTGAATAGTCAACTGGCAGTTTAGTTGAGAACGGCAATGCGAAATCACCTAAGACGACCAAACTGACACAAAAGTGGTGACCGCAATAGGGGCATTAATTTAGCTGCCTTTTTTAAGAGCACTTTTGATTTAACTGCACAAAATCTATGTATGTATACATATATTCTGTTCTTGTTCGAAATCTTATAAAATTTGTTTTTTTACACTTTTTATTTTATTTATTTTTTTGTTTGAGAGGGTATGCTTGCAACTTGGTGCCATATACATATGTACATCTATACGTATATATATAATATATATATATATATATATATATATATATATATATATATATATATATATATATATATATATATATATACTAGCTGACCCGGTCCGCGTTGCTGGCCCTAAGCAAACATTAGTCTTATATTATCAGATGATAAAAATTGAGCTTTTAGCGAAATTTACGGCCTTTAAATAAAAATCCATTGAATACCTATCATAAAGCTTTGGAGTCCATACGGGACATATATATATATATATATATATATATATATATATATATATATATATATATATACATATATATATATATATATATATATATATATATATATATATATATATATATATATATATATATATATATATATATACTAGCTGACCCGGGCAAACCTTGTTTTGCCTTCAAATTTGCACTAAATCGATATAGCAATTATTGTTCAAATAAAGGTATCGGGCTAATTAACCCCACTACACGCTGGTTAAGGACCCAACGCCTTCAGCAAAATGCAGCATAGGCTTATCGCGCTAATCTCTATTGGGCAAAACAAAAAAAAAAAAACAAAATATTGGGCCATCTGTCGGATGAACTTCAAACTACACAGAAACACTCCTCACGTCCCATAGAACATGTATATAAAGTTTGGTCAAAATCGGTGCAGTAGTTCTTGAGTTACGGTGCAAAAACACACACACACCTAAGTATTGCGCCATCTGTTGGACGAACTTCACACTACACAGAAACACTCCTCACGGCCCATAGAGCATGCATATCAGTAGTTTTTGAGTTTAGCGATCACGAACATACACATAATTTTTATGTACATATAGCTGACACCGTCAGCTCAAAATATCTTCGGAACTACATAACCGATTTAAGTGTTTGATATCTCGTTTAGAAGAACATGACAAGGGCTTTCCAAAAAAAAGTAAAATAAAATAAAAAAAAACAAAAAATAAACATATGTATATGTCATTGGTGGTGCAATATGAAAATTGCATTTTGCCACGCCCCTCCGCCCACAGACCGAAAATAAAAAATCAGACTTCACAGTGTCACCCGCCCGAGTATTCTGAAGGTTCCCTGAAAATTTCGTCAAAATCGGCCCAACCGTTTTGGAGCCATTACGTTACATACATACATACATACATACATACATACATACATACACACATCCAATTTTATATATATAGATATATATATATATATATATAGATATATATATATATATATATATATATATATATATATATATATATATATATATGTATATATATATATATATATATATATATATATATATATATATATATATGTATATATATATATATATATATATATATATATATATATATATATATATATATATACATATATACTTTTTTAAATCGGAGGTATGATTAGCCCTCGCGAAATATCAATTATCGTATATCTCCCCCATTTAAGGACCGATTTTAAAAGTACTTTTTCTTATTTGTATTGTATGCTTGCAGTTTGGTCCCATAGAAATTTAAGTGGTAAAAATAAAAAAGTGGTTAGAACTTTTTTCCGTTGGTAATAAATTTCGTATGAGTTTCCTCCTCATAATTTGCTTTCCCTTTATTTGAAATATTAAAACTTAATTTCTTTGCAAAAATCCTTGTTATATTCTATGCGTTATGGTATACGGATACATGGCAGCAGTTTCATATACTTAAGACATTCCAAAGAGGAACATAAAACAGTGTGGTGACAAATTAAGCCAGTCTATAGCTTTTTATTTTCATGATGATAACGTCACATACCACATTTCCGGCGTTAAGCTTTGCTGTTGTACAATGTATCGAGAAAGATGTCTGTACCTTACAATTCTCCGATATGTATCTGTAGAGAACCTATGGGCATTATTGAAGAGAAAGATACGTCAGCATATAATGGCAATGGTTAATGCCATCTATAAAAGCGGTTGTGCAAAGTCGAAGGAATATAACGTAATTTATTTTTTGATATTAATTGCTTTAAGTTCTCATGAAAATGCTGACATTAGGATCCGGCAGCATAGAAAATTCGGATAATTTCCAATGATTTCAACATAGGATTACAGGATATTTTCTTTTTTGATTCTTGTTCATCGATTCGGAAGCCATCTTCATTATGCTGGAAAAAAGGCCAGCTTTTTATGCTGTTTGCAAGGTATAAAAATTTGTCAGTATTCGCGTTTTACTTTGCTTTATGTAAAAGGAATTTTATCACTTGTTGATTGAAAAGAATAATGTTTTCGTGTAGATTTAAGGAAATAATTTTATTTTAAGGTAGATAATTAAGATAATAGAATTTTTTATTTATCTGCACGAAGAATCGTATAAGAGTTTATTGTGCAGCTAAATCAAAAACTGGGTATAATGATAAGGCAAAACTTCTGATTTGTTCTACTTGGTGATCCTTATCAATTACACTTCAAGTTGACTCACAAACCTCTACGTGCTGGTCCCATGGCGATGTTTTTGACATCCATCAAACATCGGCGAATTATGGGAGGTGTCTGCTACGTCTGTTCTCCCAGTTTGGTCTGCTGCAATCGGGTCTCTGTTCTTATATTAAGCGGTTCGCTATATAAATGTGTTTTACACTCAGTCAGTCTGTTGGCTTAGATGGCAGCCCCATCATCAGAATAGAATATAGTAGGCTAATCAGCTGCTTATTTAAAATTATCCGATTAATGAAACCTCAAATAATATGGAGGCCCTATGCTTCTGAAAGGAACGATGGTAACTTATATACATATGTATATAAATCAAAACTATTGTATGTGTCCGCAAAACGGATTCATATGACAAGTGGAATTGATAGTGCAGCTGATAAATTTTTTCTAAATTTTTTTCGTTGCTCAATGTCAAAATTTGTTCAATTGATTTCATTATTTACTTATTTGTTTTAATTACTTTTGAATATTTTCCTTTGCTTTCTCATTTTAATTTGCGGTTTTTAACGTTGAGTAAAGAGAGAGACAGAGTTGTTATTGTTGTATTAGAGAGTTCACCCTTTATCAATTCGCTTTGGTATGTCCTGTTTCACACACATCAAGTTTCCTTGATCAAGTTTCAATTCAGCCGGGAGAGCGATAGGGAGAGTATGTATTCTTTTCTTTATCCCTCTCCCAGCTGAATTGAAACTTGATCAAGAAAACTTTATGTGTGTGAAACAGGACTATCAGAGATAGTCCCCTTTCACACACATCAGGTTTTCTTGATCAAGTTTTTATTCAGCTGTGAGAATGATAGAGAACGTATGTACTACCTTCTCTATCTTTCTCACAGCTGAATTGAAACTTGATCAAGAAAACCTGATGTGTGTGAAAGGGGACATAATAAAATTATATAAATAGGCCTTATTTATATATATAATCTATTCACTCATTTTCTTTTATGGCTTTTTCAAATACTGAAATTAAATTTAAATTTTAATAAATTTACGTAATTTTTCAAACTGTCCTGAACTTGACAATTCAGATTAATAATTATTTCAAATTATTTTTTTATCAAAGAAGAAAATCTTACTTCTTCCATAATTTTTTGTATTTTTTTTATTATTATTCTAAATTCTTAAATTCAGTACTTGAACTTGAGCCAGATTAATAATATTTTCATAATTTCAAAGCTTTTAGTAAAATTAGTGGGAAAATTAGCGATTATAAACATAAACATTGGAAACATTCTTGTACTGGTGAATTAAAAATAGTTGGCCAAAGTTCGTTATATGTAATCGTAATAATTTTTATGTCATACAGTAGATTTCAGTTTAGGTGAATTCACCCATTTGTTCTGAACGTACCGAACGCTTTTTTTTTATATGTAGTTTGACGTCTCTATTTTGAGAAAGAGAGTAAATTTAATGCGGAACAACAACAAAAATTTCGTTCAGAACGAATGGGTGAATTCACCTTTAAAAACGTATCTCCGCGCGATTGAAAAATATGTTTGTCATGTTTGATGTTTATATGTTATGAACCCCCACGTTTTTGTACACAAATGTGAGGAAAATTGCTATAATCGGTGTGTGTGCGTGTCTTATAAGCTGTATATACATATACATGTATGTGTAATAGAAATTGAATGTGTTCGTGATGTAAAAATTGAAAAAGATCAAAAGCATCAATAAATTTAACAAAATGTTCAAGTTTGCGAGTACTATAATTAATGAATTCTCATGTTCGTTTCTTTAATATTTTTATAATTACTTTTATTTTAGAAATTAAAAAAAATCTCAATGCAATGAGAATTTTACTTATTTCTCATTGATATTTAAATAAAATAGTCATTAAACAAACACACAATCTTGAGAAACTTTTAAGTCTTTATCTAAACCAATCGATCTCTAAAAAAATTTTTTCCACAACAAACAAAGGGACTTGAGGTCAAAGTAATTTGCAAACATGAAATTTTTCAGTTGCTGCAATGAGTTTTTAAATTAAAACTTCAAATATCTATGAAAAACTTCAAAGAGTTGTCTGCCCCGATTAAGTTGTTTCTGATTTAAATCAAGTTTCTTAGAATTTGAAGGTTCTTAATAACTACTCGTACGAAAAGCACTTGTAAAGCAAGTGAGTGAGTATATAAAAAATTGCAGCCAGTTACGTTTAACATTTATTGTTTTGGCCACAAATTGTTGCCACAAAATTTTGAATAACAAATACAGTGAACACTGTCGAGGTCATATTAAATAAATGTCTTAAACATATGTATAAACGATCGTATATTTGTAGAATAAAATGTGCAGATGCCAAAAATATTTGTCAATATGTATTTTGGGTCTGGTTTTAAAATAAAAATTATTAACGACCAACGGGCGTTTAATTATATACATGTTGCAAGACTAAAGAAAAATAAAGTAGACTGACGTTGAGTAGAATTTTTTTAAGGCTACTATGATTATATATTTTGTTATGATTCATATACAATACTCAATTTTCATATTGCATTTGATTTGTATGGCATAAACATCCGAGGTTTGATGCTTTAAAACGGCTTAAACTTCACTAACGATTTGGTTTAGCGACCAATGAAATGTTGGCATATAATTGTTTTAACAATTAGTTGGGGAGAATATCCCGAATAATAAATTTCAATATTAAATAAAATTTTTTCTTTTTTTGAATTTATGAGACTTTTTAATTTAGAAAGATTTAAATTTAAAGTAAATTTTGCTTTTGTCTTTATTTTTTTTTAACCCAAATGAAACTGCTAAAACTTAAGAAATTTTGCAGTTTCGTTACTTTTGCGACCTACTGTATGTGTGTTGCATTTTAGCTTCCATTTGCAACGTTAGCAAAAATTCCTCTACTAACATTTTTTACAATTTTGGAAAAAGAACGAGTATTTTTTGTTTACATTGCAACTAGACTTTTTCTTGAATTGCAAAAGTAGAATTTTGTGGTTTTTTGGTTCGAAAACCTTGAAAGAGCTGGTTAACAACATAATAAATTCACAACATTAAAAAAACAAGACTTTATTAAGAAGAACTGTTGCATCGTGCAGCAACCACTTAAAACATGCAACAACAACTTAAAAAATCAATATATGAACATAGTATGCACCAAAGAATGACAACGAGTTATTGCTTTGACATCCCTATCACAACATGCAACATATTTGTATGTATGTATACATAAAGCATATTTACTAATGGGTCTGTCTACTTATAACATTTTCATATGCGAAAATCGTATGAAAAAATGGCGTATAAGTAAGAGTTCTATATGGAGTCAAATGCGTTCATATGTGACTCCTTGTCGTTCTCTGATATGTATTTCAGATTAGACAACCGAAATGAATGACCACATCGTTTCACTTATGTTTCGGTATTGGTATCTGTACGGGTATATGATCCATATCGATATCGATACATGCCGCTGCCCAACCAAACATGAGTTTAATTTATAAAACTAAAGAATATCTTAAACCAAGAAATTTTATATATAATCATGTACGAGTATGTCAATACTTACATTGCATTATATTAAATTTCATAAATGTAATTTACTTTTTAAAAAATTTTGGAGGCGAAGCAAAAATATTCCTAAAATTAAATATAAACAAAAATTTTTATTTTTTATTTAAAGAAAAATTTATAATGTTTGTATTGTTTACAGAACTATAAAACTTACGCTTTCGAAGATTAGTTTCTTTTTTTTTTTTGAAACTACAAATTGAGTAAGTCAAATTATATTCTTATATTCTTCAGTAAATAGATTAAATATATATATTTTTTTATTTTGGAGAAATATGTGTTTTAACATGGTGCATCTAGTCAAATTCAATTTTAGATTTTTTTTTGTAACTTGTAGCATTTTAGATTTCATATGACGTAAAAAAATTCCATAGATGTGGATGTACTCATATGTACACATGTTCATATGCTTACATACGTAAATAGTACTTGTTGGTAAAAAATTTTGTTTCAAATTTAATTGAAATAAAGTTCATGGCAGTTCAAGCTTACAACACCATAATAAAAAAAGTAGCAACAAAAATAAAAACTTGTTTCTCAAAAATAATTTTGTTAATTTAGAACGATTTCCATAAGTGGGTGAGGTAGATATCTATTAGATATGGCGACCGCTCTCGTGGCTCAAGTAATTAATTTCTTTCTTCAAAAACGTGATTACAAATAATTTTAGCATTTTACATTCATTTGTAGATATGTACAATACATGTGTTCTGGAAATAAGGTGGCTTTTTAATTTTTAATAAAAAGTATTCATTTGTTCATCAGTATTCATGTTTTGTCGTCCCTTTAAAATGTATCACTTCACAAAATTTTCGATGTAGGCTTAAGCACATTGCAAATCTCTGCCTTTTCATAGGTCTCTTAATATGAATATAGTGACTGAATCACGTTTGTAGTGTTTTTAGTAAAAATTAAGTAGTTTCGTAACAAACTCCTCTGGTATACGAACCTCTCTAATAGTGTTTGACTATTCTCCGTCATAATTTTCTTCACTTTTCGAACGTTTTCTTTCATTAGTTGTCGTAAATTCAAACTAGGACTTTCAGCCATTCAGTTACGCTATAAAGTGAAATTAAGTAAGTTAAATCTTTAGAAAAATAAACATGAAATATTTTTTTCGGCATGAAACCACCTTAGGAATTTATATCTTTAATGATTTAATAAAGACAGATTTAAATAAAACTAAAAGACACACATCTCTTATTGTAAATTTTAGTTATATTTTAGTTATATGAGATTTAAGCATCAATAAAAAATAGTTTGCGCTTTAAACACGGTTTGGGCGCAGGAGCTTTCCAAATCTTCAACCTAACTTAACCATACACCACACTTATCGCTGAATTTACCTTTTTTTGAGAATGTTGGTATTTAATAAATTATAAATTCTAGAAATAATATGCTTACTGGTAAGATTTGCTAACAGAGTCAACTCAATAGAATTAGGTTAGAAGTAAAGGTCTTTAAATCGAACAATATACATGCATACTTAGATGGCACTTAGATGGCCACACTTTCTTGTTCACTGCAATTGGTCATAGTCGGGTTAAGTAAGCTATCAAAATTATAAAGCATTTAATTTTTTTCTTGGTATTATACGTAAATTTTATTCTAATAAGAGGGTGTATTTAAACCTTTGTCCGGTCTTTACATACATATGTACATATACATATGTATATTTTCTTTTTAATTTAACGTTACTTTGGGGATAAAGTTCATATTTTTCTTTTTGGTTGGTGATAATTTATTATGCTTAATAAAACGACATCATTATAATTAAAAAAAAAATTAATTTTAATATATAATTTACATTTTTATTTTATTTTATATTTTCATACAGAGCCGATAGCCTATGTAGCTTGTGCTCTCTTGCCTTATATTAGTAGATTATAATTTTAATACTCTTCTAATAGTAATAATAATAATAATATAATTTAAAAAAAATTATTAACTTTATTGCTAACTCCCCATTTTGTGGGTGTATTTTTAAATATTACGGTACTATTTCTAACAAAAATTTTGCACCAATTTTCCTCGTACTGCATGCTTGTGATCTATTCTAAGCACTAACCCACAAAAGAACATACTCCCTTCTAAATAAGTATGTACATATGTATGTATGTATGTTGTTCATAAAACAGCAAATATGTGCATTACGTTGCAGTCAACTTTATTTCAGAGTCAAATACCCACAACCTTAAATACTTTGTACAAATACATACATATGTATGTATGTATGTATGTACATAAGTATTCTGTTTTATTTTATTTTCGTTGTTTTGTTTTTGTATGTTCTTACATACATCCATATGTATGTATGTATGGTTTTGTGGGAAAATTTATTTAAAAAATTAATAAACTTTAATAGGTATACACGTGTCTGGTCCTTAAATATTCCTCATTTTTAAACCAACATACAATCTTACTTACATACATACATACATATGTACATACATATATTTTTTCAGAAACGAAAACGAAAAACGGAGTTACGAATCAATAATTCCAAATCAAATTCATTCCCATCGGAACCTGTGAGATGCCGGGTTACTTGCGGGAAAAGTAGCCTTACTTTTTGAATACACCAGGTATGTAAATGAAAATTTTATTCCAAATTAAAAAAAAAACGTTATAAGAAGAGCCAACAGCTCTCCAGTATAGCAGCTGACTCAGTTTAAAATAACAACAAAATATAGCACATGCATGTAAACGTATACTCGCATTAGTGTTAGTGTTATACCAATTTGCTCAGTACTGTTCGACTACCTAAAAATGAAAAGGCAAAACACAGCAAGAAAAAAACCCACCACAACATACTGGCAGACAGCGCATGTATTGCTGGAGATGGGCACCGATCACATAGTTGACGTGAATTAAACGTGATTATGAGTAAAATTTTCTGCGGTCACGTAGGCAGGTTCCGAAAAACAAGTTGAGAATTTTGATATAGGAATAGCTATGTATTTGTAGAAATTATTATCAAAAAGTTTTTAAAAGTCCTTTTCAATAGATTATTTAATTGAAATCTTCTATTTCGTTTCGTGAAAGCGAGTGTGAATTTTTTTCAACAATCACATCAGTGCTTATGAGCTTGAGGTACCCACACATTTGTAATGTTATTGTTCAGTAATTGATATTGTGCAATAAAATTGCGTGTCAAAAAACTTTTGATACATATTGCGCAAGAAGGAATATTTTGGGATGTGTTGATAACATTGTACAATAATAATTTTCTCACTCATGTCACTAAACATTATCTTCGTATATATTAAAGTAATAGTATGTAATTCCAAATTGCCAAGTTAGTTTACAATTCGTCTAATAATATATGCGTATATGTGTAGGTTTTATTTACTTGCATGTGCACTGTAAGAAAAATTGTGTAATAGCTTGGCTAAAAATATTCACCAACTTATTGGGTGGTATGGAGCAAAAAAAAAAAAATAATAAAGGCAATAAAATATACAATAATATGTGCAGTCTATGGGCACCTTTAAGCCAAACTAAAATAATATTGTTCATAAGTGCATATGAGTAAGGTTATTATGCCTGTGAGTAAAAATCTACTCACGTTGCCATCTCTACTACAAAGAATGTATATGTTGTGCCTGTTTTTTGGTTTAGAGAATTTATATTCGAATCCATACTAGTATGTGCATATGTATTCCTAATTCTCATTGTGTTTATACATTAAATTCTATAAGAAGTTGAAGTTATGGTGACGAAAGCATACTTACCTGGCGTAGGGGTTACCGTGATCACGAAGGCGGTTCCCCCGGAGTGAGGCTTGGCCATTGCACTTTCGGTTGAGTTGACCTCCGCGATTATTCCTAATGCGAATAACTCGTGCGTGTAATTTTTGGTAGCCGGGAATGGCGTTCGCGCCGTCCCGACATTGTTAAATAAATTTAAAAAACATTTATCAGCGTTTTCTGCAATGTCGATGAATTTTTGTGTTCTTGCAGAATAGTGTGGGAAGTATGTTGGTTTCTCCCGTTAGTTTGGTATTAGTATGTTTTCTTTTAGTGGGCGGAAACTTTGTATGTGTGTGAGGCAGTGATGGGAAATGAGATTTTCGTTTCGGTACAGCGTTGCCGAATGTGCAGATTTATCTGTTTTTTGCAGTTTTTTAAAGTACGAAACAGGCTTGCAGATTTTTACTCTAAAAAACAGTTTTTTTTAACCAATGCAATTTTTATTATTCGTATTGCAAAGTATTCTTCAAAAGTACGACAGTATGATACACGCTACTAATTCTATACTTGTACGATTTATAGTAACGGCTATACTCAGCATTATAAATTATACTGCCTTTTAATAGCAACAATGTGTTGTATTTTTTCTTATTTCTTTTTTTGCAACCGTGATATTCTATTTTTTAAATTTAAAGTTTTCATTGCATTGTTTGAATTATTTGCGAGTATTGTGCCAATTTTTCTAAAAAATGGATAAATATCTAACAAAAAAAACAGTAAGTTTGCTACTAAATAATTTTTGTTAATAATAATACATACATACATATTTTTTATATAAAATATAAAATTTATATTTTTGTTATTCTTTTTTTCTTCAACAAAATTGAATTTAAAATATACAAATATCGTTTTATTACTTTCTCTTTAATAAGAGGTATACCTGATAAAATTTTGTTAAGACAAAAGTCAAACTCAATATGAAGAAAACTAAAAAAAATTTTCCTTAATTCTTTTATGTAAATTTTGACTCTCGGCATAACACAATTTTATCAGGTATAGACAATTAGTTAGTTTTGTTTTGAAGGTGCAGATTTTTTTCGTAAAAAACTGATTTTTTTTGGTAATTGTCAGTTTTTGTAAAAAAAATTATGGCAACATTGTTTCGGTATCAAAAAATTTTTCTGAGAGTACTTTTTTAACCTCAAGAGTAACAAATTTAATTTTTTTAAAGGCCCGGTTAGCCGAACGTTGATGTTAGAAAAACGTACCGTACTTTAACGTACGGACGTTTGTGCGGTTAATGAATCTTTTAAAACGTGTCGAATGTCAACAGAATAAAAACAAAACGTTGTATAATGCTACTTTGTGTAATTAAAAAAAATTAAATTAATATTCCTGTTTATTATAAAAAATCAAATAAAAAAAAATTTCAATGGAGTCCGAACACTTATGTGTTGAGGTTTGCTTTTTAAATTTGGTAAATATATTTAATGAAAAGAATTTCAATTTTTCAATAAATATATAGTCAGCTGTTCATAATAGAGATGGTATTTGAAAACTTTCGTGTAATTCATGCTTATACATAAAACGTACCAAAATTATACTAAGTACTTTTTGAAAGAAAAAAGTTGATATTTTGAAAAGTTCGTGTAAAAATTAAAATTTTAGGAATAAACATACATACGTACGTCCACATATTTATTATGTGTATATAAATTTGTACTTATTTCACAATGTATATGTAACAAAACTTTTGACTTACAAATCTGCAATATTTTTAAAGATATGTAGTATGCAAGTTGCAAAATAACAAATATGTATGTTTATGAGCGTATATTAACTTTTATATTCAAAATAATTAACTGCTATATATAATTGAATTTATAATTCAATCTAAGATTTTATTTGCATTCAATGGTATTTACTTGTTTTTTTAAACAGTCTCTTCATGCACATTATTATCTCAACATTACATTTTTAGACTTTGAAAATTCGAAAATTATATTAAAGTATTAGATCCTTAATAATTTACATATATCAATAAAGGTACCGGAGGAGAATTTGGGCCACAATGCAACTCAAGAAAATAATAGTCCCAGCACTGGTATACAAATGTCACGTAAAAACGTTATGAAATTCTATTTTATACAGGTTCAGCCGTTCCGTCAACGTGACATTTAATTTGGATAAGCATTTGCATTGATTTCATATGCACAAAAACAAACGTTCCTTACATTAGCTAACGTGAACGTTCGGCTAACTGGGCCTTAATTTTTATTAAACAGTAAAAAAATCTTTATGAAAACAAAAAATTAACAAAAACCATAAATCAATACATAAAAAGTTCATTTTACCTATAAACAGCGTTGCCAAATGTGCAGATTTATCTGTTTTTTGCAGTTTTTTAAAGTACGAAACAGGCTTGCAGATTTTTACTTTAAAAAACAGTTTTTTTAACCAATGCAGTTTTTATTATTCGTATTGTATTCTTCACAAGTACGACAGCATGATACACGCTACTAATTCTATACTTGTACGATTTGTAGTAACGTCTTTACTCAGCATTTTAAATTGTACTGCCTTTTAAAAGCAACAACGTGTTGTATTTTTTCTTATTCCCTTTTTTGCAAGTGATATTCTATTTTTTAAATTTAAAGTTTTCATTGCATTGTTTGAATTGTTTGCGAGTATTGTGCTAATTTTTCTAAAAAATGGATAAATATCTAACAAAAATAGTAAGTTTGCTACTAAATAATTTTTGTTAATTTAAATAATTAATTATTTTGAATTTTACCAGATTCTTACCAAGATAATAATAATGCAGTGCCAGCTACACAGCCTTCAAGTTCAAGAAAAAGAAAACTTGGCGATTACAATAAATCGTGGGAAGAAAATGTTTTATTAAAACCGTGGCTAAGAAGAAGTGAAAGCATTTTAGCTTTTCGTAAACTTTGTAATTGCGAGTTAAGAGCGATGGCCGGAATTACAGATTTAAAAGCTCACGCAAAAACATCAAAACACATTGAAAATGCGAAGGCAATTGAACTGCACGCAGGATCTAGTGCAGTGTTTATTTAGTTAGTTTTGTTTTGAAGGTGCAGATTTTTTTCGTAAAAAACAGATTTTTTTTTGGTAATTGTCAGTTTTTGTAAAAAAAAATTATGGCAACATTGCCTATAAACAAAACATTTTTAAAATTTATTTTGTACTTTTTAAGATATATCTTATACTTTAAACTGAAAAAGCCCCCTAGATAAATAGCGCCAATTGAATGGATTTGGGTTTATTTCGAAAATAATTTTCTCTTACATTTTAAGACCATTTCCAAAAAAACTTCCTCCATCACATTAAAGTCAAAATCATTGAGTATTGTCCTTCAAATAAGGCAAAATCTATACCAGTAGCGTTATTCACCTAGGATTTATTTCAATTTAAAGTTTTATACCTTAAAAAATACCCAATATAAAATTTTACATATTCAAAAAAAAAAAATTAACAGAGGACATAAATATACATATATGTTTAAATACAAATTTATTATTATAACTAAACAATCTATTTTAACTAATAGTTATGTAAAAAACAAACAATAGCTATACTAAAACAGATGAATTTAAGACGTATCAATGAGAGTATCAAATGTAACAGAGGAGTAACACGGTATTTTTTCAAATCAAATAGTATCAAAAAAAGTACGATCGTAACAACTTTTCCATCACTGATGTGAAGGGTCTCTAAGAAGGTTTCCTATTTAAATAATACAGTGAGTTAGTTAGATATAAATCGTAATATTATCAATTTACAAATTTCAACGACTATCGCCATAATATTTTGTGGTATTCTTGGCATCATTAAATGCAATATTTTACAGCTAATCAAATGAATTTTTTTCCTTGTTGAGTCTAATTCAATTAGAAAAACATAAGATACTGTGTTAATTATTACAAATATTTGGCTCACAGAAAAAGATCTTTTTGCGCATCAAAACACTAAGAATTATGCTTGTGTGTACTAAGAATTATGCATGTGTATACCATTACAATTAAGACACATGTACCCATTATAAACTTTCTTCAATTGTTTTTTCCAAGTTGAGTTAATTTATTTACAGCATTTAACAACTTAAATTATAATAAATACTAGTACATATACAATAATAAATACAATAATTACAAAGTCCCAGAAACGATCTCTGGAGTATTTTGTATATAAAATAGATATTTTGATTTGCAAATTACATTACGCATGTAATTAATACGGGAATTATAAATTTATTGTAATAAAAATTTTTATAAAAAACATTACTGGTGTATAAGGGAATGAAAAAAACTACTAAAGTCTAGATTTGAAAAGATGTTTTGAATTCGCAATATTCGAACTTCTTTGTTGGATATTCTTTTGTCGTATCTACTTGAAATATTTAGCGAATAGAAGGAATTAACTACTTTCTACTTGATGATAAAAGACTGGTATACCACCATATTGCATGTGTGTTCTTGTTTAGCAAAGAAAAGGAGGATTTTATAGTGCTAAAGATGTATGTTTTTATTGCTGAATTTATTCCATCAGCACCTTAATGCTTTAATCGCGAAATTTAACGAAAATTCTGAAAATTTGATTATTATAAAATTTTTTACCATGTTTTGCATTTTTTTGCTGTCGTTGGGTAATAAATGACATTACCCAAGTCGAATTGATAAGCAGGGACTTCAGATTTTTTACTTCGATCAAAACAGCGCAAAAATATGAATAAAAAACACCAAAACAATTTTAAAACTTTTTTTAGTTAAGGCAAAAAAACCTTAAATAATTTAAATAAGGTGTAAATGTCAAAATATAGTTTAAAGTTTTTGCTTCAAATCAAACAAAGGATTTGAGATCAATAACTGAATATATTAATATATTAAAACCTAAATTCACAATATTTCGATAACTAATAACTACAGCAATATATTAGGCAATTTTATTTCATATACTGCTATTGTTTAGCATTAGTTGAGCCCTCATTTACCATAAGTTTCTTTATCTAACTAATGATAAACAATGGTTTAACAAATGATAACCAAAATCTGTGAATTTGGGCATAAGTTAAATAAAATCAGAATTCAATTCATTAAATAAAAAAACATAAACAAAAAAATGCTTATACAAATCGCTCACTGCTCCAACAACTACATGACTCCGAAAATGCTAGATTTTAGATAATAATACAGGATTACGAAACGTTGCCCAACTGAAAAGCGCCCAAAACAGCAAAATTAGGAATCGCCTATAATGTTCTTGTTATTCAACATTTAGTGAACAATTGAATAATTTCCCGGAAATAGACCAGAAAAATAAAAATTTTATGCGTTTACACATTCGGGTTTCGTTTGATTCTTCATAACGAATAAACACCCAAAACTTCGAGCCATTGTCATTTGACAATTTGAGCTATTTTGCACCTTTTTTGGCGATTGGATATGGTTTTTTTTTTTGGTATTTAATCAATATGATGAAAGAAACAATATTTCTAAACGTTTGTTTACCTCCTTCCTGGACGATTATTCATATATGTATGTACCATTTGTTGCCGATATGAGTATTCGTCCAATTAAACGACCAAAACCTTTTGTGACAAAAAATTGTTCACAGTGCTCTTTTGTCAAATTTCAGAAAATTTTGAGTTCTGTCACAGTTTTTATGTTTTGGGCTAAATTTGTAACTCCAGCAGAGAATTTGTGCTCCGCGAAGAAATTATTCGTAGTAATTACTTAAAAGATCGTATAGGCAAAAAGCTTTTCCTTAATTTTTCCATTATATGACATACCCAAGAAAACTGGAATATTTACCTATTTTATGACATTCGGATTCGTATTCGCCAATTTCAGGCGAATATTTTCGTTAAAAAATGCATAAGGTGTAAAAAAAATTGTATAAATCACAAAAAATATGAATTTGCAAGAGTTTTTATAAACGATACTATTGAAAATGGGCAATATCAAAGCTCGTTGAAGACCAAATGATGTCGACTATGAATGACAAGCTAAACGATAAGGTCGATCCTTTTAAATTCAGTTTTACGGACGCTTGGTATATTAAGATGGCCTAATTTATATTTTGACGGTGCGGTGAAAATGATACTGCTATATAAAGTAGTTGTCAATTATCCTTAATTTGACTGGAGGTATAGGAGGGCCCTATGCTTCGTAGAGGAGTAAGAGTAACATATATGTATATATGAGGACAGGGAGTGTTGGTACCCGTGAAATATAGTTATCAATTATCCTTTTACCTGAGGAGCTACAAAACGGAGTCATTAAATTTTTCAAGGCTTGTGATGAAAATAAAGTGTGTGGTGGTACTCATCTTTATGATTTAATGTGTTTGAGTCGTTGATTTATAAATGCTTGGCTTTATTTTTATTTGCTTGATTTTATGGGTTATTGTTACGTCTGCATCTAACTCTAAAGTTCGGTAGTAATTTGTTATCTTTCAATAAATCACAATTCAGTAAAACCACTTCTTCGACTTTCATGTGGTTTTTGTATTTCTAGTATTCCCCCTACATCAGCTTTTTTATCACCTTTTTTTTTGTTGGTCTAAAAGCTTGTTATTTTATAATATTTTTCAAAATGTGCTGTTATATTCCACACAGAGTTCAAGTTCATTTCCGTGTCTTTTAATAAAGTTTTTATGACGAAAAGAAACGTTAGATTTTGCTTTGATTATTTAATTTCTATGTTCAAAGATTTAACATTTTGTTTGTCTCTGCTTTATATATTCTTTTATTCATTCCCTAGTGATTTTTGTTTTTTGTTTCTTCACATATTTAATGTTTGTAAATGTGCAAAAAATTTGCATAAACAAATAATGTGAAGATAAATTTTAAAGTTTATGGTACAATTCTAGACTAAATCTTTCGCCTTTAAAAGAGTTCTTAAAGCATGTTAGACATAAAATACTTGGTTGATGGGCTTAAAGTGGAATGAAAATCATATATAAGTATTTATTTAGGTTCCTAACATTGTTTTTAAAAAATTATAGAAAATGGGTGTGAAATAAATATCGATTGGAACTCCAACCTATGCCTACACGAGCTATCAATCAGAAATCTTAACAGTTTGTGTTTTTGAAATTATAGTAAAACATAAAAAAATACCTTTGAAAGGGGAACAGGGATTTTTTCCTTGTAAATTTCACATTCAATCTTCATATTAAATATTAAAATTAGAACTTTTTACATAGTGAAACCTTTCACAAAATAAATGATAGCATACGGGAGTTGCGTACTACTTCGGTTTCGAAAATAATTTCCGAACCAAAAGGCGCTCATAAGTGAGAAAAAGGTTTTGAAAATTTGGTAGCACTTCAATTCAAATGTTATAATAAAAAAATCCGGATGATGCAACACGAATTTAAAGATTTTTTTTAATTCTATTGTATTTTTGTATATACTTTCCTTTGGAGTAATTCTCTAGTAGTGAAGTAATACAAATATTTAAACATGTCCAATAACAAAATTTGTTATATTGATTATTCGAAACATTGTCCAAAATAATTATTTAATAAATTCATTGTTTGTTATTGGTATAGCTGCATTTCATTCGTTCTGGCCAAATCATCAGTACTCTAGCCGAATCATGTTTGGGAAGAAGCATTCAATACTATGGAATTCAATCATATTTTTCCACTTGTGATTTACAACATATACTTAAGTATAATAATATCTCTATATCCTTGGACCTTTTTATAAAAATTTTGATTAGAATATTATTTTAAGTTCACGGTCTTCTTTAGCGGTTAAACTATTTTATTTGTAATTATCGATATTTCGATACTCACTTGGGTCAAGAAAGTATCACACAGAAAAAACTAAATTTCGTTTTCAGTAGTACAAATTCATTGGGTCAATATATTGTGTGAATGCGGACGTACAAAGAAGTTTTTAAATTCAGACAAAAATTTAATTAAAAACTATAATTTTTTCTCGTATTCTAAAGACTCAAACTGATAATTAATTACTCAACTAAAATAAAATTTACTTTAGACAAATTTTTGTCTGAAAGTTTTTCGTTAATTTGGAATCGATTTTAAAAGGTCCATGTGGCTATTTAATTATGATTGTCCTTCAAGTGTCCGCCGCTGCTTTACATAGATTTTATAGAGGCACTTTTCAATGACTCCCACATAATGTGAATTTGAGTTGATGACGATGCGCAAATTGATTTTTAGTGCATCGATCCATTGCCACTTGTTTACATTAAACTGTAACTCCAAAAAAAGTACACAATATGGAGTCTAAGACAAACCCAATAAAAAATTCCTGATAATGCTGAGATTAGGATCCGAAAGAAGTGCAAATTCTGATAATTTGCAAGGATTTTAACATTGCAGAATGTTCTCGTTTTTGATTCCTATTCACTGATTATAAATTTTCCAGTATTCGTGATTTAGTTTTCTTTGTGTGAAAGAAATTGTATCACTTATTGATTGAAAAAAATGTGTTCGTGTAGATTTAATTAATTTAAATAAATATTTTATTAAAAATCCAAGTATTTTCAATTCGAGTTTGTGAAATTAGTTTATATTTTAATCATCATTTTTTCCAATGTGACTTCCTAGGAAGTTGCAAAATGAACTATTAGTTTTTTGGAAGCAATTAAAATGTCGTTTTTTGCGCAGAAGTAAATGGGAGAAATTTTGGTCAATATATTTTCCTTGTACACTTCGTCAAACTCTTTTAAATTCTAGATGGACATGAATATAAAATCCTTTTTTTAAGAAATTTGGATCCAGGTGTTGTCTACGATTACGAAACGATGCAAAAACTCATCCAAATCGCGGTTGCCAAAATGCCAAAACTGCTCGAAGTTGTCACACAATTCCGTTAGTGGTGGATTGCAAACGCAGCACCATCTTGCGGAAAGCTTTCTCATACACAACCGTGGATTATGCCTATGGCTTCCACAATCTCTCACCCTTTTAATCTCCGATCGGAAAATACCATAAAGGAATTATTGGCCTTTATTTTTAGCATGTATTATATTATCAATTTCGGTTCAAAGAACAAATTTGAAAGTACTAAATTTTCCTTAAATGAAAAACAACAACTGAAATTTTCCTTATTCGTTTGTCCAAATCCGAGTGTATGTGTTTAATGAAAATTATAAAGGTACATTTCCTTAAATAGAAAACGTTAATGTTACACTTATGTTTTGAATTTCATAAATTAAAAAAAAAATCATATCAAACGTACGAGTACTTCCTACTTGCGTTATTGTACAAATTAATCATTTACTTGTCTTGTTAAAATTTTTTTCTGCGAATAGATATAGACATATAAATGCTTTGTTGTATTAATTAACACATTGAAAGGGGAACTAGAATTTTATTGTTGTTCAAGTTCGAACCACAAATCATTGAAGAATCTTAGAAATCTGCTAAGTTCGATATATTGTGTCTTTAATACAATAAGAAGTAACTGTAAGCAGTCATAATTTATCTCTAAAAATTATAAAAATCGCACAAAAAAATTAATACCCCAATATGAATAATGTTTTATTGAACTCGTTCTTCACACATTTTGCCAGAATCAATAGAAAAGATATGCTCGTCTACTTCAGACTCAATCAATATCCTCAGAATTCTTCACTGCTAAAATTATACTGATATTTTGAAATATACGAGTAATTTAGTAAAAACCTGAATTGTTTTTATTTATATTAAATGAAAAAAATTGCAATTATTTATTTTATTTGATTTTGTTCAGTTGAAGGTAAAGAGATAAATTTAAATGGAAAATGAACACAATAAATGTTTTCCATCACCAAGTCTATTTCGTCGCAATTGAATTTTTTTAAATCATTTAACAGTTCAATCCTCTACTAACTTAAAATTGAACATAACTGATCCCAAGATATTCGCTACTATTTTCGACATTTTGTTGCCAAAACTAACATTTTATTTCTAATTCATAATTTCATTAATATTTTCAATTCTGTCAGAGTATTCGCGATATCAAACGCCAAGCCAGATCGTTCTTAATTTTTAGCAAATAATATGTAACAAAAATTTTAATGCTTATATGTACATATTCGTAAATAATTTCTGATTACAAATTGATTGCCATTACAGATAATCTAGAAGTAATCAGGATTACTTGTGATTACTATGAAATAATCAGAAAAGAAACAAAAATAACTTTCATAATTATTTTTTATTCTTATTGGTTATTTTCAAGGACTTTTGCATTTATACTTATGTATTGAATGTCATCAGTAAATGCATGGAAGTAGAGTTTTGTCCAACTCCACCACCATTTGATTTCAATTACAGTGGAGTTCGGCTATAACGAACTTCGCGGAAACAGGAAATTTTGTTCGTTATAACAGGAATAAATATTCTGTTGTTTTTCTGTACATATAAGTAAGAATCATTAAAATAGAAATTAATGTATTTCTTGGAAGCATTTTTGTATTTTGTACTTTAAAGCGAAATTCCGCTATAACCGGAATTCGTTATAAACGTGATAATTTCCTTGAAATAATCGTCTCTGTACAAAATTGTTGGGACCTGGGAAGTTGTTCGTTATAGGTGTATGTTACAACCGAACTTTACTTGTATATTTTTTCAAGAGCTACATCAGTTTTAAGATTTTTTGTTATTTAAATAAAGTTAATATGTTTATTAAAATAAATACTATATACTATAAATATTATATATGTATGTATATTAAAATAAATACATATATTATTATACCTGTGAGAATTCTTAAATTTTTTTCTGTAATTTTTAAACTTTGCATTCTTTAAAAAAAAAAAAAAAAAAAAAAATACATGGATAATGAGTGTCCCTCCGTCTCAGCCGAGTGTAGTCTCTATAATGTACATATGTATACTATATACTTACATAAAACTTTACGGGCTAGACGGGTTTCATATATCATGTTGTCACGTGTTTTAAAACCACTGCAGCTGCAGTCAAACGGAAGACAACTGGATTCCTACCATCATATTCGTTTTAAATTCGCATTATATAGAAGAAGTTTGCGATCTAGGTTCAACTTTGAATTTCTTCCCATAAGTCAATAAATTTTGATATGCCTTTAATTTTATTTATATTAACTTAGTATCTATGTGTTAAACGGCAATGATCAAGACGAATGTCTTGATCCACGTGTGCGGTATGCATTGGCTATTAATTTCATTGGGGCCATCTTTCCTTTCGCAATGTAAATGTGATATAAGCACATTTTCTATGTTATTAACTATTTTCTTAAAAGTCAGATGTATGCTTGTAATTTATGGGATGCTTCTTATGGATTTTCGTGGACGCTTAGAAATACTTTATCATCGGCAAATGTAGACAGACCTTTCGTGTCATATAAAGTATATGGTTTTATTGATTGCTTACTTTAAAAAAGCTTCTAGACGACAGTTGAGTTTCAGAGATTAGCTGCCATATTATTATAAAGTGCTATAAAAATGTCCAACAAATTTTTTTTTAAACATTATGACAATATGACTGACACATCTGTCGGTAATTTTAGTGTCATTAAAATTGCGGAGCAACCACAAACTATACTACGGTGGCCTTTTGTCTCATATAAAGCATATGATTTGATTGATTGTTGATTTTAAAAAGGCTTCTAGACGCCAAATGAATCTCAGAGATGAGCAGCCATATTGTTATAAAGTTCTAAAAAAATTTCTAATAAATTTTTTTAAACAAAAAATAAAATAAAAAATTATGACAATACTTGTATGAGTGACAGCATACTTTGTGAATCGGATAATTACATATATAGATTTATATAAAGAAGATTTATGTAAAGAAGTTATATTTTAATTAAATTTTAACAATAATTTTATTTCACTTGCCAAATGAAAAAAATATATGTAATTAACCGATTCAGGAAGTATGCTGTCAATCATACGAGTATTGTTATAATGTTCTAAAAATTTTAATTATATTATTTTTGTTTAAAAAAAAAATATTATAATTCTTTTTTAACACTTTATAACAATATGGCTGCTCATCTCTGACATTCATCTGACGTCTAGCTTTTTTAAAATCAACAATCAATCAAATCATATGCTTTATATGAGACAAAATGCCACCGCGGTAGAGCTTGTGGTTGATCCTCCATTTTATTGAAATCGTAAGTGATGATGTTGAATGGAACAAAATAAAATAGGAAAGTCTTTTAAAGATGTAGAAAATTATTTATTTTTAAATCTAAATAATTCGTGTAGGAAGATTTCAACATCTTCGAAAAATGATGGTGGATGTTATATGTCGGTCAATGGAAAAGGGCAATTAGAATTCCCATACAAAGCAAATAATAATGATGGAATATATTATGAATAGAAATAGGAAGCACTTTACAATTACATGTATACGACTATGTGTGATCTGATAATGGAAGGTATGAAAAGATAAAAAATTTTAAATTTAATTTATCGGATGAAAGTGATGAAAATTAGACAACTCCCGTAGAACGCCATTACACAATTTTGCGTGCTCCATTTCATGAAAAAATGGGTACTTAACGTACAAATTTACGGGATTGATGTCGGGCGCAGCAAAAGCCATGTTAAGAAAATACTTATCACATACATAATCGTATGTACACATCTAGAGAACTGTAATATCGAGAAGCTTATATTTCTGTGCGATGTAAGTTTTTATATTACATACTTATGTATTTATATCATCACGATTATGACAAAATACTTTGTTTACAATTGATTAAAGCTGGTTTGTTTTTCTACTTTTGCTTTCTTTTATATTTTTATAAAAAAAAGAAAACCTTTTGTATATTAGAGTTTTAATTTCATTTAATTTGAACGACTTTCATGCGTTTTATATTTAGAGCGTTAAACTTTTTTTTACTATATTTTTATAATTTGTTAGATCATAAATCATTTTGACACAGAACGAGAGAATATGTTTAAATCGCCAAAGTGAGCATGTCCCTCCATGTGTTTCTATTTCAAATTGATTCTATCATAGTGTGTTAATCTTATTTAATTATTAAATTTAAAATTATATGAAAAATATGTATGTTCTTGTTGAAGTGATGTCAGTTTGATAGGAAATGATTATGTTAAATTCAAATCTATAGTGGTTGAATGATTTATTGACCATAATTAAAATACGAGGTCTGTTCAATATACACTTGTCTCGAATTATGTATGTTCTCGTATAAACTTAGTTAAAGTAAGCAAAAATATTGTTGACCTTGTAGGGCATCCCTGGAATTCCTCGCTAATATACCAAAAATAAATATAAAAAAATACTTTTTGCTTTTGATATCTTTATTATTTTGAGTTCATTTCAAAGAAGCAGAAAAAAAATTTAGCTAAATACTGCAAAATGGGGTGTAAAAATAATGGAACATTTATTATACAGTAAACAGAAGCCAAATTCAACTTAACTGATATTTTTCCTTAAAATATATATTTTAGAAGACTAGTTATAAAGAAGCATTTTGAAACTGACCTTCGTAGACTAGTATGTAGTGTACTAGACTCGTAGTGCGATGGTCCCAGGTTCGAATCCTGCCGCAGAACTCTGGCAGTTTGTGTCTGATAATTAAAGGGAGCGCACAACAAGCCTTCACTGGCTTAAGTGTATGTCGTATGACATGGGCTATCACACCCCTCCAATCAACCTAACCTTAACCTAACCTATAAAGAAGCAATTTCTTCAGTATGACTGTTACATTTAGCTACATTTCGGTTACCTGCCTTTTGTATTTAATAGCACGATTGTGAGTTTTTCTAAATTCTTGCAGGAAAATTTTAGATTTAAGCACCTTTAGCTTACGGGCATATTGCGTATAAAAGCAATATTTATTTTTATCATTTAAATGCATTTTTCATACAAACAGTTTCATTTAGCTGCCTTTGGGCTTTGTTTGTATACTTTATTTACATACACATGGATGATGCAAAAACAACCAAAGTTTACTTTAGTTTTTATACAGTGTTGTCGTATACCTGCGAAAATATAAACATGTAGGCGCAAAAGGAAACTATTTTTTATATATAATATAATATAATAGAATCTAAAATATTTTTAAGTAACTTCCAAAAATTTCAAGCTTAGCGCAGTTTTAAATACAAAACTAAAAAAAAAAATTTGAAACCTTGGCAATATTGTTGTTCATATGTTGAAATAATTCCATTAGTATAGAATTTAATTCTTGTATTCGTACATACAAAACAATGTCGCTACTTGAAGCGAACGAATATTACTGAACAATTTAACGTATGTATGTATGTATGTACGTAATATATAAATTTTGCCTGCCCCTAATATTCCATGTTGAGTTTCGAATTTATTTTAACTATTAACTTTTTTTGTTATTAATTAAATTTATTCGAGATACTTATTTTCACAATAAGTTATAAAATTTTACATTCGAATATTGTAATAATTAAGGAAACGTATTTGAACTTTATTTTGTATGTGCTAAAAATTCTTTTCTTCACGCAATACAAATTTTAACGGATTAAATAAGACAGTATCTTGCTGGGAATTTCACGCTATTGTTAAGATTCCACATTCTTCCCTTTTGATGATATCATTTTAATTCTTTCAGTTTGCGTTTTTAATTTAAAATAAAAAAGATTGATGGTTCGATAGATTATTGCCTTTAGCAAAAACTCCAAGGACGTGTGAACTCTTTTTTTATTGAATTACAAAAATAATTCTTACTTACAAATTACAAATTTTTATTCCTAATCTTTATATCGTAAAATTAGATATCAGTATTTAGTAAAATCAACGCACATGATAGTATTGTTTAAATCGACTTCCTTTTATGATTGTAATTTAGTTGTTTTTATCTCTTCTTTCCCTTGCGACATGCTGCTACCATTCTGCTACCGCTTTAAATAAATGTTTACTTTTATTCAATCAGCAGATTGTAAAACAGTCACCATTATCGCGAACATATTTTCACTTGAGCTACTCGTATTTAGGTTACACAGGCCGTTGGTTTTGATCATCATATACTACGTTTATACGCACGTCTTATTTGCAAATATAACTATTTGCAAATAACTAATTCACTGTTTATACGGGAAATTGCATACAGAACTTATGTTATTATTAGTGATGCCATGTGACGAAAATATGATTGTTTGGTAAGTAAAACACAAAAAACGTTCATGAAGTGGCAACGTCTTACTTTTTATTTGCAAATAGTGTCGTTATTCACGACTTGTTAAGTGAGTTAATAAGTTATAAATAAAAAAAGTTATACGGCAACATTCTTCTTTTTTATTTGCAAATAAGACGTGCGTATAAACGTAGTAATTGATCCATTTGGGTTTAATTTGGGCCCTTTGTGTTAAGTATTTCCCACGAATAAATTGCACAAAACGAGCAAAATATATCGATGTTTTTCGTTTTGTTATCATGGCATGTGATGTCGAATGATATGTATTGTAATTTGTTTTTATATAGTTTTTTTTATAGTTTTTTATTTGACAGTGACTATCGTATCCATAAACAACAATTTATTTAAGAAACAAAAAAAATTTTTTTTTTGCCAAAGTGTTGATTCTATTTCGCCAATTACATGGCTAACAATTCTAGACCAGTCATTACCACTCGCAAAAAGCGAGAGTATGACTTCTAATTGCAGCTTTGCTGTGTACATGTGTTCAATAAATTTTAGCTGATAAAGAAAGTAATTGAATACCTTTTTTTGCTTGTGTAAACCCCGTTTGAAATCTAAAAATTAAAAAGTTCTTGGCAGAACCGTTTCTAAAATTTATGAATTTATTTATCTTATGCGGTGACGGGCAGTGAAAATTAATCCCTTTTATCTATAATTTCCATCCGAATGGGTATGAATCCACTTTCTTCCTCGGAGTCTGATTAATATTGAAGGTTTAAGTATTTTCGCACATTAATTTTACTTTTTTCTAATTTAATTTGAAAAGTCGTTTTAATTTTTTTATTGTTACCATTTGTTGATATTAAATGTTATAATTTTATTTAATTTTCTTAAAAATTACGATATGCATCGTATATGGTTATTGGTACAACCGACATGTATCGAAATATTATTCGATGATTAGACACCAGCATACATCTATAGTATTTTTAGTATGTATCATATATTATATTTTCGGTTCAAGGACAACTTTAAAAGTACTGGGTTCGTTTAGACGAATCGGTTTTTATTTATCCGAGGTACGTTTAAATGAAAATCTTGCTTAAATCAAAAACAATTCCGTGTTCGAGTCTATTTGAGTATAGGGAAGTGTGTACCGTCTACATACCAGATTACTGTAATTGTAAAAAAATCAGAAAATAATAGTTTTCCAATACTTAATATTAAAATTTATCGGTATTGTACGCCAAAAATAAAATATATACTGCCTGTTTCACGATGTCGAACGACATCGTTCGTTCGCATAAATACGTTTGAAACAGCAACAAATTTTAAAATGTTGTTTTTGGTTTTAATGTATTTATGCGAACAAACGATGTCGTTCGACATCGTGAAACAGGCCGATAAACTCTTCAAAATTTGTTTGTTGTGGGCTCGGTTGTTCGCATGTCGACATTTCATTGATCACTTAACCAAATCGTCTAAGAACTTTAAGCAGTTGGATGTTTTTGCTAAAATATTCAAATACAATATAAGATTTAATAAATATTAATAATAATATGCTATACTATATACTTAACGCTCGTATATTTTTTTGGACCAAAAACAGTACATTTCACTGAAATTTTTTAAAAAAGCAGTAAATCGATTTGGATAAACAGTACTTTTCGCAGTATATATTTTATTCAATATATAAAAAAATTAACAAGCATTTCCATAATCTGAATCATTTCCATCAGAATCAGCTTTTGTGGTTGTTTTGTATTTGTTGTTTGAAGCAATTGAAATAAGCAATGCCGGCTTCGTTTTGAGGTAATTGTAGAAATCAACGCACTTGTGCATCAAATTACATTTGACGGTCGGAATCGCCTTCAATGTTTGCACATCTAATCGCGTTTTGTCTGACATCCAAGTTTTGTTCACTGCAGAGAAGATTCGTTCCACTGATGCTGAAGTTCCTGGAAAATATAAAATATATTCAACGATCGTGGCCATTTCTTTGAATTCGCAATCGGCGTTTATGAGATCAATAAATATCTCCACCCACCGATCCACAATCGAAACATTGCCTTCTCTCCATTGCATAATTTTGCCACTCGTACAATAGTTTTTGATATATCGAAATTGGGTGTGTAAATTTACCGCATTTTCATTGGCATTGTACAAATTGTATTCGCTCAACTTGTTCATAACGGCTTCGACTTCATTCCATGTTGGTGTTTCTTGCAATGCTGCCTACGCAAAAATTTTTGGGTAGCGAATCAGAGGAGAATGCTTATTTTTAAAGTAAACAATAATTTTGCATGAGTTCGCCGTTCGCCGTTTTTATTTCTATTATGTATCGAAAAACAGTATTTTGAGGGAGAAATGCAGTACGCAGTTTTTGATGTCGAAAAACAGTATAATACTGCGAAAAACAGTACATATACGAGCCTTATATATACTATATAAAATATATAATCATAGTAGGCTTAGAATGATTTTATACAAACAGCACAACAAACAAATTTACACTCAATATGAGTCGACATGACATGCAAAAGCTGAAGGTATCCATACAACATTAATGTTCAATAATTGATATTGTACAATAAAATTGCCTGTGTGTAGATTATATTAGTAGATTGCACAATATATTTAGCAAAATCTAAAGTCTTTCGATGTTTATTGTGCAAAATGTGTTGACAGCATTGTACAATAATGACTTTCCAGCAAAATAGCAGACAAACTTCTTTTTTTTTTTTTTTTTTTTTTTTTTTTGTTATTTAATGCAAAATTGTTGAATTTTTATATATCAAGAAAAATTATTTTTATACTTTGCTTAACCATGTATTTGCATGTGCGTGGGTTTTGTTTACTTTTGTATACATATATTGCAAGATAAAAATATTGAACAACTTATTGGGTAGTGTGGAGCAAACTGACTATAATGAATGCAATAAAATACTCAGTAATATTGTGTAGTCTATGGGTACCTTAAAGTTACGACAAAAAGATTTGAAAAGTTCAAATATTTTTTTTGGGTACAACCCCGATAAATTTTTATATTAAGTATTTAAAATAAAGATTTTGTTTTTCCTTTTGCCTACTATTCGTGAATGCAATAATTGACACCTATAGGGTATCTAGCTGTATACATGTTGAAACAAAAATAAAATAGACACATGTTGAGTTATTTGTTTTATTTTAACTAGATGAAAATTAATCGTGCTAATTAATATTTTGATTGTTAAAATCTCAATCCAATTATACATGTGACTTGATGGCTTTAAGTAAAGAAAACCTGTCAGTGAATCTATTAATAGTTGTGATATTTTTTAAACAGTCAAATTTAAACGACTGTAATTATTTATCAACTAGTCTGCATTGCGTGTGTGTATAATTAATTATTAAATTCGTAATTAATTAGCATGATCCTCATTTTAATTTTTTTTATTACTGTTAGTCTTTTGACGAATTTGTGCTAGCGCCATCACTGTTCAATGCAATTTTGTTAATAAAAGCATTAAAAATAACATTTGCAAGAAAAATATAAAAAAAACAACACAGCTTAGAACATTTCCATAGAGCATTTACATTCTTATTTTTTAAATAAATGTATACATATGTATGCATGTCCATGCATGTATGTATTAGCGCCACATCCGTAGCCGGTGTTTGTAAAATTCATAATGTTTGTGTTTAGCGTTTAAGTTTAACAGTGTAACGTAAGCTTAACATGACCAAACAAATACTTGTATGTTAATGAATTATAAAGTATTTGTACGTTGAAGCTAAAGCAACAAATCACTACTAAGATACGAAGCAAAAAAAAAAAGAAGAAAAAAAGCAAGACAACACAATATCAAACCAAAACATTGCCGAAATAGTCAAAACACTCGAATATTTTTAACACTTCTTTTAAATTTTTATGCAATCATTGAGTTTTTGTTAGTTGACATTCGACCAGCAGCAGCGTAACTTTTCGTACTGATTTTTCGTGTCTTGCACTACAGCTTCTTTTGTATTAGTTTTATACGGAGGGTGGTTACAAGCAAATTCGCATTGAGTGCAAAAAGCGAGTGTTAAAAATAAAAAAATTAAAAATAATTAAAAACTATCATTATAATAGAATTATTACAAAATATAAAAAAGAATTTTAAGAAGAAAGTAGATTAAAACAATTAGTTGACAATAATTAATCATACTAAAATTTCTGCAAAATGAAAAAAGTTTTCACAGAAATTAACAAGTGCTGAATTAAATGTTAACATTTATTAAAAGAATAACAATAATAATTTAAAAGTGTTAAAAAATTTAACTAATATGTCCTCTCGTGTGATAACCACCCTCATGACGGAGAGTGTTTTACTCTCGAAAACTGTTAAATTTATTTCCGGCTACTCTCCCATAACGGTATTTTTAACTGTAGCCGTAATTATTTCTCTAGTGATCTATAATAAAAGACGTGCTCGCTTGGTGAAATTAATTGAGAAAATACCTGGTCCAGCTTCATTGCCCTTCCTGGGAAATGCCATCGAAATGAATGTGGACCATGATGGTAAATAAAACAGAAAATCTAATCAATCGAATATGAAGTTTCCTGACCGTTTTAACAATTTCCTAGTTTTCTATATTATTGTCTTTAAAAATTTGTTAGCGTTTAAATAAAATTGATTGGAAGGTGTTAAATATTTTGACCTTGAATACTAATAATATTCATTTCGTACTTTTCTTTCATAGATTTAATTCTGATTTGCAGCAAATTGGAAGCTTCTTATCATAGATTCTTGTCGTTACGATTGTGCTTTTTACTAATTGGTGTTTGCAAAAAATGTGTGTTTTTTCCAGTATTCTTATCGGTAGGGTAGTCGATACAACAATGTTCGTTAAAAAGACGCTTAAGAATGCCTCTGTTAAATTGTAAGATTGTCAATTCGTGTCAAAAATTGAATATCACGTTCCTCCATTTATGTACCGATTTCGAAAAAAAAGCTTCTATTCAAAAGTGTAGCTTGCAGTGTGGTTTCACAGAAATTTAAGTGGAGATCAGACGGACAAATTGGCCGTCCGAAATAATTATTATAACACAACTCCGCTATGTTTGGACGTATTTTAAAAAATTTTAATTTAAGAAGGTAGTTCCATCCTTCCTGGGAGTAAAATATAAGCTAGAAATTATTCTTAAACTCGGGTTTTAAAATAATCATTACGTAATATTTTGAAATGTGGTGGTTAAATTGCAAATTTAGTTTATTTGACTCAATTAATTCGAGTCCTGAATTCTAAAATTCTTTGATTTATTTCTTGTTTGAAAAATCGCTCGATCCGTAGCGTTTCTAATCCTGAGTCATGAAAATCTTTTGAAACTCTGACATTAAGCCAAAAATTAACAAAATGCGTGCAGAACGTTTAAAAATAAAAATTGAAATTCAGAAAATTTATGAAATTATCGAGAACTCAAAATTAGCGTAAAAATTCGAAAAACATTTTTATATTATGCATATATATTTTATATTATGCATATATATACAAAAATACAGATACGTATGTATGTGTACTAAACATAGATAAAAAAAATTTGAAAGAATCTCATAGTTGCAAATAAATATCCTTAATTGAAAAATAGTATACGAGTTCTAGTTTCATACATATAACGAAAAATTTATTTTCGAAAATTTTTAGAATTATTAATAAGTTTAAGGAAATTATGAAAACAATAAGCAACTTCTATATTAGTAAAAGATTATTTACTCGCCATTAGTTTTTACATACATACATACATACATGCTTAAAAATTGCAAGTAGCCTTTAATTTAATTAAATCGGAAGTTACCTTAATTATGTATAACGTTTCTAAATAAAAGTTTAAAGAATTTAAAGGCGAAACAGTAAAGTTTTACTTTATTATAGGGCCCCACCCTAATATTTTTAAATCCCAAAATAAGGACTTTGTATCAACAATATATTTCTGGCTTCACTTAATAATATGCTTACATATATCAGTAATAAAGCATACCTTGGTTAAGTGGACTATGACAGCAATTAATAGTCAAGATTATTGTTGGTATATGCCATGACAGTCCGGTGATATTAAATCCCTTATCACGCGTGAATAAAAACTCCCTCCAATTCAAAGATCCTGTTGCAATATCTTCAAAGTCCTGATCCCGGGAGCCTTATTCTTTAAGTAGTAAAACTGAAGAAAAAATTCCAAACGGAATTACAAATCTCAATGAAAAAATATGAAATCGTAAACATTGAACTACAAAAAAATAATTTTGTTTTTAATAAAATGCAAAATGGCTCGAAAATTTCCATTTGATGAAAAAAATTTCCAAAATTACCAAAACAATAATACATATTAAATATTTCATACCCTGGTGTAGGGTATAAAGAATTCGGAATTCGGAATAATATAACACTTACATGATTTTAATGCTGTTATTTTTTGATATTTGGAGTAAATCTGTTGTGTGTTAAATGTGTTAATTTTTTAATAGTTATTTCACGCGTCATAAAAACAACAATAGATTAATCTAATATGTCTGCCTGTGTGTATATGTTCTGGTTGAAGTGCTTGTTGTTGATTTAATGTGCCAAAAATACATTTCAAATAAATCTTCAATTTTCTGCTAAAGCCGTTTATTATAGTTAACAACCAAATTTTGTACTTTATTGTTTTTTTACTCTTTGATTCAAAGTCAAGTTTGAATTTATTATTAGTTTCATATTAATTCTAATTGAGGAAAATAAAAAATATAAAAATAAGCACTAAATATTATCTACAAAACTTTCACTTTTTTGAGTTGTTATTAATTAATCTTTTGTTCTATCATATTTCATAATATTCTTTATTTCAGAACATTCGGTTGGTCCATTTAAAATTTTATCTACTGCACTCGATTTTCCGAAATTTTAATTTTTTTCCTTAATTTTTATGTTGGTTTTTCAAAATGTTTTTTCTTTATTTTTTGTAAAGTAAAGAATTTGTATTTTGTTACTACTACCCGCTGAAAGAAATGGAAACCATTCTCATGAAACAACATTTTCATTGGTTGGAAAAATCTCATTATTGCACTTTTTCAACTTCCTACGACATAATGTTGATGAAATTTTCTGAATTACTTGTCTGCTCTCATTTTTAAAATTACTTTCTTATGAAAAATGCTTATCTCATTAAATCTACATGAAATTATTATATTTAACAAGGTTCTTAAAGGGAGAGTTTAACTTCCCCTCTTTTGCAAATTGTTATAGTGGACCGTCATAGGAAATCTCGTAATTACGTAAAACATTTTTGTAGAACATTTCTATCCTCTTAACACTTCGCAGTATGGATCGTTTTTGTCCCCTTTATTGAAAAGGGGCAAAAATCT
Source organism: Germaria angustata (assembly GCA_963681545.1). NCBI lineage: Eukaryota > Metazoa > Arthropoda > Insecta > Diptera > Tachinidae > Germaria > Germaria angustata. The sequence goes on along the minus strand of OY812998.1, from coordinate 56,515,317 downwards.
TCTCTTAAACACCTATGAAGCGGGCTGAAATGCTCCACTATTAGTAATGAAATTTTACCATCAAATACGTCAAGGCGCAAAATTTAATTTGAGTACCGGAAGTAAGTCAAAACAAAAAATATGTTTTAGGGGAAAATATCATGCTTATTCACAATTGTATTTGGCAACAATTATAACCTTTGCATATTGGTTATATTCAGCAATTTTAAGACATCACGAGCAATATTTTTGTGCAACATTTTTACCTTTTACTCTACATTTTAAACCAATCCATTTATTAATTTCTTAAATCCAATTACAAATTTATTGTTTTATAACAACCTAAATACTTACCAGTCAATGGACTGAAACTCGAATATAGATCTATTATAATAAATCTAGTTCTTTTTTTACGCGATTGATACGTTTCGAAAAACCGCGCCAAAATCGTAGTTTTATCACACTCACCACTTGCCCATCGACGCATTTTGCATAAATAATCAAATTAATTATTTTGCCTAAAAGGATAAACATATGCGTATGTACATCTCTTAAAATATTCTTTGAAAAGAATTAAACTTTACTGGTTCGTCCTTAGGAACTTTTTTAAAATCCATTAATACATGAAATAAGAAATATCTTTTACAAAAGCTTTTCTTAATTCTAGTAAACTTAAAAAAAATCCATTAAAAATGTGAAATAAGGAATGTTATTAAAAATAAGAGGATATATAACCAATAAAGAAAGACTTTCAAAGTGGATAATAAGAGCCATTAACTTGTGATTCGGAAGTAGTGAAAATTCGAATCTTTTTCAATGATTTTAACATAGGCATGTCATTGCAAGATGTTCTTTTTTGGATTCTGCTTATTGGATCTGAACTCATCTGCAAGCTGTTATGGGAGAAAGATATATTTTACATTGTAGTGTTTATGAAAACCATCTTTACATCACATAATTTAATTTTGTGTGAATACTTTTGTCGACTGGACATGAACTCGAACTTTAGAATATTATTTCATCATGACCACAACCATATTAGGACTTAAAGCTATAAATGCACAAGATGTTAGGGTAAAACCCTTAAGGAGAGGCTGAGTAACAAAGAGCTTCCATGAAAGTCAGGAAAATGTAGAGATTTTGATGCAGAAATGCAGAAAACATGCAAATTGAGCTCATATCCAAAAAATTTTAACACAGAAAATGATCATCACAAAATTCACTTTAGTTTATATGCTATCTTTAATTTCATATTAAATTACGAATAAGTTATTATTTACTAGAAATAAAAGACTGGAAATGATAAAAACTTGCCAATGACCACAATTTGTTTTTTCTTATGCGAAAGTAATAGTTCACAAAAAAATTAAAGCAAATTTTCGATTTCATATAAATTTGAAGGATCAAGTGTTAATTTTTAATTTTTCACTAGATATCTTATTCAATGGGAGGAACCCTGTTCACTCTTTAAATTTAATTTTTCTTAAATATCTACATTTAACAGTTTGATAGGCAACTGGAGTAATATGCCCTACAGCCGCTCGCATTTTTTGTAATACAGGTTGATGTAAAATTTCCTAATGAAAAGTTTAAAGATTGAGTGGTATCATACCTGGAGTCCTTATTCCGTCAAAGAGTTGATAGTAACTTCAATCAATATAGTAAAAAAAAATTTTCTTTGAAAAATAATGCTTGCAAATTCTAACATTTGTCCGTGTGTAAGTCGAATTAATGTACATACATATTTATTTAATATCAAGCTTTCTACCAACTATTGACCAACTATAACCACTTGCTACATGTACAAACTCAATATACTTACACATGTATATACATATATTCGTATATACAGATGTGTGTAACTAATTAAGAACAATACTGAAAATGAAATTAATTTTATAAAACTAAATACAGTTATTTTACAAGTAAATTTGCCTATTTGCTATTTCTATTTCTTATCAATAAATTTCTGAGAGTTTTCGAAAAATTTTCCTTTCGAAATCTCCTTAATGATTGCATGGCATGAAGGACACCAAGTTCTTAAATACTCGTAATACTCACTTAAAATATTGGACGATCTAAAGAAAAAAGGATGTCTAGCAGAACCGACTATTTTTCTCGAGTTTTAAACGTTGCTTTTTGCGTGAGTCTAATCAATTCGATTCGTCAAATTAAGTGTTAACACAGAAAACACTGCTTCCAATTTAAAAGTCGCCGCCTTAAAAAGTTGTTACAAAATATTTTTTTTTAACCATGGTGAAATGTCCTACAAATACTAATAATGTCTGTAAATTTTCAGAACAAATAGTAATTTAAATTGTACAAAAGCAAAAATGCATGAAACACTTCTGTATTTTACGATATTTCGATATTTTGAAAATAAATTTATTTTTGAAAAAAGCAATCACTCTTCAACTACAAATCAATATGCTCAAAGATAATTTGATAAAATATTTCCACCAAAATTAAAATGTAACTGTCTATATATTTCTATTTTTGTAGCCAAGTATATATAATTCCTACATAAATATGTTTAAGAGTTTCATCGAAACTGACTTTTTCCGCTCGGCCTCTAATATTCGCATCTAGTAACAGATGCTTTTTTTTTGCTATGGAGTGAATAAATTTATTTAATTTTTCAAATGTTTGATCTTGAGATCATTTATTTGGCATATGGTGATTGTACTCTGAGTCAGAAAAATGTTTGCAAGTGGTACAAGGTTTCCAAGGAAGGCCGAGAAGAAGTGAAGCTCATTCAAATCAAAAACCGATGAAAATGTTGAGAAAGTGAGGAAAATGTTTATGGAGAATCGTCGAAAGTGATTCGACGAAGAAGTTACAGAGGATGTCGGCATATCGATTGGCTCATGCCATAAAATTTTTTTTGGGCATGAAGCGTGTGGAAGCGAAGCTCGTTCCAAAATTGCTGAATTTTGAACAAAAAAACATCTTCGCCTTAGAATCGCACAGGAAATGTTGAGTGACGTTACCGACGATCCAGATTTGCTTAAAAGGATCTATAACTAGTCACGAATCATGGGTATATGGTTATAATATCGAAACCAAAGTCAAATTGTCCCAATGGAAGATCCAAGACCAAAATCGCCGAACAAACAAAACACGTCTAACTGTCATCCCTCTCACAAACAAACTAAACTACACACACAAACAACATACTTACATATGTTCGGGACAACTCTGTCAACATAAAAAGAAAAAAATCCCTGATCGAGTAAAATTTCAAAATGCTTCTTTTCTATTGAACAGAGTAGTACATCATAAAAGTAAATGTTTAACCTTTTTAAGATTTTATGTTTTAAACATTTTTCCAAAGCTTTGCATTTCACGGCTGCAGCAACTTTTATATAACTTATCTCCCGATTTGAGCATAATTTTTTTAAATGTTTAGTATGTATAGAAAATTTATTAAAATTATTTGAGATTTTTAGACAGCTTAACAAGTTTTTTATATTATATTTGAATATAACATCCCCTAAAGGTACTCTATTTTTAGTTCCGATACTTATTCGTTTAAGGAAGTATTATTTTATGATTGTTTACGTACTACAAAAAAATTTTTTTCGTAGTTTTCTAATTTTTCTAATTTCTTTTGCATCTCCTTTCCAAAAATTTTCGAACATATTTTGCCTCTTCCGAATTTTTATCAAACTTTTTCTAAGGTTGTTTGCAGAAGTCATTAATTCGTACAAAGGATATTCATACAACCCAGAGTGTTCCCCTCAATCGAGATTGATTATAAGCATATAATATGCCCTTACATTAAAAAAAGCTTAAATAACATAATTTTTGATTTTCACGTTGTCATCGCAATCTATAATTTACGATGAGTAAAATTTAGTCCTAAAGTTTTAAAACCGTTAGGCAATCGTTTATATTTCAGGCACTTATAAAATGATTTTTTGTATGTGCAATGATAAACTTATAAATCAAGATTATATCTGACAAATAGTAAACTGTTTTAAATTGTCAGACAATCCGATCTTGCGATCTGTATTGTATATAATCTATTTGATTTTCTAGAAATATTTTATATGGAAAAGATGTGAAATATAATTATTATACTATTCAAATTTAATTTAATTTTTTATACAAACGAATCGACAAACCTATTAAAACCTTTCCATCTGTGGTGAGGGTACAGTGAACACAAACGTGTGCTTTCTGCATGCTCATATGAGTGGATTGATCATCTTTCGATATAATAAAATTTAAATTGTTAATATGTGATGTGTACGTTTCAATCATTTTATTGTCTTTTGTTGATAAGATTTTGTTTTCAACTTTATTATTTGCGATTTATTTTTTATATTCTTTGTCTAAATTTCAAAATGCGGAAATATTACATTGCACACGTATTGGTTTTTTTCTTCTTTTGGGTGCGTAAAATTATTATTATAATTGTAAGTTTAAATGATTGAGTTAGAATTTTTCGTTTATAATATAATAATACTTAATGCATGGGAATTGATAAATTATTGGCATTAGATGAAGTACATAAATAGACTCGTATGGAATCCTTTTTATATTGATATATATATATATATATATATATATATATATATATATATATATATATATATATATCAATATATATATATATATATATATATATATATATATATATATATATATATATATATATCAATATATATATATATATATATATATATATATATATATATATATATATATATATATATATATATATATATATATATATATATATATATATAATATATATATATATATATATATATATATATATATATATATATATATCAATATATATATATATATATATATATATATATATATATATATATATATATATATATATATATATATATATATATATATATATATATATATATATATATATATATATATATATATATATATATATATATATATATATATTATATATATATATATATATATATATATATATATATATATATATATATATATATATATATTTATATATTTATATTCATTAAGTCACATTAATAAATATAATAGTTAATGGTGGGTAGCAGTACATATGGTTTAATTTTTCTGCTTCGAACTGTAATTTTTTTTTTAATTTTAACAAATATATGTAAAATTTTTTCTGAATATATTTTGAAATGAAATGTGATATAAAATAAAGAAAGTAAAATCAGGTTGTTGGGTATGTAATTTCGTTTTGTCCCAATAAAAGAATTAATTTTATTTCCACTGGCAAATTTACACTTCTATCGCTTAAATTTATCCAGTTTGATCATTCATTAATAAAAAACTCGTCTTTCGTTTTCATTAAACTAAAACAGAAATCACTTTCCAAGCAACCCAATAGTTGTATCATATTTCGGGGCGAGAAACAACAATGAAAAACCATGTTGTTTTCATCATGTTGTACTTTCAGTGAAACCTCCATTACCCAGGCAAATTCGTAACAGGTAAACTCACTAGTACAATTGTATCATTGTACAAATTCGAAAGCAACAAATTAAAAGTACAAATCAAAGGAAAATATTCAAAAGTTATAAAATCAAATAATCAAAATAAATAACCAAATTTTGACGTTCAGCAAAGATAGAAATTAAAAAAAGATCAGCTGTGCCCATCATTCCACCTGTTATGAATTCGCCTTGGCTACTACCCAAGTAAGTACCTTGCCATTCATTATGGAAATTTGTTTCCGACATTGTAGAGAACAAAATTTGGTTGTGTTGCGAAGAAAAATAAATACGGGACACAATTAGGGTCACAAGCTCTAGTTAGAATTCGGTTTTGAGAAAGAATCTTCCAACAGAAGACCAAAAGATGAGGGTCTGAAGTTAAGGAATGCGTGTACGTAAATAGTTCATTATAAAAATATAGCAAAATATATTTATGAGTTCGACGAGCCTGAAGATTTAAGTTCGAAAAGGAAGTTTTTAAGTGTAATACTGTTCAGTATGCAAATAAATAGAGTGGAGTTCGCTTATAAATTACACGCGCAATTACGAATTTTCGTTTAAAATCGTCGTTGTTTTTATATTGTTGTATTTGTAGTATACCTGCCCGTAACTTAATAATATGACTATGCAAGGCGAACTGATTACAACAATTGTCAAACACCATAGATCTTGGGTAAAATTTCTCAATACATAAGAGTTTGTGTGTAATGAAATATAAACGTATCGACATAATACCGAAAAATATGACGTACAAATTCTTATATATTTTAATATATAATATTGAAATTGAAAAATATTTTATTTTTCAATACTTAATGTTCAAATTTATTGGGATAATAAATTATAGTTTCAAAATGTTTTATTGTTTGTTGTGGATTTAGCTGTTCATATGCCGACATTTCATTGGTTGCTAAAGAGGAGAAGAAAAAGAAATGAGAAGAATTTGTGTCTACTAAATAGTGCATATTAATATTTTCCATGAATTTCTTTAATTACACTCAATAAAAGTAAAATTATATAACTAAATAATAAAATTATTGCTATATATACAAATATGCTTTTATATTTTTGTAAAACAACAACTTGCGCTATTTGTAAAAGAAGACGTGATTCCGCTGAACAGCTGACTTTAATCGTTTCAGTAACAGCGCAGTTAGCGCCAGTGCATTTCTTTAAAAATGTGCTGAATAGAAAATCGTCAATTTTGCTCTTATATTTTTTAGTCAACTCAGCAGTCTTTAAATATAGTTACTGAATCGCATTACTGAGGTAGAAGATTCCAATTTAAACAAATTATAATTGATGTTTATAAAAAAAATAATAAATAAATTGCCACAAACAAAAAAGAATAATTACCTTGCTTTAACAACAGAAAAAAAGCCAACTTTGCAATTCCATTCTACAATTATCATATTCTTTTAACACATAGTAATGAAATTTTTGTTTTCTTTTAATTAGTATCCATATGTGCCATCGTAGACTAGCGGTTAGTGCGCTAGTGTAATCAGAAGCTCGCAGGTTCAATACCTGTCTGTTTTGCTCTTTTGCTTAAAAGCTTGCCCTTGTCCATCTTCACGCGAGTATCTTAAAGAAAACAAATTATATACCCAAATGAATAAAAATTGCATTTAGAATCTAATATAATCTAACTGGTACTCATTATAATTGAATATCTTTTCATTTATCCCGCAAACTAGCAATAATTATCCCAGTGTGTACCTTAACAACCTGGTATCGAGTCTGTAGAATAGGAATTAATGTAAAATTAATTGATTTTTTTTTTTTTTTTTTTTTTTGGATGAAATAACAAAATAAAATTAGCAGAGCAAGGTTTCGATCATCGGACCTCTGCAAACTAGCAATAATTATCCCAGTGTGCCACTTAACAACCTGGTGTCGAGTCTGTAGAATAGGAATTAATATAAAATAAATTGTTTCTTTTTTTGGATGAAATTAAAAAGCAGTATTAGCAGAGCAAGGTTTCGATCCTCGGACCTCTGGGTTATGGGCCCAGCACGCTTCCACTGCGCCACTCTGCTGCCTAAACAACATTATGAAAGTAATTCATGTGAAATTACACAAATACATACATTAAAACAATTTTAAAACTCTTGCTTTTTAAAACGAAAAAGAAGTTATATCTTGGAAACTTTTATAATAGTTTAAGTTCTTCGAAAATCATAGTAATAAAAGAAATTTATTAAATCTACTTTAAAAATATTACATAATGCTCAAAATAAAGAGAAAGCTTCTGCTAGTACATTTAATGTCCTTTGGTTATTATGTATTTCAGTTGCTTATAAAGGGTGTTTTTTATAGAGGTATAGAACTTTAAGTTGGCATTACTTTTCAAGATGGCGACCGATTTAACAGCTGTCAAGTGATTTATTCTCAGTTTGGTTTGGCAATTCATCATGAATAGACTCACGCCTGAACAACGCTTGCACACAGCTCGTGCAAAGAAAGACACGTTTGGTGACCGCCTAATTTCACGTTTTGGACCTGTGAATTGGCCTCCAAGATCTTGTCATTTAACACCGCTACACTACTTTCTGTGGGGCTATGTAAAGTCATTGGTCTATGCGGATAAGCCACAAACGCTTGACCATTTGGAAGACAGCATTCGCGTGTTATTGCCGATATACGGCCACAAATGTTGGAAAAAGTCATCGAAAATTGGACTACATCCGCGCCAGCCGTGGCGGTCATATGCCAGAAATCATATTTAAAATGTAATGCCACAAGATTATCTTTCGGATAAATAAAATTCATGTCAATCGAATAATCCATCGTTGTTTTATTGCAACTTAAAGTTCTACACCTCTATAAAAAACACCCATTACATATGTCATTCTTATTTATTAGTCTTTTTTTAAATCGGAATTAGCTACTTCTTAGCTCTAGTTAAATTTAATGAAAATACCTCCAAAATTATTTTAATGGTAGTTAATTGATATTTTTTTTTCTTACAAGCGATAGCATTTTCTTCGCCGTCCTTTTTGATGGGCATTTCGTTTTGTTAAACAAAAGTATTTATAGGCTAATGACATTTTTTTTTAAATTACAATTATCATGAATGTAGTGTTAAAATTATTCGTAAAAATTATATTTTGAGTTTTACGAACATTAAATAGCTTTTTTGAAACAGAAAAGCTCATAAATCTCTTTTATAAAAAATATACATAATTACCATCATTAAATAAATAATTTCACCAAAGGAAAAAAAAACGAGATAAAAACTGTGATAATTGAAATATAATTTTTTATTGCATTTCTCTTCCACTAAATCATATTTCAATTATGTGCAGTGGGTTGCAAAAGTATTAAATTTTAATAAACTTTAAACTTCTAAATAAGAATTTATTCTTATTATTTAACAAAGAATTGTCTTTATATTCGATGTACAGCACTTTATCCAATAGGTAGAAGTAATAAAAAAATCCATGTAGTAGTAAATATTTATATAGAAATTTTTCCAAAATACAGTGGAAAACTTTTGAATGAAATAAATTTTCTTAACCCTTTTCACTAAGTGATTTGCATAAGTAACATTAATTTACATAAAATCATGGCTTATAAAAACTATGGACAAACATGGAATATACATGACCAGTGAAGAGGGGTGTCCTCCGAAAATAACGTTGGTGTGTTCTGCTGTGTAGTTTGATTTTGGTACACTGTCTCATGAATTTTTTTTTTATGTGAACCTCCTAATTAATCTAAGCTAAGAGATCAAAAGTATGTTCGAATTAAATCGATTGAAACATAACAAATTAGTATTAATACGACATAAATTCCTCAATTTGGTTAAACATTTACCAAATTTTAAAAAATATCTACATACATTTTTAAAGTCAATAAATTTTTCGTTAAATATTAGAAATTTCTTGTGGGAAATTATGAACTATTTTTCAGTTCAGTTTTAATTACATTTAGGAATGTTTTTTTTCAGTTTTAGGGAAATTTTACTTAAATTAAGGAAATTTTTTAGGAAAGGTTTTTACTTGAATTTAGTAAATGTCTCTTTTAAAGTATATTAAAGTGTAATATAGAAATCAGAATTATCGGAAGTTGCCCTATAAATAGAGAACAATAAATTACTTTAACAACAGACCGCTTTGTGATGAATCAAAGTCATTATAAGAATGGCACTAAAAAAGAACTTTAATTAAGGAGATTAATCTTTCACTAACAAAATATATGCGTGTATGTGTGTAATAAGGGGTGTTAAAATATGGATATCATTATCATCTAAAAAGTTATAATATGTTAAATTTTCATTTAAAAATTGTTGATTATAATTAACTTTTTTTTTGCCATATTATGAATGACAGTGTGATTGTTTCACACTATTGTGCTTTGTTTGCCCAGATGAGATAATAATATGATCATGTATGGCAATGTTATGGGGCTGTTTAATATTATTATGATTTTTGTTCGCGCAGAGGGTTAAGGTAAGAGCAGGTCTGTGCTGTTTTGGCATCGTCTGTTCAATCTGTTAAGTAGCACGATTGAATGCCGCGTGTTGAAAAAATATCGTGCCCTTACCGTCAAAAAGTAGTAACCGGCACTATATTACATATTAAATTTTTCATCGCAGTGGAGAGTTTACGCTCTGAAAATCATTAAAGCTCAAATTAAATTTCACAGTAGCCCTACAGCTTAGTGCAATGGTAGTTTGTAAAAGCACTTTTCCTCTGTGTTTTTCTCTTACGTTTATTGCCAGCTTAGCCGTCAATCTCTTCGGTCACCGGATGCCAATGCCAACAGGACGCCACCTCATGTTATTCAGCGAACAATATACATTCTAACATACATTAGCGATTTCAAAATCGAAAGACGAAGGGCCCTCAAATTTAATGCGATTGATGTGACAGTCATTGATAATAAAGAATTTGAACAACTTCATGTTTAAAGGCCTTTCATGCAAAAAAGACTCCTACATATGGCTTGTTTTATTACATTATAAAACTTATCCTTATCGGAAGTCGTTTATATCCATAATTTTCTACCGTTTAATGAAACGTTTTTATGAAAATGAATTTCATTTATGCAATTCATAAAATTCATATTGTTTGATCCCAGCTTTAGCAATCTTAAGCTTGTGTCCAGTTTTATATCATAATAACTGTTAATAATAAACCATTTACTTAATTTGTTTATAAAATGTTGCTCTTATATTATGGTCACCTCAACCATGTTTTTTATTTCCGTATATTATTGCTTCTGGTAAGCAAAAAAATTACTTAATGAGGTCTTCAAATAATTTATTTTTAATTCATTTCTATTTCATAACCATGTTACTTTCTACATTTAAATTTAAAAATTTTGCTTTTGATAATTATTGTAAGTAATTGTTCAAAAATTATTGTGTAGTTTTTAATTGCTTTAATATCTACAACATTTTATTTGTTGTAAATATGTACAAATATGTATGTATAAATATTGTATTATTTTTTGTTGTGCGTGTGAAAAAGTTAACTAACAAAAAAGCCAACAACAACTAGGGTAATAAATTTAAACTTAAGTGTTTTTTTATTGTTTTTTTTACCTCTGTCACTTCAATAAATTTAAAATATTCTGCTTATTTGGCGTTTTATTGTTATAATAACATTTTTTATGTATTTAGACCTTTACTGTGATTGTGCTGTTAACTCAATAATTTAAGATATTTCTTTAAACTAATAAAAACTACAACAACAATAAAATAAAAAAAAAACGTTAGGCGCTATTTTGGCTGTTGTCGTGCGGCTTACAATAATTAATGTGAGAATATCTTATTAGATGATGTCAGATTTTTGATTTTATATCACTTCTTAATGACACTAAATGATGTCGTTAATTAAAGCTCAATCGAATCCAGTTGCGTAAAATAAGAAAAAAAAATTGTATTCATATAAAAAAACATCTAATAAAACAATAAGATTTAGAACTTGTGCCAAGTCGGATTGTTTTTAATTAATTTAAAACAGGCCGTCATTTGCTTCTCATGATGGTAAGATAAATGTATTCTATTGAACAGTGTAAAGAAACAGGATTTTTTTAATCTAAATGCTTGATTGAAAGTAATAATTGTAGTAAAAAAAAATATTTGAAAAAATTTTTTAAAATCAATTCTGTTTTTAAGCAAAGTGTAACGAAATATTAGAAAATAAAACATTTTGTATATAAAAAAGCTGATTTTAGCGCTTGAAAATTCAAAAACATAATTCTGAAGTAAATTTGTTGTGGCTTTAACTGTTTATATGCCGATATTTAATTGGTAGCTAAACCAAATCGTCAGTGAACTTTAAGCAGTTTGAAAGCATTTAACCTCATATCTTTATATCAAACAAATCAAATACAGTATGAGAATTCTCTATCGTATATGATTATTACAAATACATAGTAGGATTGGAATGCTTTTATACTAACAGCACAATAAACAATAATACTCAACATAAGTCTATTATATGAAATTTCGGTTCCTAAGAATTTAAAAATATACACTAACGGATACTTTGGAAGTAATGAAAATGTCATTCCTCAACATTATTTCACTGCATATGTTTGATACTAAAATAGATACCCTCTATTTGATAAATGTGGGGAAGTCGTCTAAAAGTAGCCAACATTCGGCTCGTGAGGAAGAAAAATTTGATAAAAGATTTGAAAACCAAAAATTATTCAGGCTTTGCAGTTTTTCATTGTTGTTATTGTTCTCTATTATTATTTATTTGTTGTGAGCTTTAAGCTAGTCTATACTTGTTTATCGGATATATCTTGATGCTTATAAGTATGTACTAGCATATACTAGCTTATCGTTTATATCGGATATATCTGTACCAGCTTATCAGTGACCCTTTAACCATATTTTTAAAAGTTTAAAAATTTCTATGTTCTTATAAAACTCGCAATTATTTATTGCGAATATTTATGTAAAAATAAAACTTTTTAAAGTGTTGAAAATATATTCAGAGGTCTACTGATGAGCTGTCAAAGACACAAGAAAAATGTCCCCATATAATATTCCAATTACTTTCATTAAATATATTCATTACTATTATGATTACCATTACCATTATTATACATAAAGGGTGATTTGTTAGCAACTTTCTTTATGGAACTCTGTTTGTTGGTAGCTCAGCTGTTTTCGTGTAACATGTTACTGTTAAACATGTTCAGTTTGGTCTATAATTTAACCATGAACCGACTTACAAACGAACAACGCTTGCAGATTATTGAATTTTATTATCAAAATTCATGGTCGGTGAAAAATGTGAAAATTGTTTTCAGCGACGAAGCTCTTTTCCTGGATACGTGATCAAGCGTATATGGTGTAAAGAGCAGAAGCAACTGCCAATGCATACCGAAAAATGCACTGTTTGGTGTGGATTATTGGCTGGTGGCATAGTTGGACCGAACTTTTTCAAAGACGAAGAACGTATTAACGTTACTGTGAATGGGTAAAATTTTTTTGCCCGAAATAGAAAAGCTGGACTTGGGTTTCAACAAGATGGTGCCACATGCCACACAGAATGCGAAGCAATGGCCCAATTGAGAGGCGAGTTCGGTGAACAGTTTATTTCACATTTGGGGCAGATCAATTGGCCTCCTATATCGTTCGATTTAACGCCTTTAGGTTGTTTTTATGGGGCTATGTTAAGGTTCATATCTATAGAGACAAGCATGCAAAGGTTGACGCAGTGGAAGCCAATATTGAAGAATTTATTCGTGAGATACCGACCGATATGTTGTAGAGAGTATGAAAAAATTGCACGCAGCGTATGAACCATTTGAGGCGTAGCCGCGGTCAAAATTTACATGAAATCATCTTTAAAAGTTGAATTACATATGTACATAGATCGTTCTATCGACTGAAATAAAGATTTCATACATTTCTCTAAATTTTATGTTTGTTTTTTTAATCAAATCAGCAAGATTGTAAAAAATCATCCTTTATTATTGTTATTATTGGCATGATGAATTTTATTTTTATTTTAATTTTTGGTATGACGAAATTTTCGGTTTATTTTCTCATTTTGAAAAAAAAATTTATTTTCATACATACATACATGCATACATGCTTACATAGTATGTACATACAAGTATTTCTGAAATTTAATTTATTTGTTGTCATAAACTTTATTTTTGTGGAGAAAATTTAATTTTTTAAAATATTTTAAAAAGTGATTTCTCGTTCTCTTGTGAATTTTTTTCAAACTTAAGCCTTTTATTGCCTTTTATTAAAATTTTAATGTAAAATTCAGATTTCAGTTTTGGTAAAATACACATTTTTGGTAAAATTTTGAAATTCAGCTTAATTAATGTGAAATTGTTCTATGTTTGATGAATTTTCCATTTTGCAACTTAAAGATGGTGAAAATTTCATTTTTATGTGCAGATTTTCAATTATTTTTTGAAGCTATTGTTTTTGTGAATTCTTAAAGATTTCTTACTTCTTGTGAGAATAAAAGCTTTTGTTTATGAATTATCGCTTATCTTGCAAAATCTTGACCTTTTTGTTGAAACTTCATTTTAATTTTTTTTTAATTTTAGTTTATGACAAAATTTTGATTTTTTGCGTATAAAACTTTCTAAATAGAGACGGAACTTATAAAAATAAATTATGGATGAATTAATCTATAAAAACGGGCGAAATGTGTATGTATGTATATCATAAGCACCATGTTTTAACCTTTTAATAATCACAAAGCTCAAAGAGGGAAAGAAATAAAGAAAAAAGGGAAATACGCAAACGTTTTCTAATTCAGTGTATTGTGATAATTACAATAAGAGCGTTATATACCATAAAGCAAAAAGTTTAATTCGCTGTAAGAAGACCGGTTGTAAAATGTATATTATATAGATTTATTTATTTTTATATACAAAATATCTATAATTTTAAAAAAATATTAGGTAGACACAGAATTAAAATTTTTGAGATGATGTTGTAGTTTATTCTATTTGACATTTTCTACAATTTAAACTTGTCCCTGCTTTAAAATCATTAATTATATAATGCATATGTGGGAATAACTTCAGACGTTTTAACAAAAAAATCTTGGAATAAAAAGTACACACATTTACTGCTAGATCAACAAACTTTCCTGAACCAAATAAAACTGCATTTTTTTAGTTAAAACAGTAACTTGAAAATTTCTAAACATGAAATTAAAAAGCGAAGAAAATTTATAACGAGGAAGTATGAGAAATGGATATTGAGAATTTAAATTCAATATATAATTTATGCACAATTTATGTCCCAATTAATTCATTATATAATTTATTCACAATTTACGACTCAATTAATTTGTTAAAGAATTTATTGTCGGCTATATACTCCCCCAATTAGTTATTTAAAAAATGCTAATCGAATCGATTACAAAATGGAAGGAATTATGTGTGAGCTTCCAGGGAAGATTGAAATGTCTTGTTAATAAAAATTTTTAAAATCGGGTTATAAATGTTGGAGTTATGCATTAATCATTATATCGGGCGACCACTTTGTTCGTCCAATATCCACTTACATTTCTATAACTGCAGGCAATCATAAACTTTCGAATAAAAAAAAATTTCCAAAATCGATCCATAGATGGAGGAGTTATGCGATAATCAATATTTCGGGCGGGCAAATTGTCAGAATTGTTCAGAAATAATCGAATTATGCGTGCACAAGCACGAAAATAAAATACAGATGAATTGATAATCTCCTTCTTTTTTGAAGTCGGTTAAAAAATATTGTTGTGTATGTAACTCTCTATATATCCAGCATTATATCATTGGCGCTAAACAACTTATACTTAAATTTCAACCGTATGTATGAAAGGCATTCGTATGCATAAATTGGAACTTGTAAGCATATGAAAATTACAAACATATACTTATGTAACTCAGTTTGTCTTTGCCCCAGGCATTTCTTCATGAAATTTGTTGCATGAAAGTTCATTTATTTGGCAATAAAAGATAGAATAAGAGATCATAAGAAATTTCATAAGCTGCCAGTTTTGCTGTCCCGTTAGCTTTAATACACCTCCTGTCAGTGAATAAAAGAAGTTGCATGCAACAAATTTCATAGAAAAATGCATAGTGTAAATACAATTAACACAACAAATAGAAATAAATACATTCATATCGAATATAATAATTATTTTTTATAAAAGTTTTCTAATTCTAGTGTGTTTATATATTTGTATGACATATGTTTTTAAATAAGCATTTTATATAAACATACGGTCGACTGTGCACCGATCAATATGTATAAAATAGATCAATATGTAATATTTAAAAAATTTAACCATCTCAAATTTAAAAAAAAACCTACTACGTGTATATTGTTTTGAAGGCAGTCACAAAGTGAATTTTTAAGAAGAAGTTTGCAAAGAAACAGAATATTTAAAAACTTATTGTCAATATTTTACTTCGTATTTAAATACTATTTGCCTTTAAGTTCTATTTAAATAAAAAATTCAGTTTTTCAGTACAACTTTGTAGGAGACTTAAATATCATTTAAGTGTCCAATTAAGAGCATTTAAAGAATATTTTTATTTGAAATACAATGAACATATGATTTTTGATGATTTGTTTTCGTTTGGCCATCGATAATTTTTTTTATGTTTCACAAAAATTAACTGTAATAAGTAGTTTTATGACAAATTATATAAAATTGTTCAAGCTTTTTGGATTTTTTTAAACGTTTGTTTTATAAATTTTATTCTGTCCCTAAATTGTCTTCTGCAATACCCCTTTGTTTATATTAAACAGCTGTTTTTTTTTAACTATAGAAGATTTTTTGAAAGCTTCATACTACGTAAATTAGAGTTTTAATATACGACTGAAACTATATTTAAATAAAAATTAAATTTAAATAAAAATTTACTACAGACGTATTTTTGCGCTTAGAGACATCGAATTTTAATATATTTTAATTAAACTATACAATCGATGTACAAACTTTATTAAAATTTACTATAACAACTAGAACTGCCCTAATGTAAACCTGCAAAAAAACTCTCTGAAAGTTTCATGAAAGCGGTAAAAAATACACATCAAAAAACATTCAACAAAAGCAAACAAACAATACGATTATTTGAATGTCTGATATGCAATTTGCGAAAAAAACGTTGATTTTGCGATTTAGTTTGATTGAATGTTGTGTCTTGTTACCTTTTTTATTACAAAGTCAGAAGCGATCATGATGACAATGATGACAAAGCATTTGACAATTTCAAAGACCTCGCTCTATCAACTACAAACACATACATACACATTAAAAAAATGGAGAATAGCGACCCGACACCTTAGTGATGATACAAGTATCAAAGTCGTTAAACCATTTTTATTACATTTCAAACTCAGCCACAACTAAATTGAAATTAAGAAAATCTTTAGTATTTGATCATGCACTATCAAACGCTAATGCATACGTACATACGTACAGTCAAGGGCAAAAGTTATTGCACATCAATAGAATATATTTTATGCATTTTTGATATTGGAAAATTATAGTTTTGACAGAGTTTAATTAATTTTAATTCAATCTTTGTGCAGCTAAATAGCGACTTAAATGAAAAATAGTTATTAGTAAATTTTTCAATTTGTTTCGAGCCACTAATGGAAGTATTAAATATAAATAAATAAATAAATATAAATAACACTAATAAAAATTTCCAAACGTTGAAAACATACGATACGTACTCTGTTTCTAAATTGTCGATTTTATGACCATCGAAAGTGAAGGAAAACCTCATTGCGTTATAAGTCAATAAACTTTTTGATCATCGATCCTCACGAAAATCCCTAATTCTTTAATTTATAAACTCTTTTTCTCTAAATAATTAGGAAAACATGCTCATCTTATGGCCTGATTTTGCAAATTTAAATGAAAATCTTTCATGAAAAACCACAACAAAATTCTCATATTTATTCTTGTTTTTAATACAAATAATCAAAAAAAAAATCGTTTAAATTTAACTTAGGTATTGTTATATTGTGAAGATTCTTGATAAGTTTTTATGCCCTTAAATAAATTATAATTTCAATTAACAGCCATATTTCTTTGCGTTTTTAGAATAGAACTAAATTGATTGAATATGAATAAAAAGAAGAATCCAGTAAGAGTGCGCAATGCAGGTCATAAAACTGCTTCTGTAGTAAAGTGGAGAAAATCTAAAAAACCAGACGAATTCTTAGCATCTCTATAAATTTATCAAAAAAGCCAACACTTTAACGCCTTTCACTATTTTAAATACAAGAATATAAAAAAATTTCTTGTAAGAGGGCAATTTTCTCCTCTCCTTATCCAAGTACTTTTCTCTATGACTGTGCACTTTATCTCCAAATAGCTCTTAAGAAATTTTATAACTCAGCTTTGTAGTTCTCATTCTAATTCTCCAGATATAGAATAATTGGTAATTACTTTGAATGCGGTGTGCCCGTTTCCCCCTCTTATACCAGCATGCCATTCCCGCAGTAACATAATTATAATTTAGATAGACTGGACTTACATGTTATACTTTTTCATGAATTTGTTGCATACAACTTCTTTTCTTCGCTGACAAGAGGGACACTGAGGCCAACGCGAAGAGAAAACTCGCCGTACATGAAATTTCATCCAATTCTTGCAACATTTTTTATCCCAAATGTTTTCCTCTAATTTATATTGGCGAATAGAAAAAGTTTCATGCAAAAAAATTCATGACAAATTGCTTAGTATAAATACAGTCATAGTTTTGCTGTTTTAGTTCCCTAGATATAGAATAATTAATAATAACTTTGAATGGGGTGCACCCGTCTCCTCGCTCCCCAACCAATGCACACTATGCAGGTAAATGAGATTGCAAGCTTTAATTTTTTCTTTAAACTTTCATTGGCCTTCATACAGCACATGCCTTAATCACGTCAAATTAAATTTATATGGAAAATAGCAACAAAAATTAAAAAAAAAATTTATTTGTTTCTGGTTGTCAAACAAATTTTTCGCCGAACCAACGTAAATAAATTCAGGAATTGCTTTGTCCATCAAAAGTTTTGGAATTAAAATTTTTTTGTTTGTTTTCCATATTTCGGTGACATGATTTACAGAATTAAATCCTGAATTTGTCTTCTTTTTATATGAATGTTGCATCCACGCATGTGTAAGTTTTCAATATTTGGAATTCGAGGGAATGAATTGTAAGTACGAGCAAGTGTTTACTCGTTTCACTCAGCTTTCCTGCTCATCCAAAGCGTAAGAATCTTGTCAATAAAACTTGCATACTGTGAATTAAGACTATACATTCAAGCTTGTGTTCGAATACACATTTTGTTCCTGTACAGAAAATTTAGAGAGTCTCCGTATTATAGCTCACCAAATATAGAATAATTTATAATTACTTTTTATGGCAGTACCCGTTTCCCCCACTATGCTTCCATGTCATTGTTCGGATATACACTTTATTCCTATAGAAACGCGCATAAAATCTGGAAAATCTCCCGATTGTAGTTCTGCAAATATAGAATAATTAATAATTACTTTAAGTGAAGCATACCCTTTCCCCTGCGCCTTTAATTAAATAAATTTGCTTTGTTTTGGTTTCGAGATCGTCTATATGACGGATGTAAAACTTCAAAACGATCGGTCATGTCCTTTGTAGTTCCCATAAGGAACAAACAAATAAATACTCGTATATAAACACACGGATTTATATATTAATATGTGTTTATAGATTACTAGCGGACCAGGCGAACTTCACCTCGCCCCAATTTTAAGCCTTCAGACAAACTTTCTATTCTTTTATTTAAAAAGCCATTAAGGAATAATTTCAAACAAAATTTCATACAAAAACTCGATTTTCTATTTTTCCAATTTTCCGACTTTTCCGGAGGGATTTTCCAAAATTTTCTTCCATAAAAACCTTCTCCTCGAAAATACGAACAACTGACAAAAAGTTTTACAGAAATCGGCCAAGCCGTTCTCATTTTATGAATTATTGGATTTTGCCACGCCCCTCCGCCCACAGACCGAAAATAAAAAATCAGACTTCACAGTGTCACCCGCCCGGGTATTCTGAAGGTTCCCTGAAAATTTTGTCAAAATCGGCCCAGCCGTTTTGGAGCCATTACGTTACATACATACATACATACATACATACATACATACACACATCCTATTTTATATATATAGATAGATATAGATTAGATCGCAAGTAGCAAATGTACAACTTAAAACTTTGACAAAATAAATTCTAAGAATCAAATATAAAACGACTTTTTTGTTTCTAAAAAATTAAAAATAACTTGGGAAACCTTTTTTTTTTCTTTTAAATTTCACTGGCATCATTTGTCATTGCCCTTCTCTGGCAGGTATCAGGGCGCTTTAAATTGGCAATCAACCGGTATGAACTATCGAAGTGTGAAATAAGAAAACTAAATAATATAATAAAGTCACTACCTTGTCGATGTTTCCTCCGGGGGTAACTGCGCAATATTTCTTTATTATCCATACAAACGTATGTAAATACACAAGTTTACAAATTCCGGTCAACTTTTGGATCAGAGAAGATGAGAACCAATCTTGACGTTATTTGAGGTGCTGAATTCAAGTCCGGGTTTCGTTTTTCAAAATTGGTTCTAGTTTGTGAGTTCGCGCATGTTGGCAGCAGTGCGCTATCATAATGACATTCAGCTTTTGGCGTCGCTAGAAATATTATGTATTTAATTTGTATTTTTAAAGTTTTTTCTTTAATCCAAAACGTGTGAAAATGCAAAGACAGAATTGTAAGGCTTGGCCTTATCAAAAACTTTGTCAAAGCGCTCGACCGTGAAAGACCGGCTTTTGAGTACTTGACCAAGTTTAATTTCCAAAATTGTCGTACGCCAAAATCAAAGAGGGAATATTTGTCTACCTGATATTCGAAAATTAATGGCCGACAGAAACTTTACAAAATGTTTAACGCCCAAAGAAGCAGCAGGATGGGTATCATTTCAAGATGTTGTTCACAGCTTTCTCGGTAACAGAAAAATCCTCGGATTTCAAGCAGATAATGGATAGTTTGTTGCAAAATTTTTGCAAGATTGGAGCTCGGATGTCTCTCAAAATACATTTTTTGCATTCCCATCTCGAATTTTTTCCTGAAAAATTGGGTGATACAAGCGACGAGCAAGAGGAGCGACTACACCAAAATTTGGCGAAAATCGAAAAACGATACCAAGGATTTTGGGACGAGGGCATGATGAGCGACTACTATTGGACTTTAATGCGTGAAACAGATCCCAAACAGTACAAGCGACTCAGCTCGACTGCTCTTCATTTCTAATTTAACACTTTCTAATGAATAAAATGGAGATTAATTGTCAAAAATTGTAAAAATGTGTTTATTTAATATGTCGAAAACTAGAACCAGTATCAAAAAACGGAGTGCAGATTCGGATTCAGTGCCCCAAATAACCTTAGAAACAGCTTTTGGTTGCTTAGGTCCAAAACCGTGTATACTTGTGATATTGATCATCGTTCTTGTGTTTGAAGTTTTTAAGAACTCCTTCTCTCTCTATCTCTCTCTCTCCATGAAAAGCGAAACATTATTGAATTCTAAAGTACGATTACTTTTGTAATTGATTGTTGATTTGAATTAAACTTACAACATCAGAAGTTATAAAAAAAATCAATAGGTCGAGTGTACGACATACTTTTGAAAAAATCAATATCTTTGTTGTACGCTTCGTTCAATTTGTAATTGATACTCGCAATTAATGACTAAATTTGGCGGTTTTTAATTTTCTCACTGACATTTTATCTAACTTTTTTATATAATTTGTGTCAGTTTAATTTAAAAGCGGTAACATCATATACAGAACAACCTTGAATGGTGGTGGCTGATTTATTTTCAAATTATTGAACTTTTTGCGAATTCGCAAATGTCTTGAGACTTGCTACAATTTTAGAATCAAGTTGTTTTACTCGTATGCGTCAATTAAATTTCTCTATTAATACTTAAATGCAATATTCATAAACCAAATGATACGGAAGAATAGAGCTAAATTCAGTTTTAAACTCGATTTTCTACTAAATGTCAGAATTAAAATTTATAAAAAAAAAATAATATCCATAATCCATATCATTAAAGAATAAATATTTTCGTGCTGCTGTTTTTATAATGATGAAAAAAAAAAACTTAAAATTTAATGTCATTCATTATTTGAAGATGTATAGAATGCATTCGGCAATAAAAAGTATCGAGTTTGCATTTTCGTTCAATGTCATTTAGCAATGATTAAAAATGATATAAATAAATAGATAAAAATCGTACTCTGTACTTAGTTAAAGATTATTTAAGAATAGGTTTCACTAAAATTTGAATTAATTTGTAATAAACATTATTTTTACCCACATATGTACATATTAAATAGTATGTATTCATTGGTGTTTTTCTAAATGCAATTATTTCTCCATTTCTGCTACATGAAGACCAATTTTAAATTCCATCTTGTATCAGAAGGGATAAACTAGGGGTGGTATCATTTTACCAATATATAATAGTCAATATGCGCAAAAGAAAATTTAGAACATTTTCAGACAACTATATTTTAGTGAAAGCCTACAATCCTGGTGTGAGTTACATCAAATCCAGTGTGCGTAGTTTAGCAGAATACAAGCGAGATAGGGGCGGGTACATTTAAACAATAATAATTATTCTATATGTCCAACCTATAGATATCCTTATAAGATATGAAGCAGTTCTCTTGCCTACAAACGATGTGTATCAGCCTATCGGGACACATTGGAATCCCTGAAAGGGTAGGCGCAAACTTCGGATATGTTTGAACGAATACCTAAAAATAGGGTAGAAACTAACTATGAGGCACTGATAACTGAGTGAAAATGTTGCTACACGGATAGTTCTCAAGTAGAGAACAGAACCAGCTTAGGATTCTTTATAGAAGAAACAGCGACTCAAATTTTCTCCCCTCTGACCGACCACAACACGGTCTTCCAGGCAGAATTCCGTGCGATTAAGGAGTGTGTGAGATGGCTGTGTAAATTTTAGGCTTACGGAAATCAAAGGGCCAATAAAAAGTAAATTTAAATAAACAACCAAGGATTGAACTGTGGAAAAAAAATCAGAACTAATTTCAATTCAAAAATTTCGGTACCAATAAAAAAATATTTAGATTTGCACCAGTAAACTAATTTATAGCACTAATTAAATTGTTACACTTGAATTTAATTAAATAATTTCTAATTAAATGTTAATAATAACAAATAAAAATTAAATACTTGGGTGTGGTAGATATTTTAAGTAATGATTTTAATTAATATTGTTATAAAAATTTAATTTTTTGTTTTTGCCTAATAAATATAATCTTTGTCACCCGAATGGCATAAAGTTATACGAAAATTAAAAAAGGCGCAGTTCACTGACAGAGCAGACCACAAAAAATAACAAAAATACTTTAAATAATTATTTTGGAAAATATCCCGATAGTGATTTTAGGAATATTAAAATAATCCATATAAGATATTTATAAAAAGTGTTAGGGATCATTTGCTGCAACAACGTTATAACTCCAAAAACTAGTTTTACAGAAAACAAGTTCAAAGTTTTTAGTTCATGTAAAAGCAAAATAATATCCTCCCCAAAATTCTAAAGACGATATGTCGATTGACCAAATGACCTAAAGCAAAGAAAAAGCCAGCTTAGGACCCAGAGGTAAACACTATAATTAACAAATATGTAAGTGATAAGACCTTTATTCCAGAAATTGGCATTAAATTTTAATATCTACGAGTATATGTACATACATACATATGTATGTATGTACATATGTAAGTATTAAATACAGTGTATGAAAACCAACAAAATATTTCGTGCAAAAACGTAAAGTTTTAAAATTTCCTTTGGGCACTGCTACACGTTCAATATACATATATTGAACGCGATCCAATATCGCGATATTTATTGAACGTGTAGCATGCAGTGTTGATGGATCGCGATCCATATCGCAGAATGGCCTAAATTATGGAATCCAGATCGCGGATCGTGGATCGCGTGATAAATATTGAACGAAGAATTTTCATGATATTAGATCGCGATACGTTAATAAGAAGTGAAATAAAACATAAGATAAAAGACGCAGTGCAAAAAATTTAATAAATAAAAAGTAAAGAATTTTATTACATTTGTGTAAAGTTTGTTTTAATAAATTTTAAAGGCAGAAGATAGTAAAAGCGAGTGGGTTCTGCCGGTGGAATCGGAATTAACAACCGAAAAAATTATTTAGAAAAACTTTATTTTTAATTTGGAGCCATTGCCGGAGCAGGCAAAATAGCTAAAAAGGATTTTTTTTTGGTTTTCTCGCGACTTTTTTTTTAATAATCGATCTGTACTGCACAAAAATAACGTAAATACTGACGCGATAAATATTGAACATGTAGCATACGCTCGTATTCAATCAATCCATTAAAATGGATCGCGATCCAAATATCACAATATATATTGAACGTGTAGCAGTGCCCTTTCGTTGTTTTGTAATGGGCAATCCCAAAACGAATACTTTTTAAGTGGCAAAGAAACCAAACAAAACAATTGGTTTTTCACCCATTTGCTTGTTTTGATATGCCAATAAATTCGTACAATAGCGGGCATGCATTTCGTTGAATGATTGGTTTAGTTTCAATTTATTATATGCTGCGCTCTTTTACCTTACAACCTGTCTTTTAATTTCATTCAATAATAGTCATTCATATGTAAATCATGTGAGTACATGCTGTACGTTTGCGCCAAATGAATATTTTTCTCAAAATGTTTCAGTTTTGTTCTCATTGTTTTCTTTTCCAACTGCATACGCTTAAATTAATGTGTAGTTTGTGCTCATGAGCAAAAACAAAAGCAAAAGGCACAATCGTTCTGATTGTTTTTGTTTTGTTTTGTTTAATCGCTGAAAAGGACAAAATAAAATGATTGCAAAAGTTTTGTTTTGATTATTTTCGTTTTGCATAATAAATACAATCATTGGCACCCAAAAGGTGTCTACATGTTGCAAGAAAAATAAATTTCAGTGATGTCGAGTATAAAGTGTTAGTTGCGCTATTTGTATATTGTAATATTCAAATTACTCTAAGGAATTCTCATATTGTATTTGAATGTTTTGGCATTAACATATGAGATTGGATGTTTTAAAACTGTTTAAAAAACAGTGATAAGTTCGTTTGGCAACCAATGAAATGAACAGCCAAAGCCACATGAAATAAATTCGAGAAAAATCAAATGTTTATTTAATTTTGTATTGTTTTTCTTCGTTTACAATCCCGATAATTTCAATATTAATTTGTTTTAACATTGTATATCATCAATTTAATTTATATTCATATCCTGTTGGAACCGTTCCCCTTGGTCTTTGCTATAATCACATACTTACATAAGCACATACATATGTATGTACTTATGTATGTATGTCATTAGAAACTTTATTTAAATGGTTGTGTAAAAGTTTTGCACACTTTGTGCGCTGGTCAGTATTTAAAAAAAATGCCCGCTAGGCTTGTTTCACAAAAAGACTTGAATTTCTTCGCCACACAATTACCGCAAATATACAAATACACTCATAGTTGAAATGTTTGGACTTAATGTTACATATTTTTGTGTAAAAAACGCCTACTTATTTTCAATTATGAGCAAAATCAGTTTTAGGTAAAGTCGTTTTTATTAATTGACTTTTCCCTTTCACAAACACTAGTTGAATGATAATGAAAGTAAACAATTAATGTAAAAAAGTTTTAACAAAAAATACCTCATTGGATGTACCTTTGGTATATGCACATGCCTCTATTTTTTGCAGCTTTTTTTTTCTTTGTAGAAAGGGTAAATTGATTTTCTTAATTCGCTTTGTGTAGGATCAGAGTCCGTGATAACTTTAGCTTTAAAGCACTGATACGTGTACAAAGAATATGTTCTTTTAAGTTCTTTTTACCAGATCTATTTATAAGTGTGAATTATTAGAAAAATAAGAAAACACAAAAGTGTTAATCAATCAAAACTCATTAAATTAATTTAAATATGGATTCAGTTATTGCTGCTCTCTACAATATCGATATCATAATATCGAAAAGGTGTACTTCGACTGTCGAAATTGCGTTTATTTCGCCAAAATGTACTCTTTTAAAAAATCGAAAACTTTTCTTTTTGTACGTAGTTACTTTAAAAAAACGAATTTGAATAGTATTATTTATAATAAAATTGGCTTTTGTTTTTTTATATCATATTAATCAAATTTGGACTTGCTCGAATTTGGGATAAAATTGATTTGACTCTTTTGTGTTACAATATCTGTATACATACATATATACATACTTATATAAAAACAGGCGAAAGTAAACCATTTTCTTATCTGATCTTCAATCGACTTACATATAGTTTGACTTACTAGCTGTTAACGAGCTTTAGCACTGGGCGTATGCTTTACTGAAATCGGTTAATTTGGATTTGGTCCTCAATTCAAAATGTTTAGAAATCTAACTCTTTACAAGGCATATAAAATTCTAAAGGATGAAAACTTAATGGGGACTTTGGTAATTTTGTTGCAATACTTGGAAGTAAGAAACACCAAGTTTCGCTGATGTTTATTCAATATATCGCGCAAATTTTTAAGTTGAAAACCTTATTATAATTCTCTGGAAGTGTCTGTCCTAAAGTCTCCTATGAAATTAGAATCCATTACACCTAATCAATTTTTTTTATAAACCATGAATTCAAAACATTTTAAATGCCCATGTGAACCACATATCCTCCTGCCACAGCAAATGAAGGCATTTTGTTCAAAAGGATACCCAAACAGTTTATAGCGGCAATTTTCATTTCCTACTTTCTCTCTTGTTAATTATAAATTAATGAATTTATGTTTATACAAAAGATTATTTTTTCCAATTTGTTTAATATAATAGTCAAGCTTGAGGTCTTATTTTATCGTTAAACAATTTTATTTCAAAACTATCGATATTTCAATACTCATTGAGTATCATCTTTAGGACAATTTCTGAAGATGATACTCAATGAATATCGAAATATCGATAGTTTTTAAATAAAATTGTTTAACGATAAAATAAGAACTCAAGCTTTACTATTATATTAACCAAATTGTTATAAAAAAAGGTCAAAAAATATAGATAGATTATTTTTTTCATGTAGAAATAAATGAAAAATTTTCAAATACGTAATTCAGGCACAACTGTTTACCAGGCTTTCCTTTTTTTTAATGACCTTTACTTGTGCAATCGACTGTGCTGGAACTAGGAAGATACACGTAGATTATTTGAAGGTGAATAGAGGGCATTCAAAAATTTTAGGCTTTCTGCAAAAATTTAAATAATAATGAAAACAGCATTGAATTTGTTGGCTATTTTTAACAAACATACATATTGTTTTATATTGTTTTTATGTATAATTATTTTAAGTTCCATTCATTTTCTATCCCTCTTTTAAAGTAACGAAATTCGAGGTGTAGGCCTTCTCTATACTTATTAGACCATCGATACACATTGATACATATGTACATACATACACACATGAATACATGAATTTCAAAACTGTGATAAGAGGCGATTATTGGGTCATTAGTTCAACAGGTTTAAAATAGGTTTCTATGTTATTTTTATTGCCATAGACATAAAATAAACAAAATAAACAGAAGCATCAAAATGATTGCTAAATGTGAAATTCAAAATTTTGAGCAAATTTTTTAAAACATAAATTCGATTATTATCTCATACATATTTTATAAATCAAACTAAGGCAATGTATGTATGTGTTTTAGTTTTAACAATAAGTGTTATTTCTTTGAGATGTTCTCACAATTTCAAAACTTGATGTGTGTTTTAATCTATTCCGTATGCCTGGTGTTTCTCTGATGAAAAGTTTAAAATTTTGTCTGCTTATACAAATATGCCCAAGAAAGTAATTGAGAATTTTTACAAGAAAACCCCAATTGGGGAATCAGTTTCCATAACTATTTTTGTAAGAAATCAAGTACGCTTTCTTATTGGCAGTACATAAGAAATTTTCGTAGGTGATGGGGTGAGTTGCGGAGGCATAGAAGGCATAGGTTGTCCCTACATATATGTATGTATATAGCATTTAGCGATAATATGAGCGACACAATCGTAAATGTTGTATTGCGCTAACTTTAATTGGTGAATGTTTTAAGAAAATCTACTTTCACGATAATATAAACAACAGTGTCTTCAATATTGTCCTGTGTTACAAATTTTCATAACTCCAAAATAATATGCCAATATGCTCTTCCCAATTATTTATTTTTATGCGAAAAATTCTAAAAGATTATTAATTTAATTAATTTCTAAAATTTAGGAACACTGTGTTATGTGCGTTTACATATGAATGTCTTTCATATCTATCAATATAATAAATTTCTGGTAATCACATTAACAAAAGAATATTTTATATTTTACGTTCCAAAACGATGACAACAGAGTGCCATAAATGCATGATAGACTTATTTGATTTTTCTTCAAATCTGTGTTGTATCTAATAAAATTTGCAGTTTAAGAAGCGAAAATATCAAATTAAGAATTTATTCAAGAATTATCCAAAGAAAAAATAAAAAATTGCTATTAACAATAATTCTTGTGGTTGAATGCAGCAAAAGGGACCAAGGTGAACCACACGAATGGTTAGAGTTGAATATCAAGAAGCTTTAAGTTGTAGAATAAGAATAAGAAATATAAAACCACATGCTCGTGTTTTTGTGGCCAATGCAGTGAAGTAAAAAATAAACTTAATAACAGCTTTTATTAAGCTAAAAAAAATCTGAATAATGTCTATGTCTGTCTTTGCAAACATATTTAATGAACACAAAAACATTTTGTTTAACAATTCTTGGACGGAAACAGGCCAAAAATTATATTAAATTTATATTGAAAAATTTAAATAAAAACAAGATTTGTACACTCCCTTTAAAATTGCTAGGAATTATATTATTTATACAAAGATTCAGCTATTAAACAATTAAAGTCAGACGTATTCTATTAGTTGTATAAATTTTAAGATCTACCAGCGACAGAATATTTTTGTGGCAAAATCTTTTTGTGTCTTTATTTTTCGCTAAGTTAAAATAATACTCAAGGCCGGCCAGTTGCTTAGGAATTGTTCCGAAACTGGAAAAGAATCGTCCATAAAAAGTGCACTTTTCAAACCATAAAATTCTTAATTTAAAAGCTTTTTGTGGATGTTGCTGGCGTTTTTGGCATCTACTCAACTTGATTCATAAACTCCATTCAGGTTGTCGCAACTAAATATAAAAAATAAGAACAATCTGTATGTATTAAATGTTGAAATAAAAATGTTAAAATCTCACTCCTCCGCTGCCTCGCTCTTAGATAAAAAAACAAAAACAAATACTATGTTTAGCATGAAGAAAATTCATTCAATAATTTGTTCGTGCACTTTTAACACAATGATTCTTTGATTAAATTCGCTTTTATGAATGATGAATTACGATGAATTATAATAAAATAATAGATATTTTAATGGCAGTTTGAAAAGTAATTTTAAACTTTAAAATGATATAAAAAGGGCTGGTTTCCAACTGGTAGTTTAATTTTTTCTATTCACCCACATTCGGAATTTTTTGATGCATGTATTTGCATTGAAGTTAACAGTATTTGTTTCTTTTGACTCAAGTTGGACGAAAATTTTTTAAATTAAATATATTGCATTAAATTTGTCCAATTTATCAACACAACGTACCGTACAAGGCCTATTAAATATAGTCAATGCAAGTCAGCTGTTGACCACATGTGATCTATCGTGCCACTGTCAAATCCATGTGAAAAACAAATGAAATTTTTCGTGTATAAGGTCTGAGCGTTTCACGAGTTAATGAATGCTTTGACCTTTATAAATAAGTTCGGTACGGTGAAAAAGTTGGAACAAACAAAAAATATAAAAACTCATATGAAATTTTTTTCTCCCGTTTGATTCAATATTCCTTCTAATCAGTAAGTAAAAGAAGTTGCTTCCAATGAAGTTTTTAAAAAATGCGCAGTGCAAATCCAGTCTTTCACGCTATCAAAAATTTTATATCAATTTAATTATACTTTGACGATTTTGGCAAAAAAAATACATATAGACGATTTGACGATTTTTACCCTAAATTTAATGATTTTTAGAAATTAGAAGTTGTTAAATTTTTTTTATTAATCTTTATTAAATTCAAAATAATTATTTGAAAATTTAGTTTGTTTGTTGGCTTTTCAAAAATTATTAGGTCAAAGAATTTTGATGATGATGGGGTATACTCTCCTAAAACTAAGTATGTATGTATGTACTTACATATATTTTTACAATAACTACAACATATTACACACTGAATACAAAGCAATCACAACTCAAAATTATTTGTTTCACAAATCAGTTGAGATAACAAATTTTTAACAACCGCAAAAGTTTCCTTTTCATCAGAGTCTTCTTTGGGTGGAAAAAAATGACGTTATACCCGCTTTGTTTTACTTGTGTCGCTTGCGCAGTGTCAACAGTTTTTTGCTTCTTCTGAATATTTTGACTCTTTTGTATTAAGTGTGCGATATCATAAACTTGTCACAGTTACATTCTATTATGTTATTCAATTTGAATATATTGAATACTGGAAATGTTTTCTTGAATTTTTGTTTATGTTTGATTTTTTATTTAGTCCTTTTTATTAACTGTATGTACATAAGTACATAAATATAGTGAATTAATTTTGTTTTGTTATATTTTGCCCAAATAAAAGTAAATATTTTTTTAAATATGATATTTTTTATGACGATTTCGAAGAATAATTTTAACCTTTTTGTTTATTTTTCTGCAAAGTTTGTTGTGCTCATCACCAATTTATCTATGTTAATATATGTACATATCTACATATGTATGTATGTATGTTACCTAGTAAACACACCGTTGAGGTAGTAACTAAAGTCTGATTTAAGAAAAAATATGTACGTGATGCCTCAATAAGTCCGTATGTTTTTAAATGAAACACAGATTTTTGGATAAAAAAAACATTTTATTTTTCAACGTAGTCTTCTTTGAGCTACATTGTCCAACGTTTGTCCAAGTTTTTTATCTCTTCAAAAAATAAAATTTGACGACGTCATCAAAATATGTACATAAGTAGATACTTGTTTGTGAGATGATTTCATCGTTGGAGTCAAAACTTTTTCCCCGTCCTATTTCTTGGGGTTTGGAAACAAGAAATAGTCACTCGAGGCTAAATCCGGAGAACAGGGCGAGAGCAATTCTTAGCTCAATTCATGGGATTTTGACAGGAAAACTGCAGAACGTGTGCACAATGGTTGAAAAGAACTTTTTTCTTTGCTTGTTT
The DNA here is from genome assembly GCA_963681545.1 of Germaria angustata. Taxonomy (NCBI): domain Eukaryota; kingdom Metazoa; phylum Arthropoda; class Insecta; order Diptera; family Tachinidae; genus Germaria; species Germaria angustata. The sequence continues at coordinate 56,484,543 of OY812998.1, read as the reverse complement.
CCCTAGAAACCCAATCTTCTGATTACTTGTCGGTCTCTGGTGTGTTTTTGGTGGATCTACGTTTTGTCCACGGCTACGAAATATTACAAAAACTCGTCCATATTGTAGTGGAACAACACCAATACTCCTGTGAATTTGTCAAACGATTGCGTTTGTGGTCGATTGTAAGCAAGTGCGGCACCCATCATGCGGAAAGCTTTCTCATACACAAGTGGTCATTACAAATTTAAAACACTGAGCCATGTGATATGCCTATGGCTTCCATAATCTCTCGCTTTTTCAATCTCCGATCGGCCAATACCATATCGTGAAATTAAGAAGGGGAAATTCAACAAGTCACGGACTTATTGAGCCATCCTCGTATGTATAGTACAAACTAAACTCGTAGTTCGAAAAATTTAATCGCATCAATAATAATTAGTTACACATACTTATTTAATAAAAAAAAATATGGTTGAAATCTCGAATAAATATTGTTTTCGAAACTCGGACAACGATGTCTTCCGAACCAATTAAATAAAATATAAAAAAATTACGGCATTTAACGCAGATTTAAAAGACCAAAAACGTGGATAAATTAAAGAAAACGTCTCGACGAGAATATTCGGAATTTTCTAAAACGTTCGACAACAATACTTCATGAAGGAATAAGTTTGTTCAGATCAAATATGTTTCACTCGAAGTAGTTTTCCATGTTTCGAAAATTGGTCGAATATGTCAAATCGATTCGTTATTTCGAAGTTATATACCATATTTAGAAATATTATATTTCAGTTATGACATTGCTATTGCACCGCCTTGGGTACACATATATGTATGTATATATTTATATACATTTATACATACATACAGTCATGCGGACATCATCGCAAATATCGTCCTATGACCTCAAAACGCCAAATTCGGAAGGAAATTAGTCTTTGGAACTTGCATTAAAATAAGTAACTTTCCATTTTTGATGCAAGAATTAAAAAAAAAAATTAAAAATAAATCTAGCGTTTTCCATTTGTGCATTTTCCAAACATACATTTAAAGCAAATTAGTTGCTTTCTGCTGTAATCGAATCCACATATAATTAATTGCTCGAATCTCTTAAATTTTTTTCAGAACTATTTGCCCGTATCACCGGTTCGAAGAGTTTGTGGGGCAATCGTTTGGGCTTAAATAAAATATGGCAAGGTACAACCCCCTATATCATGCTCTTTGACCCCGAAACAGTGGAGGTGAGGATTTTTTTTATCGTATTGAAAAATAATTTCACATAGAATTAATTATAAAATTCTTAGCCAATACTCAATAGCCAAAAATTTATTGATAAAAGCCACGATTATGATTATTTGCGACCTTGGTTGGGCACTGGTTTGTTGACCAGTTTTGGCCGCAAATGGCACTCCAGAAGAAAGGTAAGTACAACTGCTCATACTTAGCACGAGTGTAAGAAATAACTACTAATTAATTAACTTTATAACACATTGTGTTTACTGTCCATAAACTTTTTTTTTGGTTTTAGCTGTTAATTTCTTTAAATTGTAATTAATTTGCTTGACTTACGAGTAGTTTTTATGATATTTTATTTAAAAGGTATAATCTTTGAATGTTATTTTAATGATCAACTTTTGCTTTTATTGCTTGTTTTACGTTTTGTAGATGTTAACACCAGCTTTTCATTTCAAGATTTTGGATGATTTCATTGATGTCTTCAATGAACAAAGTGCCGTTTTGGCCCGCAAACTGGAATGTGAATTGCCTGCTGAGGCATTCAATATCTTTCCATACGTAACACTGTGTACTCTTGACATTGTTTGCGGTAAGTAAGAAATGCATGGCAGGAAGTTTGCAAAATTAATCTGTTTTATTATTAGTTTTATTTAACTTAATTTGAAATGTGCTAGTAATTGTTTGTCTATTACAGAAACCGCCATGGGTCGTAGTATTTATGCTCAAAGTAACAGTGAGTCTGATTACGTGAAAGCTGTTTATGGGTGAGTTTTGATATTATTTATGTTTGTATACATATTGCAACAATTTTAACACAATGGTACGAGTAGTGATTGATGCTATTTAAAAATGCAAAATTTTTATTTGTGTTTAAAATGATATTTCGGAAGACTATAATTGATTTCAACCTGCTTTGAAGGTGAATATCTTCTCTGCCTTTCAATATTTTAGGTTTAGCGGGGTTTCCAATGATTCGAAAAATGGTTTCTTTTATTTTAACTCCGGTTTCGAATACGGTTTTGAGCAAGAAAAACCCTTTAAATGGTATATATAAAATGTATGCGTTTGGTTTGTATTTTCAATCATTTAATTTAATTTATTAAAAATAATAAAATTTAATTTAATTTATTGAAAATAATAGTAATTTATTAAAAAATAATAATAATAATAATAATAATTTATGTATGAATACGTACATTAATAAACAGAAATTGAGTTCAATATGTATTTTTTTTCTAAATAAACCAATTACATACTTGATTTAAAAACCTAATTTGAGTTTGACATGTATTTTAAGATCAATTCTTCACATAAAATTATAAATTTTTTTATATAAATACGGCAGTAAATTAAAAATTAATGGATTTGATAAAATATAATATAAAATATACATATATGTATATGTCATGGTATTTATTGTATTATTTAAGTCCGAAATCAACGAATTTTCAATGCATGATCCTGAATCATCGAAATCTATTGGAAGTCCATTTACAACTTTTGAATCAAACAAATGGCATAGTTTTACTGACAAACAAAACCATAAATAAAAAATTGTGTTAATGTTTTTTTATATGGAGTTTGACAAGAAGACTAGGAAGTCAGCATAGATGATAAGATGTTTACTTGCATATACTCTCCCATAAATATAGTTTGCATGTATGCAAAAACATGAAAAAGTGAAAATGTAAAAACGAAACTGTTTGGAATAACGAAAATTGAAGAAATAAACATTTGAAGAAATCGGTTTCAACATATGTAAGTAGGAAAAAGTATTTTTGGTTTTCTTTAAACTCAAAAATTTTCATTTAATTGACACATAAAACCCGGCATGCAAAACCAGTTTATTTACAGAAAAGTACAAAAAACTGATTAACCGGTTTTCGGCGCCCGTGTTTATACTTACATATATTCTAATCGGCACCGCAAAAGTGCTCCCTAGAAGGTATTAAAATTTAGTTTTCCTGTCTTTTCTAGTCACGAAAAACATAAAAAATCATGATTATTTAGTGAAGTCTGATCGAGTCCAACGAAAAATATTTATTTGACATTATCAGACGGTTCAACTAAAAATACATTCAACTTAATAAATAATTATAAAAATAATAATATTGATGACAATATAAATAACATTAATAAATATAAATAATAAGAAAAATAACATTAAAATTAAAATAATAATAGCAATAATAATAATACTCGCAATATCAGTAGTAATATAGATAATAATTTTTATTAAAAAACAAAACCTTTAATCATAAAAAATAAAAGAGTTATATGAAGCAGTTATATTGAACATTTTTAATTTCTTATAATAATTAATTAAAATAAAACTGAAAAAAGCCACGAATATATGATATATATGCACGAGTATATATGTACATATACATATGTTTGTGTGAGTAAATGTTTCATCAAACGTACAGCTCCTTCAGAGCCAGAGGTCGAATTCGTATGGTTAATAGTTGACTTACAGCCGCCGTAGCTTTTATTTTCATTATCTAGCCGCCTCATAGAGGAGTATTTGACCCAAAAAGCTGGCCAAAAAGGCAAAAATTAATTTGATGAAATCCTAAGAAGTAATTACGCAGATCGATAGAAAACAAAATTCTACATCATATCGTGCATTTTAAAGATTGTAAGTTAAGATTTGTAGTTGTGGGACAATGTTAAAGTCAGGAAAGTGAAGAAAATTGCATGCGTTTTTATTGAATTTTTTCGACTTCAAGATATTTATATGACATTTTTTTGTAGCTAAACGAATAGAGGTATTACATTGATTTTTTTTTACCTGAAAGAATCCATCAGGAGCTATTTTTAATATTTAAAAAGAAAAAATTATCTCAAATATTTATTTTAAAAATATTAATTATAAAAAAAATTATACATACATATATGTATGTATATAAATTCTTACCAAAAAAAGGAAAGGTTTTTTGAAAGTGAGGTTAGCTGCTCTACAAATAATGTTATATACCATAATAAAATATGAGATCTCTAATTTAAGAAAAAAGGAAAAAAGTTTGCGCAAATTTGCGCCACTATTTTTGGTGATTTTTTGAAAATTTCATCTTTTTTTCTATTTTTGCTCATAAGGCACTTTTTCTTATACTTTATTGTCGTCATAAACTTTTGCGTTTTTCGAATTATGGATGTGAAATATTATTTACATCACTTTTAACAGCTACCAATGTGATGGATTATCCGCCCTTAAAAAAGGCATTTCTTAAAATTCAGTTCTTAGTTCATAAATTCAAATTTACTAACTGTCTTATCAGGAATAATTATAAGCCAACCACACGCATACACACTTAATAGGTTGTTTTTGTATACCTGCAGTCTATAAAAGACTTGATCGTCTCCAGGACACTTTAGCTTTGTACTACATACCTAATTTAAAAGAGTTACAAATCAAAATTACATTTAAAAACGGTATAGGTATATAAAAAATGCACCCAAGTATCAGGTTGTTAACTAAGTAAGGGGAAATGCACTTTGAAAACACATATGTACATGGCTTATTGCGAAGAATTCTTATTATAAGAGTTTTGCAACATTGAGAGATAACATGGAAATGATGTTCTAAATAGGTTATTTTTGAGCAGTGACCCTTTTTTAAGCTGCAATACACAAAAGACACGAAAGATAAAAAAGCCTTTTTCATCAGATACTATTAAACTACTTCTTCCTGATACGGATGATGCCGCCCATGATGAAATACGTATGACATGATCATAATTTGAACTTTTTAATTAGTTTAATTTTTTCATGTGATGAGTATTTAAGAATATAAAATAAATATTAAAAGTGAATATGTTTTTGTTTATTTGGTTGTTTATCCCTTATAGGAAGCCAAGCTACGAGACCAATTTTTTTAATATTTAATATTGGATAAATTATAATTTTGACAAGGGGGACATTGTAACATCCATAAAAAGCTATGTTTTATTTCCCTGTATCTACACAACTACAATAGTTCAACTATCTAAATTTAATTTGAGTTACTATTAGAATAAAGTACAGTTCCAAACCAAATTTTGGCGGAATGCGAGGAGGGAGACCGGCATACTTAATAATAAATAATTTTTCTAAAAACACACAACAATCGTGTAGCGCGGCATACCGTGTACGGATAATAAATTAATATATATATATATATATATATATATATATATATATATATATATATATATATATATATATATATATATATATATATATATATATATATATATATATATATATATATATATATATATATATATATATATATATATATATATAAAATTAAATTCTCTTCAAAAAGAAAAAAAATCTAACAAAGTTATAAAAGGTGGGTGGGAGGTTGGTCGGTGGGTGGTGGGTGGTGGGTGTCAGAAATAACACTAACCCAATAATAACCTGCCAATAAATTTTTTCTATCAAACTAAAGCTAAAACTTGCAAAAAAGTTAAACTTTTAAAACAAAAAACACGCTTAATAATTTTGGCCAACTTTTTGGGTCAAATACTCCTCTGTGCGCCGCTGAAGAACAGCATGAATCGGCTAATTTTTATTAGTCGCATTTTTTACAATATCAAATAAATAAGTCGAACTTAATCGATATAATTTTTGTATTTTCCTAAAAAGAACACACAATTTTATATTTTTATATAAAAAAATTATATATGTGAAGAAAAGTCAAGCTTTCTTGCTTTTAAATTTTGCGATTGTGAAACACATTTATATAAATCCAGAAATCTATAAAAAAGTGCTAATATTTTACACTCGAAACACTATTGCACTATTAAAAGTGTTTCTTAAAAATTTAAAATTCACTATAAAATTTGTTTATTTCCTTAACGCTTCTTCTCATACTTCCTAAAGCATTTCACAGTATGCCAAAAATGTCCACTTTTTTATATATGGGCACGGAAGTGTGCCATCCAATTTTCCCCAAATTGCCAACACTGATCTTTGTCTTACGCATATTTTTAAATGATTGTCGTTGGAAAAATGTGTGAGCTAGTCAGTTTATATTGTTGTTGCTTTTGTAAGCAATCATAAATATCTGAAAACAAGGACTTTATACTTGACATAGTCATCATAACCACAACCGACTGTAAACTTGAAGTTAAAAGAATTTTTTCTTAAAAAAAGTTTAGAAAAAAGGAAAATAAATGTGATATAATTTTAAGAATCCGGGCATTAAAAGGAATGAAATGAAAATGAGGAACAAACTATAGTTTCCTATAAATAGATTACTGTTGTGACCGAAGGAGTCTGTAATCATTATCAAGTTGCCAAGTTAGCGGGTTGTCTAGAAGTGAAATTTTACCCTGATGGTAACAAAAAAAAAAAAAAAAAAAAAAAAAAAAAACAAAGAAAAAAATAACAGCTGAGGATATATGTATGGTTGATTCTAGAGATCTCACGGTCAATATGAAATCAAAGCACCCTTATTGGCAGGTAAAAAATAAATTACTTGTATTTGTAATTATAGTAATGAGAACCAAGCAAAAGCATTTTGATCTCGGGTCTAGTAACGGCCGAAATTTCTATAAAGGAACTTGGTTTTATCTTCACGTTTATGTTATTTTAGGGATTAATTAATTAGATAGATAAAAATAGTCCGTCATATGCGAACGAAAGATTAGTTTTATTGTGTTCGTATCATAAATCCACGCATCAGCGCACAATTACAGCCGCTCCATGGTATGTAACAAATTCGGGCATTCATTTATGTAAGATCCGGACGTTCCATTAGTTAAAACTGTGATTTCAAAGTACATGACAACATACATTGAGAAACTTGAGTAGCATCCAAATCCACTAGCCCGAAACATTCTAAAATATACAGGTCATACTCGGCTGATAAGGACGGACACTCTCGCACTTAGTCGAATACGAGAAGCTTAAAAATGATCATTACAGAAGCTGCAGAAACTAATTTTTTTTTGTGTTTCTTTAGCTAAACTTAAATAATAAATCAATTTAGAGATAAGATTTTAATAATTATTTTAAGTTCAACTTAATTAAAGATTTAATAAATAATAACACATGCAAAATAAAAACGTCAAACAATTAAACTAATAAATCAAATATTGAACACAATCACAATGGTATGAAAATTACATTAATTTTGTCTCATTAGAATCGGTGAAATAGTTCAAACTCGTCAATCAAAGCTGTGGTTGCATTGGGATGCCATATTTCGTTTGACCAGTGATTATAAGCGTCATTCCAGCTACATAAAGACTCTGCATGGTTTCTCCAATCGTGTGATACGCGAACGCAAAGCTGAATTGATCGATAATAACAACAACAATAATAATATTGTGGATGCTTATGATGATTTGGGCAAAAAGAAGCGTTTGGCGTTTCTAGACCTTTTGATTGAATACTCAAATAATGGGACCCATTTGTCCAATGATGATATACGCGAGGAGGTAGATACCTTCATGTTTGAAGGTCATGATACTACGTCAGCTGCAATTTCGTGGACTTTGTTTTTGTTGGGTTCACATCCTGAATATCAGGAACGTGTTTACGAAGAGTTAGAGTCTATTTTTGGTAATGATCATGATACACCGGCCACAATGAAAAATCTTATGGACATGCGTTATTTGGAATGTTGTATAAAAGATGCCTTGCGTTTGTTTCCCTCAGTGCCCATGATGGGACGTTCTATTGGCGAAGATGTGCAAATTGGTGAGTGATTCCAAAATTTCCAAAGACAATAAAAAGCATTAATATAATTTATAAAATTTGCATTCCTTTTCTTTTTTTTCAATTAAATTTATTCCAAAAATATCTTTTGACTTTAGAAGTTCTTAAATTTCAGGAAATTACAAGATACCTGCTGGTACCACAGCCATTATTATGACTTATATGTTGCACCGCAATCCGCGTATTTTCCCTAAACCCGAACAATTTAATCCCGATAATTTCTTGCCAGAAAACTGTGCTGGTCGTCATCCTTTTGCATACATACCCTTCAGTGCTGGACCCCGTAATTGTATTGGCCAGAAATTCGCTATTTTGGAGGAAAAGGTGGTCTTGTCAACAGTATTGCGTAAATACAAAATCGAATCCATCGATAGACGTGAAGACTTAACACTATTGGGAGAATTAATTTTACGTCCCAAAGATGGTTTGCGTGTCAAGATAAGCAAACGTGTCTAACAAAAATAGAGAACGAGAGCTGGACATACATACATATGTATTAGAAAGGCCAAACTGAGATTATCTTGCCGCTAATTGTAAAGAAAAAAATCCTTAATTTATACTTAACTTAGTTATAGATTTCCTCCTTATTATAAGAGTTTAATCGTTTTGTAAATAACATCATAATTTAAGTAGTCTTAACTGTTTGTTTGACTTTAATTAATATGACTACCGACACACTGTCATGGGTTTATTGTTAAATAATTGTAATGAAGGCAAAATGACGATTTAAGTAATTTTAGCGATATATCAAATTATTGTTCTCGTAACACATATTTTACATAAAATATTAGAAAAGTTAACTCAAAAACGTATACATCTGTATTTGTCTTTTCAAACTTTATATATTTTTAAGATTTTTATTTTTAATTTTTACCATTTTGTAAAAATTATTTTTTTGAAGAATTTAAAAAATTTCTCATTAATTTATGTATTTCAAGTATTTAAAAACTGCGTTTTTACTTATCAAAAAGAAGGTTTGTCTCTACGCAATTGTAATAAAATACATACAAAATAGTAAAAACTTTTTGTTGTATGCATTATGAACAATTTTCAAATTCACTTTTAGCAATTCAAAATAATTTAACAGAAAGGAATGAATGTCTATCAAAAAGTATTATATATTTTTACTTTAAATTCATTCGATAGGAAAACAGGAGAAGTTTCAAAAAAAGTGGTGTGAAATTCTTTTGTGTTAAAATTATTTGTGGGCAGCACGAGCGAATGTTTAAATGTTCATATTGCGTCCTCAAAGTAGGCAAAGTTTTCATTTTGATATTTCAAAGCGAAGAAGTTTGTGAAGCTCTGCCATCATTAGAAACATATCGCAGTCTGTGATGTGTATGAGCAGCTGGTTTGTGGATATGCTGTTTTCACCACCATGTTTATTATTGTGAGTGCAGTTGTGGCATATACCTTTTTATTACTTTAATTAGCGCGCTTTGGTACATGACTGTGATAGCGCGATGGTAGAGTGTATGATTACGAGGTGTGGATGGTTGATGGTTCGATCCTGTCTTGGGGGGAAAAAAATACAAAAAAAAAATAAGTAGAAAAAATATAAAATAAAAATGGGAGAATAAAAGAAAAATAAAAAAATAATATAAAAGGAAAAAAGGGTTTTTTTGGGGTGTAAAAAAAATAAAAGAAGTTGAAAAAGACGTCAACAACCAGAAAAAAACCCTACCTAATTTTAATTTAATTTGGTGGAATTTGTGCCAAAATTTAATTGTTTTTTTTTTGTTTTTTTTTGTTTATGCAAAATTTTGCTTTATTCTTCCTAATTCAAAACACAAAAAACTAAACATGTTTTTCAATTCACTTGCATGAGAATTCATTACTTGTTCATGCATTATATCAACTTTTAAACGCTTGAGTTCCCAAAACACTAAACTAGAATTAGCTTTCAAGAAATTACCTTTAAAATTTTATAATTATTGCCAAAACCGGCTGTAAACGCCAGCTTAAAAATAAAGAATGGACGGACAGTGCTAGGCAGTATTTGAAATACGTATTTAAAATACAAATACGTATTTTGTATTTTAAATACATACAGATTTGTAAGTATTTTGTATTTTAAATACATATCCTGAAAGTATTTTGTATTTTAAATACATGATCAGCAAGTATTTTGTATTTTAAATACCACAAACCATGTATTTTTCCCAACACTGGGAAGGGACGAATAATAACAAAAATCATGTTGCTTAAATAATCATATGTATGTGTAGATTTGGTGGCTAGTCCTTAGAATGCGTTTTTCTACATCGAAAAGATTCGTTGAATTTTTAATACAAGTTGTTATTGTACAATTTAGAACTGAAATATTTAAAAATTCCTACAATTCCTTTCACAAAATGAAGGTGTAATAAACCAATTGAGAAAGTGCGGCAGTTTATAGCTACTTGAAATGTAATTAGTTTAAATCGGATAATTTCCCGAAAAAATATGGCACCACAGTGTTAAAATAATTGCTGTTCACACGACATATTGATGCCTCGATGTACATACAGACATGTAAATGCTCAAATAGTTTGCTCAACTTCTTACTTATTTTTTATTTACCTCCTCGTTCACACCTTTTATATTTTTACTTTGTTCACTCCCACCTTTTATATTTATTTGTTCACTTTTAATCTAAATTTTATTTTAAAGCTTTTATCATCATAAACGCCCTTACGTACATATGTATAATGGTATTGCGTTTGTTTGTTTTTTGCTTTCGGACAAGCCAACGATAAACTGCGATTAGAAGCAGATAATACAGCAATTTCGTCGTGATTTGCAAGCAGATTCAAAACGATTCGAATAAATTCAAACAGAGTGTATTGTTCGCATTCAATATCGTGTATGGTTATAAAATAAGCACGTTGGTGTTAACCATGACTGGTGTAAAACATAAATAGGGGAGCAAAACACCTATTTTAAGCCTCCGTGTGAACACAGTATTTGCTCACTACATATTTTTGCAACTAGAGCTATCCCTGGATTACTTTTGAGTTAGAACAGGCTCTCTTCCATTGTCTAAAATGAATCTAAAAAATATTTTTAAATCGAAAAATAAAAAAAAAATTCTTTTTTGGTTTTTCTTTGAAATTGCTCTGCTCGCACAGGAAGGAAGAATTTTTTTTATTTATATTCACTTGTTTGTAATAATTAAATATTTTAAATTATTATTTCATTATACTTATAAAAACGAAGAAGTTTATTTTTTTATTTAATTTAATTAATTATTTTTATTTATATATTAAATTAATATTTATCACTTGCACTGTATTTTCTTCATTGCGGAATCGAACCCGGGACGACGTTTGGTATAACACACACGCTTCCACCCTACCCATCACGCCATTTACCTATTTGATTGTGAATGAACGATTCACTGGATTAAGTTGAAATTGGTGGTGAATAAACCTTGTTCATTACACCTCCCCAAAGTAGGCAATATATATCGTTGAATAATAAATTGGTTTATGAATGTGCTATTTTTCACCGCATTGCATTCAGACAAAAACCAATAAATTCTTTAATTCTGTTTGTTTTGTAATTTTTTTATTCATATAAAATTTTTGTAATTCTCCTCATTTTTGGTGATAGATTAAACACATTTAACGTCGCTAAAAAAAAACAAAGCCTTGCACAATTGCAGCCATTTAATATTAAAAAAACAGAAACGGAAACTAAAGATTTTTTTTGGTTTGAAATAATAATAATAAAAAAACGAAATATAAGTACTCAATTTTTATTTTTGGGAATTTTCTTTTTGTAAATTTTTTATTGATAAATACTGAAAAAAATTTTTAATTTCATTAATTGACAATTTTTGTTTATTCCATTCATTTAAATTGTTAATTGTTGAACTTAAAATTATTTATAAATAATTAATAGAAATATTGGATGTACTAATTTTTTTAGTTTCTTTCTTTTATAAAACAAACAGTACTACAAAATTCTTCATAAACAAATAGAAATATTGAGTTCTGCATAATATATGCAAATTGTTAGCAATTCGTTACAAATTGTTTTAGAGAAATATTGATGGTAAAAGGAAAGCTTTTTTATCGCAGTTGATTTTAGTTTTCTGATGTCAGAAAACCAGCTCGAATATAAATTATTTTTCCGGTTGTAAGCGTGCATTTATCATATGTAGCGGAAGAAGGAGAAATTATATTATTATTATTTTTTAATATTACAAATAATAATTGCAAATATTTTGGCCGGGTTATGACTAGTTACTACTTATTCTGTTTATCAAACAAAATCGTAATACATTTTAAAATTCGAGACTTTATATAAAAATTTTTCGTGTTGTTACAAAATTAATCACAGTTAATCATACTTTCACTTATAATAAAAAATCATAAATGTATTTTAATCTCATAAATTTAAATTCGTTTACATTGTATGTATTCATCAAATTAGTTGGCTTTGGAATATATTGAATTTAAACCAGTTGGCTCTTTGAGCAACAGCAGAGTCTAGAGGGGCTGATTGGTCCGAATTTCAGTCTTTTAAGCAAGATATTTGAAAAAATTGTCCTCGCTGATCCCTAAGACTCCTCAATAGTACATCGTCCAAGTAGGAATTCTGCAACTTACTAGTTCTTGTGATGGCACATAGTTTTCTGGCCAACCCTCAAGTATTTGTAGCATGCAGGATACAATAGTATGTAATAACATGTGTCCAAGGCCTTATTAACACACTATAACGCTGATGCCTGTAAAAGATAACAATTGAATTATTTGAAGAAAACTTAAAAAACTTATATGAATATAGAAAAATAGCGCCACAACGTATGCCAATAGAAGAGCCAATTCTATTATTATATTTGTATAACATTTTTTACTTTCTGCAAATCACAAAGCTAAACAAAGCAATAAATTTAAAAGATAACTCGAAAATTTCTAACAAATCAAATGCATTTTAAATCCCTCTAAATGGCAAAATGACTTCAAATTAATGCCACCACAAGATTAAAAGGCTATAGCCAAATGAAAATGTTTGATCATTAATGGATGGTCTCCAAATAGTGTTCAGGTATGTAAATTTGTTTAGAAAATTTGCGAATATTAGGTTGTTTTTGTCATTAGAATGGCTTAAATATTATTTTTAAACAGAAAAAAAATTATTATGGAATTATTTGGATATTTCTACAAAGACTTGCGCGTTTAAAATTTGGGAAGAGTTTAACTAAAATTGTAGCAGAAGTATTTGGTATATACAAGAAGTATTTTTGTAAAATAAAAAACTTACTTATTCTGCAATATTCATGTTGTCCTCTCCAAAGTAGTGTGTTATCCAATCATCGAAGTACATCTAATAAGCACTTTTTGGTGTAGCCTTGAGTTCTTGCAGAAATTCATTGGTCTCTTCAGTTTTGGGAACAAGAAATGGTGGCAGGTGGCATAATCTCGTTAATGATGTGATGATAATGACTTTTTTTTAACAATGATGCGTGAGCAAAAGCGGAAAACCGTTGTTCACATCAATATTCCTCTAACCTCAATTCTTGTAATAAATAAACAACAACAAAAATTATACATACTTATTACGAAGCACGAGCGAATCAACATAAAATAAAAAAAGAGTCAACTGTAGATATCCCACGAAATCAAAAGGTTCCTTAGATGCGAAAATTAATTTCATTACATTCCTTGGATTTTGATAATTGTATGATCTTTATTGAAATTTTAATTAAACCTGATCAGGTTCAAGTCCTGAGCTGGTCAATTCAGATTATTAATTGATTATTATCATTTTTGTTTGATATACATATTAAGACTAGAAAATATTTCGCTTTTGCATTTTTTACTGCTCTAATGTTCCAAATCAATATCCGATTTCTTAGTTTTTAATAATATCGATTAAGTCTTACATCAATTAGTTGTTGTTGAATATGTAAGTTATTATTATTATGTACTATAATTATTAAATTATATAAAAATTGCATTGTTGAACATTAAGTAAATTTTTTTTTTATATAAAACGCAAACAACTAATTTCAGCCCGTCTTTGAGCAATTTGTTTCTACAATAAATTGAAATATAAATTCTGTTTCAAATTAGTGCAAAAATGACAATAACACGAAATTGAATTTTTCTAGTTAAAATCTCGTCAGATTCCACCATTATTAGAGAACTATATATGTTTACACGTTTTCTTTGCCATCATATACCTCATTAGTACCTGAGTCAATCTCCCCATCTTCTATTTGAACTAATTTTTTAATACGCGAAGTTTTTGTTCTTCATCAGTTCTGTTTTTTTATAGTGGTGAACGAAGTTTATATACTCTTCTAAGGCTTTAATATAAGTAGTATCACATTAAAAGAGTCTTTTGTGGACTAATTCTTTATTTTTACCAGATAAGAAACTGTAGGAGATAAACGTTATAATTTCTTGCATTATACAGTTATTTAATTTCCATGAAACTCACACTGAGTGCTGCCGCTTAGAATGTGTATATACATACATACATATGCCGGGTCCTGCACGTGTTAACCAATGAACTTATTTTTCCTGATGGATTCGAGTTCAAATCTCATCAGACTCCATTAGACAATGATGTTTTTTTTAAATTTTAAATTTGTTTTATGATTAGAAATCACCGAATAATTTGAAGAAGATTAGGCATAACTTTAAAAATTCTGATGGGAATTCCTCATATTATTCTCCCAGTGAATGCTAGTTTGAATATTCATGATGTTTGAACTAAAGCTGCCCAAGTGGTTGTCTAGAGGGCTGATGACGTCTGCATGTTCGCCCACCTTATAGACAAATTTACTAATCATGAAAAACAATAAAAAGTTTAGAATAAAATATCATTCTCCAATGGAGTCTAATGAGATTTGAACTCGAGACCATAAATTAAATTCATTGATTATCAAGTATGTGCAGTACAAATAAGACCACTCCTTAACTCCTTAACTCTTTGTTTTTACAATAAATTCAAGCCAATTACAGTAGAGGCTCGAAAAAGTTAAGTAGTTTGTTGTGGGGGTGCTTAACTTTTCCGAATTCTTAACTTTTCCGTGATATGAAAAATGTATGTGTTTATACGTGTATTTATTCATTGTATATATATTATTAATGTGTATTTAATACACATGTATATATGTATGTATGCAAATGTATTAATTTTTAGCTTTTAAAATAGGACCACTTAGTGGACAGCTTCTTTCACGTTGATATAAGAATCATTTGTACAGCTCCTTCTCCAAATCCACGAATTCTGCCTTATGTAAAGACATTCTCTTAATTTCGTCACATGTACCTGACACTGCAGCTGGTTGCTTTGTTTCTTTTAATTTTAGAAATTGAAGATTCAGAATCATGAAAATTTATGGCCAATCGATTAGCCAAAACGCATTCATCTAATTTTTTTAAAATCTTGAATTTTTCGGTAACTGATAACCTTTTTTGCTTACGTGCTGCTGACATTGTTACGATCAAAAGAAAACTAATAACTGATGCAAAAATAGTATGAAACATTACGTACGAATGTAATAAATTTTATAACAGTAAATGACGATTGGATATGTGTTGAATTTTTTTATGCTTCCCATGTACTTATATAGTACTACATACATATGTATGTATATTAATGCGACAATCGACATACATATAAGAATTCAAAATGATGTTAAAAATAGAAAAATTAAATAAAAACAAAAATTATTCAAAAAAGTTAAGAAGCACTTAACTTTTTAGAGTTCCGTATGGTGACAGAAAGCTGCTTAACTTTTCCGTATTCTTAACTTTTGTGCGTCTTAACTTTTATGAGCCTCCACTGTATTACAATTATACCAGGACGCAAGAGATAATCGCTACGCCATCGTCATCAGCGTTCGTGTGTCTTTTTTATAAATTACACGGCTGCTAGTATTTGCGAATAGGATTAGAGCCTCCTAAGGCCTGGTTATCGGTATTGGCTAAAATTTGTACTTTTCTACTCCTCTAAAATTATGTACTTCGAAATTCTAAATAGATGGCATTTAGAAATATGTACACATTTGTACTTGCATTAAAAATAACATTAAATTAATGACTTTAAATTAATTAATAAAAACCTTCAATGGAGTGACATTTTTCTAGTGTAACAAATAATTAGTTATTAGCAAATATTATTATTTATAAAAGCCTTATCTTCCCTAATATATTTTTTGATAATATTTTTTCATACAATTTTATTTCAATCCAATGGACAACGCAGAATTGCTTATTTTTGCAATGTCCCTGAAATGACGACTTATTAAGTGTCTCTCTTTTTGGTATTTGATTTGTAACATTTCAACTCATTTGTTTAATTATGGACTCTCGATTGATACACCAGCAGACAAATCGTAAACAAATTCCAGCCTTTTTGCCTTCTCATGTACCGGCAAATTGCATTTTGAAAGAGTTCATTGTATTGAGTTCATTTGAGTAAAGCACTAAGAAATATTTATATAAATAAATATTTGTAAGCATATATATATATATATATATATATATATATATATATATATATATATATATATATATATATATATATATATATATATAGGCATATATATATATATATATATATATATATATATATATATATATATATATATATATATATATATAGGCATATATATATATATAGGCATATATATATATATATATATATATATATATATATATATATATATATATATATATATATATATATATATATATAGGCATATATATATATATATATATATATATATATATATATATATATATATATATATATATATATATATATATATATATATGAGTGTGTGCATGTGTATAGGTTTTCTTTATTGTATGCAAGAACAAATAAAACTATTAAATTTATTGATGTTTTTTATACACCTCTGATTAGTTCATTTTTATTGCACTTATTTAAGCTCAATAAATCGTTGTCAAAAAGATATTTTTCAATTGCTAAATGTCATTTTTGCCAATATTTAATACCGATTGTAAAAGTTCTAATGTAAACTAATAAATGGTTCTGACAAACTTATAAGTACTTTTTTACAATTTACAGTCTCAGTTCCCTGGCCCACGATGTCGAAAGAATTTTTTCTTTGTACAATTACATTGGAAACGAAAACAATTTTTTAGTGTATTTTAGCAAAAGTTTATTATTGTTTACCAAATGAACATATTTTATCTTGGTGGCCCGAGTTCAAATCTCATCAACCTCCATTGGAGAATGATGTTTATTTATTTTTTTAATGTGTTTCATGATTAGAAATAAGTAATGAAGAATAAAAGTTAATCATATTTTAAATAGTAATGCGGTTGGAAAAAATGCCCAATTGATAGACTCGGGTGCTGATGAGGTGCGTGGCGGCACCGAAAACGTACCGTTGTTCCCCCAGCTTGTAGTCAAATTTACTTTTCTTGGCATTTCTAATCATGAAACATTAAAAAATAATGAAAATAATAAAGTTTAATGAGATTTGGACTCGAGCCCCCCAAGAACAAAATTTCAAAAAAGTTCAAAAACAATTTTTTTGTTTAATGCAATTGTACTAACGAAAATATTCTTTCGACATCGTGGGCCATGCAGTTAATTTTTTAGAAGAACTTAGTATTTTCCCTAAACCAAAGGAAAATAATATTTCAAAAAGCACAGAAATTTAGAATAAGTATTATGATACACACGTTTAAGGCTTGTATTTGACCATGGAAGATAAAGGAATTTTAAAACGATACTTGACATTTCTTCAAGCCAACAATTTCCACCAGCATCCCTGCAGTATCTTAATTTATCCATTGTATGTATTGTTTAAATTTTTCTATAAAATGTCTTCTTTTTAAGATCTCAAAATCTTTCATATTATGTGGAAGCCTAAAAGGAATTAGTTTATTCTATGTGCATTTTTAATGATTTTTAATTTTTTCACCTTCGTTTTAATTGATTAATTAATCTCATAACGAATTTAATGCAATAATTTCTAACATTAATTTCTTTGAAGTTTTTTAATACTGAAGTTTTAAATTTTCCTATACATGACTCGACTTCATGGCCCAAACAATGGGTAAAAGATTTGTAATCTTAAAGTTATTTGAGAAAACGTTTATATTAGCGCTGTTAATAACCTTTCTATTTATTAATTAAGTTATTTCTCTCAAAAGGCACGCTGGATAGTTTTGGTTAATTTGAAACACTACATTTACAAATTGTGCTTCGTATAGAATGGATTTTTAAAAGTACAGTGGAGCTCTGTTATAATGAACTTCGCGTGATAGAGCAATTTTGTTTGCTACAAACGAAGTTTGTGATAACCGGAGTAAATATTCTTTTCTTCCAATTAATAAAACAAGAACATTGAAATTGATTACATTTATTTCTTATTTGCATACAGCACGTTACATATCTGTTTACAAATCTGATTTATTTCCAATTACTTTCGTTTTGCCTAATAATGGTAGAATTTATTTTAACGGCTTAGGAAATTTGCCAACTTGCATTTTTGTATTGAATACTTTAAAAAGAGTTCGTTATAAGCGAAACTTCACCATAACCGAAATTCTTTATAAATGCTTGTTATAACTAGTGTATGTTATAAACGAACTCCACTGTATGAAATAAAGGTGATCTGTTCAGCGTAATAGCAATTACATTATATTATATTTCAAATTTTTTTTCATTTCGTTGTGTAACGAGCTCCCTCATTCCATTGTAATAAAATTCTCGATACTGTATATTCTACAACCAACTACCTTGTATCGGATATTTTGATAAAATTTTTTAAGTATTTGGCATTGAAAATAAATACATACTAAAATTGAATTTTTATAAGTAATTTTTAGAAACATTTTCGTTTAAGCCATCAAATAAAGTAAAATACCCGACTAGGGATTCATGAAAACCAGTTGTAAAAAAGCAAGATATTGTAAAAAGTTAACAAAAAATAAGACGTAACGTGTTAAAAATGGTTTCAAAAATTTGAAAAATGCTTGCAGGTACTAGACCAACTGTTTGGTTGCTAAATGAGTTAAAAATTTGCTAAGTCTAGCGCAATATATGCTAAATTGGCAACAATGCAGATAAAACTTTGCACACAAAATGTGAAAGACTTTACGCCGCTTGTGAAACCTACAGGCCCCAACAGGTTTCAGATGTAAATTTACACTTACAAAAGTTTTAAGCTGTATTCTTTCATTATTTTAAATAAAGATTTGGTGTTTCTGAAAAAACAAACAAAAAGCACCGCGCGACAAGGAGTTCCAAATTTTCCAATTCGAAAACTGTAAAAAGCACTAAAAATAATTCTAAACACTGTTATCCAGTTCCGAGCTCTTTCAAATTTTTGCAAAGAGTTCCTAATTTAGAAATTTATTTTCACATTTTAAAGAATATTTCAAATATTTCCAAGACGTAAAGTTTGTTGGTTAATGTGATTTTAGTTATTAGTTTTAGTATTTCTCAACAAAAAAATTGTTTTTATTACAGGGAAAAACAATATTTAGAGTGCAAATCCATTACGTCCATATGTATTTATATGTACGTATCTATATACAAAAGTGCAATAAAATAATAAAAATGCAATAACGTGTAAGTGCAGTAAAATCTAACACTAAAAGAAATAACATTAGTGCAGCTCATCAACTAATGAGTTGAATATGCAACAAACTGTATGACTATTAACAGTATCAACTTTTGTTTTTTCTGATAATATTAAGATTTATTTTTTACTTCTTTTTGTTTAGAACGATTTTTTTCTCACGACCAGCAAATATTTTCTGTGTGAAAATTATGTATGCAAAACGTGTCACTTAATTACCAATAACCATTACAAGTGTCTCTTTAATACAAATGGAATAAAAATCTGGACTAATATTTACTTTTCCATTAAAAAAACAGGTTTAGAAAAACAAGAGGATAATGCCTGCCACCTAAAGTGGCAAAAATCCGAAATAGAAACAAACGAATGTAAATAAAATCAAAAAACAAAACAAAGAACAACAAAAACAAATCAAAATTAAACTAAATTTGTTGCATAAACAATCAAAATAACAAGAGTAAAGGAAATCAAAAGGATGCAAACAAGCAACAGTAGTGGTTAACAAGGAAACAAATATTGATGTTTGTGTATGGCTGTGTGTGTGTGTGTATAAACTACACATAAAGACTGGTGGTTTACTCTTCTTTCTTCTTTTTTTTTTTTGTTGCTGGCATCTGTATACAAATGGGTATGCGTGTGTGTGTTGCATATTTGTGCGGCAAGCAACACTTTTGATAGATTAGTAACGTAAACGAAAAAGGCACACACAATTTCGAACGACACGTGACCTAAAACAAACTCGAAATAGAAAGAAAATGAACAACAGTCGCGGCATCTAAATATCACTTTACACTCAACATAAATAATCGGTCGAAAATTCATTTCATGCATATTTACTGTCGTATGAAAAATATTTTTGTTCTATAAAGGGAATTCACCCATTCGGTCTAAACGAAATTTTTGTTGTTGTTCCGTATTAAATTTACTCTATTTCTCAAAATAGAGACGTCAAACTACATATAAAAAAATCGTTGGGAACGTTCAGAACGAATGGGTGAGTTCACCTTAAGAGACTCGTTAAATTAATTGTTATAAACAATTTTGTCTTACAAAGCTTTTATAAATTAAAACTAGTTTTATGAATATGGTAGTATCAATGTATTTGTAATATATAAATAGATTGATCAAAAGTAGTGAAAAAGTATCGAAAGCGCGATCCAAGAAGAGAGAAAAAATATCTACTTTCCCTCCCAAAATTATTAAAATGCACAATAATTTATTTGCATAGTAAAAAAATCAAAAGAAAAAAATGTTTCATTTTAAGCTTCTGCAAAAGCTTAAAGAGTACCCACACCCCTCTGTTAGACTGTATATTGGCCTTTAGAAAAAATCAGTTTCTCTTAGTACAGGAGTTGGTCGTTTTATATTACTTCCCTCCCAGGCATTTGTGGTGGCTTGAGCAGAGTGCAAGTGATATTTATAATTTTTTTCCTCAAAGTGAAACCTATTAAAACAATATTGAAATAACAGTGAATAATGCACGTTGCCCCTCAAACTTTCTTAATACAATAACCTGCAAGGAATTCCTATTATTATAAAAGAACTTTAATATATCAGCCAAGCACATCTATTCATCATATCTATTCTTATATATTCACAAAATAAACATTAATTTAAAAAAATCTGGAACATTTTCTTATAAAAACAATCGCTCATATCGCGACTTCCATTGAAAATCGTCTTTTTTTCGGAGGAATATAAAATTGGGAGGAAATATCTGCCAATTATTAACCGTAAAGGCGTAAATGTATTCAAATATTGCTCGTAATGTTTTGCATTATTGGACAAGTAATTAAATGTATATTTTTCTGATCTCCCAGATGAATGTAATATTATGTAAAGACACATTCATACATTTAACATTAATTGAGGAATGACGATTTTTTAAATCTTTACAATGGAATATAATTTTCCATAACAGCTGACCTGCCGGCTGCAAGTCTAACAGCGAAAACGGAATATACAGTGATTAAACTAGTTGAATTGCATTGGTTTTTAATGATTTTTTTTTTTTAATGATTAGAAAGGCCAGGAAAAGTAAACTTGCTAGTAATCAATGCGCACGTTTCCGTCTCACACCTCATCAGTCCCACTTTGGCAGATCTTTTTCAACACCACTGCTATTTAAACTAACATTCATTTCAAAAAAAGGAAAAGCTTGAGCCCCTTTAAAAATATTCATTTGGTATTATCGATACGTTTCAACTAGAAATACGACTTTAGCTTGGTGGAATTTAAATAATTGAAAAGTACAATAATAACAACATTATCTCCTGTAATTTCTTATCGAGTGCCAATAACCAACTGGTAAATAAGAGACGCTTTGATGTAATAATAATTGAAAAATATAAAAAACAAAAAATATAGAGGAAAATTTGCAGAGTATAAAGACTTTGCTCACAACTAAATAAATTTGATAGATGTAAGTTAATGTTAGTTTAAATAGTGGTTAGAATTGGCTGTTGATGAGTTATGTGGCGATACCGAAAATATGGCGTCTGGTGAGGTTTGAACTCGAGCCCACAAAAATTATGTTCAAAAAGGCTTTTTTATCACAAGAATTTAGTTTAAAAATCTCTCTTAGATATTGAATTGAAATTTAAATTAAATAAATTTTTATTTTAATTGTATTTGAAATTAGCCTTAAATTCAATATAAAAAAAATAATAAGATCCAAAGTAAAAGGATTTTCTATTTTAGAAAAACTTCTTTCTTAGGTCTAATATCTTCCTATCTTTCAGCATTTTAACATTTGAAAAAGTTAAAGTCTGCAAAAAAGCATCAATATCCACTTCCGGCAACAGACGCTATATGAGCCACTGCGTAAAAAAAATATGTAGTTTAATAAAGGAAACATTTGACGAATGATTATTTTTACGAAATCAATCAATATTTATTGTTAACAATCATTCTTTACGATTTAAGAAATAAATAATATCTAGCTTAATGGAAAATTACCATTGATTTACGCCTAATCAAGGCAATTGCTTGTATGGTTTATGAAGCAATAATATATTATATGACGGTGTTATATGACTTTGTCTGGAAACTGAACATGCTAGTCTAGTTATTATTTTTGTTAGACTTTTTAACAATTAACAGGTAACTTGAGCCACAAAGTTATCGTGATGAAGAGCAGATCTGATCTATATTTCGGCTGTTGATATTTCAACAAAAAAATTTTACGTTTTGTTTGGACGAAAAATTCTAGTGGAATTGACCTGATAAATGTGTATATCCATTTTAATTATATATTCCTATTTGAATTTGTCTAAAAGTAATTTTCAGCATCATGTTGATAACAACGTTACATTTTTCAATGCAAAAGTCGCGTCAATACCTTAATTGTATTTTAACATTTAGCCTTACAACAAATAAACTATGTATTGCTATAAAAATATTTCAAAAAATTAATGCAAAAAAATTTCTATTCTGAAAACTTCCAAATACTAAAATTTTTATTTGATTGTATTTGCAACATTCATTAATTTAATTTACTTACAATTTTCTTTGGGTGTATTTTCAAATTCGTTCCTATATACAAGTTCTACACGGGTTAATTCCTGTCACATTCGTTTCCATTTAACGTTTTTGTGATGACACACACTTAGATGATTTGCCACTGCTATTATTCGAAATTGATTTCTCATACAACAACTAAAAGCACACAATCGCTTTCATATGACAGCAGAAAAAAAGGATACAAAAACTTCGTATCATGAACCAAACTTTTTCTCATTCATCAGCGAAACTAACATGAAATGAAAATATTTGCACATCAATGCACACGACTCGCGCCCCTTTTTGTGAGTCTTTGCGATACAAATGCACACAGCATACGGCGTCTGTATTTGTTTAATCGAATAATTTGAAGACAAGCAAAGGCAGAGAATTTTTGTTGCAAAAAACGGAAGAAAGGAGGCAAGAGAAATGAAACAACACATACGAAACATACGACAGATAGATAGCACGTGCCTTAAGGGGCGCAATGGGAAGGTGTGATGAATTTTTGTGGAAGAAATGTTTCCGTTTGTCATCGAACCAAAAATAAAGCACTTGCCAAATGGCAGTAGGAAAAAGTGGTCACGTGGCCACAGTGATGATGTCTCAGTGATTCAATCATGTAATCGGTATTGAAATGTCAGTATGGGTTTAATAAGGCGGAAAATTGAAAGAGAATGGAGTTAAGAGTGGACGAGTATATACTTCATATGCTACTCCATGATGTTTTTTACTATTGGCTTTGTGTATTGGAGTTGTAACAAGTGAAGTTGGAATGGAATAAAAAAAAACTTTATTTCAAATACTAATATATGTATAATGTTTTGTCAAAAAACTGACGAAGGGAATTTTGTGTAATTAGCAGTGCTGGGAATTTGGGAATCAGGCGAAGCAATTATTCAAGATACATGCATACGAATGCAAGTGTACGCTTTCAATATGTTTGTTGTCGCTTCCATTTGGTCCTGTTTTTGTTTTCTTCAATTAAGTAATTTACTAGTTCATTCATTTTTTTTTTAATTTTTGTCACGAAACACAAACAATTGAAATCGGCATCACTGGCATTGTTGCTCGCCGCCTTAGCAAATATTGGTGTGTCCTGTGAGCCATTGAAGTGTTACGTTTACATACTTCCTTAATGTCATTTTGGAAACCATTCTGTTTCCGTAACTGATGAAGTGAAAATCAAATAAACTGTTTGTTGTAAGACGAATGCGACAGTGAATTTTTTGAAACAACAACCATAGAAATTAATGTTAATCCTCTTAAAAGGTTCTTTAATCTGTGGCTGTGGTGATTGAATTTATATTTCTATTTTGCTTTTTTAATTGGAAACAAGACTTTTGTTACTCATTTAGACTTAGGAATAAGGTCACGAGCAAAAAAAAAAATACATGCAATAATTTTAAAAAACATCTTGGATTTTAGACGTAAACATGATTCAAGATTGCAAATACATCAAGTCTTGACATGGTCCACAGAATGGGAAGCGAAAATTCTTTATCTTGAGTAGAATTCGGGAATTACGTGGCAGGAAAATTAATTAAAATTTTAATATTTTATCTACTGTCAAATTCTAGGACATTTTGTATGATGGAGTTATATGGTTTCAGGTCCACAGCCAGTACATACCCTATTAAGCAATATTAGGGTCATGGGAAAGCCAACAAGAGAGTATATTAATCAAGGCTACTATACACTTTGATCTTGACCAAATCTGCATTTATTTTAGAACATGGACGCAATGCAGCAATACCCACAGTAATTTAAAAGCCACAGACATAAAAATCAATACACTTCTGATAGCAGGAATCCACTTGTTCTGTATTTCCTTAAAAAAGGGGAATACGTTTTCTATGTTAAAGGTAGAGGTATCACCTTACAACAGATAGGCTAAATGAGTTTGCTTGCCCTAGAAAAGGTGTGTTTATAAACTCGTTTATATAATCATTTATTCATGCACATTGCGCATAGTATACCTGAAATGCTGCTTAGGACTTCTGTCTTAAATTTCAAGTTCCACATATGGATGTGTGAAATAAGGGAAAACTGCTTATTGTTGGACTTTATAGACTTTGTCGTGTTTTCAGCGTTCAAACTCGAAAAATTTAATTTTCTACGAATTTGATTTTATAATAGTGAAGTATATTATTTTCTTTTGGGTGCCTAATAATGGAGTAATAAACATATTATTTTACTTTTCGACAGGTAACCAATCCAATTTAATATGCTATTTACGATTACGACAATAAAATGCTGAAGTTCATTTAAGCATACAAAGAAAAAGTTAATATTTGTATTTATTTTTACACTTTAATAGCGAAAGAGTTTTTAGTATAGAATGGATGCAGCTGTTTGCTGTGGGCAGATTAATGTACAATAATCCAGCAAAATAAGAACTGTCAAAGAAGTAAATAAACGAACGAAATAGACGAACTTCTGATACGATTGTAGTGGAAATTTGTATCGTCATTACAATGTTGCCTCTTTTTTGTATCCTGTTTATTCAGTCTGAAGTCATCTTCAAGATGTTATGAAAAAGAAACATTTTGAACGTACTTCAAATGTTAAGAAAGTAAGCAGTTCTATAACAAAAAAAGCCTGAGGACCATAATGGAGATATTTCGGCCAGGTATATGTACCTAACGACGATGTACTTCCTATCTGTGACGAAGATCCAATGAACGTTGAAGTACGGAGAAGAAAATGGCGCTGGATTGGCCACATCCTCAGAAGAGAAAATTCAGACATCGCTAAAGAAAGTCTTTAATGGAAACCACAGAGCACGAGAAGTAGAGGGCGGTACAGGACAACTTGGCGCAGATCAACTGAGGCTGAAATGTATTCCAATGGATTGTCTTGGCTACAAATAAGACATCTGACGCAGGATAGGACCAGCTGGAGAAAATTCATACACACAATTTAAATATACATGTAGGACATAAAATGTACTCTTTTTCTGTGTGCTAGAAGCTACAATTGGAGCAATGAAGTTCTTATATTATGTATATATTATATTTATTCATAACTGGGAGCACAGGGCTCCCCAGAGGAGCATAGAGCTCCAAATGTTATTTTTCCGAAATAATAAATTTTTTTAGCTTTTTTTTCAACTTGGAAATATTATTCCATCATTGACATGTGCAATATTTACCATCTCAACTACCGCAGCATATAAGACAGTAACGTCACAAAGTTAATGAGTACAACGAGTGGCTGTGAGAGAAAAATGAGACCCATTACAAAAGAGCTTCCAAAAAATTCAATGAAAATGCACAAATGCACATATTTTGATGCAGAAAAAATATAAATTCATATTCTTTCCACGCTTCTCATTAAATATTCTATTTTCCCAAATGCCTTTATTTGAAGCAAAAAATATCGTCAACACATTTCGAAAGTTTTTTTTTTCTGTGGAAAATTATTTCAAAATAAATAATAAATAAACTATTTGCTATTAAAAATAGAACTGTTGAGAGGATTAAAACTTGCCAACAGCCACAATTAAAGTTTTCTTCTTTAATCCCAAAGAAGGAAAATTTTAAATATGTATGTACCCTTTGACCCTTGACAGAAAGCAAATGTAAACATTTAAAAATTAAAACTTTTGTTAAATCCGAAACCACAGCTTAACGTTTACAATAAACTAAGAATTTACAAAGTAGTTCTTAAGCCAGTTTCGAGGTACGATGTTTAAATTTGGCGTACAACAGGTAAATACAATAGCGAAATATTTGAAAGATACCAATGCAAAACTCTAAAAGCGATCCTAAATGATCGATGGATGGTATGTCAGAAATATCGTTATGAGAAGAGATGTATGTCATGATCAAAGCAGTTAGGGAGGTGATTAGTTATTTCAGTGAACGATATCTGTAAATGCTTAGCGGTCATGTAGACTCTGTAGATTGAACAGTATCAATGAAACCATTCGATTAGAACGCAATCACTTATTAGGTCTTCCATTTCGAAAATGATAATAGACAAAAAACATTGGAAATATGTAAATATTGTATAATTGCAAAAAAAAATTAATTTAAATCCTTTGTAAATTATGTAACCCGTTGGTGTAACATAATGCCTGTGATGTAAGAAATTAATAAATTCGCTTATAATCCTGCATAGGGAAAAAGCAAATTAAGAAACAATTAAAGAAGTAAAAAATAAAATAGAATTCCTAAGAAAAATCCACTAACAGACAATTTTGTAACAATGAAAATGTCATTCGTCAAAAATGACTTCGATTTTTCTTCACTGGGAATATTTCGCAAATTATTCGAAGAGTTTAGCCTTTAAAATAATGTTTGCGAAATGATGCAGCTTCGCTTCGGTATTGGCTCCGTATTGAATGACAACTGCAACGCAACTGATTTGACAGTTGCCAAAAATTATAACGATATTGCAGATTGCAACTGGCAATTGAAAGCTGTAAATTTCATTGGCTCATTTAAACTTTTCAGCCAACTAAAAAGTTTTGTTTGTCGACTTTCAGTCGTACTGAGATTCAGTTGCCATCTGAAATAGAGCCATAAATATATATGACAATCTTTATGGCTTTTTTATATTTCTTAATTATGCTTGGAAAGATAATGTATGATTATAGTATTATCTTTTATGTTTTAAAAAGAATTTGATCTACAAACATTTATTTTACGCATTGGCCTTGATGTTTCATTCTAAACACAACTTGTGATGAAATTTTATGAAATTTCCAATTAGTATTTAAATAAAAATATTTAATAACTTTATTTAAATTGCAATTTATAAGCACATAATGTAATTTGATAAAATATAAAATTGCAATTTCAGTTGTGTTTTTACAATAGAAACCTTATGGAAAATAGAAATTAGTATTTATATAAAATGTAAATATTTATATAAAATGTACTTTGAATATTTTGTAATATAATTTTATATAAAAACGTATAATCAAAAATAATATTGTACTATTTTTTGGTGTAAAAAGTTCCCCAATTTTTGGGATTTTAATTTTCAAATAAACAATAAAATTTTGCCCTTAAAACTGCAATAGAAATGGATGACATATTGATTGTTTTAGCAGGCGAAATACAATTTTTACGTCTCTATGAATAACGGTTAAGCTCTGGTTTCAATTTTTGATTTCCAAAACTTTTTAAATTAAATTCAGTCAAATAATAAATATTTATTTGTTTTTCGTTTTAAACTTATCTATATGTCTATATGTATTTCGGTGATAGTCTTACCAGACCACCAGTAGAGCTCTTACCATATTTGAAAAAGTTTAAATTTTATGTTTATCTAAAAATTCTTAATTAATAATGGATAGTTTAGTGCTTGATCAACAGTACAGTAAATATTCATTGACTGAGTAGTTAAATATCATATTGTCCTATAAAAAGTATGCATTATTTACAGGAGATATTTGCAAATATAAACATGCATTCGACTTTTTAAGCTTTTCAAAATATGGGGCAAACGTCAACTGATGAGCTGAGCTGACATAATGAATAAATAAATTTTGAAATTGAGAAAATAATATTTTTTTTTTACAAAATAGAAGATTTGTTAGCAAACTAAACAGAAGCTTGCTTTATATCAAAGCTTTTTAGAATTAAAAGTGTATAAATAACAAGAGCCTTTCTCGAAAAATCTTATTAATTTTTTTATTATCAGTTTCTAAATTATGAATTCAAAACCATATACTACGTAAGAATTTAAATTCTCTTAATTTTATTAGGTAATTCTAGCGTATTAAAAAAAAAGGCTAAGCCAAAATATATAATTCTAGCAAAAAATTTATTGTTTGTTGTAGGTTCAGCTGTTCACATATCAATATTTCATTGGTGCTAACCAAATTATCAGTAAACTTTTATCCGGTTTGAAACCATTCAGTCTCGTGTGTTTATATAAATTGTATGTTGTTGTGATTATACATATATTTTGTGATTTTCATATATGATTGAATTCTCATATTGTACATGTTGGTTTTTCTATAAATATACAATGTTGAACACTTATAAGCCGGTTAAAGTTCACTGATGGTTTGGTCAGCACCAATGAAATATCGACACATTGATAGCTGACCCACCAACGAACAATATTTTTTTTTAAACTTTAATACGATTAGTTCGGGGAGAATATCCGAAATAATAAATTTCAATATGAAGTTATAAATCTAATATTGTAAAATCAATTATTTGAAACAACAAGGTTTCTTCGAAATTAATTTTATTTAAACAGTTGAAATTAAACTTAAATGTTTGAATTAATGCAGTAGTAATATTAGTTGAGGAATCTTCAAAAGCTTAAGCAAATGTACATACCGTACAAAGTTCTTCCGAATTTCAGGAAGAATTCAGTACTGGGCTTTAATTTATGATAGAGTTTGGTGCGAAAGAGTTTTTGTCTCTCCTATGGACACTTAAAAATATAAACGTCTTAAAATCTACTTACATACACGGAAGTTTAAATGAAGTTACAAGTTCAAAAAAATCTCATCATACCATATCGCTACCATTACATACTTCGCGATCGATCCCACTGTAAATTTCTTATATGGAATTATTAAAACGAAACATTCCCGTAATTGTGATTTTATTTCTTTATGTTTTAATTAACTTCTCTTTCTTATTTGTCCTTGTTTTTCGTCGTAAAATTTTATATAAGTTCAGTGTAAACAAATATAAGAAAATGCAAAGAAAAAAATATCAACCGTAAGTTTTATGAACAGTGTTTGCCAATTTTATGACCCTTGCGATAAGAAATGAAAACAGTGGGGCGAAGCATATACATACATTTCCTCCAACCGAACAAAAGTTATCAATAGTTGTGTCATTTTCTTGTCCACAGTATATGAGACATATGGATTCTGTTGCAAAATCAAACATTGAGAACAGCTTTACGAGTATAAACCTACAACGTTTACAGCATTTTACTGCTATTTCTCCCTTCATGAGTTTTTTCGTAAAATTTTGCAGCATGAAACTTTTTTTTTATATATAAGGCATGATGAAACATGTGATATAAAAGTATTTGTAACAATTTCGTTAAATTACGTATGTTGCCATTTTCGTACAGAATATATAAATTAAATCAACAGGTTAAAGTGAAACTCACTTAATTTCAGAGATATAAGCGGCACTATGTGCTTTACTTTCGTATGAGATTAAGTCGGATGTTGTAGTGGACTGTTTTACATCTATTATTGAACTTGGCACACGCAACAAACTAACGCTCTGTTGGGCGCCTATTGGGTCAAAAGCGGAGCTAGGCGACATTTCGTTCGACTAAAGCCCCTCTTTGGCATAGTAAGACATTATGTTAGGAAAAAAGAGCAAATCATTGAGTGAAACGAAATTCGATCGCTACTGCCACCAGATGGGCTTCTTTCTTTCAATGAAAATATGCTCAAAATACTAACGGGGTTGTTTAGAGGCCATCAGTATATCGCAAACCTAGTTCAAAAGTGACTAAAAGCAAAATTTTCTTTTTTCAGTTTTATATACTTAAACTATGCACAATACTCTTGTTTATCTATAAGAACAATATCAGTGTATTTTGCTGTTGTTAACTGTTGGTATAACAATTACGTTTTTCTTTATGTTTTATATTTCAGTTTTTTTTTCGATTTCTCAAAAAATCAAATTTTGATTTAAGTCACTTTTGAACTAAGTGTGCGATATTATGATTAACTATGAGGACAACTAATATATAACATGTGAATTGTATCACCGGAGATACCGGAGCATTTCAAGCTCTTATATAAAAACTCATCAGGCATCTCGCAGGGTATTAACTGAATCTGAGTTGAATAAAAGATTATGCGGGTTGCTATGCGTTGGGTTTAAATAAATAATAATAATGATAATAATAATAACGATAGAAATTCAGGTTTTCTTCACATTTAAATTATATATAGACGGACTTTGAGCGGAAGTTTTTAAATTTTTATTGAGTTATTGGATCAAAGTTCAAATATTAACAATTTTAAATTTTCACAAGGGCTTAGTAAATGGTAAATGGCTGCTGAAAGTTGTAAATTATTGTCTATAATAATGACGAATATTTCAATATCTAGAATAAGAATCATATCCGTAGTTTACCCGAAGTTATGAAAAATAGTGTCGATATTAGAACTGCCCTTTAAAATTTTTGCCAAGTTCGTGACTATGTTTTATTAAGGAGGGATATGCTTAATAGTAGCGAAAATTAATTCTTGAACCACCTGTGTTGGTAGGCAAAGTTTAATTATACTATTTTTTTTAAGTGTGATAAGGTATCACACCTTTTATCTTTTAATTTATTTTAAAATTTGTATATGTATTTTAGGTCAGATGTAGATAATGTTTTATATGACAAAGTTTAATTAAGTGAAACTAAGTCGCTAAAACTTTGGTTTACAAATTCGTTATTTTGTTAATTGTGTAAAATTTCATTTCATTTTTTTTATATAAAAGTGGCATAAGTACAGGGTGGCACTGGCTATAACTTTCTTTGAGAGAACACAATTCCAAACCAACAAGTAAATTATTTTAGAGTAAATATTAAAAGATCATAGTTTCGTATCAGTCTGGTCGGTTATCTAATGTGTTGTTGACATAACCCAGGCAGCCGACTCGTCCATAAAATTTATTTATACAGGAATCACTAAAGAAATTTAGCGCTTTTCATATACATTTTGAAAATTGTTGGCTGTCTGAGTTATGGAAACCACACATAAATTTTAATAAAATGTGTGATGTCAATGTAAATCAAAATAACTTACATACATACATACATATTTTCATAATTTTTTTATTTGATTCATTCATATGAATACGACAATAAAAACACCTAAGTGCTGGTTATATATTTGCTAAACAGAAGCTTGAGTTTATAATGCCAAACGGCTTAGCAAGTTTTATACAATAAAACTTAAGCATTTAATTGCCGCAAATGTAGGAGTATATAAAGTTAAGATCTCTTGTAATACTGTTGTGTAAATTGGCATTATAATTAAGTTACTTGCTCAAAACTAAATGAAATACCGCCAGGTAGGCTAAATATTAATGAATGGCATTTAAATACTAATACGAGTGCTGATGTTTGTGTGGACACGGAATAAATTATACACGTACGACAACGATGGAGATGATCTTAAAAAAGGTGTGGGAATTTTTATAAGAGTAGTTGAATTATGATTTGTAAATTTAAATGCCACACAGGCCATTTCACACAGATTCAAATATTAAAGAAAACATTGTCGTATGAAAAAATAATATTTATTTAAGAGTATCACACAAGGGTGTATTTTATTTTTTGAATACCATGTTTTTAAAACGAACTGCAAGGACTGTTGCATTTTTCCTTAAACCTTAAAAAATAATATTGTGTGAAAAAAAACTACAAAAAACATTTTATTCTCTGCGGTCGGGTTCTGTAATATTATTTTCTAATTCTTTTTGTGTCAAATGTTATACAACATATTTAAAACGACTTGTGCCTTTTATTGTTTTATTAACAACATGTTTATTGTGATTTAATATTAATCTCGCCGTTGCCAAAAAATAAAAAATTAAACGACAGAATTTTAGGTTTTCAAGGCAATCGAAAAATTTACGATCAATAAAACTCGACAGGATTCTGAGATAAAATACCTCCGTGTTCACATTGATCGTCATAAATCGTGAAAGAGTAATATGGATGCAACACTAGTCCAAATGAAATTGAAAACTATATATAAATAGGATTATTGGAAGAAGTTATACACTAGACCAAAATTTTTTAAATCTATTAAGCAACTCCATCTCAAAATCCATATGGTGCTATGCGATTCAGTTATGGGGCACATCCTTGGTATCTAATAAAGAAAAAATCCAAAGGTGACAAAATAAATTTCTCAGTGCGATTAAGACCATCCCCAAGCATTTACTGGGCGTTCCACTAGTTAGAACTGTGGTTTTAAAATATGTGACAAACCCACCAGCTTTCACCAATCTAACTCTAGAAGCCACTCTTAACTGAGAAGGAAGGAAATTCTCGCTCTTAACAGAACGCGAGGAACTTGAAGGGAGTAGAGGATGCAGAAACTATATTTTCTTGTCCGGTATTGTCAGGACATAAATAATCAACAATTTTAAGATTAAGATTTAAATAGTTATTGTTAGTTAAAGAATCAATTAAAAGTAATAAATGATAAAGAAGCAAGAAGCGACATTACAAAATAAATTTTGTAGTGGCCTTACATATAAGGGTAAAGGCAATTCATTTTTTTGCTGCTTAGGCCCGATATTATATGAGACTTTTACGAGTATTATATTATAAGAATTATGAGAGCTGATCTCCTTCCATAGAAAAATTAAGAAATGGTTTAATCACACGTTAAAATAACAAACGGCCGTCTTAGTTTTTATTTATTGCACATCAATCCAATTTTTCTAATTTTATTTTGCTCATCACTCATATGGCAAATAGAATTTCTCGTAATATCGTTCGATCGCGAATTTTTAATTGTTATTCTGTTTATGCACCATTTTGTTAAGATTTTTAAAATTTTTTGTTTGTGGAAAAAAAATTACTTTTATTTACGACAAATATGATTAACATTTACTTTAAAATGAAGAAAGAGTTGACTGAACGTGTTACTTTCAAATATTTTTGCGTTATCATATACACAAATATAAAAATTATTACTGAAAAAGTAATAACAAAAAGCAATTAAGATAGAAGACTGTATTAAAATTCGTAATCCACAATTTTTCCCCTTGACTCTATAGTCGAATTCGCAGACTCCAATTTTGATGTTTCAACTGCATTTTTTTAGGAGTTTTTGTTTAAAGGTAACGCAGTAGATACGTTCCAAAAAGTCACGTTTCTGTGAAACCACATTATATGAGCACTGGAGAGCATTAGAGCATCACAAAGATTAATGGCAGAAGCTGGAAATCGAAATAAGAAGACGCTAAATGTCAAAACAAAAGGATCTGAAGAAGGGAGTAAAATCAGCCAGGAATGTAGAAAAAAATAACATTTTAATCTAATAATGCACCAGAAAGGCTATGCAACAACATTAAGAAAATATTTTTATATATTTTTATTTAATCGCCACTTAATATGCCTTTTTTGTGTGGACGATTTCCATTGTGACATGAATTTTAGTTTTATTTTGTAAAAGATTAACTTTTGTGTTCATTATTGCTGAGTCAATATTTTTTTTGGTATATTTATCGGAAACAGACATTAGACAAACCAATTCAACTTTATGATTTGGAATTTATTTTAAATCTCTCAGACTTTTTGCTTTTTGGTTGCAAGGGACCAATTTCTGTGTGAGTCACTGTAGTTTAAAAAACGAGAAGTGATGTTTTAATATTTATTTAAAAATTTTTAAATTTCATTTAAGCAACGAGTACTTAAAACAAACACAAAGAAATCTAAAGATCTCATTTTATCGTTATAGATTTTCCATTTTAAACGGGGCTGCATTGAGGAAAACCGCAAACAGCAAAACACATATTGCCACTAGTGATTTCCAAATGATGAATGATTTATATCTATAATATGACACATTCTGCGGCCAAAAAATCCAGATCTAGGAGTAGAGGGATATAATATATATCCTTCTAGAATTTCACAACAATTTTTTCTATGTCATTCCTCGAAAATTCTCAAGAAGCATCTGCCAAACTAAAAACATAAAAATTAAAGCTTATTAAGTAAAATATGTACATATTACATATACTCTGCACTTTCAGAACTAGATCTTGATAGAAAACCTTTTCTATACAACTCGATTCTCTCGGATTCAGTTATGAAATACCGCTTCATAAAAAAATTAAATCCTTCTTACAGTCGTAGTGGAAAAAAGATCTAAATGTTCCATTGGTTAAGATTTTAATTTCCCAGTATATGACTGCATAGGAGAAATCTTTTTTTTTGCTGGACTTGGGTAATTGATAATCTTAGAACTAGGATGTGAATACTGATTATTAGTTCAATTTACTATTCACTAGACATACATATAATAAATAATAAAAAAAATTAAAATTTACTGAACCTATTGTTTAATTTAAAATTCTGCCCTTTACAGGCTTAAGCTGAATTCGTCCTTGTATGCTGATGGCGATGTAAGAGAGTGAAATAAATAGAAAATGAACTGCTTCATGGATGATTTGAGGAAGGGGCACGGCATGAAAGAATGGCACAGAATTTTAAAGTCTACATCTAACAAAGTTTTATGTTGATTTAGTTACGAAAAGTGAAAATTATATGTTTGGATAGATTCTCAGATGACGTTGCAACTTGAAACGAATGACGAGATGATATACTTTGCTTTACGGGTTAAGATATTCTCGGACAGCCAATCGGTTCTTAAGACCCTGAGAGGCTGTACGTACATGTCCAGATTATTACTGGAATGTCACAACAGGCTCAATGACCTGGCGATTCATAATCAGATTACTCTGATATGGGTACTAGGGCATCAGGGGCATGCCGGGAATGAGATGGCGGACATCTGTGCAAGAAGAGGGGCTGAGGGGAACTTCATTGGACTCACCCCTTCTTTTGGGTTCAACAAAAATCTACTTAAAGGGGAGATTTCGAAATGGACATCGTCCAGGATTGCACAACATTGGAATGACATCAATGGATTATGTCACTCCAAGAAATTCCTACGCTTTGATGCTGGGAGGGCGGATCTGGCTCTAAGACTAGACAGGAAAAGCCTACGGACGCTGGTAGGGGCGCTCACAGAATGGGCTTATCTGACACGGACATCTGCAGATTTTGCGGTGAAGATGAGGAGTCGATGGAACACTTGATAGCAAATTGTGGGGCATTGTGCCACAGGAGACACAGGACT
Organism: Germaria angustata; assembly: GCA_963681545.1. Lineage (NCBI taxonomy): Eukaryota > Metazoa > Arthropoda > Insecta > Diptera > Tachinidae > Germaria > Germaria angustata. Next base: position 56,448,727 of record OY812998.1, on the reverse strand, counting down.
CTACATTCATATACGCTGAGTGAAGAGGATCTGCTAATGCTCCCACTGAAGGAGCTGATCCTATTTGCGGACGTATTAAACTGCTAGGGACAGGGGAAGCACAATAGATCAGCAATGGTCGCAGTGCAAAGGGCCATCCTGGGCCAAACCCCCATTACATTACATTACATACATTACATTATACTTTGCTTTCAAAATGCCTAAAAATAGTTCATATGCAAGAAGAATCATAAAAGGCACTACTCAACCTCGTCCCGGTTACATTCTACGACCTGTTAGAGGATACATAAATAGTGAAAATGAACCTCCCATTATGTATTAAAGTGTTGATTTGAAATTTTATGAATTGGATCAAGCTTGCAAATTTTTGAAATGTGTTATAACAAAAATGGTTCTGTTCGAAAAACTCAACAAGTAACACTTCAATTTTACAGTCGTCATAATCATCCAACAGAATTTCTAATTTGACTAACTATGGATCAATTTCGATCCATATACTCTAAGAGACAATACGCATACCGTAACAGGCAGTAACAAATTTGCAACGTATCATTAAGAAAGACTAAAGTCAATCAATTTAATTAGAGGATTTTTATATAATACGTGCACTCATAGTAAAACATAGTTGATACAATCACAATTGTAAACTATAATTAGTATTTGGATTATTGACTCTATCAAACATCTTATTATCTTTGCCGAGTCCATGTGAAATATTTTCAAATATATTTTGATGTTTGCAAGAAGTATGGCAAATGTTCTAGGAAGTATAATTGTTTTGACACATTTCAATGCAAAACGACTTTTTAAAAGAAATATCGTTTTTATTGTAACAAAAATGCTATTTTTCATAATATTTTTGAAACAATCATATTGAGCATTATGGTTGTAATGATAATATAATGTTATAAAATTATAAAAATACTCAAGGTAAAAAATAAATATTCATACACTATTTTAATAAGTATAAATTTATCGTGTCAATTATGTCTTGCTCGAATAAACATAAAATGGTTGTAACGATAATATATTAATCATATTTTTCCTTTGGATTTGATATTTGATGCAAAGAAAGTTAATCAAGCCGGTTCGGCTGTCATCTTTTTTTGTTTTAACTACAAACAAAATGTGAATGATCGTCTGAAAATAATTTGCTTTTTGGGTGCCTCGATAGGCTAGGCTAGTACCTAGTGCACTTGCCTATCAAGGCGGAGGTTGTGGTTTCGATTCCTATCAAAGACTTTTGCAATCACTGCGAACGTTCGTTAACTCCAAGTTATGATTTAATATCAAATTTGCACGAAACGACCCAAAGTAAGTAAAAATTTCGAGAAAAGGCTGTTCCAAAAACTAGTTCTTCCCATCAGATTCCGAGACCTGGTCATAAGTGTTAATTAAATTTGTGAAATTCTCCCCATTTGCTACTTTTACTTAAGTAAATTTTGCAAAATGTTATGATACTCGTATTTTTCGCTGTTGAAGTTTGTATCTGTATTTAACAGGTTGTAAATCATTTTGATTTCTTTCTTTATCTGCCACACAACAAACAACACAAAATGAATTTTATTCTTCATAGAATATTCCACCAGCAACATTGTATATCTATATATTCTTTTTTTAATATAATTTTTGTTGTTTATTTTTGTTTGATATGTTTTACTCCTGAAACTTCTACTATCACTGTCAGTTTATGATGTTTGTTTTGTATCTTTGCGTTAATACAATTTAAAAACACGGATGATAAAAAATTTAATAAAAATTATGGGTGCATGTATGTGTTTTGCGTATGTTTGTGTTCCCTTGCATATGATGTTTCAATTGCACCCATATAAAAGTATGAACATCTGTGTTCATGTTCGTTTGTATGTATTCATTTTTATTTCGATTATACCACTGTAAATTACACTCAATGGCATTTGTCTGTGTGAGTTTGAGAAAAATATCTTTGTTTGTTTTAATTGTTTAAGGAAATATATTTTGAATGTGAACTGCTTTAAACATTTAAGTGTGATGACCTTACTTCACTCAGGTTTTTGCCACATCACCAACTAATTTTGGCAAAGGTAATAATAAAAGTCAGTCTGCTGACGTCGAACACTAATTGGTGGCAATAAACTAGCATCTCTATCAGCTTTTGCTCTTTGCCAAAGTGGGTCAAGGCTTACGAAACTAGTGTTTATGTTTTTATGATAAAGCTTAAAATTATTAAAATTATTTATGCCGAAATTGTTAACGACTTTGATATATGGAAATGATGTAAAATTGTGTTGTTTATGAATCAGATTTTTCATAAAACCAGCAGGTAGGAGAGCCGTATTCTTCTATTTCGAGTTTCATATACTTTTGTTGACATGTAGACAAATCAAAATTTTTAGTGAAATGGAACCAAATTGAAGTTTGGATTTTTGCATTATTTTTTAATGTTTGGTTTGGTTTTTGTTTTGTATTTCAAAATTTAAATTTTTTTTGCTTTTGCTTTTAACTTAATTTCGAGTATCACAGTCATTTTTGCGACGGTTCACTTAATACAACAGCCCCATTTTTAACATGGAAGGTTCTATAGTGGCAGACTGCTGATCACATATCAGGCGCGTCTATTTGCGTAACATTAATGTTTCTGCTGTAACAAGGTTTTTATCTGACCATCAGTGTTTCTAACAGAAAACTCCCTGGTCGTTTTTGTACATAATGCACCTGGTCCACAAAAAGAGAAATTTATCGCGCGACTTTCAATTCAGCTGTGAGAAAGATAGAGAATTTAGTACATACGACTTCTATCTTCCTCACAGCTGAATTGAAAGTTGCGCGACGAAAGTTGCGCGACAAATGTTTCCCTTTGCGAAATTTTTCGTTTGAATTGTGTTTTCAGTATTCTAGGAAGGTAAATTTTTCCCGCTATCTTTAAAATCAGGGCGCAACTAGTTTTTTTGGGATTACAATGAAACTTCCGTAAAAGCTTTTTTTAGGTAATAACTAATATTATCTAAAATTCTTATTTACTTATAGACGAAGGCGAATTAAAAATTTCGGAATTTTCCTCCTCAACACATAATAAGTCGTTATTTATTTAAGTACGAGCCCTGCTTTTGAGTGTGAAGATCATTTTTTAAATACAACAAGACCACAGTTTAAATTAGGACCACAATTACTGACGAATGGGAGACTACAAAGAATAAATAAAAGTGGACTTTCAAAAAAATCAATTTGCTTATTATCAGAACCTCGAAAGCTTTTCTGACTATTTCCGTGATGGCGTCTATATGTATGTATAATGTATGTATGTGCGTGTTTTTATTTCTGTATGTACTTATGTATATCTATACGTGAATCCTTTTGAATTGATCCACCACAAACTAAAAATAGCTTCTCAATAAATATTGGAACTCAATACTGGTATATTCAGCCTCAACCTCAAATTGATGAATTTTATTATTTACGTTAAGCAAATTAAACTATTGAATAGAAGGTCAAATTCTACGAAAAAGCAGGTGGTTATAAAAAAATAAGATTCAAATTATTTTCGTATAAATATAAAAATTTTTAATACAAACATTAACATTTCCGTGTTAGCATTCTTATTTAAATGAAAAATTAATTTAAGACAAATTTAACTGACTCAATATAAACTATAATTGAAAAATAGATTTAAAAAATTAAAAAAAAATTTATTTCTTGTAAACAAGCTGTTGGAAAATTACAAAAATACATAATCAATATTGTTCTTTTTATAAACGTTGTTAAAAATTTCAAAAACTTTTCAAGTTGTGAACATTTTCAAGAACTAAACAAATAAATAAAATAAAAAAAATCTCCCAAGTGTTGAAAATTTCTAGATAATGATAAATATTTGCGTCATACGAAAACCATTTGAAACTCCATCTCAACAAATTAAGTTAAATTTTATTTTATTATTTTGTTGAGTTTAGAAAATTATTCCATAAAATTTTTACTACAAATTAGAATTGATTCTACAGATCGAGGCAATTGTGTAGTAGTTTTTAAAAATACTTTCCTTCAACCTATATTTTGTACTATCGGTTGGACATAACAAAAAAGAATAAATTATATCCATTGGCAAGTGCGTTTCATTTGCCGACGTAATGGTGGTAAATAGCTTATCAAATTATAAAATTATCTTTTTTTCTCTACAGAAAGAGTAAATTTATACTTACCCGAAAAAATTATAGATAACTTCTAATTCACTGAAGTTATAAGCCTACGTCCAAGTCATTAGAAACAACCCGCATCATCACCTCTGCATTTTCATGACTTTTTTGGAAGCTCATTTTTATTAATATGTTAAAAGGATTATTTTATATATAGGAGTTTTATCATCTATTTGAGACTTAATAGTTTTTAAAAGATATTGCTAAACGATTTTAAATGTGCACTATTTCAAAGGTATTATTTACAATCAGTATTATGGAGACAAGACATTCCACCTCAAATTTGAAACATGAAAACAACACTATCCACTTAACCAAGTCCATCAAAAATTTAAAAGAAGTGTGACAAAAAAAAAACAATATTATTTGTACTTATCTTTCATATTGTTGTATTGCAGTGTGTGTAATATACAAGCGGACGGACCTTTTAGAATTCCAACTTAGTGACCGCTAATACGATCGGTACTTGGAAAAACTTAAAAGTGAGACGCTCCAACATGTGCAAAACATGTGGTTGATTGATTTTGGCCTCTAAAGCTCTAGGATTATGATGAGATTACAATATCAAATTTATTTACATATGATTTATATATGTATTTGACATTAATTTCTGTAGTACAATACAGTTAAATTAAATAAGTGGGGCATACGCTTTTTATTTATTTGTCAATGTAGTTCAAAGAAAGCAAAGCGGTCATACAACAAAAGATAAATTTTATTTTATATCATATGATATATTTCCTTAATGTTTTGTCGTCCCATTCACAGAAGAAATAGAAGATAGGAAGAAATATGTATATGTGAGAAATTAATAAAAATTCACTTAAAATAATATAAGGAAATAATTTCCTCAATTTTACGTAGGGAGTGGTGAGGGGGGTTATGAAAGTTTTCCAACATATATTCATTGTATGTCAATAATTCATTTTCCAACTGTCTCTATGAGTCTTTACGAATGTCATTTTGTATAAGTCGCCGCTGTTTAAATAAATATTTCTATAAAGCAAAATGCCGATATTTATTGCTACTGATATTTTGTTCTTTTTCTTTTCTTTAATGACATTGATAAATTGTAACGCCAAACAACAAAGGCCAGCCAATGAATCGACACAATTAAGTTGAGTTTTTTCTAGCAAATTTCTTTGATAAAATAATAATTATTATTACATATCAGTAATAATTCGTTGAAAGCAACTATGAAACATGCATGCAAACTGCATGCAGATTTTAATTCATTTTATGCAGTTTTCTTTACTAATAAATTTTAAAATTAATATTATCAAGAAAAAGTTTATTTAACAAATATCAAACACTTATTTGCCTTAGAGGATTTTTTTAATACTAAATGCTAAATTACTTTTTAGTTAAATTAAATAAGATTTTTCTTTTTTCTCCTCGTTTTATTTTAATGCATTCCCGGTTGCCATACATACATACATATGGTGGCAGCATGAAATAACTTCCTAGGAAATAACAAAAAAATATATATAAGAAGTCCTCAAAAATTGGGGCATTATTTCATATGAAATAATACCGCAAACTTCATTATGGAATAAATCCCCAACAAAATTAAATAATTTATTAGCGAGTTCATATACATACATATATAAAATAAAACCTCAAATTTAGAAATGAAATAAGCCCCCAACATATATTTAAAATTCTGACAGAACCAGGCAGGAATTCAGCGGGGCGCAATGGTTGCTTCTTCAATGTTATGTCGAAATATGGCTTTGCTTTCTAAAGCATTTCTGCGTTGCCGCCCTTTGGCCAGGTGCAGTTAAGGCTTTTCTTAATTAGCATCTCTAAGTATAGTTTATGTTATTGAAATACATTTATAAGGGGTTTGAAAGTATCGTAAAATGTTTGGATTATTTCATTTAATTTCGAGGCTAATTTAATCTGATTTGATTAATTAAAATACCAGCCAAATTTAGAACAAATGGAGCTCGTACTGTGTTTTTAAATTTAATGAATTGAAAGTTTAGGTCTTTGACTAAAAATTTTTTCTCTATCAGCTTGTTATCGGCTTATTGGGTTAAAATATATATAATTCCATCTGATATTTGTCTGTGTTACAATTCGCTAAGATGTCTCCAATGCAAGCAAAAAAAGGATGCTTATTTTCCCAAAACGGTTAAAAAATCTTGTGCCTGTTCACAGAATGTCCTAATATTTTTAAAATCAAAGATACTGTCACAGATTTATTTTACCCAATATATAGTGGAAGTGTCAGATGAGAGTCCTGCTAGAAATTCATACCACATACCAAATGAACGATTAATTTTATAATCGATTACAAATAAACATGGTCTTTTCACCGCAAGAACAAGAACATGATCGTTTCTAAATATGTTCTTGCACTTTTTAGAAAAGAACACAAACATCCTTAAAGAAAACGAGGCTAAAAATATTTAAAATTTTTGTCAGAAAAGCAATGTATGTACGATTATGTCATAAATTTATTTCCAAAAATAGTGGTTGAAACTATTTCGTAACCCGATCTAAAGTTAAAATTATTTAAAAAGTTATGCATCGCCTCACATGACAAATATCACTGGATGGAAAAGTTCTTAAAAGAGACATAAAGAATTATCTTTTCTTATTTCAAATATTTGTAAACTAAACAGCAACAATGTGACTTTAAAAAGACATTTGCAGGGACACACTTCTGATCGGAATGGGCACACAATTCTATTTTGTTCGCTAATAATATATAATTCTAAAAATTTTGTCAACCGCAGACGCATTTGGATGTCTGGCAAGTTGTCAGAAATTTCATTTTATTTGTATTGAATAGAAATAACCAACTGATTTAACCTACATTTTTTCCAGATCATACACTGTCATAAATTATTCAATATGTCCTTAAAACAAATACAATATAAAAATGAAACTATCAAGGAGTAAATACGCACACCAAATACAGTAGTATGTGCAAAGTTGTGTATGTGTGTGTATGCATTAGAATAATGATGACAAAACATATGGGCACAATACGCTAAACGACATTAAAATCTGGAACAGATGTTCAAATGCATTTGAAAGAAAACGTCCCGATTGTAAGGGAAAAAACCTAGTCGCACAACAGAAAATGCAACAGGGGAAATCCATCGTTTACTCGTTATTTTTTTTCATATCGCACAAAATATAACAACAGGATTTCTGAATGCAACACCACCATTTCCGTTGTTCGGAGGAGAAGTTGTTTGTCAGAAGGACTGCTTGTGCGCTAGATGTGTTGTACAGGATAATGGAAGGGTTGAGAGAGTAAAACAGGGGAGTCCGTTAGTTGTTGTTGCTCTTTGTACAGTTAAGCAAACTAGAGAGAACTTGTAAATGAAATTTATTAAGTCACGCCCCGTTTTGTAAACAAACAAAATAATGGTGTGTAGTTCTTGGGCGGAGTTAGATGACAGCGAGTAACGAGTAATTTTCGTTTTCATTTTTAATTCATATATTTGCAAACACAAGTAAGTATATATGTACATATATTCGCCTTCGTTTAATCAAAAAGGAACAAAAACACAATGTTTTTGCCAGCAATACAAATGGTTTCTTAAGTGGTTTTCGCTTTTCCCCATGTTCCACGTGCTGCGCATAAATCGTAACTCCAGCAGGATGAAGAAGAAAACACACTCCTTATATTATTTAAGGCTCGCATACACTCATACTGATACTTGCATTCCATAATTTTCAGGTCCTTTGTCACAATGTAGACTTTTATATCATATTTTCCGTTTTAAGGACTCTGCTGTAGTAAATAAATTTTTTGCTTTATTTATTTCTACGCTCAGTTCGCATTATTTTTTTGGCATCTTTTGCTCTACAAGTTTGTATAACTATTTAGCGGCGGTCTGTGAAAGAGATACTTTAGTGATGGTGTAGCCACTCTTAATTTGTTTGCCTTCCAATATGTCGTATTACATTTTCAAAACATTTTTCCTTTTGTCCTTGGATCCTAAATAAATTTTGCCATTCGATATTTTTTCGTCGCTTTCATTTCATTTAACCGCTCCACGAAGCAACAAAACGTCCATTTATTTTGCCAGCCAGAGTGCCTGCCAACCAACCAGCCACGTACATTTGTTCATTCATACGTACGACATACATACATACATGCATACGTTTGCGACATCGTGACACTGGAGACTTTGTTAGTTACAAGTACTTTACGGTAATGGGGGATTTTCGCTTGAGCATCCTCTAACAAAAATTAATTTAAATCGATATTGTGTAGCTTCTGCATTTATTTATTTATTCGCTTTTTTCTATGCTTTTTCGTCTCTATTTATAAAATAATATTTTCTTCTTTCATTTTTTGCTTTAAAAAAGGACAAATTTTAGTTATGGTTTATTAGAGTATGTGGCATGGAATGGTGTATGACATGATACTCGTAGACTAACCGACTGGCTGGCTGGCCAGGCGGTTGGGTATGATTGTTGAATTTGTGTTGGTTATTGGTTTCTTATGGCTGGTAACATCTTGGAACAAATTTATTAATTAGTATCCTTGTCACATGACTGATTCCAATTAGATGAGAAAAAGACAACAAAGATTAAAATTGACAAACTATTTTCTTTTTCTTTTCTAACTAAACCGCTTGCTAAATTTAATTTAAAGAGGAAAGCAAAGTTTTTATACAAGAGTTTGTATAATTTGTGTTTTGAGGCTTTAGTTTATAACAAGAAGAAATACAGTCATGAAACTGGTAAATTTTAAATTTTGTGAATTTCAGCAAAAATTAATTAATATTCATAAATAAAGTTTCTCTAATTAAACTATTTGGCAGCTGACTGACAGTGTTACGACTGTGTCTGTTAAGTTTGAATTTTTTCTTCAGTCTGTGTTCTCCAGTCTCAGAGGAAAGTTTAGTAACTTTTCCAAATGGCAAAATCTATACACAGCTTTGGAGAACATAGGGTTAAGGTTCAGTGAGCTTGTTATCCATTTTCCCGGAAGCTTTTGATGATAATCCTATAAACACAATAAGCTTTCTGCCAAGGTTTCAAAAAGCCTTAATATTCGAAGGTTATATTTAATAAAGTCAGCGTATTGATCGGATACAAATCGATCTTCAGTGCGCAAAAAATTACTCAATTTGAAGTTGAAGTGTTACATTTAGTATTTTTTTGAGAGGTTCATGAAAATTTCCAAGTGAGGTATCTACATTTTTCCTTGTTGTAAAATTTATATTTAAATAGAAAATATCGAGAAGAGAAATTTTATTCTCAAGACCGCACTGTTTTGTGAACAACATGATCTTCATTAAGGTCCCATCCATTCGCGTTAGCGAATCGCAGTTTGCATTGCAAAAGAAAATTTGTTCTTTAGCCGAACAATCCATATATAGAATAGGCTCCATTTATTGTTACTTTCAACATTGAGAAATTTAAACTGATTGTGCGCAACCCACTATTCCCACTATTCATCTCCCTATAATCCTAGTTCAAGTATTGTATGGGAGGAAATCTTAAAATGAAATTAAAAAATTTGACAACGAATCTCCAAACAGACAATAGATCAATTTCAGTAACGAAAAGAATCAAATATTAAATTTTTTAAAACAAGAAACTCATATCAGGTTGCCCAAATACAAAAATATGGCACTGATCTACTGTATTAAACAGTCTGAAAATTCTGTTCGTCTAAAGAGTAAATAAGTTTTTTTCTATATCGATTACGCAAAGCTTGAATCATCATCGGCGTTTTCTGTACAAAAAGTGTAGTTTTGTTGGCCAATTTATTAGAAACATCATTTATCGGTCTAATTTGAAAAATTAAACTCCCTCACAGGATTGAGTGTTCTCTCCTAATAAAAGGGCAATAAATGTTGGACTATTTTTTAGAAAAAAAAAACATTTAACAAAAACATTTTATCTGCGTGGTATCGCGCAAAGAACTCTGAGTGCAGTTCATTATACTAATTTTTTAATTAAAGCGCACATACTCTGGGGCATATTGAGATTGCGATCGAAATTTAAATGTTCATTTTATTGGCATTTTCTATCGATTTCAATCCGTAATTTAACATCTACTTTGTCTCCGTTAAACTATCACACCGGGAACAATTACCCAAAGAAAAATTGTTTTCGTACATCAATAAAAGCCGGAATTAAATTTATTTATATTAATTTAAAAATGAACACACATGTATGTATTTATATTCAAAGTCACTAACAGGATTTAGTTGACAAAATCACTGCCAAAATCTATGAGAAATAGATATTTGTAATGAGAAATGAAATAAAATGAAAACTCATACCAAACGAATTAAAGGGGCAAATAACAAACAAACAAAAAAGTAGAAAAAGCAGTTAAAGTAAATAATGAAACCAAACGCCAATTTCTAAAGAAAATGCCAATTCTTTTACTCCCGTTTGCATTCACTATAACAATACACACACACACATACGAGTATATATATATATATATATATATTTTTCTGTATTTGAAGTTTCTATGTGTGACTATTTGTTCATGTGTGCAAAAGAAACTGGATTTATTAAATCCTTTGGGGATTTTAAATTGGCCGCCAAGTTCAACACAAGAAAATATATATTGAGGATAAAAAAAAAACATTAGGAAAAGGTTAAATGAATATTTATGTGAAGAAAGTTATTACACTTCGATTAAATATACACACGTACATATTTATTAGTATGTGTTAATATATATTTATATATGTATGCAAACGAGAAGTATATTATGTATTTGTCATTATATTTTATATTAAAGAAATTCTTGCAATTTAGAACACGATTAATACGTTTGCTTGACAAAAGTAATTGCTTTGAATTATGTTGGCCTTTACCTTAGCCTTGAAAATAATGGTTTGTCGCTATAGTCTTGGAGTCAGAAAGGATCTCGAGCAATAAGCCATAAAACCTCAGAGTTTACAGTACAACTGTCCTCTTTCCTGAAAACTTATGTTAGTCAAGAGTAGGCTAATATTCGTAATGTATTTATAGTTAAGAAGGAATTATCTTAGGCAACGTTCCAAGATCAACAAGAACAAAATTAAAATTTTAATTCCAACCTACACGGCAGAATACAACAGCGCTATTTTTTAGAGGCAACTGAAGCATCTATTTAGTGATCATGTGTAAATTATAACGTAAAATTAACCGAATGTGGCCACATTAAATTCATACGCGCCACCAAAGGCAAACATTAGTTGATAGTTCGTTCACTGTATACGCTTGGCATGCTTATTAACACCTCTGGAGTCCAAAAATCACATAATGGGTCCACAGGGTTTACATATTCATTAGTAGTCTGGCTTAGAGTGATGTTTAAAAATATAGTGAGTTTATAAGAGGTAAGACTAGGGATGAAAATGTTTACAATATTTCAATATTTTGTTCATAAACATCGTTATTAACATCGATCTCTTGATGGACGATATATCGCCGATATACCCACAGCAAAAAGTATTAAACATCGCTGCATTAGACAGACAGACAAAAGAATCGTACTTTTTGTATGTATAATTGCTTTGTTGCAACAATAAAAAAGACGCTACTGAAACTTGAAAGGGCATGAAATCTCTGCTTCCAAAAATGCAAAGATTGCAGTGAAGTTTCGCCAGGAGAATTTTTATACTTGAAATGCGAGAAGACATCAGCCAAAACAGAAATAAGTATCTTGGAACTATATTATCTAAGTTTCTTTTTCTAAGCTTCATTTAAAAATTATTACATATATTATGTAATATATATTGTATTTATAAAATTATATAATATGTACATATATTAATGTCTCTGAAAACATTTAAAATTATTTAATGACATGAGAATAAAAATTTTGAAAAATATCGCATGTATCGATGTTCCACTACCGATGTATATGTTTGTGAACATGGATGTTTCACGTCTACGAATATTTTCGTCATTAAACTTAATCCAACGGCTTCACATACTCATTATATTCCCGCAGAATTTTTTGAGTTTTGGCGATTTTAAAACTATTTAAAGTGATAATTTTTTTTAATTTTAATTTTTTTAGTATATCTTAATTTTGGGAAATTTTGTTTTTTTTTTGCATTTTTCTTATTATACTGATTTTATAGCATTATAATTATATTGTTAGTTTTAAGATTTAAGAGGTTTTTTTTAGCCTTTTTTCAATTTTCCCAGCGAGTTCTTACTCGCTCGATTGAAAATTTGAACATGCCCACTACGACGAAAAGTCCATTTAACCGGGAGGGATCTAAGTCGAACTTTTATAGTGCTGCATAATTCGAGGGGACAATAATATGTGCATGGAATATATGCACGATCATCTAAGAAATGCACAAATGCCTTGAGGTAGAAACAAACATCCTTTGTCATTGATCTGTTTTTGAGGAGAAAAACTCGAAGTTCTTCAATGTATGAATTTCGACCAAAAAGGAACAATCAGATAAAAATTTATATAGTGAAAGTAGAACTTCATATAACTTCATATACCTTAAGTTTAGAAATTGTACTTCATGCTCCCATACATAAAAAACTAGAGTATCATCCAAACCCACTAACCCGAACTAAGGACACTCGTGCTCTTAGTCGAAGGCAACACAAAAGAAAACGTAGAAACTAGTGTTTTTTGTGTGGCACTGGGTAAATTTAAATAAATAAAAGTTTAGATTTAAGATTTGAATACTCATTGTTAGTTCAATGAAATTGAAGATTCAATAAATAAAAATAGTTAAAAAAATGTTCCCAAAGGAGACGACTATACGAGGCACTAAATCAGAAGACCTGATGTCTGTAAAAAGTTTAAGACGATACCATTTTTCTATTTTCGATAAAAAAAATATATATACGAATGTTCTCCCAGTGAAAATATAAAGAAAACCCTTGCAGCATGTATGATATATGTCTTATATTAAAAAGATTAGTCCTTGACCTACTTTAGTCCATGAGTTCCTCTCAGCAGATTAGTACTATGAGAATTAGAACACATGTTAAACTAATACATATTTACACACAAAATAATCCTTAAAGCTTATTAAAAGTACTACTTCTCTTAAATTCAAAGAACAAATTAATGAACGAACTTAATAACTCATTATTAGCAGATTCCGAATAGAAGTTATCTATATATAACTGGCAACTCAAATTCTTCAACCGAACTTTCCACTTGGCATCTCTCTTTCACTATTCTGATGCTGCGTAATTTAGAGTAAATAAAGTCTGTTTAATATTCCTAATGCCCTTAGAACAATCGTTTAAAAAACATTACACATTCAGGATTTGTATTCAAGAGTCTCCGATTTGTATGATGTTAAGAAGTATCCCCCATTTGACAGAGGTTACAGAAAGTCTTTTGAATATTAAAATCAAACATCACAAGATTTTCAAATGTAAAATATTAAAAAAGCAAACAGCTCATGCACATTTTAGATGTACAGATCTTACAGTAACGAATGCAAATGGCACAAACTCAAAAAATTGGAAACGCCGTATTTCATTTCGTCATGTTCGAGGATTATGGATGGATTAGTAACCGTGTGTGTACGTTACGAAGAAAGCAAATGGAAATGTGCGTCTGTGTTTAGTGGGTATCAATGTTTCCTATCCAAAGAACACATAATCATATGCACATAAAATGTTTTTGAACTTTGGAACTCTACATTCACAGAATGAACGCAAAACATTGAAAAAATTATTTATGAAAAAAAAACCTGTAAACTTCAATAAAAATAGGACGGCTGATTTTCTGGCGGATATGCTTATAAGCCGTTGTGTATGTGTGTGGGTATATGAGTGTGTCGCTTGTATCGTCATCCGAATTTCTTGGGGTACTAAATGAAGAAAATACATACTTTAGGTTCTTTCATAGTGAAAGAAAATAAGGAAAATTTGTTTCAAACTTGCATTATATTAACAGTATGTAAGCACGAGCGCATACGAGGTTGGACTTAAAAATTCACTGAAGCAATGGCAAACTAATTTTTTTATATGTTTTGCTCTGGAAAATATATATTTGTAATAATTTTTTTCTAAGATTTCTTTTTTAAAAGTCGTCATCGGCATCGTTTCGTAAAAGTTTAAGACGGTAATTGAAAGCGTTCTCTCTAATGCCAAATATGCTTTCTCAGGTGCGATAAATCATATTTTCCATTTTAAGTGTTGTAGTTTTAGCTGTTCATATGCTGACATTTCATTGGTGTCTAAACTAAATCGTCAGTGAACTTTAAACAGTTTGTGCATATTATTATTACAGAAAACATAATCATATGCAATGTAGAATTATTATATTGTGTTTGTTTGTTTTGGCATAAAAATACGAGGTTGAATGTTTTCAAACTGCTTAAAATTCACTGACGATTTGGTTTAGCGAAATGAAATGTCGGCATTTGAACAGCTAAAGCCACAATAAACAAAACATTTTACAAAAAGTCTAATTATTTTTAAAATTAGTTTGGAGAGAATATCACAAAGCAATATATTTTCAATATTAAGTTCATGAATTTCTTTATATTTCCCAAGTGTACTATTTTGCCACGGGAAGAAGAATGAATGCATCACGGAAATGTATTTATTAATATTGAAGTCCACAATACGATAAGGAACATAAAACTAAATTTGCCTACAAACTACCACAAGATGGAATCGAACCTTCGGTTTGATACTTTAGTACTCCAGCCCACTCGAAGCATTCTATGCACTAATGATTTTTTTTTATATTTTAACTCAAAATAAATTTAAACATGCAGTTTTCATGGGATGTGTTGCATGCAACTTTTTTTATTCGTTGATGGTCACATTATGAACATCTTTTAATTGCCATTTTTGTTAGACTTATTACATGTTTAATAGTTTTATGGAAATCTAACATAAATGAAGAAAAAAGATTTAAGGCTTTTGCTCTTCCCTAAAAGTTTTCTTAAAAGTGTAATGTGGCATCTGCAAATAAAAGGAACAGTTTTAAGCTGAGGTTAAGTTAGTTTGGCAGTTAGAAGCCCAATTATGTACTTCTGAAAACACACATACGTAAAATAAAAACTATTATAAAAGACTTTATGTTCGGCCTTCGTATACATGACACTAGCAAATGCTGCTTAAGATGTTCCACATATTCTTGTCGCTGATTCTACTTATTTGTTTTTTGTTGTTGTTGGTTTTGGTTCCGTCTAAATATTTTATAAATATTATTTTTATTTCAATTGTTTGTACGTGCAACTTTCTAAGTATTTGGCATTAGTCAGGTATCAAAGGATATGTTTATCGATTGTACTTGACATTTGTTTTTCTTTTACTACTTATACATACATATATATTGTTTTATTTCTATATATTAACACTGCTGATGGGATTGAAGGCTTAGAAAGTATATAAAAATGTGGAACTTATAAATTTTTTTCTTATCAAACATACATATTCATCAATAACTTTTTATTGTGTTTTTTAATGCAACTCATTCGTTATTAAATACAAATTTTACATTAAATAATGTAATTTTCTTTTATTTATTACTGACTTTTATTAAGATAAAAACAAAAAAGTTTCCAAATATTTTTTTTCTACATTTTACACAAACTATTTAGGGAGCCGAAAGTTATTATCAAATGCTTTTCAATTAATTTGTAGGTTGTTTTACAAAAAATTATATAAATGAATTATATAAATGGGTGCAATTACTTAACACCCAATTCATCTAACGAGTGCAATTGCGATTTACCACTTAAAACTGCAGTGGTGTTAATAAATGGTATTTCAGTTATTTTTTTTACAATTTTCTAATACCAAGTCATTAGCAAATTATTTAATTTCTGAGGAGTGATTTCCACTCATATTGTGCATGATCCGTGTAGCATTTTATTGATCAATTAAAAATTAAATAAATTGATCGGTCAAATTTAAAAAAACCAACTCCCTCACAGGATAACAAACTTAAAGATCAGTGAATTCCTTTTATTCCCTTTAGAAGGGAAAAACACTTTTACTCTTTTACTTAGAAAAGCCGTATAATATGTCGTGGAAAGGAAAATAGATGGATATTCAATTCAAATTTTTTCGATTGAAATAGAGAAAAACCTTTTGCAGAGAGTTTTGTTCAATACAAGAACTGTGTGATAAAAATTATATGAAAAACACAATAAAATAATGTAAATTTATAAAATTTTTTAGCGTGGAGGAAAGCAGCCATTCTTGCCTGAGCACTGCACCCCATAGAAATGCTTTTCTTCTTAAAAATTGTGTTGTAAGCGGTTTCCGGCAATAAGATTCCTAATTTCATCAGATCACATTCTAGTACTCTAATGACAACTAATTAGTGGAATACATGCCACATTTCGTCTATATTTCACTGAGTCATTAAAATCAGATACCACAATGTCATTGAAAATCTTGATCGGATTTAAGCAAGAATAAGAAGGCAGAAAGAAATACGGCGAGTTTGGAGGATATTGCTTTAATGGAAGCAGTTTATGTATCTAATCCATACATTTAATGCAAAATTCTTCAAATTTTTTGCCCTAAACAGCTCCTACCAATTTTTAACTATAATTTTTGGCTTTTAATTCAAGAGACACTACAATCCTGGAATCTCTTTTTCTTTTCTTTTACTTACTTCTAATTTCTATTTTCTTATGTTGGCCTTGAGCCCAGACCTCTCAAGGACATCACATGCTTGAAAGCTTGCGCTTCGACTACCTACAGAAAAGATCTTTCAAATAATCCTGACTTCTGCTAAAAGGAAATAAGGAAGACAATTTCTTTTATGTTTAATGTGCAACATGTTCTTTTATGCACTGTTGCATATTTTTTTATGAAAGAATGCAAAGATGCAGGAGGGGCAAAGTATATGTAGCCCTTTTCCTACGAGTGGCATCGACAATAGATTTTGTTACGATTTTTTTTTAATTGGAGTTCCATCAAACTTTCCTGTGAATGAATCTTAGGATTGTGTAAGGTAGTTAAGCACCGCCTTACTTATCAAATGAAAGTTGATTTTTATATAATATGTTATAATAAATATAATAAAAATATAATACTTAATATTGAAAATTCATTATTTGGGATATTCTCCCCAACTAATCGTTAGAAACAATTAGAGCTTTTGCAAAATGCATACGAAAAATCAAAAGTTTGTTACTCAACGTGAGTAAATTGTTTGTTGTGTTGGTATGTAGAGAAACATTCTAAACCTACTATGATTATGTATTTGTTGTAATTCATATGCAATATTGAAATTCTCATATTGTATTTGATTTATATGGCATAAACATCCGAGGTTGAATGTTTTCAAACTGCTTAAACTGACGATTTGGTTTTAGCAACCAATGAAATGTCGGCATATGAAGAGCTAAACCCACAACAAACTTTTGATAACAATATAATAAAAATGGGCTTTAAATAAATATTATATTGCATCAGTATCTACATTTTCCGCTGAGCTACCGAAATTAAAACCCCCGAACAATCTCGCGAATTATTTGGTGCATAAAAAATTTATAAAATACTGCCAATTAAACTTTTTTCTTTTAAATCCCCTATTTTGTTAAATTTTTTTTATTAACGAATGATTTGGGTAATTTAAGATTTTATGGCGATACACGAATCACAAACATTTATGTGAGACAACTCTTAATGTATACAAAATCTTTCAAATGGTACACGGCACCCACCCCATTTTGCTACTTGCTGCAGCACAGTGGTTTGAAAACTCTTTTTTTTTTTTGAAAATAGTTCGATATGTTGCAAATCATTCAATATAATTCAATGAAATTGCAATCAGGCAGACCGGTGTTGTTCTTAAATTTTAATTCAGCAGAAATGGAGGCAATCACAATGTGCAGTCGCATTAATTTAAATGAGGATTTCGAGAGTGCACATATGGTTAATATTTGTGATATTCAGGTTGCTCTGAAATCTCTTCTGCCTTGCAAATCACGCAATAGGCTTGCGAGAGAATAGCGAAGGCCGCTGCTAATCTCTTAGAGCTCCGGAGCGCAACTGTGGTGTTAATTGATCGACGTACACTTCACTAACAAGATTGATTGATATTGGATGGACTCCGCCAACCACTGTGCCGGGTTACATCAAAAGCGTCATACAGGTTTTTGTGTTAAAATCTGTGACACCAAAAACCCATTAGGCCGCAGTGGATGTCTTCGGATTGGATTATGCAAATATTTTAGAAAGTAAAACGAGATCGTGTGATCTTGTGAAGGAACGAAAGGTATAAAGCGATTTTACTCCCTCAATTTTATATAAACTTAAAATGGTGTGCAGAGCGTTTTAAGTTATTATGTTATGTTCAAACGTAATGTATGCATTTTGGAAAAGGCACCTCTGCCTGACTAGTAAGTTAAGTTTTTTGAGGTTCTGGAACTTTGAAATATAAGGCCTTTTTGCGCTTGGGACAAATCACCTGCGAATCCGACATTTTCTTCTAAATTAAAGAAAAAATACAATGTGATCTTTTTAATCCAGTAAGAATCTAGAATCTAGAAAATGTCGTAGCTGAAGCTGAAGTCTCCAAACGCAATTACATTGATTGAACATCCTTCTCCAATTTTTGTGAAAACTGAAAGATTCATAGAATAATGTTTTGTAAAGGTTCTTTATATAAATTTTTCAACTTTTTTGTACTATTTATCATAATCAATTATTTGTTATTAAAGCTTATAAATATTTTTGCCAATTAAATATAATTAATTTCCCAAAAGAGCGGTAAGTCTGGAACGCTTGACTCAAGAACGCCATAAAAAATCAAAAATATCATCTACTCGTATGATCTTCTGGAGACCATTATTGATTGCTCTTTTGAAGTGAAGTAAGGAATTAGTTCTTGAAGCACAATATTTGGTATTTATGATATACATTTTTTTATTTTTCCTATTCTATCGTTTTGTAATTTATCTAATTAACTTTACATCAAATTAATTAATGTTTTATTTTTTTGTTACTTGGTCGAGGACATAGTCCAGTTGCTGTTCAGAGAGGAGATTTATGACGTTTTATTTTCTGAAAAAAGTGTACATTTTTTAAATTGATTTCTAAAAATAACACAATTATTGCTTTGATTTAAAAAATTAGCTAATTGTCTGCTTTTTTGCTATATTCTTTTTGAAGGGGCGAAGAATGTTATATATATATATTTTTTTTAAGAGAAAATGTCATTAGAAAAATGTGAGACATTTAAAGTCCAGAGGCCTGTAACTTGTTGCCTTATTCAAAATTAAATTACTATATTAAATTGTTGTAATTGGAATATGTAAATATGATTAACGTAGATATTTGGAGGTGCAATTTTTTTATAAATAGTTTTAATATTCAGACTATGAATGATCTTTATCAAATAAAAATGCCAGGCAACGACTAACCTTGTGGGTTAGTCAGCCCATGACATTATCTGCCTTTTACGCACGGTTGCCTGTTTACATATATCAGTTCCACGTGTGTGTAATTTCATTACAAAATCATGAATCATTCAAAAAAGAACGGGACAGTTTCAAATCATTCTTCTAAGCCACTGTGCTCCGCTGTGTGATGAGCGAGTGCCCTCGGGTCTTTCGGTACTCCTGGCAAGTAAATTTACGCACGTAACTAGTAAAATAAAAATGTTAACCAATTTATAGCGAGCATTAGGTACTAGAATGGTTATGTACGAGTGTACGAACATGTCTCTGCATTTTGTGTTAAGGAAGGAGGCGTTGGTGGTAGTTTGTGTATCAGGTTGTGTATTGGACTGTGTGTTGATTATAAATGGCACCCTTGTCATTTAACCCTTTGACTCCATTTAGGTTAATTTAGCATTTACATTTATTTGTTATTTGTGATTGTATGCGAGTGTGTTTTGTGTGTGCGTGTGCGTTTATGTAACTGCCTTAGAGAATGTGTTGCGATTTGTGTGCCCCATTCGTCATCAGTTTCATTTGTAATTGGTATCAGGTATTTACAAGGATTTACTGATCACAAGCTCGCGCACTCACAAAAGAGTAAATGTGTGGTGTGTCCCACACACACACACATCTATACATTCATGTCATCTCGAATGTATGTTTGTATATTCACGCACACAAAATTTCATTTTGCCATTTTGGCGGTATTTTATCGCTAATAAAGCAATTATTGTGTTTTTACTCACATTTGCGAATTATCGCTGGCATTCATGTTTGGGGCTGAAGATGTGCTTTTGTTTGTCGCTTCGTGTACATTTGCGTATTGGACATAAATTTCACATTATAATGATTAGAAATTTTTATTTCTATATATAATCCATATGTTTTGATATTTGTACTAATGAACGTGTGTGTTTGGATTTGTGATATCTTACTTAAAAATGTACATTAATCAATTGAATTTAAATTAAATTTTAGAATTTGTCAACTTAATTACCAATAAATTACGAACTTTTAATTTGTGTTTTGAAGAGGTCGAAAAAAAAATTATAAATTTTTACATTAATCTTTTTTGCGCCTTTTGTGTATTTCTCTAAAGGAAGTGAATACAAATGATTTATGATTTTTAACGAGCATCACTTAGATAATTTTTTAAATTTGTTAAAAAAATCCAATTTTCTTTCGTAACGGACCTAAAATACAAGTAAAGCATCTATACAAAAGCCATTTTCTAAACTCATTACATTTTAAATAAGATTGAGGAAATTGCGTCCTAAATACATATAAGAAATTTTTATTTTAGTGAACGAAATAATTTACGACTGTAGTCCATAAAATTTCACATAATCAAAAACATTTTAAATGGTTGTTATCAACTTAATTTCATACTTTAGTTAGTTTTGTAAAAATGTCCTAAAATTTAACAAATTTCTTAAAGGTATATATTTCCTAATCAATTTTCCACAGAATTTTAATAAAAAAAATATTTCTAAAATATATGTAACATTTTTGTCCTTTGATAGGGAAAACGAAAATGTAATTTGTTGAACGTAAAATTTTTTTAATAAAAGCGATAAATGTTTTATAAACTGATTAACAAAATGTTACCCTTTTTTCAAACAAGAAAACGCCACAAGAAAAGTTCGAGCCAGCTTAAAACTAAAGCGAACTGTAAGTTTTTTTCTTTTAAAGGAATATTTCATTTTAAAAATTAATGAAAATAAATAGTTTCATTATTTATGACGGATGTTCTCATAGACAAGTGTTTACTTTGCTAAACTATTAAGTAAAAGGATGCGGGTTCAATTTCACCAAAGAGTTGATTTATGAACAAATAAGTCCGTAGTCCTTCTTGTGGGTTTAAAAAGTTATTGAAAATAAGATTTCGTATTGCATTTTCCTTCAATGAAAAAGTAACTAGTGCTCTTACACTAATGGTGCTCTAAATTTTATTTTTTTCTTAATACTTTTAGCAGAAGTCGAGCTTAAGAATTATGTTGCATTTGAAATAGCATTATTTTCAAATCCATTCTGAAATTCCTGAAGTAGATACCAATAATGTCAAAAGTCATTTCATATACATATTGATTTTTCGCTCCCAATATTTTAAAAATTTTTGTGGCTGTGGTGGTAAAGGCGTTAGATTATTGACCTGCAAAGAATTAAGAGGCCAGATATCCACCTTGGAAAAAAGTGATAAGAAGTAAAATTTTAATTAATTGTTATTAGTCAGTTAAAGCATGAAACATGTAAGATGAAGTATGTTCCAAGATTGAAAAAGAATAAGCAAAAGTCAACCGCCTGGTAGCACTTGGATAATGTGCAAAAGATCTTAGTTTAAGAATTACAGGCTTGATTTGAGGACAGTTTTCGGATGAGTTATATAGAAGCAATCAAGTATGTCTTCCTTGAATTTAGTATTGTCTTACTTGAAATCAAGCGAGATCGGTTTTAATAAGGGCTAAAATTAATTTACAACTTGACCAATACATTATTGTATTAGGCGTTCTCTATTTGGCTTACGAAAATACACGCTTTCGTACTTTTTATACCGCTTGTGGCTTGATTTAAGAACGGATGATTTGATATCCCTTTTGATCGTTGCGATATAATAACCGTCTAAACTCTTGTCTAATTTGATAATATTAATATGGATGATATGTGATCTAAATAATTTAGTTTGTGAAACAACCCAGTTAGTTTATGAGACATATTCTGCTTATGAAACCTCTAGTTTGAGGACGAAATGGGTTTCTAAATCAGTAGACTTCTTTCTATAGGTTTATTTGAACTCTTCTTAGCCACATCTATTAATGCATTGAGTGGTCAAATTTAACGATGCTTATATAAATTTCGGTATTTAAGACCTTGAAAACTTTGACAAAAGAGCGCATTTGAAGCATTTGAATTAATTCATTCTGTTAACATTACTATTCAAATATTCTTTGGATTAAAGAAAGTACCATTTAGTAAAGCTTGCACTTTCAATCCATTTGAAATTGTAGGTAAGGGAGGGACACCTTGTAACACTGAAGCTTAGCATATCAATAGAGAAGGTTTTAATTCTCTTAAATGATGCCTGCGCAGATATGGATTTTAAGTAGACATGACGTTAAAAAGAGTGAAAGCTTATCATCTCTGATACAACAGCGTTTACGCGCCTTTAGCTCTAAAAGTTTTAATATCGTTTATAATTTTAATCAATACCTCAATGAAGAATAACTTTTAATTTTTTGAAAAGAAAATGTTATATATTCAATGACATGTTTTCGAAAATTCATTTTCTGTATAAAATAATATGTACCGGAGTTGGTCCCATTTCAACCAATGTGTTATAAAACCACGTTAAAGCATTCCTCCTATATAAATTTATACGTAATTATCGTATATCTGACTGACTATAACATTGAATATACTAAATTAGTATGATGCAGAAATGGTTATACTTTCACCAATATATGTATGAAAGAAGCAGAAGGAAACGTGTCTCCCATATCGATTTTAAAAATGATTGCTTAAAAGTTTAAAATAAAAGCTTAAAAAAATTGCAGACTTCAAACACTGGCTCCAAAAAGTTTGAAGTAACTAAAATATCAATAAATAATTTATAGCTTTCATTCATCTTGGCTTCAAAGACCTCAGTCTCAAAATACTTAACCAGATTTAATTTTTGTTTGTTGTAAATTAATTTTTGTTTCATTTATTATCTGCCATTTTGTGGGTATATATTTTCCTGATTAAAAATATAAGGCATCATAAGATATATAAAATGATATTAAATAATATTTTAGGTAAAGCCACTCACATTTGTGCACAACTCTTCAACGTATCAGAGCAACAATAAAATGAAATAAAAAGAAGGAAAAAAGATAAAATCACGCATTCAACTTCAAATAACAACAAGAAACAGGAAAATATCAAAATTATGAACTCGAACGAGTGA
This sequence comes from Germaria angustata, assembly GCA_963681545.1. Classification (NCBI taxonomy): domain Eukaryota; kingdom Metazoa; phylum Arthropoda; class Insecta; order Diptera; family Tachinidae; genus Germaria; species Germaria angustata. The sequence goes on along the minus strand of OY812998.1, from coordinate 56,425,283 downwards.
TGTTGTGAATTTTAATATTATTTCTTTTTTTCATAGCAAATATATTTTTGATAAAGAAAAACAACATGCACGCATACACACTTACATTAATGTAAGTATGTTTCTGAAATAAACTATATACATATGTATGTACATGTATGTGTGTGGTATATGTTGGCAAAATAAAAAATGGCAGAATGTGAAGGGAGACCCTTCAAAACCCACAGCCACAAGGGCAAAAGGAAGGCAGAGGCAAATGTTTACAATTTATTTTTATTTTGTATGACAGATAAATGGAAAAGAACGCCTCTAAATGTGGTTGAAGACGACGATGCGGATAGTGATGATGATGATGATGCGAATAAATAAATGATTGCACACACAATGATAATGATGATACAACAAAACGTCACTGTGATGTTTTTAACAATGATTTCGTTTTTAAATAAAAAAGGAGTACATAGTTTATAAAATACATATACCTATTACAAAAGCAAACAATATTAAAAACAACAAACAATAACAATGGAAACTACTAACAACAATGAAAATAAAGGCACACAATAGAATAGAAGGCAACGAATAATAATAATGATGATAATAATAATAATGGGATAACAAAACGCCCTTGACACCCAGTAAATCTAACAACCAAAATGCCAAAAAGAGATTAAAGCCATTCATTTATTTGAAATAAAACAGAATACAGTTCCCAAAAAGGAAACACAATATACACGCACACTCACAGTAAGATACGAGTAAGTATGATGGAAAAAATGAAAGATGAAAAACTTTGAAACAAAATAATTTGTGGCATCACAGTTTCAATCAGTTTAGTCGGAAAAATTATACAGTATTTTTTCCATTGATTTTCGAAAATATTGTCTTTAATGACTAGATATTTAGACCCTTTTTTAGCATTAACTCTTATTTTTGCCATATATTGCATTGGCGGATTCAGTACTAATTGGAGTATCAAGAGAACTTTCTAGGGGAGTCTACAACCCTTTAACGGATAGAAAATTTGTGTTACTTATTAGAAATTCCACAGTTTCCCCCTTCCAGAAGCCTGCCTTAGACGTATGTGATGTTTTATTGGAGGTCAAAAGGGAATTTTTTGGTTGAAATGACATGTAACACAATAATATAACACAATTCTAAAGTGGACAATGAAGCATCATGGTGGGTTTTTTACGTATGTAACTGTACACGCATACGCATATATTTTGCATGCTGATTTGAAGTTTTGAAACTACATTGAAAGTATAAAGAATTATAAAGTTGATTTTTAATTGCACACATTTTCAAGCCTTTACCTTTTTAATATAAAATTTTAAGATACGATTACAACTTTTGAAAATTATTAGAAAACAAAGAAAACTTGTTTGATGCCATAAAACAGATCGCATTTATATGATAAATATAATTTTATATTTTATAATTAAATTAACAATTAAATAAAAAGTTAAGTGTTCAAGTCCAATTGTTAATATATTTTAATAATTAATTGAATTAATTATCGAGTATTTACTGGAATATGTTTGTAGTAATTAAAAAGAAAGAGAAATTTTCTCACTTTACATAGTATATACATAAATATTGTCGTGGAAAACCTAATGTGGTTATGCGGATTACGCCTCACTTGACATGCAAATAACTTTTATCAAAAGACTAACAATATAAAAGCGTGATTGCAGCCAGCCGATAGAATTTTACCCTTCTCATTAAAAAATATGCTAATTTTTGCCTGAGCAGAAAAATATACATACATATGTAGGTATGTATGTAAATTCTCCAGACAAATTCTTACAGTAGGAGTATTTCTTTTACGTTGTCAAGGGAAACAGTGTGCTTCTACTAGTAATAAGAACTTTGATAAAATATTTGAAAAAGTATGTAAAGAAATAATAAATAAGATACGCAAAACAAAATTATTTAGAAACCTGTCCAATTCTTTGAGAAGAGTGTAACACGACATTTACTTTATGTTAAAGAAATATTGATTTATTTAAAGAGAATTTTTTTATTTAATTTCATCGCCATTAAACAAGTTCCCTGTGTAGTGAATATTTGCCTGCCTTTTGTTGAAGCGTGCAACTGTTTCATGAGGGTTTTCAAACAGGAATGGCTGTTTTTAAACTTATACACACAATTCAAACTCACACACACAACGAATTCAAAACACAGCAGCAACAATAGCAACAACTAAAAAGGGGAAGAACAGTTCTTAGTTGTTGATAATTTCAATGAGAGAGTAACCGAAATAGCCTGCTGGTCGTTGTGATGTTTTCTCTTCACTTTCTCACACGTTTAAGATGAGTAAAAAAAATTAAACATGTCGTTGGGGGTTGTTGTTTAGCTATTATGAGCAATTTCCTTATTGCTCTCTTGGTGACAACGTAGCTCTCTCCTTCGCACTTATGGTGTATAAGCCAGTACTCGTTACTATTCCTACTCGTTGGTGATTGCACTGCTACTTCCTTTAGCATTTTCGGTCTGTGGAGTTTTTTCTTTTTTAATTATAGAATCTTATCAGAAAATACAGAATACAAGAACAGAAATATTTCTACCAAAAATTTGAATGTGTGCGACATGAGAATGTGTGTGAACATTGTTTAGGTTTTTTATCGCTCAGAAATAAGAGAATACAAACATACATACTTACATACATATAGAATATATGTAAGTATGTATGTTTATCGGTGTTGTTCTTGCTGAGTTGATAGTGCCTAGAATATTTTTGTTCTATTCAATTGTGGTGCTTTTTTCCGGTGTCTCGTAAGGAAAAACCAAATGCCCTATTCAGTCGTTCTTATTAATGCGCGTACGTCCGAACGTTAAACTCGCTATCGTAAAATAATCGCTTTTGAACGTACTTTGCGACGTTGTTAAATAAATTAACAGTAAAGGGCTGTATTTGTTTGTGGAATCGACGAACTTTTTGTTGTCTCCTGCCAAAAATCGCTCGCTGCTTCAAGTCTTGTTGCAAAATTTTAGCTTTAAAAATGAGTAAAAGCCTTTTTCAATGCTCGCTAGAAGTTTCGAGAGCAAATGTAAATGTGAAGTGAAACTGTGTGTGTGCTTTTAGTTAGAGAACAAACAAAAAAGGGGTGGTAAATACCCATAACCGCCCTGATTTCACTTGTATATTGTACATATATTGTGCTGCATATGAATATTCGTCTACCGCCATCGCCACTAACTGTTTGTTGTGCGAGTATGTGAATAGAAAGAAGGATATATTTGGATAGATATCACAGACGCGTTTCCGTTTTCCGTTGCTGCATTGTCATTCGTTTACGGATACTCGCCTGGTGTTAACGTTGACTTTTTGTCGTTTTTTTTACGAGAAGTAGAATCAACCAAGGCAGCAGCTTTAGTTTGACAATACGGTCGTATAACCTCATTACAAATCAATCCCCATCAGTTGATTATATACCATCAACCAGGTTTAACACCAACAAAAAAAAATCTGAGCAACAAAAGGCAAACCAAAACAAAACGTAAAAAATTAAATTAAATCCCTCAAAGTCGTTCTTGTCTCACCAACTAAATCTACTTCAACTAGATTGTATACACATTTTAGCCCAGTCTAATTACCCACTGGATTAAATTATTAAAACACTTAAGCCGTCGCGGATTTTGAATTACAAAAAAAGTAAAGCAAAATAAACCATCCACAACCAACCACACGAAAAGAACGAGTGTAAAAAGTGAAAGTGTTAAATAAAAAATGTTTTAAAAAATGAAATCAAAACAAAATCAAATCAGATACGAATATAATAAAACGTTAAAAGCTAAATAATCCAATATAATCTCCATAAATACTCGTACTATACAAAAAAGGCTTTTAATAAAAACATTTAAGTAGTTTATTTCTCTCAATTTACTAAAGACTTAATCCGGCAGTTGCTTTGTTTTAGCAATTTATTTCTGAAACTTTTGAGAAAAATTTGATTTCCAAAGAATTCTACGCAGTAAATTTTAATGGTATTTAAAATAAAATAAAATTAAATTGTCTGCCCCAAATTTTCAGATGATTTAATGCTAAAGTGCGTGACCGTCGGCTAGTGACAAAAAAGCGAAATAAATTTTACAAGCAAAACAATTAATTCATGAACAGCGGCTACGCGAAAGCATCGATGAAACAAAAAATGATAAATTATATTAAAATCATAATTAAATTGTGTACACATCTGCGTGGCAAGCACTTGTACGCTTAATTTAATAAAGTCTAAGGTAACTCGTTCGGACAAACACATCAAGTGGATTAAAATTTAACATTAACCGGTGAATTTCAAATAAATCGCAAGGTGAGAAAAAACTCTTTACATTTCGATTAATTAAAAAAACGCTCAGCTTTTGAGTGAATTCCTCTATTCAGGATGCCATTTGGGTGGGACTCTCTTTGCATTCCTGAGAGCACTTTTGTTGCAAATTTAAAATTTTTTTGTCTAACAAAAAATTCTTAGATCAGCTGCTTGATCAGTAGCCAGTTAAAGTCACTTGCATTTAAAATTACTTTACGCACTGTGCATTTATGTTGAAAGAAACTGTACAGCCTGAATTTGCTCAAGCTAATTGTGTTTACTTTTCTCAAATGATGTGTAAAATTTTTCTACTTTTCATATAGAGAAAATGGGAGTTTAATGTTCTATAATAAGCTCAAGCTTATTAGGAAAAAGAACTCAATTACATAATTAAAATGTTGCACGTTTTTACAAGAGAAAACGACATAAGTTTGACAAAGTACTAATCATTTCTTTCGGCTCATAATGGGACATTATAAACGAAGTTGATAACTTCCCATTGATTAGTAAAATTTTATGATGCCTTAGAAAGTTAAGTTGCTCCAATCTTATTAATAAATTTTAATTATTTCTACAAAAGTGTACAGTTTCAGAAATTATCTTTTATTAGGGTATATAGCGACCACTCACCGTTGCGGTATTTTTGTACAGTTATGAGTAATGTCCGCTTGTGAAAGGGGGCACATATTGTTTTGTTTTCCATTATAAAAAAATGAGTCTCTATATTTTTGAAATACTGGAATTCTACAAAGTCGTGTCAAAATGTGCAAAATTCTTCAGATGTGCAGTTTGTTTCAATACTTGATCATGCGAAGTTATTAATTCGACTATATCTACATTAACACTTACACATCTCCACAACAGCATCCTCTCGATTTCAATATTAAAATACTATCATCTTCGTCAAAGACATTTGATTGACCGAAGACTTCTTTTAATTTGCACTTGCTGCCAGTGGAGTTTTATCCTGGGCATCAAAATTGGGAAGCCTATAATTATGTACCTTCATGAGAGTCCAGCCATATAAAAGCAGTTTTTCGTGGTTGCACCTTCAACTTTATCAGAGTTGATCAAATGCAAATATAATAAAAATTTTGCAATATCAATCGAAAGTAAAGTGGCATTACTACGACAACTCATTACTATTTATTAGTTTGCGGACTTGTTTAAGGCCGCCTGGATTTTTGTTTGCGTTTTTCATAACTTCTGTCCGCTTATGGGAAATATTTTAATTAAATCTCTTGAAAATCTAGTATTCGGTTTCGGTTATTAGATTGCCCGATTATAGAAATACATTTTGTATGGAAAAACTAATGAAAAGTTTGTGTCGACACAATTTGTCCGGGTATGAGAGATGTTCGATTATGGGAGCTTTTCATTATAGAAGCATTCTCTATACTTCAGTCTGTAATCACTTTCACATAAGAGGAAAAAAACTGAGTTATGCTGAAAATCTCATACAGTTTAGACGTTTTTTAACCTTTAATTAAAGATACTGATGTTGAGAATTTAGTGACAAAGCCATACAGATGTCAAAGACTGAAACCTAATTTCTATTTATTTAGTACAATGGAATAAGTATTTGATAGTAAAATACATGAAGCATAATTTTTGTAACATATACTGCAATACAATAACAAAATCTAACTAGAGTCGAATCGGAGAGCTCAGCAGCTTTTCTCAAGTTCGTCTGTGAATGTTGTTATAAGTCAGGCCATCGTATATTTTAGGATATTGAAATATATGCTTCTTTTTATTGAAAAATCATATTGACCTAAAATTTAAAGTTGCCACAATGCAAGTCTTATCTGGCACACGGTTTCGATAAATCTATAATGTAAGCGAAAAGCACCTTTCAGTCACTTATAGCTTCCATATAGGGATAATTTTCAAAAATATACTGTTCATATCGGAAAAAATAACAAATCTCTGAAATTGTTTTGTTTTCAATGTCAACGAAATTTTCTAACACACAAAACAGATTTTCTGACATGAAACTGAAATAATTTGTGCACATCCTTAACCTAAAATGAATCTCATAATTTTGTACCAATTATGAAAAGAAAATTTTTTAAATCCTGACGGTACCATTTTTTATTTATCAAGAACAGAAGCTTACACGCACGCAAGTACATAGTAAAAATTATAAAAATAATGCACATAAATAATACATAGAGGCACATAAAAGTCTTTTCAATTCTAATAACCGGTTGTAAAAATTTATGATGTTTTCAGATAAAAAATTATTATTTTAGAATTGAGGGCAAGGATTTGTTGATTTCAACAAGCCTTCTGTTTGTATCACGTTGGAAAATAAAGAATCTTCGTTCATTTGCTTTAATTAGGTTTTGACATTAGACGATAAATGTCGAATAGACAGAAATCCTGCTGTTGCTCCTGTAATATCAGGAACATGAATATGAATATAATATTGGCTACAAGTGCTAGGGAATTTTGCACTTAACAAAACTCACGATATGTACATAGATATGTGTACACACTCGTATTTAACAAAAAATAATAGAACAATAGCCAAAGCACAAAATCTATGGAGTTTAAATTTCAAGAGGCGGAAGAATTAAACGGATCATAAGACAAATTGTGGTTTTTAAACTGTACCGATTAAGCCGTGGTGATACCGCGGTATCGACAAGGTTTAAAATTTAACAAAAAAAATTAAATTGTACCATGATTTCCATCCCTGATCTGATTACATTTATTATTTTCTATCTATGGGCGGTTAAACAAATACACATTTATCCTCGTTTGAAATTAAATTTAGTTAATTAAACATATTTTAGGTGAAAACGCTGCGAAAGTTAATCATTATATTTTTAACGAAAATAATGGTCAAGAATATTTCGAAGGCAAATTGATTAATGTGACCATAATTTTATAAATTATTGCTAGAATATTAATATTATACGCCAAGTAAAGAAATAAATTATTTTTGTTTTCTTTTTGTCTTCAGCTTTTAAAGGTGTAAGGAAAAAAGAAATTTATAATAGATAAAATTTCTGTGTATAACAGGCCAAAGCCATTAACATATTAATTGCACCGTTCGCGTTGCTTTTGCGCTCCATATCTAAAGAAGGATTCCTACTGTCATAGTGACAAATAGGCCTATTCCACCCAATATACTTTGTTCTTTATCACAACCAGAAAAAAAGGCATAAAATCAGTCAAAGCTATTGAATAATTTCGCAAGATTATGGAAGTATTACAAACTTCTTGATTGCCTCCTAATGGCGTAAACCAATATCCACAATATCCAACAAATAAACCGAATCTTATCACTCGATGTATTTCTACAATTTTCGTAAAATGACCGAGTCTGTAAAATCGATTTGGCAATAGTTTTTTAGAGTCATTTAAACCGAAATTCGTCAAAACAATCGATTTGAATGAAATTTTTTTCAACTCATGTTGTTTTTTAGTTTAATAATCATGAGAATTTGGTTCCGATCGAAGTAATAGCTTTAAATTTATAACGAAAATACTCGTGCATATTTTTTTTGAACTATTTCCTTTGCATGGGATTCTCAATACATAACACTATTTCCTTTTTCGTTAATAATCTCTAGCACGATCTAGAGAACTTATCTAATTACGATAATGATCAAGGTGATAAAATGTGTTATTATTAATTTGTTAAAGGTTTTAAGCAATTTTCATATTATTTAAGTTATTTAAGCTCTAGGAGTCTATTTACTTATTGAAAGGATACAATCGTACATGTTGATTTTTCTTACGTAAAAGTAATAGTTTCAGTTAATATCAGGGGCATATATAAGGACACTCCTGCAGCAAAATGTATAAATAAATGACCCTAGAAAAAGTTAACAATTCAACAAAAATGAGATTTTAAGATTATAATATGGATTTGTCATTAAAAGTTCTCTTTTTTGATGCATATTCACTGAATTAGAAGTCTATACTCAATATAATAAAAAAGTTGGTTTCATATGTTTGTTTTGCAAAGAAAATAATTTCAACTAAGCTATTTACCGCTGAGAGTGGAGTTACCCTAAATTACTAATAGACACAATTACAAATCGACAGAGAATAATGGTTTCGTGTAAATTTAAGAAATTAATTATTTTTATATAAAACGATTATAATAGAATTATATAGCTTTACAGAAGTGTTTAAAATTTTGAATAAAATGTTTGCCATTTTAACTCTCCACAAAATCTATAAAATCCACTAATTGGTATTATGGAAGTAATGGAAAAGTCATTCCTTAGAATTGATTTCAAATTTCACTTAAAATATTTCCAGATGTAAAACAAAAATTGTTATATATATTTTGTCAGCTTAAGTTTTCTAGAAGTTAAAAATATTTGTTTGCTTATTTATAATATGGAACTAATGAAATAGTAATTTTTTAAAAATGCTTTCGGCTTTGACGTTTTTCCACTCAAAAAACATAAAGAACAGAATGAAAAAGGATTTCTATAGGTCTTCCTTCTTTTGGCAAAGAATATCAAAGAAATTCTAAAACAATAACATTTAGAATAAGTAAAATTATATAAATAAAAAATATTTTGCACAAAAATAACAACCAAAACAATTGATTATTTTATGTTGCTGACAACAGTAGAGGCTAAAACATGAATTAGATTTTGATTTGAAATATTAGTGAAATTCAATATTTACTTGTTATTTAAAAATTTTGTGACTTTATCATGGCTTGGCTCAAAACGGTCGGAAACAAAATTTAGAGAAATCATCTGATAAATCTGTCAAATTTCAGAAAATATATTCCGTTCAAGTCCCAGAAAAAGATCGATACACGCAGGAGTTGTGGGGATGAAATGTTCCACAAAAATGTACTTTGTAGAATTTTACATAATCTGCTGAATATACTATACATTTTAAATATAAGGGTCTAATGCTCTCCAAAACGATTCTGCTTTTGATTGTAACAAAAGGGTACAACTTTAACACTTTCTATAATTGATCTCGAAATAAACTTTCAAAACTTCAATATGAACCTGTTTTGGAAACCTTGTTATTTATTATGCCGCACAGCATTACTATTCAACTTAATGCATTTGGAAGTTTATCTACTCCTTTGAACTGGAGAAAGGAAAAACAGATATCGCCGAAGTCAACGTTTGGTCTAGCACCACCGCTGCCAAAGCCTTTCTCTATTTAAGCTCTGCTTTTCTTTGGAAATTTTATCTATCGAAACTTTGCCACAAGAACTACGTATTCTTTGCTACTTTTTCCCTTCGTATCCTTTTTTTTTAAATTAAATATCAGAGTGCTATTGACTGCTTTACTAATGTCTTCAATGGATAGATTAGAATCACATGGCCTTAAACAATATAATTGTTCTTTATAAACATTGTGAAATTAACGTACAGAAAAAATATTTTACCTAAACGAAATTCAGTCGAAAATTCCCGACTTATTAAATACGTAATTTTTTTTGTAAAAAACTACATTAAAAATAATTTATTTTTTAAATTAAAATTAATGAATTTATTTTAGCGGCCGCATGAAATAACACTACAGGAAATAATCTCTCAAATGAAATATTAAATAAACAATAAGTATTAAAGACAGACATACAGAAACAATTTTTATTTTAATTTGCCAATTAATTAAAGAAATTAAACTTTACCCAGCATTTACACATGCAACTGCAAGTTTGAAAAACACATTCCACACTTGCACCTTAACTTGCAGCTTAACTTTCAATAGATTTCAGAACACAGTGATTTCGACTTTGACACCTGCAGCAAGTAAAATGACAAACTAAGAAAGAGTGTTACCCAGTAAAAAGTATTCTACAAACTTAGTGGACTGTATTAGAATAATAATTACACTGTAGTAATTTTTTAAGTCGTGGCAAAATAACCATATACGGACACCACTACGTGATAAAAGACTAAAAAAAAAGACCCGTGTCTTCCAATTTTTCCCAAAGTCATGCACTTTTTTTTATGGGGCGCCAAAGATTTGGGGCCTCGGTATCATTTTCGCAAAAAAGTGATAATTTTCTCAGGCTCATATCTTGCAAACCGTTCCGAATTTCGATTCACTCTCTGAGGCAAACTTGTAGCTCTTGTCATAAAGAACAAAAATTGCGAACATATAAAATCAAAAAAACTTCACCTTCCAGATAAAAATCGCAAAAAACTTAAAAAAATTCGATTTTTTTTACCTTTTTCTCTTGTTCAGGTCCATAGGTAGCAACCGTTCAAAATTCAAGGAAACAATCAACTACAAAAATTTACCTAAGATCTCAATAAACAAATTTCTACAACATATAAACTTTCTGGGAATAATTCTGAACACCGTTTAGGTAGCGCTTAGGTAGCCGGAAAAGTGAAAAAAGTGACGCGGAGATATTTCATAATGAATCGCTCCCAAAGTGCATGAAAATTTTTGGGATAATTTCATTTCTATGTTTGGGCATTTATGAAAATGAAATGAAAATGAAATAACCCTTTTAGGGTGTTATTTTATAATATTTTTTTGGGGTGCTATTTCGTATAAAATAAGTCTTCAAAACGAAAATTGAACAATGCAATGAAAAATGAACTAAATCCCCAAAAATTATTTTTTAGATCTCTGTATTTCACTTTGAGGGTTTGTTGATTTTTTGGGGCGTTTATTTCTGGGGGAGTTATTTCATGCCGCCTATTTTAACAATAAACTAAATGATGACACTATGTAATATGTAATTGTTAGAAAAAGGTGTATACATACGTTGTAAATGTATGTATATATTGTATCGCAGGCATGCTCGATGTACATGTTAAATAAATAATAAAATTGGCACGGATCTGGAGAGAGAAAATAAATACATATGTATAACATATATTTTCTTCAACAAAACTATTCAGATATCTATTATTTTTTTTTTTAAATTTTATTGTATTTAAATTTCGCCAAGCAATAACTAAGTAGTATAAGAGTTCACATCGATAATGATATTCTAATATAAGAAATAATTACCATTTTTTTGCGCAGGGTGAACTATTTATATTTGCCACTGACCTTTAAAATAAAAAAAAATGTCTAATATTTGCATACTTATACATACATACGCGTATATACATTTATTCACACATTATATCTTTGACAACATTTGCTTTGGCTGCTTTTTAAATCGTATTTAATTAAAAAAATCTTCCTTCATTCAAATATCAAACATACATTGACTTTTAGATAAAAGAAAAAATACAAATAAATACTAAACACTTTAATCCTCTGTGGGATTAAGTAGGGATCAGAAGAATTATTATTATTAAATTTTTTAAATTTTACAAGACTACATTTATTTTAATATTTTACTTTATTATACTATCAGCAGACGCAACAGCAAGCAGCAGCAACAAATAATTATGTATGTCTACATAGTGATGACACTGGGTATAATAAAAATTTATACTACGAGTGTCAGTCATCTAGTCATGCCGTCCTTACAATAATACGAGTAGACCAATGTATATTTAAATACACATTTATGTATATTTCTTTCTCATTAGTGAAAATGAAAGTTGGCAGTTTTGCTGTCATTTTTGGTGAGTGTAGAAAGTTATTTGTTCACGAAAGTTTTTGCATACACACAGTGGCGCAAAAAAAAATAAAAATTTATTCATTTGTATAGTACAAATTGTGGTTTGAAGAAGAGAAACTCAGCTTTCCGTTGGATGTGTAAGAAGTCATCCTGTTTCATCCTTACAGTGTGTCAAAGATGACAGTTTATTCCGTACCACAGCGTGAGTTCTCTCTCTCTATCTCTGTTAAAATAAAATTGTCTGTGGCAAAATTTCGTTGATGATATACAGTAATTAGATGTATGTATGTAATACATTAAATTATTTATTATACACATCGTTAGAGCAATTTAGTAATAGAAATATATTATTATGTATATGTACATATGTATATGTATATAATGATGTATGCATTTTTGCAGTTTAGCTATTTCTGTAAATGTGTTCAAGTTTAAAATGTGTTTTTTTCACTTTTATTGGACTCTTATTTGTTTTGTTATGTTGTTTGTTATTGTTGCGTTATTTTTATTATTGTTTATTTAAGATTTTTATCATTTAGTCCTTTAAATCGAATGATAAATTTACGTGCAATATGTTTTTACTCGCTTTTGTTTGTTTTATTTCTGATATTTATAGCAGTTGTTAAAGTTTCATTAGGTCTTATTTATGAATTTATAGTTTTGCAATAAAAGAAAAAATAATAATAAATTTTCTACATGTGATATGAATTGACAAATAATTATACATATAAGACGGTTTAAAACATTTGAATATGAAGAAAGTATAAAATATAAAAATTAGAATACATTTATAGTATGTATATATTTTAATATAAGGAAAAGAGCACTGATGTGGCACACAGCCGAAACTGGTCTGTTTACGAACAAAATTTAACGTGGGATGACAGAAAACTATTCCAAATTCAAGCAAATCCGTCGGAAGAAAAACACAACTCTCAACGGGAATATACTTTTGGTATAAGTTTTTTTTTTTAAGTTTATGGGAGTACAAAATTAATCATTAAAAATGATTAATAACAGAGAGTTCAGTAGACCTAAATATAAAAAAGAATTTATTTTCAGTTGCCACCTTAAATTTTTTTAATTGTAAATCCACCATTGTGATTAGTATATTCAGTGATTTCTAATTAATGACACTTTTAAGCAGTTATTTTTTGAGAGGGTCTGAAAATCATAATTATTTTTAATTAAAAAATATGTACATGAACCATGGCATTGGTATGTAGTTTGATCGATTTGATCTCGATTTCAATAAAATCACACTCCATTTAAATTCCTGCCTTTTCACTTTTTTGTGCAGAAATAATTGTTGTTTCTGATTTTCTTTTTTCAAACATAATTTGTATTATATTTGTTTGTTTTTTTTTTTTGAGCAGAAAAATTTAATTTTTTTTATTTTTATTTTAGCAGGCAAAAAAGTAGACTTTTTTTGTGAATTGTGTAAAAAGTCAAAGTGAGAAAAAGGAAGAAAGAAGTCATCTAGTGAAAGCATTGTTTTTCTATAGGTTTCTAATTTAACTATATTGTATCTAAGCAACTTCTGCTTTTTAAACTTATTTGTCTGCATGTTTATATTCCCGCAGCTTCTTTTCTTACAATTTGGGCCGACGCGTCGGCTGTTCACAAGTGCCATTTAATTGTACTTATTTTGTATCAAATTGTATGCAAACGTTTTCTACATGTCACTTGTCACCAGAGTTGTAAATGAATCATTCTTTTTTGATTTCAATTCATTACGAATTAGCTAAATTTTGAATTAATTCTTTTCGCCAAAAAATGAATTGAATGAAATTTGAATCAATTCATTTGAATTTAGCGAACATGAATTGCAATTCATTTGCAATTCAAATGAATTGGGCAAAATGAATTGCAATTCATTTTTAATTCAAATGAATTGGTAAAATGAATTGCAATTCATTTCCAATTCATTTGAATTGAATTGACTTTGAATTAATTCAAATGAGTTAGAAGAAATGAATTGCAATTCATTTCCAATTCATTTGAATTGATTTTGAATTAATTCAAATGAGTTAGACAATTGAATTGCAATTCATTTCCAATTCGTTTGAATTAATTCAAATGAACTTGAAAAATGAATTTTTTATTCATTTCCAATTTATTTGAATTGAATTGATTTTGAAAAAAGACTACTGTAAGTAATATGTAATATTTATTTAACAAAATGTAATTATATTTTACAAATAAACATGAAATTACCAAAAATTAAAATATATGGACAATATAGTAGCATATACAGGCATCAACTAATTTTGCTATTATTTTAATTATAAAATAAATGCTAATTACATTGAATTAGAATGCATCGTTCACTTTCAGCAATAATAATTTTTCAAAATTATCATCCAATAGATTTCCACGTTTAGGCATATTTAGAATAGACGCGTACGAAAATAATCTTTCAGCAGCAGCTGACGATGGTAACGGTACATTAAACTTTAAGAAAGCCTTCTTAACGGTCGGATAATTATGCAGCATACTTAAAGATTTTGAAGAATCTGCTAAGTATGCTGTGAATTCTGCTTCTGAAGGAATATTGACGCACAATGTATTTTCTGGAGTTTCTATAATAATATTATAATATTATTGTTAACGGTGTTTAAAATTATTTTGCAAAGTGACTAGATAATTACCACAAATAGAAAAATCGAAGTAATTTAAAACGTTACTCTCTGAAATGACTGACGTTGTAATGTGTTCAACAGACATTTGTTGAACAGCATCCTTTGCCATTTGAGTAACGTCTGCTTCGGTGGCAATATCAAAATTCGGGTTCAAAGCTTTTAACCACAGACACTTAATTGGTGGGCAAAGAATAGATGCCACAATTGCAGTTTTAGCAGTTGCATCTAAGGTATAAAAATTACTAAATCTTTTTTCCGTCGCCTCCATTAATTTTGCAGCCATAGTTTTCAGGTATTCGCTTCCATCTTTCAATTGTATTTCGGCAAATTTTGTTTTAATTGTGGCTAAAGCTGGCAACAGATAACCAAAGAACATGCCGTTGTCTTTTTGGAGAAAGTCTATGGCTCCTGCTATTGGTTGCAGAAGCTGCAAGTACTCTTCTAAAAATTCAAAATCACTGTCTAAGTCTCAATATTCAACTTATGAATTAATGCTCCCTACAATTTCAAGTCATATTCTGCCGTTACAATTTTTTCGAATTCATTTAAATTAATTCAAATGAATTGGAAATGAATTGCAATTCAATTGTCTAACTCATTTGAATTAATTCAAAATCAATTCAAATGAATTGGAAATGAATTGCAATTCATTTCTTCTAACTCATTTGAATTAATTCAAAGTCAATTCAATTCAAATGAATTGGAAATGAATTGCAATTCATTTTACCAATTCATTTGAATTAAAAATGAATTGCAATTCATTTTGCCCAATTCATTTGAATTGCAAATGAATTGCAATTCATGTTCGCTAAATTCAAATGAATTGATTCAAATTTCATTCAATTCGTTTTTTGACGAAAAGAATTAATTCAAAATTTTACCAATTCAATGCATGAATGATTCGCGAATTAATTCAAAAATGAATGATTCGTTTACAACTCTGCTTGTCACCTAGTTAAAGCCGGTTCAAATTAATAAACACATTCTTAATTATTAACTATAATGACAAAATAATTTCTAAAACAAATTAACTTTAGTGTGGAACTATGATTATGGCTCATAAGTTTTATTTCTTAATAAAAGCAGCCATCATAAAATTTTAATCAAAAATACACAATACAAAATTATTTTCGAAAATGTAAAGATTAATTTTGCTTTTATGGAAAACAAAATATATGGCAAATGCAATCAGAGAGAAAGGCATGTTTCTTTTAGCCTTTACGGGAAGTTTCTCTCAGCAGCTTTTTGACATAGATGAGACTTATATGTAAATGACTTAAATTTTTTAAGTAATATTTTCACCAACTTTTGTTATTATTTTCGTTGTTATTTCGAGCCTTTAAGCGTTTTCGAGCATGCAGTTGAAAAACAAATTCCAAAAAAAATTCAATGACATTAAAGAGGTTTGATTTTTATAAAGTCATAATATTAACGAAAATTCACTGTATATTGATTTAAACTAAATTTGGATAAAAGAACGCCGTTTAAAAGAAAGCAAACGCTTAATTGAATGGAAATATTCTCAAATTTTTTAAAATTAATTTAAAACCGCTTTGGTTCGTTTAAAAGAAAATCTGTTTTAGCATTTAGATTATATGAAACAGGTATCGCTTAAGACAAAAAATTATTAATTTTTCGACGACAAAATAGCATGCGGAGCTGGCTAATTTTGCAACCGATATAATTTCGGTTCATAAAATAAATCTGATTCCGAAATCAATATACATTTGTTTTATTTTCAATATGTCTATATCATATTTTCTATTTTCGGTTCAAACAGCAATTTGAAAAGTGCTTAGTTCGTTTCAGCGAAATGCTTTTTTCACTTCTCCGAAATCCGTTTAAATGAAAATCTTGTTTAAGCAAAAAAAAATTTTCCATTTCTATTTTATTCTAATCTAGAGTTACTTGTCTTTGTTAGTCAAATGGGGCTGCAGTTTGTCATTATGAGAAGGAGATTTTCTGAAAAAGCCACAATTTTTCTAAGAAATAAATTATTGAAAGATCAAAATTTTAATTATAAATGGAACAACATGCTGTTTTCGTAAAACGCCACACACACCTCCAACAATTATTTCTGCAATTGTTTTGTAAAAAAAATTAGGATCAAGGTGTAACAAGTAGTTCTCCTCAAAGCACTGCTAAAAACAAAAACAAAAACAAAAACAAAAACAACAATTATACTTTGACTTTTATATACAGATAAAGGACTTCAATTCTAATATGGAATATACTAGTGTTTAAGTCTTTTAATTTAACTTTTTTTAGGTCCCAGTAAACGTTCAAAATCTTTTATGCGAGTATAGCACATAAAAACAATATACAGAGATACAAATTCTCAAATATGTAAATATTTTGCTTGAACTGAAAACTAGATAAAGAAGTAAATAGTAACCGCATGAGTTGAATAAACTGCCTGTAACAACAATTACGATTAGAACAGTTACTTCTAAGGAAAAAGAATATTTTATGACTCTAGTCAGTGTTATCTCCCTGACTGTTCTTTGGTTATCTTTTGTAAAACACGAGTATGTATGTACGTACATAAATGTAGCACGTTTGTATGTAAATAAATAGATACGAGTACACAATAAGAAACAATTTCTACACCAAATTCAGACGGAATTTTTTAAAGAAAATAAAATAGTTGGGCAAGCATTGCGTAGAGGTTTTATTTTCATACGAGTATTTAAATATTTGTAATGTTAGAAAAAGCAAACAAGAAATAAAATTCAAATGAATAAAATTTCTGAGATTGGTGTTAAATCTTACGTGCTTTCGAGTGTTGGAGGTTAATCTAGAAGTTAGAAATGTTCTCGTTTCAAATATGTATAAATATCACAAAAGCAATTGAATTAAGCAACGTTTTCTTTTCTATTTTTTGTATTGGTTAAATTTTCAGGCTGGAAAACAAAGCTCTTTTCGAGCAGAGCTTCAACTTTGCCAACCCCCAAGTGTACGATACCGGCTTCACCACGACGACTACATTCCTACAACACTTTAAGGACGTCGTCACGACGAAGTTCTCCGGCAGAGACCATCATCTGCCGCCACTACATCCCCATCAACAGCACACCACGTTGCACGCACATCATCAGCCACACCAAGCTGTGGCTCAGGGCTTTTCCACCATTTTTCCCACTTATCTAGGCATGGATCGCACCAGCGGCGGTAACGCTGCTGGTGGCGGTCTTGGTGTAGTTTCTTCCGGCAATCCTGGCGGTGGAGGTGGTGCCTTAAATGGTCTCGAAGCCATGTCAGCTGAATCGACTGGCTTGTGCTTGCAGGATTTAGTCAATGCTGGCACGGCAACTGGTGGCGGTTCTGCCGGTTCGGCTGAGAGTGCTACTAGCACCAGTACTGCTTTGAGTAGCGGCAGTACGGGTAGTTCAACTGTAAATAGCAATGCGTCGGTGGGAGGTGGCAGTGATCATTTGCATAATCATCACAGTTTGCACGACTCAAGCTCATCGGTCAGCATTTCACCCGCCATATCGAGCTTAATGCCAATCGGCAGCTTAAGCCATTTACATCATGGCACTGGCCAAGACTTGGTGTCCGGCTACAGTCAACATCCACATCATACAGTAGTACCCCCGCATACGCCAAAGCATGAACCACTGGAGAAACTCAGAAGTAAGTAAAAAAATATACATATATTTTGATCTTGTGCTATTAAAACAAAAAAAAAAAAAAAACAAGCAAATGAAAAGTTATAAAACCTTAAACAAATTTAATAGAACCCACATCTCATCAATCTAACGAATGGAGTTGCGTTACAATAATCATTTGCTTTACATTGGTTGTGCAATGTAATTTCATAAGTGCAATTAAAGGCGCCACTGATTCCGAATTTTATTTGGATGAAAGTAAATACAAATTTATAGTTTAAAATTTTCTTGTATCCCTTGCGATTTCTTCAAATGGCTTAATGTAACATAGTAGTATCTCGAGAAACATCGAGTTTGGCAAAATGCGATTAAAGTGTTTTATGTGTTAGGCTTCCATATCTGAGACTTTTTGATACAACTTCACTTTGACTTCAGATATAAATCTGTTTTTTTTTATATACACATAAAAAGGATACTGAGCAACTCATTTCCTTAGTGGCAAAAAAAATCATTTTATGAGATATAACTTTCTTGTACTAAAGGAGCTATCTATATGTATGTATGTATTTGTTTCTGAAAAATTGCTAAATACGTGTTAACAATTTTAATTAAATTTTTTTATCATCATCCGCCGAGTTTTTTTTAATTTTATGTATCTTTTGATAAAAACGTAAATTTGGGCATATTTTTTATCAAATGTAATAAATAATTTAGTTGTTTCGATATGATAATAAGATTTGTCATATAATTACATATAAAATTTTAGAAATTTGTTACAGCAATCTTTCTTATATTTGAAATATCAAAAGTTATATTTACGCCTACGATGTTCATGGAAATATACGATTTACTGCAATGTACGTATGTCTAATATCCTTACGAACGAAGAAGTTTCTACATAATGTATAATTACACGTGTATATTCTAGATTCCGAATTGTTTTCACTTTCGGACAAAAAAGTTCGTATTCTTTTCACTTGATAATATTCGTAGGTAAAAGCGGACCGAATAAACGTGCTTTGCTTAGAAATAATAGTTTTAAGTCAATGTTGGCTTGAAACTTCATTGTTTAAACCATTTAAATGTTACTTTGTTTTATATATTTCGATCCCTTTTAAATAATAAAAACTAGGTTTTAAAATAATACCAAAAAGCCTTAAAGAAGTTTTCAATTTCAATTAGCTTTTTGCAAAAAGAGGAACACTGTTCTTGTTTGAGTGCCTTCGTAGACTAGCAGCTAGTGTACTAGACTGGTAGTCCGAAGGTCGCAGGCTCGACTCCTGACGCAGACTCCGGGTGTGTCTCTGCAGATAAGCCAAGTAGCTTCGCAGTTTGTGTTTGTTAATTAATTAATAATAAAAAAAAGCTCTTTGAATTTTTTAAACTTTCAAATGTACTTTTTTTAAAACAAAAAACAAAATTTAAATTTAATTTCACATCACATTTGTTTTGAAGTTTATAGTGATGACCGCTGGTGCCAGTTTAGCATACTTTGTACGAGATTTTGCCAATTTTGAACTCATTTAGCACCTGGTCTAGCACTTGGCATTTTATCATGCACTTCTCTTTTAATTGTTTTCATCACATTTTAACTACACATTTCTTGTTAATACTTTAATGCCATATAAATACTACACATACCTAAAAAAAATCAGAAGTTACAGGATCGTAAATTTTATTACAATGAGAAGCTCAAATAGCACATCGAACTGACCAACAAAAATGGAAAATGCCATAAAGCAACTCTATTATGTCAAGTGGATAAATGTTTTACATTTACTTGATATTTTTAAAACCCATTCTAGACGAACTCAACCCAACACATCCTTTGAAAGAAATAATTTTATTAACAAACTTTCTAAAAGGAAAGATTATTAAATAGTTTTGAAGATGTTAATTTCGGTACCTCTAGTCTAGAGTCACATATTGGGAATTTGAAGAATTCAAGAAAGTGAAAACAAATCAAAGAACTTTAAATTGAAAATTATGGGATTAATTAATCAATTAAAACGAGAATGAGCAAAAGTTAAAAAAAAAAATCAAAATGCACATAACCCAATAACTTTCTGACCCTCAGATGATATGAAAATTATTTAAGACATTGATTTTTTCTAAGATGCAAAGCATTTTGAGATATTAGAAAAGGTATTTTATCAAAAAAAAAAAAAAAAAAAAAAAAATTATTTAAATATACAGCAATAAAAAAAATTTGTTAGAAAATACGTACAAGGATTCTGGCCTCGAAGAAATATAAAATATCCCAATGTAAAATGCACGCCTTGAATATACGATTGATTGAAAATTTTATTTAAGTTAACAAAATCAAGCATTTAATAAAAATAAAAAAAGCAGAATTTTCGTGGGTATTAATTTGATGGATTGAATGATGAGCAATTCTTGGGATCATGATTTCATACGCGGGAAAGAACAGATAAAGATTTGTGCTAAAAATTATGGAAATGGCTTGTGCCTCTATTGGGCGAAAATTAGAGTTGGAAAGAGAAAACTGAAGATGGCATATGGCCGAAGCCTGTCTGTTAACAAAACAAATTTGATATGGAATTTCGGAAAATAGTTCCAAATTCAAAAATAAAACACTCTTCAATATAATGCATAATGCAACTAATATAATGAAATAAGCAAACTATTTAAAGGGTTTTTTCGAAAATGTTTCATGTAACTTGTTTAGTCTGTGTTGCTGAAGAGATTATAAATCTATTTGAAAAAAATTATTTATTAATTATTTGTGGGTGAAAGTGTTAAAGAAAGCTTCTTTGTGTGGTTCAGGCTAAATGAGAAAATGTGTAGAGCCACATCTTGTTACCAAATGGTGAATTCAGTTAAGAGAGTTGAATACGGGTATTTTAAGAATCTTAAAAATTTTAAAGTTACCAATGAAAATTGGAAATATGATTTGCATGTCCACAATATATTTCAACTAGAGCATTTTTAATAAGAAAATGAAATTAATTGCAGTTGTTAGAAAAAAATTTTTGACCCAAAAGGAACATTAGCTAAGAAATTGAACATAAATTTGAAAAGGTTATAAAAAAATTATGAATTAAATATCAGCCGACCGTGCAGCCTTTATAATGATTTTGTTGTGCTGGCTTAAGCAACTTATTTCCAAGTTTGTCGACAATTAATATCATTCAATTGAATAAATAATGTATAATTTTCTATTTTAAATAAGGATTATGTATTTATGGTATGCACATGTATCGGGTTCTTCAACAAGAACTATGTTTTTCAAATCAAAATGAAACAAAGAATTTATATGTAAGTCCTTACAATGTTTATTGTATTGGGATGTCCACTGAGACCACGCCTTACAGATGTCTATTCTTTTATAAAAAAGAATTTTAGTACAATCGTAAGACAATCAATAAAGAGGCGCTGCGATATTGCTATAAAAATGTATAAAACGCGCAAAACCAGATTTGTAAAAAGAATTAAGCTCTCCTTTCCCATTCCTCCACTTTCCCTCACTACACTATCACTTTCCCAAAGAAGCATAACACTTTGAGGAGTGGGCACTAATTGCCTGTGGCTCACAACTGCTTTGATTTCACTTTAACGACACGGTCGAATACGCGTGTGTGTTGGTATATTATGCCGTCGTACAAATTTATCGGCGAAATTCTTAAAAGGTGTCTCAGAAGGATTATTATGTTGATCGAAAATATCACAATTTTAACGAAATGTACTTTTCACAGAACCACTAATTTCATAGTAGATTTTTAGTATCTTAATGCGAATTTCGAGTGAAATTAAACTCATTGTAAAAATTGGAAAATTTTCTACTACTGATATGTCAACAAGTGGAGTATAAGTCAAAACTGTCATATTATTCCATATGACCCCGTTAGAAAACAAAGTTCTTTTTGAAAATCCCAATGTTTATGATAATTTACATTTTAAGAAACACTTACCTTAGACGTCACAGAGTCTCCGTATAACTAAAAAGAAAAGAAGACAAGACTTTCATGAATGAAGAGCAATCATTAGATAGACTATGTTTTCTCAAACTTCTTAAAATTAGAAAGAAAATTCAGGCCAATAAAAGATTTTCCAAAGGAGTCAATAGGATCGGGAACTTGCGATACGGAATTAGTGCAAATTCCGATTCTCCACATTGTATACTACTCGTATTCATTGCAAGTTTTGTTTTCAATATTAGAAATTATTTTTTTTGAGTGCTTTAACTGTAATTTGTAATATAAGCATCCGTATTACTCTTAGTTTTTATTCATAAATAATGGAATTTTTTATAGATATTTTTGATGATTGGACAAACAGTGTTCTAAATAAGGACATGTTGTTTCTAAGGCGAAAGAGATTACCACGAAGTTAATTTATTTATACACAAAATACTCACAACTTTCACAGGCATTTTGATAGTAAAAGTGATTAAATTAGACGAGGAAAATTCAAATCATTTCCAATGTTTTCAGCATGTGATTGTTATTACAAGTTTTTTTTTTTTAATAACAATTCACTGAATTAGAGACCATCTTCAACATGTTAAGAAAATTTGATTTTATATGTTAAAAAATAATAATAATTTTACATTAAATTTCGAGAAGCCTTATCACTAGGAGCCGATGTTTGGACAAATTTGCCAACAATCACAATTAATGTTTTCTTATGTGAAAGTAATAGTCCTAATTGTAAATATCTAAACTGTAGAAAAATTTAAATTGAGAAAAAAAGTATTTTCCAAGGCTAGAACAGAATTTTTAATACATATTTATATGAGGATTACATAAACCAGACAAGTCAATTCACATCAAAAATTTTAAGGAAATGCGATTAATTTTTAGATTCATTCCTGTACAAATTTTCTAGACTGTGTTACTATGGAAACAACATTTTAGTCAAATTGACTTTCTGTCTAGTCGAAGAAATGTACTAATCGGTACTGTTGAAGCAATGAAATTGTCATTCCTTAAGAACACGTTTAATTTCTTTAATTAATAAAGCTGGTTTTTTTATAATTGTATTTTTTGAATCTATAGTATTATTAAATTTTTAAAAGAATTTATTTAATAAAAACATATTTTTGAATTTTTGAAATATTTTTGAAATGCGTGAAAATCCCAGCAATTGCTGTATATATTTTCTTAGTCTATATCTCAATTTCAACAAGTGTTATGAATAGAGCAGTTCCATGATACAATGTATATAAATAGTTTTGCTAGTCAAAAATTGCTGTCAAAAATGACAACAATAAAATTGAAAAATGTGTTACCAACAGCTGTCACAATTTCCCATGAGTTCGTCATATTCACACCAATGGAAGTGGGTGAGAGGGAGAGGAAAAACAAAAAAAAACACACAAATCATTCACGATGTCATCGATATTTGCCAAAACTAACAAATAGTCAACGTTTTTTCCTAGTTTTTTTAAATATATTTTGCTTATAAAACAATTTCATATTCACCAACCAACAACAACTAAATTAAGAAACATTTCATTTTAACAGCAATTATATGCGCAACACTTGTTCCAAATAAATAAAAAAAATCTTTCTATATTTTTCTATTGATAACAAACGTGAGCAAGAGATGCTTCTGCTATTATTGTGATGAAATTTTTCACGCATCACGTTCTGGAAGACACAACAAATACTCCCCGGAATTCCAACCTAATCATTGTGTAATCATTAGTTAAATTATACAAATTTTTTAATATTTGAAAATGTAAACGAAACGGGAAAGTGGGAAAAATGTTACGGCTAATTGAACACCCCTCTCTCATGACGTTGAAACAAATATGTATGTAGTCAGTCTGGCACAGCCATACAAAAGTAGCAATAAACATTTGTGCATGTAGAGTATGTGCAACACAAACTCTAACGTATTTGACGCAAGAATTTTCATAAGTTTACATTGTATCTGTGTGAAATGTTATTAAGGTTGCCTTTATGTCTGACTCGAAATAATAAGCGGCTTTTGTTCAATTTCGCTGTTTGACACTTCAATTATGCTGGGCCGCATTTTCCTGCCTACAATACATTCATATTATCGTTGCTAAAGTTGAGTTTCTTGTTCACTTGTTATTCAGTTAGAGGGAGTTTTTGTTTTTCTATTTTGATTTCTAGCCATAAGGAAATTTGATATACATACACTTGAACTCAATTTGAGCACTTAAACGTATGAACGTGTAACAAATGATTAAATCAGGCATGGAATATAAAGATGGCACTGACTGGAATTTAAAAAGTACTTTTCCTCACAAAAAGTACATTTTTACCCCTCCCCACATCGCAGTTTGAACTAAAGAACGATATATATATATATATATATATATATATATATATATATATATATATATATATATATATATATATATATATATATATTCATTTATTTCTGACTCCATAAAGTGCATGTATTTTGGATCTGACTACTCATACATTTCAAAATTATGATATATGGTAATAAGTTGCAGATTAAACACCGATCAAATACATGCACATGAGCAAACGGAGGAGACGGTTAATATTTTGTTTATTTCATGAACAATAAGTATTCAAAAAAGTATTAATATTTTAGGCTCGCCAAAGCGGTACATGAAGCTTAAGGCGTTGCGGACGACAAACAAATACACATATATCGATAAAAATTTCGATACATATATACATACAAGAAGAGATTTTGTTTTTTGGTTTATAAGGGAGAAACAGAATATAGATGCCGGTTTTCGTAAAGGGAAATTACTGCTCTTCTTTTCGAGGTAACGAAACTCTTATTCAAAAGTCAGACTGAAAACAGTAGAACAAAATTTCAAAGTCCTTTAAAAATGTACCCATATTGTAATAATTATATGACTCACGTGATTAATAGAAAATATCCATGAGCGACATACGAAAATTGCAATTTTTATCACTAATTGCACTAGGACTATTAAATCCTTTGGGAAATAAGTGATTATAAGCAAGAATTAAAAAAAAGATTTTAATTTTTGTCTTGAAACCTTGGAATTTTAGAACTCATTGGCAAAATTCAAAAGTTTTCTGTGAAAAAGGTAAAATTTAGAACGGATCGGGTATACCGAAATTGCGAATTTGTTTGTAAAGAAGTATATATATGTGGGACTTTTGTTGTCACCGCAGCTCACACAAAAATTCCCACGACGCTGACTGACCACGTTGTACCAATGTGATAAACGTTTAGTTACGTTTATCGTTCTGATAAGTGTTTAATGACACTGTTTTTGAATTTTCAAATCCCGGTTGAGCCCCCAAAAATTTGTGGTGTTTCTTTTGTTTTAAAAACGTTTATTTAAAAATGCCAATGAAAAAATGATATAGCGATTCGTATGAATATGATGGTTACCACCCAACAACGTCTGGACACACAATGCTCATTTTCTTCTTCTTCTTCTGTTAACTCTTTCTTTTCGTTAATATGTGCATGGTTGTATTTAGTTTGTATTGTATATGGTTGTATTTAGTTAGTATTCTTGACCACTACTGGTGCTTAACCCTAGTCCCACATATATAAAAAAAACCTTGACATTTTGTTGACAAAAGGGAATTTGTTTTTTTGTGCGAAAAGTGTATAAATACAATTTTTTTTATAAACATATTTTCAATTTGCATATTTCCCAACTGAGAGGGAATATATCCATCAATTTTTAGCTTTTTTAGTTCACATTCTAATTAACAAAAAATAATAATAATAATAATAATAATAATAATAATAATAATAATAATAACAATACTGTAAATATGACAACAAAAAAAATCAAAAACTAATTTAATTATATAACGAACTTTTTTGGGCTGCATTTGTTAAATTGAAATTTTAATTAGTCTGTCTCCAATTAGAGTCCTGAAGTTGTCAATTCAGATCAATATTGTTTTATTATTTTTATTTAGGACAAGGGGAAGCGAATCACACGAACAGGATGTACCTTTTCCAGTTTAAAAATTTAATAACTTTAATTTCAGAGTAGGTATAATTTGCTATAATATGATTGTGAAAAATGCCAGGAGTTAAGAAATTTTGCATGATAGAAATGCCCAACTTTCAGTCTTAATAGCTCCAATTCTGAGCAACCTGAGGAGTTCCGTTTACACGTGTGATTTATTTTCAATACTACTGTGCGTAGTCTCCAAGTTAAAGTTGTTACATGTAAATGTGGCAATTGACCGTTGAATTGTACTGAAATTCCCATCTGTGGATCAAGTGCCTATTTTCTGTTTGTTATATTATAAATACAATATAATTTTATTGTTTTTGTTGTTGCCATGTTGTGTGAGTGTTTAGCGTTTCTTTTTACAAATTGTTTTGGGAATTGAACTGACATTTGGGCGCATAAGAGGTCAGTTGTTGAAGTGTATGCGTGTGCTAACATCAAACACACAAAAAAAAAATAAAAATAAAAAAGGAAAAGGAAAAGGAAACACTTCAACCCCACTTGTTATTAAAAATATATATATAAAAATTATGGAGTGACAAGTGTTTTCAATAATCACATACACATATATTAAGAGATAGAAATCTGATAAATTGTATGAAGGTCGTTTGGGAAGCAATATTTTCTTAAAATACGTTTTTTCAAATTTATATTTAGTACTATTATGTTTATTAAGCCTTTTCTTAATTTCCGTACTTATTATTCTCTTTGGATTAATCTAAACAAAAACTTTGAGATCTTTTTTATTTTCTTTGAAGTTTTTTGTTAATAATTTGTTAATGTTGTTTTTTAATCCTAACAAAATTATATTACTTGCTAACAATTCTCCTCCTTGAATTCATCAAATCTTTAGTAACACATACACATATGAAAAGTTAAGTGGGCTCCAATGAAATGAAAAGAAAAACACCCACTTCTTAATAACCGAAAACTTAAAAAATGTTGACTAATTATTACCTATTTCGTAGATTTTTTTTTTAGAATGAAAAAATTAGTTTGTCACAAAAAATCATTTGAAATTATTTTTAATCATCATGCTCGTATCTACAACGTGTTCACACATTTCAACTTGTCATTTACAATTTGTAGCAGCCTTCTTCTGTATTCACCAAAGGTCTTTGGATCTATTTCTGCCCGCGATCTGTGAAAATTCTTTTAGAGTGTGAATTATTGAGTCATTAATTTGCTGTTAATTTGTTTTATGTCACAAATGGGCAACGAAAATGTTTGTCAAGAAGAAAAAATTCGTTTTTTGAGGCGTAAGAAATTTTTCAGTTTTTTTTCCTTTAAATTTTTGTAATATTTGATTGTCTTGGGAAAAGGGAATTCCCTTCTCAAATGAGAGAAGAAAAATTATATTGGTTTGAGCTAAAACAGCATAAGAATTTTGATAATAAATTTAAGCATTAAAGTTAGTTTGTTCTTAGTACAAATCTGTTATGATAAACTTGAATTTAGTTTATGGCTGGAACAACTCAGTAGCCGGATCTTCAAATGATTTTTTGTATTCAGTGATATCCACATTATATCTTACACAGCAAGTGTTTCACAAATTAGAGGTAAGATGATTTTTGGACCATATTGTTTGATACGCTCAACATGATAAATTACCAGATTTGAATATGTTTTTCTAGATATCAAAAATTCTTGTTTTTCTGTTCCACTATAAATACATTTTATTAAACTTTTGCTGCACAAATCATAGACAAATCGTTGCTATTTGGATTCTTATTAAAGCTTTTCACTGGTTTATTTTTGATTCTTTCAAGGGCTAAAAAATGGGGGTTTTCAATACATTTCACAGGAATCAGAAAACGATATGTTAGACCAGTTGTACAATAGATTGCAGTCTATCAGTGGCGTGGAAATTTCTTTTCTACTGCTAAGTTGATTTTCACTTGTACTTTCTCTACGTTTAGATTTCTCAAACAGAAGTTCAGTAATCAATGATAGTGGCTCGACTAAGAACTGCAAAACAGTTCCAGTTGGATTGTAAGTCGGCAACCAAAAGATTGTAGTTGCCAGAATAGCCCAAATAAGCAACTAAAATTTCTGGCTTTTACGAGATCTTTTATTAAGCGATTCATCCGTGACTTCGTTGGATGTCGGGCATCCGAAAATTTTTAATGACTTTGGCGCACAAATCAGGCTAAATTCGACTGATGGAATTAGTTGTGTTGGCTTTGCGGATCGCTGTGTTTTATGGCTTATACACATAAGCATGTGATTTAAGAAACCCCCAAAAGAAAAAGTCTAACGGGATCGAAACTCATAATTTCGGTGGTCAGTTCACATAACCTCCACCATGCCATGCCTTCAAATTGCTCGTACTGAATGTTAAATGTGGTATGTTTTGTGTGACATTTAGCGCCGTCCTGTTAAAATCATATGCCGTTGATTTCCATATCATCCAATTCAGGCCAAATAAAAGTTAATAGTCATCGAACTATATCGCTCGCTATATACCATATATGATGGCCTGGCCATGGTGAAATATTTATACCCATGATGCCACCGCCAGTCCTTTATATATACATTACGGTAAATATAATACCACCAAATTATGCTCTTCAAGTTAATTATAAGGAAGTAAATGAAAAAATATTGGGTTTTTCCAAGGAGATTCAAAAACGATTTTTTTGAATGAAAAGTGATCGATGACAAAAACAAAAATTCATTTGATAATTACTTTGATTAAATTATGAAATATTTATATTTATTTATACATTTTTTAGAAACGCATATTGTCCAAAATTTTAAAATTTTTTTTGATAATTTCATCACAAAAAAGTTACTTTATTGCGAAATAAATAGAATGTAAAATTACTAAGATATAATGGAAGACATAGACTCAATAGTACGACTATAAACAAGATTTGCTATCGCTTTCAAAATTAATTTACTAATCTAGTCTATGATGCTTGTGTCAAAACCATGACGCCGTAAATAAGATGAACTCACCATCACAGCTGTTATTAGGGTAGTAAACATCAAATTTTGTTTATATTTACAAATATTCTTTACAATCTATTTACATACGTAATATTTAACGTGTTTTGAATTTTTGTATTTTTCTATATGACACTAATATAATTTGAAATAAGCCTGTATTTGTAATCAAAGAGGGAAAATTTTTGTACGTCTTGGCTTATCGTTTCCTCTTCTAGAATTTCCCCAATTGTCTGAAAACAGCACAGACTGATATCGACTATTTTTATGCTTTTAAGAGAAACGCTTCCATTTGTGGAATAAGAAATATTGTTGTGAAATACTCTGATGCAAATGAGAACTAATTCATGGTAATGGATTTAGTTTTCATAGGAAATTTTTCTGAGTTCTAAGGACATTAAAGATTATGGCGTAATATATGGATTGAATTTCAGGAAACTTGGTTTTCCATTACTTTCAAGCATTAAAATAATATTACAATTTAAAATTAATATTTAATAAATGCATATGTAAATATTTGTGTAGATTATTAAATAAATAAATTCCTTATGACGTCTTATTATTCACATCCATACACACATGTTACAGCATTTCATTTTTGGAGCAAAATTTTGCCTTAAAAATTAGGAAAACGTCCACATGTTACCCACACTCCGACGAAGTGATGCCTTGTTTACACTCACAATAGCTCTTTTGATGTGTCAAATATGAGGAAATAAGCCTCCAGGAAAATAATTGAAGAATAAAAAGGAATAAAGTCCTTTCAAAATTTTTTGTATATACCATATATGTGTGTGTGTAACATAATAATTATTTGACTTAAAATTTGTATTAAACATTTTTTCAAAGGACATCGGAGTTTGCTTTGCTTGATAATTTCATGTATTACAATCAATATTGCGCGGTATTATCAATCAATTTAGTATAATTTCTTATGACTTGTGTTCTACTATTTTAAAAATCTTTTGCTATTATTATTTCCTATTTTGATTTGTTGCTTATAATCTCTAGGGATTTTATATTTAATCTACATATTTAAGATATTAAAATATTTGAATTAATTTGTGGACATATTTTTATTTTATCTCAGATGCTACATATGTATATGTACATACATACATATACTTATCCACATACATATGTACATATGCTCATCCACAATAAAATATTATGTCTTAAAATTATAATCTTTTAATCATGATTTGTAAATAAATATTTTTTAAATTTAAAAATATGACATTTCTTAAACAATCAAGAAAATGATGGAAAAAATTGTGACAAAAAAATTTATTAATAAATATAAAATTTTATTATAAAAAGGAATGAAAAACTATAATTAATTATTACGAAATACACTTCCAAACTGAGAATAATGCACATGTGAAATTGAAAGAATGACTAAAAATAGTGAATTGGGCCTCACGCATCATACAGCTGTTGCCAACATAATTCATTTCCATGAAAAGAAAAAGAATTATTCAACAATAACGTTTTGTTTAATACTTTTTTATTAATTCGAAAAAAAATACTTAAAAAGAGTTCATTAAATACTTTTCCACTTTAATGTTGCTGTTGTTGCTTTAGTGGCATTAAAAGAGAGACACAACGCAGTGCATCACTCAAAGGATTAAAAATGTATTTAAAACATGTCCAATTTAAACTAAAAATAAAAACTATCAAATGAACTTGAAATAAATTCTATTTCAAAAACTGTTGCACAAACAAATTATTCCTCAAAAAATCCCTCTTAAATGCCATTAAAATTTCAAAAAAATATTTGTGAAATATAGTTCGTAAGCATTCGTTGATCGTAATAAAATATATTTTACAACACGAATATTAAAAACTAGGAAATAAAATGGAAATTATTTATGTATGCTTGTATTGGGAATATTTTATACAGCAGTAGTTTTCTGCGTGTCTTTCGGTGCCCACGTTCCCAATTGATTGCTGGCACAGTCGGCTTTGGCTTTCTATAGCTGGGCCTTATTACATTACAAAAATGCACTAGAGACATTAGAGTTACTGAACTTTAGTGAGTTACAGTATTATCCTTGAATATCTTGCGATCGCCCAACACTTGCTTAAGTTGGAGGTACATCGTTGAATACAACTTTTAAATGTTATATTCTGTGGCTCTTAGTCTAAAGATAGTCTGTTTGCTTTGCCTACCATCAATTTATTATAAGTCTAATATTTGCTAATCAACCAGGCAGTTCTTCCTTATCCTTCTCAAAAACTACTCTACGAGCAAAGCAGTTGATTTTGCATTATAAAACTGCCCGTAGTTGTTAAGCCTTCATTTGCGATATAATCTGTGTGATTATAGTCTGTCGGTCTCCCCTTTACATGATATTATCCTTATCCCTATTGGATGAAATACTTGGAGGAGTCTTCTGATTATAGTCGCTTGATTGTTGCATCTTAAGCTGAAAGTTCATACCATCCGTTCTATGAATTGTTGCGTTTTATGCATGAGTCAAAAAAGTAGAATCACAGTAATTGTATGTGCGAAGTTACAGACCAAAAGGCATAGAATGTATAGACACATATGCATAGAACGGATGATATGGACTTTCAGCTTTAGCTGGGATTGCAGCAGGAATAGAGCAGACTGCAGAAAACCCTACCGACACATTGCTGACCCCGAAAAGGGGATTGCCTGAGCAAAAAATTTCCTCTATTTCGCAAAATAGTAAATGCTCTGCTTTATACTAATCCTGCAGGGAAGATTAGGTTTTACTGTTTCGCTTAATTTAATCATACATGAAAATTACTCAAATGGTTTCCTAGCTGGCTAGTGTTGTGCTGACTTTCGTTCAATGAGCCCTTATATCGGTATACTTTTACATATTTACGTTTCACGTGATCTGAATCCTGTTCATTGTCCTGTTTTAAGCTAGAGTTAAAATATTTATTCATGGATCTCAATTTTTCTCTACAGTCCATTATATAGTAGGAAGTAGGTAATTATTTTTATAGGTCTTTACGATTAGAATATACTAACTTTCAAGATTTGTTTAAAATGTGCCTCCATTGTTTCCATTGTCCTAACAAAAGCTGTTGTCCTGTGATAATTTTTCACTCGTTTTGTTTAGCAGAATCCGCAGACTTATAAAAAGATATCCATAGAAACCTGGTTTAGGTGGCGCAGCCCTGCATCAAATGATCCAGCACGAACTGGCTCACTTAGGTCTTTTTGGTCCCCTTACATTGACTAGAAAGGGGGAAAAAGTGAAAAAGACATTGAACTAAGATATATTGACTTTACTCAATCGATATGGTGTTGAATTACACTGATGCCCACACAACCAAGCTAATATCTTTAATACTACAACCCATAGGAATAGGCGAATTCATTTTAGCCATTTCAATTTTCTATCATGAACATTTTTAATACTATATATTGCATTATCTTTAAATCTACTAAAAAGTTTAAATAAAAACATTTGAAACTCGATTTAACATATCTTTGTTCATTAAGGAATAATTTCCTAAAGAGAAGAATCTCTAAAATATGCTTGAGAGTTTACATTTAAATTAAAACTTCTGAAATTTATGAATATAAAAAATATTCCAATACCTTTTAAATATTTTTAATAGACCAATAATTGAAATCCCAAATGTACACATGTTGAACACGTTGCAAAACCATTATTTTTACGATAGAAACAAATGTACGTCGTACTATTATGCTACTCTTAGTGGCACAAGTTGTTGCAACATTTGTATAAAAAATAATTTAAAACATTGCCAACAACAAATAACAACATAAGCAATGACATTAAAATATCACCAAGTGCTCTTGTGATATTGTAAATATATAAAAAAAAATTGCTTACACTCAAAATGAAAATTCAATATATTTCGAAGCAAACGTGAGGCATAAATATGTCATGAAGCACTGGAATAGGTAGAGTCAACTGATCGGAGACTAATACAATCCCGTTTAATTAAGTAAAAAATTAAACTAATTTTAACAGTTTTTTTAGTTCTAAAGGGATCCTTTATTTGTACTCAAGAAAGTCCTACACTCGTCATGATTCGCGTCAATTCTTTTAAACTACTTTTCTCATAATCCAGCTGCCTTCTACATATTTCAAGCTTTCCAGTTCATCTCTGCCCATCAGGAGTTCATTAAGTAACAATTCACTAAAAAAGCCGCCATTGTCGTCCGTGACAAATTTGGCAACAATACTTCTGTTTGCACAAGAAATTGGTGAACGATATGCAGGGGAACGATTTGCATAGACATCATGAAGGTTAACTTTCTACTTTGATATTTGTGTTGGGAGCACATAACAAAGATAGCAAGGCCGGTTACCAAATTTTATACTCTTTTATC
This sequence comes from Germaria angustata, assembly GCA_963681545.1. Classification (NCBI taxonomy): domain Eukaryota; kingdom Metazoa; phylum Arthropoda; class Insecta; order Diptera; family Tachinidae; genus Germaria; species Germaria angustata. The sequence goes on along the minus strand of OY812998.1, from coordinate 56,391,983 downwards.
ATTTTGTGAGATTCCATTGCCATGCAGCATCGTGATATGGGCATCAGTGTACTCATGTGTTTTATGAATAACGATTTAATTTTTTCGAGTGTATTAATATGCATGTGTTCTTTCAGCATTATCATATTAATGGCTGAATTGTAATGTTATTGCACAAGCACACTGTGCTACTAAGTACTTGCCACAATACGAGGTCATACCTGTAACTGTAGCCAACAATGTGTTATTGTCTAACACTGTATGTGTGTGTTTGTGTCAACAATAACTGCAACCTTAATTTTGTCATTGCTGTTAGCAATAATAACAACAAATGCGACAACAACGAAACCATGGTAAATACTCAAACTTAAATTTTTAACACACTATTCAAGCATGAATCCTCTAAAGTCCTTTAGAAGCAGGAAACGGAAACAATAACTGTTGTGAACTACGCTTTTACCGCCACTACCAAAATAATTCCTCAAATGTGTGTGTGTGTGTGTGTTTGTTTTGTTATCGAGGACTTTTTTCAACTGCAATTTGTGCATTTATGTTGGTATCTGTTGATATTTGTGATTTAGTAATTTTTTTTATATGTTTTATGTAAAAAAATAGAAATTTTTATGTGAAATTGTTTTATTTTTTGGGTATTTCTGAAAATTGATTCTTTATTATTTTTTTTTTCTTCACAAACTTTATCGTTTGTCTGCAGATTCTGATTTTGAGAATTTTAAGGTGTAAATTCAGCAGGTAACATGTGTTTCAATGGGTGCAAAGTTAAGGCAATTTGAATCAATTTTAAAATTGATAATTTTTTTGAGAGTTTAAGGTTCTTTGACAAAGTCAGTTCAATCGTTAGGTGCAGAAAATTTTTGAATCCCTTCAGTTAAAAAGAAAAAAATTATTATGTTTTGAAAAGAATATTATGCATTAAAGTAAAATAAAATCATATTTATGTAAGTCAGTATTGGATTTTGAAGAGAATTCGAACTCAGTTGTAATTTATTTTGAAGGTAAAGAAGTTACTTAAACATATTTTCCAAATCATGTAAAATTGTCACTATTTGTAAAAAAGTTCTTGCATTAATCTACAATCTGAAAGTATTGTACACATCCTCGAATGAAAAGTCCACATACATTACAACTTGATTGATGATATCCTAAGCTCCATCAAAATATCCTGTGGCCAAATTAATTTATAAAAATTACCAGCAAAATTTACTTAATGAAACCGAGGGGTAAAATCTCTAAGCCAAAGTCAATTGTTATTATAACTAAAAATCAAATATAAAAACTATAAGCAGCATATGCACTTATATTCATATACATCCATATGTATAAAAGGACATACATATGATCATAAAAATAAAAACAGACGGTAAACTTAATCCTTTATATCCCATAATAAAAATCAACAGGGACAAACTTTGCAACAAAAAGAAAGAAAAAAATAGCAGACAAAAGTTAAAGGATGAATAAACAATAAATGAGCAAGAAAATGAAAAAAACAAACAACCCTTAACTAAACAATAGACTTTTCTTTCTATTTTACCTTGCAAACAGAAAGCTACAAAAGGGTAACTCCAACTCCGCCACTTAGTGGACCAACAGCTTTAAGCACAGCAGATAAACATTTCTATTAAAAACCAACATTTTACTAAATGAAATGACAATATAATGAGCCAAACTCATTTGGTAATACAAACAAAATGGAAGAACAAAACGAAACACCAAAATATACAAAAGGGGCCAGAGGAAAATGAAAAGAAAAAAAAATAACGAAAGCTAATGATAAAAAGAAAATCACTGCCATAATGGCTGTAATACTAAAGTAAATAAGTAAAATAAGGATCTTCCCTGAAGAAATGTTGCAAAAAATATTTATATAAGAAAATCTAAAGGAAAAAAATCATAGCCAACAAAATCTAATCTAAATCAGAAGAAAACAAACTCATTAATTTTTGCACGAGAGTTAGTTAGACGATAAGATTTTTGTGTGTCTGGGAGTAGAGGGCCAAGCAGCCAGACACGTATAGTATTTGGGGTGGAGTGTGACACAAAATGAGTTTCCTAGGAAAGGCAAGCACAATATATTGTAGTTTGAGCTGTTTGCTTCTTATAACAAATGTATTTATAATTAATAAAAATTAGAAGTATGTTTGTAGTAGGCGGGCTAGATGTGTAATGTACTGGACTATCGGTCTATGGATTAAGGTTTGGATAATCAAAGAATAAGAAACATTGAAGGTTTTTTTGTTTGTTTTGTGTGTAATTATATCTCGTGGAACATAAAGAGCAGAAATCTAAAATTTTTGTTATTGCAACAAAAAGCTGATACTCAAAGAAGGTTAAAAATCGAAAGATGTCCCAAAGTAAGCAACTTAATATTGACATGGAGCTGCAACTTGTGAATCTTAAGAGTTGAGTACTTGATATATTTACAGGATGTTATTCTGCACATTGCATAACCAAATATCGAAATTGGGGATGTACTAAAGGCCTATTGACAAGTTGCCATTAGCACCCTCGAAATGCATACACATACTCGTAAATCAACCGAACGTCAACCATATAAAATTTTTAGGCATATTTTTCCACTTTATAGAGCAGCATTTTTTGGTTATGGACAAATCATCAATAAATTGTAAAAATGCTTTTTTAAACAGAATAATGATTGTTTTACTTTCGCCCTTTCGGAATGAAAAAATTTTATTCTTTGTTATAGTATACGTAAGTGAAAATTTTTAAGGTAATTTTAGAATTTTTAACAAAACTTAACACATCTCGGAGACAGCGCAGCTCTAGAAGAAAGTGAAAGTGAGTCTCTTGGTCGAACATAATCCTTCAAAAAACTGGGATTAACTGATTTCACTCCAAGTCTCGAAAATCGAATTTTCACAAGATTTAGAACATTTATTAAATATTATTTAAAGTTTTCCAATAATATGATACTAATTTCAACTAATGACTCTCATATCTTAATAAGTTTTTTATTTCAATTTTTTCTTTCTGTTTGTCCATGACATTTTATGGCTGCAATTTAAAAATGTCGAGTTTATTTAAGTTGAATGTTTAGATAATCTGTGGAAGAAAAAGGGCAGGACATTTTAAGAAAATTGGCCAAAGCAAAGCAAACAACAATCTGGCCTGATGGTGTTTGTCGTTTGTAGGGAAAATGCATTAGGATTTTAAAAGTTTCTGGTCAAACACATATCCTGTACGAACGTGGCAAGTAACCATACGATATTGGTCTATAATGACATTATAATTTATTTTTTTTTTTTGTAGTTTTTTTTGTCTTCTTTTGTTTTTAAAATAAAAACAGGAATAAACCTAAACCGAATAGATTGATATATGGTTTTCGATGTCATTGGAAACAAAAACTCATTTGTATCACTCATTCACAAACACAGACGCACATACGTATGCACAGTCTCATTCCCAAACAAATTGTGGGGATGTTTTGTGGTCTCTTAACGAAGAACATACATCTACAAGGACAAGAATTAGAGTAGTGAATGTATTGGGTTGTGATTATCATCTGTTCTGGTTAAACCTCAAACGAAAATTTATGGGTTCATTGAAGCAATAAAGGCAATTATATCGTTTACATATTAGAACAATTGTTGTCACATCGATTATGCCCTTTACGTACTCGCACAAGTATTGATCGATTTACATCTGGCAACAATTTGTTGAAAATTTAATATGATTTGGCTGTTAAGGATTTTGTGAACTTTAAGATGCTGTATGGCACGAATGAGATTGTAATGCTTTTAAGCATTGAGAACTTAAGTTGTTTTTATTTCTAGTGACTTCGTACGACGAGTAAATTAATTGATTTTTCAGCGTAAGTCATGATTTAAATAAATAATTCTGTTACATCGAGACTACTGAAGAACGAAATATTTTTAAATGTTCCATAGGAGTTGAGAAGTCGTAATTATAGATGAAGTGACTTTGTTTTACGAGATGTTGTTTAAAGGTATGAACTGTCAGTATGTGGTTACGAACATAATTCTTTCACTGATTGCATTTATAGCCTATCCTATCAACCAAAGAGTTAAAGAAAATAAGACATATAAATCAGCTGGACCAGATTTGTATTATTTTAACATCCTTATGCGTCCTTAAAAATAAAAGTAAAATTAGGTTCAAAAAGCGGCTCTGGACTAGAGAATAGTTTTCGGGACATTGTAATTATATTTTAAGTGCAATAACACTCGGCCTTGTTGTTCTTTGAACCAGTAGCATTAATAGAGGCCAATAAAAATTCTAATCACAATTCGTAAGAGTGAACAAAGACAGAACCAAAAAAATAATGATTGCAATTAAGTGTTTTTTTTTTATTAACAAATAGTTTCATTTCTGTTACCACTTTTTTTTAATTATCTGTAACATAAATCAAAAACTAAAAAAAGATTCAGGGATAAATATTTTTAATTAATAAAAAATATGGTTGGATTTGTAGGCCATCTCCGGAACTTCCTATTAATATCAGGAAGATTTTATGGTATATTCAAAAATTACTGAAATTATTCGATAACTACGTAATCTTCCGAAACTTTCACCGACTTAGATACAATTTTTACACGTTCGACGCAGAGTAAAACCCAAAAAAAGTTCATTCGGTGGGTACGTTTGACGCAGTCTAAAACCCAAAAAAAAAAATTATTCGGTGGGTACCATTGTGGGAGACCATTCCGGTCTCACTTAGAGAAGACAAGTTGAAAGAAAAAGGCTTCGCAACAAATGGATTGAACTGGAAGAGGTTTTTGGACTGGTGACAATTTTTCTACCATTCAGGAAGTTGTTTGGGAAAGGATTGGTCGTTAATGAATAATTTATATGCTGGTAATTTATATGCTGTTTAGGCCGTTAACCAATTCGGTCTTATAACAATCAAAATTGTAATAAATGATGTTTAATTTACACTTACATACGTATACTTGAACTTGTAAATCGCTTATAAGGAAATGAATAGATTAAACAAATGGAACCTTTGTAAACATAAATTAACATAATCAACCCCATATCGACTTATTAGACACATATAAGGGAGAAAGACACCAGGTGAGCTCACACCACACTCTGACTGGTGTACATTACAGCGATTAATCTAAACAATTTTCTCATCTCGCACCAACCTGAGTTATATCTGACATTCAAAATACACTTAATTGAGACGTCGATATATATTGAGTAGGAAATTGTGTGTTTTCCTATTAATTCATACATACAGTCCACTCATCATCGTTTCAACCTACTCCCTCAACCATCGCTAAACACACTGTGTGTAATTTTTTAAGTCGTGGCAAAATAACCATATACGGACACCACTACGTGATAAAAGACTAAAAAAAAAGACCCGTGTCTCCCAATATTTCCCAGTCATGCACTTTTTTTATGGGGCGCCAAAGATTTGGGGCCTCGGTATCATTTTTGCAAAAAAGTGATCATTTTCTCGGGCTCATATCTTGCAAACCGTTCCGAATTTCGATTTACTCTCTGAGGCAAACTTGTAGCTCTTGTCATAAAGAACAAAAATTTCGAACATATAAAATCAAAAAAACTTCACCTTCCAGATAAAAATCGCAAAAAACTTAAAAAAATTCGATTTTTTTTACCTTTTTCTCTTGTTCAGGTCCATAGGTAGCAAACCGTTCAAAATTCAAGGAAACAATCAACTACAAAAATTTACCTAAGAACTCAATAAACAAATTTCTACAACATATAAACTTCCTGGGAATAATTCTGAACACCGTTTAGGTAGCGCGTCACTGTGATACTAAAATTTCTCAATGCTGGAATGCTGTCAGCAAGAAGACATGTGCCCTGTCGAAAATACGATGACTGGGTGACATTAGAGAGATAAAAAGTTCAGTATTTCAAGTTTCTCTTTTTAATTTAGCGATCATAAAGAAGCTGATGGAATTATATTTGCAGGACCTAAAAATGCAAAATTCAACTTTATATTCAATAAAAATATAATACGAGACATTAAAAGCTCTTAATTTGTATCAAGGTTAAAGCTCTAAGGCGCTAACTTTTTTCAAATAAAGCATAAAGCTAATAAATATTTCTGCAAGCTTAAAATATATTTTTATTTAAGCTTAACTAGAGATTATTTTACAGTTAAGTTGCTAGTGATTATCTTATAAATTTAATGCCTTGATTCTCTATACAATAGAAATTTCTTAAATATTTCAAGCGGTTTTTTTTTCCAAAGAAAATCGATATTCATTAATTTATTCTTTTATACAAACACATTTGGAATTCATAATCGTCTTCAAAGTAGACTCTTTTTCTAAAAAATATATTTTTGTGTTCAAACACCCATTTGTATCATGGATGTTCTTATAGTCTGTTTGTGTGGCATAAAAATCATGATGCTTCTGCGGCGAGAATATATTAAAGTGGCATTAAATACGGAAGTTTAACAGCAACAACGACATTGGAAATAATTCATATTCCCGTGTCGTCTGCCACGATTTGGAATTATTTATGTATAAGTATACATACTTAGTATGTACATACATATGTACGTACATAGATACTCCCTGAACATTTTTATCCCCTTTCCTTTTAGAGGAAGGAAAAAATTATACAAGTTAAATGGAAAAGTAAAAATATTTTCCATTGTACAAATAGAATTTTGTAGTGATAATGGTGGTGGTGTATTGTTTTTTGTTTTTTGTTTTTTTTTTGTTGCAGAAAAGAGAAAAAATAAAATAAAAAGACAGAGTAAAACAGATGCTTAAGAAAACATTTATCCCCATTTTCCGGTTGTTTTAATTTCCAAGTGGCCGGAACACTTGTTTTAAGGGCACAAGTACTATTTGCCATGTTTAAGTAAAAATCAAATGACTATATTGAGCCGAGTCACCCACCAAACGTTAAAATAAATAATAAATTGTTTCAAAACTTTTTTTTGGAAATTTTTTTCATTATATAATTGCTAAAATTTGATTTTTTAAACAATTCAATTCCAGAACAAAAATTTTTACATTTCTTTTATTGTAGAACTTTTTTATATACGAGTAGGTTATATATTTAATAATAATTATTAATTATTGATAAACAATTCCCTGAAGATCGTCGCAAAGAGTTGCGCAGTACCGATATAATTAATAATGAAAATTTTTTAAGAAGACATTGTGCTGGATTATTACACAAACTAAAAAGGTTTTTCAAGTTATGAATATTTTATTTTTAACTCAAAATGTTTTCCATATATTGGCAATTTAAAAATTTTTCTTTCTATTTGTGGCAGTTATTTAAATAATAATTTTTTTTTTAATTTTATGACTCCACCTTAAGGTTTTTTTCTTCACCATTTAAGTTATTTTACCCATATTCTTCAAGGTTAAATTTCCAAATTTTCGCCCTAGAATAATTTTTTTTTCAAAGATTCATATACAATTTTTGGTAAATGTGCATAAATCCACATAGCGAAATACATAATAGTTTAATATTTAAGTACTTGCTAATGCCAAATTACAATTGCAGCCGCTGGCAGCAAAGAGAAAGCAACTAAATTGCACATAAAAATTAACAATACTGTGACTTAAAAGCTTAGAAAGAGTCTATATAAATAAAATCGCCAAAAAAAAAAATAATTTTTTAGGTTTAAGATTTCTCTTTATTTTCGAACATTTTTATTGTTTGTGATTTTTTTATTAAATTTAAATAGGCTAGTTAACTAGCCTATTTAAATTTAATAAAAAAATCACAAAAATAATTTTTGATATTTTTTTATAAGACTAGTAATCAGGGGATGGCATTGAACTGGTGCATGGTACTGGTGCTATGAAACTAGGTTAGGGGAGAGAGTATAGAGGGAGTAGTGTTTGTGGTCATTGGCCTTGAACTTGAAAGACATTTGTAAGGAGGGTGTTTCACATGCGAAAAGTTCGATGTTCCCTATAAGCTCCTTCGCCCTCTGACGAGTAACTTCAAAATAGAGTTTTTAAGCAACAGCCCATATATTAGAGTTGCATTCCTTTTTTTGGTCGGATATAAATAAGAAGATCAGAAGAAGTGAAGTATCTCTTACACCGTATTAAAATACCAATACAATCTAATGCTTCTTAAACGACATGAAAAATATGCTTCGTCCATCGAACATCACACAGAATTTTCACGCCAGGAACATTAAGAGCGTCCGATTCTTAAATACTTGTATTACCCATAATTACAGATGGAGCAGCATGTTTGGTTACACACTTGCGCGTAACCATACAAGATTGTGGAAATTTCTGGCATCATATAAATTCCAAAAATTTTTAAAAGTAACTAAGATTATGAGAAGGGCGAAATACGACAGAGTCTGTTTTAAGCAAAATCCTTACTAAATACTATTAGCAAACATTTTAAAACATTTTGAAAAAATTAATAAATATAGGAAATTTTGACGTGGAATGACAGAAAATCATTCCAAATTTGAATTCAAAATGTTTTACTTGTTCTTTATTAAATACGGAAAGTTTCAAATCGAATGTCCACGGACACTACTCTCTCTATAAAACTTCCCATAACATGTTTTGCTACTTCCAGCATGGGAACATCGCATGAGTATTTGTTCATTAAAAAATTTGAAATAGTCCTGAAGACACACAAAAGCGTATCGAAATATCGATTTAAATAAATTTATACCTTTTACTAGATACATATATAAAAAATTGGATCAAAATAATTCGGGATAATCTCCCATCCAATTACCGAAATAAGTTCTAAATTTTTTTTCAATATTATTTATATTTATACGAGTATTTTCAATAACCGCGTAAGCCGTTGAGAGGTAGAATGTAGCAAGTTTTTGCTGTACACGTGCTATTAACACATTTCAGACAATTTATGCAAATAAAAATAATAACCAGAAAGAAAAGAAAAATAGTTACAATTTATTTGTCTGTTTGCGTTTACTTTTTTAATATCTTTTCTTATTTAGTCTAGATATGCTGTTGCCTTCAAACATTTTTACATACAAATACGAATGTATAAAAAAAATATATCCATGTTTGCGTGTGTGTGCAAACATTTTTGTTTTTTAAGAAAAGGTCCAAGCCCTAGATAAGATAGAACTTTTCTTTATCTTCTTGGTAAGATATGAAAATGTACATAAACACACATCGAAAAATATATAAATAATAAAATAATTTCAAAATATTCTCCTTTGTTATAAATTATAACAACAAAAGCATACAAACAAAATGTTAGTTTTAAATAAAACAGAATTAGAAATGAAGAAAATTATCTAAATTTTAAAATTAGAACTCCTCACTCTTTACAGCCCCGTCAACAACGTTGTTGGCTTCGCGTACAAAATGGTGATGATGCAAAGCTGGATGACTTTTACAATCGTCTTTAAAATATAAGTATATGCTATGAAAAATAGTTTTTTTAGCTATTTTTAAATAAATATTTAAAGTGTTTATTTGCTCAGATCTTTGGTAATTAGTCTTGTATTTGTTGAATGAATATAAAATTATGTACGTAGATCTGAAGGAAGACATTATACAATTAAATGACAATAGTATGGCATCAAAATAAAAAAATACATTTTGTTTTATTCTATTAAAGAGATCTAGGTTTTTTTATAAAAAAGAAATTTACTTAATTTCAGAACAAATTTTTTTGCTGAAGAATGTCTAGATAGATCATCAGGCCTGCCATTCCGCTGGATGGGTTGTGACCACCGATCCATCACTTCATTGCTTGAAAAACACTATAGTGTTCCCGCAGTCGTTTTGAAACGACGAGATTAGATACTACTAAATATATCCCAAGTCTCTCACCCTAGTCGTTATTGGAATCACCTGTGTAGAAGTCCAAGTTCTTTTTCCTGGGGTACCATTACTTCGCCGATAACGAGCCGGTTTTGTGGAGGCGTTCACGAGTTGAAGCGGTCGAGGGGTAGTCTACTCTCCACACCCGACCTTAAAGAAACAGCTCTTTGCATATAACGCGCGCAAAAGGAGTCGATGGCTTCCAAAATAAAATTGGCAAGTTCTTATGATTACATCTTGAATGAGATAAATTTCGTCTGATGGTAATTTGAAAATTTTCAAAATCTATTTGAATATTCTGAAATATTACAGAATTTGTGCGTTTTATTTTTTATTTCATTAATTTGAGTTTTTGCTTTTCGTGAATATAAATATCTCTAATCGTAAGATAAAGAACGTATTTCATCATACATAAATATAATATCTCCCTTTACTTCATAATCGTGCAAGATTATCAGGGAAGTGTTGATTGAAAAATTAACAAAAAGAGGCATACATTTTTTTCAAATAACTATTTTTCGTTTTCTTCTTAGTCAGAAGTCATATTTATTAATTTATCAATAGTACATATCATATTAATATTACATTTCTAATAGCGTTTTCGTTTCGGAAAAAGTGCAACATGTCTTTGGATCAATTTATAAAAACACTATGTATATTTATCGCACTAATAAAAAAAATAACTCTATTATAGCATTTTATGCTCTTTCTTTTACAAGTTTGCACCTATTTTCCACTTTATTAAGGCAGAAAATGCTACACTTTTTCCATAAAAGAACATCATAAAATTTTGAAAGCAGTTCAATTAGCTTCATCTGTAATAGATGGTAAAGGACCAAAAGCAAACGAGAACTTTTTTAAAATAAAAACTAGAATTTGTTTGCTATAAAAATACACACATAAATTGTTGTCAAGGCCATGACATAAACATACGTGTATAAATAACTTTTTCTTCAGTTTTTTTTACTTATTTTTAATTATCGATTTAAGTATTTGGAATTGAAATTTTTCTTTTGTAGATTTATCTAAAAAAAATTTAAGAATACAAATATATAAATGGCAGAAAAAAGTCATTCGAATTCTATTTTATTTCACACAAGTTTTTTTTTTAATATTACAAAACTATTTTACGCAAAACTTACAACATTTTCTTAACATCCGAATGACCTCAAAACAATGCAACACCATTGTATGTGTGTGAGTGTGTGTGTGCGTGTTGCATGTAGAAATTGTTATTATTGTTAGGCATCTGTGAACTATAAAAATATTTATTCAAGTTTTTTTTGTTATCTATATATATTTGTTAAGCATCGTGTTTAATGTCATCAAAATATCTAAGGGAAATGTATTTTTTTATGAAAAAAGTCACGTACCAAAACATGTTTATTGAGAAAACAAAAAAATATCAAATAAAGAAAAAATTAAGAGTAGATTTCTTTGCAGTTCATGATCGTGACATAAAGTAGCAGGTTGAATTTAAGAAAAAAAAGAACATCCAAATTACATTGCCCCAAATAACCTTTAAAAAGTGATGACATTTTGTCACTCATATTCTAAAAAGAAGTTCATAAGCTTTTTTCAATTCAATTCGGAAATGTAAAAGTTGGTTTTTCTAAATTTTTAACATAAAAACTCTTATTGCACTTTTTTGAATTTATTAATTAAATGCATAAATCTCTTGCTCATTTTTTTGCCCCACGTATACGCCCTACTGTCAAAAAATTACAATTATAATTGTCAAAGTAGCGGATTACAGTTGTATTAAGAATTACGAACTGTCATTTCATGCAAACATTTATTCATACACGTGTGTATGTACACGTTTGCTGCAGCAGCAGCAGCCAAAAACGCCTTTTATTGTACATATTTTATCAAATGCAAAGAAAAAAAATGTCATACCTCCCAGTGAGCAAGATCTCATGAAATTACTGCTTTTATTCATTCATTAAATTCTTGACATTATTACCTTCATTTAGGGGTGTGAAATTTAGAAATCACTAAATGTATTTGAAATAAAAAAAAAACTATTAATCATTTCGCTTGGAAAACGTAAAATAAAATTATAATAAATGAAAAAATTATTATTTGTGACTCTATTGCTGACTCTACCATAAAAAAAATTGGCAAATGTCTGAAAGTGGATATAAATAAGATTCGCCTAAATACAATATGAATCTTGTTGTTATTGTCTGCCAAACCGGCAATAAATAGTTAAAGGTTTCGAGACTAAACCAAACATGGGAAATACTGTAGGGCTCTTTACAAATCATTGAAAAAATCACGCAAAAATACTTGGTCTATTTGTCAGTATTCCACGAAGGAAAAAAGTGAAAAGAAAAACCACACAAAAACAAACATTGAAAATGACACACGACACTGCCTTGGTTGGCTTTATTTATAGTAATTTATTTTACTTTTGTCCGTGTAAACACTCTGGAAACGGATACTAAACAAACACCGCAATAAAATGAAACTGAGCCACCCAAACAAATATACAGGACAACAATACAAGATGCTTATTTTGTTGCTTTGTTGTTTAGCTACTGTCAAAGTAGTTAAACAATCGTTTAATAGGAAAATCTAAACCACACATTGAACAACCGACAAACACTACGATTATAAAAACTGAAAGAATAAAGAAACAAGAGATAGAGAACAAAAACGCCTCTTTCTTATGCGAATACACACACACACACACACACACACACACACACTCCAACACAATGCAGCTTCCTTTAACATTTCATCTGGCCAGATGTCTAGTAAACCAATTGTTTAACCAGTATTTATTCAACATAACTGCCAAAGTCCTTTCCCAAATCGGAAAAAACCAAACTAATGATGATTTTGCAAAATAAAAAAAGGTCAGTTAGTTTCCTTCAACCTCCCATATGCTTGTGTTCCTTCTGCGAATATTTTGGCATTTTCAGTTGTCCAATGAATATTAATACAATATTTTTTTTTTTTTTTTTGTTTGCCCTTCTACTATAAACAACTTGAATGAGTGTTTTGACAGATCGAAATATAAACGAACTGTCATTTCTATTTCAAATGTTATTTATTGTTTCTTTTATTTAACGCTTTTCTTCTTCGGAAAGAAAGATAGAAAAATTGGTTCCCTGGGATTTAGGGTGTCAAAGGGTTACAGTAGTTATTTTTTCTAATTTCACACTACATTTGTTTTCGAAATTAGAGTGATGATTTCTTAATATTAACAGGTGTCTTTGTTAAGAGATCGATGTAATAAGTAATGAAGATACATGGGAATGTTTAGAAAGTATTTTTTTTAAATACAAATCATGTACAAATATATGTACATTGTACACATAACAATGAAATAAAACCTGCAAGATGTGAACAAAAGAATTACTGAGTAAATATTTTATGGGATTGCAGTATTTGGTGGTACCCTTTAATGGTTAAAAAGTCAATCCAGCTCACTATTTTTGTAAAATTTTAATGCAACCATAAAGCTACAAATTTCTCTAAGAACATAGAACATTTAAGAACATTATGGATTTTCTTTTCTAAATAAAATTTAACATTTTGTTGATAAATTTAAAAAAAATTGTCGTTCTAACTCATAATATTTAACTCCCTCGTAAGATTTTGCTCTTTGAAAGGGCATATAATTTTAAATTTTTTTATGAAAAAAAGTCATTAAGCAACTATTTGATATTCGTTTTAGGTTTTTTTAAAAAATTTGTTCTTTCATTCTTTTCTCCATTAGTAAAAATATACATACGTATATATAAATTTTTTAACTCTTATTGTTTTTTTAATCAAAAAACAAACTCAAATTTAAACAAATTATAGTCTTAACATCAAATTGGATAATAATGAATAATGCTTTAATTATTAAAAAATGCATTCGTATTTAAAAAATAATTATTAAAGATCAAGTTATAAAATTTTTTTAATTATTTATATTAAAATAGTACTTTCAAAAGTGTTGCATGAGCAATGATAATAAATATTTTTGATACTGAAGAAAAAAAAAACAACTAATGTATTTGTCAGGCAAAACAAGAAATAAATTTTTTCAAGAAATCCTTTTTGAAATTATTTTTGTTGAATTTGCTATATTATTTTCGAAAATAATTAAATTAAAGTTGGGGATATCATCATCTTAAGTGGCAGAAAAGCCAGGTTTACATTTTCTGGAAATTAATTTTTACTGCTGCATGACAGAATCAGTAAAAATACATCATTCGCAAGAAAAAAATGCAGATATTTAATTTTTTCTATTGTCAATTTATAATGCAGGTTTAAAATATATTAAAAGTATAAGATTTTAGAAAGTTTGTTATCTGTGCGTAAGACTTTAAAGTTTTAAAAATTATATATAATTTTTGTAATCAAGCGTTAGGTCTTTTTTTAAAAAATAATAATAATTTTATTCAATATTTCGACGCCTCTTTGGGCGTCGAAATATTGAATAAAATTATTATTATTTTTTAAAAAAAGACCTAACGCTTGATTACAAAAATTATATATATTAAAACAAAAAAGGTCGAAAAAATAGTGTTAATTAGTTTTAAAAATTGTGAAAAAATTAAAATTTGATTGGTTGATATTGAACATTCATTATCAACCAATGATTGTTTGATTGCATTACGGTAGAGAAATAAAATTAAAGCAAAGAATAAAACAAATTATATTTCATCCCAGTGAAAAACAAGCGGAAGTCATTCTCAAGGGTAACATTTCTATTGCTTTCAAAAATGTATTAATGCATCTAATCAGCTTAAGTCAAGTTATCAAAACTGTCAAAATCTATTTTGAAAATATTTTTTTATAAAATTTTTTATTTCTTTAAATCTATATTTAAAATTTTCAATTAATTATTGATATAATTCATATAAGGATAAAGAAATCATGACTATTAATAAGTTTACAAGCTTTAGAGATGTAAACTCTTATCCCTAAATAATAAATAACTTAATTCAAAATTTATTTTTCTCAAGATATTGAAAATAGCTTCCAGATCGTTGTGAGTCAGCATCAAAAATAGAAACATTTAGGCTATTGTAAAATTATTGAAAGTGTTTTCATAACTTCCGGATCATAATCTCAGCATTTTCATAACTTTTTGAAGCTCTTTTATTAGTGGAATAAAAAGTATTTTTTCTTAAATATTAGTTCAATAATTTTTCGATTTCAAAAGTAAAAATTTTTTTATTAATACGGAAAGAATAATAGTTTAAGTTATCTTTTGGGCGGTATCGGCCCCGCAACCTTCTGTTTAATGGTTTAACACATCTCATAAGGAATGACAGAAATAAATCGCAGTTTTTGCTTAAAAAAAAAAACAAAAGCTTCTATGTTAGAGGATATAATTTTAATTTATTTATTGATTTCAAGCAGGTATGAAGGCAATAAATTTCTTGTCGTTTATATAATTGTTCCCATATTCTAAGTTTCAATTCCAAATTCTGGTCACAGAGCATATGCACCATTCATATATACAATTTCAGTCGTAATTGAGTAAATCATTGATTTTTTACTAGTAACTAATTATTGCTCCAAAGCAATTCAGATTTCATTTAGTTGGTAATTAGAAAGGGTACGTTATTATTAATGTCACATCACTTCTAATTCATTATAAATAAATGTTGACATTCATATTGATGTTGTGAAATATAGGTTCTCGTCGTTCCTTTCAGGAGCACAAGGCCTCAATTTAATTTTGTTAGTAACTACTTGGTGCAACAGTGAAGCAAAATGAAATAAATAAATAAATTGAAATTTTCTGAGAAACAGCATGTTACCATTCGTCCAATTTCCTAAATAACCATTAAATATGAGATTTACTTGACACTATTGTCAACCACTTGTAAATGCGGTTGTATATTTTACACCATCTCCGCCACTTGAAATCCCTAAAGAATAATATTTTTCGAGAACATCTTGAGATTAATATTAATGGGTAGGAACAACTACTAATAAAAATATGAAAACAAATTTTTATTGTGACACATGCCAAGCTGACACTTCAAAGAGAAGATAAATGACAACTTGTAGGATGTAAAAAACCGGAAAACTAACAGGCCAACATAAATAAGCGCGATCATCAGCGAGCGTAGGGTTGTCTACCGACTACTTAAATAAAAGCGTCAACATTGTGTCGGGAGCATTAATAAAAACTTGTTGAACAAAATCCACTGAACAGAAATAAAATATAGAGATAAAATCGCTAGATTGACTTAAAAATTGCTAAAGTGTCATTACTTTTCAACAATAACAACAACAAAAACTTTTAGCAGCCAACTTCACTATCTAAAGCACTGTCAAAATCGGATTTTGCATTTGAAAAACGATGTCACGACGCTATTTGGGGTTTCTTTATACATTTCGTATGAGCATGAGCATTTTTGACAGTTAGACGACGCTTGACGCGCTGATATAGATTTGTCTGTAAAGAATTTAAAGGTATTCCATTTGCATTTATTTTTCTTGAAGAAAAAAAATTCATTAAATCTAATGATTCCGAGTCGAAAGCCTATTTGAACGTTTATCATTAACACGGGATTATTTCGATTTCACAGTTTCTTATAGATTTATAGACTTAATCTGAAGCAAAATTGCAAATATTTGAAATTTGTTTCTATAAGCATGGTTCAACAAATGAAACAAATAGTGCAATATCTGCTTTTTATGATGCTCATAATATATACTGAATAGTTGAACCATCAACCGCGATCTATACTGTGATACAAGTATAATTGCGAACCAATTGAGTAGTTATTGCCGAAATCCTACTTGATATACTGTGTAGAGTATTTTGAAATTAAGACCCATAAATTGGTCTAAACACGCTCCCAAGTTAATAAATGATCATTACGTTGGAGGCACTAAAAGAACTTTTTCTAAAGCAGAATTTGAACATTTATCATTTACCCTGAACCTTTTAATGTAAATCAATATGACCATAACAATTTATATCTTCATATGATGATTCCAACAACATTGTAAAATTATATTTTTGTTTCAAAAATTTATGTCGTATATCAATACTTTCAATTAGAAATCAAAAATTATAAAAAAAAAATATCGAATGAAATTCCGAAAATTAAACTTATCTACTGTCACTAGGCATTTGTCAGTTGACTTTCATTTCAAATTTGCATACACCGTGTCTTATAGTTGTGTTTGCGAGCAGACTATCGCGTGATTTAACGAGAAAATGTGTGCTCATTAAGAGGCTTGATAAATACTATAGGAAATAATTCTCTACCATCAATTTCAATGGTAAAAAAGTTAATTTATTGACTTTTGTTGTGGTCGTAGAAGCATGGAAGATGCCGAACGTTTTGAACGCCCAAAACAATTGAAAAAGTTCATGAGATAGTGTTGGCCGATAAGATATTGAAAGTACGAGAGATTGTTGAAGCCAGAGGCATGTATGATTTCTCATTGGTTTCAATTTCGAATGATCAGTGGAGTATGAGGAAGCTTTTCTCAGATGAGTGCCATGTTTGCTCAAAATTGACCACAAATTTCGCAGGTGTGTTTGTCGTTGTTCAACCGCAATATGGACGACTTTTGCGCCGGTTCGCAATCGTGGATGAACCACCACAACACTCAAAAAGTGTTGTTCTCGAGTTGAATCGGGACCAAAGTAGGCCAAGTTAGGTTTGTCAGCTGATCGTTTTTTGGGGTGTACGCGGAATAATCCACATTGACTACATTCAAAATATAAAATAATGAATGGCGAATATTATGCCAACTTATTGGGTCAATTTAATGAGAATTTGAGAAATATACGACCGCATTAGGCCAAGAAAAACACGTCTGCAGTTTCCATGCCAAAATTTCGTCATACGTCCTATTCAGCGGATTTAGCTCCGAGTGACTGTTTCTTGTTTCCAAACCTAAAGAAATGGCTCGGCGGAAAGAGATGAAACCATCACAAATTCCTATTTCGATAACCTTGAGCATAACACCCGCTACACTCCTTTCTGCAAAGCTCATGTATATTTCATGCTATTTTGCCAGTTTTTAGGTGGCGATAGTGATTGGCTTAAGTAGCCAGGAGGAGGTGTAGCCGCCTCCGAAATAGCGTTGTATGTTCCAATGTGTAGGTTTAGTTAATTCTCTCTTAAGAAACGTGTAATAATTGATTTTGTCATATGTTTTTATTTGTACTATCAGTAGTTCGTTTATTCGAAATAAAAAAGCCAGCAGTACTTTTTTTCCAATTAAGAAACTTCTTACATTTAACTTTTATTAAATAGATACTCGACCAGTCTAGCAGACACTTAAACTTTATACAATATTTTAATGCAATAATAATAAAAACATTTTGCAAAAAAATAGTGTCTGGTAGCCAACCTCCAATGCCATGTTTTCTTGTATTTTTTATTTAAACAACTTTAAAAAAGAAGTGTATTTCTTTCTTAAGTATTTTGCTATTACAACACAGATACTTTACTAAAAGCCCATTATTGGAAACTCAGCCATAAATGCACAGAGCAGCAAAGAAGGAAAGTGTTAGCCCATTATAATCGTAAACGAGCGCGTAAATGCTCATAAATCCTTTTATGAGCCCATTTAATAGCATTTTAAGTAGCTTGTTTCAGTGGTGCCTCATATGATCCCTCCACCACTGCCTCTTGCAGGTTTTGCGTCTTCATACATTCACCGTTTTGTTCCATGCCTTTAATTTTCTTTTTTGTAGAGATGAATTACATGACTACTTTTTACACATCTGCTGTATTGTATATTAAATTCAATTTGTTTTAAACATTTCAAAGTAAGACAATAAATTTTTGTTTAATTTTGTTTTCCATCATTCTGGTTTGTTCTTTTCAGTATGGGCTGAAACTGGTGATTTTCGTGATAGTCATAGTTCTATGGCCGCTGTAGCAAATGGTTTAGAAACATCCCACTTAAATAATTTTCAAGCATCATCATCGACGTCATCGTCGGCGCTAACGAATCGGAGTAGAGATCGTAAGGATGGTAAGTAGATTAATATTCTTTATTAACAGTCTTCTCTACATTTGGGTGGAAAAAGTTGCCTCTTTGATTGCGGTCAGAGCACTACAGTCAGCTTTGCACCTTCCAAGGGAGATGTTGCTATCAGAGTAGGTTTATTTTTTCTTCTAATGAAGGAAAAAATGCTCTTTACATTTAGATCGTAAGGATGGTAAGTAGATTAATATTCTTTATTAACAGTCTTCTCTACATTTGGGTGGAAAAAGTTGCCTCTTTGATTGCGGTCAGAGCACTACAGTCAGCTTTGCACCTTCCAAAGGAGATGTTGCTATCAGAGTAGGTTTATTTTTTCTTCTAATGAAGGAAAAAATGCTCTTTACATTTAGTACCATATCATTATAATATGCTAATAATTTCAAAACTCGAAAATCAGTTTCCTTTGGGCACTTTTTGGAGTCAAAATCTTTGAATCGGTATATGAGCAACTAAAGCCACACCAAACAAATTAGAAGAGTAAATTTTTCAAATGTTCCGGAAATTTCAATATCAAGTATTTAGGATCAAAATCTTATACTCATGGATTTTGCAATTAGCCAAGGATGCAAATTCGGAAAAATTAAATATTTTAGAGATTATTCTATAAAAAAGCTTCCAAATTAAAAGCTTCCCGGGTGTTACCTCTTTTGATTTCTATTTACCGCTGTGTTCATTATGTTGAGAAAAGGAAACTTTAATGTGTTTTATGGGAATAAAATGAATTTATATTAAATTAGAATTCGTTATTTACCAATAGGAATAAACTTCTTACCTAAAGGCGTACAAATTAGCCAGAAGCTATAATTTATTTTGCTTATATAAGAAATATTATTATCAATTGCTTACATAGTTATAATAGATTTTGAGAAACAATTGCTTTTTTTTATTAAAAAATTAATTATCAAATTGAGTTTCACAGATTTGTGGAAATAATTCATATTTTTAAACAAAACGTTTTGAACTTCACTTCCTATAAAGTTGAAAAAATGAACAATTTGATTTTTTGAAGTAATGAAAATTTCGTTTTTTCCTTATTTTTTACTAGATTTGAATGCAATAATTCTCACGATTTACAAAAAACCAATTTGTGTATTCTTCGTTTTTGGAAATCATTCAATTTCAAAAATGAGTCGGATCAGAGAACATGTTTGAAATAATTCCCTAAAGAAATTGGGAAATCGAATTCAAAAATATACATAAAAAGTATTAGTAAGCGATTATTGTAGCTTATTCGACCTTCTTCTTTATTAACAAATATTATAATTAATTGTTATTATAATTATGAAACCTTAAGCTCGAACAACAACTAGGAGTGCTATATTCGCCTATGCCGAGTCTTATACACCCTTCACCAATTTACGATATTAAATGGCATTTCATTGCACTTAAATACCTTTTTTGTAAAAATTTAACACCTCTTATTATAAGATATTTTAAAATTCAACTATTTCTTTATTTAAGAGTTTAATGGGTTTTAAAATTTTTTATTGTTATGATTTGAAAAAGAATTGAGCGTCATATTTTTCTTATGGCATCGAAAAATTTATATTTTTCGAACTTTTCAATCGTTATTATTTGATGGTCCAGAGTTACATTTGTAATCATAGGAGCAATGCAGTGTTGCACAGCCAACTTTCAATGTAATTTGCCGCAAAATCTTTTTTTTTTTGGGTAAAAATTTTATCGCAAATTTTGTACCAAAACACATGATTTGCGCAAAAAAATTCTTTTGTTACAAAACACGCATATGGAAACGTACTATAATTGGCAATAATTTGCTGTTGGGCTTAAGTGACGTCAACAATATATGAGAGTATCGCATATCTATCGATTTATGACTATTCCCATACAAATGGTTGATTTACTGAATAAATTGCCCTACTGAATTTTGAAATCGTATAAATGTATGAGCAGCAGTTCGACAAATTTGTGATTTATAAATTATTATGCACAATTATATGATAATTGTAGTATTGGAAAAAATAAAGCCAAATAAATGATAACACAGTCACTTTGTCGGCAAAGCACTTGGGGAAAAGTTTTGATTTAAAATTTGTGTTTAACCACACAGTGTCTACAATTATATGGGAACAAGCATGAACGCGATACAGCCAATGATTGATCGATATTTTGTAATAAAAAGTAAGCTTGGCCATAAATCGGGTAAATAGAAAATAGATTTCAGACAGCCTTACGTACTAGAATTACGTATAAATTGATTTAGGCGGCATACATCAAAAAGAACAACTTTTTAATATAAAATAAACTTGAGTTACAAATAGTTAATGGCTGCATTGGGGAGTAGCAAAATAAATAAATAATTTTATTTTTTTGGTAATTAATTTGTCAACATAAAGTGTTATTTGCAGATTAGAAATAATATGCGTACGATATGCATTTATACAAGGCGCCCTTAATTTCAACGATAACAGGTCAGGTACTGATCGTGTCTGTCAATATTTTTACTCAAGAAAATATCCCATTACAAATATGTATATGTACTTATGTGTGTGTAGCCAACAACAGCACATTTTGTAAAATAAAGTTTACCTTAAAGAAATTATCGCTATTGAATTATCTCAAGACATTTTCCAGTAGCAGGCAGTTCAAATAAATGGGAAGATAAGAAGCACTTAAAACGTAACAAACATCTATAATTAGAGATTATCGCTAGTTTGAATGTGTTTATTTAATAAATTCATAAACATTTATTTTACAGGTAATAATCGCTCAATCAATGAGACCACAATCAAAACAGAAAACATATCAAATTCCGGTCATGATGAGCCGATGACAACGACCACGGATGAACCAAAAAATGATAAGAAAAACAAACGTCAACGACGCCAGCGAACACATTTTACGTCACAGCAATTGCAAGAGCTGGAACATACCTTTAGTCGCAATCGTTATCCAGACATGTCGACACGTGAAGAGATTGCCATGTGGACGAATCTAACAGAAGCCAGAGTTAGGGTAAGTCATAGTAAATATATATCGAACATTTATTGTTCGCAGAGAGATAAATTCCATTACATATCCATGACATTATTTTTATGGTGATTGATTGTCCTTAAAAAAAAACTACTACATTCTGATTTTTCCGTTTCCTTAAAAAAGTTATAGGCGCCAGAAATTTTTTTGGACAAAAAACAAAACTTGATTAAAAACATGTTCATACAATTATTTACATATTTAAAATCCTTTATTGTCCTTATTGCATTTACGGTCGCATAGATTTGACCATAAACAAGCATATAAAAACGAGTACGAGGGACAAAAGGAACAACTGCAAGCGGCAAACTAACCTCAAACCTTTAATAAACTCATATTTATTGTTTGCACAACTTTTTACATACTCGCACATTTCTGGTAAATTGTAGATTTTGCTGAGGGGGAATTTTATATAATTTTTTTTCGCATTTAATGCATTGCTTTTTACAGATTAAGGTTTCCATTGTTTTGTGGTGCATATATGTATGTATGTATATGTATGTGTGCAGACCGCTATTTATAGCATATTGTATAGCTGTTGCAGTTGTTTATTTGTGGTCTCAACAATTTAACAAAAATTTATTTACCATTTACCCTGCTGCCATTGTTCAACATCATCATACATACCCCCCTCACGAATGGATACTGTGCAGTTTAAACAAACTGGCTTATAAAAATATGTACATATACTATGTACATATGTATGTGTTGTTGTATATAAAATAAAAACCAACAAAAAATATCGAGACTTTAAGTGTATTTGTACATTTCGCGCATTGCAGTTGAAAATTTTGTTAAATTTCCACACAATACACTGTTGCACCATTTTGTAAAGTTGCCATAAATTTCATCACCATGTTTGCAGTGGTTTTACTAACAGCATCAGCGGTTTTTTGCCACATCGTCATCA
This sequence comes from Germaria angustata, assembly GCA_963681545.1. Taxonomy (NCBI): domain Eukaryota; kingdom Metazoa; phylum Arthropoda; class Insecta; order Diptera; family Tachinidae; genus Germaria; species Germaria angustata. The sequence goes on along the minus strand of OY812998.1, from coordinate 56,369,336 downwards.
TCATTATCATTGTCCCCATCATCACTACAAGAGTTCTTTTAACCAATAGATGTTTCATGCACATACATACATATATACATATTTATGTAAGTATATGTATATGTATTGATAAATGTTTAAGGGTATGGGGGCTTAACAGAAAGTTGGAGTATTTTTATTTCACGTTTTCTTTTTCTTTCATTTGCAAACTCTATTGGGGGTTAATACTATCATATTTTAGTTGCATTTTATGTTTCACTTTAAACTTATTTTAACAAAATTTATTTTTCGTATACCGATGCTTGTATCTGCAGAGTGCAATATTTTGAAGCCAAAAATATTTAAAAATGCATGAAGATCGTGTTTTAACACATTTTTAAGGGGCTTTAGTTCAAATCTCGTCGAACTCCATTAGACAATAATGTTCTTATTGTTTAATGTTGTTCGTGATTAGTTTGGGGTCACATGCGTACGTTTTTGATGCCGACACACATCTTCTAAGCGCTCTTTTGTCTACTACTCGGGCATATTTAGTTCAAATCTCCGTCGATATTCAAACTAACATTCGCATTATTTTTCAGAATTTTTTTTTAAGTTATGAATTACGTGTTCCTCTACATATTTTTCATATAAGTATGTACTATCACAATACAGTCTATATTATGGATTAATTATTTATTAGTGGCCAGATCATGTAAATGTTATTATTATTGCATCATCATCGTTGCACTATTAATAAATATATACATTATTCTCTAATATACCCTGATTTGAACTCGAGTCCACCAGAAATATGTTCACTTGGTTACCAATACACTTGAACCAAAATGTATTCAACAGTAAATTATTGTTTTTCTTAAGAAACAATAGATTTGAAATCCGTTTCATGCATAGAAGAGAAACTTCATCTCTATTCCTTAATCTACAACATTTTTTTTTTTATTTCCAACGATAAAATATATTTCACGCAAAAATTTTATGGTTTTAATAATCATAATATGAATCCTACATGTTATGTTTAAATTATATTATTTTAAAACTTAGGCCTTTACAGCAAACTGTAATATTCTAATATTCTAAATTTCCTAACAGTTTAATTTTGTCATAATGACAAAATGATGATGACAAAAGATGATGATACTTCGTAATAAATGCTTCAGTAGCCTGTCTGCGGTATCGACTAAGAAGTTAAAATGTATCAGTTTCTTTATTTAACTGTCTTGTTGCAGAAGACGTCACGAAACGCCTGCAACACTCTGACCATTCCTTCACTATTCTCATCACTACGCTTTTTTCTCTCTCGTTCTTTTCTACTCTCTTTTCCCTCACATATGTCATCTCTTTTCCCCCTTTACCAGGTACTTTGTGAGCAGCAATCTAACTCCCTTTCATCAACGGCCTGCCACACCTAAACTAATCTAATATATAATCATAGTATGCTAATAATTCAGTATTAACAAATTATAGATATGCATGATAATAATACATATGTTGCGAATTGATTTTTTACCATCAAACTAATCAAAGTATGATACTACTTGATTATTATTGAAAACAATTTTCATATAATATATATTACATTTTAAATTTTTATAAAATGAACTGACAATAAGTATTTGTTAATGCGACACAAAGACTTAACTTCTTCTATGATTGCCAATCACTTTGGCTTTATGAAATAAAGCCCAAAATTATAAATTAAATGACACCCAAAAATGTTCAAACATTTTGAGATTTATTACTTTATAAAATTTTTTTCTTAAATTTTATTAAAGTAACAATAAGTATTGAAATCGCAAATCTAAATTATTATTTATTTAAGTACACCCAATCACGGACAAAAAAATTAGTTTCTACAATTTCTCCATGTTGAAACAACTCTTTTGGAAATTGTTTAATTTTTTTGGGAATAATTAACGCAGAAGTACTTTAAATAGCAAAGCGGTAAAAAGTACTTGCGCCCTGCCGAAGGCAGGCATTTATACATTTTGGACTTATTTGATATTTTTACGGTCTTATAACATTGGGAGTTATGAAACGAGTCCAGAAATTTGCAGATTTGAGAATAATTTCATTTTATTTGGCGTTTATATCACAAACCCTTCAACTTGAGATTTTGAAGGGTAATCTAGTCCGTATATTTTCCTTGCCTTCGAGCTACGCCTTCACCGTTGATGATATTGTTATTATACTATTACTATAAAATATAATAATATTATTATTATTGTAATTACTGCAAAATTGTAGTAACAGCTCATTGAGCTTGTTGCGGCATCCTTCATTTCTTGGATAACAACCAGTCGCTCATTTTGGTTTGTTCTATAACAATTTCAATTATCCTAATGATACCAATCTTTTTATTTTATATTTTTTTTTTTTGCAATTTCTCATACTATCCATTACTAGTTGTTGCACAAGAGAATTTCGAAATAAATTTTAACATCGGTAGCAGATGCTTTATCCCACTTACCGTCCACCAAAACAATAACTCTATTAAAAACATTAAGAAATTTTAGCTCATTTGCCAAGTCTAACCATTTCACACTATTCAACTGCCTTAGGAAATTCTTTTTTAAAATCTTTTGAAATTAATGAATAAAAATGGCAGTGGATTTTTGATAATTTGAACCAACAAATTAAGGTGTGATGTATGACAATTTGAATTCAGAAATTAATTTTGATTGCAAAAAATGCATATTCTCTATAATTTTTTATTATTCATTTCGTTTGCTTTTCCGTTCAACCAACGAATTTAGCTAATTTTCAAAGTTGCTTTCATATATTTGAAATTTTATTTTTCTAATCTATTAAGTTTCCGAAATCTCCCCTTAAAAAAGTCTAAACAAAGCAATGTTTGCACAGGATAATCCTTTGATATAAATCGTGTTAAATTTTATTGTCTTTTATTATAACAATAAAGAAAAATACGCACACATTCACACACACAATCGTTACGTTTTGACTTTGCTAAACTTCTAAAAACACCCTGGAGAGAGGAGAGAGACAGAGAGAGTGCACAAAATAAGATCATTAATTTCCATGTGGTTTCTAATTCATTAAATTATAAGCAACTCTAAAGGGGGTAATTCTCATTATACACCATAGCACCCTTCCTCAGACTGGCGGACTATGGAAATGAATACAGCAGCATTATACCCATATTCCAACTCTGATGACAAATTATAAAAACATTGTTTAGCATTTAGATTTGATTATATTACATTTGCAAACCATCAATTTTACGATGTCTAACCAAAACTGAAGGGAAAAGGGAAAATAGAAAAAAACTAAGATCCGGAGAGGGTAATAAAATGCCTCATAAAGCAATCAGTCCATTAAGATTGTCTTGCTGCGGAGGGGGAAAGAAAGAAACCAATACCGAAAAGTATGAATAGTACATTAATAACAACAAAGGGAACATTGTTGTATCATTAGGTGTAAAATATGCTTTTGTCAGTTTTGCATTTTTATTTGTGTCTCGCAACACATGTTGAAATTGACATAATTTCGCATCATAAAAATTGTAGCAAGTTACACTTGTTTCCATAAATGGTTTCATCACATCAGCAATACGCGTAACACTTACTTAATGTGGTTGTTTGTTTGGTGGTTTAGCTGGCTTTTAATGTTAGAGATGATTATTCTAATATTATCTCTAAGTTTTTACCCTTGAAACAAAAACAGTTTATGGAAAACTTTATATTGCAACAAATTCTAACCTTAAAGTTACATGTTAAGAATTGCTTTGTGTTGCATTCAAGATGGCAATATGAAAGTAAATGTGAACATATGCATAATGTTACAAATTGAAAGAAAATTTGCATTAAAAATCCATGAAATTGTCAACTTCAGTCTAAAACAATAAAATTTGTCAAGAAATAAAAAACATCACAAACAAAGTGTTTGTTAAACAACTGTTGGATTTTCCTTTATTTTATAATTTATTAAAATGCTGCTAATTGCAATTTTATTGCTGTCATCTTGTTAAAAAAAATAACAGAAATAAAAATTTCTTTTATATTTGATGAACCCTATAAAATCTATAAAGAATGTTTATGACACTCTAAAATAAAAAAATTTTTCAATTGATTGATAATTTTCCCTTTGCCTCCCGGCATTAGACCAACAATTTCTTTGCAATTTTAATATCTTCATTGTTGATTGAAAGTAGCAAATTTGAAATTGCCCTTAAATTTTATATGATAGTCTATGTGTCTAATTTTTTTCCTCTCTCCTTGTTTTTTATTCCAATGATCCAATGATCATTTAGTTGTTGCATTGCGCAGTGGTGAATATCACAGTATACATATATACACAGAGAAAAAATTATTTCGTTTTCATTGAATCAGTAAATGTTTTATGTGAATGCGGATCTACAAAGAATTTTATAAATTCTGACAACAATTTAACTAAAAAAATTTATTATATTGTAAAGGCTAAAACTAATAATTTACTGTGGCATAAAAAAATTTGACAAATTTACTTCAGACGAATTTACTTTACTTGCGGTGAATTGTGAGCGAATAACAAAACAGCTAAAGGTTAAGGGCGAACATGCAGTCCTCTCTGTTCTTACCCAAAAATCTTTGGTGTTGGTATGCGCAAGTCACATTTATTATTAAACATTTTTCAGTTTTTTCTTGTATTTTATCAGGTCTATGCAACGTCTGCAGCATATTGAAATTTTTAAAAACAAAAGGAGAAAAGTTATACTGCATACTGCACATGGTATTTCTCTCTCTCTCCCTCCCTTTTATAAATTCAGATTTGCAATAAGAAAACTTGCCTGATGCAAACTCAGTGGAATAGATTGTTTTTTTCCATCCTCTAACCACAATAAATTTAGCCCAATTCAGAAAATGCATTTATTTATAAACATATCCCAGGCAGCCTGAGATGAAAAAGTGTTAAGCTCAGCGAATGATGACTTACTGTGATTTATTTCGAATAAAGTTATGGATATACCATTATGACCACTTACGGTTCGGAGTCGGAATTCCATACTTTTATTTCGTATTGGGCTGGTCGAACGAATACACTCGCAAGCAACATTTTCAAATCCAAAGACATTCATTAAAAGCAACTGGTTTAAAATTGAAGTTTGTTACCAATAATATCGGGTGCTCTGGCAGACGGGGTAGTGATTCTTGCCAGGCATGAAAATTTTACGTCATTTTGATAATTTGATAAACCCGGTTTTTTCAAAATGAAAATTGACGGATGCTATTGTGTGACTATTCCCTAAAATAGGACAACATATTTTTGGAAAACGCGAAAGAAATGGGCGTCTTTTACGTTTAAAAGGCAAATAAATTCTTTCAAACCTGCCATTATTTCATTCTAAATTAATCTACAGCTATTAAAAGCAATTGTTTGAATTCGGAGAGGTCGGCATCAGTAATATCGCACATATTTAGAAAAAAATTAAAAACTAAAAGAGGTACTCCACACATAGAAATACGCGATGTGAAAACTATAAAAATTTAGAAATTTTAATGAAATATTTATACATAAAATTTTTTATCATTCTCGTTGTTTTTGTTTAATATTAACAATGGTTTGACTTTGTGTGTGTCTCAAGAGACAACGATTTATTCCTAAACTAAAAAGGTCTTAAGCCACTGTGATCCCATAGATAAACAATTAATATATTTTGATCTATTTCTATAAAATAAAATTGATGTTTCTATGACAAATTTTTGATGATTTCTAAAGCCTTAAGAATTTTATTCAAAAATTGTATGATTTTAAGAAGATATTGGCTACCAGCAGTACCGTCCGAAAAGTTCTGATTTCTGTAAGCACGAGTTGATGTCTATATTATTACGCTCACTAAGCGAAGATATAATACAATTTCTATTTTTTATAACATTTAAGAAACAAAATGAATAAGCAACATACATATTTTGCAAAAACACCCATTGTGCAATAGCTTCAAAAGAAGAAGCCAATATGCACTTATCCGAATTTTAGCCGTTTTTACACTTTCTCCACTTTTATTTTTGATCTTTCCCAATTTTTTTTTTGTATATTTCCTGATAGAATAGAATATTTTTTTCTGCGTAAATGCGGGGCCAATTTCCAAACTAATAGTTTTTCTTTTATTTTTGCTGATTTTTTTTTTCTTTTCTTAAGTTATTTTATTAGACTTAGCCATTGCCTTTCTTATTGAAAGCTCAATTCTTATTTCCTAATATGCAACTATACTTAGAATAACTTGCTCGCAAATTAAAAATTTTTTCATATGTATATCATTATGACTTCAGTGAAAAAATCCAAGGTTTGAACTCCAAATATGAAAAAGCGACGCAAATCAAAATGATGCAAAACGGGGCTCCAGTGTATAACGAATTGTATAAGAACCGTCGTTGCACATATTGTGGTAAGTTGTTGATTACGCCGTTTTTTTGTTTGCTCGCTAGGCGCCATTTATACTTCCCTGTATTTACTAATCGCAATCGTAAATGTCCCATTGATGTCTATATTTGTTGATATTGTTGTTCTTATTGACAAGTATGTATGAATGTACGATTATGTATCTAGTCACTAGATTCTAGTGTCTGGCCACCGCGTAACAACAGTTATTACTACATGTTCTATTAATAGTGTCCGGCACAATAAAAAATAAAAACAGTCATTCATAAGTTTTATTAACTTATTGATTGCTTTTCTGTTTCTCCTAAGAAATTTCTCGTTTAATGACCTTAAAATAATTTTCCTTAGTTGTATAACATGAGATTAAAAAAATCAGAAGTTTTATCTATGTATTCTATGCATTAATGACATTTTTTCTCTGGTTTTTTATCTTCTCTTAATTAATTATTAGCTCCATTAATTACAATATTTTTAATACAGCTGCTAAATAATTTTTCAATATTTTAATACTGACTCAGTATCACTTCCAGAAAATTATAATTATACTCGATAAGTACCGATAAGTTCTATAAGTTCTAAGTTCTATTATAAAGACCACAAGCTTGAAACTTGTGCATTTGAGATTGGAAATTTACGCAATTATAAATGATTTCCATTAAATGGGCTTGAAGTGTTTAGCAGCACTTCAAACACCTTTTTACTTAACTGCAAAAGCTATAAAAATTGCATTTAAGTATTTTTCGTTTACGTCCACAATGCAGACGGTTTCATCATTTAAATATATTGTTGATATAAAATGTTGCACTTAACTGCCTCATAAAATTTTACAAAGAAATCATATTTCAGTTAATCTGTTAATTGAGCCCTGAATTTGACAAATCATGTCAATGATTTTTTCAAATAATTTTTTATTATCAAAGAAGTAGTAAGAAGTCAATTATTACACTAGCAAAACGCTTATGTGTCCCTTTTTGATCACTTTCCAGGTGACTGCTAGTATTGAAGAATATGAACTATCTAACATGCTTTTGTATGAAAAAAGAATACAAGAAGCACATGTTTCTTACATTAAAAAATAGCATTAGTACGAAATTCCCAGAAAAGTTGAAAATGCTCAAGCCGACGGTTTGAATATAAAGTGATAAGGAGGAATAGCTGAGAAAGAGTTAAAAGCATTTGAATTTCGTACTACCACATAATGATATTGTTGTTAACAAATGGACCCTCCAGGAGTGGATTTATTCAACTTTCCGGGAAGTCAAGTTGAGAAAATTCTATTTAACATCTGAATTACTTCTACCAATTTGTGAAACTCTGTTCTTCTTTTTTAATATTAGAAAAATTATTATTTCTTTAGGTCTACATGAAAAGAAATGCAATTGCTTTCACTGAAGGAAAACTAAATCGTGATTGTTGGCAAGTTTGTACCCTTTGAAGATGTAAAGTTTATTTCGAGTGGTAAACAATTCACCATTATTTAATTGCAACATATTGAAATAACTTTCAAATCGTTGAATAAGCATCACAAAAACTACTCGTTTGTTAAAGTCATTAGAAATTATACGGATTTACATCACTTCGAGATCTTAATCTTAGTAATTTCATAACTTTCTGGAATCTTTTTTGTCGAGTGCATGTGAAAATCTATTCAATTTTTACAAAGTTCCCACTGTGCACAATATCGATATATGGCTTATTAGAAAATATATGTTTGATTTATTAAATATTTTCAAACAAAATTTTTATTGAATTCTATTTTATAAAACTTTTATAATTTAAAAAAAATTCAAAAAATTTCATTTCGATCTTTATTTTCCAGAAATGAGTTAAAAAAATTTAGCTAAAGAAAACTATCAACTGACAAAATCAAGTTCAATTCCATTCACATTCACATGACCATCTTCCCTCCCCAAATATATTTCATTGCAATACAATTTGTTTTATGTTTGTATGTGTGTGTGTGTTGTGTGTTTTTTTTGTCATCTAAATATGGCGACAGGTGTTGCCAATTGTCTATGAAGAACATTCATATTTATCGCCTTGACAAAAAAATAACCATTAAATAGTCGTTTTGTGTATTTTAAACAAACCGAACGAATGTAAATGAAAAACCTAAATATGTACTCTGCGAATACACAACACATGGATACTTGGAACACACACTCATACATACATACATAAGTACATGCAAACTGGTATCGTTCGTTTGGATCATTTGATGTGGATTTTGATGTTGGTATTGTGGGGTTTTTAAAAAATCCATAAAAGTCAGCCATTAATGGTTGTCGCGAGAATATAAACATGCCTTTCTTTATTTAGTGTATTTTGTATTTGTTTTTAGCTTCATTTTTGAATCTTTTAGTTGGTTATTAGTAGTATATGGTCACATATTTTGGGGATTAGTTCGACTTAAATTTAACGGATTTGAAAAGACTATAAAAAAAATTATTTAAGGAAACAAAAATTAAATTATTATTTTTTTTGTTTTAAAATACATAAAGAACTGTATTGAGAAATACATACAGTTTGTCAAGAAATTGTTTTGACACAGTGAAAATAGTTTTTATTTTGACTTTCATCATTAAAAAACAAAACGTGTTTTAACTCTTTTACCATTTTTTTTTATAATATAATTTTAGCTATATGTTAACTAACAAATAACGTCAAGGAGAACAAAACAAAATCTTAAGATTAAGAAATAAGATAAAAAAGTAAAAGGAACTCAAGAATGTTGTTGTCAAGAAAATGTTTTTACATACTAATATAATATGAAAAAATGGATTGGATCTTTAAATGTAGGATTATCAATATTTTGTGTGGCCATCATTGGCATCAATCAGGGCTTTCAGGCGCCGTTTCATTGAAAAAAATTAATTTTTGTACATATTCTGTTGGTATTTTACTCCATTCTTCAAAAATTACAGCCTTTAACTCACTTTGGTTTCTGGGACGCCTTTTGGCAACATTTTTTTTTAGACAAGACCATAAATTTTCAATTGGGTTTAAATCTGGACTCTGAGCAGGTGTATCGAGTACCTTACCGCAGTTGTAGAGAAGCCACGTCCTTACCAAAAGAGCATTATGTTTAGGGTCATTATCCTGATAAAATTTGAAATTCGGCTTTCTATCAGAATAAAACCCAAATTTAGTCGCGCTGTTAACTAGATGACGCTTTAATATACCCGGGTATTGATTAGCATCCATAGTGTTCTCAATAAAACAAAGATCTCCAACTCCCTTACTAGGAATGCACCCCCAAACTATTACTGAAAGTTTTCCAAATTTTACAGTTGGAATTATGTTTCGACTTTCCAATGCTTTGCATTGTAAGCAGTGTTTTTTTTTCGTGCCAATCTGGATGAATAGTCCTTCTTTTTCAAAACTTGTCTTGCCGTTTCGTGGGAGAATGTCACGCCACATTCTTCTTTAAGTTCACATGCAAGTGTTCGTATGGATACCAAAAGGTTTTCGTGTACCTTTCTTCTTAAAATACGTTCTGTTCTCTCCGAAATTTTAGGTGGACGGCCAGTAGGAAGCTTTAATGTTAGACTATTTTCTTTTTCAGCGCGATTTAAAATATTGTACACTGTTTGTCTAGTTATTGAAAACATTTTAGATAACTCTCGGACCGTTTTCCCGATCGCGTGGTTATAGTAAACTAACTGAATTGCACCGGTTGAAGTCCTTTTGCCAGGCATTTTAAATCCTCGTAAAATTATCGTTTTCAGTAATAAAAAACAAAACTATAATTAAATCATTATCAATGGTCACTTGACTAACCAAAAAAAATTGTTGTTTGAACAGTAAAAACTACCGGTATAAAAAAAACACACACACAAAAAGAAATTGTAAAAACATTTTCTTGACAACAAAATTTTTGTATTTATTTTGTTTTTCTTCAATTTTTTTATTATTATTCTCTATTTTCTCCTTCCCTTGCTCCTGTTTGTTAACTAATATATAGATAAAATAGAATTGAAAAGAAAAAATTTTTAAACTACAAAGGAAAACAATTTTTTGCATTATTAAAGTCAAAACAATAATTTTTTTCACTATGTCAAAACAATTTCTTGACAAACTGTACATAATTGGCATTTGAATTTAAATCAATTTGTCTATTGCTCTTTTTCTTTGAAACCGAATGGCCAGGGTATTAGAAAGTATATACCATTAGTTAGAAATAACGCGTGCCGGTCATTAAAGACCGAAAAATTTATATTTTTTGAATGAGTTCTTTGTTTCGCATACATGCACACTCATATACATAAGTATGTAATCCTTATGTGCCAAAAATAGTATGTATGTATGTATGTACATACGTTAACCTAGGGTGGAAATTTACTACAAGTTTGTAAAGTCAATTTAGTTTTAGCGTATTCGTTTCCATTAGAGATTTAAAAAGGTTTTTTTTTTTGTTAGTTTTATAGACAAGTTTTATAACACAGCATAACTAAATGGTAACACGCGTCCAAGTAACGGTTAATTAACAACGTATATTGTATACAAATTTCTAGGTATATGTTGCTATAGGTGTAGTATGTATGTATGTACGTGTGTACGAGTATGTACAAGATTGCACCTTCCCATTAGCTAGGGTTCCTTTTGTAAGTTAGAAGAGTGTGAGAAAATTCTGTAAATATTTGCTTTTAAACGGAAACTTTATTTATTGCCACATAAATTTATGTAACAAGTGTAGCTAATAAAATTAATTTTAATGACAATTAAATTAGCATTAAATTCGCTTGTATTTTACGAAGAGAAGCAATCATGGGAATTTTTTTGACAAGTTAATTATAGGAATATATACATTTTCTTTTCTAAATTTGCTTTATTTAAATTATTAAATTTTAGAGTATTTTTTTATGCGTTTAATGCCTACAGACATTTGCAAAATTAGCCCTTAATGAATATTCAAATTAATTAATTTTTATTGTCTGAATGTCGTCCCAATGGTAAAATTGTACCAAATAAATATCAATTGTACCAACATAATGAAATAAACTAAAAAAATACTTAAATACTATTGGCACGAAATGAATTTTGAAAGAAAGAAAAGGCACCAAAGTGGAAAAAATAAGATGGGAAATTAAAAACTAAAATAATTAAAATCAGTTGAAATTTCTTTAAAATCTTTTTAATTATTTAAAACATTTTTAAAGAAGGCCAGTTCGCATCCCTCACAAAAATTCAAGCATTTTTATATCTTCTAATGCTGAAATCGATATTCACAACTTATTTGCTTAACGTTCATAGACTCGTTCTGAAATAATTTGAAAGAAATTTTTCTTTTTTCAGACAAATACATATCGAGCCTTTGGTGCAATACCGTAGTAACTCAAAATTTGAATTTTTTAAGGTTATATTACGAAATTATTAGCCTTGCCGTTTTTTATATTCTGTAAAAGTTTCATAAAAATATTTTGTATACTCAGCTCTTGAGAAAAGAACCAAATTTTCTTTCACCATTAAGTTGTGTATAAATTCAAAACTTTAAACTCAATTCCTGCAAAACAACATTTTTTGAATTATTGCGTTATTGCAGCAAAGGCTCGATATATCTTTGAATATGACTTTCAAGTTTTATAAATTGTATTTTGTTAAATTAAATTTTATGTCTTTATCTACACTAAAAACAACAAGAACATGTTTTTTTTTGCAAAATGAGGTGTCTGATTTTACAAAATTTAAAAAATTTTTATTTAAAATATATAAAAATTGTAATAAACATTATAAAAAAAATTAGTTTAAGTCTGTAAATATAATTCACAAATATTTATTTAAATTATAGGTCATTCATTCAAAACTGAACTCTCGACTTCCAATGACGCGTTAATGTTAAAATCATGATTTTTTTCCTCAAAATTTGAATAGGTTCGTCACGATACAAACCACTTTTTGCATGTATATTTTGGGATTGTATTAATAATAATACGTTTCATTCTTCCACATTTGATACTTAACATTTTTTGTTGTTTTATTTGTCTATTAATTTATTTCTTGAAAAATTATTGTCAAGCTTAAGATTTATTCTTTTTGAGTTCTGTTTTATTTTTATTTGGAGAATAAATTACATACAAATTTATATAAAAAGACTGCTGCAATTTATTTGTTCTCTGCCATTTTCAAAAGAAAACATATTTTCTATACAAAATTTGTGTGAAAATCTCTTTTCTCTTGGTTTTTAAATAATACTCGTATGAATAAGGCCCTGTATTATATAATCATTCATATGAAAATATAATGACTAAACAAAAAAAATATTTAGATAAGCATAGTATAGAAGTTTTTAAATACTTTGAATTTAGAGTCATTTTAATTTGAAAATTAATGCTTTACTATTAATTTATAATGCATGCGAAGTCGGTTATATAATCATTTAACTATCGTTAATATTGGTATGTTACAAATGCCAATTTGCTATATTGATCATACTGATCATTCAATAAACGGTATGAACCAAAGACAAATTACTGATTAGGTAGTCCTAGTACAGTATTTATGCCCCTGATCATATGGCACAAAATTTTTTATGGTTAGTGCTTGAGGCTGTCATTTAGAAACGACTGGCCACACGGAAAAGAAAATTCAAGTCATTCGTACTTGAATCAAACCAAAACGGTGTCAAAAATAGTGCAAGCTAGAATTTTTTAAACTAAGTATGGATTGTTTAATGGATTCGGGATCCATGATCTTAAGCAAAAAATTATTTCAAGAAAGATAGCGAAAACTAGCAAAATTGATTTAACATTTTTTTTCATGAATATCATTGTTTTATTTGTTTATAGTTTAAATTTTACTTTTTTCTATTAAAGGTGAATTCACTGGTTCGTTCTGAACGTTCCGAACGATTTTTTTTATATGTAGTTTGACGTCTCTATTTTTGAGAGAGTGAGAGAAAGAGAGTAAATTTAATGCGGAACAATTTTTGCTTGAATTGGTTTAATTTTAATTATCGTCCCGAACGAATTGAACTGTGCTGCCAGATATATAAATTTTTTATGCAAAATTGAACTGAGCTGCCACATCATATATGTATGTACATATGTATGTATAATAATATACAGAGTATATTTGTAAATTTTTTATATTTATTTAACAAAATAGCTATTAGAACAAGCACTCGACTTTCATTCATTTCTATATTTTAGTTTTATAAAAATTTGTTAAATTTAAAACAATGCAAATTGCAATCAACTGCCACTGTGCTGCCGGCTTGTAAAAGTGACACACAACATTTATAGAGTTGTTGCATATGGTAGCTGTGTTTCTACAGAATATTTGTTCGACTCCGGTGAATCTTCTTTGAGCAAACTCTCAGTAAACTAAAATTGTCTCTCAACGAAAATTTCCTGCAGAACGAACCGGTGAATTCACCTTTATACGTGTACGTACGCAATGTTCGTGTATATAACCGAATTTGTGAATTAAGAATTTAGTTACTCTGTCTTTCCAAACAAAAAAAAAAAAAACAAAAAAAACAAAAAATACATTCCGATCGAAAGAACCCTACAATCTTACATTTCCTTCTAGGAACCTGCGCTCAATTTTATATCAATTTAATTACACATTAGTTTTGCCTGTTTGAAAATTACATTGAAATCAACATTGAAATTAAATGTCTTTTAGCCATGAGCGTAAAAAACTTATTTGCTGAATACATACTTTTTTCATCTTTAGAAAAGCGAATTTCTTTTCGCCTAGAGCAGAGTATACGAGTAGAAAATGATTAAATGGATTTTTAACCCAAATTTATAAAAAAAATCTATTTAAAAAGAATCCATAAATCCAAATAATCCAAATATTTCGTCAGAAATCCTACCCATTCAATAAGTTTTTAATGTGTAAATATTTATCTGAAATGTAATTTTCATTTAAGTGTTTTTTCATCCTCTGCAAAATAATAATCCTATCCCATTTGCACCAAAAAGTGGTAAAAAATCACAACAAGACAAATTGCCAATTAATCATAATAGTTTGTCTATTTCTTAAAAATAAAAAATAAAACTACCAAAAAAGAAGCAACAATAAAAAGAGCTTGACAAAAAAGTGAAATCAACAATATCCTTTTCCAACTAAAGTCTTTATTTAACTATTAGTCAATATACGAGTATGATGACATTTGTTTTACCGGAGCAGAAAAAAGACAACGTGTTTTTTTATACAACAAAACTCCCTTGACTTTCATTAATCATCAATCAAAACTTTTGAGCAACATTTTTTCCGACAGGAAAAAAAAACAAATTCAATCGGAAGTTAACGTGCCATAACCTACACAAAAAAAAAATTTCAACTTCAATACGTTTTACCTGATGGAGCGTTCCTTTGAATTTTTGTAGAAAGAAAAAACAATTTGATTTTATATACGGGCATAGACAAGAACTAAATAAATCCCTTTACTTTTTTGCCATCAACATTTGCTTTCATCAAAACCAATTAAATTTTTTTATTCTTACTATTGCTGGTATACGAGGTTTGTTCAAAAAGGAAGGTGTTTTTATTTAACCAATAAAATATTTGGTTATTTATAAATTTTCATCATTATACTTTTTTAACTCTGGGATCACATCTGATGAATTTTATTTTATTTTATTTTTTTTTTTGGTAAAGGCTCAAGCTCCTGCAGTGGTTAAGTCGTTATGTCCATAATTTTTGGAAATTTCCGTCTTTTCATGGGTTTTCTGAATAGGAAAAACACTGTTTTTGGGTAAAAAAATCATTTGTTTTTATTAACAAAATTAAAGAGTTTCATTACAAAATTCGATGACGAACGTCTCATGACATAAACGTTGGAAAATATTGCGTGGAGCGAGCCAATCTATATACTGACATAATTACTAACTTCTCTATTAATGGTGATTTCGAGTCTTCCCCAGCGCGATTTTCTTCATCCCTCCCACTTTTTCAACAGCTGTCGTCGTACTGTGGCGTTCCAGAGAGACAGACGGCTTCATCATTGTCATCTTCTTAGACTTCATGGAAGAACTTGTACTCAGCATATACCACTGTCAACACTTCAATTGTTTTGAAGCATTTGATTCCATTTTTTATCACAAAATTTGATTTAATTTCATTCATTTATTTTTTCGATAGCAGAAGATTACTTTGTATAGCAAACACCTCCTAATTTTTGAACACACCTCATACGTTCAATGTAGTTTATCGTTTCATTGATTCTTTCTGGATCGTTTTAGAGAGTAGGGTGCTGTGCATGTGTGTGTGTGCGTGTGATGTGTTATGGCAACTTTGTACATTGTGTGTTGGCAAATGATACGTGAAAATTGCTTTTGGCGAGATCGATGACGTTGGCAATTTTTTTTTGTTCCTATAGTTTTTGCTTAAATGGCTTGGTGATATATGAACCTCGGCAAATTTTGTGACTTCTTCTTTGCTGTTTATATTGGCAGTTTGTCAGTGGGGAAAAATTCTTCAATTTTCCACTTTAATTTATTTATTTTTCTAAAAATATCTTAATTAAAAATATTTTTCTGTATTTATTTTCATTTTTTGTGTGTTAAAATGTTCCCATATATTATTTTTGTTGCCCATTTCTCTTCATTTGCAATTGTTGTTTGTAAATAAGAATATACTTTATATTTATAATAAAAAAACATATGCTTGATTTACGTACATACATATGCATGTATATTAAAAAACGCATACAAATGTATGTATATACATACAATACAATATACAAATGTGAGGTTATAATGCTTCCATTATTGTTTGTTTAATTGTGGGGGTGGCTTAACATTCATTGGGGGTTGCCATAGTCATGACTGGTAGTCAAAGTGTTTTTAATAAATAATAAAATAAGAAAGAAACTAAATATGCACAAGCAATAAAACAACAATAGCAGACAAAATAAATGAAATACACCAGTTCAAGTGTACTAGTAATATAAATTATTTTATATATATATATATATATATATATATATATATATATACATATATATATATATATATATATATATATATATATACATATATATATATATATATATATATATATATATATATATATATATATATATATATATATATATATATATATATATATATACATATTTATGTATTTAATAATTATTGCACATGCGTATTTTTTACTTACGAGTAACTCCCCTCTTGAAATGGTTTAAAAGTGGGTAAAAGAAGTTTTATATTTTATACTGTTTGCCGTAGGAGGAAATGGGGCAGGGGGAAATGAAATGTATGAGTACAGCAAAATAAAGATGGCGTTTAAGTAGAGAACAACTAAAAACACACACGCATACACATAAGCAAACAAACCAAGTACATATATAAACATTTTTGTTTTACTTTAATTTTAAATAAATAATGACTACAACAATTGTTGCTGTCACTTGAAATAAATACAAATGTATATTTTAATTTACAAAGAAAGCGAAACTTAAAGACATTTTATGAAACAAATAAAAAATTAAAAAGAAAAGATTAAAATTTATAATGAATTTACATAAATTATTTAAAATTACGTCTGCTCACCTGTATGGCATATTTTTTATGTATATACTACATCAAAATTTATTTATATTTCTTATCTTTAACAATTTAATGGATTTAATAAGGTAACTATTGCTTAATATACAAAAATAGTGAAAAAATGTTTGTTGTGGCTTTAGCTCTTCATATGCCAACATTTCATTGGTTGCTAAAACCAAATCGTCAGTGAAGTTTAAGCAGTTTGATAACATTCAACCTCGTATGTTTATGCCACATAAAACAAATACAATATGAGAATTTCAATATTGCATATGAATTACAACAAATACATAATCATAGTAGGCTTAGAACGTTTTTATACAAACAACACAACAAACAATTATACTCAACGTGAGTCTATTTTATTTTTCTCTCAACAGTATTGAAATTCTCATATTGTATTTGTTTTATGTGGCATAAACATACGAGGTTGAATGTTATCAAACTGCTTAAACTTCACTGACGATTTGGTTTTAGCAACCAATGAAATGTCGGCATATGAAGAGCTAAAGCCACAACAAACATTTTTTCAATGCATTTTGCAAAAAAAAACTAATTGTTTCTAACGATTAGTCGGGATATTCTCCCGAATAATAAATTTCAATATTAAATACAAAAATATTATGAAAAATACATTATATTGCTATAAAGGGCTTCTAAAAAAATCACAAAAATATAGAAAAACTCAGCGAAAAAAGTAGAAGTCATTTCTTCGAGTACATTTGAATTGTAAATTGAAAACATCTTTACAGCCATTTTGCATTTGAATATTTATTGATGGCACGCGTAGATATTAAAAAAAATACATTTGCAACATCTAACGTCATTCTACAAAGACTGTTGCATTATGTTAAGAAATGATAATATTGAATACGTATCAATTAGATAAATTGCTGCTCTTCAA
Organism: Germaria angustata; assembly: GCA_963681545.1. NCBI lineage: Eukaryota > Metazoa > Arthropoda > Insecta > Diptera > Tachinidae > Germaria > Germaria angustata. The sequence continues at coordinate 56,351,576 of OY812998.1, read as the reverse complement.
GAGCAAAATAAATTGTTAAGGTATTAGAGAATAAATTCAAACCACAGCATGGAAATTCTGTTTTAATTAAATTCGATCTGAATTATATTTTTCATACCAGTATGTACAAGTAGTACGATTATATAATTATTTATATTTATATTTATATAAAATAATTCTGACAACCGACTACAACACAAGAAGCCAATCAAGCAGATTACAAAGCCAAGGCGACTAAGACATCCGAGATAATAAATTTCTAGTATATATTTTACTCCTACGAAAGACTGAAATACGTTCTTATATAAATAATTTTCCACTCGAACATACCTTTTGCTCCTCTGGGGAGCATAGGGCCACTATGTTATAATTACTATTTCCGGCGGCAACTTTGTTCGTCTACGTTTCCACTTAAATTTCTTTAAAACCAAGCTTTCAAATAAAATAGTTGTTTTTTTTCAAAATCGGTGCATAAATGGAAGTGTTATGCGTTAATCAACATTTAAGGGAGGAGAGCAAATTTCCCCACCGATTACGAGACCAAACTACAAGCAAAACTCTTTTAAACAGAAAATAATTTTGAAATCGGCTTACGCGATAGTTAATTATTGGGCGAGCAAATACGCCGTCTGATTTTCGAAAAAAAATTTATGGTATCAACGTGCAATGCGGTTTACAAATTATCAAGTTATGCTAGTACAAAAATTAAAATTAAAAATAAAATCGATTAAAAACGACATTGATAAAATATTTAAACCATAATTTTATATCAATTGCAAAATAAAAAATTTAAAGAAACTTTTGTGTCGAATGTCATAGTGATGATACTGATATTATCGAAAGATGTTGAGTGGAACAAAATCAGATAGAAACACCTTTTAAAGATGTAGAAAGATGTTAATTTTTAACCCTGTATAATTGTTATGATTACAGATGTCATAATTTTCGCAAACTGGTGGTAAATTTTTTGATGTTAATGAAATGGGCCGAATTTTTTTATAAAAGAATACCCAGTTCCAGCAAAAAGCAGCAATAAAGGCACAAAGATGATATAAAATAAAATTAAACATTTACAGCTCTGTTTATATAAATTTTTAAAAGTATTTGATGCCATTGTTAATCAGAATTCGATAAAATGGTATTCATAAACGAATATTATTTTAAAATACCTATTTTAAAATTGGCGTAAAGATATGATTTTCCAAGTAGTTTCTGCTCTAGCTTATCGTGACAATTTTGCATAAAAAAAATTTTAAAAATTGATATGAGCTTGTTTCCGCTACAAGCGAACAAATAAATAAGTCAGACAAGTAGAATATTTCGTTAAGTGTAGAGAAATCTATCTTCTATATACAGGGTGTTTTTTTTAGAGGTATAGAACTTCGAATTGAAATAAAACACAAGAAAATCTTTTTAATGTCCATCAATTTGGCTTTATTGGAAGGATAATTTTATGCCATTAACGTTTAAATATGATTTCGGGCATGTGGCCGCCGCGGCTGGCTCGAATAAAGCCAATTCTACAGGTCCAATTTTTATTTATTATTTACAAGAAACAGAAATTTATATATCTTCTATATACATAAAATAGGATGTGTGTATGTATGTATGTATGTATGTAACGTAATGGCTCCAAAACGGCTGGACCGATTTTGACGAAATTTTCAGGGAACCTTCAGAATAATCGGGTTGGTGAAGTCCGATTTTTTATTTTCAGTCTGTGGCGGAGGGGCGTGGCGAAATCCAATAATTCATAAAATGAGAACGGCTTGGCCGATTTCTGTAAAACTTTTTGTCAGTTGTTCGTATTTTCGAGGAGAAGGTTTTTATGGAAGAAAATTTTGGAAAAGTCGGAAAATTGGAAAAATCGAAAATCGAGTTTTTGTATGAAATTTTGTTTGAAATTATTCCTTAATGGCTTTTTAAATGAAAAAATAGAAAGTTTGTCTGAAGGCTTTAAATTGGGGCGAGGCGAAGTTCGCCTGGTCCGCTAGTATACTATATTTCCTAGATTCCTATAATTTTTAATCTTATAAAAATAAGACATTCGCATTTGGCGAAATTCTTTAAACATTTCAATATGTTCTATTTTGTGACACCGTTGTTTTCAACAACAATTCTTCTAAGGTCATGTTAGTTTCATTGTTTGTAACATACGAGTACTTTGCAACTTGACAAATGCATTATGGCTCATACGACCACTATCTTTCGATAAAACTATTTTACAGAGAAGTTCTTTATACATTCTTATGAAATTTTGTACAAACATTCAATTCAATATTATGAATGGAAAAGTAGGCAGTTCGGCGTCCATTCATGTTGGGTATGAGGCTTTACATTTTCAATACAACGCAATGGAAATATGTAAGAAATTTTTATAAAATGTTCGTTTCGGGAGAAGCGAATATTATTTATTTGTCTCCCCTAATTTAACGATTGTCTATCAGGTTCGACCCCAGTTTAAACCTATTTCACAATCACAATGTGGCTTTTTTAAGTGTTGTAGTGTACCAGCACATCAGTTCAGAGGTTGTGGGTTCGATTCCCACATAAGTTTTTGGTTTGCTTTGAGCCGCCGCCAGCATAGAATAAACTTTATCTTCGCATAACGTGTTTTGCACTATAAACTCGAAAAATGTTTTATTTCAAAAATAATCAACTGTAAACTGTAAACCTCTCCCTTCAAGTTAGTCTATCTGGCAATATGTATACAATATGTATCTCAAGAACAAGCATATAAATAGACCCAGCCCAATGTAGAAATAATAATCACTCATATATAGTAGCGTCTAATGGATCTAAGGCGTTTGCCAGGACATTTTAAATGATCCATTGAGTACTCTATGCTCTATATGTTATCGAAATTTCAAAGATATTTTTAGAGGAATAAAATCTGTTTACAACTAGCTTATTTTCTAACTTTCTTTCCAAATCATTTCAGGTGTGGTTTAAGAACCGACGAGCCAAATGGCGTAAACGTGAACGTAATGCAATGAATGCTGCCGTTGCGGCTGCCGATTTCAAATCTGGCTTTGGTACCCAGTTCATGCAACCATTTGCCGATGATTCTCTTTATTCATCGTACACCTATAACAATTGGACTAAAGTTCCTTCGCCGTTGGGTACGAAACCCTTTCCATGGCCCGTTAATCCACTTGGATCTATGGTGACCTCAAATCATCATCAAAACTCGGTCAACTGTTTTAATACGGGAGCCAGTGGTGTAGCCGTGAGCATGAATAATACCATGCTGCCCGGTTCGATGGGTAGTACACTGACAAATACAAATGTGGGCGCTGCACCATGTCCGTATAGTACACCTGCCAATCCGTACATGTATCGTGCCGCTGCTGAGCCGTGTATGACCTCGAGTATGTCTTCAAGTATTGCCACATTACGTTTAAAGGCCAAACAACACACAACCGGTTTTGCCAGCCCCTATTCAGCACCCTCGCCTGTTTCACGATCCAATTCAGCCGGTCTCTCTGCATGTCAGTACACCGGCGTAACAGATGTTGTTTGAGAAAACGCCCTCGGGGCTCTGCTTAATCAACATCAACATCACTTACAACACCATTTCTCTGGCAGCGGCGGTGGCGGCGGCAATAATTCCAGCAACAGTGCCAATCTCAATACAAATCTACAGCAGCATTTGCACAACAACAACAATTCCCTATTGCACAATAACAATTTGTTAATGGATCACCCCGATGCCGGTGATACGAAATCTCCGCATGATCTTCAACACAGAGATGTTTCTGGCAACAATGTGAATGTTAATAATGGTGGAGGCGGTGGTGGTAACTCTAATGGTTTAATGGGCTCCAATGGCAACACTGATGTTGTCGATGACAATGAAGAGGATGTTATCGATTAAATGGCTAAAAATCATTAAAAAAAATATCAGAAAAAACCAAAATATCAAAAATCCCAAAAAAAGTTTTAGTTCATAAGTTTTTCTTTTTTTTATTGTTGTAATCAATCAACTTTTATTTTAGCAAAAGCATAAGAAAATAATTTAATAGTTGTTATTTGTAAAAAAAAGTAAAAGTCGTAAGTAGTTTTTTAATATAAAATTAATATTACAAATATTTGTAATTTGTATAAACTAAGTAAAATAAGGAGTGGATTCTTAGGCACAAGTCACTGCAATTTTGGCATACAAAACTTTAGTTATTGTCATCAAAACTTTTTTTGTACGGTGTCTCACATAATTGTCAAATATTTTCAACAAATGGTATCACAAAACGGATTTCTTAAAATATGAACTGAGTTATATTATATAATTTCTTTAGCATGCTAGAGATCAAAGATAGTGAACTTTACGGTTGAGCATTTTCATTTCTTTTACTTCCTGTATCAGAGAACCAGATGAATAGGGAGAAATATTTGTTAATTTATTTATATTCGCCAAAAATTCAATGTCTTTGGTAAAAAGTCAAAAATAGTTGTTCAAATAGTTGTTATCAAACCATTCTCTCAGTGTTTTAGAATTTAAAAAAAAAACTTCACTTTACATTTCAAGACAATAAAATAGGTTTTGAATTATTTCTTCTTGATCGTTAACTGCTCAAATGAAAATATCATTAAAATAATTACAGCATTATCAAATCTAATGTCTTGTAGAGCTACACTGTGTTAATACAGAGTGTCGTCAAGTACGATTCCCGAAAAGCCCAAGATTTCTTTTAAAAAACCATTAATTTTTAGTATATTAAATACTAGAATTTCGACATTTATGTGTCACTTATTTCACACCATTTCATTAAATGGAATTTTAATAATATTAATACTTATTACCTCTAAGTTATTGCGCACATCTGGCTGGAAACGGTGTATCATATATTTGGCTTACTTTGTATGCTACGTCACCATTGGTGGAATATTATATATTTAAGAATTAAATTTTATTGGAGATTTTTTTGTTGAAACTTTATGTGCGACATTGTATGTATTTTATTCAAATTTCCGCTTTAAGATCCACTATAACTTGTGTATGTATTAAAATATTTAAAATGAAAATGAACAATAACTACTTTAAATATATTTTTAATTTTCAAAGAAATCCTAAAATTTGATTCAAAACAAATAAAATTAATTTCCTTAAAATATAAATGTAAATATTGCCATTAAAGTAATTTTTATTATTTGATAACATGAATTTTTATATAAATTCTCTTTTTTATCAATTTGTTTATTCTTTTTACTGATTTCTAATCTTCTTTTTTTGTACTTAATTATCAAATCATAATTAATAAAAAAAATAGTCTTCTTAACATCTATTCATATTATTGTAAAACAAAATATTGATAAAGAAATAAATAAAATTAATAAAAACTAAATAAAATAATTATTAATGACAGTAAAAAAGAAAACAAAAAGTTTAAAAAATAAATTATCTCTGAACACACAACAGTTTTTAAGAAGTTGTCTAGTCGTATACAAATCAATTATCATTAAAAAAAAAAAAACAAAACAAAAATTATATAATTAGTTTCTAAGAAATTTAATCAAAAACCATAAAAAAGAACAATAAAAATTTATTAAAGCATAATGACATATTTTGTGATGCCACTAATTTCAAAGTAATTTTTTGGGGAATAATAATTTATGAGGTTTTTCTTTTTTTGAAAAATTAACTTTTTATGTATAAATTTAGATAAAAATATTTATCGCTCTGATTTAAAAAAAATATGAACTTTGAAAAAAGTTATTGTTGCACTTTTTTCTAACAAAAACGGAATATAATTTAACCTAAAGTTGGGAGATAAGCAACGTTTTTAATAGCTCGAATTTCAGTTCGGTTGCCAGTTGCCAAACGTTCATGTCTCTGCTTAAAATGATAACGCAGATCAGAAAACGATCATGCAGAAAATGAAAATCTGATAGAACGGTCTTCCAAATGATAATGCAGTATGTTTCTGGCAACTACAAATTTGTAGTTTAGAGCTTTTAAATATTAAAAGTATGGAAATTCGAATTTAATTCAAATTTAAAGAAGCACCCAAACTTGCTGCCGAGTTCGATTTATTTTTAGCAGAGTTTACACTAAGCAAGTTTTCTTGCATTAAGCAAGGATATACTAACCAGAGCATTAATAAGCATGTCGCTATTCCCAAAGCGCTACCTATTAATAATAAACTTATTTTTTTTTCTTTTAGGTTATTTGAATAAGGGCATTTTGAATTCAAGTTAGGCTAAATTATTGTTAACATTTGTTTGCAACAATATTATTAAAGTGAAATTTAATCTGTATCATTTAAAAGAAAAAACGGTTAGAGTCGATTTTGGATAGATGAAAAGAGAAAATTTTAGCAAATGTGTTTTTCTTAGGCGATAAGACGATGCCTAAAAATATGGAAGATAAAGACGACTGGGCAAAGGTGTATACATATTACTTTTATACTGATGAGGGAACCAAGTCCCCCATTAGAAATTAATAACTAATTTGTACCGTAAAACAATGAGGCCAAATTCCTTGGTGGTCGTTTAACATGGAAATCGCATATGGAAACTGACTTGATTCAAATAAAATTGAAAGCGGTTCAAACTAACTGGCTTATTGGTAGAAATTCAACTCTAGGTCTAGATTGCAATCTTATGTTATACAAATCGCTTCTAAGACCAATATGGTGGTATGGATTTCAATTGTGGGGCACCGCATTGGCATCTAATATAGAAAAAATTAAAATCCTCCGAATTACTTCTGCTGCTGTTCCCTGGTATAATTGATGAAGCTCTGAATGCTCCAGTAGATAAAACTATGGTTTCTAATTATGTGGCAATTATATAAGGAACTTTGAGAGCAATTCAAGCCCAGTAGCTCGCAACGTTCTAAATTATAGAGGTTACACTTGGTTGAAAAGAATGAACAGTTTTGCTCGTAGCGGACATGAGAAATGTGAAATCAATTACAGAAGAGATAATCCCCTTGTTATGTACTTTTTGAGATCAGGAGATTCCTTGTCCAACATGCACACATACCATACATACGCTTTATTCATGGACCTTAAGGGATAACTATCTTGGATCTTAGGACCGTCCTACTGCAGGTGAAGCTGCACACATTACTTTTGCCACGTTCCTATCTTTTTCACTGCGAATATTTTATATAATGTCTCTAGATGAGTGGTCAACTAAATCGTATGTTGGCAAATAGTTTTTCAAACCCGATAGTTTGTGGACACATCAAAAAAATTCTCTGAGGGGACAAGTTTTTTGATTTTTCAAAGATAAAGGCATTGTACCAGATTAAAAGAAAGACTTATTAGCAGACATTACCATAAGGACATTAGAGTATTGGAAACCATCCTTGGCAAATGGGCAGGAAAAAGTATTCAGTTGGAATACCGGATAATGGATGTATGATAGAAGAATTCCATAATACCTGATATTCTGATCTCAATTTTTCAATCTTATTTATATTAAAAGACAGCGGCACCGTGGTCTAATGATAAGTTCATCCTTAAACTGTTAGGGCTCTTGATTCGAAATTAGTAGATCTGACAACGCGAAACCGTATCGTTACAATTCAAATTGCAGGGCAAAAAATATCCAAGAGAGCGAGCTGGTTGATGAGTATTACAAAGGGAAATCTATATTTCCAGTGCAGAGTCGTTGACTATAACTAAATAATCATTGCTGAAGTCGGCAGCATTCATGTAAATTTCACGACATTCGTTTATGTATATCATTAAGGACTACTTGTACAGTCGGATCGAATGATTTCAAGTACCCATACAAAAACTGGTAGAATATATCTGTGTCGTTTTATCACAACATCTTAAGTCCTATCTTAATATATTAGACTTAAGATGTTATGATAAAACGACACACATATATTGTCTATTCCCTCGTCCACTTTGGAGATTTCAGAATGCAAGTATTATCCATATTAGACTTGTAATACTAAATAATAAAGACTATAAAAATATGAATATTGTCTTAAATCAGCAAATCTGGGCATGGAATAAGTCAAGTATTCAAAGTATTCAATTGTCCATCATTTTATTTCAGGTTTCAGTAGAACTCCGTTGCAACAAAAATTCGTCATGGAAGCAATAAAAATGCAGTTAGGGCATGAAAGGCAGGTATTAATTTTCTCTGACGTATTGTCCACCACAAGCAGTTGTTTTGTCATTCACTGTTAATATATGTATATGAACACAATGCCTTTATGTACAATAGTACATAAATTTTAATTATATTCTCTATTTATTACAAATCAGTTGTATTCGTAAATATTTATTGCTGCAACACACACACACATACAATTATAGCACGAGAAAGAATAAGGAAAGAAATTTTCTAGATTGTCTTGTTCAGCAGTCACAAAAACATCACAATATATTATATACTGATATCCTTTTTGGACATGTTGTCATTATGTAACAGGCTTCCAAGACTAGTTCCTTTTGAAGGGACTTTGAAAAGGCTTCAGATAGAAACCTGCTGAGAATTTTCATAAAGTATTCCGGCAAAAACATTTTGCAAAAGACTTAGTAGCTTATATAATAAGCTTTTGAGGATATCTGAGAGACCGTTTAGGATACAACTTTATTAAAAGTTATAGTCTCTGCTTAGATTTTCCATTGAAATGTTTTAAATGTCTTTATTTACTGTGCATGTTTTTATATAATGCAACTCTTCTCGTAATTGTTCAAGTTTAATAAATTAAACTAAAAATTTCACTTAATTTAGTGGCATGATGGAAGGGGTGTTCTATTTAACAATTTAACGTGTTTAGCAAAATTTTCAATTGGGCCCTCTCTATGAGAGGGTGAGTCGTAAATTACTCACCGCGAATTATACCTTTTAATTTCATACGACCAAATTAGTTTCAGGACAGCAATCCACAAAGACTTTTTCTTCAAACTATTTATTATATCTTTAATATTAATTGAACAAATCTGAAAACAGAAAAGTGATAATTAAGGTCCGGCCAGCGACAGACATAAGTTTAGTTCTGCCTTATATGTTGTACTATTAAGGGTTCTAGGTTTCGATTCCAAAAACAAAGATATTAAACAAAAATGAGCGAATATTCACATGGGCCTATATAAAGCCCTTAAAAATTTTTTTGCGCGCTGTAATAACAAACCGAAATAAAAAATGTTAAACTCTATGTGATTACATCCATTTGGGTGTTCTCGTACACATGTATGTATACATATATTTATATATACGAGTATATATGTATGTATGTATAGGTCGTTATATTCGTCTGAATAATGTATATAATTAACTTTTTGGCGTAATTAATGCCAAGTCTAATTATTGTTAATCATCCTGCGAGTGAAGCACACAGGCAAATACAAACAGCTGAAAACAAACCCTTTTCTACCCATGAGCTACAACGAAAAAAAGAAATAGATGGTGTTGGTGTTTCAAGGTTTTTTTTTCAATAAGCTAGATATGAAGAAATAGTACTATTCTATTCCTTTTAAGGAACTAGCAGAACTAGTATGATTATATCGTAAACGACAACACACTAAATAAATAAATAAATATATATATATATATATATATATATATATATATATATATATATATATATATATATATATATATATATATATATATATATATATATATATATATATATATATACCAATTTTTTTTATATTTTGGCGCACTTGTCGGGAACATATGTATGTTCTTATTTTAGTTTGTTTGTGAGAGGCATAACAGTTCGGCGATTTCGGTCTTGGCTCTCCTTGGCTCTTCCATTGGGACGATTTCTGATTAATGTCATTCAACATTTCCTGAGCGATTCCCATGCGACGGTTTTTTATTCAAAATTCAGCAATTTTAGAACGACCTTCGCTGCCACACACTTCTCTATAACAATTTTCCCCACTGTTTTCAACATTTTCATCGGTTTTCGATGTGATGAAGCTACCAGGACGAGCGTCGTCATTTATATCTTCTCGACCATCATTGAAAGGCTTATACCACTCGCATGAGCTTTTTAGCACTTAATTCCATTTTTTTACACAAAATTTGATACACATTGGGGAATTGAGTTTTCACAAATTTGTACTTCGAAACGAAACTGTTTTTATTTTAATTTTAGGAATGACCAGAATCGATTCATTTTTCTGGTTCCAAACCAAGTATTCCCCTGGCTAGAGGGTACGTTGGCAGTCCCAATACTAGGTTCAGATGCTGTGGTTCAATCTTCTACACTTCCTAAGTTCCGTGATTATAGAAATGTCAAAATTTTTAGGTACGTCCCATTATAATATTCGGCAATTTAAGTTTAAAATTTTATTTTTCTTTTAAGTAATAGAACTCCATCTCTTGAATCTAGGGTTTTGTTCACAGGAAGATATGAGCAAAAAGTCTCGGGAATTAATGCAATTTTACACTTTTCGATTCCTGAAATTGTTATCAAGAGTCCCGGGAATAAAAATGGACTAAAAATAGAACACTGCTTCTGGAAACACCATCCATTGAAAGTGAACGACTTTTTTTAATTTTAGAATTTTTTTTCAACAACATTAGAAATCGTCAGTCGGAGGAATCGATTGATGGATTGGTAACAAATAAATCATGATGAACTATAAAAATTCATATTGATAAATATTTTAATATCAAACAATAAATTTTTTTGTAACAGAAATATATTGCTGAATTACTTCAGGCCACAATTTGTAAATTTCACTTCGTGTATTTATATTGAAAAAAAACAACAAAACGAGCTTGTATTTGTTTTTATTTTCAATACATATAATTGAAACGAATTTTAGTTTCGTTTTACAAAAAATAGCCCGTGATTTTATTTTAATAAATTTTTTTAATATAAAAAAATATCGACTGTGACATTAATATAAGTATTTGCTTTATTTTCTCTTGAAAAATATAATAAAACACGACATAGTAACATTAGTTTATTACTATATATCACTGGGATTTGGGGGAAAAAGATTTGAAAACCCTACTTAAATCTTTCTGGTTTCAATCACTTTTTTGTGATGTGTTTCTGTGTCGGAACGTTGGATTTGCACTGTTTTATCTAAAACCAGCTTGATTGAGTTGTAGTTAACGACTGAGTCTTTATTAATTAATACACTTAAAACCTAAGCTTATACTTATAATAACATACTTAAGAGAGCTTAATAATTAAGAGAGTTAATTATAAATACATATCATTCCTCTCAACTTAAATAAAATCACTAACAACCTTAATTTTCTTCGCCTTACTGCGTGTCACAACCCCCATATCCTTCTCCTCATCTGAGCTTTTCCCTTCTGTATTTCCCCAACATGGTAATACTATAATATCCGTACCCCGAGTAATATTCTTCCTTATCTGATCCGTATGCGCCTGCCTTAATACATCCTTAATCAACACCATGTATCTATACCTACTTAGTTTTTTTATGACCTTTCCCCTTATCCACTTAACCAAATTTGCATTAACATTCCTATACCATACCTCCTCCCCTTCCTTAAAACTTAGAATTTTCCGTTTATCTGTTCTAAATTTGTTTGACTGAGTCTGAACCTTACCACCCGTTGAACTTGATGTATTAGGGTTTAATTTTGTAAGTAATGTTCGGGGCTTGTATTGAAAAATCATATCCGCTGGTGTTAGGCCCGTTGACAGAGTCGGAGTTGTTCGATACTTCAATAAAAATCTATCAATTCGGGTCTGTAAAGGTGTATTCCTCTCAGTTTTGTCCAACACAGACTTCCGTAATCCATTTTTGAAAGTTTGTACCGCTCTTTCTGCACTGCCATTGGATTGCGGATGATATGGAGGAGATTTGAGAACAGTTATGCCATTCGAATGGCAAAACTCTACAAATTCTTTAGAAGTAAATGGAGGTCCATTGTCACTCACCACGTGAGTAGGCAATCCAAAAATTGAAAATACCGATCTCAACTTTCCTATTACCATAGTGGCTGTCGTTGAAGTACAATAAATTGCATCCATCCACTTTGAATATGCATCATATAAAATCAAAATCTGTTGACCGTTTAATGAACAGAAATCTATATGAATTCTCTCAAATGGGTATGTTACTTCGGCCCACTGCGATAATTTAGCTGGCTTTGCCCTTTGCGTTGCTTGACATAGGTAGCAATTAGCATTATAAATCTCAATGTCCTGGTCTATCCCTGGCCACCATACTACTGTTCTGGCCAATGCTTTACTTCTGACTATTCCTATATGTTGGTCATGTAATAACCCTAAAACATTTTTACGCATTTCACTTGGAATGACAATTCTGTCCCCATAGAATAAACAACCCCTTTCGGAAGCTAAGGAATTCCTTTTCCTATAATATTTTTCAACTTCTTGTGTTCTTGTGGTTGGCCACTTTCCCGTAATAATAGAATTATAGGCTTGTGTTATATCTCCATCATTTTTCATGGCATTACCTACATCCTCAATACACAATGGAAACTTCACCGCATTTAAATTATTGATACTATCATCTTCAACATTCGTATTGTTATCCAATGGTAGTCTTGACAATGCATCTGCATTTGCCATATCTTTGGCTTTTTTATATTTTATATCGTATGAATACATAGACAAGTAAATAGCCCACCGTTGCAACCTATTGGCCGCCACCCCAGAAGCCTCTTTCCTATCACCAAAAATTGTCCGAAGGGGTTGATGGTCACTCTGTATTGTAAATTTAAGTCCAAAAATATATTTATGAAATTTTTTCACAGCAAATATTATAGCAAGTGCCTCTCTGTGTAACTGTGAATAGTTGCGTTCTGCAGCACTCAATGTGCTAGAAGCAAACATTACTGGATGTTCCACCCCATCGATAACGTGGGATAACACACCTCCAACTCCATATGGGCTTGCATCTGCAGATATAATAATTGGCTTTCTAGGGTCATAATGGGTTAGTATGTTGATATTATTCACTAATCTTTTACTATTTTGAAAACACTCGCTGTGATGTTTTTCCCATGACCACAAAACGTTTTCTTTTGTTAACTCATACAAACACTGAAGTTCGCCGGACAAATTCGGGATACATTTATTATAATAATTTATCATTCCCAGATATGACTTCAATTGAGTTTTATTGCATGGCTCAGGGGCACTAACAACGGCTTCAACTTTCTCTGGGCTTGGTGTTATACCAAATTCATTAATTCGGTAACCCAAATAATCAATTTCCGATTTAAAAAATTCACATTTATCTAAATTAACTTTAACGTTATATTGTAATAACCTATCCAAGACTTTAGTTAAGTTGCCCTTACAATCAGCCTCCGATCTCCCACCTACCAAAATGTCATCAAAATATACTTGAACGTTTTTAATACCACGCAAAATTCTATCAATTATGGAACAAAAAATTTGAGGTGCTGTCTTAAGACCGAACACTAGCCTAGTGAATTGAAATAGCCCAATATGGGTATTGACAGTCAGTAGTTCCCTCGAACGCTCAGAAACAGCTACTTGTAAATAGGCACCAGTAAGATCAAGCTTAGTAAACACTTTCCATCCTGTCATTGAAGCCAAAATATCATCTATCCGTGGTATTGCACCGTGTTCCATCTCAACAAACTTATTAACCGTTCTTTTGCAATTAACACACAGTCTAATTGACCCATCTCCTTTGTTAACAATTACAAGAGGACTTGCCCAATTACTCCTTGTCACTGGCACTAACACACGTTCGTCACATAACCTTTGAATTTCCTGTTCCACTTTAGATTTTAACCCAAATGGCACAGTATTAGCTTTGCAAAAAATTGGATATGCATCATTTTTTAATACAATTTCCGCCTTAAAATCTTTAATAACAGAATCATTTGATTTAGTAAAAATAGCATTGTACTTTTCCAAAAACTTCATTTTATTAGAATTTAATTCAGAGTCAATTATTGTTGTGTTTATATTTTCTTTACTCATTATTTTAGGTTTAAATTCAGACTCACTCACTGCAGTAGCAACACTGCCATACTCATAGTTACTAAAAAAAATTTTCCATCCACTGAAAATCTCGTCTAACCAATTCCTACCTAATAATGGATAAAAATACACATCAATATCCAAAACAATTAATTTCAAATAAAAATCAAAATTCTTAAATTTCACATTAACCATGAATTCACCCAGTGTCTTTACATTATCTCCCGAAATTAATCCATAACATTTTTTTTCATTAACCATCTTAATCTTAGAAAAATATTTATAATAATCATCCTTATGAATTACGGTAACTACAGCACCCGAATCCACTTCAAATTCCATATTAAAACCTTCAATACATAATTCAATTTTAAGGGACTTATTTCTAAGAGATGATATATTATATATATTGTTTATGCAATTAAAACTATTATCCTCTTCTTCTGAATCTTCCTCTAAACTCTTTAAATTCAGTTGTTCTCTTTTCTTTTTACAAAATCTTTGTACGTGGCCTTGCTTACCACAGTAAAAACATACAATATTTTTATAATAATTTTGTTTCCCTTTATTTGCTGCTTTATTGAAACTGCTAGCTGGCTTATTGCTTACCGCACTGCTTCGCTGATCTGCGCGGTCATCGTTTTTTAGTTTGCCATAACCCTTTTTTCTCAACGCATTAAGTTTCACATGTTCTTCTTCGTCTTTGATTATCTCCACATTCGTTGTTGTCAATTCAACTGCATTTGCTAATTCTATTGCATTTTCAAATTTGGTTAAATTGCTTTCACTTAACAATCGTTGTTGTATTTTCTCATCTCCTACTCCGCAAACGAATTGAATTAACAATGCTTTGTTTAAGAAATCACCAAAATCACAATACTGTGCTTGTTGTTTTAACTCTATGATGAACTCTGATAATTTCTGGCCGACAGTCCTATTTGTTTTGAAAAATTTGTAGCACTCAGCAATAATATTCCGTTTTGGTTTTAAATGGTCACCCAATTTAGTGACCAACTCAGCGTATGTAAATTCATTCTCTGTTTTAGGAGTTGTTAACGAAACAATTATTTTGTATAACTCCGCACCTCCAAAACTGCATAAAAACCCAATCTTATCTGCATCTTTAATGGAATTTAATTTAAACAGGTGATCTAATCTTCTGACATATAGATCAAAATCCTCCCCTAATACAAAGGGATCTGCAGTACCAATAAATTTTGCCATTTCTTCCTCATTTATTATTTTTGCCTTTCCCTTTTCTTCTTTAACCATTAAATTAAATTTTTTTCTTTTATCTCGTCGCCAATGTTTTATCTAAAACCAGCTTGATTGAGTTGTAGTTAACGACTGAGTCTTTATTAATTAATACACTTAAAACCTAAGCTTATACTTATAATAACATACTTAAGAGAGCTTAATAATTAAGAGAGTTAATTATAAATACATATCATGCACTCTATTTAAATAAATAAGATATAAATGAATCGGACTTTTGTGATTTTTTTCAAATGGTCATTTTTATATGGGGCAGCACAGAAAACAATTACAGTCGCTTAGAAAAATATGAAATATTTGTACAAATGTTGCCATCATTTAATTTTATTTATAGTTTTTGAAAGTCATTCGTGAAAAGACCGCTAAGTATGGAATTTTTTGAATTTAAGCCAACTACGATATATTTAAATACATATGCAAATATGACCGTAGTGCTTTATAAACGCAAACTTGTATTATCTATATTTTTTAACAATTTCGCAAGTTTTGAAATTTTCCTAGATATTTTTAGCGTGTGCTGATGTTTTGGAATAAGCGTCAGTTAAATGTTATATACATAGATCAAACAAATATATAGATAAAATCTCGGCATTAAAGTATAAATACCTTATATTGAAATTTATTATTTCGGGATTGGAAAAATTAACTTTTATTTGTTGTGGGCTTAGGTGTAAATATGTCTATATTCCATTGGATGCTTACAAGCTGGCTGCAGTTCGCTGATGAAATATCGATATATGAATACTCGTAGCTAAGCCCACAACAAACAAAAGCTATTTATACAAATGTATATATTGAAAAATTTAGAAAATTTCTCCAATAAATTTTCACACATAATTTTTTCTATTAAAAATTTTCTATTTCCCTTTAGCTTTGATGGAATGTTAAGTCTCCTAAAGTTTTTATAAATTAAACCAATTTTAAATAGAAAATTTCTTAAAGGGAATTTAAAATTCGACCGAGCTGAGTACGTTTTTATAAATTAGTATGCTGCTGTTCTCTGTCTTTTTATATAATTTTTTCATTCTTTAAGTTACTTGTCTTTCTTAACTCATTGCCTTGCGGTAATAAATCTTCAGTGCTCTTATCTAGTTTCGTGCATGCACATTTTATTTTTCCATTTCATATACTCCAATACATCTGTATGTATGTGTGTGGGTGTGGGTGTGTGTATGTGGTTGCTTATTTTTGTTTCCGTCTGTATCTTTGTATGTCTTAAAAGTGACGAGTTTAAATACAAAACAAGGGGAATATCTTACAAAATGTCTTCAATGAAAGCATGTATGTTTTATTTCTTAATGTTACAATTATCCTTCCTCTTTTCTTGTCATACTACTTCGCATTTAAATTCATTCTTCCCACACTCTCCACCAAATGTAGTAGTAAATGGTAACGAAAAACAGTGGGAGTAAGTAACACTTACAAACACAATAATATTTATCTATTTAATTGCTCTTTGTATATAAATTAGTCTAGTTTATTTTGTCACAAATTAAAAATATAAGAAATATATAAAGAACTGTAGGAGAATTGTTGCCACTTTAGCATGTTTTATGTTAGAGGAAGAGAACATCCTTCAATGATGGAAATGATTTGAATTTTCACTACTTCCGGAACCTAAGCATTTTCATTACTTCTGTGGAATGTCTTTTTTTACTTCGACGGTTCAACTCCCTAAATCTTGCTTTTGTAGAGATATTTCAAGTATAAAATGATATTTTGAAAACTTCAACTAAAAGTAGCTCTAAATTAGGTTTAAGCTTGCATTAAAATTTTCATAAAACAAATTTTTTTAATACATTAATACTTTGTAATGGTTTATAAGGATGTTTTTTTGTTCATTAATTTTTAACTATTTTCAATAATTTTTGTAATAATTTTTAACTCATCCAAAAATATAATATAATACATATATTGCGTTTTTAAATCAACTTAACGTTCTTTTCATTATATATTATTTTTAGCACTTTTTGGGAATTATTATGTGTGCATATTTTTAATGAAAATTTAGCATATTTTAGTGATCAATTTCTGACAACACTAAGTAGAACTGATAGCAAAGTAAAAGGTAATGACTTAAATTTTATCCAACTTTAAACTTTAGTTCAGTATAAGGTGCTTGTATGTTTTCGTATGATATATGATGTCTAAGCTTATGCGGTATTAATGCGGTCAAAGATGTCTATTTCGTTTCGGATGTTGTTACTATTAAAGTTTTTTTATGATTTTGAAAGCGAAAAATTTTGCACATTGTCAGGCATGTTCTGCAAATCACAAGATTTCAAAATCACTTGTGATTTTAAAATCACAAATGTGATTTTGTGGTGTTCTGAAAATCACAAGAAATTTAACTTTTCGGTGCGATTTTGCCTTTTCGAAAACACAAGAAAACGGCTGATGTTTTGTTTTGTTTAGATGACAATTTTTTATGTATTGAAAATTAAAAAGGTTTAGTCAAAATAATAAGTGAACGTAAACTAAAATTATTTTTTTAAATAAAAATTAAACACAAGTTGATATGCCTGGCTTTATTGTTGTCAGTAATAGATTTGAAATGAAATTTATTAATTTAACAAAAAAAAGAAGTTGCAAGAATACGCACCGAAGTTGCCACTGTTCGTAATAAATAATTATTGTTGCCATTTGCTACTACTTTATGCGTAATTATTTTTAAAATTAGGCAAACAATTGATAGTTAATAAATCTTCTGAATATAACACTAACAAAAATAATTAAGTTTTATTGGAAATAGCTCGTTTAGCTAAAAAATTATGTATATTTCTCGTCGAAAAAAACATTTATCTACTCTGGCAAGCATCGGTGTATTTTCGAAGAACAATAACAGCTGGCAACTAAAAAGTAACATTTGTTACAATAGAAAGTGTTTGCAATTTTTTTTTATGTTTTAGCCAATTTTTTGGTAAAAAATCATCAGTTTTACTTTTAAGATAAATAAAAAACAAATAAATGTGTTCAACTAACGAGTTTTTATTGAGTTAAATATAAAAAGCCGTCCAAAATTATGAAAGTGATTTGAGATCGCGAGCCACATAGCTGGCCGTTTTCAAATCACAATAGTTCAAAAAGTTTTGTGCGCAGAACACCTTTTTTGTGATTTCAAATCACTTTCACAAAAAGTGATTTGCAGAACATGCCTGTGTGTCTGGCTCTGATTAATGTAGTAGTATTTTTAACCTTTTTAATTAATTCGCTTTAATTATTATTTCAGACCAGAGTGTTTTTGTTAATAAAACGCTGTTATTTTGTTTTTTTCGATATAACAATTTTAATTGAAAAAAAAGACCAAAAGCTTAAATGATAAATAAACTTAATTAGCAACATTTTAAAAACCTAAAAAATTTTATAATTGAACACTAAATTTTTTTCACTCACTTTGAAAGGCAAAAAAAATTTTTACAGATTTTTTAGAAAGCGTCGCAAACGTCTTCAAGAGATTTGATATTTTTGTAAAAAAAAATCAATCTTAAATGAATTTTCAGTATTTCTCTTAAAAATTTTAGTTCTGTTTGAATTCTCATATAGTATTTATAGTCTGTGGCATAAGTATACGAGTTTGAATGCTTTAAATCATGATTTGGCTAAAAGGGCACTGATTACTTCGTTAGCGCCAATGAAATGCAGGCATATACCTACTTAAGCCAACAACAAACAATGAAAAATAATAATAATAAAAATTCATTATTGATATAAAGACCTCCGAAATAAGTTTCTGAAAAATCCTTTTTTACCTCCTTTTTTATCGTTTTTCCTTTAATAAATTACTTTTATTTATGTAATACTCATGTCTCTAAAAATACTATTTAATAGGATTTTCACTTACCCCTGTGTTACTTGAATATAAGCACTGCATATTGAGGTCATTTCTTTAATTGAACACCGCTTTTCTGAAAAATATAAAGAAAATTCGATTGTTAGTAATTTTTTTTAACAAATTAATAGAATAAACTAATTCATACATATAACAGGAACTTTTTAAGTCCAAAATTTCCAGAAATCTCTACTACACCAAATATAATATATATACAATATGAGAATTCAATCATATACAACAATTAATTAATTAATAAACCAAATGACAAACAATTTATATTCGATATGAATCAATTTTGCTTTTCTTACAACTTGTATACAATTGGATGCCCTTTTGGTGCCAATGATTGTATTTGAAAGGTAAATCGAAAAAAAAAACTATTTATTACTAAAACTTATTGTCCGGAATATTCGCCAAAACTAATAATTTGAACAATTAGAATTTCTACAGCGGAGTAATTAGAGGAGCATAAAAATAGTCCAAAATTTTGTTTGAATTAAAAAATCGTAGATTTTGAATGATTTAAATAAAAATTCTCTTCAATGAATAGTTTTGAAAACCATATTAGATTAACTTCGAAGTATCTTGTAAAATTTCTATTTTTTTCCCTTCTTAACTACACAAGTTTAATTGATCAATAAAATGAAGGTCTTATGCGCACCAATGCGAATATTCCAAAACACACAAATAAAACGCTCCTTCTTTCACTAACAGCAATTTCAACATTTCAAATCGAATGAAAATGCGAATATAATGATGAAAGAAAAATCGTTAATTTATATATAAACAAAATGTAAGAAAATAAATATTTTACCCAGTTGGAGGAAGGATATAAAACAACAATTGATGCACATGAAATGTTTGCTAATGAAGTTCTAAAACAGCAGGAAGACAACTTATTAACCCTTTGACAGTTTAGGCAAATAACAATAAAAACTACATATAATGTATATACTTTTGTGTGTTGGTGTGAGTGTGTATGTGCGTGTGTTTGTAAGGCAAACAAATAATTTTGCATGCACCCCTCCGTGAAACTGTCACCCACGACTGTTTGTTATTACTGTAATAAAATCAATCTTATTAAAAATTCACTTTAAAATACGATAATAGAACCAAATAGAAAAAGCGACGGAAAGCAACACTAACGAAACGCGAAAATATATTACTTACAAGCAGTGTTACCAGCTTAATTGTTTACTCACATATTTATTTGTTTTTAGTGAAAATATATAGAACATTTCAGAAATAATTTTTCATTGTTGCCTAAGATAATTTTATTCTCTTGAATAATCTTCTAAATAACATTTTTGGAATTTTTTCATAAAGGAAAAATTATGCAAAATTTTCAATATATCCATTTAAGGATAATGGATAACTTTGATACAATAACAATTGCCATGTGGAATGTATTGGACCCCACCGGCAACAACATTCACAAAAAAAATTTATAGATGTAGTAAAAGAAAGTGTGATTAAATTTTCTTCGTCTTGTGGCCTTGAAATTTAAACCAAATGACACTTTCTTTTCTCAAAAGAGTTTATAATTTTGTTGGCAAATGTTTAGTCCCTTCCAGGACTGCATGCATTTTCCTAATAAATGGGCGATTACCAAAGAGCACTATATTCCCTTTTTTCGCTTTGGAAGAGCAAAAAAGTTTACATTTTACATAGGGTTCCTTTATTATGACAGTTTTCTTTAAAATGTCATATTAATACAACTTTTATTGATACGAATATGCTCCATCTGGCCGTACTGATCCTCTATATGACTTACTACGACATCGTGGTATCTACGCAACGAAACTGCTCTCAAATAATAGTTCGGGGGTAAGATCAGCTTACATATATTAGTTTGTCTGGCTTACGAGTTTTCTCTGCTTCGCGTATTTCATGATTTACATATGAAATGTACACATAGTTTTGTGGGTGGTCATCGAAGCACAAATTCAGTTCCCTTCGATGACCTCGTATTATAATTAAGATAACTATGCTTACAAACAAATATCCCATCTCGTTTACCAACTCTGCATAGAGTTTCTCTTATCCACGCCGTTTGCTTCCCCAATTCTATGAGAGCAATATGTATTAAGATCACATCGTCTAGCTTCAGTTTCAGCATTTTTCTAACACTTTTCCCTTTCTTGATAACACTGTTTGTTTATAAATATTCATTTCTTTGTCTGTTTGTGTGAGTACATGTTGTGCATAAATATAAAATAAATCAAAACACTTGCCAGAACACGAACAACAAACTTTTCTATACACAAACCCATTTAGATTTATTAAGAAAATGTCAGTTGGATAGATGATGGTTGGCGGGGAGAAAGAAAGAGTGGCAGTTAGGTGGCTGGGGGAGGGGAGCAAATAACAAAATTCACATTATTGTAATTCGAAAACACTAAAACGTACCCACACATACAGATTGGTGAAATTTAATTTCACCGATTTATTGTTTGGGCCTCAACAGTGTTTGAAAAAGTTAAATGATGTTTAAAACAGCAGGATATGTAGTATTTTTCGCTATGAATGCGTTTACATTTCGTCCTTTCATTTTGTTTTCCAAGTCTTTAGGTGTTGTGGGTCACAGAAAGGCAAAAACAATATTATTTTCATTTACCAAATACAGCAATTTGGTTTTCCACACAACAATTACCCTTATTCACTCTTCGTAAACAGCCGGGCTCTTTTATTTTCTTCCCAATAACTATAAGTTGCTACCGCACGACAATAAAGGCCGAATCATTTGTCCGTCCATCGGGCTGAATATCCATTCCTTACAATAATTTCTATGATGTGGTAATTTTCTTCAAAACAAAGGCGTACCGTATAGAAAAATTGTTAGGGTGCCCTTCAAATCGCAGTTCTGATTGAGAGTACAAAATAATTTATTGATTTTCTTCAAAATATTTTCACCGCTCATAAGAGATTCCAGAACGAAATGGCATAAAGTTTCGTAGTAAAAATTAATTTGAGAATAGTATTGAACTAAATAATGATGAAGTAGAAATTTAAGAAGAAGTAGAAATTTAAGGAAAAATGTTTAAATGCCACTAGAATAAAATATTTTCAACTGGGAAGGATTAAAATTTATTTATGTGAAATTCGTTGAATCTATAATTTTTTAAGTCGTGGCAAAATTTTTCCCAAAGTCATGCACTTTTTTTTATGGGCCGCCAAAGATTTGGGGCCTCGGTATCATTTTCGCAAAAAAGTGATCATTTTCTCGGGCTCATATCTTGCAAACCGTTCCGAATTTCGATTTACTCTCTGAGGCAAACTTGTACCTCTTGTCATAAAGAACAAAAATTGCGAACATATAAAATTAAAAAAACTTCACCTTCCAGATAAAAATCGCAAAAAACTTAAAAAATTAGATTTTTTTACCTTCTTCTCTTGTTCAGGTCCATAGGTAGCAAACCGTTCAAAATTCAAGGAAACAATCAACTACAAAAATTTACCTAAGATCTCAATAAACAAATTTCTACAACATATAAACTTCCTGGGAATAATTCCACCGTTTAGGTAGCGCTTAGGTAGCCGCAAAAGTGAAAAAAGTGACGCGGTGAAAGTTATATAAAGTGCTACAACATACATATATATTATATGTTGTAGAAATTTGTTTATTGAGATCTTAGGTAAATTTTTGTAGTTGATTGTTTCCTTGAATTTTGAACGGTTTGCACTGTGTATTAGTAAAATAAAATATTAAAACTAGGACTTATAGTTTAGATCGCAAGTAGAAAATATTAAAGCTTTTTTGATAAAAAAAAGAGATATTTAACATTATTGCAATTTAAATTGCCACAATTAATAAAACTTAGACTTGCGCGAAGACTTTAGTGAATTTTGATATATCAAAGTTTTTTTCTTACCGATACAGAAATTATTAAATTAAGTGGGTTAAATAAACTTTTATAACATTCTAAAAATTTTATATTCTGTCAGTACATATTTCCCCGACTAGAAAGTAAACAAACTTTTATTTAAAAAATTTCACGCAAACTACATTTTGCAAATTTAGTAGAATTAATGTTTTATTATAAAATCATCGTTATATATTTTCATTGTGTTATCTGGCATTCCTTTGAAATTACTGTTTGCAATTATTATACGCTTTTAAATTGAGTCTGATACTCTTCACAGGGCTTCGATGTCTATTACAGTGAAAACTTCATTCCCAAACACGTCCCCTATACCAGAGGATTTTTAAACTTTTCCAGTCATTGAAATGAAAACCAAAAAAGCTAAAGTCCAAAAAGCGGACGATGTTATGACGGGTAGCGGACACGAAATGATAATTAATTTTAGTACTAAGTCTCCAGACAGTTGTTCTTATTATTCTAATAAAATAAAAAAATTTGTGCGATTTCAAAGTTTCTTTTTATTTTGTTTTATTTTATATTATTTAGTTTTGTTTTATTTGATGTTGTTTTATTTTATTTTATATTAATTCATTTAATTTTGTTTTATTTTATTTTATTTCAAATTATTTTATTTTACTCTTTATCTTCTTTCATTTTTTATTGATTTTATTTAATTTTTTTTTTATTTTATAATTTTTTCAATTTAGATCACTTTATTTGATTGATTGTCTTATACAACTTAATTTTATTTTGTTTTATTTTATTTTATTTCAAATTATTTTATTTCAAACTACCTTTCCTTGTTACATTTTCTTATTTTATTTTATATTATAATAATTATTTTTTATACTTTTTTCCATTTAGATTACTTTATTTCATTTTATTTTGTTTTACTTTGTTTCATTGCTTTTTATATAAATTTATTTTATTTTATTTCATCTTATATTTTGTTATTTAATTTTTTTTAATTTTATTTTATTCCATTTTATTTTATTCCATTTTTGTTTACTTTAATTTAAATTATTTTCTTTTATTCTATTTTATTCAAATTTATTTAATTTTACTTTCTGTTATTTTATTTTATTTTGTTTTATATTACTCTATGTTATTTTCATATTATTTTACTTAATTTCAGTTTATTTTATTTTTTGTTATATAATTTTTTTATTTCATTTTACTTCATTCCATTTTATTCTATTTTGTTTTATTTTATAATATTTATTATAAGTTATTTTTTATGCTTCTTTTCAATTTAGATTACTTTATTTCATTTTATTTTGTTTTACTTTATTTTATTTTATTTCATTGCGTTTTATATAACTTTTTCAAGTTGATTTTATTTCATCTAATTTTTTGTTATTTAATTTTTTTATTTTATTTTATTTTATTTTATTTTATTTTATTTCATTTTATTTTATTCAATTTTTGTTTATTTTATTTTAAATTATTTTATTTTATTCTATTTTGTTCAATTTTATTAATTTCATTTTATTTTATTTTATTTTCTGTTATTTACTTCTGTTTTATTTTATTTTATTTTATTTTATTTTGCTTTATTTTAGTTTGTTTTATTTTAACTTAAAAATTTTAAAACACACATGTATAATGTATGTTTTGTTCAAATTTCGATTTTTATTCGATCAATATAAAATATCGATATGTAAACTAAAAAGCCCAATGAGTAAGGTCGTTAAGCGAATAACAGATACAAGCTCTACATTTAAATCCCCCCAGCACTCTTTCCAACTACGCCACTATAGAGTTGAACTTTATTAGTAAAATATGTCAGTGGTTGAAAGTAAGAGAATAGAAAATTATTTGCCTATAAAATCTGGCGCTTGTAATGATGATGATGATGATGGCACTATTGGTGGGGTGCATATAAATTTCACATAATTTTTGTTGTAATGAATAAATTGATGGATGGTCGGCCGGTCGGTTGGTTGAATAATCGCACCAGTTTCTTTTACATAAAACAAAATTATTTTGAATAAATAATAAAATTGTAAAGAAAAGGGGAAAACGAAGGAAAAAACAGGTTTATTAAAATTAGTGTCCGTCGTCCTTACTCTCCTTCATTTTAATGGTTGGATAAAAGAAGTTCGGTTGGCGCTTCTTTCATAGAAGTTTTGTTTTGTGGTTGAAATAAATTACACTTTTCTATTAATTTCTTTAAACTTTTTTTATTATTTTTATTTTTTTATTTTTAGTTTGCAATCGTTCATTTTTTGGTGGGCTTATTTCCTTCTTCTTTTTTTTAGCGATTTTGATTCATTATAAATCAATATTTATGAGCCCAGGTGATTAATAAATTCTACCATTTGTTGTTAACTGCTTGTTGACTTATTTGGTCAAGTAGATTAAAGAATTTTTAAATGTTGATGGCAACAAAGTTTAAAGTTGGTAATTAAATTGAAATCTGATCAAGTAAATTGATTTTTTGGAAGAAGCTCCTTACCAAACCTAAATTGAAAACTTATACTGAACATACGCTGATCATTATTTCTGTGAAAAAATAGTGAAGACATTTTACGGATTTGAAAATGCGAATACCATATTTTAATATATGATACATAAATTACTTGTGATATTTCTCTACAGAATGTATTTTTTTGTAAAAGATCAAATCGGTTTGTAGAAATGTTTTAAATTCAGAACTATCCAAAATTGCGTTTTATCATTAAAAGAGATTCCAAGGTTTCAATTTTCATTTGAAAAATCGCATTAGAGGGGGCAAGGCAAAGGAGAAATAAACTGAAATCAAATCAAAATATTTTTGTAAGGAATATTTTCGTTTCCAAAAAATTTAAACATTTCAACAGACCTTTTTTGAGGACTTTTTCTATATTTATATTTTTTGCGTTTGTTTAATTTTTATCATGGGTAAATCCATCAAAGATGTCATTATAGTTAATGATTAAGTCAGATTTTTAGCTGATTTTAGGTTTCTTGCTAAATATTGTGGTAACATTGGAAAAAGTGGCCGATAGTAAATATTTCCAAAAAAATAATGGACAAAAGATCTAAAAATTTACAAATATTGTCTGTCTACTCATACATCGTAGATCAAAGAAAAAGATCTAGTAGAAAAAAGCTTTCCTATAGTTATGAAAATACTCATACAGAGATAGTCATCTAATTGCAGTGAAAATTTTAACAAATTTCATAAATTGAAAACGAAACTTGTCACCGCGAGAAGTTCCTTTTTTTATTTAAAATTAATCGAGTTGAAAGCTATTTGGAACATGTTGAGGAAAGCAGATCTTTAATGATTTTTTAACAAGAAAAATTATTTGATATTTAATTACATTATTCTATTTACCACTGAAATTTGATTGTGGCTTATTTTTCTTATATCAAACTAGTTGCCTCATTTGTAATTTATGCTTTTATGTAATTCGAAAGATATAAGGAACTTTTACATAAACAAAAACTTAAACAATTTTCTGTCTTCTCTTCTAAGTAACAGCGGAAGAGTTGAACAGCTTAACCGACTACCAACCGTACAATATAAATTTTAGTCTAGCGCTTTCTGAAATTTGATTTCAGAAGTTACAAGCCCCAAAAAGCGCAAGGTGTTGTGTTTACAAGTACACGTTCTTATATTGATACCAAAATCTCCCACTGTGTAATTTGTAGCAAAAATTGCGATAATTAATTATAAGCTTTTCTCGAAAAATATATCAACAACAACAAATTAAAAATATGCAACAAAAAAAAACTAAAACTCATATTAATTTTTTAACAGCTTTAAATATATTTATATAATGAGTCCGCCAAATACTTTTGCATACGTCCATACACATGTAGTTATTTATATTTATATATAACTTTATTTATAAAATAAATGTGGAATTCATTTTGTGACTTCCATTTTTACAACAAACTGGATAAAACAACTGAATGAATGAATAAACAAAAGGTTATCTAAACAAGGACTAAACAGTTACCCGTACGGTTTCCATTTCTAGTAGAAAGAAGTCTTAACTGATGGGTGTTTCAATGGATGGTTGCAAGTTGTCTTGAGCATGTTTGGTAGATGTATAAGAGAAATATATGAATAGAATTGTTAAAAAAGAAAAATGTTGCATTTTATTTGTATTTAAACAAGAATTGCGACACCCCTACAAGAACAACAATTTTCATGCAACATTACAATTCTTGACATTATTCTATTTGTATTTGGATAAGTATATAATCATGAAAGGCAATGGTTGGTTGTTTGTATTTTACGAAAATATTCTAATATTCATATATGTACGAGTATATGTATACCCAACAAACTCTAGTTATTTATACATACATACATATATATATATATATATATATATATATATATATATATATATATATATATATATATATATATATATATATATATATATATATATATATATATATATATATATATATATATATATATATATATATATATACATATATACAACATATATATATATACATATACATATATACATATATATATATATATATATATATAAATATATATACATATATACAACATATATATATATATACATATACATATATACATATATATATATATATATATATATATATATATATATATATATTTAAAAAAAATCTTAAAATTTTTGAAACTTTTAATTACATAATTGGTCCAGTTTGAGTTCGATTACCGTATTCTGCATTCCATATTAAATAGTAAATTTTTAAAATTATTTTTATTGAAGAAGATGTAAGGAGAAGCTAATAACACTCGCAGACCGGAACAGTACTATTTTCGATGGTTACTATACCATCGTATCAACTTTTTAGAACCCTTTCGTATGGAAAAAGAGTACAAGAAGCAAATGCTGATTGTAATTTTATAAACAATGCCAAAATGTTGAAATTCGCTTATATTTCTTATTGCGTGTTTGTTTCTAATTCTTCCTTAAAATAGTATTTAAAATAAATTAAAATATGTTTAATTAATTGATTTTTCAAATATTACTTATTTGAATAATTAGTTGGGAGAATTTCGTTTTTTATTTTGCCTAATAAATACAATCATTGGTACCCAATGGGCGTCTATATTTTGCAATATTTTATATAAATATAAAAATTTTAATGCTATTTAACTAGGTGAATTTATGTATAATAGCTGGAATAGACAGCGCAGCTAATGCTGCTTTAATTTTATCATTGCTGATTGTCCAAATTTGCGTATTTGTTTTCTTCTACATTTAGTCTAATGTTTTTGGCGTTGTGCACTGACAAAGTTGCAGTTAGAAATGATATAAAATATTAGAAATATAATATAAAAAATTCTGAAGAATTTTGAAACAAATTCTAAAAAACACCGTATGCCAAATTCATTATTTACATGCCACACAAGTTTTAACAACACTGAATTTAACACATAAATACTTACGTGCAATACGCTAAATTAGCAACACAGATGACAGTTTCATTCCAACAAAAAAATATTCCCCCTTATTATGGTTGTCGACGTCGACGTCACACCAAGTCGACATCAATATATTGGCAATTGTGGCATCGTTATCGAGAACTATTAAATATTATTGATTATGTATTACTACTACTATGGCTTATAAAATTACCATTGGCCATCAATATTAGTTAATTATTGCCTACAAGGAGTTCAGGAGCTGCTGTCTTTTTAGTGTCGACTTGATGTGACGTCGACGTCGACAATCATAATAAGGGGGATTAAAAAATAGTACCAAATGCAATGGGTCTTAAAAACAGAATTATTTTCATATAGTAAATTCAGCTTTAGCTTTCTCACCTTTTGCTTATATTCATCTCATTTTTGTTTTTTTATCATTTGTATGTATGACACAAACAATTTGATTTCACAACAAAACAAAAAGTAGATACACACAATTACGAGACGCAGACTGCGCTGCCGGCTGCTGGCTGCACTACAATTTACTTGAGCAACTTTAAACACAATTTTCATAAAAAATACCACTGCACTTGTAAATATTTTATTAATAAATCATTGAACACTTGTTTTGTCACACTTTTATCAAAAAATTATTAATTAATACTAATTATTTTAGTTTTTATCAATGAATTTACTCAGGAATTCCACAAACACGTCCGCGCACCGTTAATGATGTAAATGAGACTAAAGAATAAAGAGAAACAAAACGGTTTAATAAAGAAGAAGGAAATTTTAATCAACTTGTTAAAAAAGGAAATTTTTGGAGTGGTTATGTTCGCGATTTTTGTAGCCAAAAATGATTTACTGCTGACAATTAAACGTTTTTCACCCAAATTTAAAATTTTTACTGAAAGGAGTCGGCGGTAAATTTTTGTGTTTTATAAATATTTTAGAAAAGTGATATGTGTGTTTATAAGGGACATAGAAAATCTCTATGTACATATGTATTTTCATACATACATAAGTGTATATAGGCTTCGTTGACTATTTATTTATTTTCAAGTAAATAATGTTTTGAAAACTGATTTACCTAAAATTAATTAAGTTGTCTATTATAAAAATAAACTGGGACGCAAAAAATTAAAAATCTTTTTATATTTGTCGAATTACTTTAAACTTTAGAAAATAAAACAAACGTGAAAAATGTAATTAAGGCTATTTTCGGTTGTTGGATTTATAAGGTTTATATTACGAAATATGGTCCGTTTGATTAAACATTTTAGAGGGAATTCCGGGATTATATTATACAACTTTTTAATTAAATGAAAATAATTTTATTTTATGGGTTCGAGTTTAAATCTCATCAGACTCTATTTAGAGATTGATATTTATTTATTTTTTAATGTGTTTCATGATTAGAAATGACAGTAAAAACAAATTTGACTGATTTTGACTAAAGTGTGGGGTACATGCGTACATTTTCGGAACCCTTAAAGAAAAATTATATTCATTTGATTAACAATATATGCCCTCCAACTACAAATATACTCAATAGCTTAAGATAATTATAGATATTAAAACGACATTACTCAGTTGGAATTTAATGCAAATTAAATAATTTTTTATGGGCTCAAATTCAAATCTCGTCAGAGTCCATTAGAGAATAATGTTTTCATTAACTATTAATGTGTTTTATGATTATAAATGATAGGAAAAGTAAATTTGACTTTTAGGTGGAGGAACATGTACATGTTTTCGGTGCCGCCATTAAAAGTATATAAAAACATAATTCTCTAATAGAGTCTGATGACATTTGAACCCAGTCAGTAAAGAAAACTTATGTTTATTTAAAATACACACAGTTCAACTAAAAAGACACTCAATAGTTATATTTCTTTTTGACAAAATAACATCAGTATAATTAGTACGTTTATATGTTCCAGAGTAGACTTCATTATATTTTCATAAAAATTTAATTTCTAAGTTGAGTTCAGTAGATAATGTAACAATTTTACAATCAATCCTTTAAATTGTAATTTTTTATGCCATCATTATAAAGTTCTTATTTTAAAATGGAAATCAAGGCACATTTACAATTAAATATTAACAAATGAATATATTCTTATTGATATTAAGAGTAATTGTTAGCATTTACTTTACCACAAAAAGATTTCGATATCCTTAAAAGTTTTGCGATTCTGAAGAAACCTTAGATGCCGAAAAATCCTGGGACTCCGATATTCGGGATTTTGAAATTTAAAAAAAAAATCAGTCTAATTTAAATCCCTATGTAGAATGATTTGATAAGAAAGTGATTACAGTGCAAGTCTGCTAAATTAAATGTTATTTGGTTCAAGTCGTCTTAGGTTTTGTAATTTTTCTTGTATCGTGAGCTAAAATCAATAATAAAAAATAATAAACTGAAATGTAAAAAAGTTACTAAATTGTAGTAAAACTTTTAATTAAAAGAATTGTGAAAAAAAGTTTATTGCGGCCTGATTTTATATGAATATTTGATTATTTTTATTGAATACAACAATGAAAAACTCAAACGTACTTTTGATTTGAGTACAAATAAACCAAACATATGTTTGTTTAAATTTACAAAATCAGACTGTTAATTTAAAAAAATAATTTTGGCACCATATGAAAGCTATTTATAAATTTGTCTTAATTACTTTTAATTATTTTTTAAAATATTTTATAAGTTGGTAAATAATGAAAACATATAAAGTTTAGAAAATGAGATAATCAGGATTTCTGGAACTAATATTGTTGCACAATTAATATGTTAGAAAAATATTTCTAACACAAGTTTAAATATAGCGACAAACAGAATTGATGCTTTTTTCTGCCGATCATTTTTTAGAAACACAACAATCCGACACGAGCACACCAATAAGTTAACGGTTCTAAGGAAAACTAGTTGAATGTACTCGCAGTTTTACCCCTCACTGTCTATTTGAAACAACCGCTCTTTTGTCAGGAATGGAAAGACCTCAATAGTAGACATAAATTATATCACATATAATCATGTGCAAAGGAGAGTACAATGAAATTGTGATCTTACTCCTTGGACAAATAGATGACAATGGATTTCAAACTTCGCATGCGGATTATTTAATATTTGCTAGTTTAACTAAACAAAGTAAAACGTCTACTTTAATATCTTAATTCAATATTTTTTAGTAAATTATATTAAACTTGAAGTAAATAATCATTAAATATCATTTAATATTAATGACATCTAGTAAAATTTATCACGATGTAATTTTGTTTTTCATGTTTTTATTTTTGAATTTAATTTTGCGTCTTTATTTGAATCATTTTGACAGACATTGAAAATAATTAGTTTCTTTTAAATGAAAAATCCAAATTTTCATTGAAAAAGATATTGCGAAAACTTCGTTATTTATCTAAAATGAAATATAATTCTTATTGAAAACTTTACATTCTTTTGAATGCTGTTAAACTTTACACGTATATAAGGATTTTATATTACTTTTGGAATATTTTATAGTTCCAGCTAGAAGAATATGAAAAGTGATCGTAAAATGATTTTTATAGCATTTTTATTTGTGTTGATATGCATGGAAAATTTTCCCTCCACAAAAATATTTCTATTTCCCTATCATTGACAGTGCAAAACGTATCTTTTTATTGCATACGAGGGTGGAAATTGCAACGGTTTTTGATATGTGTCGAAATTTTAATAAAAGTCCCTTTACTAATTCAAGCAAAAAAGGCACCTAGAAACAATCATGCAGGAAAATAATTGTTTTAATATATAATTTTTAGTGGAGAAAATGTTGCAAAAAGTATTATTTTGGTCTTGAAAAAATTATGATTTATTTTAAGTTGTGAGTGAGGTGGTTCTACCATGACGGACACGAGAGGCCTAGTAAGCCATTATAGGTACCGTTGGCACCTATAACGCATATAACATATGGTCCCATAGAAAATAAATAAGCAACTGGAACAATTTATATATAATTCTAGTACCTAGTTTAGTACTCTATTGACACAGATATGTACCAGTTGTAAGCAATGGTATTATACACATATGGTAATGGCAGCAACCATAAAACTTTTTATGTGAATGCAAGAAATTTGTATAATATAGTTAGTAGCTTCAAAATAATTAACCCATCTTCACTTCGAAAATCATTTGTAAAATATACTCAGTACCTCAAAAGAAAAAAACTAACTGAACTTTATTTAGTCAAAGTTTTATATTAATTTTAAGGTGAATTCACCCATTCGTTTTTAACGTTCCGAACGCTTTTTTTATATGTAGTTTGAAGTCTCTATTTTTGAGAGACTAGTTCCACAAAAAAGTACTTTTCCGAAAGAGTACTTTAGAAGTGGTTACTTTTACAAAATCATGCAATTTTAGAAAAATGCAGTTATATTAATAGGTACTTTTAAGAATTAGTACTTCCTTTTTCTGAACTTTTAGCAAGAGGACCTTTTAGCAAAAAGCATTTTTAGACAGATAAGATTCTACTTTCGGAAATATGTACTTTGAAAAATCAATTTTTAGCTTTTAAAATATACTTTTGGGGTATGCTTCTTTGGAAAAAGAAATTTTTAAAAAAAAAAGCTCTTAGAAAAAAGAATTTTTAAATATGGGTACTTTAAAAAATATATTTTTAAAAAAATGTCTACAAATATATACTTTTTGAAAATGGTACCTTAAGGAAACTGTACGTTTATGAGGAGCTTTTTCAAGAAAAAGTGCCAATGTGAAAAAAGATTAATGTGATAACTTATTCTAAAAAGTTACTTAAATAAAGGAAAATTATACTTAATATAAAGGCTCCGTTAAAAAATATGTTGTATTTTTTATTTTAATTTTTATTAAAAAGTTCTTTTATAAAAAAATTATCGATTAGTAAGTAAAACAATATTTATTAAAATTATTCAAGATATTCTAAAAAATATTTACTTCTTGTGCATTGTGCCTGAATTTCATTGGTGCTTGTTTCAAATCATAAGTAGGCATACAACCATCATGTTTGAAATGTTTTCACATTTGTGCATTTATATAGTTTCTCAAATAATGAATGAGAACTACATATATGTACATATGGCAAAGCAAAATATGAAATTCTTCTTTACGAAATTTTATCAAAATTTTTCTGCCAATTAAGTTTTAGTTATAGGTTAAGGCAGTCTATAACCAGCCTTAAATGCTCAAAGCACAAATACAAAATTTATTACAAAATTGATTTTGCTCTCAGTTGGTGGTGGCACTTCTAATGATTATAAAATTTTAAGATTTAATTTTATTGATTGTAAAACATCCATTGCGATGAGAATATGAAAATTAAAAATTATGTCACTTAAGCTTTTTCCGCGGTAAGGGTATGATAAGCATGGATCTCGATCCGGCTAATGCTTCCGAATTAGTTGGCATTATCAATATACATGTTTTCTTTAGAATCTTTCTGTCATATTTTAGAATTTTTCTATCATATTTTTAAATTTTTATTTCTTTATCGTTTTTCTGATCTGATATAGATCTTTGAATATGTATAAATCAGATAATTGGTATGATCTTTAAGAATGTATGCAATAAATTTTATGTAAGGAAATGCAATTTCTTATAGAAATGTATACACAAAATTAGTTTTTTGTAAATTTTTAGTTTAGTTGTCTTCGTAGCCTTAACATATAGTCCTCGTAGCTTCAACTCATTTAATGTTCGCATGACAAATACGCTTCAAATAATTCTTATTATATGGCACAGCATCTATTCATTTTATGCTTCTAACCAACTGAATTTGCGAATTACAACCGTTAACATTCTAATCGTTCCTTTTGTTTCTGTTCCCGATTCCATTTTTTTCCTCCTCTTTTTCATAAATATTAAAAAGGCCATAAAAAGGCCACGAAAAGTCATATAAAAATTCTCATATAAAAATATATGTTTGTTGTTTCCCTTGATTTTGGGGTGAGACAGGTACGTATGAATGTATGATTGTATGTATGTATGTACGGAAATGGAAAAAAGTCTTAATTTTGTAGGCCATTTTTATTCGATTCATATAACTTTATTTATTTGGCTTTTTTCTCTCGTTTTCTTTTGGTTTAATGTTTATGAACTTTACTGCTTTCGGTATCTACATAAATACCTGTATATACGAGTATACGTACGCGTATGTATGTGCATTTGTGGTTAAAATAACGCTGATTATAATTTTCTCTGTGGTTTTTATGATTTTTAGGTCAATATTACTAAAAATGGTCAAATTATTTACAAAATGGTGTCATGTTTTATTGCCGCAATTTTATGATAATAAAAATGTTTTTATTTAGTTCCTTATTTAACATAAAACGTATTTTATTTCGTCATAAACTCGGGTTGGTTGTTAAAAAGGTAAGACTCTAGTATGGCATTTTGAAAATGGATTTTATTAAAAGCAAAAAAATTTAATGAAAATGGCGTTTTCGATTCTGACAAAAATTTCACATACGAGTATATTTCATGCCTCCTGCATCTTTGTGCCCTGTTTTAAATAAGTATATAATAATCAATAGTAATAGAAAAAAAGGACATATTCATTTTTTAATATCGTGCTTTGGCCAACAAAAAAGCTTATGGAACAAACAAAAAAAATTTTATGAAGAAGTGTTTTTTAACTAATTTTGCACTAAATTGATTTTGCTCTAAATTTGTAATGTCACTTCTAACGATTTAAAAACTTTAAGATTCAATTTCAGTGATTGTAAATTATCGATTAAGATGAAAAAATAAAAATTTTCCCGCAGTGGGGCGTGATTTGGTGCACATAAGACATGTTTGGTTCAATAGTACCTTTTTCGAACTGCGTTTATTTGTTTATTACAACTACAAAAGCGATTTATTTTGTTTCATATTGGAGAAAATTTTATAAAAGATAATTAATTTTAATATATGGACAATATATTTCTCAAGTTACTATATTTTAAGTTTGGAACGATTTACCGTCATCTCCGTTTTTAAATATATCACTTTCGGTGCCATCTTTAGTATTTTTTACTGTCAGTAAGAAGCGAGGCCCTATGCTCCTTATAGGATCGATGGGAACATATAAGTATATATAAGAAGTAAAAAATAGAACAGTGAAAATGGCATGTAACCGAATCCGGTCTATTTAAAAACCAAATTTGACGTGGTATGATAGAAAATCGTTACAAATTCAAACAAGCCCTGTCAGAAGAAACACTCAACTATTTTCATTTTTACTTTTCATTATGAGCTTGAAAAACACATCCCCTTACGAGAGTGTCGTAAACGTTTAGGTTACGTGTTACACAATTCCACAAATAACTTATATGTAGAGCTCATATACGCATGTAAAACTGCCCTCTATTTGAGAAAGTTAACAAGGATGTCAACTAATGATCTATCTAAATCATAAAATTTTTGATAAAATAGCATCGATGTCTAGTTGCATATTTCCCATATTTTATTGATAAAATTACAATACCAAAGTTTTAAAAGCATATTTAAATATTTTTTATAAGCATATTTTTAAATTTTTATAAAAAAGGAAACAATCAAAGAAGGCTCTTTCTACATAGTTGACTATTTGATGGACTATAATACTCGTATGTTATGCTTATACGAGGTCTGTTTAATAGAAAAGGTGAATTTTGAAATTTCTCGGGGTACGTGCATTCGATTAGCGATTTTTTCTATGTTGGCACAATTGTGGGGAACATATATTCTTGTTTAGTTTGTTTGTGGGAGACATAACGACTAGGCGTGTTTTGCTTGTTCAGCGATTTTTTGGTGTGGAAAAAATGGACCAAAGAATTTGCATCCAATTAAGTGCCCAAAAGCACTCAAAAAGTATTCTGATTCTGAAAAAATATTTACAAGTGGTATAAACTTTTGAAAGAAGGTCGAGAAGATTTGAATGACTGGAAGCTTCAGTCACTGGAAACTCAATATCAAAAGCCGATGAAAATGTTGAAAAAGTGAGGAAAATTGTTATGAAGAATCGTCAAATCACTATTACAGAAGTTGCATAGGATGTCATATCGTCATATCGGTTGGCTCATGCCATACAAATTTTTTTTGCAAATTTTGGGCATGAAGTGTGTAGCAGCGAAGCTCGTTCCAAAATTGCTGAATTTGTAAGAAAAAACCGTCTCATGGGAATCGCTCAGGAAATGTTGAATGACGTTAACGACGATCCAGATTTTCTTAAAAGGGTCATAACTGGTAACGAATCATGGGTATGTAGTTATGACATCGAAAACAAAGTCCAATCGTCCCAATGGAAGAGCCAAGTTCGATCAAATGTCAAGGTTTTTCTAATTTTTCTATTACCGTGGCGTAGTGCATCATAAGTTCTTACCACATGGTCGTACGGTAAATAAAAAGTATTATCTTGAAGTTATGCGCCTCTTGCGAGAATAAATAGGAAAGTATGGAATTGTGGGAAAAGAATTCATTGCTTTACATCACAATAATGCACCTACTCGTCATTGTTTGTTCGCAATTTTTTGGCCGAAAAGAATATCATAATTATACCTCAGGCAATGCATTTACCAAATTTGGCACGCTGTTGAAACCGCATGTCGTTAGTGTCCATATCATCCAAATCAGGCCGAAATAAGTTTGTAATCATCAACCTATAGCACTCGCGTTTGACGGCCTGACCTACTTCGTGCTCAAAGACGGTGACTCTTTCGGAATGCAGAGAACGCTTTTGGTGCTCGTGTGCATTCCTGTCGTCACAAATTCGATAATTATATTTTTTGACGTGCATATTCATCCAATAATTGGCTTCATCACTGAAGATCATTTTTTAATTAAAATTTGAGTCCAAATGCTCCAGGGCCTATTCAGCAAACACACGTCTTTGTCAATCTTCATCAAATCTTGTCTGCAAAAGGGCGAGTACATGTGATCGAAGCGATTTCGATTGCCTCGGGTTCTCCTTCACACTCTCATAGATAGCGGCGATATTTTTAACAGATCTTGCATTTCGTCAGCGTAAGTGTATTAGCTCATAGTTTACTGAACTAGTGGACTTTATACGCCACACTGCTAATAGCCCTCTCAGTTGGACGATTATGGCGACCGTATTTTTGTTTTAGTTTATTTTATTTTTAGAGCATATTTCCACATTTTTTGTGCATATTATTTATTTTTAACTGCATTTTGTAAGAATTTAAAATTCACTTTTAGCTTTCAGGCATAAGACTTATGACTAACAAAAAATTTCGAAGATCACAGAGTTGAAACCAGGAATGTTATTGGACGGATTTTTATGAATTTACATCACAAATATGTTTTGTTAAAAATCATATTATGTAAATAACTAACCACGAAGTTGGTCGGTCTGTATTAGTGGATCTTTTGTGATCTCGTTCCAAACTCTTAATAGAACGCCAAACAGTCAATTTACATTTACATATGATTAAATAAACGTTTTTATAAAATCTCAATAAATTTCGTTCGGTAATCTGATAAAAGTAATGCTGCAAACTAAATCCTCTTGTAGCGCAAGTCAATCAAGCAGATAGTAATAATACAGAAGCAAAAAAATATGTATATGCAACTAAAACAAAATACTTTCATTATTATAAAAAATAAAATAAATAAAGAGGATTTGTATTTGAATATGAATTTAATTTTTAACAAAAGTAAAACAAAAAACCAATTCGATTTCAAATAAATAAAAAATAAAAACATATATACACATACATATTTATTTTATCCCTCTGCTTGAAAAGGAGGAAATACATCCCCACAAACAACGAAATACGAAAATAAATGGAAGAAGAAATATATTGCGTTGACACTCACACCCACACTCACATTGCACGAGTTTCATCCTTCTAAAGAGATTGTGCGGGCAAGGCGATAATTCGAAGTTATACGAAAGCGAACTTCTGGAAGATAAATCTAAGATACTGGTAGATAACCGCCAAATTTAAAGCACTGTGACGTTGACAGTTTTTCTTTAAAGGGATATATTACTTATATATTAGATATAATTCTACCCTTTGTCTAATTACGAGTATCGTATTTCGACTTTGACAAAACTGCAGATTAAAGAATAATTTTGAATGCTACCTTTCATTTAGTACAAAAACGTCGAAATCGAAATAATACATCTGATACACAAATATATGGATGTCCTATATGTGATCCGGAGGAAATATCAGTCTGTGGTTTAAGTATTCACCTCTTAATGCATATCACATTGAAAATATCCTCATTGCATATTAGGTACTTAATCAAGAAAACTAAAGGAGAAAGACAGAGTACGTTCGTAAATGCAGTACTGCACTATAACAAAAAAGCAACTCTCTATGCCAATACCGACACAAATCAAATTAATTAATGACTGTTGCATTTAACCCACATTTAAAATTTTTTTTGGTTAACATCTGCTTCATTTTTGAATTCAAAAATCTTTTTATTTACTGTTGCGAGGCAGTACTGCATTTACGAACGCATTCATACTATTTACACAATTTGGCTTTCATGAATTCCAAACCATATACCATATATATAATTCTGATTCTAAGTCAAATACATGTACATATAATTGGTAGCATATCACAATGCCCAGTCTGATAATTTCCATAGACTTTATGACCTACTAAAAGGTGTCATAACGTGCAAGGACACATTATCCCATTATTATTACGGCCATTACGCCACCTTATAAATAGCCTTTAAAATTCACTCGGGAAGCTTTCATTAAGTGAAGCCAGTACTCAAAATACAATAAAGGAGAAAATACCTTTTCAAGAATCTCTATAGAGGAAAATCGGTATTCGAAATAACATAGAAGATAAAACATTTGAGCCCGGCACAAGGCCGTCTATGTAGAAAATTTTTATAAAGTGAATGCGGTGCTCGAAACACGATAGATGATGTCCTGCGTAACCGGACGATAGAGGATGTACGGTCTGGCACTTTATATACTTAAATGTTCTGCTTAGACGGCCTCTGACCGAATAAATTTTTCATTTAAATTAATACATAATATATGCATGAAGCGTTAAAAGGATCATAAACATTTCGACATTGGACTCATGGACATTACATACGTTTGAAAATATCTTTATGTCGGTGGACGTTACGACATTTTTTTGTTTGTCATAAAGTCCACGGACATTATGACATATCACCCATACATGCCGTCCATATATTTTTTAAAAATTTTTTAACTTTTTAATAAGTTACGCATTATATTCATATATATGTACATATTATCAACTAAATTAATTAAAACTAATATTTATTGATGACATATTTTTAATATTTCTCATTGCTTAAACACCTTCGCCTTCATCACGGGCGAACTATCCACAGATAGAACACATATGCAGGATGTATCAAGTGAATGGCAGGGACTATATAGGGAAGCTCATATTATGTAATCGTCAGAAACCCCTTGAATGATCACGAGATCCATCTGGTCAAAATATGACTATGCGACAAAATTGGCTATACAGAAGATTCCCAGTTAACTACAACTACGAAAAATGATAGCGTTACGGTGTACTCTTTTAAGGATACACACGCCAGAAGCTTGCATCTTGTCTTTAATGACTTCTGTAGGAAGAAAAAGTAACACAACTCCTCTGCCAGGGCTAAGCTCTATGAAG
The DNA here is from genome assembly GCA_963681545.1 of Germaria angustata. Lineage (NCBI taxonomy): Eukaryota > Metazoa > Arthropoda > Insecta > Diptera > Tachinidae > Germaria > Germaria angustata. Next base: position 56,311,731 of record OY812998.1, on the reverse strand, counting down.
TGAAAGATTGACTCACGTGGACAGATCAATTATTAAGGAAATAGATTATTTTATTCGGGAATCGTACAGTCAACACACAAAGACCTAACTAAATTCAACTGGGACCTGTAAAACCCCACCAAGCACGAGCTTCTTAGGAATTATAATTGGAAGAAAATAGAAATATTACTTTGATTGTATTCTCCTGAGAGATATTTTACTTTATAGGAATATATTCGTATATCATTTGTTTGCTGGGATGCTACATGAATACCAGCAATTGTACAAATTTATAAATGCAGCTACAATGTATGTACTGTGTATGTACGTATATTCATGTAAGTATTTAATATAAAAATAAAGAGAATTCATATAAATATATACAAATGTATATATAAATTTATTCATATAAAAATATTTATTTTTAGCGTGCGTGTGTATGTGTGTGTATGTGTGCAAATGTAAAAAAGAAGAGCTTTGGCTAAATGCGAAATCGATTGGAAAACAATTTCCAATTTTTAAAGAATTATCACCACCATATTCGCGCGTGCTTCACTTAAATCACACATAAGTAACCTCTAAATCTGCTACCAATATCGTATAAGCATTAGATGTTGTTCATATTGATGATGATGATGATGCTGCTGCTGCTGCCGATGGTGCTATTCACTTTGTTTGACTTCTATTGCAGCTAAAGACGATATGTAGCTACACTCTAAAATTAAAATTAGCTTAAAAGCTTTTTATGCATTCTAATCAAGGAAATTTCTAACTGAGTCCATCTGTTCATGTTAAAGTTAGAACGAGTTTTCCAACAACCCTAGTTAACGATACCCAAAAAAAAAAAAATCAACTCATTCGTACTTAAATCAAGGCAGAGCGGTGTCAGGGTAAGTACTGATTTTCTTAAACCAAGTATGGAAAGCTTAACTGAAGTAAGGACTTCAGGATTAATTTTATTTTTTTAATCTAAGACTAAGAAAAATAGAGTTGATTTACGGTAGAAAATGCTTTGGACTAGACATTTGGCTTATAATCCAAGCGATTCCAAGCGGAAAGATTTTTATCTATTTCAGTACAAGAACAAACTTGATTTAATACTTCTAGATCGAATATAGAAGGCAACCGAACTTTAGGAACTACAAATTTGTGCTTGTCGAATAGCAGCCCAACTGAAATTCGGTTGACTTCCATAATCGAGCCATTAAATTTTAAAATCCTTTCATTTCTAGCTCAATTTTTTATATATTATTTCAAATATTTTTTAGCGGTTTTGAGCCCTTACTTCCTCATGCATAACAACATTCTAAATATCGACAGCACAAAGCCAATACACATCTAAATTTATCTAGAAAAAAATAATTTTTATTTGTATTCTAAAAACTGCAACCAATATTTAACAAGGGCAATAAAAAAGTTTGACAGTAACTAAAACTTACTTTAGACAAAATATATAGGTTAGGTTAGGTTAGGTTGATGTCAGCCCATGTCACACGACATACACCTAAGCCAGTGAAGGCTTGTTGTGCGCTCCTTTGAATTTAACCATAATATATTGACCCAAAGGCCTAGAGAAACTCCGTGTCACTCACAAAGTTCCTTAGTTTCCTCCAGCATATTCCCCGTAATCGGCTTATGTCCGGTAAGATGTCACCCCCAAGATATCGGGATCTTATTTGTGAGAAGGCGGGGCATTGGCACAAATAGTGTTCCAATGTTTCGCTCTCCTCCCCACATGCTCTACATTCATCTCCTCCCGCTATTCCGACGCGTTTAAGATGTGCCAGTAGTTGAGAGTGCCCTGTGACAACTCCCATTATTCTACTTAGTTCGAGCTTACTAAGTTTTAGCAGCTCCCTCGTTCTTCTCTCGTCTGGATCTCCCCATAGAATTTTTGTATTGATTCCCATGGTTCCGTTATTCCAGAGAGTTGAATGGGCCCTATGTGCCCAAGTCTTTAGCTCGGATTTAACTGCATCGAAAGGTTTCGCGCATTCCAAGCTTATATTACCTAACTCTATTGCCCTAGAAGCAAGTGAGTTTGCCCTTTCATTTCCAGTTATCCCCGCGTGCCCTGGCACCCATATGATGCGCACTTCACCATGTGTCGAGTAACTGTTAATAACGTTTTTGCAATCCCAAACTGTACGTGATTTAGTGCGTTCCTTTGAGATTGCTCTAATGGCCATCTGACTATCTGTGAATATATTCACAAGTCCTGACCTCCCCATTACGTTGAGTTCCCTGATACACTCCGTTATCGCCCGAACTTCCGCCTGCAAAACTGTGCAATAGTCCGGCAGGCGGAAAAACAGTTCTGTGGTGTTTTCTATATAAACACCAAGTCCCGTTTTCCCTCTCGACCTTGATCCATCCGTGTAACAATGAAGCCCCATGGGGATCTGGTTCCAAGGGTCGGTCAACCAGGAATGGATGTCGGGGATCAATGTTCCGCAGTTGGCCTCTAGTCTAGTCTCCGGTATGCGGTCATTTGCAACATTATCCGGTATGGACTCTCCTATGGCCGTAAAGATTCGTTGATGATGCGCTACGTGTTCCTGATCGATCCACTCACCCATCACCTTTAGTCGTTTTGCTGCAAGAGCCGCTTCGTATTTTATACGAATTTCGATTGGCTGGATAGATAATATTGTTTCCATCGCCCCTGTTGATGTCGTTCGGAAGGCCCCACTTATACCAAGACAGCAGGTTCTCTGAACTTTCTGTATTGTTTTGATGTTGCATTTATATTCCATCGACGTCCACCACACTATAGAAGCATTAGTCATAATCGGCCTGATAACGCTACTATAAAGCCAGTGTGTCATCTCTGGATTCAGCCCCCATCTTGCGCCTATGGCCCGTTTACAGATTGACCAACATATATGAGCCTTTTTGACTCTTTCGTTTATGTGGTCTTTCCATTTTAATTTCCGATCGAGAATGACTCCTAGGTACTTCACCCTGTCGGAAATATTTATTGTCCTTTCAAGAAAGCGCGGCTCATCATATGAAGCTATCTTCGTCTTTCTTGTAAATAGGCCAATTTCAGTTTTTTCTGGGTTAACGTTCAACCCTCTTGGTTGAGCCCAGTTGTGTGCCAGGGTTAATGCCTCCTCGGCCTTCCTGCACAAATGATTTGGATCCCTTCCCTTCAGAAGTATCATGACGTCATCTGCATAGCAGACTGTCTCGAATCCCTCATCGGTCAGAGTCCTAATAAGGGTGTATATTGTTGTGGTCCATAGAAGGGGTGATAAAATCCCCCCTTGTGGAGTTCCACATTGCACCCTTTTTCTTATACTTACATTGTGCGCCTCACAATTAATCCATCTGTTCCTTAGCATACTGCCAATCCAGTCGCGTATCGCCCGGTTGACATTAAACTGGTCCAGGGAATGGATAAGTGTGTTGGTATGCACGTTGTTAAAAGCCCCCTCAATGTCAATGCAAACCGCGAGAGTGTACATCTTTTCATTAAGAGACCTTTCTATAAAGTACACCACATTATGCAATGCAGTGTCCACTGATCTACCTTTGACGTATGCGTGTTGCTTGAACCTCAGCATATGGCCTGCGATCCTGCCTTTAACCATGTCGTCGATTATCCTCTCCATGGTTTTCAACGAGAAGGAAGTTAGGCTTATTGGTCTATAAGCCTTTGGTGAAGAATAATTTGGCTTGCCAGGTTTGGGGATAAACACTACCCTCGCTTCCTGCCAGCCTACTGGAATATATGCGTGTGTTAGGCATGCATTATAAATTCCTGCCAGAGGTGTCGAAACTAAATTCTTCCCTTTCTGCAGGAGCGCCGGAAAGATACCATCCGGACCCGCAGCCTTAAACGGAGAGAAGCTTTTTATCGCTTCCATAACCATCCTATCGCTGATAATAGGCACCTCATGTTCACCACTTCTCCCATCGTCCAGCATAGCCGAAAGTTCGGCCGGGCTGCATGGAAAATGTGTATCCATGAGGATATATATAAGTCATGTAATAATAAAGCTTTAGGTTTTTTTATTTAAAAAAAAAAATACGAATTTATTTTATTTAATATTTCGACGCCGTTTTGCGCGTTTTTCTTCCTGAAGAAGACGTCCAGAGAAAAAATAAATGATTTTGTTTTTTTTATGAAAAGGCCTAAAGCTCGATAATTAAATGGTAAAAAAGTGGTTTACTGAATTTTGTTGTGGCCTTACAACCACGGAATATGACGAGCATTTTAAACACACAATGAACGTCACCGAAACAATTCAAAAGATTCACGACCGGAGATTGAAAGTGCGAGAGATTGTGGATGACATAGGCATATCATATGCCTCAAAGGTTTCAATTTTGAATGATCAGTTGGGTTTGAGAAACCTTCCCGCAAGATAGTTATCGCCTTTGCTCATAATCGACCACAAACGCAATCACGTGATAACTTAGCAAGAGTGTATGATGTTGTTTATCCCCAATATAGACGAGTTTCTTTGGGCGTTTTGTAATGATGGACCACAACACACCAGAGTTCTTTTCCACCAGCACAATTCAGCCCCGAATGACTATTACTTGTTTCCAAACCTGGCTCGGCGGACAGAGATTTGACTCCAAAGATAAATTAATCTTATAAAAAAAATTTATTTTGATGACGCCGGCAAATCTTATTTTTTGATGGTATAAAAAATTTTGAGAAACGTTAAACAAAGTGTACCTGTATAGATCTCAAATAAAAGGATTTTTTATTCAGAAACCTGTGTTTTATTCAAAATGTCACGGAATTTTTGACCTGCCCTTATAGGTGTGTATTTTAAAAATAGTAAATTTTAGTAGCTTTTTATACATAAAGAGGTTGCCAACTAACATCTTTTTTTAATTGTTCTTTGCGGTGTATGAGGAGTTTAACTCAATAAAATTTTTTTTAAATATAAAGCTAAAAAATTTACATTTTGCGGCCAAGTTTCAAAATTTATTTATTATTTATTATTGCTCAAACTGGATGGATACGCCCTAATGTCAACATATTTTACCTGCGAATGTTGAGGCCACAAGCCCGACTAAAATTTCTCATTTCAGCTCTGCGATATAAATATTTTATCAGAATAGAATTATTCGAGTGTACACATATGAAAGCTCTCACAAGTAAAAGCTAAAGACTGTTTGCAGTAAAACCAAATAATCATACTACGTGTAAAATAAATATTTTCCTTCCGCCATTTTTTGTTTTCTTCATTCTGGTTCTATGAAATTTGCAATTTTATATAGAAGAAAACACAAATATTGCAACAGAAAAGGTGAATCAAAGTCTTTATATTCTGTTTGTAAATTCTAAATAAGCAAATGATTTCGCATTGAAATGAAAAAAAAATTATATTATATTATTGAATTTTGGTTGCTTTTGTTAAAATTTTAATAAGAATAAAGGGCAATTTGTATAAATAATGTCTTACCACATACAAGATATAAAAAAGCTGTTTTATTATTCAATAACACGCGCACACACCAGTGTTGCCATTAGGATACGAAAGATACATTTTTCGTATCTTTTGATGACTTCAGGTACCATGTATAATCCTGACATTTTTCGTATCTTTTGAATCTGTACGCAAAATGTACAGAAATAAAATATTAAGCTTTCAGTCTCTAGCAAAGTTTTTTAAAGTTATCACTTCGTTATGAATACTAAAAAACAGTGATAACTAAATAGAAAAATTACATGTATTTTGTTGTTAGGTTTTCTAAGTTCTTCTGTCGTCTGCTTATTCTTGTGTACATATGCATATGTATATACATATGTAGATATGTCAAAATGAAATTTTAGAAGAAAACAATAACGATCTTTACAGTTAATAATTTCAGACCGTATAATAGTTTTATAAAATAAAAATAATTTTAATCCCCGAAGTTAAAAGAAGAAAACTAAAACAGCTGACTGCAAATATTATATTATATATTTATATACATACATATAAATGGAACTGAATTTTACATTTTATTTATTTATTTAAGTCAATGGATGCAATAACAATCCTTACTGACTAGCAACTTAAAGTAAATGTACAACTAAAATAAGTTATTTAGTTACGATTTAAAGATACTATATTGCAGCGATATATCTAAGAATTCACAATAGCTGTTAAATAATTTCAGTGATTTATTAATTTGGTCATTAATTGCTTAATCGGTTCTATGAAATTCAATATGAAAAAAGTAATATCTCCTACGAGATCTCTGAGGAACGGACATTTTTATATTAGCAAGTAACTCAGTACAGACAATATTACTATTGACAATTCCATGAAGGAATAACAGAGCAGAGATTTTTTTGCGGACTTCTAAGGATTTCATTGATATATGGATATCAATGATCATTTACATCTATGCTCATAAGAAGTTAAAGGAGTTGAAAAATACAAAGAAGAAAACACAAATTTTAAAAACTTAATTTGAAGTTTTTCCAGGCGATATATGTGTATCTTAGCATTACGGCTCCAAATAAAGGATGCATATTTTAAACAAATTTTATGTACATACATACATTGTATGTACATACATACATATATTTCTATATGGAATTACTGGCATTTCGTTATAATTTACAGGTCATTCTCCAAAAAGACAATGTACAATTTTAATGATAAATGGCTGTTAATAAAAGAGTACATTGGATGGTTAACGAAAAAAAAATTAAATATGAAATAAGAATGTTATGTTAATAAATGTTAAACGTTAAACATGGGTTTTCAATTTTTTTTTTTTTCAAAATGTATCTTTTTGGAAAAAAATGTATCTTTTTGGAAACTAAAATGTATCTTTCTCGAAATTTCACTGGCAACACTGGCACACACACACCATTCTCTCTCTCTCTCTCTTTCTACCTCTCTCAACCTTTTTCACCAGTGAAAGAGAATTATATAAGTATGTGTTATAAGGACTCTTAGCACAAGCTCACTAATGTTTAAACTTTTACCTTTGCAAAGCAAGAAAACTAAAAGAAAAGCAGCAAAGCATTTACGTTCATTTTCACACTTGAACGCCATTTCAAAAAAGGTGCCAAATCGTAATTTACATGGATTTTTGTTCGATACCTGAAGAATTGAATTGAAATCCACAGCAAAGCTACCGCTAATGTATTGTAGATTATGCGAAATCCTTATTTTTATCCTGCCTAAAGTCACTTGTTAGTACGACTTTACTAAATGTTCTTACATACAAGTATGTATGTTACTACTCACATGTACAATACATATATACTACATACATAAATGTGTTTTAGGTTTCTGTATTGTATATGAGCTAGTGTGTATGTACATAAGTATGTGCGTTTTTGTGGGTGAAAAATTTAATATTTCAAATTATACATGTCATTTTGTTTAAACAAAAAAAGTGTGTGTGCGTGTGTGCAGGTGCCATTTCTACAATGATACCAAAGAGAACAACAGCAATTTATGATTACATTTTCCTTAGTACTCTCCAATACATACATACATAGATACATATTTTATCATTGCTTTTGTTTTCACATTATTTCCCTGCGAATGCTGTTGTGTGTAGTGGGTTGGCAAAAAAGGAAACTTGCTGTTATTTTATGACTTTATTGCATTTATATATAATTGGGTTTATATTTCTGTAGTTATAAAGCGGCAGGTTGTTCACATACAATTCCAAAAGGATTTGTGATTTGGAAATAACTTTTAGAGTTGATTAAATATTGAACCCTTTAATTTTCAAGGTTTTTGCACACAAGGCTTATCAAACCGAAGATTAACAAATACACATGAATGTACACATACAGTTACGAGTATGTAACTTGCGGAAATATACCTAATACTACATTTACACCTACGCAAAATCTAATAGATTTCAGCTGAAATCTCGAAGAAAATCTCTGCCGTTTAGACCACTGCTTTTTGACGTATTATTGGATTTCATTTTCATAACAGACAGCTGACTAAGGATAAATAAAAAATTGTCTCCAAACTTTTATTTTATTTTGTTCAAAAAATGGAAGGGAAAAACAATATTTTAATATATTTTACCTCTACATATAAAAAAATGCAAATGAAGCTGGTATTGCTACGTAAGAAAAAACAGAAGCATTTGTTACCGCAAATCTTTTGTTTCTATCGCGCTTTTTTTCCTTACAATTGTCAAAATTTTCTTATTCAGCGCTGTATATTTCAGTATAATACCAAAAAATACACAGTTGCATCATTCAGTATTTGAAGATTTTGTGAGATTTTGCTAAAATCTAGTTCGTAAGTAGATTTTGTTTTGTATGGGAAATCTGGTAGAAAAGAGCTAGATTTCCCTCAAAATCTCATAAGTACTAGATTTTGCGTAGGTGTAAATGTAGTATAAGGATTGCGACTTCGTAATTTGTTTTACAAAAGTGTTATTAACACTGTTATCTCCTTTGAACTGAAATAATAATTAATTTATCGTTAACGAAGGAAATTCGAAAGAAAGTATTTTTAGGCTTAGAACTTTCGCTAATGCGAAGCGTTTGGAAAGTCGACCAAGAGAAATGTAGATATTTAAAGGTTCATAATTAATGTTGTTGAGAAAATTACAAAAGTTAAAAATTTTTTAAATAAATATGTATGTATTCAGCCACATGCCTTTCACACTGGTTAAGGCGTCAGAGCCTCCTTTCCAACCGAGTCAACAAAAATCGACTTATGGCGTTTTCTTTTCTTTACAAAATTGTGTATGGTTTTTTGCCCTTTCGAAGAGAAAAAGGTAAACTTATTGGGAAAGCGTAGTTAGAGCGATAAATAGATTTTTTTTTTAATTTAAGAAAAAATATTAAATTGGTAAATGGTTTTCGTGGTTTTGAACAAACAACATTGTATTGCAAAAGTACGTTGAGTTGTGTTGTTGTTTTACATTTATGAATATGTATAAGTTAAAATTATAGTTATACGCGACTTTTACATACGAAGTTCCATACGAATATGCCAGGAGTATACCCATGAGTATACGTATGTATACGTGTATATATATTGAAGGTGGTGCAAGCGTAATGTCATATTCTGAACTGCTGAAATTTTATTAGAAATAAAAAAGATGTGTTTTTTTAAGCATAAAATTGACAATTGGAATTGGCTCAAATGGCCACTTCCCGAGTTGATGTATAATTTCGCTCGTTTTACGCGATTTTGAATTGTTGCTCGCAAAATACATGGCTTCAAATTAGCGATTTCCTCTTCAAAACTTGCAGGGTTCGTGGTTGGTTGTGGTAAGCCCGATTTTTTGAAAACCCCAAAGGAACAAGTCTGATGTTGTTAGATCTGACGATCGGGACGGTCAGTTCAAATCTTTAAAACGGAAATTGGTATATTAAAATCTCCATCGTCTGCCCTGTAGCAACCAATAAGATTCTAGATCCAATGCAACAACTTGTGGCAATAAAAACTCATTTAGCATCTGCCTATAACGCGGGTCATTTACGGTTGTAGCCAAGGTTTATTTATATATGTAGGTCGTCGCAGTTCTACAACAAACACAACGTAAAAAGAATTGTTTGTGTAATAAATTGTTCTACTGTTAAAAGCAGCTGTGTGGGAAATAGAGAAATAGTTCCAAGAAATAACAAAATGGCGCTTAAAATGTAAACAAATACAAAAGAAAGCAGGAATGGCCGCAAAAAATTTAAACAGAAGAAGAAAAAAGTAAACTCACTTTGACGCATATAAAATGTCAAGAAAAATTGACACCTGAGCTCTTGCGATGACCTGTATAAATAGACCAATCACATTTTCACTGCAAATGCAATGACTCTTCATGCATTTTATGTGGTTTCTTTGTGGATCCAGTTTACACGAGGCGCAAATTTGTCAAAACAGTAACAATAATTCCACGTTCTGTAGGTGTGTACAACTCCATGGCTGGTTGATAACTAACTCTCTATATATCCATGTATGTACATCATAAATGTCAAAGCACAGAGGTATTTGGCGCCATCTGCAAAAATGGAGGCGAACTCAAATTATGATATTACTCTCATGCCACCTTGTAGCATGTGCGCAGAAATCGAGAATTTTGCAATCGGGATGGCAAAGAAATGACTTATTGTCATACTTTAAATTAATTTAGATTGATTGCACCATTAACTTTAAAGTAAACAAATAAAATGAAAGGTAAATAATAAAAATTATGAGAGAATTCTATATACCCACATGGAAGCAAAATTTTATTAAAATAAAATTAAAACCGATCTGAATAAACCAATAAGTATTGGTTTATTGGAAGAATCTCCAGCCTGGGAACCATAGAGTTCAGTTATGCGGAACTCCTTCAACTTCTTATACAAAAAAATTTTAAGAGAGTAAATTAATATTATAGGAATGAATAACTCTCGTATTTAAGCATAAAGTCAAAGATACACAAGGATATAAGCGTGTTTCCTTTTTTATTTTAAGAAAGATTTTATTAAGCCACGATAGGCCGTAACCTATTTGAGGGCAGCTCATATCGATTGTTCGGTGACCAAATATATAAAGTTATTATAAGATGCATGTAATTTTGAGATTGGGATGATTTAAGAGCAGATATAGTCTAATTACTTCTAATTATATGTATAAATTGTACACCAGCCGTAACCAGTATGATTAATGTTTATTATTGACTGATTTATGTGGTTATCCTTTTATATGAAAACGTAATAACTATGATATAATAACTACATTATCCCCGATACCCCCATTTCGAATTAACTATTTCTCTCTAGTGTTATCTAGTACCAAGGGAAAACACAACCTTCGATTTAATGCTTTATATGCTCTAGTTTCATAGCCTTTTTTAAATGGATTGGCTTTATTATTTGAGTTTTTGATATTTTCTAATAATTATTTGTGGAAAAATTCTATTTAATAATCTATTTATAATTATGTGTAAATGGGAAAACAGTTCAGACCCATTTTCTTCTCTGTTTGTCAAGCGATTTTAGTTTATCTTTTTGAAATTAGTGGCTTTCAATGAGCTGCATTTTGGGATTTATAAGCGCCAGAATCAAATATAATACACCCAGCAAACATTTGGGATTGGTCTTGAAAGTATAAAAAAACAATTTTGGAAAAACTGTCCAAAACTGTTAGTCACCACTAGGCCACTAACCAGTTAAATATAATTTCCCAAAGATGATACTCGATGATTATCGCAATATATTTTTATTATCATTTACCCACAACTATAAGCGATTAAACACCGATCAGTAATCTTCTATAACTTTGTAAATACCCATATACACATGCAATAAAATTTTCACAACAAAAATATTATAATATTTGTAATATTGAATATATCAATATACAATTCAAATGATAATAGAACAAACAGTTGTAAACAATCCTTAAAGTCCTTTGAAATACTATTTGCTAATCTTATTATTTGTGGACTAAATACATTTTTTAATAAAGTGGATAAAAGCCGAATAAACATACTGCAACTGGTTAAGTGAGAATTACAATACCAGGAGTGTTTGGTTAAAATATTTGGCTCATCTGTGTTAAGTGAACATTCCAATACATAAATATACAGACACATACAAATTGTTGCATGAATTTATGTATTTTTGAATGTTGAAGAGATTATTAATGGCAAGCAACAGCACACATACAATGGACATGCATATGAACATTTTGCACCATCTTTTGCTGATAAATGTATAAAACATAAAAGTCACAGACTGGCAAAAATAAATATATAAAAATATTTATATGTACATACATATGTATATTGAATGTATGTAAAACAAATGCCTGCATCCATATGAATGCGCAATCCTATATTCAATAGTTTGAGCTGTCAAATCATATTTTAATCTGCTTTGATTGCAAGTTTTTGCAACTACTGCAACAACGATTGCTTTATGCTGCTATTGTTGTTAGTGACGTTGACTACGAACAGGATGATGTTGCATTTGCTGGTGTTGTGCTATTGCTTCAGTTGTTTTATTGATAGTGTTGTTATTGCAGCTGACTTTTGCATTGAGGATTTGCATACGAAATGCACCATTGATAGATAACGAAATTGAATTTTATTTATTAAAACCTTTTCTCAATAGTCTCAAATGCGCTCAAGCACACTCACTTACTCACACATTGAAGTTTAGACTTGCACATTCATGCATAAAGCAAACATATACAGAATAATTAGTAATTTCCAAATTAAATTAAATTCCAATATAGAATGTAAGTATATAAAGTATATCTTAAATTTAATTTAAACTTAGTAATGCATCTCATTTTTACTCTCAAATTAATGCATCATTATATTCAAAGATATTTATTTAAAACCAATTCAAATTATATTTAATAACGAAACTTTAATCAATTCTTTAATCGCTAACAGTGTCATAATTACGTAACTTCTGGGATACAAGATAATATTTCAGAAAACACGGCTTTAATTTCTCAATATAATCTCTTTTTAGCTGGATGCATTAAATCTAGTGTCTTTCTAGACTTTTTATTCCCTTCAAATAATAAGATTTCTCAAGGCCCTCAAAAAAGGCGTTTGTTTCAGTCAAGACAAAATCAGTCATTTATTAAAAATTCGAAACAGCAAATAGTCACAAGGGTCTAAACCTAAGTATGCTGTATGGGATATCTCAATTCTTGAAATTTTTCCATAGTGCCTACACACGTGTGCACCCGTGCATTGTGTTGATGGAACAGCACTTTTTTCTTCGCTAGGTGAGGATGTTTCTGTTTCAAAACAATATTAAATTTGTACAAAAGCTCTGCATAATATTTACCAATAGTCATTTTACTATTTTCAAGGTAATCGATGTGAATGCCACCGCATGCATACCAAAAAACTGTGTACATTACGGGCACCCGGGCAGCCCGTTACCCGATGAAAGTCAATTTTTTATTGTTCTTTGGTGTCTGGTATTTTTTAATTGTTCAATGTTTCGTCCACACTTACAACAAGGTGCAAGAACTCGTCCGGATTGCTCCTGACCATCGCCTAACAGTCCTTTAAAGTGATCATAGTTGCGTTTATGGTCGAGTCCGAGCAATCACCACCCATCGCGAAGCCAGCGTTTTCAAATATTCGTGCAACATCTAATGAGCCTCAGACACCTCCGATCATCCAATATCATTCCATGGTTTTTATTGACTGCTTCTGGCATGATTTAAATGGCATCATTTAAATCATTTAAATTAATGGTGCAGAGTTCCCATAGTATTTATCAAGCCTTTCTTTGATTTCGCTGATGATTTTTTTACAAAAATAATAATGTTTAAGCACCACAGGAAATCCATTTTTTACATTTTATAAAATACTTTAAAAAGTACACATATACGACAATGTCAGTGTATTTATAAACAATTTATTTAACCATTCAAAAGTAGTCGTTAAATGCTCTGATGTAGCCATACTATGAAAAACTGGCAGGTGCAACTAGTATATACGACTTTGTGAATATATAAGTACATAATGGACCTTTCACTAGGGAGTTTTGAACTTCGACAGTTGATAGTGGCCACATAACTGAATCTATGTACATCTGTCAAATTGGCTGCATGTGCTCAAGCTATTTTGCCAAATCAGGGTGGACGGAAATAGGGTTCAACAACAAGAGCAAATGATAAAATTGTTTTATAGAAATGGATGTTCTCTTCGGCCCTAATTTTTTATCAAAAAATCATATTCACCAATAAGGCACGTTTCTAGATGAACAGACATATCAATAAACAAAATTGTTAAAATTGAGACAGTACCAATCCAAGTGAGTACCATTAGCGTCCATTGCATCCCGAAAACCCACAGTTTGGTGTAGATTTTAGGCTATCGGTGTCATCGTTACATATTTCTTTTAGAATGACGTAATAATAAAATTTTAAAAATTATATTTAACTTTCATAGATTTTTCTTCAAATTTGAATTCAACAAGTGAAATTTTCTATAAAAAAATTATTATGCGAAAATATTTTTTAACTTTAATGTCTCTTAAGGTTAATTTAGATAGAAGTTCAGTAGCAATTTTACAACTTAATTTTACATGCCTGATGTATGTATGTAGTTCAAATCTACAAACGATAATAAAATATCCTAATACTGCTGTAATAAGAATCCAAAAAATATACATAAGCTTGCAGCAACTATAAAGGAAAACAGAAATATTTACTATTAGGGAAGCTCTCTATGTTGTATAAATATTAAAATTTTTCCGTTTTTTTAAATTTTTAAGCTTAAGGTCTTTTATTTTTAAAAAAAATTAATTAAAAATAACAGTCAATATTTCGATACTCATTGAGTATCATCTTCAGGACAATTCTCTTTATAAAGGAAAACATAGAAATATTTTTTAATATTTATTATAAAGAGAACTGTCCTGAAGATGATACTCAATGAGTATCGAAATATTGACTGTTATTTTTAATTAAATTTTTTTAAAAATAAAAGACCTTAAGCTTAAAAATTTAAAAAACGGATTATTATAAAAGAGGTCAAAAAATATAGATACATTATTAAAATTTTTGTTAAAGAAAAGTTGTTTTCCCCTTTTTAAAGTATTTTTTTTTACCAAGGACACAAACTTATTTAAGGATTATAGAACTCTAATTTAAATAACTTTTTAAAAATTACTAAAATTGTACAAAAAAAAGAAAGATTTTTAATTATTCATATATAAAAGATTTACATTTTTTTATTGCCAAGCAACAATAAAATTTTTCTTACCAAAAAAATTATAAAATACTTCAAAATGAGATGTATAATAAAAGATAAATAGGTTATCATATAACTTAACAAACGTCCTGAGAAGAAATTTCTGAAGTTTGACTAGTTGCCTCTTTGTTTTTCAAATTAAAATTTAATTTAAACTTAACAACAAAATAGTCAATTTCATTAAAAATGAGCTTGAAGGAAAGATTTGATATTGATTAACTAATAATGTTAGTTTATATTCTGAAGGTTTTCTATTTATTTTAACTAAAAAAAGCACTTTTAACGAAGAAACTATTTGAGCCAACGAAATTTTTTTTCATATCAACAGGAAATTTATTTAACTAAAGAAATTTTCTTCAAATAAGCACATTGGAGTTTCTTAAATGATCTGTTGATTTCAACAAAAATCATTTAAGAAATTAGTGTAAAAAATATAGAAAAGTTTTCACTATTCGTAAGAAAGTTGATTTATTTTTTGTTTAATTTTATGAAACAAAGAACAATAGGTGTGAAGGGCATGAGTTCTGTAAAAATCATACATTTATATATACTGAAGCATTAAAACTATTCAACATCAACAAAAAAATACACAGCATGAAACAGGAAATATCGTTGCCATTCATAAAAAAAATCAAATGATTTCAAAAAGCCAGAAAAAATGGAAGTTGTTCTTAAGGAAGGACATTTTCATTGCTTCCAAGGGATCCGTTAGCAATGACGTCATTTGTTCAACTTCTCAGCATACAATTTTAGTTTAAAATAGCAATTACTTCTACAAATTAAATCTATATCAAAGCATTATTTTTCTTTAGCCAATAACGATAAAATTATTTAAAAAAAATAAAAAAATCGTGATCACTTGCGAATTTTTACGCCTTATAGATATGAAGCTTATTGGCTACGGCAAATAAACAATCATAATATGACATGAAAGTAGTTCTTATGAAAACCATTATGAAAGGTTTCCACATAATGAAGATGGCTTCCAAATCAGTGAATACGAATCGGAAAAGAGAACATCCTAGAACAACAAGCCTATGTTAACTACTTTAGAACATTTCTATGACTTCTTTGAGATCTCTTTTTTTACTAGGTATCTTAGAAAATAGACAATGAAAGCACCAAATATATGTATATTAACTATTACTATTATATGTGCATATGTATATTAATTTCGCATAATCATGCACTATTATATTATTATTTTTTTATTTAATATATAAATTTCTGTTTCTTGTAAATATAAAACTATTGAATATGTTAGAGGTTAGGTTAGGGTAGGTTGAGTGGAGGGGTGTGATGGGCCATGTCATACGACATACACTTAAGCCAGTGAAAGCTTGTTGTGCGCTCCCTTTATTTATCAAAAACTATTTATCACAAACTGCCAGAGTTCTGCGGCAGGATTCGAACCTGGGACCTTCGCACTACGAGTCTAGTACACTACCTACTAGTCTACGAAGGTCAGTATTGAATATGTTATAGTTGTAAGGAAAATAATGTTTGAGTTCAAATTATGTTCGATATAAAGAATTCTTTGGACAATTCTTAAAATTAATGAATAAAATTTCTACAATCAATTTAATTAATTTGTTTATCAGTTTAACGAAAGTTTCGCAATATGTAAAAACTACTAAAAGACAAGGAATTAAGATTCAAATTGAAAAAAACATCTTCTTTTTCAACAAAAATTTGTTGTTTTAACAAATATCGTCTGTGGTTCAACTCCGCAGATTTTATCACGAAAAAAATTGCATACGCAATCAAATAGATTGAATAAAAATTAAATTAATTCTTGTATTAAAATTTTTACAAATTCATAACAGCATCTCACATATATACTTATATCCTTTAAGTTAAAACACTATATTATTTAATTCCCATTAAGTCTTTTATGTATTATAAATATTTATTTAGCTTAAATCTGCTTCTGTACAGCAGACATTTTATATTTCTGTAAATGTAACACATTTTCCTTTTTCAAAGCGAAAAAATAGAATTGTATTTTCCTTAATAAACGCAAACTTATAAGAAATGATGCAATCCTGTCAAGAAGTTAGTTTTCTTCAAATTAGAGGGATGGTTAGATTTTTTATAGATTGCTTAAAAAAATTATATACTTTTCCTAGAAAAGAAATCTATAGACTAGAAATATATAGACTTACAATAGGAGCCATGCTAATAGTTTACTTATGTATTGGATTGCCTTTTTATATTTATAAATAAAGTACACATACATGCATATACACATATATAAATACATTCATACATGCATGTGTGTTATATGGCATTTGTTTTCGTGTTGCGGGTTGACATTCGTGAAATCTCTAAAATCCCGAAGGTCGTTGCCAGGGATTTTCTCAGATTTTGTTAGATTTGAATGAATTAGTTGCGTGGACGATTGATTTTTTGACCTTTTTTCATTTCTTATTGCCATTTTTTCTTGCAAATGTCATTATAACATCTCAACATATTAAAGATAATGTGGCCAGAAGAAAAATATGTGTTACATCAAGATTTTTTAACTTCTTTATTAATTTTAGAACTCATATGGATAAACTTTTTTTCAGAAAGTAATTTATTTAGAATTTAGGGAAATGGAAAGGAGTTAAGTCAAAATATGTGATTTTTATAGTTTTCAAAGGTATTACTCTCCTTAATCGTACACCTGTATGTGTGTAGAAAGTGGAATGAATAATTAAAAGGGTTTCTCTAATAGATTTAGCATCTTTGTGAAAAATTTTATATACGTAGAGTGCTACGTATGTATGTGTATGTAGACTTTTGAAACTTACGTAGGCGAAAATATTACCTAAACATTGTTTAAACAAACGCTTATTTCATATTCCTCTAATATTTTGTTAACAAAAATATTTTGTATGTATAAACCGAAAAATATTTTAAATTCTTAGTAAACAATTTCATATGCATAATAAATTATCTGACGAATTTCTTTAACTGCCCAAACTGCCAATTTATACCGACGCTTTAAATAAATTGCATTATAATGCAAAACACATTTTACCCTGTCTAATCTTCCATTTACAAACTTTTAAGTTCCTAGTTATAATTAGTCGGAAAAGAATGAAACTCCTTCATTTGCTTTCATGGTCCTTAAGTTGTTTTTGTTACGGCTGATAAATATTTAAAAAGGGGTCTGACAAGATTCGTTGTTTCTGTTTGTTGACAACAGCCATTACAGACACTCAAAATACAAGAGAAGACATAACATGAATAAATAATTGAGTACAAAATTGTGAAGGAACGTGTCAAATGACTCACTATATTTTAAGTTACAAAAATGGCAAAATATGTCAAAGGACCATTTGAAATATGCATATATATGTATGTATGTATATACAAACACACATAAAACTCAAATTTACATTATAAATGTAATAAAAAATTCCAACTGGGATATTTTACTTTCTTCACGAGTGAAACTTTCCCGATTGGAACACAGCCCAAAAATATAAAAGAAATCAATTGAATTTTATGCGAAAGCATTGCTTAATATATATGTATGTGCACATGCAATCTTTACTTTTTCAAGGTTTATATAAATTGATTCATACGTGAAAACTATAATCCCGGTCCAAACTATGCACGTGGGTTGGAAACAAAAAAAATATTACGTCCACTTTTGATATAAATTACGGATTTAGACTTATATTTTATGAAATACTGTACCAAAACAAGTAAAATTATAAACGTCCAGTAAAAAGTCTGTTAAAAAGTTTTCGCACAAGGAAAAACTAAGAAAATAGAACAAGAAGTACATAAATGTGAGGTGTATAGTAGGCAAATGCAAACAAGATTGGCCTCTAGAAATTATTAGCCAACAGGAACACAGTTTGCGGAACGTTATAAGCGCTACCTAAGCAGAAATTTCCATTTTTCATGCGGAACATCATCATTCTTGATATAGACTACCACAGAAACCACAATAAATTAATTAAAAATTAACAAAAAAAATTAACAAGTAGTTTTTATTGCAACGAAATACATACATAATGTAAGATTATCCATAAATACAGTAGGAGCAGAATACAAATATGTTAAGCAATTTAGAAAAAATGCCAAACAAAAAGAATAAATTCATCAAACACTTATGGAAAGTTTTATACTTCGTATTTATATATCATTTATCTTTAAGTTCTATTTAAATGTGAAACACAGTTTTTCAGTACAACTCGGAATGACACTTGATTAACATTTAAGTGTCTAATAAATTGCAACAATTGATCAATTATTTTGCATTTCACAAAATTGAGCAACCAACTCTTATGTTGAAACGTTTTTCAAATTCGCCGATATAATACTTTGAGATTTATTGTCAATGCCCCAAAATATGTATCTAACAAAACAATTCATAACGATTCAATTATTCCAAAAATTAGAGATAAAATCAAATTATCTCAAAACGAATAACTTATCATTGTAATCCATTGGTAATATCTATACTAGACGACACTGATCAAGTGAAAAGACTTAAGCGACATCATATTCTTGATTTACCCTTCCGGTAACCTTAAATTTACGCTAATTAAAAATTTTTGTTAAAAGTAATTTCAATATTTTTTACTATGTTAATTATTAAAAATAATTTGTATATATTTTTCTTGATACTATATTGTTGTGCCCGTTGTAGTACAACAACGATGGAATTATTAAACTTTTTCCAATTTGCTCATTATCCTAAATAGGATAGATTGTAAATAAAGACTGTTATGATAAAAAATCGTTTCATGACAAAGAAAATTATAAAATTTTTTATTCAAACTCTTTGGCTTTTGCAAGTGTATATTTTATAAATTTTATTCTGTCCCTAAATTTTCATGAGCCATGTCTCATGACTACTTTCATTAATATAGTAAATTGGCAACGTTGATTGAAGGTATTATTTCAAAAACAAAATATTTACACACTTCGTTTTGACTATTGATATGTATGTAAGTACATATGTATGTATGTAGTACATACATATGACCATATTTAATTAAACTTTAGCTTTCTTACCTTTTACTTATGCCTGTATTCCATTCCATTATCATTTTCTCCTTCGTTTGCATGACACACACAATTCGATTGTACAACAAAACAAAAAGTTGATACATACACACAATTGCGAGACGCAGACTGTGCTGCCGGCTGCTGGCTGCACTACAATTTACTTGAGCAACTTTAAACACAATTTTCATAAAAAATACCACAGCACTTGTAAATATTTTATTAATAAATCATTGAACACTTGTTTTGTCACACTTTTATCAAAAAATTATTTATTAATACTAATTATTTTAGTTTTTATCAATGAATTTACTCAGGAATTCCACAAACACGTCCGCGCACCGTTAATGATGTAAATGAGACTAAAGAATAAAGAGAAACAAAACGGTTTAATGAAGAATAAGGAAATTTTAATCAACTTATTAAAAAGGAAATTTTAGTTAATTTAGCGATTTTTGTAGCCAAAAATGACTAACATTTTTCTACCAAATTTAACATTTATTTTACTAAATGTATATATGTATGTACATACATACATATGTACATATGCAAGTATGTATATATGCATGCATTTCTGCACTAAATGTTATACATTTTACAAATATATGTATATGTGTGTACACAATGTTAAAAATATAATAGGAACGAGAAAAAATCTATCTACCTATGTATGTACATAAATATATATTTATGTAAGTAAAATTTAAAACAAAATAGTAAAATTTTTAAACATTCTCCAGTTGAAGATGATTAAATTAGGACTTTTAAAATAGAAAGAAAAATAAAAGGCGCAAAATTAAAATTCCTTTTGATTTTGTAAAATTATTTAGCTTAAGAAAAAGTTTGAAAAAATTCTACTACAAACCCATCGGTCCACATTTCGTCACATGACACATTTACAGGACGATTCCCGCTTATTTTACCAAAATTTATGATAATATCAATATGTTTAGAGCATTTATGAGCTCAAAATCATACTCCATAAAGACCATAATGCCGGAACTAATATAAATTATCTTAAAATTAAAAATAATTATTTTTAATATTTTTAATTTATAAATTAAGTTTTATGTATCATATCGAAAGAAACTCAAATTGAAATGATCAAAAATTTGATTCTTACAGACACATAGAATCATAAACAAAATGGGTTTGTAAATACACTTTTTTTGATAGGAAAATAAGGAAGTCAAGATTTTTTGCAATAAATTTTTTTTCAATATTCGAAATGTGGAAAGTACTTGATTTTTGTTTAATGTTATTAACATGTGATAACTTAATTAGTAGTTCGTTCTTCTACTTCTTTAAAATTTACTCCACATATTGTAATATTTTTTTCATTCTTAAAAAAAATAAAATGAAATTTCGAAGTTTTCAGAAAATTAACCAGCTGATGACATATTAATGTATTTAAAAAAAAACTGAAACTAAACAATTCAAAGTGTTATATTTTAATTCAATCCATATCACAATGAAAAAAGTGCAATGCTATTTTAAGGGATAACATTTTCATTGCGCACAGAGTATCCATTAATGCATTTTAGTTGTTTTATCATCTTAAAGATAATCAACTCAGTGAATAGGCATCAAAAAAGAGAAATCTTTGTGAAACTCATTGGCATACCAAAGTCTCTGCATATTCACGACTTCTTTGGAAGATTTTTTAAATTAATAACCTTCCAAATACGTTTACTCTTCCAGCGATTTTTCAATATTATTTTTTATTTGTGTGTTAGCTTAGTGGTTTTGTATCTTTTCATTCAGTTTTAATTAAGTCATCAGGTTTTTATTCTGTATGCATATAACATTTAAAAAATTTCTACCTTAGACATCCAGTGTTCTAAAAATTTTCCTGCCTATTGAACGATCTAAAATTTTATGCAATTTCGATATATAATATTTTTTTGATTTTGTTTACTTTCGAAAAATATATAAAAATAACTACATGTGTATATGTAAGTATGTATAATTTTCTTATTTGCGATTTTATATTGTGTTTCGCCACCTCACTTTTTCTTGCAATGTACATGTATCTGTAATATTTTCGTGGGCCTTATTTGTTACAAATTTACCCGAATCTCTAATTGATTAATTAATTATAAATTTAATTATTCATAAGTTTTCCTCTATCCTAAGAGATTTTTATATTTTTAAACTATTTAACAGCTCTAAAAGTTGTTGATTGTAAGTCAAAATTTAGTTTTATTTGTTTTCAGGAAAAGTAAATAAATTAAAAAGTAACTAAATTTGTAAAATTGAGTGTTTGATTCGTAAGGGTTTATTCATTAGTTAAATATAGGTCGTAATGGGCCTTTAAATAATTTAGTAATTTTTACTACAGCAATTTTTACAATAAGAGTAATTAACAAAATACTTTTTATAAGGAATAAAGAAATTAGGTTAAAAATAACAAAATGGCAACACTTATTTTTTTCCTTAAAAACTTCCCTGCTTTTTGAGAATGAAAAAGAAAATTCCTACGTACAAGCAAAGCAAACACAAATTACTTGTTTGTTAAAACAACAACAACATGTGCATATAATGAAAGAAAAATAAAAAACTTGTGCGGTTACACGCAGAATATGCAGACATGATATGACAAGCACATACGATGACAGAGGTATTCTCTTGCATAATGAAATTATAATGACTGTCTCACATACACTGTAATAAGAGATGTGCCATGCTTTTGCAACGAGCAGGATAACCTTGATCTGCTCAGTTGGTTAACAAAAAGAATGTCAATTGATTTCGCAAATCATATACTTATGTAGGTACTTAAGTACACATATATGTACATACATACGTAATTATAAATGTACATACTTACATGCATATGTAAGTAAAACGATTGATAAGCCGACCGAACCGAAAAATTATAATTAATTAAAGCAAATAAAACACTGGGATTTTATTTTTACATTAATCAAAGCTTATTTGCATCCATTTAACTACAAATATGTATATCATTACACACATACATATGTATTTATTTGAAATTTTACTTTTTTTTAACAACTTTCATTGGAGAAATACATACTTACATATTTACATACATATAAGTATGTATAATAAATAGAAAAACAATTATGTATAATAGAAAAACAATTAAAAATTTTAAAATTTGAAGAAAAAATATTAAAAAGGGTGAAATCGGAAAACAAAAAAGCGTAAAAAAGCTCTGATAAAATAACAACTGATTAAACCTTTAAAAAAATAAATTATTTATTTTCGTATCAAATAATTTAATTTAATAGTACACGTGATATACATACTTATAATAGCTTTAAAAAACTTTTATACAAGAAAAATAGAAAAAAACGAAATCAATTATAATTGTTTCTTGTGTTTGTGTAAACACTTTCTAAAGTTATTATGCTTTTGTAAATCACAATTGGAAAAATATGATTAAATTCTATTGAATTCTCAAATAGTATTTGTGATTTTTGTGTAGGTATGTATATGAGTTTGAATGCTTTTCAAACATGATTTGGCTGAAAAGTATTGATGTTTTGGTTAGCGCCAATGAAATGCAATCATATATAAGTTGTTAAATAGAGGAATATCTCGAAAAACAAATTTGATAAATAATTAATTTAAGTAATTTTTTTTAGTTAACACACCCTTGGCTAGCAGGTATCATATCTTCGGGCTACCAGTCTAGAACGCTAGCTACTATTATACGAAAGCACCCTACAATCGCATTTTCTTAAGAAGAATATGTCATATTTACCTCAACCAAGCATGGAAGGAATGAACAAGACAAAAAATCAGCAGACATGGGGACTAAACTGTTTAACTCTGTCTAGTTTTTTTAATTATTCATATTCAGATTTTAGTAATGAAATAATATTTTTGCTCATAATTTTCAATATGTGGTAAATTTATTGAAAATAATTATTGGAAAACAAAATTATTACAGAAAAAATCACAAAACCTGGTGTAAAACATTCATAGGGTCTAAGGTTGTAATACATTTTCAAAAGCTTAGCTAAACATCATATTTTCAACCGCAAATGTAATGCTGGCGAGAAAGCAAAGAAATTTGAACTCAATTTTTGTAACATTAATCCTGGTTTCAAATAAAAATCACATGAAATTATAAGCCACTAGAAGTAATCAAGTAATACTCTGCAATTAAAAAAGGGGTTTAAATTTCAAAATTACATAGAGGAAATTAATTTATAAAATTAAAAACATACAATTGCTTAAATTTATTTTGGTGAAATGAAATCTAATCCCTTTTGTTTTTCTTATACATGTGTATATACGAGTATTTATAAGCCCCACAAAGTCACACATACATATACAATTACACGCTGATTCATCTACATATTTAAGGACACACAAAATAATGAACATGTATCATGAACTGAGCCATAAAGAAAGAAAATTCTCGTAGTATAAAATAAAAATAAAATGAATTTTATGAGCTAAAATTAAATAAAATTAAATGAAAATAAAATTAGGTTAACGCTTAACTTATTTCTTTTCTCGTTGTATTTTCATACACATTATTTGGCTTTATTTATTTTATTGTTATGTAGATGAGATGGGACATACATATGTAAGACAACTAAAATAGGAGGAAACGGAAAACACCCACACGCTCTCTCTCATACACAAATAAAAAACGTACGAGTTGTTAGAAGTATTTAACCCAATAAAAATGGCATCTATGATTGTAGAAATGTGTGTATGGGTGTAGTGAAATGGCCAAAAAAGAAAGATGAACACAAATATTCACTCCCGTTGTTATTAACACAAATACTGTCGCACATGAATGGATTTGTTTATTCCTACACATACACACGAAAATATGTACTCGAGTTTCCTGGCTGAAGTAAAAACACACATTCCCGCTTACACTCACTTACATTTAAATTTAAATATAGTCTTAAGCAGGAGTTATTGTTATCTGCATATGCATTCAATGAATATTGTTCTACTATAAAGCACAATACAGTGGTACACCAACTTAACGAGTGTTGTAATTTCAAATTTAATGGATACATTGAAAAAAAATGTTAAATCGTTTTGTCAACTTTGTCCAGAAAAAGAAAAATTTCAATTTTCTTATTAATAAAAACGCAGAAGTTACTTTTAAGAACTAAGTTTTCCTCAAGTCACAATTACAGTCCAATTCGGATAAATGAATATGAAACATTTTTAGTCGTTTAAACAGACTTCGAATAACGAAACTGTTGAATTGAAAATTGTTCCTTTACCCGAAAATACACAAAAAAGGATACGCAATGAAAGTGAAATAGATATGTTCCGATTTAGAATTAAGATCTAGTTTTATACTGAGATTTGATCGCTTGCATGTAACACGATTAAAATGAGATGTTTCCTCAATATTAAATAAATAATTTTTGCTTTTATCTAATGTTTCATTTATACTCGTATAATCCTGCACTTGTACAAAAATAAAATGCATTTTTAACCAAACGAACATAAATTTTCGAGTTCAAATCTCATCAAACTCCATTAAAGAAAAATATTTAATAACTTTTATTGTGTTTTGAATGATGAAAATTGACAGAAAAAAACTGATTTGACTACACGCTGGTGTTTCATTTAAATGGGATTAAAGTACTTTTAAATTAATCGAAAATAAAGAAATTTTGTTTCCACATTCATTTAACCGAATTCGACTGTTTTGTATTTCTCCCAGATCTTAGAATGTTAAGTTCACAATAAATAGAAAAAAATCTATTTTACTAGTAACACAGTTCTAATTTCTTAATGTATTTTTTACTGAAAACATTTAATTTCCTTGTACAAGATGACACAAGAGTAATTTGATAATTTGAATTGGTTGCCAATTTAGCAGGTGACGCTAAATGTCACTATACTTGGCGCCTCGTGCAAAAACGCGGTTCACAGAGAAGCCACAGGAAATGCATTGAGAAGTTAGTGGCCCTTATTGTTATGTATTATTATTATTATTATTATTTTTTTTTTTTTTTGAAGATGCCGTTGGCACCATTATAATCATAAATGGTGAGCGTTACAGGCAAAAGATAAACGAGTTTTTCTCGCCACAAGTCGCTGCATTGGATCTCGATCAATGTTGGTTCCAACAGGACGCAGCACCCGCTTATATAGCTCGGGTAACGATGGAGATTTTGAGACACCAATTTCCAAATCTAACAGCACCACATTTCTTCCTTTGGGGGTTTTTAAAACCTTGCGCTTACCTCAAAAATTCACGAGCATTACAAATCTCGAAAACGCTGACATTGAAGGCGAAATCGCCAATTTGGAGCCAGATGTTTTGCGAGCAACAATTCAAAATTCAGTAAAAAGAGCAAAATTATACATCATCTTATAATTTTTTCCAATAAATGTCACCAATTTAGCACTTTCAAAAAAAATTGTTTACAGCTCTCTTTTCATTTATAACAAAATGGCAGCCAATTAAAATTATAATCGCAAAAGCTCATGCGACAGCTTTTATTTATATATTATCTGCACAGTCCTTCGTTTCGTAAAAGTAAAAAGTACTGCATCAGATGTATCATGAAAAATCTAAAACATTCGCATTTCAATATCAAACATAAACCATTTTTAAAATTAAAAGAGGTCGCTAAAATCGTAAATCTATTTTTGAAATTTTTTGATTTCGTTTATTCATGAGTTCAACTGGTGACGAGCTGATATAATTTTTAGGCCACAATATATGATTATAAAAACAGGGTTCCATTTAGTCTATGCCTTTCCCGATGTAGTAGAAATTCACAAAGGATTTTTTTTTGAAAACTGAGTAAATGGCTTGGATTCAAATTAGTTTTAAGAATTAATGAAAGCTTTATAGTTTTACTGAGTTTACATGATCCAAAAAGAAAATATTCTATTGTATTTTCTATATTATAAATTAGCAGGATTAAATGTATTTTCAGAGTAAGGAAATATACTATTTTTTACTCCATTTGAAGAAGCATTTTGAACAAGGGAGGGTAATTCTTTCTAATATACATAATACATATTCACAAAAATATTTGCAAATCACACAAATCTGGCGAAATTTCAAGTTCTCTAAAACGAAAAAAAAAACACTTGTTGTTCATATCGGGCCTTTGATGCAATACCGTAGTAACTCAAAATTTTTAAGGTTATATTACGAAATTATTCGCCTTGTCCTTTTTTATATTATGTAAAAGTTTCACAAAAATATTTTGTGTACTCAGCTCTTGAGAAAAGAACCAAATTTTCTTTTACCATTAAGTTGTGTGTAAATTCAAAACTTTAAACTCAATTTCTGCAAAACAACCTTTTTTGGAATTATAACGTTATTGCAGCAAAGGCTCGATATATGAAACTACATTTATTTACCAATATGCCATGAGCTAAACTGTAAAATGTCCTTTCAAATTTCATGTTCTATTGGTTTTTCTATACGCCATAATAACAGATCTCTCCTGTTGACAAAAAAATGCGTGGAAATTTTCAGCTTGTAAATTTAGTCTACGAGTATGTTATAACGCGACTCCACAGTAAGTAGAAAAATCAAATTCTTAAATAGAGGAAAAGAGAAAATAATAGAAATAGAGATATATTCACATGAATATTCTAAGCTGAGTGTGGGAGTAAATCTACTTAAACGATACATCGTGATGTGAGTTTGTGTGTTGAGGTTTATAACCACGCACTTTTTTTTATTCATCTACTATAATATGAGTATGTGACAAATTTAATACTCATAGTCGAATTCAAAATGATTCCGTCATGAGTTTAGACTCTCAAGACACAACATGTAGTAATTTGCTCTTAAGGAAACGGACCCAGTCTCCCAGTCAAAGGATTTCATTTCGTTAATTAGCCCTTTGTATTATTTTTCAGCGAGTGTCAGAATATGCAACAAAATATTTGTCATGAACTTCATAATAATAGCTCAACAAATGTTTGTGGTTAATTTTTCTTCAAATATTTAGGAAGTGGCAAATGGTTTCGAAAGGAAAAGAAGGCGGTAAAAGTAGATAGAATATTCCAATTTTCTTGAAAAAAAAACACGAATGCACTCCATTCAATGGGTGCAACGCATGAAAGAATGAAGACAGTGCAAAAGCAAAATAAACTATTTTAATATTTCACTTCAATTAGATTCTTAAAATCGTTGTTGTTTTCTTAAAGCATTTAAAACATTTTCGAAAACCAAATATTTTTACGGCCTTATTCATAAAAAATATTGTATGTTTGTTAAAGGTTTATTTGACAAATATCCCATAGAAATTTGTCAAATAAGCCCTTAATAAACATACAATAATTTTTATGAATACCGCCGTTAATGTTTAAAAATGAAATTTTTTAATTTCACTTTGTAATATATAAATTAACAGCCATGTTCCTGACAGCCAATTTCCTGACAATAGCTTTCGGCATTATAAACTACTTTTTAGCTTTTGCAACAGCTAAAATGAATGCAGTCTTTTAAGAGCCATGTAAAATTGCAAGTTAATGGTAAAATATAATATATTTTTTTAAGTTAGGTTAGGTTAGGTTAGGTTGATTGGAGGGGTGTGATAAGCCCATGTCATACGACATACACTTAAGCTTGTTGTGTGCTCCATTTAATTATCAGACACAAACTGCCAAAGTTCTGCGGCAGGATTCGAACCTGGGACCTTCGCACTACGAGTCTAGCAGACTAGCTACTAGTCTACGAAGGTCAGTCTTTTTTTAAGTTACGCACCCAGAAGATGTCGTTTGTTTTTTTAATTAATTTTATTCTGGGAACATTCAACGGAATTATTTTAATTTTTTTAACTAAATCTAATTCCAATTGTAAACACTCAGAAAACAGGTAGAAACCATATTTTGTAAATGAAATTTGAAGAAAAACTAAAAACGTCTAAAATTAGTTTCAAATAAATGTACTTAAGAAATACAGAAAATATAACAAATTTATTCCGCAATATTAATATTAGTTATTAAATGATACTAATATTATAAACACTAAAAAGGGCCTTCTGGGCCTTCCCGAAGTAATGCAGAGAACGGTACCGGTAAGGCAATCTCTTAGAAAGCGAGGATGGAGTGTTTTAGTGGAAACACCACACAACGCATCGGACGATGATCACTGTAAGTGTGAAGGCATTTTTAACCCTACCACTTCCGTAAAATAATATTTAAAAAATAAAATAATAATACTCGTAACATGATGTTGTCCGACAATGATATTTATCTAATTCACAAAAAATATTTGAAAATATATTTCATAATTTTTTTAATTTTTTAAAAGGTCTGGAATCAGCTGTGATGATAAATTTGTTATAAAAATAAATAATAAGATATTCTGGCTATGTACGAAATTCTCATGCCATATATCCCATACATTTAAATATCTTATTAAGCTATCAAGACTGATTTAAGAATATATATATATATATATATATATATATATATATATATATATATATATATATATATATATATATATATATATTGTATACAAGTAATATCAAGAATTGATGGATGGAGAATTTTGGAGCCGTATGGAATAAAAATACAAACGCTGCCGATGGAGTTACAGTGGTCTCCGAAAACAGATAACATGATATTATTTCACTTGTGTTTATCTTCATATTAAAAAATATTCTTTACTAATCTATTCTATACAAGTTTATCACTTTGAAAAAAAATCGGATAAGCAGCATACAAATAATAAGTACCAGACAATTTATTTTATCACTTGAATTTTGTTTTCTGCAGATTTTGTATTGGGGGCATTTTTTTATTATAAAAAACATCATTTCCAAAATTTTCGGAAATAATAATTTTCGCCGATATTCGGTCTTTATCAATTTTGGTTATCAATTTTTGGTTATATCAAATTATAGAACCATATGTTACCAAAAATCACATTTCAATTGTAACTAGATGAATGTACAAGCGGAGTTCTATAATTTCAGAAAAAACGTTGTAGTGAATTAAGCAAAATTAGAAGATAAAGTCCAAATAGTTTTTCTTTATTAACAAATAATTGCAACAGGCTCCCTTAATAGAAGATGTTGGAACACGTACTAGACCCTAATTGGCTTTGTGTGAATTTTAAGCTTTTGAGCCACTTAAAAAAGTTAAGGCTCTAACTAATAAAAATATGGCGAAATAAATAATATTGCAACTTAAGCACACATCGTGACTAAAATATAAAAATTAAGCATTTTAAATTAAACATTTTATAAATATCATTTGATTTGGAAGGTTTTTACAATCAAAAAATATAAAAAAGAAAAGTATTGCACAAAGTGACACAAAATGAATGTCAAAATTTTGTTATGAATCAAAAAAGGGCTCTTTTTATTAAAAAGTTTATTTAGAGGTGCAAAATTGATGACATTAATTTGGGGGAAAAAAAATTATAACGCTCAAATGGCCATCTGCCGATTTGATGCATAATTGCGCTCATGTTACGGTATTTGAAAATGTTGCTCGCAATACACCAGGCTTCAATTCAAATTATGACATTACTTTTGCACCATCTTGTGTATAAGGGATCTTAATTATAACAAAAATTAAAATTATAAGCTAACAATTTGTCTTTAGATAATTTAAAAAAAAATTTTAATCGTAAAAAATTTACTGAATTAATAATTATTTTATATAATTTGTACATTATTCAAGCCTAAAGTATTTGCAATATAAATGTTTAATAGTTTTCGATATATTCATACTCTGTACTGCAAGGTCGAAAACTAATTTAATACCCACATTACAACGGCCTTATGCATGAATAATAAATAAAAAAGTTTAAAAAATAAATTTTTTTTAAATATTGTCACACAGTGTAAATGAATTTTGTGCGTAATGAGCGTTTCCAAACTCAATTCATTTTCAGTCATAATTTAAAAAATAAAATAAAACAAGGTTTTTCCCCTCTTCCAATCCCTTAAAAACTAAATTTAACCAAAAAGCTTTAAATTACGAATAAACGCGCATGTATACGTTATACGTATGCGTTTGAAGAAAAAATCATTTTGTAAAACTTTTTTTACAATCTTATTAAAAAACTAATGCTGAGAGAAAAACAAATAAATTGAAATAAAACGACGCATTTAATAAAATGAAATGGTTTTGTTTTTTATTAACAAATCTAATACAAAATGCTTTAGAGCTTTGAATTTTTTCCCAGACAACAAACAAGTGAATACATGATGTTTAAGAGAATCTGCAGCAACTTAAAAGTCCTCTTTATGCTAAATTCACTGTTATAAACAACAACAAACAATTGTATGAGCTTATTATGCAAATGACAACAATATTTACCAATTGTACGGTCGGAAAGCTCCACCCAGTTTCATTTGGTCACTTGGAATAAATACATAAAAAATCAAACCACTGCACAAGCAGACACTGGTGGACATTTAAAATTTCCCCAACCATGGCCTCCGATCCATTAGCAAACGTGCCACGGCCAGAGCTGGTGGCATGAGTAACACTGCTTGTAAAGGCTTCTAAATATTTAACTAAACTTCTAAAGTCCTTTCGATTTAAATGCAAATTCATCATATTATCCTGCTCTATAAAGCACTTGTTTGTAATTGTGAGTGTTGCATGTTTTCCACATTTTACCTTGATACACTCACACATACTCGTATACATAAACAAGGAAACTCAAATACACTTAAAAAGAGTTGTTTGTTGTTGTGTACGTATGAGATGAATGAAGAAAAGCCTTTTTTATATCAAAATCCATATAATATTTTTGATTTTGAAAAGACGCATTGAATTTACATTTAAATTGAGTAAAACGGACACCAGAGGACAAAACACTTGCCAAACAGAAGAGGACAATTTTTATAAAGTAAATTTAAACTGAACAAGTTGTTACGTATGTACATTACATGCATACACGCACACACACATGCACACGTACAATGTTGTTTATTTAAATGGCCAAAAGTCTATTTTACATACAAAAGTTAAATTGTGCGATGAAATTTACTAAAATATATCTGCATTGTGAACAAGAAAATAAGGATTCAATGCATGCATAAACACATATCCTGGCATCAAGCATACATATACGAAATGCAAAAATGCATCATGCTGAGCAAAACATTCTGGTCATTAAATGCTGGACAATGCAAAGCGGTAGCATGCACCAGTTTGGGTTTCACAAGCATTTACCTCATAGGCTTGCCAAATTTTAATTAAATATAAAATGTGTCTATTCCTATTTGGAGCCGCTTAAAAATCAAGGAGGATAATTTCTAGTTTTTGAATATTATTTCATACAATCAATATCACAGGTGACTCCGTAGACTAGTGGCGAGATTACTAGACTAGTATTTAAATGGTCACAGGTTAGATTCCTGCCATACACTGTGGCTGTTTCTACAGTCGCAGTTTGTGTTTGTTAAAAGAAAAAGAAGAGAACAGGAAAATTAATGGTGACCGAAATTCGGTCAATAGCGGGGTATAAGTGTAACTCAATATTTCAATAATATATCAGTTGCATCGGTTTGGATTGACAATACCTGAGTAGTTGTTTCTACTCAGAGTTGTCCAAAAGTTATGGGTACATTGATACCCATGACAAAAACAACAATGATGTTGTTGATGAAAATCTAATCTTTTAAATAAAAACTTACTTTGATATACATACATATTTATGTATTTTTATTAACAAAGATGTTTTATTTGCGTCTTCAGTACTTAAAACCAACTGGTTCACTTGGTATTTAGTTTAGTGCAAAAGTAATGTCATAGTTTGCATTGGCCGCCATTTTTTGTGCAAATGTAATGTCATTAATGGTTGGGGAGAATAACTAAAATAATAAATTACAAGAATAAAAATTAATCCGTTTTTTTTAATTTTTAAGCTTAAGGTCTTTTATTTTTTAAAAAATTTAATTAAAAATAACGATCAATATTTCGATACTCATTGAGTATCATCTTCAGTTGCATCCAGAATTGTGCTGAAGATGATACTCAATGAGTATCGAAATATTGATAGTTATTTTTAATTAAATTTTTTAAAAAATAAAAGACCTTAAGCTTAAAAATCAAAAAACGGATTATTATAAAAGAGGTCAAAAAATATAGATACATTATTAAGAATAAATATTTATATTTTAGTATTTGCTATGAGATTTACTGTGTGTTTTAATTAAATTGTATAAATTCCCATTATATAGAAGAAATAAGAAGCTTCCACTAAGAGCTAAGACTTCAAGCTTTAATTTAAGGTCCTCCATAAACCATGGTATCAAAATACGCGATAACATATATAAAGGAACTAGAGTATCATCCCACCCCACTAGCCCGTAACATTCTATATTATAGAGGCCAGACTCTATTGAGAAGGAGGCACACTAGCTCTAGCCGTACACGAGAGATGTGAAAACAACACAAGAAAACGTAGAAAGTAGTATTTTTTGTCTGGCATTGTGGCTGGACTTAAATAAATAATATTAAATAAATAAATAATATTAAATAATTTAAGATTTAAATACTTATTGTTCCTTCAATTAAATTGAAGATTCAATAAATAAAAATAGTGCTAAAATACTCTGCAAGAAAAAAACATGTTTGGCTTCCTTTGCAATCAGATGCTGAAGAAAGGAAGTTATTTTAAAAACAACTACATATTAACTTTTTGTTTAATAGAAAGCTTGCAGAAGAGAATATCCTTCCGACATTCCTCTACGCAAAGAATAAAATGACTCCAAAAATGCCATGTTGAATTCCAGAAGAATCCCAAATTATTTTTGCTTTTAGTATCCTTTTTTGCTGTGACTACCCTGTGAGCTCGCATTTTGGTAATACAGCACATTGTGTGGTTGGGCCAGTTTGGGCAGTATTGTGTGTCAAAATGTATTTTTTGGTTAAAGTTGAAATTTATACGTCAACATTATTGTCTGAAAACATGGTTTCACTACATGAACCTTAGGATGGCACCAATTGCATAAAACATCGAAAAGCTTTTAAATTTAAGGAAAATATATTTTTATTCTAGTTGGAATATAATATTTTAAATAGTTTAATTTTTTTATTTATTTATTATAAAAAAATCTTTAAGGGTTTAAGGCCAACATAATCCAGATAATAGATCTAACAATTAAAAATAATAAAGAAAATAATACCCTCATATTTTTTGCACGAATTATTAAAAAAGCTTATTTCATTCAAGGTGTCCGATAACACATTGGGTAGTCACGTGACAGCACAGCATTTCAGTCACATGTACATATATTTTTTACAATGATCCTAAATTGGTCAATAGTTTTATCAAAACAATGAAATTCATAAGATACCGGGAAAAGTAGCTTGCGCGGTTTTTTTTATAATTAAAGTGCTTTAAACGAAGTAATTAAAAACTTAAAGAGCAACGAAACATTTCTGATAATCCTACAATTTTCAATAATTCGAAAAGGGTCATATTTATGATGTTGCCATTTACATAAATATTAATACAAAGGCAGATCAATAAGTCCTTGACTTTTTGATTTTCCCGCCTTTTAATTGCAAGGACTACACCTCCAACAGGCGTCTGTCAATTTGCTCCTGTCAAAATGAATTGAATGAGCTGCGTTTAAACATTCTTTCTTTTTTTTTTTTTTTTTGTTTTAAGAAATCATCACTCAAACCAAAGACAAGATTCAAAAATACTATGGGAATTCTGGACTATCAAGTTTAATGGTAAAAAACGTGGTTTACTGAATTTCGTTGTGGTCTTATAAGCACGGAGGATGCCGAGTGTACGGAAGCCCAGTTGAGGTCTCTACATCCGAAACAATTAAGAAAATTTAGAATATGGTGTTGCCCAATCGGAGATTGAAACTGCGAGAGATTGTGGAAGCCATAGGCATATCACAAGACTCAATGGTTTCAATTTCGAATGATCACTTCAGTATGAGAAAGCTTTTCGCACACTTGATCACAAACCCAATTGTGTGACAACTTCGCAGGAGTGTTTGGCGTTGTTCACCCAAAATAAGCGTTTCGAAATCGCAGTCGAAATATTCATCCACCACAACACACCAGAGACTAAACAGAAGTCAAAAGGGTGGGTTTCTCGAGGTGAATCGGTGCCAAAGAAGGCCAGGTGAGTTTGTCAGCCAATGAAGTCATCGCTACCATTTTTTGGGATGCACGCGATGCAATCTACATTGACTACCTTCAGCATGATAGAACAACCAATGGCGAATACTATGCCAATTTTTTTAGGTTGATTTAATGAGGATATGAAAAAAACGACCGCATTTGTCCAAGAAGAAAGTTCTTTTCCACCAGGACAATACAAGGGTGTACACATCTGCAGTTTTCATGGCAAAATTCCATGAATTAGGCTACGAATCGCTCCCTCATCCGTGGTATTCTTTGGCTTTTAACTATTTCTTGTTGCAAAACTTGAAGAAATGGTTCGGCGAAAAGATGAAATCATCTTATAAACAAATACTTAATTTGTAGACCTCGATAAATCTTACTTTTTGGAAGGGATACAAAATTTGGAGAAACGTTTAAAAAAGTGTATCGAGCTCAAAGGAGACTATAGTGAAAAATAAAATGATTTTTTATTCAAAAAACTTGTGTTTCATTGAAAAAATCACGGACTTATTGATTGGCCCTCGTACTTTAAATTTTTTACATTCTTGATTTATATAGACTTTTAAAAATAAATTTTTTATGAAAACTTCTGTAATAAAATTTTTATACCATAAAATTGTTTGATAAATGTAACAGATAATATCCCTTATTCCATTTGTCGTCGTCGAAGTCACACGAAGTCAACACCAATATTTTGCCAATTGTGGAATTATTTTTGACAAGAATAAAATATTATTAATGGACTATTACTATTACTGAAGCTTATGAAATGACAATTAGCCGTTAATAATACTCAATTATTGTAAACAACGAGCACAAAAGTGCCCATTTTTTAATGTCGACTTGATCTGAGGACGACAATGACAATTGGAATAATGGGAAATGTTTTTATCAACTTATTATGGTTGTGATCGTACTCGCAAAAAAATATTTTTTTTTTATATTTTAATCCTATATGCAGCTCGGTCATAATCCAATTAAATTCTATGTTAAAGAAAATTAAAGTCTATGGCTTTATTGTAATTTTCATTGGGAAAATTAGCATTACCCTAATACTCATTTATGGGTCGTACAGTACACAGAGCACCACAAATAACGACACAACGCATGTTCTGGTGCATACAAACAATTCAAAAGGATTAACTCTTTAAATACCACAAAAGGACGCACACAATCACAGAAAAAAATACACTGCATTCATTACGTAATGATGTTGTTGTTTATGTATAGACACACTCATTTGGAAACAAAAACAAAACTTCGTCCCTTGAAAAATAAAAAAGGAAAATATAAGCCTTATTTTAATTTAAATTGTGAACATAAAACATAAAATTTTAACCATATATTATTAAATAGACAAACAAATAACAACAAAATAAATGTATTATTGCAAGCATTTGTAAATACTTGTGTGTGTGTGTTTGGGAAAAGAGGAGTAACTTATTTTTTTTATCAAAAACAAATAATAAACTTTGAATATTTGTTAGTCATGTAAAATTTTTTTTGACTAAAACAAAATTCCCAACTTCTAAGCCTCATGTTTTTATTTCATTTATATAAAATATATATATTCCATCCAACTAAGTTTATCAAAAACACATTTTTATATTATTGTACCCCATCATAACTTAACACATCAAGCATAAAGATGTTTATTTCTGCCCCATCTTCCCACTGAATGTAGCGGCGCTCTTGCCACGACTTGCGGTGGAAGACTGAAATAGAAACCCAAAAAATATTCCATTGTAAACTCTCTAAATTGCAACTAAATTGGCTTTATTTATTTATTGTTCCTGTTTGTTAACGAATGTTTGTGATGTATGTATATGTTTTTGCATGTGTGTGTATATGTTTGGCTCTATAGAGATTTCCAAATAATGTAGCATACTTACGAGACTTTCGATTTGTGTAGATTTACGCCCATTTATCTTGCAACAGCTTATAAAGTTATGATATATGAACATTTATGTTATGGAAAAAAAGTTTTCCAAAATACGAAAAAGATACACAAAATAAACACTTTTTGCTCATCATTTGATGTTGTAGGAGCATTAAAAATACAAACATTATTTCTTTTTTGATTTATTCGTATTGAAACATTTTGTTATAAATATTAGATAAATTAAGTGCAAAGTTTGTTGTTTCATTGTCTATTGTTTCAAAAAAAAACTTTAGCTGTAACTTTGTTTAAAAACTTTAATTTCTTTGAAGGAAATATAATTTTTTTTTTTGTATTTTGATTACAAGCTCGGAAAATTGTACGCTTTCTTTCAAATTCGAAAAATGTTATGCTCTACAAAGCCAATTTGTATTTATATACCGTCGTCCTAAAATTATCATTACGTATCTCCAAAAAAAGTTGGGAAATCGAATTTTAAGTATTAACATTCTATATCAAAAAAGGAAAAAATGGTAGTGCTTGAAGTTATTATCGGCTGACGGCTGACGGAAAAATATACAATGTCACGGGGGAAGATTTCTATGTCCTATCCATTTTTAAAATGGCAAATTTTTTCAGACTTTCTTCTATACGCCACTTTTTGAGAAGTAGTTTTCAATCTATGGTCGCATTCACTTTTTTGTTCCGAACTTATCATCAAGTATATCCACTATACTTGCAGTGTGTTCAAATGATGAGGGTCTTATAAAGGGTGATTTTTTTGGAAGCTTTATTTTTTTAGCAACACTGGCAGCTCAGCTGTTTACGTGCAACATGTTACTGTTGTTTTGGTCTAAAATTTAACCACGAATCGACTTACAAACAAACAATTCTTGCAGATTATTGAATTTTATTATAAAATTTCATGCTCGGTTAAGAAAGTGCATCGTGCAATTTTTTTATCGGAAAAAGTGTGTTCAGCGACGAAGCGCATTACTGGTTGAATGGATACGGCACGCAAAACAATGGCCCAATTGAGAGGCAAGTTGGGTGAACAGTTCATTTCACGTTTGTTGATGGTCAATTGGCCGCATACATCGTGCTATTTAACGCTTTTAGACTATTTTTTGTGAGGCTATGTTGAGGCTCATGTTCGCAACGGTTGACGCACTGGCATTCAATATTGAAGAATTTATTCCTGAAATATCAGCCGATATGTTGGAGAGAGTATGCCGAAATTTGACACAGCGTATGAGCCGTTAGAGGCGTAGCTGCGGTCAACATTTACATAAAATCATCCTTAAATATTGAATTATATATATCGTTCTTACGACTCAAATAAAATTTTTATACATTTCCCTAAACTTTATGTTTTTTTAATCAAATCTAAAAGCTCTTAAAAAATAATTCTTTATAAAGGCTCGCTATATAATCTTGGTTTTGCATTCTTAATTTTACTCTCATAGCAATTTAGAACGACAGACAAAATTAAAGTCATAAAATATCTTTACATCGATTTATTTTCCTTACAATATAAAAAAAATATCGACGTATAAGTGAAAACGAATTTCAAACCTGAAGCTGAAGAAAACAAGACAAAAAGGAAGTTTTAGCAAATGTCGAGATAATTTTTGAAAAACAATTAAGTCCCAGCCATGGGCGTAGCTAGGTATGGGCCTAGAGGGCCGTGGCACCTACCTAATCTATAACAATTTTTTTTCATGCATACTATATAAAATTATTAAAAAACGCACAGGGTATTGTGGACGGATTGCTTTTTTCTATTCAAGAAAACACAGCCAATTTAGGAATAGAGATGTCTGTTCCAATGATAGTCTCTCGTCAAACGCACCGTTCAAATCCCCCATTTCATCACCTGCTGAATACTGGAAGCGATCTATATGCATTCCTTATATAGATTCTTTAATTTCATCACTGGACAGAAGACTTAATGAAGAGAATAGGCCAGCGTTTGCAATTCATTGTTTATGATTTGGATGATTTGGAAGGAGAAATTGAGCTTTGGTATAATTCTTGACAACAAAAAAAAATAGGTAAAGACGCATTAGCCGACTTAGATCTGGCGAGTATTTTGAAAGACGTTGGATTATTTTATCCAAATATAAGGAAGGCGTTATTAATTTCATTGTCAAAGCCATGCACTACTGCAACTGTTGAGCGGTCATTTAGCACTTTAAGGCGAGTAAAAACATGGTTGTGCTCCACAATGACTGATGCTCGTTTAAACGGTAAAATAATATGCAATTTTACTTATTATCAAAAAATAAGCATATTGTATATTACAGGACTATGTATGCTAAGCGTTCACCGAAGATTGGTAACCGAGAAGAAGGACGAATTTTTGGAAAACATTCTAGCAAAATTTTCAGAAGATCCACGCAGATTACTCCTCAAATAGATCGAAATTTTAATAATCATAAAAAATCATAATTTTCGTGGCACCACCTTCTTTCATATCCTGGCTACGCCCTTGGTCCCAGCACAAACATAAATACGCGTATATCCCTAGACATAAAGAAAGATATTCAAAGCCTCTATATTTACCTTCCACAAAAGTATTTAAATTTTTTTTCGAATTGGATCAGATAAATTTCTAAAATCATTGAACTAAATTTTGAAAACAAAAATTTTTGCTCGATTCATGTAGACGCAAAAAACTGAAAATGTATTTCTGAATTGATGTATTGTTTATTGCAACAATAAAAGGAAATTGAAAAATAATCTTATAATTCTAGAGAAAATAACTTTTAACTAGGGGATAAATTGATAAGGAAAAACTTCTGATTATTTATACATGGTGAATCCAGGGTGATCCTTATCAATTACACTTCAAGTCGGCTCACAAACCTCCAGGTGGTGGTCCCTGGGCTATGTTCTTAACACCCGTCAAACATCGGTGAATTGTGAGAGGCGTCTGCAGCCAGCCAGTTGGCTTAGATAGTTGCCCCATTATTAGAATAGGATATAGTAGAAATTAATTTGTATATTTTTATTGAGAAATTAATTTATGCTCTTAGTGTTGAAAGTGAAATTTAATTTTTGATTTCGAAATACACGTAATTAAAATTTTCGGGCCATTTTCTAGTGTGTTTATGTGTCTTTCTTATTACATATATGTGTATATATGTACATATATGTATATTCAGCTTTAATTTATTTATGATAAACTAAATTTAAAGCAACAAAACACTTTCTATCTACACAAATATAAACTTTACGCTGCGCAAAAGATTTAAGTTTGCGTATAGTGAAACCGAACTTATCTGTTGTTTTTTTTTTCGTGCAACGCAAAAAACAAATAATTTTAAAATTAATAAAAATGAATGTTTGTATAAAGTCCTTCAATAAATTTCCCTTTAATATAAAGCACAAGGACAAAAATAC
This sequence comes from Germaria angustata, assembly GCA_963681545.1. Classification (NCBI taxonomy): domain Eukaryota; kingdom Metazoa; phylum Arthropoda; class Insecta; order Diptera; family Tachinidae; genus Germaria; species Germaria angustata. Next base: position 56,271,743 of record OY812998.1, on the reverse strand, counting down.
AATATTGAAATAAATGTTTGTTACATGCAGCCAGAAGATACCCTTGCTAAAGTGCATTTTACACCACATGGCATTAGAAACATTAAGTCCAACTAAAAGAAAAATATACTTTCTAAATACGTACGAGTTCCAAAACATGAAATAAAATATTTTTATATTATCATAAAGTTCAAATATCACGTAGACACAATTTTTAGCAAAGATGCATAATTCTAACAAGAATATATACGTGGATAAACTGATAAGTCGAAAAATTTTAATAGATATTAATAATAATTATTATTATTATTGTTTCGAGAATACTAAACTTAATATTAAAGTTCTTAGTTTAAGTTAAATGCATTGTTTGCTGCGACTTTAGCTTTTCATATGCCGACATTTCATTGGTCGCTAAACCAAATCGTCAGTGAAGTTTAAACAGTTTGAAAAGATTCAAACTCGGATGTTTATGCCACACAAATCAAATACAATATGAGAATTCAGTATTCTATATGAATCATAACAAACAACAAAACAAACAAATATAATGTCTTTTATTTTTCTTGCAGCTGAGTTAAATGGCGGAGTTATGCCATAATCAATATTTTGGGGGACGTAGAAAAAAATTGCCATCCGAGATACGAAAAAAATAAAGGAAAAATAATAAAGATGTGCGTGTGCGCAAACATCGAAAAAAAATTAAAAAAAAAATAAGCACGAATTAATGACCTCCTCCTTTTTTGAAGTCGGTTAATGGCCATTCACCATTCGTATTTTCACTTCTTATACATCTAGTGTTTACATTGTGAGATTTTCTTAATTCTATATAGATTTTTGACAGATCTAAGCACTTGTGCTGCAATGTAAAGACACATTTAGTGGTGAACATCATTTCGAACATGATTATTCGAACATATGATATAATAACGATGCCAACAGAAGAGAAACTAGGACAAAAGCTGCCTTTACGAGCCGATTTCACATGCAACAAATGTTTTGCCCGGTGTTTATTTCTAAATTTAATACCGGACTACTAGTTATGCTGGGAGTGTCTCATATCGAAATAGGAGGGTACAATTAACATGAAATCTTCTCCTACAGACTTATAATCTCCACTAGTATGCAACTGAGTTTTCGATTGATCTCAATCAAATCAAAACAAACCTATTGCATTAAAAATTAGAGAAAGATAAGCAACATAAACTAGCTTTAGCGTCAACTTCGCTCCCAAGCCCACAATTATTTATGGTAGAGAATAAATCCATTTAGAAGCTTTAAAACACAAAAATTTTTTATGAATATGTTATGAACTGCTGGATCATGTGAACAAGTTAAAACCAGTTAATTTATATTTATTTATTTATTTTATTTATTTATTTATATGTAGCCTGCACAACAAGATTGAATCTTATAAATTACTATGATATAAGAAACCTTCAAGCCTTTATGTATTTAATTATTAATTGAACCACGTATATTATATATTACATATATATGGAATGTAAAATATAAAGCAGGCTTTAAAAGAGACATCAAATTTCATATTCAAAATGGCATTTTAACATGCCTGGCATAATTCATAAATGTCCGGCATCCTCCTTGTACACAACAAACAACGTGTTGCGAATAAAAAGAACAAGGACATTTATTGTAAACTGTGTACATTGTGGGTAGATTCTTTGGTTGAGTGGCTGGTTGGTTGTCCATGCAGATGGCATTCACACTGCGAGTATGTAGAAAAAGTTGTGTGTACGTATGAACGTAGATATGGAAAATTTGAATAAAGATGTAAACATAAATATCCATTTTACTACAGGTTTTAGACCATCATCAACGTTGTATTTTTAAACAATTCTCCAAAAAAAATCACACCGAAAGCCTACAAGGATACAAAAAAGACGTATTTTTTTAACAAACCTGCCATGATGCAGAGATGTGCCATACGTTGTAAGGGCCCAAATTTATACACACAGAAAAAATATTAATTGGAAATCAGTCAAATTAATGGGAATTCAAGAGAATGAAGCGATAATCTAATACTCGTTCTGAAATCGGTAAATGCAATTCTATTTCCTTGCTTGCAGCTGAAATCACATGCCAGTTCTGTGTTGTTGGTAACAGCAAACGATAAAGTGTTTAAAAAAATTCGGCTGCAAGTTTGAAACTACTCAATTGGTATTTGCAACCGAATGTAAATGTCATAATATCGAAAAATTGGTTTAAAAGTGTGACAATTAAATACAAATATTAATAAAAAACTACAGAATTAAAATCAATATCCGCATTTGATGTATTATAAGTGATTAAAAATTTAATAACTACAGCGAAGAAGCTCTGGAGTCGTAAGATGAGCCTCTAACCGGCGAAGCAAATAAGAATTTGTGGGCGGTAAATAATATCAACTATATACTTTTCAAGTCAAATCTCCTTGAATTGAGTTTTGAGGCAAATATGATGGTCGTTTCAATAGATTTTTAACCCCATTTCTTTTTCTATGATGTCCGCTTGGATCTGCTCTCAAGTATATTCAAACAAAAATCATACAATCGATTCATATTTTGAGTGTAGCTTGTACTACTATTAGCTATAACCGAATTATGTAACGAAATAGCGATTGGTCACAAATTCGGCTGTCAGAAGAAATCATATTTGAAAATTTTATTTGAATAACATCTCAGCCGCTACCTCACGAATTAATTCTTCAATATTGGCTTTCACTGCGTAAACTGTTGCGGACTTTTCCCTACAGACATGAGCCTTAACATAGCCTCACAAAAAATTGTCTAAAGGCGTTAAATCACGCGATCTAAGCGGCCAATTGACCGGCTCCAAAATTGCAATAAACTGTTCACCCAACTCGCCTCTCAAGTGGGCCACTTTTTCGCGTGCTGTGTGGCATGTGACACCGTCTTGTTGAAACCACATGTCAGCCAAGTTTAACTCTTCTATTTTGGGCAAAAAAAATTTTAATCATCGCACGGTAACATTCGCATTCACAGTAACGTTTCTGCCTTCATTGTCTTTGACGAAGTACGGTCCAATGATGCCACCGGCCCATAATCCACACCAAACAGTGTATTTTTGGGATGCAATGCTTTAGGCCACATACGGCAATTTTGCTCGTTCACCAGAAATGCGCTTCGTCCTGAATACACTTTTCCCGATAAAAAAAATTGCACAATGCAATTTCTTAACCGAGCATAAAATTTTATAATAAAATTCAATAATTTGCAAGCGTTGTTCGTTTGAACATGAACATGTTTAACAGTAGCATGTCGCACGAAAACATCTGAGCTGCCAAAAAACGGTGTCGCCAAGACAGAAAGTTGCTTAAAAAATCACCCTTTGTCTACATTATAACTGTGAAATGCAAAAATGGCAGTCAATTCAAAAAAATCTATTACTTTCGGACACTCTGTACACACCTCTGTATATATCCTGTATAACTATATCTCTTCCGATTTTTTTTATTCTTTGAAAAGTATACGAGTATATTATTATTAATGGCTCCAATAACGTTAATAGCTCCAATTATTATTCTAGCCACGGTGTTGCTAGAATAATAATTCGATGAAAAATATTATATTAGTATGACACACACATTTTTTTTACCAAACTTAAATGTTACCCTAGTAACCTCCTGTAGTAAAATGTATACCTCTGCCCAATTTATTTGCCGATATACTGATTTTTGCCCGGCTAGATTGATTAGATCTTACATACGAGTAGTGGAATGATGCATTGAAAAATTTGTCTATACAAATGCGCAACGGTTTTAGCTGTGGACCTTTAAGTTTATTTTACCCATGCGACCAAGCAGTGGTTGCAATATTATCTTCTGCAATCCAGTCATGACATATGTATGTCTGCATATTTAAAAACTTATTTAAAATTTCTTGAAACTATTGACAAAAGAACAGGACCTACTTAAAAAATTTAATTTCAATTAGGACCATTAATTTATAGTGAAAGTCATCATAACGATATCACAAACGAAAATTATCGTTCTCGCCATACATGAGTTCAGGAGGTGGGTAAAAATATTTTATATCTATTATTTCTATTAAATTATTAAAACCCAACTTTAAAACAACTTCCCTAAATGCAATTAAGGAAGCGGTCTTTATAAAACATTTCTTTCTATTAGAGATTGCCCACCATTGTTGCACATAAAAACTTAATTTTGCAATATAAAACAGTTGACTGGTCCTAAGATTTTTCTCGGCTTGTTTAATCACAAATTAAAAAATACAAAAAAAGTATTTTTGTATGTTAACATTTGGTTTTTGTATGATGAAATTTATTTTCGAGAAAAATTTACTAAAAACAGCGACCACCACAAGCCAGAACATGCTGGGAATAACAAAGAAGCGACACCGTTTACCTTAAGGATACAATCTATATAGAAGGCATTGACATAAAAACAACCCTTCTTAGTGTTGCATTGTCCAATACAAAAGGGATTTTCTCCGCAGAATTTTTAAGAATTTTTTAATTTTTCATGATTCCGCAACAGGGCTGTCCCTCTACCTCTACCTCTAAGTACTTCTAAAATTCATTTGAAACCTGAGGAATCGATCGATTATCATACTGAATTTTCGAATTACGAGTATCAAGAGCTTTTGATCCCATATTGTCTATATCACTTGTAAGTACAATTGAATCTGCATATTCCATCTTATATCTGCATATAAACTTACAACATTTTAAGAAAAATGATTGAGAGACTTTCATAAGATCGTCATAAAGCATAATTTGCATAGTTGTGCCCTTTCCATTTCAAGTATCGGACTGAATACAAATGCAAATCCTTATTTCAATTTTAGAAGATCTTAATATAAAAGATTATTTTGGTATATAAGAAACAGGATAAGCTTAAATCAGAAAGAAATACATTTCGTTCAGAGTAATCACGCCACACTCTAGGAGGGCGTGTTGACTGCAAAGCAATTTATGACTGAAAGCCTGGGTTCAATCTCTGTTTAGGACTAGTCATCAACATTATGAGTTTTTCTGATTGATGTTAGTGTGGCATTGTGTTAATTGTTATTGGACTGTTTAAGTGATGAAGGCATATCACTGGTAATGGAACAGTATTCCCAGCAATTGATACTCTTATGCACTAATGTACACTACATCACGGCGCCCTCCGTAGTCGGTAATTTTAGCGGAATCGTCGGCGATGTAAAACAATTAATAAAATGGCTACACATACATCTTAGGAAACTCTTAATGCGTCTCCTTAACACCAGAGGCGCCTGCAGCTCTGCTAAAATAAAAATGTGGAATAGTAGAGTTGTAAAAAAGAGTTGTAAAAATCAGAATGTCTTCTGATTTTACCACCTGTTCTCTCTATGCTATCCCTTTCACAAAAGAAGTAACACCTTAGTAGTAGGCATTCATTGCCTTCTATTTATAAAAATATACTTCGCAAATATCAATAGCCCCCATTTTAAAGTCATCAAATGTTTTAAAAAATTAAATAATCTTTTCCGAGAGAAGAACTAGCAGGTTTCTGCAGATCGAGCTGTATCATTATATTCCAAATACTCCAGAAAATTATCTTATATTTTTACTAGTTTGGTTCGTTTAAGGACAAAATCTTTTTGCTGTTTATGAAGTGAAAAACTTTGCCTCAGCGGTTTTCTCGACAGTACCAAAGTACTACTACGACCAAATCAATAAGCAAAAAAGCCCCTCATGAGAAAATAGTTCCGTTTTTAGATCAAAGGCTAGTCAAAAGTTATAAAAATCGCCAAGAAATAGACACATTGGGTCTATTTACAATGACACTGTAGTTATTGTGCTGATGGGTACAAATCTGATTACAATCCTAAGCAAAACTCATCTAAAATCGAGTTAACAGTAATTTCTTAAATATCTCTAATAACAATAGTACACACAGAGCAAGAGGAGGCTGATTATGGCAGCCACAAATTCTATACTGCTATATGGCAGCGAAATTTGGGGCAATGCACTGAGAGCAAAGTCTAAGCGTAAGGCTCTAGAAGAAGTCCAACGCACAGCCGCACTCAGAATCGCCTCAGCCTACCGTACGGTTTCAGGCGCGGCGGTTTTCGTAATAAGTGGTGAGATTCCGGTTGATCTCCAGGCGCGCGAACGGAAAGAGGCATGGGACTCTAGGGGGGCGGAAATTAATATTAGTGCTGCAGAGCGGAGATCTGGAACCATCCAACGATGGCAAAGCAGATGGAACGCAGAACAGTCCGGTAGATGGACGAAAAGGCTCATTCCTAACATAGGAAAGTGGACTCAAAGGAAATTTGGGGAGATTAACTACTTCCTGACCCAGTTCCTTTCAGGTCATGGATACTTCCGGAAGTATCTACATCGTATGGGCAAAACAGGTAATTCCAGTTGCATCTACTGCGATGCAACAAACGACGATGCAGAACACACTTTTTTCAACTGCATCAGATGGAATACTGAGCGAATCGCATTAAGAGAGCAGATTGGCGTTTTCACCCCTGCCAACATAGTTGACAGAATGCTCGAATGCGAAAACACATGGAATGCTGTGAGTAAATACATCGAGTATGTCTTAAGAAGAAAGAAAAGAGACCTCGATGCACGGCAAAATGAGTCCCCATTAACGGAGACTCAGCAAGAATGAGCCAGCAGCATGAAAATGACGGACCCAGACGTGGGTGTTACGAGCAAAGTCCTTCTTAGGAGGATGAAGTTTCTGGGCCTTCTTGAAGTAATGTAGAAAACAGTCCCGGGAAGGCATCCCACCAGAAACGGAGGAGGGAGTTTTTTAGTGGAAACACCACTCAACGCAGTCGACGACGGTCACTGTAAGTGCGAAGGCATTTTCAACCCTACCTCGCCCGTCAAAAAAAAAAATAGTACACGTAACGTGATTTGCCATTTAAAATTAGTAAATGGCATTAATAATTAATAAAATTTGCTAAAATTAAAGTTTTAATATTTAATGATGTGTTAGCAAATTCATATGGATTTCAAGATGTTTACATCTAATATTACTAATAAGCACAGTTTACAGAATCGCATTTGGATAATAAACTAAAACCATAACCTCACATTTATAATGCATAAACACCTGCTACCAAAAATCCAAATGCATGCAATAATAATTATTCATAAACACACGTTAGTTATTACATAAATATTTATGTTCACATACACAAGCATACATATTCACTATGTGCATATTGTTTACTTATTTACATACACATACATATTTACCGGCATATGTATGTACATAAGTAGATATAAATACATATTAGAAATTATATTTTACTGTCGGCAAACTTTTTGTAGGTGTCTCGAAATTCTCACTAGATTTGAATTAAATAGAAAATATAGTCCTCTTTCGACTGAAAGGAATGACATGTTCATTGCACGAAAATGTCCATTAGTGCATTTATTTCACTTCTTAGGAAGTTAAGTAGATGATAATGATAGATGAAAAATTTATATTATTTCTATTACTACGTTTATACGCACGTCTTATTTGCAAATAAAAAAGAAGAATGTTGCCGTATAACTTTTTTATTGTAACTTATTAACTCACTTAACAAGTCGTGAATAACGACACTATTTGCAAATAAAGAGTAAGACGTTGCCACTTCATGAACGTTTTTTGTGTTTTACTTACCAAACAATCATATTTTCGTCACATGGCATCACTAATAATAACATAAGTTCTGTATGCAATTTCCCGTATAAACAGTGAACTAGTTATTTGCAAATAGTTCTATTTGCAAATAAGACGTGCGTATAAACGTGGTATATAAGACGGTGCAGTTTAGTTTTTTATGCCCCGATTATGGTTTACAACACTTGAATGTTCTGTTGTTTAGGTTACAACACATTAATTAATTTTTTGATTATGGTTTACAACATCTAGGTGTTGTTTATGTCACAGAGTTGCATTTTATTTGTAGTACATATTTCTGTAAAAATACATACCTGTATGCCAAAAACAGTTAAAAAAAAAGATTAAAAAAGCATACATTTTGTTAGAAATAAATAAAAGAAAAAAAAACACAAATGGCACATATCCGGAAGAGAACTCGAGACAGTTCAAATCCATTGGAACTGCAATATATATAATAAGTATGTATAATTTTTATAAAACCAAAAGTTATTACAATGTCTCTTAATTACAATAACATACTTAATAGGTTTATAAAAATTTTCTGCATAAACAAGGATGGTTCCTTGTTTTTGATACAAAAACTAACTCTTTGCCATTCTTTAATATATCGAATTGGCTGTCCTCCCAAGCCATTTAATTGTTCAGTAAAATGATCTCATTTGTCCTTGATCTATATTTTGTTATATCCACATGGCAGCTTGCCTCGCCCAATATAAGAAATATTTATTTTATTATTTTATTTATTTTATTTTTATTTTTACAGTTCTGTATGTTTTAGCAAAACAAATTTTATATGCATATTAAATTTTTTTAATCTATGTTCGATTTTCAACTTGTGTTAATAGAAGAACACCTAATAAGCTGTTGTAGATATTTGACAGTGCGAACAACACATACTGACAACAGTTGTAAACCATAATCGAATTTAAAAAAATACAACATTAAAAAAACAACTGTTGTAAACCATAATCGGGGCATTAATTTACATAAAAATAATATGTTTCTTAAGTTTTTGATTGAACCCATTACTATCACATAAAAAATTTGGAAAATATTAGCTTCAAAATCTCCGCATTTCATGACTTCCTAGGAAACTCTTTTTTTATAAAGTATCGTCACGAAATAATACTTCATTCTCACAGCAATTTTCTCGAAGTTATTTTGTGCATAAGCATTGCGAAATAACTTTACAGTTGTGGCACTACTGATGCTGATTTGTTTTTAAGATGATAAACATTCCCTAGTTCTTGCCCTATTTGCAACAGTTGACAAAAATGCCAATAAAAAAATTAAATTATATGAATGGAAATAAATAAATAACATTTGAACAGCTTCCAAAAAATCGTTTTTTTTTTCTTCTTTACATTGAGAACATGAATTCAGATTCAATGAACAAGATGCAATGAAGAAAACATCAAGCAATGACAGACCCAGGAAGGTTTTTTAATGGGAATGGAAATTTACGTAGAATTTTTCTGTTACAAAATCACATGTGATGAGTTTGAGAGTTCATATATTGTGCGTGCCCTTACCGCGGAAAGAGCTTAAGTAACATAATTTTTGATTTCCACTTTTTCATCACAATCGATAATACACGATCTTAAATTTTTTATAATCGTTAGAAGTGGCATCACAAATTTAGAGCAAAATTAATTTTGTAGTAGATATACAACTTGAGACAAAGACAATTAAGAGAAACACTTGTCCCTTTAGCTTTTTTTGGTGGTAAAGGAACGATATTTTTACGAAAATTATTTGCCCAATTAGAACTTACACTAAAATATATGTAGATTCTTCGTATGTATACAAAAATTTAAGGGCAAAAATTTACAAAAATAAACTTTTTTCACCCAATGCCATATCACCTAAGTTCAACGTTAATTTTAAAATTTTATATTAAATTATATATGAATTTTGAACGTTTTAAAAGTTTATTTTTAAGTTTCGTGATGTGACAAAAATGCGATCTTAACCCATGCTGAAGCAATATGAATTTTACTGCATGGAAAACTAATTTTAAAATGAATTTCTTCTATTTAAAAATAGATATAAAATAATCTAGCTAATTTATTTTATATATGATGTAGAGTCTGTGATCCTTAAATTTTAAACTAAAATATAGAAATAGTCCTAGATAATTATGTATGTTTTTTATTGATATCAACTTTAGGGGATATTGTTTGATCAAGCAGTTTTCGATGTTTCATATTTTTTTAAATTTGTGATTAATTTGCAGCTTATTTTCTCTCTTGTTATTAAAAATATTTTTAAATGATATTTATTTATATCTTTGAAATATTATATTGCTTTGTTTTATAATTATTTTATAAAAAATTAATGATAGTTTTTCTGATTCTTTTTTGCCTAAATCCGATTTGTTTCCGAATGTTTTAGCCATAGTTTTTCAAATAATATTTCACAACGAAACCGCATTATTATTTCGTGTGGTGATCCGATTTTACTAACCCCTAATAAGCTGAATTTCATGGATTGCGATTATTTAAGGCAAGCTCCCAAATTTAAATCTGGTTGAAAATTTTGGGACACCCTTTGTGTATATGTATTTGTGGCCGGAATAAATGATTTAGATGAATAACCATTTACTACCTCATACACAAGCACGCATTCACACGAATACATATAATTAAATCTTTCTATGTATTTGTAAACGATATTTGCAATAAACAATCAATTATTATTATTGAATTTAAGGAAGTGGTGAGTGGATAAACTGAACCAAATGTGTCACAAATAAAACAATGAAAATATCTACACGTATAAATAAAGAGTTTGGCCATAAGGGCGGTGTGGGTGATTACTGATTATGCTGCATATCCTAGACGTGTATGGATAGAGTTGAGATATTTACTCTGCTCTTTAAACTAATGCGTAGTACTTATGCGGAAATTAAAGCCCACAATATAAAATTCGATCGAAATTGTCCGAGCTTCTGCTACGACAAAAAAAATTTTGGCGGCAACGAGAGGAGGAGGAACTGTATACTTAGGTGAGGTTAGATTAGGTTGATTGAAGGTGTGTGATAGCCCATGTGATACGACATACTCTTAAGCCAGTGAAGGTTTGTTGTGCGCTCCCTTTAATTATCAAACACAACTGCCAGAGTTCTGCGGCAGGATTCGAGCCTGGGACCTTCGCACTATGAGCCTAGTACACTACCTACTAGTCTACGAAGGTCAGTACACTTAAGTTAGCAAAGATAAATGTACCTTTAAGCGTTAATTTAAGTTTATTTAAATATTACGCATACAATTATAAATTACATTAGAATGTGGATTTAACGAACATGGTAACAAAAACGTTCATTCGTTTGTAATGAAGCACACCAGATTCTTAACTGGAAATCGACTCCAGAACATCCGCACTGATGGCTAGTACACTACCCACTAACTTACAGAGGCACCCAATTTAAATTTAAATAGTGAATATATTTTAAAGAGGAAGATTAAAAAACAGTATTTTGGGGAACATCGTAAATATAGGATATGGATAGAATAATAAACTTTAATTATTTGATATGTACCACCATAATATATAGTTCTAGTGGCACGGCGATATTAGTTTAATTATTATTTATTAGTATGATTATCTTCTGGAGTTGTCTGAAGTTTAAGATCTATGCCAGTGAACCGCATTAAAATTTTTTTATAATTCTGTTTTGCTTATATTATTATTATAACAATTTAACAACTTAAATTTGTTTACCTTTAGGTAGTCCCATTTAAAAAAGTTGCTTCGACCAATATATTTTTTAAAAATTACTAAAATAGATTAACCTTTTCATTGCCTTTAATTTGACCAACACTGTCTATGTAATCCCATTTATACATTTGTTAAGCCTGTATGTGGCTGCAACAACTGCATCTAATGCTTCTAATAAAAATTTAGTTAGTGATTAGCAATTGCCCAATGAATATTTGAACCACAACATTTAAAAGAATTTGTTTGTATAAGTGAAGGTATTTATGTCCATATATAAAGTATGTAAATAGAGTTATGTATATGGGAATAATATTTACATGTATATATACTTATATACATATTATACTATAACTACCCAACTTCCACTATCCCACCAAAGACTCTGCTTATTTTTGCAGCCAAACCAAAATGGATCGTATTATTATTTCATACGATCGGCTCAACGCAGAAATAAATTTTAAATGAAATACAAAATTTTTCTTTTGTTAATCAGGCGGCTCTAAAATTTCTCCTTTCATAACAAATTCCCGTCTATGCATAACTCACTAGATAAGTCATCTTGGTAACAAGGCTTTCTCCATTAACTAAGATATCTGGCCACAATAGACATCGTTTGAATGAGGTAGCGAAAGAATTGGCCAGGGGAGCCACTACTACTTCTATTATAGAACACATTTTTCAACAACCTCTTCACCAATAAAATAAACTGAAGTTTCGACCACAAAGAGTCTTATTCTGCCGTCTACGTCTGCATGAAATGATGATAAAATTTTTCTTGTATAAAGAATTTCGAAATTTAATAAGAATATCATTAGGTGGTTTGCTTCAGTCCCTATACTGACTTGCACTAAGAATAACATGCAGAGCTAAATGAAGATCTGTAACATAAAAGAACCATTAGACGTCAACATTTTGCCCTCCAAGACTAGCAGCCAGTGTACTAGATTAGTAGTCCGTTGGTCGCAAGTTCGATTCCTGTCGAATACTCTGGGTGTTTCTGCAGACAAGCCAAGTTGATTTGCAATTTGTGTTTACTTTAAATTTTTTTTTTAACTTTTATCACATCGTTTTGTTTAGTCAATACACACACGTTGACAGATCTTGCTAATAATTGTAAGTGAATCGAACGATGACGTTCGATGAATTAATAATATAATCCAGTTCAACATTCGATAAAATAATAATATTTTTGCAATCTCAAAAAGGGCATTTTACAAAGTACAAAATTATCATTAAGAAAAATAATTTCAGAATTTGTTGAGAAGCTTAAAATAGAGGAACCTATTTATCTAAATTTCATCCTTCCGGCTTGTGCAAATCTAAATTATTAGATAGAAATTTCAATATAACACACATGCATATAAGCATAAATATATGTATTTTGCTTTTCTCACTACGAAGAATAAATCTTAGATTAGATTATTAGTTAGAACCCACACATTACAAACACATACTCACGTACTATTAAAATATTAATTCAACATTTAAATACATACTCGTGCATAAATTGTGTTATTGGGGGTGAAATATAAACTGGTAACATTTAACACCCACTTTATTTATTATTAGTCAAAAAACATAATTAAGCAACGAAATCTGTTATTACAGTCGAATTAAAATTGCATTAGAACCAGTCTGTACACACACAAACACACATTCCGACTAATAAAACAAATGCAATTGCATTAGAAAATTACAATTATTATTTTTATTGTCAATTTGAAGCAATTGTATTTATGTGTGTAGGAGGAATAGATTATTATTAGAATCTATATATTTACACATACCTAATACATACATATGCATGTATATATTTAGTCAGCAGTTTGTGTGTATAGGTGTACAAGTATTTTACAAATAAAACACCTCAATTGTATTATGGCTGTATTATTGTATTTTGTGCGAAAGTTATTTGTGTGTAAACACAGATTTATTTCGTTAACACTAATATTAGCAACAATTCTATTTAACTAAATTTACACTCACTCACACACATACACACACACATAGCAATGCCAGTAAATGTGCGTAAATATGCATATAAGCGAAAGGTATAGTATGCTAAGGGGAGGCAGCCAAGGATTTTTACTTTGAAGGCCCTTTAATGAGCTTATTCACAGCTATTCTTTTGGATACGTAGTCCAAATTCCTTTTCTTTTGTCAATTTGTCATCGTTTAAGCTTCTATAAGAAAATTGCTGCAACAAATGTTTCTTGTGTGAGCGTAAAAGCAAGTACAAAAATAGTTTGAAAAGAAAAACTTGAGCAAGTAAACTTAATATATGTGAATCTACAAGATTTTAATTGTACAAGAAATATTCTTTTTTAAAAAGAAGTGTAACATTTTTAGCACTTTAATAGAGAAATAAAGGAAATTTGAAAATTTATTAGGAATTTTATTTAATAAAATTAAAAAAAATTATAAATAGTTTTTTATGAAAATAAAATACCATTAATTTTCTTAATGCAAACTACTTTAAAATTCTTTCCTATTTCTAACCGACTTCAAAAATAGAGAAAGTTATCAATTCGTGTGTATTTCTATCCTTTATATTTTAAATTTTTAAACGAATCTCATTTATAGAATGATTTTTAATTTTTTGTTTTTGAAAGAGTTTGATGGCTGATTGGCCTCGTAATTTTGTTTTGAAAGTCATACGGGCAATGTGCCCGCTGGAAATTTTGAGCATCGCATAACTTTTCAATTTGTGAACCGATTTTTAAAACTATTTTTTTGAAATGGTTTGCTTGTAGTTTTGTCCACAGTTTTTTTTTCGAAAACCGGATTGGCAATATGTCCGCCCAAAATATTGATTATGGCACTACTACCCTATTAATGGACCGATTTAAAAAAATAAATTTTTTATATGAAAGAGTAGCTTGCAGTTTCACAGAAATTTAAGTGAACGGACAAAGTGGCCGCCCAAAATTATCATTATAACATAACTCCGCTATTTACGGACCTATTTTCAAAAAACTTTTTAAAGAAAATATTTCAATATTTCTGAGAGTAAAATACAAACTAGAAATGGATTATATCGGGTATTAATCTACCCAATAACTGCTTCGATTTTGTAATCGGGCTCTTTGTATTGAAGTCGGTTTTTTTTTGCCAGAATTATTAGAAAACTTTTACATAAATATGAGAGGTTGGAGACAAGAAGAATATTATAAATAATTTAGAACGATTTTTCAACGTCCCACGTTTGTAAACAAACCAAATTCGACATGGAATGGCGCAAAATTGTGACAAGGCCAAGCAAACTCCGTCAACTTTCATATAATAAATAGTTTTTTTAAACGAGTGCCCCAAGACAGGTCTGTATACAGGGCGCACGAATTTCTTAAACCACACCTATTCGTTTATGTCACTTGCAAGTTTAATTATAGGTAGTCAAACATAATTAATAATTATGTTTCGGACTTATGGAAACATGCACCACAATACCCTCTGATCCTCTCAATAGTTTGATAATTCTTATTTAATTATTATTTACCGATTTTGCGTTTAATACGCTAATTTCTATTTCTATTTGCAATGTGGACCAAAAATTTAGTTCAATTTGACTTGTCAAATAACTACGTGATATTTTTATTTATTTGGAATAGTTTAATAAATACTACTCTTGGAAGTAAGATTTTTAATTTAGTGACACGTTTTAGAAAACGAAAATTTGTGTGGAAAGAATAGAAATTCAATATTCTTAAGGTTTACATAAGAATCTGGATTGGTTGTGAAAATTATTTATTATAAAATAAAAAAATTTTTTAGTAGATTATGAATTATATTTGGCCTTAAAAGATTGATAGTTTATTAATTTATTTTCGAAAATTTTTATACTTGAATCCAGTTTTTCTATTTTGAATTTTTTCCATTTATTTTATTTTTTAAGATTGTGGAGATTTTTTTAAACCACATTTTTTTCTTCACGCCAATATTTATTTATTGTATCTTCAAAACTGCACTAACAATAAGTATTCAAATCTTAAATATAGATATAATTATTAGACCCAACCAGTGTCGGACATAAACTTAGTGATAGTAATTAATAATACATAAGAGTCGTATTAAGCAGAAAAATATTTTTAAAAAGTTTCATCTGGAGTGTTGCGTATTAGAGCCGAAGTATCGCTCTTTTTTTAGCGGGTGTGTCCAGTAAAGTTCAAGATGTTACGAGCAAGGGGATTAGGATGGAACTCCAGTTTTGTTAAATATTTGCTGCATATTTTGCAATTTCAGCAGTCACAAGTGGCATATTTAGATCACGATGTAAATTGGATAGTCATAGCAAAGAATACACTCTGCCAAAGAAAAGTGTCGTGACACCGAAAATGTCAATAATGAAAAACATGAAAAAATAAAAACTCTGTTCTACAAATCATGAGTTATAACCTTCTTGCATTAAGCGAGCGATATGTAGTCAAGTTTAATACCAGTTGAAAATTTAAAATATTTTCAAATCGGTGTAGTAATAAAAAATATATTAAAAATACTCATGTGTAACAAGAGTTGTATGATAAAAAATATCCTTGATACTCGTGATATCGCTTTTTTTTGGTCAATCCTTATTCTAAGCATAAAATATTTTAGGGACTATTTTTAGCAAAATCCAATATTGACTAAATTGTAACTGAATTTTCCTAATTGTCTTACTAATGAGTGCAATTTAATGCAAGACGGACGGCCTTTTTACAAAACATTTCACTGTCCTAAGGAAATATTAGAAAAATTATAAATTCTAAACTCCATGACATGGTTAAACCCAAATACAACATAAATGACACGCTCAATTGTTTAATATAAAATATGATGACAATATTGACGGCATCTAAGCAGAAAAACAAATACTCATTGAAAATAGAGTCTAACGGCGGAAAAAAAACTCCTTACGTTTCAGATCAACACCAACAACATCTACACATCCTTTAATGGAAAGGGAGACTTGGGGAGAAAAAAATTAAGAAATTTAAATATCAATTTTCATAAAAACGAAGCATGAAACAAAAGAACAGCAAATAGCGAAAATGCTTCATTACTTTTGTGATTTGTTGGAAATGAAATCGGTACAAGCAGACACGTACCCACACACACACACACACTTATGCACACACAGTAACAAGCACTTCCAGGATATTGATAAAATATTTAAGAAACCGTGAAGCATAAGAAATGTGTTTTCCAACTTGTATGCAAACAAAGAGTCAAAATCAAATTTAAATGGTGTCAATATTGTAACAAATTTATCTTTTTGAGAAGGAAAAATGCATAAGTAAAATAATTTATTATTTTTTTTTTTCATTCGAATCAAAAAATTTAACAAAACGGAAGCTAAAAAGAGTATGTCCTTGTACGCTACATTGGAAATTAAGAGAGAAAAAACTAAGACAATTACCAGACAATTTTCTGCCTCAATGAGAAACGTGTATTTTAAAATTATATTTCTTTTTATTTTATTCCTCAAATCACAGCTTCCTGCTATAATAGGGAAGCTCTGTAAATACTATTTTTATAAAAATTATATAAAAGTCACGAACAACAAACGAAAAAACAAATAAACTGAAGAATTGTTAAGAGGAAGAAAAACTGTAGCATAAAATTACTTCCGTTTTTTTTTCTTTCTTTTTTAAGGACTGCAGGATTATAAGCAAATGCCCAATCAAGGACAAATGTGTCGAAACAAATCAAAATTGAAAACTTGTACGACGCGTATGAAAAGTAATCATGGCGTTAGGAAATATTTAATTAAATAATGAATGCATACACTTACGTCTATCTATTGAATCTTTGGAAGCAATGAAGAAGTATTTCCCAGTAGCAGTTGTTTAGCACTTACCAAATTGCTGGAAAGTATGGTAAATTTCCATAAGTAAGTTGCCATAGATAGGCCCTCAACATTCAACAAGTAATGATTGTAGGCCACCTCAATTACGTTCCCTTCAGCGGCCACTCGTTGAAGTAATTCGCAGCTCAACCAGTAAAATATAAATCCTCCTTCGGGAGTTCGTTCATCAGGTCCAGAGATGAGCCTGATTTTGCATAGTCGTCGGCATTCTCGTTGCCCTGAGTGCCTTAGTGGTCCTGAGCTCACGCTATCCTGACCTGATGTAGTTCTAGCAGAGCCCGAGACTGAATGCACACCACAGCACACTTCCATTTAAACACCTTTGAATTAAGAGCCCTGGGCCAGTCTATCACCTCTAAGGTGAGCACCTCAAATCTTTTAAAAGCTTCCATTGCGGCATATATTTCTGCCTAAAATATAGTGAAGAAGTGGATTAACCAGAGTAAGACCGAAAGATCAAGACCCTTAGAGAATATCCACTAACACGTAGCCGTCCATTAATATTGCAACAGCGTTACTCCAGATCATATCTACGTCCTCAGTCATCTCTACTGGATATATCGACAGGGAAGGACTTAACAAAGTTCATAGCTGGGATCATATACTCCGTATATTGTTCACCAGACGAACCAAGCTTAGATTATTCAATGCATATGTAAAGTCTACTCTGTTGTACCATGACGCGAAAGTTACAGGTATTCATTAACAAGTGCCTCAGAATCATATGCAGAACATTCTGGCCTAAGTACATCAGCAACACGGATCTCTGGAACCTTACAAACGAGTAACCCATACTAACATTGATAAAACGTAAGAGAATGGAGGTTTATCGGCCATACTATCAGAAAGAATCCTGACAGTATAACAACGATGGCGCTAGAGTGGAACCCTCAAGGCTCGAGAATCCATGGTCGGCGGAAGAATACATGGAGTCGCACTATATTTCAAGAACTAGGACAGTGCAGTCTTACATGGGGCGAAAACAATTGCAGCAAATCGTGTAAGATAGAGATGCTTTGTGGAAACCATACGGTCCCAAGAGAGATAATGGTAAAAAAAATTTCACCTTAGTAGGCAGGGCTGCGCCCATACAAGATGAACATGCCCTCCTAACTATTAATATTTAACCGACTTTTATGAAACTCTGTACATTTATTGAGATTTTGACACTATATACGAGTATCATTATTGCTTCAAAAAAGGGCAGTACCACGCCTTTAACAAACAATAACTATAGTACAACCGAAGCACTACGTTAGCAATTTTTACGTAATTTTCCATGAAACAAGTCCCCTTCCATAGAAAATTTTTTATAAGGTGCCACCTTAAACACAGATGGAACTAAATATTCGAATCTGAACTCTTCATTTGCTAAATATCCAACCAAAACTTTGCTGATATGACAATCGTTCACATTTCTTGTGCTGGGCTGAGAGGAAGAGTTCCTTCCCCTTCCCCTATTTCTCGACCGATAGTGGTTCCTCTGTCGTTTAGGATGATGCATTCTCTTGGGCTAGGATACCGTTCACTGGTCGTTGTAGCATATAATTTGTTTTAAAAGCACGAGTTTTTAATATACCAGAGAGCAGTTATAACTACGATCAGACCGAACAAATGAAATTTTCAACAACTTTCCGTTTAACCGATCAATGTGAAACTTTACAAATACAGATGGAACGCATGTTTCACTGTCTTTTTGCCATAAATAGAGCCAGTGCCATGCCCATAAATTAATAATACACTTGATAAAATTTCTCATCTGCATATTGTATAGACTCGATTTATTCACATGATATATATTTGGGGCAGAACACAGGTCCCTCGTGGAGCTCTGAAATCTGGTATAGAGATGGTGAAGATGTTTAAGAATTTTTAGACATTCGATTTCCATTTTCTTATATTGAAAGTATTCAGGCGAAACCTAAAAATATCTGAAAGGCGTTATGTAATTCACTTGCCAATCGATGTCATCCTAAAATGTCATATGCAAAATTATGCTGGGCTTGTCGAAGAATACTAAATTACCTTTTTCTCTGAAAGGGTAGAAAATGTTACACTCTTTCTCAGAAAAGAAAACGCCAATAGTTTTTAAGCACTATTATATTATGATATTATAAGACTCCAGATGAAATGAGGAATCTAAGCAACATCTTTTGAGACTTGAAAAACATGACTTAACTATCGCATATCAAGAACATTTCAAGTTATATGCGACGTTTTCTTTAGCATTGAATATAAGACATATTGAAGTTACCTTTAGGCTTAAAAAAATTTGTCATCCCCGGCGATCAAAATCAGCTGAACTGTTTGCACACCGTTTATGATACTTACAAAAGTGGAAAGTAGACCCACTTTTCACATTGTACGCATCAAGGCATATTGTGCAACGTACAACTACACTGATTCTTACTTCTGTACAGATGCATGCGATGCAAAAAAAAAATCGTAGAACTTGTGTTGTGAACTTGCAGCTTTAAAGGTCACCCTGTTCTTTTAGGCTTGAAAAAAATGTCATCCGCGACTATCGAAATCAGCTGAACTGTTTATGATACTTAGAAAAGTGGTACGCAACATACAACGACACTGATTCTTACTTCTGTACAGATGCAAGCGATGCAAAAAAAAAATCGTAGAACTTGTGTTGTGAACTTGCAGCTTTAAAGGCCATCCTGTTCGAATGAAAGCATTCATAGACTGTGTTTAAGGTATCATTTTATTGGGTCTCATGTCCAACAAGTTTGGGCTATCACTAAATAAATACAAATGCCACATGCTATTGTTATGAAGGACCTTTATGAAAAATTTGCGATAATCATCATTTACAATAAAATTTGCTGCTGCTAATGCGTCATACATGTAGAAAACTTCCCGTATGCCAGTGACTTTAAAATATTCTTTTTTACATTTCATTTGCATTTAATTATTTTTTGTTGAATAATTATAGTCTCTATATGTAATATTTTCTTTTATTTGTTGTATTTCTGTTCAGTTGATGTCAAAATTAATGCAATGAACCCATAAGTCAAAGATGTATTAAATCGTACAATTGTAAGTTGTGCATTGCATTCGATTCTTATTTTAGATTTCATGTTACTTGCACATACAATAAATACCTACATACAATATACGAGTATTCGTACATTTACGTTGGTTTATCTCTGCGTTTCTTTTTTAGGAGCCGTTCTAAGTTTGTGGAAATGTATGGGAGCGAGTGTGCGTTTTGTTAGAGGTGGATTAAGTGGTATTATCCCTCCATCTATCCAGAGCATCCCTCGCAATATCAACAATAAGACAAGAGCAAGACACTAAACAATACATTCATACACACATGTTTGGACTGTCTGTCTGAGCATCAGTCACTTGTACAACACTCGCTCGCTGGCTGTTCCTGGCAAACGTTATTATTGTATGTATTCTTATACGTACTCGTATGTACGCTTGTGTGGAAGTGTGCATGTATATTGATACACGTTAAGAATTTATGAGCAGGAGAATGGAGACAACTCTTAGTGTTGGAAAATTTAAGTTCTTTGATTAATTTTAGATGGAATTCACACATGTCAAGTTTTCTTGCGACTGTTTTCCAAAACCCAAAGCTTTTCATAACATGATGATATAAAGTAACATATTAATTTTTCAATCTGAGTTTCCTCCTCACTTTGTGAGAAGTGCTTGCAGGATATTCGATTTGATCTCCATCACATTAAAGGTGAAAGTAAAACATTCGCGAAATTTACTGCACCATCGTCTACAAAATAATAAGCCAAGATTTTATGACGTTTTAATGGGCGCTTATAAATTTAGTCCCGTTGGCGATAGGATCTCGAAGCTGTCCTTCATATCTGACGCTTCGAATTTTGCTGTTCGAATTTGCATCACTGAAGGAAGGGCGCGAAGTGCAGGCTTTGACGAAACTCAATATACGCTGTTTACAGTTGTAGTACATAAACTATGACTTTTCTAGTTAAACACCGATTGCAACTTGCATTTAATGAACTTTCGTTGTACAACTCAAACTTTTTTCTCTCAGTGTAAATCATATCTGCTGCTATTTGATCTGTATAATGTTTGGTGTTGGCGTTGGCGTTCTTTGTTGGCTGCTGTTGCTGCTTTTGGTTGTTCGATTGCTGGATAGATGGATGATATTGTCGCTGGCCTGGCTGCTGCCACAGGGCAAATTGTTTTTGTACTTATTTCGAATAAGGTTCCTTCTTTCCACTTCTTAAGTTTTTGTCAGTTCGGTTTTATTTTGCTGCTGCTATTGATGTTGTTGTTGTCGTATTTATGTATATTTCTCAATTCATCTTGGAAAATAAATAGGAAAACGTGCTTTTGTATTTTCCTGCTTTCATTTGAGTAAATTTCATATAGAAAAGATTTTATGTGTCATGCAATGGAGACACTTTAAATGCAGACATTCGTACACAGAAACATCAAACATATCAATTTGGGAGAAAAAGCAACAACCTGGCTGGGATTAAATTGGGATTAACTTTAAGGAACCGTATTTATTTCTACTTTAAATATAAACAGCAAAATTATGTGTAAGTTTAATTCTATATGAATTTTCATAATGATTTTTTTAACTAAATATACAAATGTGTTTCAAAAGCAATCGGTTCTTGATGCTTCGACATACATTCTTACATTGTTAAATAATTTTACAAATGTATGTATATACGTACTATGTAAATAATAAGTAGGTTTTTTAATAAAATGAATTTTACTCTTGAAATGTTTCAATTTCAGAGAATGCCATTCCTATCGCAAATACAAGATTTCTGTGCACTTAAAGTACCGGAAAATTTTAATTTTTTTTTTTCTGAAAAAAGCATACAAAGAAATTTTAATAATTCTATCATTAAGGGCAAAACACATTTCCATTTATGGTGAACACATCAACATTATGAAATTTCTAGGCTGCTGATCATATCTTACACACAAAGATATTTAATTTTACTTATTATACTTATATTCCCAATTGTGTTATATAATAAAAAAATTTTTGTTTAATTTATTTGATTTGTTTTAAATATCATCAACATCTAAATTAAATGAAAATGACATGGACATTTTTGAGTTTATTCATATTAATTTTTTATTATTAATATATAATTTATTTGTTATGTATTCCTCAGAGGTCGTAAAGGAAAGGATAAAATTTTGACCAACATTTTTATAAAAAATTGTTATGCATCCATCTACGTTTATTTAAAAATTGGAAAAAGGAAAAATTAAAAATTTCTCCAGATTTGAAAATAACCCAACTGGCAACTCCATACTAATGAAACAATTGCTATATAGTACGGACATAAACCTACGTGTCGCTGAATAGACTAGTTCAGCTTATAACACTAAATTTTCGCTGTTGCTATGCTGAGGTTCATGTCTTAGTTGTAATTTGCAACACACACACATAATAAAGCTATTTTTATAACAGTTTCACAGTTGCACAAAACTTGTGCTTGCCGTAATTATTTATGGGGATTTCTTTCAAGCCAAAAATTAATTTTCAAAGCAGGAGACTGACATAAAATAACATATCAGCAGGATGAATCAATAGGATATAGCATTTAGGAAACATCGATGATTCAATAATGAACAACTAAAGGCTATACGAGTACAGTAGAGGCTCGAAAAAGTTAAGTAGTTTGTTATAGGGGTGCTTAACTTTTCCGAATTCTTAACTTTTCCGTGATATGAAAAATGCATATGTTTATACGCGTATTTATACACTGTATATATTATTAATGTGTATTTAATACACATGTATACATGTATGTATGCAAATGTATTAATTTTTAGCTTTTAAAATAGGATCACTTGGTGGACAGTTTCTTCCACGTTGATATATGTAAGAACCATTTGTACAGCTGCTTCTCCAAATTCACGAATTCTGCCTTATGTATAGTCTTTCTCTTAATTTCGTCACATGTACCTGACACTGCAGCATAAATGTTTGCTTTGTTTCTTTTAAATTTAGAATTGAAGATTCAGAATCGTGAAAATCCATGGCCAATCGATTAGCCAAAAACGCCTTCATCTAATTTTTTTTAAATCTTGCATTTTTCGGCAACTGATAACCTTTTTTGCTTACGTGCTGCTGATATTGTTACGATCAAAAGAAAACTAATAACTGATGCAAAAAAAGTATGAAACATTACGTACGAATGTAAAGAATTTTATAACGGTAAATGACGAATGTGTTGAATTTTTTTATGATACCCATGTACTTATTTAGTACTACATATATTAATGCGACAATCGACATATGTATGTATGTATAAGAATTCAAAATGATGTTAAAAATATAAAAATTAAATAAAAACAAAAATTACTCAAAAAAGTTAAGAAGCACTTAACTTTTTAGAGTTCTGTATGGTGACAGAAAGCTGCTTAACTTTTCCGTATTCTTAACTTTTGCGCGTCTTAACTTTTATGAGCCTCTACTGTATTTAGTTTGAAGTTTTGTCTTTATAACCTTGCGTTAATTTAATACAATCGTTATTTTTTATTATTATTATAAAAAAAACAATTCACAGTGAAATAACTCAAAGCCTCACATTTGGTTCATAATTGTATAAAGCTTATTAGAAAAATAGTTGCTTTTTGTGTCGTCTGCATAAGTTTTCTAGCCAACTGTGAGTTTTGTAATTCTCATTTCTTATTTTTATTTAATCATGCGAATTGTACTCTTTGTGCCAGTTTACATTGAACGATTTTTGTCGCTGCAATTTTTGTCTTCCTTTCTTTAAAATTGCATTTGCGTTTACATTGAACGATTTTTGTCGCAGATATTTTATGCATACATACATACATACGTATGTAATTTTTGATATTTTCTTTTTTAAGTATATTCTTACGGTAAACAAACAAGGAATTTACGTATTACGAATTGCGGGAAAAAGGAATTGCAAGAGTACATGCCTATGTGTACTCTCTTTAGTTTCTCTCTTCCCCTATTAGCTCTATTCCCCCTATTTACCTACAAACTAAGAATTGCAGCGACAAAAATCGTCCAATGTAAACAGGCACTTTTCGGACATGTTGGTTGGGCATCAATGAATTGCAGGTATAGACTAGCTTAACCCACAATAAGTAAAAAATTTATTTTACAAGATATGTAATCTATATAAAGTTTAGCAGTGTTTCCTAAATCAATAAAAATCCTTTGGTGAAAAATAGTCTCTGACCATCAACTTTAAGACCAGCAAAACGAAATTTCGAAGGTATCTTCACGTAGAAATTTAAATTCATACTTTGAATCTAAGCGTACAAACTAGATATATTGATATCAATATTATTCTTTCATTTTAATTTATTAATTTACAACACCAAATATATAGTTATTTTTGATTTAATATTTAATAAATAAAAGTGCACATGCATATGCAATATTTTTTCAGATGTGCAATTTAAAAAAAAAACCTATAAATTTCTCAGTGGCAACATTGATTTGTACAATTTTTAATCGCACCTTCAAAAATAAATATATTATATATTTAATTTAACTTAGTTTTCTTACCACTTGTTTGATGTTCATTCCATTTTAATTTCCCCTTTCATTTGTTCAACACACAGAGGTTGTGTGTACAGCAATAAAAAAAATAAATACACAAAAATTTCATGAAGACTGCGCTGCCGACTGAGCTGCCTACTGTTTTGGAATTTGCTTGCACTCGTTCAACTTTAAACACATTTTTCTTATAAAATACCGCTGCACTTTTAATTATTTTGTTATTTTTCAATTAAACACTTATTTAGTGACACTTATTTCTAAAAATTATTAAATTTTACTTATTTTTGCACATTTTAAGAAGGATTTTGTTTAAGAATTTAACAAACACGTGCGCGCACTGATAATGTTGTAAATAAGACTGACAAATAAAGAAGAAAACGATGATGATGGGAAAGAAGAGCTTTTGTCACAAAAAAAGGAAATTTCAATAAGCTTTTGTTACTGTTTATTATGTGGGATTCTGTGATGAAGGAAATTTAAGGAATTTGACGATTTATGTACATTTTTTTGTGATTGTTGGTGTTTTAATATACATACATAAATAAGTACATACTTATGTATGTATGTATCTAACATTTTGTTTAGTTAAGTTTGTTACTAGTTTTAATTCTTTGACTTGGAATTAAATTTAGTAATATCTTTATAACTATATTTTTGGAGTTTATTGCTCAATAACACTGTGATAGTTTTTGACCCGAAAAGAATTAATTTCGATGAAGCCTTTTCGAACTATTAGGGGGGAGTCCCCTGAGTGTTAAAGTACACTTGGAGTGTCAGATTGGCTCCTGTTTTTGAGAAACCGGTATATATCAATTTTTCATGGATATAGGTAAGTCCGCGCTATTTAAAAAAATTTTATTCGACTGTATTAGTTTTTTTGCCTTCTTAACTTTCTTTTACGGAATGTTTTGACTTTTTTTCAAAAGTTTATGCAATTATATCAATTATATCATTAATGTCAACTACAAAAATTTACCTAAGATCTCAATAAAAAAATTTCTACAACATATAAACTTCCTGGGAATAATTCTGAACACCGTTTTCAAATAGTCGAATGCGTTTGGACAATTTACAACGGCCACTTCGATGAATTTTATAACAATTCCCAATTTTATGTGGAGCGGTGGCAGCAAGATATCTTGAGTATTGTCTTATACTACATTTACACCTACGCAAAATCTAATAGATTTCAGCTGAAATCTCGAAGAAAATCTCTGCCGTTTAGACCACTGCTTTTTGACGTATTATTGGATTTCATTTTCATAACAAACAGCTGACTAAAGATAAATAAAAAATTGTCTCCAAACTTTTATTTTATTTTGTTCAAAAAATGGAAGGGAAAAACAATATTTTAATATATTATACCTCTACATATAAAAAAATGCAAATGAAGCTGGTATTGCTACGTAAGAAAAAACAGAAGCATTTGTTACCGCAAATCTTTTGTTTCTATCGCGCTTTTTTTCCTTACAATTGTCAAAATTTTCTTATTCAGCGCTGTATATTTCAGTATAATACCAAAAAATACACAGTTGCATCATTCAGTATTTGAAGATTTTGTGAGATTTTGCTAAAATCTAGTTCGTAAGTAGATTTTGTTTTGTATGGGAAATCTGGTAGAAAAGAGCTAGATTTCCCTCAAAATCTCATAAGTACTAGATTTTGCGTAGGTGTAAATGTAGTATTAGGTAAATTTTTGTATTTGATTGTTTCCTTGAATTATGAACGGTTTGCTACGTATGGACCTGAACAAGAGAAAAAGGTAAAAAAATCGAATTTTTTTAAGTTTTTTGCGATTTTTATCTGGAAGGTGAAGTTTTTTTGATTTTATATGTTCGCAATTTTTGTTCTTTATGACAAGAGCTACAAGTTTGCCTCAGAGAGTAAATCGAAATTCGGAACGGTTTGCAAGATATGAGCCCGAGAAAATTATTACTTTTTTGCGAAAATGATACCGAGGCCCCAAATCTTTGGCGGCTCATAAAAAAGTGCATGACTTTGGGGAAAATTGGGAGACACGGGTCTTTTTTTAGTCTTTTATCACGTAGTGGTGTCCGTATATGGTTATTTTGCCACGAATTAAAAAATTACACACAATGAAATCAATTGAAACTCTAGCCATATGTTTCGTAACAACTAAGAAAGTATGATAGTGCCAAAGTTAGATTTCTAGGGTTAGATTTCTTATAACCGCGTTACTAATCATTGTCTTGTCGCCAAATAAAATTAATCAAAAGACTTGCGATGGTATTCTTAAATTTTATGAAACTATTTATTAATATTTTTTATTAAATCTAAGTATTTGTTATTACAAAAATTTATTTGTATTTGCATATAATAAAATTTTGTTTAAAAGTTGTCATACTTTTAAAAGTTTCGGTACTTATTTATTGCTGTGTTTATTCAAGTTAATAATATATGTATGTCGGATATATCGTTATATAAACTATTTGCACATTTAAATTTATATTTCTTCGCTATGGTATCAGACCCTTATACAAAGTTGCGCATCCGCATTAGAGACTTAATAATCAAAAGCAATTGTAACCCAATGAGTGACTAATTGTTTTTTTACCTAAAAAATATAAAAACTGTGGCCCTTTCAAAAAGAAAACGTTTACTGTTTACTTTAATAAGCGAAAACTCATTAAGAAAGGTCATCACGCGACCCCCAAAAGCAAGTTAAAATTTCAATTTTAAATTAGGATGATAAATAGACCAACAAAGTTCTAAAATTTTTCAAAAAATAAAAAAATCATAATTATATAAAAGTTGTAGGAAAAATCGAAATATTCTAATTTCAAAGTGATAAAAATTCAATAAAAGAATTTGTCATATGACAAAATTAAGATTTTTATTGCATTTATAAATTTAATAATATGAAAAAAATTTTGTCTTTTAAGCCTGTTCTTTCTATATTATTTAAAAAATTCTCTGATCGTTTCAATAATAAAGCACATATTTTCTATTTCAGCATACAATTTTAATACTTAACAATTATATCAGATTTTTACAACAAAATTTTCTATAATTCATACATTTTCTTTTCCAATTCTAAATCCACAATAATTTACATGCGTGAAGAACAATAGTAAAATTAAAATAATTTTGCTACATTCTAAGCAAAATATTATGTAGGATATGATTATTAAATGGTAAATTTGTTCGATGTGCGTTGTACAAGTTATTAGAGGTTTACGTCAGCAGGGGGCCGTTGCAGCCATTATTTAAACGATACTCAGCATAGACTATGCCCGTGTTGTGCCAGTGATAGAAGGCGGCCAAAATGAATAGGTGCCACCAGTTGTGAGAGTGGCCAAAATAGTCAACTTTGCCAGTCAACCAGCGTTCAGGAATCTTCGCGGCATATATCAAGAAGGCAATGGCACACAAACCGTACATTATTATAACACGTGGTACCATCAACTGAAACGAAAGATTAATACTCTTTTCAGTATCGATTAAGTAAGAAATAAAGTGGGCTTTTTTCAGACTACATATCAAAAGCGTCTTTTTTTGTTGCATATTTATAATGGGCAACAAGAACTATATCTAATGGGCTGTCTATCCTCTCTATATCTTGGTATGCTTTGAGTGCATTATAAAAGGTAGCAGCGATCACTCTGTTTTATCGGATTCTATTGAATTTATTAGTCAGTCATTGATGCCAAATCATAATGGCTAGTTGCATATTAGCTAAATACTCGTTAATGTCTAAAATTTTTAATTTATAGATTTCAAAAACTACAGCCATGTCAATAAACTGCAACTGACATAATTCTTAATAATTTTTCACTTTTTTCGCAATCGATGATTTACGATCACTAAAATGAAGTCCAAAAATTTTAGAACTATTAAAAGTTGACCTATCCCTTGTTTTATGTGCTACTCGCTTAACACGCTTTCAATATTGCAGGTTTCTTAAAGCAAAAAATCTGAAAAGATTAACATCAACTTATTTCTAATAAACTTACCCTTACTAACTCATTTTGGTAAGCGCCCATTGTGACGGTCCAATGAATGAAGGGAATCACACCGTATGCTGCCCAGGCCAATAGCACAGACATTTTCCCATTCAGGGAGACATTTAGTTTTGGAATTTGTACAACAATGGCTAAGCCAAACATGCACAAAGCGATCACAGAGTAAACTATTCTATGTAACTGAAAATAAAAAATTCAACACTTTCAAAAAATTACGTTTTAAAAAAAATTCCAGGGAATTCCTTACATTAAAACACCAAAACGCATAATACATGCTGCTGATATAAATAGCCACCAATGACAAGGATATGCCCAAATAATCCACCGACAAGAATAGTTCATAGTGTTCCTCTGATTTGCAAGAGAAAATATGATAAATCGATGACAAAAGCATACACAAGCAAAAGCAAATTAAAAGACAGACAACCAAAATTTGATCCTCCAACTCGGCATGGACTTTGAGAAATTGAAAGTCGAATATTGTCAAGCCAATAAACAAAATACAACCGCACAAATGTGTCCATATATTTATCTACATACAATTGAAGAATAAGAATTATAATTAAATCCGCTCATGATGTAAAGGAATAATCAAATATTGTTATTCTCACCGTTTCATTGGTCCACCAAAATATACTCTGCAAACATAATTTTGTGGAGAGGAATGTGCGGTAACCACCTCTGATGTAAGGATTAAATTTTAAATGATTTGGTGCCTGCAAATAGAAAAAAAGGTGAAATAAAAAATAAAATAGAATGAAGTAAAATACAATAAAATGGAATATATCAATTTAAAATAATATAATATAAAATAAAATGGAACAAAATCCAAATCAAAAAATTTTAAATCACTGATTTTAGATTTTTGCCTTGTTTTATTAAATATTCCATGTGAAATCAGTTCCTATTTTTATTATAACAGAATATACACGATCAATCACACACATTCACAAACTGCATGTCAAGCATTTCGATGGTGTATAATCTGCTTTAATACACTATATATACTTATATGTACGGTCGAATTTCGATACCCTGAATCTGAGGAGGCCAGAATAATAATCGAAAATTCTAAAATAATATTAGTTCTAATAACCAAGAAAATATTCAAATACACAAAAGTTTTATTAAAATTAATAACTATTTTATGATTCGTAATTTAAATATTTTATGATTTGGTTAGCAACAATGAAATGTCGATATATTGCAGCTAAACCTACAACAAACAATGATTTTTTGAAGCTCCAATTATTCAAATGATTAATTACTTAGAGAGAGTATTTCGAATAATGAATTTTAATAAGAATGACCTCAACCTTAAATAATAAATAAAGTTATAAAATTAAAAAAAAAAAAAACTAAGGAGACAATTACGAAATTAAAATATTTTTTATTTTCAATATTTGTGGTATTTGAGCGATTTATGATAAGAAATTTGACATAAATGCGAAAGCCAAATGTGACAACTCTATCAAATGTTTTGGCAATTTAAAATTTTGCAAGTGCAGTTAATCTGGTTTTAATAAACTCGTCTAAAAAATTCATTCTTTCGTGAGTGTAAATTATAGAAAATACGTACGATGTCCCTCGAAGGAATACTTATTCCCTACACATTTTTCTTTAACTCTGAATATTGTGGATGCATTGCTGAGATCAAAATTGCCAATAGCGAGATGTCAGACTTCGCTTAAAGTATTTATTTAAACTAGAGCGTTCCTTGTCTAACGAATCTAACTTTTTGGCCTGTAGACTCTGACAGAATGAACATAAAAATAATGTTTTTATGTGATCTAATTCCTTTTATTATTATTCTATAAACGTAGTACAACTGCACATAGAGATTGACACCTCTGATCCAAAGGCAACCAAATGAGAACAATAAATTTTCTATGTCTATTTACTCGTTCATGAGTAATTAAAAAGAACCAAATGAAAAAGGAATATATGTATACCCACCACAAGCCAAATGCGTCAAGAAATTTGGTCAAAATAATCAAAGAACAATTTTTCAGCCATAGAGTCAATTAATCAAGCGCAAACAAATGGATTTTTTTGTTGTAGTGCATAATATACCAACACTAAACAATAGAAAACTTTTGTTAATTAAATATTCATTTAATAAGTTTTAGTTTTCGCAAGCGATCATGCATTTTGAATAGCAACAGGGTTGCCATCTGCCATTTAAATAATGTGGAATTCGGAAAGCTCTTTTTATCCCACCTTTTAGAGAATAAGAAGGACGATTTTCATTTTGACACATACATTTTCCAAACTTCAGTAATAAGTGGCATTAGCAGAAAAAATTAATAATTATTATATTCAAAAGCGTTATAAGCTTTTATTTATAAAAATCTTTAATCGATTGATCTAGACGTCTTTTTTTAAATTAAATTGATCGGGAGTGTTCCGAGCCATAATATTTGTTTACACAATGCGACCTATAAGAAACTTTTATATTTGGCATTGTTCAAGAGCAGTCAAAACATGTAACTCATAATTTGTTGCAAGTTCATGATCGATAATTTTTATATTTTATTTGTTATATCATTTCAAGTAACTATTTATATGTTCGTTAATGTGATAAAGAAATATATATTATTTTTCGAAATGAAAGGTACACCATTAGAGTATTAGAAAATACACGTACATTGAGTGCGATATTCGTTAAAACGATTGATAACTAAACAAAAAAAATAAAAAATAAAATAAGCAAATTAAAAAATAAGCATGTGTATGGTTGGTAAAGAATAAATAACAATGGTAAGACTGTTGTAAGTTAGTGAGGTGTAATTTGAGCTCTTCATTACAAAAAAAAAAAAAAAAGTTTTCACAAATTATGATACGATGAATAAAAAACAATTCTCGTATTACATTTACAGTGAAGGTTTGTATGAATAGCTGAAATATACATCAACTGACACCACAGAAGTGGACCAAACACAAGAACGCTGATGATGAAAGTGTAGCGGCTTTCGAAAACAGCATGTTGTTCCGTTCTGCTAGTGTTTGTCAGAATGATTTACACATTTGTCTTTGTTGTAATTTGTTCTTTGATAACTATCACATGTAATTTGCCTTATAAAATATAATAAAGTTTGCTTTACTTAAATTCCTGAAGAAGAGAACCGATGGTGATCGAAATATGGAATAAAAAAAAAATAAAAAAAAAATAATAAAATTTAAATAAAACAAAAAAGAAGTTTTATTTAATATATGACCTAGAGCCGGAATAAAAATAAAAACAAAAAACTGCTTTAATAATATAAACTGGGACATTTGAGGGGATAAAATTTTTCATTTTGGTCATAATAATGAAATCAATATCTGGCAAGGCTTATGATGGTCAGTCAAAATCATTTACCTCTCCCCCTGTTTATTACACTTTGCTGTTAATAATTTTAACCTTGATTTTGTTAAAAAAAATTTGCAAAAGGGCACTTAAATAAAAACAAATCGGTTCGTAAAGTATTTCAAGTTCTTTTTGTTTTCGTTTTGTCTTCTCTTAGCGGGCAATTATTGTAAACAAAAATAGTCAGAAATTACTTTTGTGCATTTTTTTATTTAAATTAGGAATGGAAATAAATAATGTTTAACTCGTCGAAAATCAAAACGAAACATGAATAAATTAATAGTTTTGGATTAAATTTTTATTGGCATTAACTGACAAAAAATAAAAGAAAAAAAATTAAATGTCACTTACATTTTTGGATCGTCATTTAATGAATTTGGGTGAAGATCACTCAAATTTTTTTGAATTCCAAATACGAAAAATCAATATAAAAAATGCAAATTATTGGACATTCAATGTATATGAGGAATGTTAGATAAAGGTTAATTTAATGAAAATTTGCATAAAACAATAATTGTTTGATCGAGTCCTTTAATAAAAATTAATTGAAAATCTTTAAAATGTGTGTATGTATATGCAAATACTCGTATGCACAAATGTATGTCTATAAAAAAAAAAACAAGAGATACAATAGAAAACGAAAACTATTTGATCAATTAATTAAGTCAAACTAAAAATAAACTAAAGATCTTGTATTTTATTAAATAAGTGTGCTGTTGAACAGTGGAACCAATTGTAAAAAATTTATTTTTAGACATCAGTTTTATTTTATGCCATGCGTACTTGAAAAAATTAATTTCTGGTGGAATATTAAAATGTTGTTCTTATTGATTGTAGAAAATTTGTTTCACTTTTGACTCCTTTTGACAACTATTTTATTTTTGAACTTTGCACTTTTTACAATTTTTGTATTTTTTCCAAATCTTTCCGATTTTGAACCATTTTCCCCACTATACCAGTCAAGTATTTTATTTTAAATTCTACCTTGTGGTTTACATATACATACATTGCGCTGAAATGATGAAGTTGTTTTTAGAATTAGAATTTTTCCACATTTATTTTCAGTTCTATAAGTTTTTAAGCAATTCAAATTACTAGACTTTTTCATTATCGTGTGCTTGAATTTCACTGAAATTTTCAGTTTACGTTCGTTTTTTGTTTTGTTTTTGTTGCGATTTATCATTTTATATATGTAGATTTCCCAATGTAAATAATTTGGGAAATTTTCGAAAAATTTTTCGAATACATTCCATAAATTTCTGATTTAAAGTCACAATTGGCAATTCTATAGCTCCGACGGGTTGTCGCAACGTTTGCAGAATTTTTAGATTTTGATATACTTATATATGTGGCCAAATTCACTTCTTCAGTAGATTTCAGCTCGCAAACATCTGCTGGTATACAGCTTTTTCTGATTCAGTCACTGAAGCTAAACTTAAGTCACCAAGCTAATCTTCGCAATTGAGCAGATTTTTCAGATGATAATTTTTTGTTATCAAAATAAAAAATCGCTAGTAAAAAATTTCGCACGTTTTGTAAACATTTATCGAAAACAGGTGATAAGAGAACTCGATGCAGTCGACTCTCCGATGTTCACAAGAAATCAAACTTGTACAAATTTTGCGTCATGAACTAGACCCAGAACAGTCCATAAAATACCTACTTATATAGTTAATTGATCCAGAAGAAAATAATCAATCATAGATAGGACCGTTTGTCATTTTCAATGGGTGGCGACGTCAGCAAGTGAAATGGATCTGGCCGACATGTGCATTTGAAGCTTTGTCTTTTAATCCTCTTGGTTATTTAAACACTTATGATTTAAGGCCATGGGCGACAAGTTTTTAAATTAGAAGAATCGAAGAAGTGGGAACAGTTCGCCGAAATTCAAAATCGATTAGTACCTTTAACAACAATAAAAGCATCCAAAATATATTTTTTGATTATTCAGCAGAAATAATGAGAATTATTTTTTTTATTACTTCATAAATAGAGAAAGAGTGTATGAGATTCTACAACACCGACTTTAACACCCATTAGTTACGGAACCGGCTTAACTTTTTTAACTTTCTTTCAGAAAAGGAAAGATATAAGTAGATATTCTTAAGGTTTTGGGAGAAGGAATTTACCTATTTTTTCCTCCCCTAGATGTTTTTCATTATAGAAATTAATTTATCAGTTACTATTATTTATCAATTTGACACATTTAAAAATTGAGTTTATTATTTATTTTTTGACACAAAACACACTGCAAAGTTATTTGCAAAAATACCCAGAGACATATTGGCTGCAATCGAGCTCCATAACCATTTTCCTATTAGTACAGTACACTACCTGATAGGAGGAACTGATATTTGGTATTATTTAAGATCATCAATCATGAGATTTAAGATCGATTGCCGTCTAATACTCTGTTCTGCTTCACTATAAAAGGTGAATGACGTCTTTGTAATGGCCTTTTTTAATTAAATTTATTAATAACAATTTCTTTTACTTACGTCTTCAAAATTAAGCAACAATTTATTTTTATTATATTTATCAACATCATCACAGTCAAGAGTTGGCAGGGACTTCCTTGAACAGCAACTGTTATTCTGCGTCAGAAAGCATGCAGCTGGTAGGCCGTGTCCCAATCTGTTTGGTTCCTCATTTTCGGGAAATTGGTGAGAGTCTAATACCGAAATGTGTCTAAGGCTTTCGTTCTATAAAAAGAAAATTTGAGAACAATATTTTTATTTGAAAAATAAAATACAAAAATCATTGAATATGAATAAGAAACATTAAATAAAATAAGGCAATAACAACTAAAACAATATTTTATATAAATTATTGCATTAGGGAGATAACTCCTGAGCAATTTTAAAATTTAAATTATGTAAAACATAAATAAAATTCTTCTTACTTTTACACTAATTTTAAGTTTTTTTTTAAAGAAAAAATTTGGTAGTCCATACAATTAAATGATTTAAAATACTTTGATAGAAAAATTTATAGCAATAAAAAATATCTCGATTTAACGAATATCATCTTATTGAAACCATTTTTTATAAATTTTCCGCAAAGCAAATCAATAGTTTTTAATTGGAACATCTAAAAATTTTGCTGTTAATTGCTATTAAAACATCATATTTAACTAAGAAATAAATTCCCCTTAATTTTTAATAATAAAACATAGCAAAAGCTAGTTTATCAATTCATCAATATATTTAAACGGTCATCGTATCGTAAAAAAAACTGGGCGGCATAAAATAGTGTTACAGGAAATACTCGTAACTCCCCAAAAATTAAATGAATTTAGAGTTATAAGTTAAGTTTAAAATTCTGAAACAAACAAATACTTAACAGCAGAAATATTGCTTTAATTTAAGAATGAAATAAGGCCCCCAATATTTTGATGCTGTTATTTCATTATAATTTTTTAATTAATTTCATGTCAAATAATACCCCAAAAAATCATTGCTTTTCTTTGGGGTTTTATTTCATTTTTTGCTCAGGGACGTATATCCTCGGATGTTATTTCATGCCGCTCAAAAATTTGCAGCTCAATTGCCGTTTTCGCTATTCATTATAAAACCTTGAAAAGATATTCAGCGTCCTGGATACATTACGGACCGCGATATTTGCACATCTATTAAACCATTTACTTTGTTCCTATTTTAACAATAATACCATTTAATATCAAATTAAGCCAAATAATAAAGTTTCTTACCATCGTTAGGGCTAATCACGTAATTGTTACTACAAACATATATTATGATTATCGGATCGTGGAAAATTAGTAATTTACACAACAGGATTATGGCATATTGTTGTTGGTATGATTTCAGTTTTACAAATTTTACTTTTTACTTTTACTTTCTATATTTATTACGCACTCCAAATTTTCCATATTTTGAACAGTCACTTTAACTCCGTTTTCTGTTCTGAAAGAAGTGTAACATTTTTATTTTTAATTGGTAAACAAATTTAGTTAAACATTCTCATCTAGAGAGTTTTAATCTCTTGGAGTATTGCATGCTCTTTCACAGTAAATTTGCACTTACTCCCGTTTTTTTCTTTGAAAGGGCAAAAAATGTAGCATTTTTCTTTTTTAGTAGAGAAAGTTACTGCTAAATATTATTTGGTCTTTTAACACATATACTTTATGGAAGAAGTAAACATGTATTTAATGGGAAATAAAATGACAGAAAGTACCTTCCGAATAGGTTTCATTGGAGCGGCTGTAAAAGTCATGTCGGACCAACATAGACCTTTTGATCCTACCAGCCCCCAGTATGAAATTCTTGCTAAGCTGAAGCAGTTGCTTAAAAGTTATTATAGACATGTCTCTCTGCGATCTTATTTAACTCCTATCCGTTGCTTGTTCTCTTCTTGACCGAAGAGAGATTGTACATTATATTTTCAGATGGATCACTATTATCTATTAATTCTGTTTCATGCCTGTTTCTTCATAGTTTTCCTTCAAAGTCAGAACCCACAAGTGTTCAGTAGCAAGCCAACATATTGCAATATATTATAATTTTGGTGAAGCCTGTAAGATTGTGCCACTTCTTCCGAGTTCATACGACCCAGCATGCCACAGCTGCTTGTCGTATAGATATGACAGGCAATTCAGGATTTTCAGAAGCAACATGTCTGGTGCTCTAATGGCGGTTTGGTTGCCAGAATATATGTCAATGGTGGTAACTGATATAATATTCACTTTCAATTATTCAGCCATATCTATAATTGCTAGGAACTTTGATCAAAAAATATTACATACATTTAATTCCTGCTGTCCTTCATTCAGAATGCCTTTTTGAATTAAGGGGGCCGCAAAGTATAGGCGGCTCCCAATTGCAAAGCTCTAGCATCCATTAATTTTTAGTAGCCAATAGTGTAGAAGATCACAAATTTTTTGCCCTCTCCTTTCCTACTAGACCCAGCATTAGTAGAAGTAAAATTATAGGCAGCGCATCCAACACCGAGCGATAACCCTATAAAACCCTTTAAGGAAAGCTTTAATCTACTGGACGATCCTTAAAGTGAAATGCTAACTTCTGTATAAAGTGTAAGTATAAGTGCAATATCTCTTTTTTTTCTCTCTCCCTCTCTCTCAATCTCTCTCTATCCCTTTCCCAATTACTTGTGGTGCGAAATCGCACCAAAACATTTCGATTATTCTATTTGACTCGGTTCGTTCTATTTAACTCGACAAAAAAATACGGTTGGAATCCAAACAAAATTTTTGAAGGCGGAATCAAACTACTTTTTAGAAATCAGCGCTCGTGAAATTAACGACTCTGTTTTTTTAAATATCCTTTATTAGAATTTTAAAAAATAATCATTTTCCTAAGATGCAAAATCCCAATCTATTAAACTTCCGAACAAAATTTCACGCTTTGACATTATTTCAAGATATTTAAGCAATTTTAAATTCACAAAAATTTTAATTTAAATTACAGAAAACAATCTGAATTTTAATAAATGTATCACATATTGTGTGCAGTTTTTTTTAATTTTCTATTATTTTTTGAATTTGTTGCACTCATTTGCTCATGATCATTTTAAATAATGGGAACCCAAATCTACTTCCGTCAAATGCAAGTATTTCTTTTTCAATTTTATTATTTTCACTCTCTTGTTTTTGATTAATGAGATGCAAATTGATTTTGATATTTTATTTAAGATAAAAATAAAATTTATGCAAATAAAAAAAATATAAAGCACATGTCTAATTGTTTTTGTATTTCTATTTTAGTATTTAAATTTTCAACATATAAATTATCATTGAATGTTGTATTAAAGTGATCAACAAAAACAAGTTTATTGCAAAATAGAAATTTTTTATTATCGTTAAGACCAGCCAGCCTATTGTTTTTGTCTTGGATTAAATATATATACATACATATGTATATACTTATATATATACTTTTCTTTTACTTTACGGATAATTTTAATTTAGACAATTTATTGATTCATGTTTGACCTAAATAGTCAGCCACGAAATTTCACAAGATTAAAATTATTAACTGACCTAATTTAAAAAAATTATATTCAAATCAATTTGAAGGGACCTAAAATTACCGATTTTTTACTCCGTGTTCGCCTTTCTGTCTTTCATTACAGGCAGCTTTGAAAAAACTATTTTTTATTCGTTGGCAAGGTTATATAATTAGAATGGCTGGAAAAGTAGGAGGTGCCACGCCCAATTTTAAACCACTAATACATAACCGAATCTTAAGAAACTCGACACACATATTGAGTTCCCGTGACAATAAAATATTGCGATTAGAAAAGTCGTCAGTGGTCGTCAGCATCTATAGGGTGTTTTTTTTTTAGAGGTATAGAACTTCGAATTGAAATAAAACACAAGAAAATCTTTTTAATGTCCATCAATTTGGCTTTATTGGAAGGATAATTTCATGCCATTAACGTTTAAATATGATTTCGGGCATGTGGCCGCCGCGGCTGGCTCGAATAAAGCCAATTCTACAGGTCCAATTTTCAACCACTTTTTCGAGCATATGGGGCCGTATGTTGGCAATAACGCCATGAATGTTGGCTTCCAAGTCCCCTAACGTTTCTGGTTTGTTGGCGTAGACGAGCGACTTCACATATCCCCAAAGAAAATAATCCAATGGTGTCAAATCACACGATCTTGGTGGCCAATTGACAGGTCCATTCCATTAATTGCTCTGATGGACGATTATGTCGACCATAAAATGGACGGAGCTTGCGGTAAACTTCGCGAACTGAACCATTATTTTCGAAATAAATTTGCACGATTTGCAAGCGTTGTTCTTTTGTCAACCTGTTCATGATGAAATGGCAAACCAAACTAAATATTAATCACTTGACAGCTGACAAAATGGCCGCCAGTTAAAAAAGTGATGCCAACTTAAAGTTCTATACCTCAATAAAAAACACCATATACAACTCAACAACAATTATAGTAAAGGGTATTTTGTTTGGCAATTGATTTGAAAACAGAAATAGTCTGGTTTGCAATTTTCAATTTATTTACTCAAAAAAGCATTTAATGAACGGATAATTACGTAGTCTTTCTGTCAATTGTTCACCAAGATGTAAAAACGCAATCCCATTATGTTCTTTGGAGACTTGTTAAGTCACCATTAAATCTGTACCCATAAACCTGAAGACGATTGAACACTTGGTAGCGAGGTTCATTAATAAGATTTATAAGGGGCCTTGGGCTTGGTACAAATTTTGTAGTCTTTCCATGTGAGTGGATTTTTCAGAGGGATGCAACTTATCGTATTTTAATATAAAATTATTTTCTTTACAATAAAAATAAAAAATATACTTTTCTTGATACGAGTGTAATAGGCAACAAAAAGTAGAACTTCTTGTAATGACAAGTCTTTGTGAAGATCACTGGAAATTGTCCAATTTTTTATAGCTCTTCGGACCACAATATCTCGGCATTTTAATTACTTCTTTGGAAGTGTTTCATTTACAAGAAGGCTTGAAACTGACATTAAAAACTTTCAACTGCAATTTGCTTTTGATTAGAGAAACGTTTGAGAATATTTAGCCGACACTAAAAAAATTTAGTTACAACATTTACATAGAAAATACCAAGGCGAATTTAGCTTTAGTAGTTGGTTTTTTCAATACAAATGCATTTCAATTTATATTTTTAATAAATAATTAGATTATGTTAGGTTAGGTTGATTGGAGGAGTGTGATAGCCCATGTCATACGACATACATCTAAGTCAGTGAAGGATTGTTGTGCGCTCCATTTAATTATCAGACACAAACTGCCAAAGTTCTGCGGCAGGATTCGAACCTGGGACCTTCGCACTACGAGTCTAGTACACTACCTACTAGTCTACGAAGGTCAGTTAATAAATAATTAGTCTCTCCACAATTTTTCACACAATTAAAATTTAATGTATTTTCAATATAAGTTTTCAAAAGAAATTTCATAAATTGAAATTTAGTTTTAAACTCTCAAATCTCTGTCTAAAAGACTTGAGAATATCATAAGATCGTAATATTGTGTGATCTTTTATTTATTGCAGAAGTGGTAAATACAGTTGAGTTCGGTTATAGCGTATATCGGTTATAACGAACAACTTCTCCAGCGCCAACAATTTTGTACAAATATTTCATACAAATTATTTTCGCTTAACGAACTCTTTTTAAAGTACTCGGTACAAAAATATTTTTAAATTTATAACGAACAAAATAATATATTTACCATTATTTTAGAAAGCGATTAAAGTACTTGAAAACAAGTGGAACTTTTAAATAGATATATAATATGTTACATAAATATATGTAAAAATTAAAATATAAGTAATCTATTTAAATAAAACATGAAAATAATATTAACTTCCTATGTAATGAACAAAATTACCCGGTCTCGCAGAGTTCGTTATAACCGAACTCCACTGTACATATATACAAACAAAAATGCAAACGTATATAAACAGAAATCTAAAAAAATGTTCTTTGAAGGCAATACAACGATTTTTTATATGTATAAACTTTCAATTATTATATTATTTTTGGTTTATTTTTTGTTTACTATTTTTCGTTAACGAAATAAGAAAACGAAAAGAAGCCCGTTTACTATGTATTTTACTCTAAAACAACAGCAACAACAACAACGACTACATGAATTAATCAAGTATTACAAAACGCATTCAGTAGACGTGCATTTCATGACGTCTACGATTAAATGTTTCTGGTGTCTTTTATCTCCAGCACTTGTTTTCGTATTTATAAATACTAAAAATCAACAAGATTGCACATAATTTCCAAAAATGGGTGTGTTCGGACGTCACTCGCATTAAAAAATAAAAATCGAAAATGTTTATTTTTTTGTTGCTTCGACTTGGAGAACATAGAGTAGAATACCGGATATTTTGTTTGTGACATTTCAGTATCAACTCGTAATGTCATCTTAATAAGATTTTAATTTAAGTGGGAACAAAAAAGTCTATGATCAAAGTTGTACGGTTAAGTACAGTGCGATCTCCCTCTATGCATCACGCGATCAAGGTAACTCCTCGATTATTACATGTCACAAATTATTAGCAGAATTTAAAATAAAAATTCTTAGTTATTGCAACTTTGCTCTGAAAATGTTGTCTTTTCTATTGATTCTGCTTTTTACTTATTTTTTTATTTTTTTTTTTTTTTTAATTAATCTATTGAAGAGAAGAGACGCACATGACCTTAAACGATACAATGGGTATTCAAAAACCTAAAATTATTCAATACAAAACAGAGTCAAAAATGTCAGATTTTTTTCTTAGGGCAACTAGTAAATACAAACCTGTATGTACAACTTTACATTAGAATGCATATTTCTAATCTTTATCTAATCTTTGATTTCAATTTTAATTCAATTCTAATTGGCCTTTTTGTTATTTACATTAAATTAAATAAATCTATTTTAGAAATAAACTATTTCAACTAAATGATCGGACATATGTATGTACACACATTCCATACAGACAGTTAAAACAAAAAAAATTTGACTTGGTTCCTGGAACAAAATCAATTTTCTCAACTTCCCGAATTTTTGTTGATTGAGTTAAGAGGGGTTCCACTGTATATCAAAAATAAATTTAGAAATTAAATTTTCTTAGTGGCGAATAGCTTTAAGACAAAATAAAACAGTATTTGAAGAATGATTTCGGTCAGGTAACGATAGTCTGGACTTCGGTCTGTATTCTAAAAATACCAAAATTCTATCCGATTTAAGGCCTTAGATATGCGAATTTAAATATCCCCAGACAAACTAATCTAATATCGCATCTTGAGATTCACAGAAATTTTCTACTACCCAAGTAGGAAATTGGAAGTGTATACTTTGAAAGCAATGAAAGTGTCTTTTTAACCAAGAATGATTGCCATTTTCTTTTGCCATTGGGAGTGTAACAGCATTATTTGGTTTAACGACTAATGAAATGTCGCCATATGAACAGCTAAAGCCTCATATATTAAAAAAAAAAACAATTTAAAATTTTAGAAAATTGGAAATATGTGCAAGTAAATTCAAATCCCTCAAGACGACAGAAGATGATATTCAAATTTAATTGCTGTAAATTATGGTTTTATTATTTATTGAAACAACTTTTTTATTCATTATGTTCTGTTTAATATCAAACAAGTCTAACATTCTTAATGAAATCAATACAAGGCTTACAAAACAACTGGATTTATGCTAGAATATTACAAGTCGACTCTGAGAATACAACCAACTTTATCCATGTACATACATATGTACATACATATATATTTCTGAAAGACGACATGTTAAAACAGAAGAAGTGTATGATCTTTTAAGGTGACTTGATCGCCTTAAATGGCTCATTATATATGTATATGCAAATTGATTATATTATATATGCATGTAAAATTTATGTTTCAAACATATATTAGGGTCAACTCCTTATTCAACATTTGCCAGAGGTTCTATTATTATTTTATTAAATTTGGTTCTATTATTATTTTATTATTTTTTGTTGATTGTAGCTCTAGTTCAGCGTGTCTCAAAATTAATAAGTTTCAATAAATCAAACAGATTTCTAATTAAATATTGTTTTAGCTTCTAAAATTATTAGGAAGGAATAAGGCGCTGATTCTTTCCCTATTCATCCCTTCATTATTACTTTGACCGCCAGAAATATACGATCTCTGGAATATATGTATGTGACATGATTTGATGTGAAGAAAACTCACAAGCGTATCATTGATTTTCACTGTCCATCTGAGTTCGTAGAAAAGATTACATCTATCAATATTGGGTGTTAATAGAAGTTAAAGACGAAATTCTTTGTTCACAATTATCTAGTAACCTGCCCGAAACTATAACTTGCAACACAACATTGTAAGTATAAAA
Organism: Germaria angustata; assembly: GCA_963681545.1. Lineage (NCBI taxonomy): Eukaryota > Metazoa > Arthropoda > Insecta > Diptera > Tachinidae > Germaria > Germaria angustata. The sequence continues at coordinate 56,228,843 of OY812998.1, read as the reverse complement.
AATTCAATATTTCAGTATAATTATTGTATTGGAAAATATGCGTTTGCAAATATGTATGAATCACTTCAAAATAGTAAATATAAATTTGTAAAATTTAAGTCATTTTAATATTTCGAATCGAATAATATTAAAATACAATAATATTCACTTATTTCGATTGACCATTAATTAACCAGCACTTACACAAGCAAGTGCAAGTTCGAAAAACTCAATACAATCACTCACACTTTTTTACTAACATTTCAAACTTTCGTTACTTGCAGGTCAAATTTGCAAGAGATAATAGAAGGCAGAGATTTTTTGACACGTGTAGTAAGTAAAATGATGTATTGGTAAACAATGTTGCCCTATAAAAAGTTTTATACAAAGTTACTGGATTAGGTTAAAATAATATATATAAAGTAATATATATATATATATATATATATATATATATATATATATATATATATATATATATATATATATATATATATATATATATATATATATAAATAATATATATAAAAATAATATACATATGTATATAAAAGTTCACTAACGATTTGATTTAGCGACCAATAATATGTACTTATATCGGCATATGAACAGCTAAAGTCAGAACAAAAAATTTTTGAAACTCTAATTGCTAAAATAATATTTATAGTTTAAACTTACTTTACATTTTGGAAGAATAAAGTTTTTATTTCAAATAAACATGGAAAACACTACCAATTATCCTTTTTCATTTTAGAGCATAAAACTCACTAAATATGCAAAAATAATTGAGGTCAAATGTTTCTCTAGGAATTTATGCGTTTTAGGCTTTAAAGTGAACAAAGCAATAAAAAAATTGCTAAATTAATAAATTTATTTAATTTCACCTCGATGCCATTTTGAAAATGAACTTTTACTTGACCGTGCAAACTTTCAAGCAAATTGCAAGACTGTTTCGTTGCTAATATGTATATTCTACTTGCAAGTAATTACTTGCATGTGTAAATGCAGGATTCTGATAGTACATGTAACCAATAAAACTCAATTTATAACAAATCCTGTTATCACAATGAATTCTTTCCCTCTGTGTGTTGGCCAACAAATAGCGTTTTTTTTTAAATAGGAAATCTTGGAAATTTCGGAGGTTTCTCCATATACACGAGGTATAATCGAAATTAGTGGCTCTCTGCTACAAATTACATTCTGCATCATGCATATTGTCATAGTAAAGTTGTGGCACCAAAAAGTTTGCCATTGATTTTCTCTCAAACAAAGAGCAGGGAAATTTATTGCTACTATTTAGTTTCACTCGACTCTGGGTCGACTTTATAGTTTATATATGTTGGAGTTTTAAACTCTGTAACACACAGTAAAATTAATAACATTTTCCTGTGACGAAGTGGCCGAATATATCGACCATATACATAGATAATGTCATAACTCCAAAAAATAGTTTCACAGAAAACCAATTTAAAATTAACTATTTACTTGTTTGAATAAATCAGCGATTTGTAAATGGCATTATTAGTTAATTTAAGTAATTTACAGTTGATTTTAAGTACTCTTATCTGTGTTTAATAAGTACATATAAATATTTTTTAATATTTTCTACAATCACTTAAAATGCATTTTAAATTAATGTCAATTGTTACAAGTATGTATTATTAATTTTAAGTTGAAAAGTCAAGTTTTTTTCATGCATTAGCATCATTAAGAGAAATTTTGTCACTGTTTATTAAGCAATTTTCGTTAATAAGTAAAAACAAAGAAATTAAACTGAATCTTGTATACCCTTCCGCAAAATATTAAGCAATTGATCTAATCTCTAGGATATCATTTGTAGAATACACTTTTCAAAAGATGCTTGATCTTTTTCCAATTAAGGAATTTTAACCGTTTTCGGATTTTTATTTTTATATATTATGATTTATTATTACACATATCTACCTCGTCAAATAAAGCAAGTTTTATACATAGCTTTCATTACATGTATCATTCTCTAGGTAATTTCTATTGATTTCCTGACTTCCCTGCGTCTGTTTTCTGGTTAAACTCTGACTTGTAAGGACCTCCGAATATGTAAATATATCGAGTTGTTATATATAGTCTCGATAAATGGCTGAGATATGGCCAAAAACTATAGTTTGTAATGTATGGAAAATTAAACACTATTAAAAATCTGAAGTTCGGAGAAAATTAAAAAAAAAACGATTTTATAAAATTTTTACATTTTTTAATATGGAAATTCATTATTTGGGATATTCTCCCCAACTAATCGTTAGAAACAATTAGAGCTTTTGCAAAATGCATACGAAAAATCAAAAGTTTGTTACTCAACGTGAGTAAATTGTTTGTTGTGTTGGTTTGTATAGAAACATTCTAAACCTACTATGATTATGTATTTGTTGTAATTCATATGCAATATTGAAATTCTCATATTGTATTTGATTTATGTGGCATAAACATCCGAGGTTGAATGTTTTGAAACTGCTTAAACTTCACTGACGATTTGGTTTTAGCAACCAATGAAATGTCGGCATATGAAGAGATAAAGCCACAACAAACTTTTGATTTTTACATTTTATTGAAAGTACAAAATTTACAATAAAAATTAAAAAACTACTAAACAATCACATATGTATCAAAAATTCGAGACTTATCTAGAGCATTCATAAGAAACAGCACCAAAAAATATTAATTTAGATAAAATCACTCCTCAATAAAAAATTTTAAAGCTCAGAAAAATTCATATATATATATACAAAAATATATCGAAAGTTTAAGATGCTGGGGTTTAGCTAAAAAAATCGAAAAATAAATTTCAATCATCACTATTATGAGAAAAAAAATTTTACCGGCATCAAAAATAGATTCCAAAATTTAAAAAATTAAACCAACTTCGAAAATGGCAAAGACCTGTGAAAGCAGCGCCTAAATGGCTGAAACTTTAGATCGAGTTAGTAAAAACTTGTTTTTTTTTACTGAAAACGTATCGTTGCTTTTGTCACGTAAAATATCTGCAGGAAATAGACTTTTAAGTTGTGAATGTAAAACTTTGGCATTTTCGCCATGTAAAATAAAAAAAAAAATTTATACTTATATTTAAAAAATGAATGAGGTCAAATTAATATTTCTTGTCCAAGAAAACGAGTTAGTTTATAATAAAAAATATAGTTTATAATAAATATTTACAAAAAACGACATGTTTTTATTAACACTTGCGAGTGAAATTTTGCGTTTAGTTGTCAACTTTCTCGACACCAGCCAAGAAATATCTCAGTAAGTAACGCATATAATATTTTATTAACTTCAAACTTTTTAAAATCATTATTGAGTTTGGTTTTATTTATTTTTTTAAGTTTTTCTTTTGAACTTTTAAGAGACTGAACATCAATTTTGAACTTGCACTATTATAGCCAGCAAGATATATAATATTACTTTGTATATGATCTACCCTTCTCCTTTCACATATTGGCCAAAATGGGACCAACTCTGAAGCATAACAGTTTTGAAAACCCTTAATATTATAGTAAGCCGGATATATGATAATTAAATATTAATTTATAAAGGAGATGCTACTCCCCTTCCTGACTGACTGGATGCAGAGTTACTCACGCTAATTTGGAACACTCGTACTACTATATTTAGCAAGATGTCGAGATAATTAAGTATTACTTTGTTTGTAAGGAACCCCTTACCATGCAATTATCATCACTCCTGGTGCATACTCTTTCATATAAAAGACGAGTTTTCAAAATCGGTCAAAAATAAGGAGAAAAAAAAACGCTAAACATAAAAATACAAACGAATATGTAACGTCACCCTCTTTGTAAATCGGTTAAAGATCGAAATATAAGTTTCAGTTCAATTTCGACATCGATTCATGTTGGAAAGTTCAAAAACTCCCAAAAACAAATCAAAATTTGATTTACACGTATCTAAAAAAGAACACAATTTATTATTAACCCGAAAATGGGTTTCGATTCGACGATTCACATACAATATTACATATTTATTACTTCATTTTTAGGTGACTAGTATACAGGATATATTATACAGTCCATCATATGTAACTATTGCTTCTTAATTCATTTTATTTCATTACTAAAGGAAACAGCACCCTGTCCTCCTTAAGCCTTTTGCAAGGTACGTTAAAAATTCCATTTTACGTACTTAAATATAAATAAGTATTTAAATTGCGAAAATTACCGTCAATTTCCTCTGAGATTTCTTTATCTTATCGCCATTTTGATTCAGTTCTTGTCTTGTAATGGTTGTAGTTTCTGTTTCCATTATATCGCAAGGCGGTGTTGTTGTACTTTAATTAAAAACTAAATAAGTTTTTAAAATCTATTTTAAAAACGAAATTAGTTTATTGAGGAAAAATATTATTATCTATTTATTTAACTGCACTTTACAAATAAAATTATCGTTTTTTAAGAGGAATTAATTATAAAGACACGCGATTATCTATTTCTGTTCAACAACTTTGATTACTTATCGATCGGTTACAATTAAAAACAATTGTAAATTTTAAAAATCATTATGTATTATTATTAATGAAACGCATTGTTTTAATATATTTTTTGCTTTTTAAAAATATTATTTTCTTTAATTGAATTCCGCACGATAAACCGAATGCACGCAAAACCTAACAAAAACTAAATTCACGAAAAAATCAAAGACAATCACGTAGTGATCGACAAAACTCAGCAGCTAAACAACTTGTCAATACATGAGTACGAGAAGGTGCATTAATGTATGTATGTATAAGTATATAAGTATGTACCTGTACATATATGTAAACTACATACAGTAAATATGTGCGTACCCACAGAAAAATATGAATTAATAGTGCAGAGGCTCGTTCTCAGGCACACCAGTCATTACTCGTTTTTAATTTGTATTTGTGGTGTTCATTTATGCAATGTTGTAACGTCATTTTGTATATGTGTAAGTAACAACATCTTATTAATTGTTTGTTTCAGATCTAATTTCAAAAATAAAATACTTGCATATCTGTTTACAGGTAAAAAAGAAAAACTTCCTTTGGTTTGTTTTGACTGCAACATACAACATGAAGGTGGTTGATGGATTGCTTGAGTGACTAAAGAAAAATGTTTGAAAATCTCTTTTGAATAACAAAAAACATTCACATCTCTGATGAATAGGTAAATATATCATGAAATAAGTGCGATCCAAGAAAAAATGTATACCTTCATTGCTAGTGGGAAAAAACGGCAGTTGTTCATTTTCATCGCTTCCAAAGGATCCGTTAGTACATTTTTTCGACTTCCTAGAATCCAATTGACAAAATCTTAATTTAACTTGCACAAATTGGTAAAAATCGATTTGAAAACAATTAATTTTTATGAAAAAATAAACACTTATTTCTTCAAATCTTTACTTTTCCTCAATCAATAGCGATAAAATTACTTTCACATAGGAAAAAAATAAATCGTGACAACTGGCGTATGTGTACTTTTCACAGATATTGAGCTTAGCAATCCCAATTTAATATAAAATCATAAAAAAGTTATACTTTTCTCAACATAACGAAAATAGTTCCAAATCAATGAAATCGCAAATTTTCATGACTTCTTTGGAAGGTCTTTTAATTTACTCGGTTGCAGTAGACACGAAATGTACATCGTTCAGCAATATTTTCTTTCCTCCATCTCTAAGGTTGAGTAATGTGGAATAGAACTAGTGGCAATATTTCATTTCCCTCATTTGTAAAAAAGTTTAAAAAATATTTGCAGAAAATAGTAGAAGTGCTGGTTTCACCAAACACTTGATCCATTCAATGTAACTTTAAGATATGGAAAATGTGATCGTAACTTTTCTCTAAAGATCATGAATAGAGTTACTATCTTACACTTATAGAGATAAGATTTAGTAGTGGAATGATTGTAACAGCGAAATTATTATTTCTTTAATTATATGGTTGTAGCAATAAAATATATTTCAAATATAACATTTATCATAGTTGACAAGTTTAAATATAAGTTAAATTTATAAAATTTTTAGAAAAATTTTAATTGGTTGGATTACAATCATTGTTTTTGTATTGTACAATGTATTGTATAATTTATAATCAATTTATGATTAAAAATTATGTCCTCCACACATTAACATGAATTTTATACGCTGCACACTGTGCGTACACTCTTTCTAAAAATATATTCATCTAGTCGGCTGTACTTACGTCACATTTTTATATGCAGTGTAAAGCAATATACATGTTTATTATATATAACTATAAGATAATTTCCTAACCATATTGTGATCATGTATGACAACACTATATTTGTATTTCATTATAATATTATTCGGATTATATGTAATATTAAATTACATTATTATTAGCAGCGTAAACAAATGTTTTTTATTATACATGAGCATAATTAAATAATTTTTAACCATATTATGATCATGCATGATATATGTAAGTATACATATAGTCATGATAATATAGTTACTGTTTCGTTCTGCTAATTTATTAAGTGAATTCCCCCTTAATAAAAATAATTAAAAAAAAAATTCAGTAATCGAAACAATTTAATTAATGTAGTTCGAAATCACGAAAGAGTTACGCGAACATTTGGCGCAAGCGTGCTTGCTCACTTCTATTTTTATATACATATATTCAAACTAGTACACGGTCACGTGAGTAAAGTAAAATATATTTCACGATCACGCGTGATTCACTCTAACAATGTAAACAGTACTCATCTAAATATGAAATTTATGAAAGAAATCACTTTAAAGTTCACTTTAGTGATAATGTGGAAGCATATGTATAGTATGTATGTGTATAATTGCTGAGTCACTAGTACATTAATACATTAAGGGGTTGCCGATTTTCAACAAAACTATATTTCACACTTACCAATCCGAACAGGTTGTTCAAAACCTGCTGGCAAATATTTGACAAGTCGCTCCTTAATGCAATAGTGGTATCTCAAAAATTTAAATCCAACTTGGCAAAATGCGTTTAAATATTTTAAATATTCTGATTTTTTTTTTCTATATATAAAGGGAATATTGAAGAGCAATTTCCCCCCAAGTAGTTCAAAAATTTTAATTTGCAAAGATACGACTGAGGAGCGATATATATTCGTATTTCTTTATTCCTTGGACGTACTAGGTTTTTGATAACTTTCTATTGCAGGGCCAAATTCATTAGTTGAATATAAATCGTATTTGGCCTAAAGTGTGTTCCCATATTTAAACTTCTTAATTTTTAACAAAATTTTCGGACATGTTCGATTAAGCTCCACTAATTCAATATATATTCCTTTTTTGCTTTTTTTATTTTCAATAAAATTACACTCTTCTCAGTTGGGGAAATTGGGAATAATTTAGAGGACACTTTATATAATTTAAATGTGCGTAGCTATGGATTTTTCTGGGGTACCAGAATCCTTAAACGAAGAGTAAAATCATGTCTCTTAATAAAAGTCCCATAAAAGTCTTCGAGTTCTTGTACTGCTCCACATGATTTTGAATTGAGTTACAAACGGTGGTCATAATATAATTAATCTACTACTGAAAAGACGCAGGGATATTTTACCTCTGCAACACCGTAAGAAGTTACATTCGTCTTTTAAGGTTTCTTGTATAAACTTGTGAAGGTATTTTGCGGCGAAATATCATTAATCGAAACTGTACTCGCATTTCTTCACTGCACGTGCCGCAGTGAGCAAATGTACCACCATTGGAATAGCAAAACCTGTCTTGGTACGCATTTCCCCTTAGAATTTTTTAGAAAAGTATTATTTTACTGTGTTTGCTATAACTTACACCAAAAGGTCCGATCTTCACACATACCGTCCACAAAATTTGTATATTTCTACCAATGGGCCCACAGTAAACAATAAATTTCTGGAAATCTAATTGTTAAAATTAATTAATTACTTTATTTATTTAGTTTTCCAAATGGTATTTGCTGTGGATTGTCTTTATGTCTTCATTTCGTTGATAAAAATGGCAACTCATCAGTAGACCTTCAACCATTATGTTTTCAACCTATATTTTTAAATTATATTAAAACTAACGAGCAACAAATTAGAATTACACAAAATTAAACAAAACTTGTGCAAACGAAACACAACAAACAACTTTTACCCGACATGAATATTTTTATTTCTCTCGCAACAAACAATTAAAAAAAACTATTTCAAAAATATCTGAATAATTTTAATAAATTTTATTTATTATTATTGTTTCATGTTTATTTAACGCTTCGATGGAAATGTTATTAATTATCTATAGTTTTTTCTCCATTATTTCACTTTATTATTTATTTATTATTTTAGCGAAATTTTGAAATCGTTGGAAAATATTTTAAACCTTGCAAAATTTTATGAAGTCTTCATTTTGAAATTTATGTTCTAATTCACTTAGAATTATAAAACTGAGATTTTAAATTAAATTATAGTTAAATTCCCACCTAAGACTCTCGTCTGCTTCACTACAAACGAATGATGGTCCTCTTTACTATGTTCGTTAAACCCAAGTTATAATATAGTTTGTAATTATATTCATAACATTTAAATAAATAAATATTTTTTATAAATAACATTTTTCTTTTGCATAATATGTCTGACCTGTTTGTAACAATTTTTGAGAACTTCATAAATAATATTGCCATAAACTCGTGGTAATTATTATGAATAAATACTTCGAATTTCAATTCGATATTAGATAGATGAGTACTGAAATATTAAAATATTACTTTCAAATCTCAAAAATGTTATCGTATTTGAAAAACTGATTCGAAGAATAAGTTTCGGAATTATTTATATATAAAAGGCTGGTTTCGAAAAATTCCGACAACGCTATCTCTGGAAAGTGTTAACCGATTCTGATGAAAACTGTGGAATTCAAAGGAAGCAACTTTTCGAAAACGATATCCCTCGAACGAATCAATCGATTTTAATAAAATTTAGAGCAAGTGGTGTTGCTTTCTTAGGTTAAGATGAAAGCGGTAGCGGAAAATTTACTTTAAAAAAATCATTCGGTCAGTTTATTTTCGAATAACCTCAAAATTTTCCAATTCCCACAAGGAGGATAGTACCATAATAGCCAAAATAGATTCTATACACATGCACATTTGCATATAACCAAACGGACTGGTTATAGCTCGATTTTCGAAAATCTACGAAAATCAGCAACCTCTCCTTCTTTGATGAGGGAAATTAAAAACAAATAAAAATGCTATAGAAACTGTTGGTTACTATTCATAGGGATTGCAAGTGCGTTCGGTGTCTAGCCTGTTTTAACTATTCCATATTTACAACTGAATTTAATAATTTATGATAAAATGATTTTTTACGATTGTATCATTCTATTAACTTACACAGTATTTCAAACATATGAGTATGTAAAATTGTGTAAATCTAGGGATAGGTGTACTGATAATTAGTCTTATAAAACGAGGTGCATTATTCGTTAAGCCACGATACTACTATGGGTACGGATAAAAATTCATATAGTACATAATTTCACAATTTTATACGGATTTATCTGTGTAAAAATATTCAAATTCGTTGTCTAATTTTTCTTATCAAATTCAAACCACCCTAATTTATATTCAAACGTGACGAACATACAAACATACATACACCAGCGCAGTCTGTGTGTGTTTCTTTGCTTTTTACAAACAAAAAATTAAATATGCTTTAATAATTTTGCCAAAAAATGGCTGTTCAATAATAAAATCATAAACCAAATAAATACCGACACACAATGTAGCTGTCTATCTGTCTATCTATCGTATTTATATAAGTATGTGTATAAATACATACATATGTATATTTAGGCAATGGGAATTTGAAGGTCAACCAAAACGTAACGATTAATTTACAAAGCCAGGGTTAAACCTCTTTTAAAGTGCATTGTATGTATATTAGCGAAAAAAACTCAAGATGTTTTTGGGTTTCTTTTTCATTTTTATTTTATTTGTATACAATTTACACATAAACACATGTACTCGTATGTATATGTACGTGTATGTGTATGTATAATATGTAAATATTTTATTTTTATTAATGGAAGCTCTTTAAGCGAAGATTTTTTACGATTCCACGTTTTCTTTCAAAAAGAAAAAAATTGTATCACAATAAAACACCATCCATTGAACTTTAAAATACTGTACACAATAGTGATGTGACGAATGTTCGCATTCGTATAAACGAATATTCGTCTATTTAATCAGATTCGAATATTTTCGTTAAAAATTGCATGAAGTGTAAAAAAACATTAAGTCAATGGCACAAAAAAGTATTAGATTTCAATAATTTTTTAATAAAAGAAACTTTATTTTGAACTTAAAATAATGGTCTTCTTGTAGTTAATATTGAAATTTGTTGTTGGGAGTAAACTAATCATTTCTACAATTAAGCTACTATTTTTGTCCGGACAAAATTTTTTCACTAGGGGAATTCACACCGAGTCTGTTAATCCGGTAATTTGTTAGTTGGTAATTTGTTAAAACACTTTACTGTGAACACACTTTTTGTTCTATCTCAGTAGTGCGGTAACTTTTGCTACAAAACAGATGATTTAAATTTATTAAAAAGCAAAAATGCCTCGAGAAAGTGCAAAAACAAAAATAGTAAAAAATTTAATTGAAAATTCTTTGTTACCGAGTAACAAGAAAATTACCAAGCTTGCCAGACTGGTACTTTGTTACTCGGCAGTTCGATAATTTGTTAATTTTACAAAAACAAAATACACGTAAAAAACTATCGAATAACGACTAACGAATTAACAAGGCCGGTGTGAATAACCCTACTAAGAGTTTTTCTGCAACACGATTCACTTATTTCGAACAAATTTTCCGGACAAATCAAAGCTACTGTATGAAATACGTGTGTAAACTAAGCGTATTAGTTTTATAAGGTGGCAGGACAACGGCAAATTATTACAATTTTCTGTGTTCTTGCTGTCGCACATATTTTTAATTGTTTTATTTTTATTTCAATGAAAATCACACCAAAACAATAATTTAATTAATTGAATTATTTTATTGAGGTTGAGGTCTTCTTTTTTTAAATAATATAGTTATTTATTTTGTTTTGATTTTTCCATATTTCAACACCCTGTGGGTGTCTTCTTCAGGAAAAAAATATTTTATAAAAAATTGCATAAAATATTTTTTTCCTGAAGAAGACACCCACAGGGTGTTGAAATATTGAAAAATCAAAACCAAAATAAATAAATATGTATATTGTTTTTTAAAAAAGAAGACCTCAAACTCAATAAAATAATTCAATTAATTTAAAATAAAAAAGGTCGAATAATATCAACAATTTAACAATAATTTAATAATTTTTATTACATTTTCACTGTCCTTTTATTATACATATAATATAATGTAGCAGCTCTGCCTGGAAAATTTAAATAGTTGACAGCACAGTTCAATTTTTTTCGGACAAGAATTAAAATTAAACCATTCAAGCTGAAAATGTTCCCCACAAAATTAGTACCCTTCTTTTCTCTCTCCCTCTCTCAAGAAGAGAACTGTCAAACTACATATAAAAAATTTTGTTCGGACAAAAATTTTGTTCGAATACAATGGGTGAATCCAGCATTAGATTTTCAATAAAGTTATTGCTGTTCATAAATCAATATTTTATTGATACTAACCAAATTAATAGGCGACTTCAACTACCGGTTTGTAAGGATTAAACATCGTATGTTTATAGAAAACCCAAAATATATAATATGAGAATTCAACCATACATATGTGTACGAAAATTACAAAATATATCACCATATTAGGCTTAATATGTATTAATGTAAGCTGCACAACAAACTTTCTTACGCTTGTTTTCACTCTATTGTTACAAATTTTCCGGTTACAACTACTAACAATTAGTAAAAACTTTTAGTTAATGAATAGACCTCATGTATATCAGCCCTAAAGATACCCATACATTTGCAATATTATTGTTCAATCATTAATATTGTGCAATAAAATTGCCCGTTTATATATTTATATTATTATAGTAAGTGGCATAATATATTGAACAATACTAAAAATCTCTTGATTTATATTGAGTAAAAATGATTATTTTGTTATGCGTTGACAACACTGCATAAGATTGATGACAACATTATATATTTTTATAATTATTTAAAGACAAACTGTTTAATTTGTTAATTTTTATAAATCATGAAAAATGCATTTTACAATTTGTTTAAATGCACATGTGTAGGTATGTATGTATGCCTGCGGGTAGTATTTAGTTTTAAATATATTGTAAGAAAAAGTGCGCAATATTTTGTTTAAAAATATTGAGCAACTTATTGGATAGTGTAAAGCAAAATTATAAACGCAATAAAATACACAATAATATTGTGTAACCTAAGTTAGTATTATGTAATCTAGTTAAGTGCTTCAGAGAATAATAATAAATATTAAATTTAGATTTTACATACCTTTCTACCATAATCAGGAATTTTATCGCTATTATTGCAATTTTTATTACGTTTGTAACACGTTGTTGTAGTTGTTATCGCCTGACCACAATCAGTTAAACATTGAGAACTTGTCATGTCAGCCATATTGATTCATTTTAATTTGAACACGATCGCACAAATCAAACAATTTCACTCTATATGTATGTATGTATACATATATTAGGACAACACTATAAAATAAATTGTAATAAATTTTATGGAATTAATTAAAAAAAATTATTAAAGAAATTACACCTAAAAAATAAGCAACAGCTAAATATGTATATATTGATACATCCCTTTTTATGTACATACATATGTATGTATTTTATTTATATAAAGGAAGTTATTTAGAAATACGTTGAAGATCTTATTAAAAATATGTAATTTAACAAAATTCACATGTAGTCACAAGAGTTCATGTTTTCTTAAGTAAAAATCGTTTTATTTGACACTTTCATATTTTAAACTAATTCAAGGTCAGACCGGATTAGAGCGAATGTGTTACTTGCTGCAAAACCAAATTCCATTGGTTCATAAAAGGGAAATAAAATAAATCGTTTTCTTAACACATTTATGCAGAAAATACCTGCGATATTTGAGATGAAATTGTTTATTTAAAATATTTCCACAATGTGTCAATTTATTTGTTTTAAAGTACTTAATAAATTTTTTCATTAGCAACAGCTGCAAATAATGGCGAAGATTAATGCTTAAACAAGTTACACCTTTTGTATGAAATTAAAATTTACAGTAGAGTTCGGTTACAACATACACCGGTTGTAATGAATTATCGCATACAACGAACAACGTTTCTAGTCCCAAAAAATTTTGTACCAAATATCTCACACAAATTATTTTGGCTTTTAAAAATTTCGTTTATAGCGAATTTTCGTTTATAACGAAGTTGTTTTAAAGTACCAAAAACACAAATGCTTTTTAAATGTTTACGCTTATAACGAACAAAACAAACTCGCAAAATTTTTCCACTAATTTTCTGAACCGTTAAAATAATTATTTTCTATTATTTGATAAAGCGATTAAAATAATTGAAAATAAATGAAAATAAGTGAATTTTGTAAATAAACATTGAAAAATAAAAAAATAAACATAATAAATTGAAATTTGTATTGCTTTTAATTATTGGATGAAGTGAATATTTACAAAGTTGGTTATAACCGAACTACACTGTATATGCATACATATTTTTTTGTGTAATCCTCGAATGCTTTACTTTCATATTTAAATTAAATTAACTTTATTATTATGCATATACGTGTTTATTATTCACAAATAAAATGGATCCTGCTGCATTTACATAATTCTTTTGTTTGATGGACATTGACGTAGACTGCATTCAATGGGTGCCCTGTACATCGCAAAATTGCTGTTTGCTCTCCCCCTTAAGAATTGTTACGAATTATTTTATTGCGTTCGTATAATTAAACCTAAAAAATCATTTCATAATTATTCCACGAATTTGCAGTCAATATCATTCTTTTTATCGCTTTTTGAGCTTTTTGATCATCAACAATTTTTATTTTATCTTCCAATAACAATCTTTCAAGTATTTCTAATAATACTCGTATTACTCGCATATTTTGCCCTCTTCTTTTATTTAGTAGAAAGATGAATACAACGTAAATAGTGCGTTACTCTCAAAGACAGCAGAACTACACACATTATACATAAATACATACTTATGTATGTACATGGAACCCTACCCCAGGCACTAGATGATGATCTAGTCTCTACAGAAAAGGCGTTGAGTCAAAAAAAGATTTCGTATGAAGAAACCATTGAAGATTTAGTTCAATCGTTAATAGCGTTATCGGATCCAATCATATTGGCTAACTTCCTTAACGTCTGTTTACAGTGTATCGATTCAGTATTAATACACTGTTGATACATTTCATAATACTTTATATACGGATACATTGCATTCCTGACGGCGTTTAGGAACTTTTGCATGCAGTATGTCATATATCCATTAAGCTAAAATATTGCTGGTCAATAAAATTTAGGAAAATTTATAAATTTCTTTCCAAGCGATTGTTGGAATTCGAGCCAATCCGCTCCACTTGAGAACCAGTCACGTGACTACAACATGACCGTGAGAACGTACAGTTTGCGTCATGAATAATTGCGAGTACTTGCGAAAATTGGTTATTGTTTTCAAGCGATCGTAATTGATTTTACCTCGAAAATAGTTCTAAAAGTGACAATCTTAAATAAATTATATGTACTTACACTTTCAGAACTAGTACTTGCACAAGTGATGCCAAAAATGTCAGCTTTTAGTTATCTGCCCACAACGGCCCTTATAGCTAGACTGAAAGATTATGAGCCTAATTTTGTACTGCTCCGAAACGTAGCTTAGCGTTATTTTCAGACAATTGTTTTTCTTTTCTGTTGGAAAACAAACAAAAATTTACACTGAAATAATGCAAGGCCTCACCTAGGCGAAATACAAAATCAGTCCTACGTAAAGTCAAATTAATACTAATGTGAAATTTATAGAATTTGCAAAAATACTTCAGTCTAGAATTGATCCATAAAAAAATATTTCAAATTTCAAAAATATTACAAACATATAATGGATATAATTTTTAACCCAAAAAATCATCAAAATAACAAAAAAATCGTTATGGCACCATTGTGTGCGTGCAGATCAAACACGTGAAAGAAATGTTTGTGGGAATTAAAAACTGCTACAACAAACAAATTTAATACATAAGCCCCTAATAAAAAAAATTATTTTGTTTGCATAATAAACGATTTTCGCAAAAAAGTTTAAAAAAACTATCATGTATTGCAATTTTTTTTTATCGATCGTACATTGATCGTATGAATGTTTAATACTATTATATATTATTTTTGTTCTTATCAAATATGCGCTTATATGTACATACATATGTGTGCTTATATATTTACATAATAAAATTTTTAGCTGAACACTTTTTTGCAATTTTTCTTGCAGTTTATTTATTGATAATTTTAATTTTCAACAAACGCGAAATTTAGAATTGTCTAATCACTTACGTTTACATTTTGTGTCACTGAAGCGTTGAAACGATCGAAACTGACTGAAACTTTTGAAAATGTGATCACAAATATTGTTTGTACATATTCTCTTCTTCACGATTTTCCTGCAATTTCTATTCGATTCTCAAATGGCAACGAAAAATTGCAACAACAAAAATGGAATATGTATAAACATTGAATATATACAATGAAAGAAAGCTATACAGTTGAAACAGAGAGTGCAATACAGTCGAATCAGGATAAGCGAACACAGTTTATATGAAAAAAATCTCGCTCAAGAAATATTATTTGCCGATTACGAAAGAACATACAGCGTCACCTCATTCTAATCGTATTACAAACAACCGAAAGATTAACGTTTATAAAATAAGACTTAATTGAAAATCATCATAAATCTGTTTTATTTCAAGTATGCATCACATTTTCTATCTTCGTTCAAACGAAACGATTTTCATTCAACCAATGTCCGCTTAAATGAAAGCCTTGTTTAAAAGAAAAATAATTGCTGAAATTTCCCATTTTCGCTTATCCGAATTCTACTGTACATGCAAGCAAGTACATACTTACACACGAATCTGTATGTACTTATCAATAAAAAAAGTTTTTTAAAAGAAAATAAAAACTAACGGAATAATTAGTACATTAGTCCAATCTTAAAAGCACACACACATACACTGATTGCTGTTAATTTTAACATTCAAATGTTTTTGGCAAAAAGCTTTTTTAAGCTTTTTCTGTAAAATAACAATGTGTGTGTACGTACGTAACTTTCTTTGCTACAATTCCGTTTTAATCAATTGTGCGTGGACCATTATGTCTTAAATTTAATAAATTACGAGTAGTAAATTGGTCAAAACATTTGCAACCAAAAAGGACTATGTATAATATGTATAAAACATGCACCGACTGCTTTTTAGAAGAGTCAAGGAAAAGAAATAAATCATAAAAATATATATTCCCCCTTATCGTGTTTGGCGATTTTCGACTGCAAATTCGTTTGTAATAGACTAAAGATACCGAGCAACATTTTTCTTTAATCTAGTACAAACTGTCGAATCTGCAGTCGAAAATCGCCAAACACGATAAGGGACATTGTATTAACAAGAATTCTCGTATGCTTTTCTCACACATTCATATACATATATTTATATATGTAGATGTGTACATTTCTTCAAAGTGGAAAATCCCTAAAGTCCATATTAAATGTTTGTGTATATACATATTTACGTATGTAGTTGTATAATTCGCATCAAAAACGATGTGATTAAAGGACATTTTAAAGACCTTTCAGCATTTATTTAGAAAAAAACAACTAATTTTGTTTTATTCTTGCCCAAGCAATTACTACATTAGTACTCACCCTGCTAGGACTCCCTAATGCTTAATAACATCTCTCCGAATGTCAGTAGTTCTTCCGTTTTCTTGCAACGATTCGGAAATTCAGCAATTGACATTTGATTCGAACCTCGATCTCTATTGATGTTTGTAATGTTTCATATAGCTTTAAGATTTGTAATTAATTTTTTTAATTAGTTCGTAAATGCAGTACTGCGATGCAACAGAAAAGCAAATTTTTCCCGCTATACCGATACAAATCGGATGATGCTCTTTTTATCATGTGACTATCGTATATGACCAGTATTTAATATTTTTGGACACCAAGCGCTTCACTACTGCAGTTAGGAATATGTTCATTTACTACTGCAGGGCAGTACAGCACTTACTAAGATGCAATGTTTTTGTAGTTACGATCCTTCGGTTTCAGAGTCGACAAGCGAAAGTTTTCTATTTCAGTTGCTTATTGAGTCGAAAAAATATCCTGATAAACGAAACAATTTTATTTTTGATATGTGCCTTTTAATTTGGTCATAAAAACGGTACAGGTAACCACAAAATTTTCGGTTGCTGTCAGTAATCGACCTTATTCCAGGATATGTACTCATATAGCATATAGTTCAATACCGTAGGACCATTAGATTTGTTTAAATTCCACAGTACATTTTTCAAATGCCCTTTTCGCTCTTAAAACAATATGCCAATGGCAACTGTACAAGTATTTAATTACAAACTATTGTTAGCACCAGTAAGCTTTGCTTTGTAAGAAACTTCAAACAAGTAGTCTTGAAGGTCAGAGGTCACAGGTCCTGACGTAGAATTTGGTTGTTTCTGCAGACAAGTCTAATAGAGCTTTCGCAGTTTGTTAAAAAAATAATTAATAAAAAGAAAGAAAAATAATAATAATAATGTAAAAAATAATAAAAGCATAATCTGTGATTTAACAAACGAAAGCATTTTAAAGCTTGATTCTGAAAATTCATCACAACTTTCAAAACCTTTAATTCTGAAATACGTAGATCGATTTCCACTATAAAAATTAATATAATCCAAATAGATAAACTTAAAACACAAACGAAATTGAAGTTTAAGGAAAAATAAAAATAAAACGCTTAGATTTTATACGTTTATTTGTTTGAAAATTGTTTAAAATTAAAATATATTTTCTTATTTAGATTACACCTAAAACAAGTGAACATCATAAATATACAGAGATGAAGAACTACGATGACAAGAAAATATTAAAAATTCATTTTCCAACGGAAAAAAAATTATGCAGTTTTCTATGTATTATTAATATTAAAATAAGAAGATTATTTGAAACTTTAAAATGGGGCTGGCTGGTTTCATTATAGAAGTATGAATTAAAAGTATAAAAAGTATTTATATAAAACAAATGAACCGTTTTAAAGGAATCTTCAGAAGTTTATATTTTTTTCAATATAAAAAGAATCTCAGTATTCAAAGAAATCAATTTTTAATATTTTGCTGATATTAATTCAATGAATTTTGTTGAAACTTTATGGATAAAATAAATTTGATTTAATATTTTTCCAAATTTCTTTTGTTGTTTTGAAGATTAATTTATATGATGACATTTTATTTGAGACATAAAACTTCCTTTTTTCCGTTTAAAAATTCTAACTGAAGTGCAGGATAATTAATATTCATCTTTGCTTGCTTTTTTATAGCGATTTCTTCGACTGGTCACGAAATAGTTTGGCAGGCAGGGCAGGGTAGGACCAAGAATAATTGAATAATAAAATTGTTTCTTTTTACGGCGTTTTTTATTTTTGTTTGTTGTAAATTAAACTGAATAAATGGATTTTATATTTATTATTAAATATTAAATTATTCTTTCTCCTTTCACATCATCATGCTTTCTTGTTTTTGTATATGAGTGTGTATGTATTTGTATTTATATATGTATAATTTTATTAAAGAGCGTTACAATCTGTAATTTTTTGTTGCTAATTTTAAGTTGTTGTTGTAGTAGTAGCAAAATCCTTTTTTTATTTCTTTAAGTTTTATATTTCATTTTGTATGCGTTTTTATTATTATTTTATTTTTATTCATACCATCATCATTTTCATCTCAACCTCTCTACTTCTCTCATTGTTTTTTATTCCTTTATTTATCAATATTATTTTATATATTTTTTCTTTCTTTACAAGTGGTTGTAGTTCATCATTCAATCATCAATTTAATCATATATTATTATTATTATTATATTCTTATTTTGTTTTAAATCATTCAATACATTTACTTATGGATGATATTGTTGTTGTTGTAGTTGCTGCTGCTGTTGTTGTTGTTGATTATGTCGCCGTTGTTGATATTTCTGTTGTTGCCATATTTAAAATAGTTGTAGATGTTGTAACTACTTTTAAACGAAAACAACAACACCAACAACGACATTAATAACAAACATGATGACATCATCATTGTCATCATAATTACCTTCTGCACATTGTTGTTGTAGTAGTAACATTTCATTATCATTATTATAAAGAATAATAATAACAATAAAAAGTACAATAATGTTGACAAATTTAATGGCGACGACGACGATGATGACGACGGCATTGATAATGATGATGATGATGATGTTGGAGATGATGACGATGATGGTGATGACGACAACAACAACAACGACGACATCGACGACGAATCAATTACACAAACTGGAACGCATCACATAGCATACTTCCTGGTCCATTCTCTTGCCAATTCATTATATTTTTCCCGATCAGTTTTATATATTCTAGCAATCTCTGGTACAAGTGGATCATCTGGATTTGGATCACAGAGTAGAGAGCAAATTGATAATAAAACTATAAGGAAAAATTTAAAATAAATCATTGATAATTACTGCTTTTTAAACATAATGACTAATTTACCTTTTGATATAGTTAGTGCTGGCGACCATTGCGATCTTAATATATCGAGACAAATCGACCCATTGCTGTTAATATTTGGATGGTATATGCGCGTTGTAAAAGCCACTTTAGGTGGTTTGAATGGATAATCTGTTGGAAAGTGAATTGTTAAGAAAAATACACCACCTTGATACGGGCTGTCAGGCTGAAATTAAAAACATAATTGACATTAAATATATACATATGTATATATAAGTATATACGAGCAGAGAGAGAAGTAAAACTCGGGAAATTAGTGCCTACTAGTTATGGTGTTATACTTCTTTTTGTGAAAGAGATAGTGCAGAGGACAGCTGATGAATTGAGGGGGATAGAGAGCTCTTAAATTATTTTTACAACTCTACTATACCGCGATTTTTATTTTTTTTACAGCAGAGTCGCAGGGAGTCGGTGTTATGTAAACGCTTTTTTTAAGTTTCTTAAGCAGTATGTTGCAGAAATTTTATTAATTATTTTATTTCGCCGCTGAGACTGCTAACATTATCGTCGAATGAGAACGCTGTGATGCACCACATTAGCGTAGAATAGTATCAATCGCTGCTGATGCTGTTCCATGACCAGTGCTATGCCTTCATCACTTAAACAGCCCAACAACAATTAACACAACGCCACAATAACGTAAATCAGAAAAACTCAATGTTGATGACTTGTTCTAAATGGGGATCGAAACCAGGTTCTCAGTAATAAATCGTTTTGTAGTCAATGCGCTAACTCTTCCAGCCAACAGCTGAACTGGCTGTTAAAAAGACATTTGAGCCATTTTACGCAAACTGCAACGTTCAAATTCAACTTAATTGTGTTTCAGTAAGAAAGCTAAAAACTGAAATCTGTAAACAGTAATTATGATAAGTGACCTATTTCTAATTGAAAATAATTCTGTAAATTTTGTCCAAAGCAGGTATTGGTTTGAGAAACAGAATTCTGGATAATTTTCGAAAAAATTATTTTTTCAATTAGTCAAAAAATTCTTCTTAGGGGATGCCCCCGCAAGGTCAATCACATTTTCTTTATAATTTAATCTATAAATAAAACCTATCATTAAAATTGTTAGGGCAGGACACACAAGGATCCGCTTTAACATTCTTCCTCTTATACATGGCATTAAAATTTAACATTTATTACTCTTACCGGTCCCATTATTGTTGCTTGCCAATGAAATACTGAAATGAAAAAGAATAAATAAGGAGTCATTAATAATTTATGACAAATATTGAACGAATAGAATATAATAGCACTTAGTCCTTTGATATTAAAGTCTAAGGGGCTAATTCTGACACTCGCACCTTTTATCAATTTGCAAGTGATTTGTAAATCGCTAAACTTATTGCTTGCGATTTTATATTTTTCGTATTTATATTCGAAAAGTAAAACGTAAGTTTTTCGAAGATGAAGTAAATCATCTGTTTATAATTTAATCGTAACACTTAACGTTGATAGAGCAACGGAACTAAGTTGCTCATGTTCTTCTATGTAGCGAATAAGTGATGATTTTAATGTTCAATGCAAAGTGCACGCTTCGTTCATTTTTCGGTTGTGTGTTTCGTTTCGTGTTTCTTTCATTTTATGTACTTGTCAGTCTTTTTACTTGCGGTCTCCACTAGCCATCAACAAATGGGGCATTTATTAGAGATGTAGAACATGGTTCCGACAACGATAGGAGCATAACAACAAAACATGAACAAAAGCGGTTTCCACCAAACGAATTAGTGTTTTGTTTTTTGCGTTGTTCATAAGAAATCGATGGCTAGTGGATACCAAGTCGGAAACCATGTCGTTTTTAAACTATTATTTTTTGCTACATGATATAAGCAATTATAATCGTTGTTCTATATATGGTCCGTGGACTGGTAACATGTAGTAGTTTTGGGATTAGTCCGATGTTTGTGCAAGGTAATAATCCGTGACCGTTAGCTAGGACATCGTAATATTTTATATACCATATCTATTTCACACATTTGACATAGTTTCGGAGTACATATTACTCCCTTGTGGACTATACTTTACATGCGTGTATCGTCTAGCTCGGCTTTAAGCAGGGGTGTGTCAAAAAATTTAACTTACACATTAACTTCAATATAATATAATTTAAAATATCTTTAATTTTATATGAAGAAGAAAATAAACTGCAATTATATGCCATGAATATTTTATTTTAATTATCTTTTGCTTATTCAAATTAAGCAAGAAAGTAAATATAAAACCAGAACAGAAAGATAAAACTTAAAAGGTGTCTTATCTTTTTGAAATACTGTGAACACATATAATGATTATTTTTACGTTGCTGCGATAATTGCAAATTATGGAACTCAAAAATTTATTAATACCAGAGAAGTCAGCATAAATAAATATTAAAAGCCAAAAAAGAAAATTTTAAATTGTCAATGTTTACTTCTTTGTAACAAATGCAAAACAAGAAAAATTATATACAAATTGTACATACTCTGTTTGAAACGTACACTATCTAACAATAAACAAACCAAAAATGTGTTATACATACAATATTAAATGGAAGACAGCAAAGTGTGGGTATTTTAGGTGGAGTTTCTTACGAGTACAATACGAGTATAAAAAATTCAAGGTTTTTGTGCTGGCGGTTAGAAGCTAAAGTAATTTTTTTCTATTGAATATTATTATAGTTAAACAAAAGTCGATTTAAATAATTGGTCACTGTTGTTACGGCAAACATTTAATTGATTATAATAAAAACGTAGTTTAATCTATTGCAAATTTGGCAAGAATGCCAGATGAATTATTTTTCCTAACGCTTGACTGCAGCAACTACAGTACGATAAAAAAGAGTAGACGATCTTTTACTTTCATTTATAGCAACAGATTCACTTAGGATGCACGTCATATTTTAAGCCTTGGCATTGATGGATCTCAAATAGCTTAAGTTTTTCATTAGGAATAGAGGATGGTTTCGGGACTGAATCCTATCCGGCAGAGATTCATGCCATTTTCTTCATTTCTCCTCTTTCTGATGCCCCTACATATATATATATATATATATATATATATCTTAATCTGGATTCCTTTCACCTTTGGCTTTTCTCTATTCATGTAACGCAAAGGGACCACATATTTAACCAATTGACCCATACCATGCTAAATTTTTAGAGTGGGAGGGAATAAGCACTTGTTTGATAATGACATAAATATTACATTCAAATTCGAATAGATTATTTAAGCATTTCATTTAAGATTTCCATTTAAACAAACATCGTATGAACGAAAACCCTTTCGTTTAAACGAACGTTCTTTGAACTGAAGGTAAAATATATGAAAATAATTAAACAATTATAAAAATAAATCCTGAGTACAGATTTATTTTGTAATGTAGTACGGTTTAGAAACAATGGACTGGCACTGCACTGCACGGTGTCACATCGTCGATAAATGAATCTTTTCGTTTAAGCG
Organism: Germaria angustata; assembly: GCA_963681545.1. Taxonomy (NCBI): domain Eukaryota; kingdom Metazoa; phylum Arthropoda; class Insecta; order Diptera; family Tachinidae; genus Germaria; species Germaria angustata. The sequence continues at coordinate 56,205,660 of OY812998.1, read as the reverse complement.
ATCTTTTGCAACAACAAAAATGTGTCGTCTTTTAAATGGTTTTTCGCTAAATCGTATTTTCTTTTAAGCAAAGTAAAATACTTTCACATTTATCATTTTCTTTTCAATTAATCGATTTTCTTTCTACGTGTATAAACGAATTTTGTTTACCCAAATTCGACTGTATTCAATTATGAAAGTCAACTGCAAGAAAACAATAGCAGTTTTTGTAATTTGTTTGAAGTTCGGCTTTGGTGAAAGCGAAATGAAAATATGTTCAAGTGAGATTTTAAGTTTTACTTTTTTCTTTTTTCCTTTCATGTGCACTCGAAAACTTCATAAAGATTTTGCAAATAGGAATAACTTTGTAAAATAGATGAATTCCACGGAATACCTACAGCCAATTTTCCCTTTTTTTTATCTGGTAGAGTACATTTCTCGAACGTACATATGTTCAACTATATACATACATAACTTTGTTTGTAAGAGGCAAAAATGTTAAAAGAACGTTTGGTGATTTTCTGTTTTTGCATCACCGTATCTATGTATTCGTCTTTGTTTTTGTTGGAAAAACTAAAGAGACCGATAAAGAAACGGATATTTGCAACGAAACCATCAAATATAAAAAAAATTTTAAAGAATAACAAAACTTTTGTGAAATGCTATTTAAAATGTCCGTGTTTATTTTCCATTCTCCAATAATTACCACATGAAGGATGCTCATGGTTTTGATTCAATTTTTAACTCCAAAATAAAGAAATAACCGTGCTCTAATATTGTAGGCCTTTAATATGTCTTTTAATTATAACTTATAAACTGTCTTTTAATTAAGTGTATAATCGAGCTTTTATTAAGCTTATTAATACAAAAATATTTAAATTTAAATATCAAAATGGTATTTTTTGCATTAATAATAATTCATTAACTTATTTAGTTATGAATAAAATTAGTTTATTAATCAATTTTATTTCCTTCATTGAGTCTTTCATGAGGAACCATTTATGCAACCGAAAAGAAAAACTACCATTTGTGGTACGAATTTGCATTAAATATATCATTTTTTTAAAGCGTTTACGATTAATGAATATTAATAAAAGTAATAAATATGTACATATATGATGTATAAATTGGTTTTGTTGAAGTATTTTGTTTTTTATAAACATTTAAACCAAAGTGCTAAAATATTTTAAAATTTGATAATTTTATTAAAAAATATTAGCTTAAAATATATTTTAAAGATCCATAAGCGAAAAATTTAAGATTTCCGCTTCGAAATCAAAACACACTGTGTCCATAAGGAGGATACTTCGTTTAAATCCTAACAGAAGCAATAATAACTGATAGATGACAATTGGAAAGATGATGTTGAAAACTGCAGAAAAAGCAATGGAAATAAATTGATTTTGTGTATAGCATTGATTTATGCAGCAAAGGCTATTACTTGTATAATGGAATTATTATGAATTTCAAGTCTATTACCGTCAGAATTTAACTAAATATCACTAAATAATATACAGACTGTCTCTGGCGAGCAGCTCAGTGATAGAAGGGTTGATTAATGATCTGAGCCACCAACCATCACAGAAGATGTAGCGTTATTGCATTAACGCAGCACGAGTGTATGAATTCGTAAATATACATTTCTTAAAAATATTGTCAAATTAAATTTTCTCTTTCATGATACTTACAGTCTTCGCATACTGGACCAGCTGAACATTGTGCAGGTGGATCTCTGCCCAAGTCTTGTAGTTCCTGAAAGAAAAATTAGTATTAATGAATGCTGCCATCGATAATTAAAGAGCGAAACATATTGATATGCAAAAAAGGAACCACTTTTTTATTTATTTGTTCCTGCTATTACGTACTTGACTGTCGGTAGTATTTTAACTTTTCATTTTATAAGCGAATTCATACAATGTGTCAAGATCTCAGGCGATGAATTCGCCCGTCATATGTTTCTCAAACCCAGTGAAAGTATCTATCGCGCAAAAAACGAAATATGCTCTTTTTTGTATTGTATTTGTGACTGTTACGCTCCTACTTTGATACCAATTGATGTTGACATTTATAAATCAAATATATTTTTTATGAACAAGAGCTCTACATACACATTGCACAAAAGTACGGGAACGCAAGAATCCAAAATTTTTGTTACAAAAGAAAACATCTAACATTGTATTGCTCTTTGGAAAATGCGTATACATTTAAAAAAAATACAAATATGTATATGCAATAAAAATCAGTTTTCTTTCTGAAGTAAAACTTTTTATGGACACATGAGTTTCATATTATAATTTTGTTCATTCAAAATATTTCTTTCTTTCATAAAAACAGCAAATTGTTAGAGAGTTTACCTAATCAGTCCGAGGAAAACCTTAGACTTGTTTCGTGCAAAAAGAAGGGGAATACTACTCGCTCAAAATCTTATTTACAAAATTTTCTAGTACAGCAACGCTTTTGGCTAAAATTGTGATCCACATCAAACTGCAATCTACATTTGAAAAGCATTTGAGAATAACATTGAAAATAATTTCCGCTTTTTGTTTCGAATGTCATATTTTTCAAGTTATTTTGAAATCATTTTCAAAAGTTTGTCTTTTGAAAAAGATTGATGTCTTAATGCTAAATTTATTACGAGAAACATTTGTATATATAAAATATAAAATAATAGTTCATTGCCCCATAATAGAAAATCATTTGCGTTTTTAGGTTTTTTTTTTTTGTTTTTGCGAAAGCCGACATATTTTAACCCATTTAAAAATTCGATCAAAACAAGAACCTAAGTTAGATTTTTAATAATCGAAAAATCGGTAGTTATTGTATTTTTTCACTTCTTAATTATGGCTAAATTTTTCTAACGTAATGCGTGTCTAAATAAGTATACGAAATTATATTTTTTGATACAAATACGATTTTATTAATAAAAAAATAAACGAAAAACAAATTTACAGTGTCCGAAAAATTATTGGGAAGACCTAAAATTTAAACACATTTAAATAAAAATTAAACACTCTTATCTCTTCCTTTCAATTTGAAATACATAGCAACACCTCAGTTGCAAAAAAAATTGTTGTTGTCCACATATCGCATACAATTTATAAAGGAATCACGAAAAATTAATACTTTTCGTATAAATTTTTGAGACGAGTTGATCGTTAGTGATGTAATTCATATTTGTCGTTTTGAATTTAACCGATTGTCGCAATATTTTTTTCCGATCCTGTATGTTTTTGAAATAAAAAAATATCAGGAAGATAAAAAAACATAGACAAACAACACTCACCACCATCGTATTTTGTTTTTTGTCCGTTGACATGATCAAGAAAACACGGCATACGTTGACAATACGTCACATGATAGTTTTGCTGTTGGACATTTTGATTAAATACAGAGCAAAAAATGCGGTATATTTAAAAATAAAATTTATTCTAAAATAAACTACGAGCAGAGTACGTTGTATGTAAATATATTCAGAACAGAAAAAAAATTATATAAATATATAATATAACAGAGAATGTAAAGAAAATAAATTTTTAAGTCGCCAAAACAACATGTGCGGCAACTGATTGTTTTATATCTTATATAACTATATGTAAATAAATAAATTATATATATATACATATATATATATATATATATATATATATATATATATATATATATATATATATATATATATATATATATATATATATATATATATAGATATATATATATATATATATATATACATATATATATATATATATATATATATATATATATATATATATATATATATATATATATATGTATATGTTTAGGTGTGTGTGTGTGTGTGTTTAAATATTTAAACCAATTATTTTCACCGAAGCTAGTGTGAAATTCCACCTGTAACCATCGCTTGCATTTTGTAAACTTTATTGAAAATTTACTACTACTTATATATATACATGCATACAAACGTATGTATGCAGTGTAAATTTATAAAGAAAAATAAATATTATCCATTATAAATAAAATTAGTTATAAAAATAATAAAAACAAACATTTATCAAATTATTAATTAATTGTTATGGAAACTTCCGTACTGGAAGAATTATACATTTCCAGGAAGTAAAAATACAGAATCTTTGAAAATTTAATGGATACAAATTGACAAATCTTGAAGCTTCAAAATAAAATTTGATTTATTTCATTGAAATTCCAGCACAACAAACACACGACCGGACTATAACTTTTCCCAAAGGAGGATATTATTCAAATTTAAATAAATTAACTTCCTAATAGACGAACGTTTAGCATTTACCTCCGAAATAAGTTATAACAGCACTGCAAAAGTGACATGCATATCTGCTAATAATTCATTTTTTAATACATATACTCATTCATCCAGAAAACATTTTGCAATCAAACTAAATTATAGAAGAGAACGAATTCAGTGATAATTGAAATGTTTTAAAAAATTAGAATATTTAATTCAACAAAGAAAATACCTAGATAATTAAAAATTAAAAAGGTTGCTTAACCAATGAAACAAGAAATGAAATTATATTATCACTATTACTCTTGTCGGTAATCGGACATGAGGTTTAATACGGCTTTAATTTTAATTTTCAACTTTTAGTGAAAATGTTATTGAACTTGAAACACTTACGCACACAGACACACACGATTAAAAAGTACGCATGTAACAAATAAATAGGAATATTGGTTATAAATTCGATTTTAAAACATAGCTTGAAAATCACAATTAAAAGATCGTAATCTATATACAGGCATATGTATATGACATGCAAAAATAACTGTCAGTACGTTATATGTAATTGTGATATACACACAAGTACATATACAATTCGCATTTAAATTTTGTGAATTGATTAGAAATAAATGGAAATTTATATTAAAATTAACAGTTCAATGATAAGTAAAGATCAAGAAATAAAATTTAATTTTCAAACTACATATCTATTATAATATATGTATGTACATATGTACGCATATATGTACAATTAACACATTTCAGATTTACCAATTACCCATCCATTTGGGTGAGAATATTACAAAGAAAGTACATTTGTATGTACAATATATGTACATGCTTATCGTTTATCTAGAGAAGTAGGCTAGTGAGTCTTCAAACTGGGTGAACGATGCTTATTTAACTCAGCTAATAATGCATGAAATTATAAATATACGTATATTAGCGAGGTACTGGCGAATGCACCACTTAATTCAAAGCAACTATGTACATATTCCATAATTCCAGTCTTTTGATAAAGTATATAGAAAATATATATTACTAGCCTTCAAATTTTATTTTCACTGTAAGTCTGGTTTCGTTGCAAAGTCATGGCGGATTGATATTTCGAAGAAGAATGAAAGGTGCACTAAATCGACATGGCAATTATTTTTCAAATACCGGCATCGGGTTAATTAACGCCACTACACGTTGATTTAGGACCCAACGCCTTCAGCGAAACGCAGCATAGGCTTATCGCGTTAATCTCTATCGGGCGAAACACAAAAAAACTAAATATTGGGCCATCTGTCAAACTACACAGAAACACTCCTCACGGTCCATAGAGCATGCATATAAAATTTGGTCAAAATCGGTCCAGTAGTTTTTGAGTTTAGCGATCACGAAGATACTCGTAATTTTTATATATGTATGTATATATAGAGATTATTTGAAGCGAATGCCACCGGCAGTCACATTTCTTTTATCTTAAACTTGATGTATATATTAACATGCCAATAAGCAACTAAACCAAGACACCATTTGCTGACGATACGGTATTTCCAAGCACACCCATCACGCAAAGGTTAGAAAGATGACTAGAAACCTGCTTATCCAAATTAATATGCATATTATAAAACTCAAAGGTTATATGTATATGTATGTATGTATAAGAAAGCCCATATGGATTCAAGGTTAATCGAAATGAAATTAAAATTTGCCCACTTACACGTTTTAGAAATCACAGATTCCTTCAATACGACTCGATCTTAAAACCGATAAGGCGATATGGGAATTATTGTTACGGGAAAACGCTTAGCATCAAATATAGTGGAAACTCATAACTACAAAATATCGTACTACGCATGTGAAATGTTCGGACATTCACTGAGATTTTAATTTCTCATTAGTTAAACCTATTTTTAAAACATGGAGCAACATATGTGTGAGTACCATCCAAACCCACTACGACTATAAAATTCATAACATTAAATCTTCACTCGAATCAGGAGACACACGAGGGTCGTGTTTACAATCACAAGTGAAGCCTTGTTTTCTTTAACATAATGGTTACCGTTCCAACACTTATCGCTGATTCAATTTACTAGACATTGAATTTACAATTAGTGGTATCTGAAACCATTATAACACATCGACGAATATGCACAGTATGTATGTATTTACATACAACAAATTTATTTAAATTGTCTTCCTGATGAAATCTATTCCCGTCCCATGTCACAGAGTACACACATACATACATATTTTCATCTTCCAGTTCTATCGTCAGTTAACATTTGAATCACCTTAACAGCCAAATTTTAATTTAGTTTCAATATTTGCTGCAAAAAAATTAAATCACGCCAGATATTAAAACAAATCAATTTAGAACGTTTTCTATCGTTAAAATACATCCCTGTTTTATACGTACAAAAGCAAAAAAACGAAAACGTTAATCTAAATTCGTACATTTATGAAGGAAACCTATAAGTAATTAAATATTATTTTTCAATTATTAAACAAATTTTTTTTTAAATTAGTCAGTTAAGAATTTATATAAGAAATATATGGACAATAAGTCAGTTAAGCCGGCTTTATTAATATAAACAAGGGCGTAAAAAATCAGCAACAGAAATAAATTATGTGAACGTGTTTATTATGGTCTCCAATTTTGATTCCTTTTCATACATGTGTAGACTACGTGAGTTCAAAGAATGAGACAACTATATAATAACTTTTCTATAAGAGCACTACAAAAAATGTGATAAAGAGAAATGGAAAGTTAGTGTTTTTGAAAGGTAAAAAATGAAATTACAGATAGAAAAAAGTAGCAAAGAGGAATAAGAAAAACGTCAACGTCTCAGTTGTCATTGACGTTTTAATGATTTCTTACTTTTGGTTTGGTATTACTACACATTACTCTTTTTGCTACTTTTAACACTTATTAGTCATAATGAATACATTATATATGAAATATAAGGCCTCATAATATATTAAACATTGTTAAAATATAATTGTAGACAATTCTATTCATTATAAATCTTCGCTAACGTAATTAAAAACTAGAAATAGCTAGAAATATTTATTGGCAGTACAAGACTGGATTGTTTGGTTTAAATTTTATAAGATGAAAAAATAATGCACTTTTTAATTCTAGGAACATAGAGGACCCATAACCGTAAGAATACTACGAGCAATATTACCGAAAATTACTCAGCTATTATCTCTCACACATAATTTTGTAACCGTCTACACTATTATAGGTATTTAACTATATTCTGGAAGAAATTAATACTTATTACAACAATAAATACTTAACATATTTAACTTGTACACATTTCTTTCTGAACTCTTTCTTTTTTTGTTAATAACGTTAAAAAATCATTTTTAAAATGGGTTCTAAAAAGCTTAAATTAGGCTATATGCATTACCTATTTTTTAAGGTTATGTTCCAAATTTTAAAGTTATTAATACTAATATCTACAGACATACATAGTAGGTATGCTCAACAATTTCGTCTTTGCTAAGTTTAAAGAGGCTGAATGGTATACTTAGACATGACATTTAAACAGTTTTTTTTTTTTTTGTATTATCCACTACACCCCTTGCTCTAATCCTATCGCTGGGATAGTCACTAAGATACAATAATTAAATAATTTTTATGGGATGCACGACCAGTCCTTACTCATAACTAATGAGATTCTCACTTGAATAAGCGATTTGAGAGCATAACATTTCGAATATACCAATAGCACAACCAGACTGATATACGATACTTCTCACTGTGTACGGGTGGTACTCCTCCTGTTCTTCAGAGGAAGATTTTCAAGATCGGTTCACAACAAAAGTCGACGCCATTTTAATCAGGGTTATATTTATGATTTTCATAAAAGTGCTATTTATTGAGAATTAAAACAAATTAAACGAATTTATGGTTAAAACAATAACCGCCAATCTCTTTCATGCGACTTCCAATATCACTGAAGTACTTTTATAATTTCAGTTTGTTTTTTTTTTGGCTTTTTAGAAGGGGATGTAAAAAACGTATTGGCATAGGAATGTGAAGCAACTTACAAAAAAGGTATAAGCATAATGGATGTGTATACCACTAGAAACAATGTGTAACACCTTGAAGAAATTCTAATTTTTGTTTAAATAATTTCTTAACGATTTCTAAAGCTACATAAACCAACTGATGCTGGTTTAATGTAATTACCACATAAATATCTCTTGCAATTTCCTATATATGGAACGAAGAGATTATTTTTTTTAATTTTTAAAATTGACACATATGCCCCGCAAGAAATAACAGTATCTACGCATTCCACCTTTCCCACGTTTTAACAAACATTCAAGTTAATATTAGTTGTACATTTCCCTCATGGTATAGACGCAAACGATCTGCAATGCAAATATAACTTAGGAAAATGTACAAATATTCACCATGATGTCTTGATTCTTGGTGTGTATTACGTGTCTTTAATCAACATGCTTTATTTTTACTTTTGATATTCCATTAGTTTTTTCTTTGAAAAAAAAAGGCCAAAAACTTTCAATCTGATGAAAAAATAACTTCGTGTGGCGTATCTTAATTTATATATGTACATATATATATATATATATATATATATATATATATATATATATATATATATATATATATATATATATGTATATATATATATATATATATATATATATATATATATATATATATATATATATATATATATATATATATATATATATATATGTATATATAGATATGTGCAATACATGTGTGTATAGTTGGTTGGTGTCTCATCGGTTGGGTTCTCTTCGTCAGTCGCCCATCTTTTTTATTCGATCAATTTTTCACCGTCATTTTTTATTCGTTTCATTTTTTCACTTCCCGAGACGACGTTTCACATTTCTTGCATAAATTTTTTTCTCTGATTTTTTTTATAAAACGCAAGTTAATTTACTGAATTTAACACATTTTTCTTGAACATTTTATTCCTTTTTGCATTTTATCAATATTTCGTCTTTTTTCAAGGGCTTTTTTATTCGTCTGTTTTTTAAATACATTTTGCAAATACTATACCTTATTAATTCTTTTTAACGCCATTTTATAGTTATAATTTGATTTTCAAATTTAATGTTTGATGTGATTGGTTTTATTAATATATTTTACTTTTTTTCTTTTGTTTAATTTTTCTTTTTATCTGATGGGGTCTATTTGTAAAGCCAGCCGCCGCTCCTCACTAAATTCTTTACGGTGTGTAGCACAAAGAGCTCACGAAACAACAATCGTGTGCAGACGAAGAATGAAAAAAAGCTCAAAATTTATTTTTAATTAATTCAACTTCAATTGTACGAAAATAATATTTTTAAACGTAACTTTTGAAAAGAAGAAATTAAAATTACTTTTCCTTCAACTAAATTATAGTTTTGGCAAAATGAATTCGATGTAATTACGACGAATTCACAATTCTTTGCACCACAAATCGCACTTAATTTAGACGACTGCCGTATTTCTACAACGAACATACAAAAAGGTTCGGTCGGCAAAACGACGACGGCCACTTGGACTTTTTTCACGAATTTGCCAAATAAAAAATACGATAATGCACTACAGTCAAACTACTCTCTCCCGAAATCACTAGTTTGTATTTAAAATTATTGTACCCTTGACATCCACATGCAAGAATGTGCGAGCTGTATTTTAATTTCTTCTTCCGTTTTCTTTTGATAATTAAAAAAAAGAGATGGTCGTATTACATTGTTGCGCGCGTTTCGCAAAAATTTCACATAACTAGAAAGTGACTATTGGTTTTTGTTCTTTTTCTTTGACTTCAATTTGTCAGCGTTTAAGTTTTTTCTTATTTTGACCCTTGAAGAATGAAAAATATGTATTTCCTTGCAGCTAAAACAGAACAAAAGGACAGCAGATTTGGTAGCATCTGTCTTCTTAGCTAATAAAATGTTTATATGCTCTAATCAGAATTTTTATCCCATGGCATAATATTTACATATATATCCTACGTTTATTTTTTTAATTCACGTCGCAGATGTTTCTAATTTTTGGTAGAGAGCTTAAAAGATTTTGACCATATCTTATGGATAAGCATTTGCAAGAAAATTCACTACACTTTCAAATACCGACCAAGATTTGTGAGTTAAGCCTAAGCCGTTGCGTTAAAAATTTGTTTTAGAGCTCTTCCTGAGTTCCTCAGTCATTGAGCCCAAAACTTTTATTTATAACAGAGCTTAGTTTTTAAAACACCAAAGTTATATTAGCAATATCAGTACGGTTTCAAATGGCTTTCAAATACCATGCAAATGGAAAATAGTGCAATACAATAACATGTTTAGCCAAATCCACTTAATATAATTTTTATACGAACTTTTATCAAAAGTACCGTTACTAAAGAAGCTTTTGATATAACAACACTATCGTGCATGTAAAGTTTCGAGCAAAATGTACCTACTTTACAAGTTGGCAGCCCTAGGGAACAAAACAGAACCTTATACATAACAACAACAAACATTTTTGTTTGTGTAAGTTCATCACGGTTATCCTTACTTTTCCAGTAAAAATTTGTAACGAAAGAGTAACTCAAACATTTACAAAACTACTCTCCCGAATCCAAGAATCAAGATACTACAAATTCATATTAAATACCCTATATCGAGTTAATATCGCTAGAAAATCAGTTAATGGTCACGGCCTTGTTCCAACTTAACAAGGAAGGTTAAGCTTCATAAAAAACCGTGAAAACATTTAGTACAACACTGTTATATTACTATTAGAATATATCTGTCTCACACTTCCATATTAGTTTTAGGGAGAGCAGCTAATAATCGTTTACCAATGTTGATTACTTTGTTTTTCGAGTGCATACAAATTCCTTAAAATTAATGGAATTTTGTTTACATTTTCATATTTCAATTCTATAGGCCAGTTGGTAGTAGTTGATGGTTTAAACCAAAGCAAATCAACTCTACCAGCCAGATGACTATTTCTGTTTTGAAGCTATACTATTTATTAGCTTATACTATTATGATTAGCTTATGATACATTCTTTGATCTCTCAGCAACGAGAAAATATATATGAAAGTGAATTTAATTCGCATCATAATGCGCTTCGGCTTCTACCTAGGTGCATTACTACAGGGTGATGTCAAAATCGAATTCAGTTTACCTTAATGGGGATATCGTTGTTGCATGAGAGGCTCAAGGCGCAATATACACTAATTATAGTGCCAAAAAAATCATGGTAAGTTATTCTTATAGTTGTTAGTTGGTACAGGTAATTTGTTTTATTTTTGGAGTGTTTTCCTAAGCTCAATGCCCATTTGCAAAAAGTACGCAAGATGAATTGCTTACAAGAATTCAAGGCCCAATAATAAGATCTATGCAACAAGTAAGATGATTGTCACACTCTATATAAAAAGTGTAAAACAATTTCTCCGTCCACTTTAATAAAAGAAGTTTCACAATTGCATTCTTGATTTTATTGTAATCAGTTCGCTTTATATAGACCTTTAGAGAATGTATGCGTCAAACTTCTTATAGAAAAACTGTCGTAAAAATTTTTGTATATGGTGTTTGACAATCAGCTTGTCAATCCCCTGGATCGTTTCATGGACCTTAATCATGGGCCTTGTGCAAGCTGTCGAAGAAGATACATTTTCCTGTTTTCGTTGTTGCATGCATATACACAAAATTGTTTAGCCTTGAGTATAATATTTACTAAAAACATAAAGTAACACCAAATAGATCACCAAAAATTTAAAAATATCAAATTATTAGCCTGTATTTATTAGAGCGGGTGATTTGAAGACACGTTGATATTTCTCGGTATTTTGATGCACTCACATAGATAATTCTCGGTACTTTTATGCGCATATTTAATATATGTATATATATATATATATATATATATATATATATATAAATATATATATATATATATATATATATATATATATATATATATATATATATATATATATATATATATATACATATATTAAATATGCGCATAAAAGTATATATATATATATATATATATATATATATATATATATATATATATATATATATATATATATATATATAATTTCATAACTCAAAAATGAATACACTCCTTTAATGTTTGTATGGTATGGAATAACGAAATAAGAAAAAACAATTTTAGTAAAACTTTGCGGAAGAGATGACTTTAGCTCATCGAGCGTTATTCACTTGGTTTATAGTTTTAGTATTTTTAATATTACTTTGCCTTCGACTGGATCCTCGCACACACTGGAATTGGTTTTTGGTTTTTATACCCCTCTGGGTTTTCGATGGAATTCTCATCATCTATGTTATTATTAAAATCATTCGTAAATGGCGAAATCTCAAACGTCTTAAGGAACTTTTGATTTATTATCAATGGTATATTGGTGGAGTGTTGCTGAAAATTGCTTCCCAGCTGATGATATGCTTGACACTAGAATATCCCGAATTAGAAATATCGATATTTGTCACAATGATTCCAATTTGGATTTTACTTTCAGCTTCAATTGTATACGTTTTTGGACGACTTAATAACATTGAATCGTGGTGACGTCAGGAGAAAACCAAAAACAGGAGCAATGACGAATGCACAGAAAGACTGTTTAGTTTTTAATAAGAGGAAATAACGCAATTCTCCCTAATTGTTGGAGGAAGAAAGTTTGCTTATAGTGAGAAACCATGGTATTGCAGATGAATGAGTTTAGCTAAAAATTAGCAAATCATTAAAGTAATATTTATCAAGCATTAAGGATTACCGAATTTTTAAACAAAGAAATTTTAATATTAGTTTTTTATCTACATAATTTGTATAAAAATAAATGAGGAATCAATGAACTGTAATTATTGCATTAATTTAATGTGAAACAAACTATTTTCTTATAGCAAATAAGTATATGCCTATTATTAAATTTATATATATATATATATATATATATATATATATATATATATATATATATATATATATATATATATATATATATATATATATATATATATATATATATATATATATATATATATATATACCTATATATATATAGGTGGTTAAGTTAGGTTGATTGGAGTGGTGTGATAGCCCATGTCATACAACATACACTTAAACCAGTGAAGGCTTGTTGTGCGCTCCCTTTAATTATCAAACACAACTGCCAGAGTTCTGCGGCAGGATTCGAACCTGAAACCTTCGCACTACGAGTCTAGTACACTACCTACTGGTGTACGAAGTCTATATATTATATCTAACTGTCATAACTAGGAATCCATAGAACTATAATTTTTTCAATATACAATTGGTTAGAGCAAAAATTACTTCTTAAATAGTTGGTTAAGCCCTATGGTAACCTTCAAATTCAAAAAATTTTGTTACCATTTTTTTTACAAATTTTTTTATATGATTTCCATTTCTGTCCGTCTAGGTATTAAAATTTCTAGTAGTAGCAGTATCCTAGTGCTTTAAATTTTTATACATAACCGATTTTAATAAAACATGTACATGAGCATTCTGGCCCAGAGCTCGTTAACAGCTACTAAACACAAAGGGAAAATCGATGGGCGAATAGGGAAGGAAATGGTTTTGAACTGTTTTGCCTTTACCTATTTATATGTACATATATACATATAATTATTTCAACTATTGTATTTAATTATTTTTGTTAAATAGAAACTTATACATAAAAAATATTCGAAATTAAAAAATTTTAGTATAGAAATGTTCGCAACTATTTTTCTATTACCTATTGCATTATTTCGGCTCCCAGCCAACAACTAAAATTATGTGTAAATAATAAACCTCGCAAAACAATAAACCATTTTAGTATAATATACTAGAAAGTTTTGTATGTATGTATCTATGTTGGAATCTGCCTTGATTAAATTTTTAAATAAAACTTACTTAAAAGTTAAAAGAATGCTCAATTAATTAAAAAGAATATCTTGAAATGAAAATATTAAATATTTATAAAAACATCTTATTTAAATACATATTTCTTAAATAATGAAAACTTTAGAATCCATATTTGCTTTGAGTTGCTCGTCTATTTTGGCGGTTTGCTGACCACATCGCTTGCAATTCAGCCTCATTCGCCTTAGCTTTATGAGCCAAATATGTAATTTGATGCTTGCGTCTGGTACCTGATGCTGGTTCTTCATCAACCAAAACGCCAGTAGGTTGATATGCCGTAGAGGAAGCTAAAGCTGTTCGCATCCATTCTTCTTTATTAGGCATTACTTGTGAACTATTTATATCGATTACTTGAATGTCAGACTGTTGATGTCTACGTTTTGTGCTACTGCCAACAAGCGCCTGCAAAGCTTCAGAGTTTAGCTGCCGATCTTGATGATAACGCTTTCTAGTTGACTCTAAAACATGTTCCTCTACTTGCATTTCCTGTGCGTTATCACATTTTCCGGACGAGTTTGCTTTTAAAAAGTTTTCAGTGGTTTGTACTATTTTTGCTGCCTTTTTAGCTACTAAAGCACTTATTTCTGTGGCTGATACTTCAGGAAGACTTTGATCAGCGTTGAAGGAGAAGAAATCACCAGAATCAGTTTCATCATCACTCTCATCACTATCTGCCTTTATATTACTTTGAATGGAGGTTTTATTTGCTTGGTTCTGCAATCTCTTTTTTGTCGGTCTGACTCTTTCAATATCCTCTGTATTGGTAGCGGGTCTTCTATGCTTAACAGAATCAGGTACAAAAGAGGGTACTGTGTGTTTCGTAGTATCAATTGCATCTGAGGTTTCCCTGCTTTTACTGGGAGCATTGGGAACTTTTACAAAATGTTGCTCTGACTTTGCCTTTGGCAATATACTCAACAGTCCCGAGGATTCCGAAGCTCTGGAATTGATAACAATGTTTTTGGTCCTTGCTTTATCGGCTATCTCTTTTTCAACGTCTTTGAAATTGTTTAATGATGGAATAGTTATTTTCACGGGCTTTTTCTTAACTTCAACATTACTAGTAGGTTTTTCAATGATTGCCTCATTGGGTTTCTTGTGCAGGAATTCATCATCATCTTCTTCAATGTCAACTTGTCTGCCAACTGTTTTTGGTGCGGGCAATGCGGCAAAAGTTCGACTGACAAAATGTTCTGAAATTTCGTTTAGACTTTTGCAATTTTTAGGTTTGGGCAAGAGCTCGGATAAGCTATTAATATAATTTCTTTCTTTATCTTCGAGTGGTGGTATAAAATCATCATCCTCATCACTTATGTTGCCACTGGACGTAACAAGTTTGTCTCTTGGAGTCAAATCAGTGGACTTTGCTATGGTACTATTGGATATAATAACAACTTCGGGAGCATCATTGACTTCACTATCGGATTCCTCATCACTACTCGCATCGTAAGCCACCAAAGACATGTTTCTAATCAAATAAATATGTATATTAAATATATTTGTTTACATACACAATGTTGCTATTTCTTAATTTTGCTTATCGCTCTTTAATCGAATTCTTAAATCGATAACAATGTTTCTATCGTGTGTTCTTGACAGTTGCTAAATAACAAGTTTACAGTGAGAGAAATAAATCCCTAATTTTATTTCAATCGTGTTATCTCTACCTCTGCAGGGGCAATATTTATATCCGGAGCTAAGCAATAACGTTGACATAATAAAGCTCTAAACACATAGACGACAGCAGACAGCAAGCAGCAATATGTCAAAAATAAAATCCATGTATTTAAATGAAAACGATTATTTTAACGGCAGCACAGCAGCACGACTGCACAACAGCATTTGCTGCTGCTGCCAATTTAGGCTATTTTCTATTTTGACGGGCAGCACTAAACAAATATAGTGTTGCCACTATATATATAAATTGGATAAATAAAATCAAAAACTTTTTTTTAATATTAAACATAAAAGAACATTACAAAAACACAATAAAGAAATAAATTTATGTGTTTTTATAGTTTTTCGTGATATTATTAAAATTTTTTTATCAATAACTTTAATTTTATTCATTATAAAATATATATCCGGCATCCCTGAAATTTGTATTGCTGAAATACACATCAGCTGACTATTATGCTGTTGCTGTCTTCAAAATAATTATGAAGCTGACTTCAGAGCAGCATTTGAAATTGGCAGCAGTTGAAGCCGTGAAGTCTGCTGTCGTCTATGTGTTTAGAACTTAACTGTTCAAGTATGCTTATTTACAGAATTATGTTTTGAAATGGGCAGTATGCATGTACTGTGTATTACTGCCATACCTAAATAAAAGCGTCAAGCGCAACGTTTTTTTACGCCGAACTTTAACGCTGAAATGTCATACCTAAATAAAAGTGTCAACGTTATGTGAAAACGATTAAAACAGGGTCATCGAACAAACAAATAAAACATCCCTGATTATTTTAACAGGTTGCCGGACGACATTGTTGTTTGTGATTTTGTTATTAAAATTTTGTTATTTAAATTAAAATTAAATAATTAACATTTGAAAAAAATTCTTATTTAGAAGAGTTAGAAGATTTTTTTCTCATTTGATAACTTTTAAAGCGAATTTTGGTTGTAAAAATTTTTTGGTTGTGGCAGCACTGAGCATTAACGACACATTAAAAAAATAAACAATAGTACTTCTGCAGTCAACTTCACTTCTTTACGCGTTGTCAAAATCGGATTTTCCAATTGTACGGCGTTGGCGCCGCCCAATTATGGTTTGCTTCATACAATTTGTATGCACATGAGAATTTTTGACAGCCAGACAACGCTTTACGCGCCAATTTAGGTATGGAAGTTAGACATATATTAAAAAACATTTTTAATGGGTCTATTTGTATGCAAAGGATATTATATATACTGCATGTATATAGTATGATATCTGCTTGTGTTGTTTATATATATAAAAATGCAATGTTTGTTAAACTTCTACAAGCTTTTTATATTAAATTCGGGCAAAAAAACATATATCAATTATATGGCATTATTATTGGACATATTGTATTCAATACTTTTCTTAAAAATATGATTGAACTATTTCTAAATATATTCTCATATGAATACTCTAGTCGTACGCACCAGAGACCTGCAACCGGTGATTAAAAAAAAATCAGATTAATCAAACACTCGAAAAACATGTCATTTTCGCTCAAACGTTCAAATATGCCTTTATCAACATTGTGTCTATTCTATTTTATGCTAAGCAAAATAAGGGTTGTTTGCGAACATGTAAATTTAATCTGTTGCCGCATGCTAGCTATTCAGTTTGAGTGTTTAAAAACTGTGTGTGCATGAATTTTTGGACAACTCTTCAAAGCACACATTTTTATTTAATCACATTCATGATCGAAATCAAAAACTTAGAGGCATTAATGCAAAAAGCATTAATGTGAAAAAGGCAAAAAATCAACAATTGTACATTTATGCACAAGGTGCTGTGTGTTTATAGAATGGTTAGGCAACACGGTTGCCAGACTTAACAGTTTAATAGCATTTTTACGACGATACGCTGAAACAGATAATTAATCAAGAAATATATTTTTAAAATTATCCCGATTTTTACAATTATCATTTTGTAATTATATAGACATGTGTGTATATGTGTATACATGAAGGAGGTTATATTATAAGCAATGCGTTTTGTATTCTTATTTTTTGTTAAATACAGTAAAGTATTTTAAGCACTTATATATTAAACACTCTCACTGTCGCTCACAAAAATATAAATTAGCCTAAATCTACCACAGCTACAACGGTGGTCGTGTAGCCATGTAGCCGTGTTGTCGTGAAAATAATCATTTTCATATAAACGTGTAAAAATTTTGCGCTGTTGAATAAAATAATGTTGAAACGGGTGTATTTTATTGTACAAAGATTTTTTTCTCACACTGAAACAAATAGATTTGTTGAATTTGCTTCGGTGCCGCCAAAAATTAAAAAAAGCACCGAAATTTAAAAAAAAGCGCACCGCGCTCAGAAAAATACACTTAAAGACCCTTCTTTTTAAGTAATCTATGTACCAAACCAATAAAGCGGTATTATTCTTGGGAGTTAAAAACGACTTTAATTTCAGTAAAATTCAATAAAACAAACAAATTTGGCAAGGTTGAAGTATTTCTTATAAAAATAACAAGTTTTTTTGAATGAGTAAAAAATAATCCGATCTTTAAACGATTTTAAACCGAAAATTGCGATTTTTAAAGTTTATTGTAAAACCGACGTTTTTTGGTAACTTCGTATGGCATCCTTATTTCTCAACCACAATGTTTAACAACATACATACCTACACACTCAAGATTATGTGCCAGCATATATCATTGCATGATTTTTCTTAATATTCTTTGCAAAGAAAAGGCATGTTGAATAAATGCCATTCGTTTTTGTGTTTAATCAATGCAAACGCTCAAAATAGCTTCTGTGTTAAAATCTTGCTTGAAAAATTCATATAGGCATTTTTGTATTTGCCTTCCTAATGATTAACACAAATAAAGATTATGAGCGTACGCGCATGCTTGCTTATGAGTTTGTGAATAATTGGACACAAAAAAGTTATGCATGAGTGAAGGCATAAAAAACGTGATTTTTGCCGGTCTCTGGTACGCACTTTGATACACGGTGGCAGAATTTCATTTATTTTAACATGGTAATTTTCGCTGGAGACATCAATTTATTATTGCTTTATCGTGTACATTATCATGGCAGTATTTTCAGACTTCAACCTGGTAATATCATTAATACCAGCTGTCATTTGTCATTACAGCCAATAGCACGAATACGAAACAAAGGAGACAGAAAGATAGAACAAAATTTTAATCGTTACTCTCGCACGAACCAAAAAATACGGTGGCAATAATATGAAATTTAATTAGGAAATTGTAGAATACGTTCATATTTTTCTTAGTTCTGGGTTGAGAAAATACTCAATTAAAAAGTATGAAAAAGAAATACATAATTGTGAAAATCAATGGCAAAAACATTAACCTTAAAAAGAAAGTGTCTCTGAGATCGGGCCTCAAACCATAAAAGTTAAAAAATGCCTACAATCAAATTTTACAGAAAATTTTTATTGAATTGTAAAAATTGTGTAGTTAATGACAAATTGTGTATAAAATATATCTATGAAAGTATTCCATTAAGATTTAAAAGTGTAATTCTAGCTGTCGTGACATTTTTTGCGGTTGCTTTTCGTTGCCTTTTCTCATCTTTTGCAATTTTAATTTTGCTAATTTTTGTATGTCTCCTCCTCCACTCCTGAACTATACGACGCCGAACAAAGTTTTTTTTGGGATACTCCCTGTCTGTGCAAAATTTTTTTTACATGAACTGAAAGTACAAACACCACATTTAAGCTTCAAATGATATCTCCGGTAAAATATATGCATGCAATATTTTGCTGCCATTAAATAAATTACATACATACGAGTACATATGCATGTAAATACATATGTACATATACATCTCAAAAACAAGGTGATGTAAAGTGCGAAAACTAAAAATATAATAAAAATTGGATGCATGAATTTTTATGACGCATGTTTCTAACAACATGCTACTCAAACGACAACAACAAGCTACCGTCCAATTAAGCAAAATCATTGCGAAAATGGTGAAGCCTTTGTTCTGGCTAACAAATGAAGACTTTATATTAAAAATTAACTTATAGTGAATCCTTTATTACCTTAAAGTATTACGTTTTTATTTACCCTCTTAAACTCTGACGGCATAAAGTAGACTCTTTGGCGTGGATTATTTATCTCATTAAATATTTTAAATAAAAAAATAATAACAATTTAGTGTTTGTTGTTAAAACTCTATGGCAACATTTGTGAATTACAATGATGAGGGCGGAGGCGGCAGTGGCAGTGGAGATGGTGGCGGTGGTGATGATACCTCCAGCGTTACCATATGTGGCAGCAGCAGCAGTACCATTAATAGTCATTGCTTCAACACACATCATACACAATCACCAATAATTTTAGCATCGTCTTCATCGCCATCTCCATCTGAACAACATAATAAAAACAATTTAATACCATCATCTGATTCTAATACCCACGGTTGTATTAACCAAACCGTTGATTGTAAAAATGTTGATATTATTGACGGTGATGGAGGAGGACTGCATGGGTACGGCATTAGTAATGATCGTAATAATTTAGAAAACAAATTGTCATATACTACAGAAACAACTTTGGCCTTACAGCCTTATAGGCGTCAAAAACAACAACAATCGGAAACGCAAACTAAGAATTTGTTATTATGTCGCCGTTTTAAGGATTCAGGCGATTCATTGCGCAACTTTACCTCCTTGCCCTTGTTCATATATGCCACATCACCATCAACACATGCTACTTCGGCGGATGGTGTGGGTGTTGCCCAGGTGGCCGTAAAAGCAGCCGAAGAAGCAGTTGCCAATATGAAAAAGGTAAGTAATTTTTATGAAATCTAAAGTAATTTTTCCCATATCATTATTTCATATTCTTATTTGTCACAAAATGTACGATTTGCAAAAAATGTGTAAGACGAATTACAACAAAGCAAAGAATGCAAGGCCCACTAATAAGGTCTAATAGGTAAAATGATTGTTAAACTCTATATATAAAAGTGTAAAACAATTTTTCCGTCCTTTTTATATATGGAGTTTGACAATTGCATTTTGGGGTTTGTTGTAATCAGTTCGCATTGAATAGGCCTTATAAATGGACCTTGAAAGAATGTATGCGTCAAACTTCTTATAGGAAAGCTGTCGTAAAATTTTTTGTATATGCGACTTGACAATCAGCTTGTCAATCCTCTGGATCTTAATCATAGGCCCAGCGCAAGCTGTCGAAGAAGATACATTTACCTGTTTTCGTTAGTGCATATACACAAAATTGTTTAACCTAGCGGATAATATTTACTAAAAACAGAGTAACAAGATGTATCACCAAATATTAGCCTCTTATTATTAGAGCTGGTGATATCAAAACACTAATTATCGTCACTTTGTTGTATGGCTTTCGCATAATGAATATAATTCTTTAATGTGCGTCTTATATGGAAATCCAAAATAAGAAAAAAATTTTAAACATTAGTTGAATGTTCACATTCTTTTAAAAACTGTATTAGTCCCAGCAAATAGTAGTACTAACCCCTCTACGTTCTTCCAATATGGCGACTAATCTTCTCAAGAAATTAAAAAAGTAAATCTTTTTCTAACCGTATTTATTAAGCTTTCAAGATTATTTTTGATATCCCACCATTATATATCATTTAAACACATTTTGAATCATTATCTCTATATAGTTTGTACTACCAGACACTCTCCATTTCTTCAATATGACCACTAATCTATTCAAGAAATTGCATTTTTCTAAACGAATTTTATTGTTGCTTTAAAATATATTGATCCTATCGCATTCTTATAATTAAGAAACTCTTGGAACTAGTTAGCGTCTTGGTGCTAACTAGTTCCTATATTCCGCCTCCAAGTTGAGCTTTGTTGACTGTTAAATTAGCGTTGCTTAAAGTTGCGTACAACACGTATTATTTATTTTGTCCACAACATCAGGTATATGACACTTATAATTTAAGAATATAATTATAAATATTTTACTTTGTCATCCAAAGGAATATCAAAGTTCATAAACTACGGTGAACTCTATACAATAAAACATTTCTTCCGTTTTCTTGTAAAATATATAACTTGTTTTTTTTAGGATTAATCGTTTGTTCTCATTTGTTGATGATTATAGACCCTTAAGAGCCAACTGTAGGCTAAAATTTTTATCAGCTGGTTGTATTTTTTCACTAACTCAATATCATCAAACCATTTAAATAACATTTCACTCAAATTATAATATTTATCATATACACATTTAATGATATACGCATATATTCTAAATTAAATTTTCTTTCTATAATAAAAAAACAAGTAATACAAAAATTTATTTTCAAAATGATAAGTACATATATCTTTTCTAAAAACATAAAATGCAACACTGCATATTTCTTCTCTTTTATGTAGAAATAATAACAATAAAAAATATATGTGTATAAATAACATCGGGTGATCGCACTTTCATTTCCACCAAATGCAATCAACCAACCAGAACAGCAATAACAGCAAAAGTTACAACAAACACTATAGTTTGAGATCCCTTTCATCCATGCGATTTCGCAGCTTAATATACTAAGTTCTACACTATTCTTGACTGCCGACGACTTGACTCACTCAATTCTGTTTCATACTCATTTTTGTTTAAGCAAAACAATAAAACAAATTTAAATAAACAGTTGCATCAACTGCTAAATTGTATTTATAATTTTTTCTTATTAAATTAACGTGACCAACTATATCTAGCCAACCTTAATGTAAAAAAAAAAAAAATAATAATGCAAAGACAGATGCCTCTTGACAAGAGAAGTTCAGTAAAGAGTCAGAAAATTCAAATAGACACAGACTTATTGGGCCAGCCACGTGCCTCTTTCCAATTTTTGTTTAAATCCTCATATATTTTCTGCTGCCTTTGGTGAATTCAATCAAATAATTCCATGAAGGATAGTTTAGTTTATGTTATTCCCTCTCTTCCATAATAATATTTAAAAGAAATTTCTGTTACATCAAGGAAATTGGTTACATTATGCATAAGCACTAAACCCACTCGTATGTTTTTATTTTATTTTTATTTGTCAGTTTATTATTATTTTATTTGTAATTTTTAATGAGAATAAAAAGAAAAAGAAACAAATTTCTTCCAAAATAAAAAAAATAAAATTGCTATGGAAGTTCAACAAAAAAGCGATAAAAAAGCAACATAATTATTAAAAACTATGTCCACTAGCGGCGACGAGACAGGTGAGCAACGAAGCCGAAACTGTTGTTGACTCTTTTAGGTACAATTTATGAATATAAAATTTACAAATATGCAATCAACTTTAAAAGAGAACTAAATAAAGTTGGAAAGGGTTACATATGAAAAAATACTGAACGCCAAGAACATCATTTTTGTTTTTGACAAATCACTCTCAGGTAACTTTTATTCGTATAATCCCAGCATTATAGGGAAAATTCCGAAGATTCCAAAAATTTTATTAGAAACTATATATACATACATATATAGTACACTTGCAAACCAGTTGCCATATAATATAAGAATTTCTCGCAGTAACCTAATTTATTTACTTATGCAAATCGATACACATAGTTCTCGTTATATGGGATACCAGCCCCATCATTCCAATGCCAAAAATTTTCAAAGCTGATTTCTGATTGTCTTTAAATGCACTCAATGCTAAGTGAACCAACATTTTTATATGAAGAAAACTTATTTGACTTGAACAACGAAGTAATAATCAATGATGAGGCCTCTTTAAATATATGTATATATTTCTTAAAACTTTGCCAGTGCATTTTGCATATTATATGTTTATACTTAATACTATATATTATATGCTGTAGTAGTTTGCACCAGCAACATCAATTACTTCCCCCTTTTACTTAATCAAAATCATTATACTATCATTTCTCCAAGTGCACTGTGTATTCTTTTCCTATATTTAAAAATTTAAAAAAAAATCCCATTTGAAAACAAAAAATACATCATTCGTGTAGTTTTACCGCAACATTCACTGAACGATAACGACTTCAAATACTTTTATGCTGGAGTAGTGCTGGTTTAAGTATGAAGTTGCAGTTCATAGCGATTGTGGTAGTAGAAACATGAACAATGGCGTTGGCGACGAGGGTGACTGTTAGAAATTGTAAGCGAAAAGATCATCGTCATTGGACGTAATTGAAAAATATTCTTAAAACTTTTTATTTCGCTTGAGTCATTTCCAAAAGGTGGTATTTGAATGCTGTCGAAAAGCATTGTTCACCAGTTCTGACCCACTTCCTTTTAAGCTCTCAAAAAGCCAATAAGTAACGATGAATGCGAAAGATGGGCCCAGAATGCTACACTACTATCGGATGTGTTTGGATGTGGTTTAATGTGGTGTAATGTTCTCGTTCGCAAAACCGAGAAGGCCTACATGTCTGAAAATTACAGAAAAAATGCAATTACCTGAATTTGATTAAGATACCGTCATTACAAATATCGTAGCAGCCAACCTGCGCAAGGTTATCATTCCTTCTAGATATTTCAAAGCTTATAATCTTAAGTATCCTTGATGACTTTTCGGTATTTATATTGAGCTTTCTCCGAAATGCTGATTCCGGAGTACTACAAGGTCTCGTTCTTTCTATGTCTAATATTCCCGAATAGCCTTCTATGTAGCGAAACAAGATGGTACGCGCCGCCGCGAGTAAATTTCCTTTCAGATCAAAACAATCTGCTAACTTTATTGGTTTGTTTCAGCGTAAACAAAGCCGACGATTTTTTTCAAACTAAAAACACCGTATATTTGTTCAGTGGCACTGGCCTTCGTACACTAGTAGGTAGTGTACTAGAATCGTAGTGCGAAGGTCGCAGGTTCGAATCCTGCCGCATAACTCTGGCAGTTTGTGTTTGATAATTAAAGGGAGCGCACAACAAGCCTTCACTGGCTTAAGTGTATGTCCAATCAACCTAACCTACCCTAACCCTGTTCAGTGTATGATGAAAAATCTATTGGCAGACAGAAATTATTTTCGGTCCCTGGAATATATTACGCATCGCTAAAAAATATTTTCACACTGTCCCAATATTTATTCAAAATTGGTTTGCTATCACCGCTTCTATGTCTTACTGCTTCCAAAGGACATGAGTATTAGTATTAGAGTAATAGTTCTATCCTATCAATGTTTGGGATCATGAAGCAAAATATGATTGTCACGCTTAATCGCAATTTTCTAGGAATTCATCTTCTAGAGAACTTCGATATTTCAAAAATCATTAAAACAGATTTTTTTGCAATAAAAGACGCTTCAGACCACGGGGGATCATAGGGGAGCTTTAAATCTTTAAATAACATAAATTTTTATCATTCAATTTTTTCTCGTTTTTCTGTAATCCCTAATAATCCTTTAACGAATTCAAACATTTTGTGTATGAAAAATTAAAAATTTTTTTGTGTTTCAAAAAAAGTATGTAGACAGGGATCATCCATGGTATATTTTTCCTCCTTTCGCTTCAACAATATAACAGTAATTCCACTTGGAATACGTACTCCCAGATTAAATTTGCTGAGAAGAACCTTGTAATGACAATTGGTATGTGTCCAGGATTATAAATTTCGAGATTTATCTTTAAATATCGTAATGCATGTATCGTATTTCATCCTTCTGGTTTTCTGAATAGTGTGTGTCATTCCTGTATTGTTTAAGTGAAATTCTATGAATTGACAACAAAATAATCATTTCTTGCGATTGCATTCATTATCACAAAATAAAGTTTTCAAATCGTTCTCTGAAACATATTACATTTGTTTGTTGTAAATTTTGCAATGTCTTCCGCTCTTATAAAGTAACCCTCGTATATATGTACGTCGTTTATAAACAATTCATGCTTATGGTCTTCCATTATCATATTTAGTTGCCTACATCATAGACAAACAGTAACATAATAATCACTATCATCATTTCAATAGTCATCGCCATAATTATCGTAGTTATTAAAAACATTGCAATGCGAAGTCAATTTTAAAACTCGTAACATTTTGCATCTCAAGGTGTTGCAATATCGGAACAGAAGAGCAAATAATAACCATGATGATCTTGCTGATTATCTAGAGATAAGTGGAGCTTATCTTAGCTTCTAATATGATCTCGATTGTCAAAAGTTCTATAGAATACATGAGCTTTTAAAATAAAATCCGTATTATGCCATCTAATATCGTAAAAATATTTATTTTACTTTATCAAATTTGCCCTAAATGTTTGATTTCTTTTCTTATTTGGCGTGAAAATTTATCTGATATTTTAAGAATGTTAAAACTTGCACTACTTTCTTTTAGCATTAATTTTTTGATTAGATTTAATCCCAAAAATTATGGACTAATTCGGTCATACGGCTGTTTATATGAGACTTATCTTTTTTAATAAACAAAGAAACTTTTATTCTTTAAGCCATGAATATATATTGTTCGATATATATTAAAATTTACTAATTGCTTAATCACTTATAAATATCCCCACGAATAATCAATCGTATGTTTTGCCGCGCCTGCATTATTGTTTTTTTTTTTTGATTTTCATTAAATACAAATTTTATTGTCTAAAAACAAGTAGCAGGCACTATGAATGTTGCATACCATCCTCATCTTTATTATAATCATCGCTTTTGCCACAATAAGCATCGCCATCAATTTAAAGTTAGTAGAGTGTATAAAGAGACTGTTACTTTTGGCTGGGGAGTTATAACACACAAAAATACTCACTCAAACAGACAGACAAGGCAATAATATGGCGAAAACTAACTACAGAAGGCTGAAAAGTTTTCGTGTGCTTGTTTCTAAATTAAATGAGGTTGCATGCTTTGAAATACCATAAAGAGTTGTCGCTTTTGCTCGTTTGGATTAGAATTTGTTGATTTGTTTCTATAATTAATAAAAGAATTACATCGCTTGTATTAATATGTATTGGATTGATAAATATATTTCTTTTGTAAACCTTTTATTAATCTAATAAACTTATATTAAATCTAACATGAACTGAATGAGAATTATATGAAGGCCTTGCGAACACTATGTATGATAAATACTTTTACTATTGAGTTCTAATACATTTCAAGAACCAGAGCAAATTCAAAAAAAGGTATCTTCTAAATATATGTATAAAAATTTACTAAAATTCCATAGACCAAGGAAAATTTTGTTTGTAGTCCTGTGTAATTGCTGTAGTATTTAATTATATCATTTAAAGCATGATTGGATGTTACACGTTAAATTTAGTGACAGAATACAAAATTCAAATCAAAAAATGACAGATTGTAAGTTTAGGAACTCAATCATCCAACAATGAAATTGTTTAAAGATAATGTTAAAACATCTTGGAAAACCACGAATCGTCCACACCACTGTTTGACCACAATTTTTATCGATGTCCAATCAATGTTTCTGGACTTTCAACATCTTATCCCATTATAATTTGAACAGATTCTTGTCATCATGGTTGCGGAAGTCAAATAAATATTCCAATAATATTCTGTAGAATATTCGGAAACAGTGTCAGCCGAACTTAAATTTATTTTTAAATACATACTGTTCAACAAAAATCTGTTCTTTTTTATAACATCCTTTTTTGAAATCTCAAATTCAAATCTTGCTAGGATTTTAGAACACGCATTTTCGATCGTAGACACGATTTGCGCGATTTTCTTTTATGAAACCCATCATCCTCTTACGTATTGTACTTCTATCTATCTACTCCTTACCTTTTTTACAGTGCATTTACACATGCAAGTAATTACTTGCAAGTAAAGTATACGAGTACGTATCATCAACGAAAATATCGAATATTTTGAAAGTCGTCAAAGTGAAAATTTGCAGCAAAAATTGCTTTAATTGTGGAAATAAAAAAAAGTGAAAATGAAAAATTTAGTGAAAACCGATATAAATTTAAATAATTTAGATTTCCTATCGCAAATTTTTGCATTAAAATCGAAATATTCTCTGCGGCAACGCTGATGGCATCGTAACGTTTGCGTGGTATTTTTCTCCCATCCCAGTATGAAAATATTTTAGTTTGATTTGATTTTAAATAATTTTTCTTAACTATTATAAATTTATCGTGTGTTATGTTATTCTCAATTCATTTTGTTCTATGTGGATGTTGTATTTGGGAAAAAAGCAAAATATAATGATGACTTTGATGATTTGGTTTTGGAAGTTGGTATTATTTAATTATCTTAGTTTTTGTTTAACATTCTTAATGACTTTAGAACTGCCACGACTAGAATATAGTGAGTGTTTTATTTGATAAAGATAACTTCTACATATTGTACAAGCTTTCTCTACTCGCCGACAGCTCCTATAAGCGAACGTTCGTCTTGTGCGTACAAATTATCTACATTTTGAATCATGAAAATGAAATCTAAAAAGGTTCCAATTAGAGTATAGAAAAAACCGAACTGCTTTAAAACCCGGTTTCAAAAACAGCTTTGGGCACACGAAAAATCCGGTTATCCGGTTCTTATAAAATATGTGCATTTTAGTTTTATTTTAGTAATTGTATTGAAATAAAAAAGAATAAACAATTCAATAAGAAAAAATGTATTCATATATAATTATGCCCATGTACAATGCATATAATAATAGATAAAACTATAGTATGTAAACAATACAATAAAAATTAATAGCACGTACATTAACAATAGGCATGTACATAAATATGTTTGTATGTAGATGTGTACACTAATAAAAAATTAGTTCAATGAATGTACTTTTAAATATGTTTTTTTAATATTAAAGCTCCCGAAATAAATCAATTACTTGATTTAAAATCAACTGCCGTTTTCATGAAACCTAATTTAGGTTTTAAATGCGTTTTAAGATAAATTCTTCACACGAAAGTTTTTCAATATCTAATTATTTTTTTATAAATATGTCAGTACATTTAATATTAATGGATTAGCTGTAAACATATTTTTCAAATTAATATTTTAAAAATAATCTATAGTTGAGATGATGACATTTCGAATGTGCATTTAGGGCGCTGAGACCTTTTTTATCTTGAAATATTATTGTACTTGAATAAATATTTACCAAAAAACTAAATTAAATTAAAAAACTATTGGTTGAAATTAATGAAATTAATGATTGTTGCAAACTTCCTTCATCCATTTATTTAAATATGAAGAGTACGATTTATTGAGTGAATCAAAACGAAGAGTACGATTCATTAAGTGCCTCAAAATGCCGAGGTACAATACTTACTAGTATGTAACTAAATAAACGTTATTGTATAGGGTTATCCATTTTTCGGTTTTAGAAGTAAAGTTATATAAAACACACAGAGCTATGATTTCAATAAAACTTTTATTTCATTATAATGCTTGGACCATACCATTACCTACAAAATATAATGTCATTTAAATGGCCCACCTCTATTTTGGTTGCAGCAGGTGGAACCTTTTGAAATAGTTTTCGACCACCTTTTCGCACATATCGAATGATATCTTGGCGATAACACAATGAATGTTGGTTTTCAAGTGCTCCAACTTTAGGAGATTATCCACGTAGACACTGTTTTTCATGTACCCTCACAAAAAAAGTTTAACGGCGTCTAATCGCAAGATCTTGGTGGCCAATTTTATTTGAAAAAATCAGCATTTAAAGCTTGTTGCTCTAGCACGCAATCAGCATTGTGAATGCTCAGCCGGCTTTAATTGTTGCGTGAGTTGGACTTTATATTGATGCAGGTGCAAATCCAAAATACGCCATAAAAAGCCGTAAGATAGCCCCAATTGCAGAGAACGCCGTGGAATCAACAACTTCGAATTACTCCCCACACTTTCATTGACAGAAGCGATATTACCGGTAGTGCGCATATTGCTATGATGCACAGGCCTGACCACATCTGTAAGGCTTCCAGTCTCTTCAAATTTCTTTAAAATCTTGCCAATTACTTGCACGGTAGGCCGATTATGACGGCCATAATGACCCAAATGCAAATCCAAAATACACCATAAAAAGCTGTAAGATAGCCCTAATTGCAGAGAACGCCGTGGAATCAACAACTTCGAATTACTCCCCACACTTTCATTGACAGAAGCGATATTACCGGTAGTGCGCATATTGCTATGATGCACAGGCCTGACCACATCTGTAAGGCTTCCAGTCTCTTCAAATTTCTTTAAAATCTTGCCAATTCCTTGCACGGTAGGCCGATTATGACGACCATAATGACCCCGTAATGCTCGAAAAGTGGCCACATGTAAACCACCGTTTTTGTTTTATGCGTTTTAAATAAATGACATTTTAGATGGCAGATATTTACCAGCTGACAGCTTTGACAGACCGGCAGTTTTGAAACCCGATATATGCTTTTACATACTATGTATGCGTGTATGTATGTGGTAATTTTAAAAGGATATATTTTTTAATAATAGCAGACAAAATTAGCCCCATTTACTCTAGTAACGAAAATCGCTATCCCTTCATTTAGGTCATAAGCACATACAAATGCACTGTGAATGCAATAATTTTCTATTTTCTTTGCTCACGACATCTCAATTTATAACATTTGCTTAACTGAATTGAATTTTTTTCTTTGAAAATTAGCCCTCTATCAATTTTTCCTATTAAACCAAAGCCTTGATACAATGTCTTAAGAACGAATAGACACAGTAAAAGCCTTAAAACTTATTGTACGGCAAAGATAGTAGTGATGCTCTACAGAAATTACCTTTTTATGCGAAAAATTAGATCAGATGGAATATTCAGGCACATACACAAAAACACACAAACTGTTTGTTAATTATATTATATTGCAGAAATCACTATCGTGATTAAGATTGTGGCGTATATCTTTTTTTTATACCAAAAAAGGTAATCTTTCGCTGGGAAGATACGTTTTCCATAGAAATGAGCGACTCTTATAAATTCGCTAGAGAAACTGATGTGTCTTAGGGAATTCTAGTGGTGGAGGAAAAAGGACACTAAGGCCAAGAATATTCCAGTAAAATGGTCAATACAAATTTACTTTTTTGCCCGTTACTATAAAAGTTTTGCAATTCTCTGACGGATAACATCATGAGACGTAATCGTAGTCAATACTTGAATGAAAACGCAGCCACTAAAATCGTTGCTCTAAAAAAAATCATTTGTTTTTAAAATGAATTTTCTGGTAAATTTATATGTACTGGATTTACAATCAAAAATTTTTCATGAAAGTTGTTGCATACGACTTCTTTTATTCGTTGATAGCAGGAATGTTGAAGCAAACAGGAATAGCGGAAATGGCAGGACATGAAATTTCAACTTTTTTTTTACCAACAAATGTTACACTCTACCTTTTATTGGCCAATACATAAAGTTACAAGCAACAAATTTTATAAAAAATTGCTTAGTGTAGACGATCTAATTCAATAATGGAACTTTCATTTAATACTTAAATTTTTATTATCTTAGTTATATTTATATCAGCATTTTTACGACTACATTCTACGTCTAGGTACATTCTAGGTCTAAAAAAATTTGCCCAACTGTACGAAATCGAGAATTTTGTTAGCTATTGTCTGATCTATATGATTTACAACCATTTTTGTAATTTTTTTTAATATTATATTATCAAACCTAATTGTTAATGTGTTGTTGTCCTTGCATGAGGGCAGCAATGACTGGATGTTCGTAATTTTACAAATTTGCTTATAATCCTAAACAGTTTTATTTAATAAAAATAGTGATTTTTGTGTGACTATTTGTTTTAAAAAATTTGTTGTTGGTGCCAACTAGAAGTTCCAAAACACAAAATGCAAAAAGAAATAAACTTTGACAGGCACTCACATTCTCTTTCACATATGGGTACGAATAAAAAAGGCATTGTTTCTTTGTAAATAGCAGCTGCTTTTGTTAAGAAATATTTATGTATGTATAACAAAAGCATGTTGTTTCATATTGGTAGAGTTTTGGGTTTATAAGGTGTCTGCAACACAAAAAAAAAAGCTTTTACCACACCTTTGAAGGTAAAAAGGTCTACAAGTAAAAAAAAAACTAACTAACCGATATGGATAACGCAGATTTTTAATGATTATTTTACACTTGCCAGAATTTCGTTTTATCAATCGTTTATATCAAATTACAGGCAGCTTAACATCTTGTGTCCTTATACGATATTGAATATTATCGAAAATAAATAACAAGTGAAAGATTTCAAAAGGGAATCCAATACTTTTCCTTAATCTTTAACGTATGACAAGAAATATTCGTTGATCCGCCAGTTGTTAAAAATGATATTACGAGCGGTAATTGGCAAGCGCAAGTTTTTGAATGCAAATGTTTATTAACAGAGAAACCATAAATATGTTTCAAAAATATGTTTTATGTCCATTAAAAATATGTACTAGAAACTTAGAAATATGCTTGCAGTTCCTTTTCTTTTGGTCTTGAAATCAAACTAAACTGTAACAAGAGGTCCTCGTACACAAATTTTATTTTACTAAAAAGCTCTTCAGTCTGGCTGGTAGAGAAAGCTGCTTCTGCGCTGTAGTTATATAAAAAATGTAATATAATTTTAATAAAATTTTCGGACTATATTGGTTAAATTGAAATTAATTATTCTGAGTCGAGTTCGATTACTAGACTTGGCAATTCGGATTAACATATTTGTAATTTTTATTAAAGAAGAAGTGGGAAGAAACCTCATTTGTCTACCATTAACCACTTTTTGGGTGGTTGCTGATATTGAGAGCATTAAAAACCAATGTCCGTTGTTATTGTATCAAAGATTATTCTCACTAAAGTTCCTTTTTTTAGACATAATCCATTGTTGGACACATTTGGATTAGGAGAATTACTCTAAGTTCATACTTCAGCGTACCGCAGTATTAGAATAGTAATAGATGAAACCGCAAGATTTGTCACTGGGGACGCGCTTTCTCCTGTTGTTGATGGTCGACAATTTTCCTATTGTATATCTTAAAAACTAAAGAATTGCCGACTTCGAATTGAAATTAGTTGACAGACATTTACTTTTAATTTTAACGTAAGCATGTTCGTATGTATATGAACATATCGCTCCTTTATCTCAAAAAAATCAAAATTTTTATGTTGCTGATGAACAAGGTGTTCTTTAATGTCCACTTTATATGTAGAAAAAAGATCACAAATATATCTGAAGCTAAAGCGGGGTAATACCAAAAAGTGTCTATATGGGGGACATTTTAAAATATATAAGAATATTTACATACGAGGTCTGTTCAATAAAAAAGGTGAAATTTCTCGGGATGGCGTAGTGCATCATGAGTTCTTGGTCGTATAGTTAATAAGGAGTATTATCTTGAAGCTATGGGCCGCTTGCGAGAAGCAATATGAAAGAAATATCCGGAATTGTAAAAAAAACAATTCATGGCTTTTGCATCACGATACGATATTTTTGGCCTAATCATGCCCCAGCCACGGTATTCACCAGATTTGGCTCTATGCGATTTTGCGGGATGATCAGAAGTTGATCACAGTTTTCCCGATTTTGATCCCTCGGATGATATTCCATTGTATGGAAACTTACAAGCAGTTTTCGGTTGATATGAATGTCTTTGACGAAGTTGTAAAAGTCGATAAAAGTGTCTACACTGAGGATGACAGTATTGAAATATCCAAATCATGGTCCCTTTTAGAGATAAGTGAGTATGAAGACGAGGTTGCTATAGAAATAGATGATTCAATAACTTCTTATAATGAAGCCTACAGATACAAATTCAACTTTTGATGTATTTTGCCAAAGATATGACATTCCTCTACATCCACTAGCGAGGTATTTTGTAAATCAGTTCTCGTAGTTCAGTTTGAATCAATTCAAGTTGAAGCTGTCTAATATAATCGTAAATGAATTTTTTCTGAATCAACTCGATTTTAACAGACTGACGATGAACTTAAAATAAAATAAAAGTATGTGCCTCTTTCATAAGAGAATATCATTAGCGTTTTCCAAATAGTGAGTGTTCGGTTATAGGAGCTTTAACTTTATTCAAAAAATTTGATAGAAGCTACTCAATAAAAATAAGCATGTGCCCAAACACAAATATAATACTTTCTGGAAAAGTGATTAAATCCATAAGAAGCTTCGAAAGATTTTCCTTTTCCATGGGTTAATTGTAACAAACGACAGCAGTGGAGCACTTGGTTTCATACGCACATTCCGATGTTCCCATACATGCAAAAAATTTTTTTATACAATTAATGGAATTATGAGTTCTATATGCTGTTTAGAGTGCCAAATTGCCTTGAGGATCATCTAAGATTTTTTTAGAAATCGTTATTTTTTTCTTTTACAATTGTAATTACAGTATAAACTCGGTAATCGCAACCCTCGATACACGCAATTCCTCGATTTTTGCAACACTATAAAACATAGTATATTAACCTTTAAAAGTGCAACTACCCAAAAAAGTTGACATCTATAACTGCAACTTTACATTTAAATACGTTTTGAAAAAGGGAAATTGAAAATGAACGCGCAATTCTTGCATCAATGCTCCAAGAACTTGCACCAAATGACTCCTTCACAAATGAAGAGCTTACTGAATGGATGCACGAAAGTGATGCTTATTAAGAAGTAGAGAAAGAAGCCGTCGAAATTGAAAGTTCAGATGATAGCGAAGCGGATGTTATTGCACCTTCTAAAATAAAAGGATCAGTTGCTATGCAATTTTTTTAACACATGTATTCAGTGGGCTGAAGAAAACGATATTCCAATAAAAGATATTATATTTCTGAAGGAGCTTCGTGAGAAGGCTATTATAAAAAATATTAATAAGAAAAAAATGCAGGCAACAATAACCGATATGTTTGAAATATAAACATACCTACATATTATTTTCATTTTAATATTTTAATAAAAAATAAATATTTTAATAAAAAATAAATTTTCTGTTTCATAAAAAGGTTTTCATTTATCACTCTTCTTGTTATACATTTTTCCTCGCTAGGTGCAACAACCTCAATAAGTGCAATTACCTTGTTTTCTATTAGTTGCAGTTAAAGAGTTCGTACTGTATATTTTAGCGTTACCCTGGTTAGTTTGTGTTCTTTGGAATGCTAAGAGTTTTCAGTTGCGCTCTAGCAAGCCAAGTGTCAGACGATATTACTCGTATCTTGTTTTTAGGTCGGTTAATAAAAATCAATCAATCTTAAAAAATCTGCAAAAAGATGTTCTGTCAAACTCTTGTGGGGCAAACGTCCATGCGTATATTCATGTATATTCAACTAATAAGTGCCCTGATTTCATCTTCTACCCATTTGAACTTAACCTTCTTTCCATTTTGGTTTTCTTAGTTTGTTTTTTATTTCTCTGATAAAAATCATTTGTTACAGATGATCGTCTTTGGTTTCATTTGTACTAGAAGCCGTTTGGCTATTGGTTGGTTGGTCTGTCGTTCGCTCGGTCTCGCTCTCATAGTTAGTAGTGTATCTATGTGAGCATACAAATACATTTGTTTATTATGTTGTTGTTGATGTTGTAGTAACAACACAGTTTTTCTCAACTTTACAAATGGATAGATATTATTGACATTGTAAACATTTGACATTATTCGTACATTTAAGGTCGTTTTGTTATTGCTGTCACTACAATTGTCATACAAGTTGTTACTGTTGTTACTCGTTTTGATACTTGAATAAAACTGAAACGACTTCTATAGATGTGATGAGATCTGATATCGCAAAATGTATTTTTTATTGACGTTTGTTTGTGTTGCTGTTCTTATAAACGAAATTTTTGTGTCTGTATTTTTTGTTTTCAATTTGTTATTTTATTACTTTTTATATGATACGAATGCAAACCAATTTTAAGAATTCATTCACTGATGTTTACGAGAGTCATTTAATTTTTTCTAGACGTAAGTCAATTATTACATGAGACCCTAAATGATGGGATTTAATTCTTTTAGTTTTGTTTTCTTATAAGGTTCATTTTCTATAATATCTATGCTAAGGATACCTTCCACATCTATCTCCTACTTTGCCAGTCTCCTTCTTTAGCACCCATTTCTGTATTAAATTTAGGAGGGTGACTAATAAGGATGACCACATTTCCCATTTCTTTAAATGAACATATTAAAAGTCTCCCTAATGTTTTCAATGGAATTCATGAAGGTGTAGGAGCTTTGGAAGTCACTTTTCTCAGTTTCCATCTTAAAAGTAAACCGTCAGTGTTCCTTAAGGCTGGGGCACATAGAATCCGTCATCCGTCATCCTTCGACTTTTTCAACTGACGTTAACGCAATGACGGATGAGGTTGGCACAATGAGTACTTTGTTAACGTGTAGAAAATCAGTTGCTTTTTTTTACATGTTTACAACATTTCTTTTTATTAAAGAGTAAAAATTTTCTATGGATTTTGAAGAAATTACGGAGTTTATTTTAATTATAATTTTGCTTTATAAAGCTCAAGCTGTCTTGATATAATGGATAAAAGTCGAAGATTTTTGGTCAGACCCAAAAAATCAACTGTTAATTAAAACAAAACATACCAAAAAATCAACTGATAGTTGTCAAAGTACTCAACGTACGCCAAAAGTTAAAAGTTGCCCAACTTTCATCCGTTGCGTTGAAGGAGACGTACTGTATGTAACC
This sequence comes from Germaria angustata, assembly GCA_963681545.1. Taxonomy (NCBI): domain Eukaryota; kingdom Metazoa; phylum Arthropoda; class Insecta; order Diptera; family Tachinidae; genus Germaria; species Germaria angustata. The sequence continues at coordinate 56,169,282 of OY812998.1, read as the reverse complement.
AAGCTCATAACAAAACCTGTATTTTAACTTAGCTGTCAGTTGAAAATGTCGACGGATGACGGATGACGGATTCTATGTGCCCCAGCCTTTAGTCCAAGTGTATTTACGTCTTCTTGAATAATCTCCAGAATTCCGCCCTTACCTGCTTAAGTCGGGCGGTCCACTTATGGCGAAGTTTTTATATTTATTCCCTTTTAAATGATACTGGAGCTCCGCTGCCAGAGTTGGAATAACTTCAATAAGACTTCCTAGTAGGGAAATATTTACAATTTGCTCTAAATGAGTTGTGGTAAATGCTTAAATACAACCAAGGAATTGAAATTATTGTAAATGACAATGTATAAACTTATTATGGGTAGATCTAAGATTTAAGACTCAGGGTGTGCAATTAGTATTAGGTGGCTGCCTCCTGGTCGTCACCATGTGCAGGTGACAGATCTATTTCCTGTAAGGTGTTAGAATTCAAAACAATATGTGTCACTTAGGAACTAACCATGAGGAATCGAACTTTGAAGAGATGTTATATTGGTGATTCCCGAAAAGCCATCTAGCACCATGGCTAGGACTCTGTTACAATACTACTTGATAACGCTCCTTCGATGATAACATCGTTGAAGTATTCATATTTGGGCTTATGAGAAATTTCGCCATATTAAGTAGTCTCTCTAGATCTATTGCTATGCAAAGGTATCGTCTCGTGTAATGGATGTTAAATAGCTCCCTTTCCTTAGCACCGATGAAGCCATGTACAAGGATTCCGTCTGTGTGTCGAATAGGGATGGAGTCGTCGTAATGTATGCCTTGAATTCGACCGGCAGTGAGAACATCTTGTAATTTCCCCTGCACGATTTGTTCCTGATCCATTTCTTTTTACTATCAATCTATTGATTCAAGGCTGAAGTTGTATTCAACAGTCTTAATAGAATAGAATATCAATGACTTGTTCCTTAATTTCATTGATTTCATGTATGATTAGTAGAGGAAATATAAAGGCTCATGGCGTTATCGTTTCTGAAAAAAGTGGAACATATTGTTGATCAATCTTTTGTTGTTCCAATTAAAAAATCTATTCTCTTACAGTATTAAGTGCTTTTTCCCAACAAAAAGTTTGACTTTATTAAAGAACACCAAAATCGTGTTTTTGTCTTTGAAACTGATGTCAAAATAGATGCTGAAAGCTCTCTATCTTTGGCATATGGTAAATATGCAGCCTGTCAGAATCATCGCTGGAAGGCTCAGCATTCAAGCGGTTTCATCATCATTGTAAACACACAGTAACTGGAGCTCGCGTTCTCTAGTTACTGTGCGTGTTTACACTTGTAAGCTTTTGTTGAATCCTATTTCCTATTTTGTCGAAATGGGTGACAAGTCAAAGAGAAACTAGTACACGTATGCATGTACTTTCATTCCGTTTTTTTTTGTCTTATTAGTACATGTTCATACACTTACATAACACCAATGATGAATTATTGCCAGCTCTGAGGGGGAAAAGAAAAATTTAATAACAAGTGTAGACGTAAATGCAACTTCAAAGAAAAATTTAATCAACAAAAGTTGACAAGTGTAAACTCGGACTTAGATACAACAAAAACAATAATAACATTTCGAGGTAAAAGTAATTTCTTTAATTTATTTTCGTTCTTGCCGCGGGCATAGGAACTTATAGTTTCGTGATTGCGATGCAGACATTGACGTAGTTAAGCCAAAAAATTGCTTCAGGGGATAAGAATGTATTTTTTCGTTTAAATTTATGGCCCTAATTTTGCACATAACGTCATCAAAGTGAAATTTATACGTTGTACAAAACAAAATGAAAAAAATTTCTCTTTGCTTTTCACAAAAATTTTAAAACCTTTGATAGGCAGAGCAAAGCCACAATTTCTGTACGTTTGTTCGGTGAAAAAATTTGTATGAGAAACACATACAAATTCTTAAAATTTTTGTTATTTCGGTTACGTTTTCCATATAAATTTCGCTGGATAATGTAATTTACATAATTAATATGTAAAATACAATAAAATAATACCAGCACTGGTGCTGGTAAGATGGTCAAATCAGCATCCAGGAACGGCCTTTCTGAGCATGTGGCAACAGCACATATTTTTCTCTTAGTGTTATAAGTATGCGTTACATTTTGTCTGCACTTCTAACGATTAGTGCAGAGATTAAGTGATGTGCTTTTAACAATCTGCGATCTGCTTGAAACGCAGTAAAGTGAAGTGAAAAACGAAAACCCCAACGATATACTCTAGATTATTTTACATTTATGATCTTTTGTGCTTCAAATTGTTCATCTTTTACAAGTATTTGTTCCCATGTACTGGAACTGTTTACATATTTAAATTATTTTTATTATTCGTTTCATTGTTTATTTGTGTATTGTATGTATCAATTTAACTTAATCAAATTTATTGCTCTTCAAAAGAGTTGACAAAACAACACATTCCACTTGGAACAGCAAAGTCGCAAAAAACAACCCTCAATGTACACAAATAATAAAAAGAAATCTAAAACTTGTAAGAATTTTGAAATGTTTGAAAAAGTTTTAAAAATTTATGATTTTTTTGTAGGCATTTCAAACAACAACATCATCCCACTATAGTTGTTTGATTATTTCAAAACAATTTAATAAGAACTGTTGCCTGTTAATCAAGCCACAAAACGTTGAAAAAAAAACTAATGCAGTCGGCATTTAAAATATACTTTCAGCTTCGCTCAGTGGACTGTTAAAGGCTGGGTGCAGATTTCTGGCTCTAGGGTAGTCCAAATACTAATTAATATTAAAATCTATTCAACTGGCAATATCACAATGAATTTATAAATTTTTGTTACATCATGTGTTTTCATATATGTACATAAGTATACATATGTACATGTGTAAATACATATGTACATGTGTAAGTAAGATTACGAAATTCACTCACATGGCTTCATTTTAAAATCAATCTAAATTTGTTTGTAGTTTTAATTATTTTTATTTTTTTCTGTTGTTTATTTATAACATTTTCACATTTTTTTTTGGAATTTTATATATTTTCATATTCAGAAATTTTTATTTGTTTTAGCAGATGAAACTTTAAAAATTGTTTAATTTTATTCATTTTCATATTTTTACAACGATCATCGCTTGGTTTGTGATTGCAAGTCAAGGTTATTAAAATGCAATTTTTTCTCTGAGATATTTTAATAGTGGGAGATTCTTGGATGTACAATTGATGAAAATTTCAAAAAAAAAAATTATAAAATTTCTTATTGAAATTTTCTGTTTATAATCTTTTATTTCAGACATTTTTAATCATCTGTGATATATTAACTATCTTTAATGTAAATAATCAACCTACTTTGCTAACATATGTTCTACTAAAATTTCCAATATGTATGTACATATGTATACATACATAAAAATATAGATATAAATTTCATCCTATTTATATTAAAATATTGCTCCAAGAAACAAATTCACTGCAATAGAAAAATTAAGTTCTACTCGATTTTCTGTTGTTTTTCTTTTCTTGTCTTGTATTTAAACACATCGTCATAATAAAAGATTGATTTAACCAAAGTCCGGACAGATATGTCCAAGATTCACGTCAGTACCTGTCATAAGATACAACCTGACAGTGCTCTTCGCACTGGGTGAATACAATGCGTCCGCCAACTCCCCCATGCATAATAAATTATACATGAGTACAAATTCGAAACCATGCATTTGGACATGGCCTCCCGCTGGTCAGGAGCGGAGCCTATCTAACACTTCTTTCGTTCTATAGGTCACGGCACCCGGTTGCAATGCAACTCCATACCGAGCCTATGCTCTTCCCGCGATTTGGGTTTAAACCACAACCACCACGTTACTCCCCGAAGGGCCGCACCAAAGTCCGGACAGAGTTGCAAAAGATTCACGTTAGTACCTGCCCGAAGGCCTAACCTGACGGTGCACTATTGCACAAGGGTGAATAAAGCACGTTCACCACCGCCCCAGTAGCCCCCGCCAAGGGCACATGACTGGAGCGCCAACTAACATGTGCCCCTGACAGGGACAACATGGTAGCAAGTTCCGTACAGGCTGCTGAACCATGTACAGACACCTTGCTAAGATGCTTGGAGCTATCTAACCTCCTACTACCCAAATGGCACGGCAGTGGAACTTTTACCCCCATCTGACCTGAGGCTTCACCTACCGTAACCATTAGAGCAGCTCTGTCGAATAGCAACAGCACCTAGAGATATATGGCCTGAAGAGAACATCCACATCATGCCACTAGCCCATGATTGAAGACACACTCATCCAGCCCATACCTCTCCCCGCGTATCTTTGGGTTTTAACCACAGCCACCACGTGATCCCCGAAGGGGCCTCACCAATAACCAGTCTAGGACACGTCCTAGGGGCTACTGGTTCCCGTGGCACCAGATAGGACTCTGGTCAGCCGCGTGTTAAAGCACCTCCGATTTTAGGTTCCTTGCACACCTGAGGCATCGGTAACACCTCTACCCAGACTAGCGTAGCAAGCTACTTCCTTAATTACTTATATGCACGCCCGTTACCCTGGTATTCAGGGATTGGGTAGTAACATATTAAGTTTTAGGGCAATTGGCCAAAGGCCAAGGTCTGGAAAGACCAACTACCCCTCCGGACGAGCGAGCAAACCCGCTTTTACCTTTAGTTTACTTGCATGCGCGCCCGTTACCCTGTTGTTTCAGGGATTGGGTAGCAACATACAAGTTTTTAGGGGTTATCAGCAAAAAGGCCTAGGTCCGGAAACCTGATAACCCTATACCCCAGGGAGTTCAACACCAAGCCACCAAGACAAGATGAATTGACCGCGCCCCCTGGGGGACCAAAGTCCGGACAGTAGAGATAAAATAAAAAGTAGAGCTTTTTTTCAATGAAAAGTACAAAAATTTAGAAAAGGCAGAAAAAAGTGGTCACAACTTTTGCCTTCCAAATGCAACTAATGTTTATTTATTTATTTAATTTGGTCTATAGATATAAATCCTTACAGACTAAAGATATAATATAATGCAATTATGCAATTAATTAATGTAAAATAATTTTTCTTTTTACAACCTTATTTATAATATGATAGCAGTTATTGAAATTTTCACATATACCGCGAAAGCAGTCATTGTTGGCATAAACAGATCTGTAGTATTTTAGACTTATCAGCTGGAAGTTATGAGTTGGTCTAGTTGGAAAGCAAAAATTAATTTTACCAAGCAGGAACTCGTTATCAATATGACCACGTATTAATCCAAGTAGAAATGATATACTCAACATTACTCTGCGACTTTTCAAGGTTGGTAACTTAATAAGACCAAGTCTATTGACATATGGTGGTAGCACGTAGGAACTCCATCCAAGGCCTGTTAAACAAAATATCAAAAATTGCTTTTGCACTGATTCAATACTGTTTATATGAATGTTATAGCAAGGATCCCATATAATTGATCCATATTCAAGAATAGGGTGAACTAAAGATGTATATAACCGTGTGCAAAACTCTTTGCACAAGCGTTTCATAAATGCAAGAACGCCATTGGCTTTGTTTACAACTAATGTAATGTGATCACGAAAATTAAGCCTGTGATCTAACAAAATACCAAGATCATTAATACTGTGGCTTATATCTCTCCGAACGGCACTATAGCTGACGGCTTTCACCGTACATATAATTTAAGCATTCATGACGTTGCATTACAAATGCAGCCTCGGTGTTTACAACCTAGAGTTTTCAACTATTCGACCTTTTCCAAAAATCGGTTTTCGAATATCTGAACACCACCCACTGTTTTTTTTTCGAAAATGGTATTCGGTTTTTTATTTGTTTAAAAAATCTTCTGAATTAAACTGCTTTCTCGTTTTTTTATATTTTATTATTATTTTTTTATTATTTTTTTTTTTTTGAATAATACATTACTAGATAGAGTATACAAAATTCGAAAACCGCTTAAGCGGTTTTCTAATTCGCCGGCATGCCGGTCTTTATGCCGCGATCACGGAAAATAATTTTAGGTATTTGATAAATGAAAAATAAAATGCTTTTTCTAACTTTATTTTGAAATAGGTTGCATCAAATTGTTATATCTTGAATTTTTTTATTTTTAAACTTTGGAATACACAATGCTGTTGACTTACAAAGCCGTTTGTTTGATTCAAAAGTTGTAGATTCCGTTTTAATAGATTTGTATGATTCAGGCTTTTGTATTAAAAAATTTAGCTGTTAGAATTTTAATTTCTGTCTTTAATAATATAATCAATAGCCTGCAAAATTACAAAAAAAGGTGCAAAATCAAATTCTTCACTATGGGACGATTTAATACGAGTATACTTGGATGAATGCAACAAAAGAACATAATATGTTAGAAAAACTTATACCATTTCATTTTGACAATCTGTCCAACTTCAACTTTTAGCGATCGTGTGTTTTCTAACTCAAGTTCCACTAAAAATAAGCACACAAAAAATCGTTTGAAACTTCATTATCATTAACTGTGTATTACTTTTGAAATACTATTTACAAATATATTTACAGATAATTGTATTTTTTATCTAATCAGTTAATTTCAAATTCGTAACAACTTTTTTACATAATACAAACTTATTTATAACTATACACAGTTTTTTATATATTTATATGCACATAAACATTTGGGAATGTACATATATAAAAAAGAAAGAAAATAAGTACATTATTTAGACTTCGTTCTTTAAAAGTTTTCAAAATCTGAATCACTGTTATGTGTAATATAATTTAAACAAATAAATATTTTTCAATTGAATTACTAATGAGAATGTATTAAAATTTAATGTGAAGAATTTATCAAATTTCTTCGTTGTGATCTTTAGCTGTTCATCACATGCCGATATTTCATTGGTCGCTAAACCAAATCGTCGATGAACTTTAAGCAGTTTGAAACCTTTCAACCTCATATCTTTTTGCCAAAATATATATTATTCCTGAAATCTTTATCATCGCATACCTCCCTTATTTATGGACGGAATTTGGTTTCACAGAAATTTCAGTGGAAATCAGACCGGCAAAGTGGCCGCCAGAAATAATAATTATAACATAACTCCGCAATTTATGGAGGTATTTTCAAAAATTTTTATTCAAGAAGGTATTTCAATCTTTCCTGGGAGTAAAACATAAACTAAAAATGTATTATATCGGGTTTTAAACTAACCCATAATTGCTTCGGGTTTTTTATAGAATTAATTTCTTCATAAGCTCTTGAGGATGACTTCGGATCCAATGAATAGGATCAAAAGAGAGAACATCCTGCAATGGCAAGATTATGTGAAAATTATTGGAGAAGATTCGAATTTTCACTACTTCCGGATAACAAGTAGTAGATTCGTATTGACTTCTTTGCAAGCTCTTTTTTTAACCGCGTACATAGTTTCCCTTGATATACCTTACAATACTAAAAATCAATAGTTTATTTATATTTTGCATATGCAACACTTCATGGCAAAAAAAAAGTTCAAAATAATTGAATATATGTGCATATATTTTGGTGACTTATTTTATATATAAATACTGGCATATTAATGCCTTATCAAAATATTTCTATATTATATAGTTTATAGTTTTAAATAAAACAACATTACCGTTTAAATAAATGAAAATGTAGCAAAAAATTGGTATAAATTTGTAATAAGCAAAATTGATGTAGAAGCACGGGCACATAGAAGATTCAAGGGTGCCCTCGTAGACTAGTTTCTAGTAGACTAGACTAGTAGTCAGAGGGTCCCTGCTGTAGACTATGGGTGTTTTTTGCTTTCTATTTTTTTTACTGTTCCGTTTCTAATTTTCCATTCTCTATCTATTTCGGGTATCAAAAAGAGACCAAATTATAGACCTATCTGAGCGAAAACTGCCTGTCGACCCTGAACTAAACTAACCTAGAAAATTCAGGCGAAATCAAGAATGTATTGGGTACTAGCCAACGTTTCTGGTAAAGTCTTGTCGTCTCCATATTGAAATCTAAAGGTTGGAGAATTTTTAGCAAAAATAAATTAGCTTAAGTCGAAAATTCGTGATATTGTGAAAACTATATACATATGTATAGCATTTATTGATATGTGATCAATATATAAAACTAGCTGACCCTGGCAAACGTTGTTTTGCCTTCAAATTTTATTTTCACTGCAAGTCTGGTTTCGTTGCAAAGTCATGGCGGATTGATATTTCGAAGAAGAATGAAAGGTGCACGAAATCGACATAGCAATTATTGTTCAAATACCGGTATCGGGCTAATTAACGCCACTACACGCTGATTAAAGAACAACGCCTTCAGCGAAACACAGCATAGGCTTATCGCGCTATTCTCTATCGAACAAAACACAAAAAAATAAATATTGGGCCATCTGTCGGACGAACTTCAAACTACACAGAAACACTACTCACGGCCCATAGAGCATGCATATAAAATTTGGTCAAAATGGGTCTGGTAGTTTTTGAGTTTAGCGATCACGAACATACACGTAAAAAGAGTTGAAACTGAAAATTATATTGATTGATTAATTATTTTTTCCAATATATTATTGAATGTAGAATAAAAGTTTATAAAACAAAGGTTATGAATAAATTAAAATAAAAATAAAAATAAGTTTAGTGAAAAATATAAGTTTTTCTTTGCTTTTGACAGCATTGCAAAAAAGCTATTGAATTTTTGGTGTTGCATAAACGAAATGATGTTGAAAGTGGAAACCTGTAAGCTTTGTTGTTTGAATTGCAAAATAAAGGCTACGCTATAAACTAGTGACTAGTGTATTAGACTAGTAGTCCGTAGGTCGCATATTCGATCCTTGCCGAACACTCTGTTTCTGCATTTTGTGTTTGTTAACTTGTTTTGTAAAAATATATAATTAATTAAATACTTCCACTTTCGCAAGACATTTACACCAAACGTTGAGTTTCCGCTATTATGTCTATCCTTAAAATGGTAATGAAGATGATAAAAATGAGCCAGGAATGTCATAAACGAATATAATAAAAATAACAAGTTTGCTGAATTTTTTCTTTATTAGAAATTCTATGTAAAAATTGAAATTTGTCTAATTATAATTAAATACTAACAAAATGACGAAATATTCCAACTAAAACAAAAAGGCAAGATATCAAAAATGCATATTGCAACTTTAATTTTAGTTGATGAGTAGTTTTTCAAAATGCAAATAAAAACTTGTAAACCAAACTCAATTTCGCTTGCTTCAATCTGTATTCGCAAGTGATGTGCTCAAACTCTACGCGCATTGAATGCAGATAAACTCGCTCGCTGATCAATGTGAACATTGAGTATCCAGTATTAAGTTCAGGTCAGTTGACATTTAGTCTAGTTATTGTATTTTCAGTTTTTGTTAAGCAATTTTAAAATAGATGGATAAGTAAAGCAAAAGTGAAAATTAGAATTCCGTTTGAGTTTAGATTTGTGCTCTTTATCTAGTTGCATGGTTTCATTTTATTAATACAGGTCATAATGTTGGAAACATGTAGATTATTTTTCTTTTTTACATCTTTATGCGTATGACTTCAATGATTAATTATGAATGCAAAAATCTATAAGAAGTGGAAACTTCTAAAGGCAAATACAATTTTCGATTTTCTCCTCTAATAAACGTAATGGTGTTGTATGGAATAAGTTAGAGCAAATTTCATGAGAAAAATGACTTGACAATGCCAATGGTAAAAAATTTATTTAAATTCTTTATTTGATACTAAATTAAAAATATTAATAGATTTTTTTTGCGAACAGTAGCGGAGTTCGTAGAAGTGTACTAAATATTGTTACTAAGTGGAGCAATTTTTAAAGTTTAATTTTTTGGTTATTTATAGAGATAAAATAGATTTTTACTAGCCAAAATAATTTTTTCTTATTCTGGTCGCAATTGTTCAAATGCCGGTTCGACCGGCATCTTTCGCTCACTTGGGTCCATAATTTAGTCCCTTTGTGATACCCGAAATAGAAAGAGAGTGGAAACTTGTAACAAAAGATTAAAAACAAAAGACGTAAAGCAAAAAACAGCCAGAGTGTAATGCAGCTATCGAACCTCGGACTCCCTGACTACTAGTCTAGCCACTAGTGTACGAGGACGCCCCATTTTTTATTTATTTTGCCACAATTGGAATAATCTGTTTCAATATGTTTTCTTTAATTAACTTAAGTACCAAGAACGTTAAACGAAATACTTTCTGTGCTAAAATTTCCAACAGCCATAAGAGTATCCTTTGAGTTGAACTCACCTTCAAACAGAACAAATACTAGAGTTCATATGAAATGTGTTAACATTTGTATATCATTACAAACACCCCCTGCAATGTAATGACTTCAAACAAATGTCCTTGTGACATAAATCTCCAGGGAATAATAGACACACTTAATCCTTGTAGGAACTTATCGTTGTGTGGCTAATTTGTTGCCCTTCATGTACAATGGCGTTTAAAATTAAATGGGAGATAGTGAAGTATAACACAACAACTACAACAAATATACGTTTTAATATATAATTTTTTCTAATACAATTCAAATCGAAAGATCAATGCACTCGACTTTACAGTAGACAGGCGCTCTAATCATATTTTATGTTTGTTTACTTAACAAATTTTTAAGATATTGATAAAACTTATATGTAAGTATGTATCTTTCTGGTGCATATTATACATGCATATGTATATACATATGTACATATGTGTATGTAGGTACATATATATTTATTTGTACATTCATTCATATGTACATGCCTTTAAATTTTTTATTTTATATTTTCGTTCGTTAAAGTGCATTTATACTTTATTTCTAATTTTTATTTGTAAATGATTTTGGAAGTGCAGCCATACTTTATTTTGAAAGTGTTAATGATTGTTATTGTTGTTTTTCTGTTTTTTTTTTTGTTCTTTTCGCTTGCATTTTTTATGCGGGTTGCCAACATCTGCTGTGGTTTTGTTGATAATCAGGGTTGGAAATTTCATACTCCGTCTTTTAACACGATTTGTTTAATTGATTTTTATGAAATAACATTTTTATATTTTTTATTTAATTTTTTTCGACTTATTGAAAATAAATGAATTAATTGTAAACTGTTAGATCTTTTTGATAACTTTTTATTTCAGAAAGAAATAATTTTATTTAAACGTACATTTATTTTTCGGTCTCATAAACTTAAAAGCAAAATTTGCCAAAAATTTTTATGTGCATAATCTTTAAATGCTACCGCCCCAGAGCTGTTCAGACTGGTCCTCTGGCGATAACTTAGGAAAAAGCAGCTAAATCTAGCACTTTCTAATGGTATAGTTAATAAGTTGAATTTTTAGAATGGTTTTCACATTCTGATTGTTAAGATTAAAAAAAAAAATAATAATAAAAAAAAGTCAGGTTATCCTTGACCAACGTATACCAACGGTATAAGGCGAGAAGTCGTAAAGCGTACCTAATTTTTAACTACGAGGACTAATAATAGGAAAGTTCGATAGTATAGTAGTATATAATTGCAAATAGATTAAATTGATAGTTCATTTACAACGTTGATTTCAATAAAAGAAAATTGTTATATAAAATTAAAAAAAAATGGACGAACTATAAATAAATCTTATTGATATTAAAACATAACATTTTCGATTTCGGATTGTAAATCATATTTTATAAGTTTGCTTATTATTTCGTCACATTTTTGGCTGGTTTCACATACATACTATTCCCATCAATAGTAATATTATCGTGCTATAATATTTTTCAACAGTTGTGAAGTAACGATATTATCAATAGTGCCATCGAGAGTTTCCCATCACTAACGCCAACAACTATCTATCTGCTTTACTCATAATTTTTTAAAGCACTTGGAAAATTATCTCTGACTTGGCAACATCGAGTAATTGGCTAAATTCTCTTTAACTGTTTAAAAGAGAGAATCATAATGAAAAAATGTAAACTAAAAAAAAATTGCAATAAAAAAAACAAGAAAAAACCACTTTTGGTGTTCTTTATACATCTTTTATACAAGTTATTGTTTTCTCTTACATTAAATCAATTTCTATTTAGTTGTTTTCCATATTATTTTGAAAACTATTAAGATTTACTTAAAGTTTATTGCAATAAAATTAGAAAGTGAGCATTTCAATTCAGCTGTGAGGCCATAATGTTTCCTAAAAATACACATTTAGCCGACATTTTACTCTCTTCATTTTGGTTTTTTCTTCAAGTTTATGGTGAAAAAAAGCAGTCAAGTATGACTCACTATCTTACCTGACTCTCACAAAGTATTTCTACATATTGCTTGGTCTCTAGCTCAAACCAACAGTTGCAATACAACTAGCCGCTAATGGGAACACGGTTGCCAGATCCGATGATATAATATTATTTGACGATTTTTATAGCCGAAAGTTGTAAACGCATATTTTAGTCTCATTTGAGGTTCTTATTATATACAGTTGTACATATCCAGTTTTTTATTCAATAGTAAAACTTATAATTTTGCGGCGGTCCATAGACTGTTGGACTATTTTACTAAAAACTAGTAAGAATATCGCGATATATAACTAATATTCTTTTTAACTATAAGGACATTAAATATAATTCTAATTAGAAGTTGAAAGTTTTCCTATAACAGTTTAAATAAAATTAGTAAACTTAATTTATTTCTTAAGCTTAAGGTCTCTTAATTTTCTTAATATTTTTCCATTTATATAAAATAAATATCCTGATATACCGAAATATCGATAAAAATTAAGAGACTAAGTTTAAAAAAATAAATTAAGTTTATTAATTTTATTTAAACTGTTATATAAAATGATCAAAAAACTAGAACGTATATAGTTTAAATAAAATTTAAACTAAAAAAATTTGATGAAGTTAACAATAAGAAAAATGATCTTAAATCTAGATATCTGCTACCAAAGAATGGAAGAAATTATTAATCACATAGTTTTAAGAATCAGTTTCATATTAGAGTATTAATACATTGTTGTAGCTCGGTTATGAATTGCAATTGAACTTCGGTTCGGTTGTTATTCGCAACTAAAAATTTGTACTTATCAGTCACAGTTGCCAGAAGCCCCTGCATTGTCATTCTGAAGACTCGTCTATAACATTTTAAAATTTTGCATCATCGTTTTGTGCCCTGCATAGTAATTTTTTTTTAGCAGAAACCTATACGTTTGGCAACTGGCAAACCGAACTAAATCCGGTTGCCATTCATAATCCAACCATTACAGTTTAATAAAATTTCAATTCTTCATTGTTATTTGTGAAGTAAACAGATGCAAAATACATGTGCACAAGACATGATCCCTACACATACATTCTCAAGAAGGCGGCAAATCGTTTATATATTTTTGGGGAATACTTTGTCAATGGTGGATGTGGTGAGATTTTTACATAGATTTCCCGGTCACCTGATATCAATTGGCAAACATTACGTCCATATGCACTGGTCGCAAGATCTTTCGATTGCAGTTTCTTTTTGTAGGTTGTTTAAGTCACGAACCTACAACAAATCTCAATATGCGTTTAAAATGCGAGAGTCTATTGTCGGAAGTACTTTCAAGAGTACATATGTATACCATAAATAAGGCCAGTATAGTTATCAATTCAGGCATCGCTCACTTGGGCGATATTAGATTCTCTACTCAAATAAAAAAAGAACAAATATAAATAGGCAGATCCAAAATTTTTCACTTATATAAAAAAAATTAACGCTAATGAAAATCGGTCCCTTGGTAAATTTCAAGTAGTTCATGATCGAACTGAAAACAAGGCAGTGATGATCTTCTTCTGACGACTTGCGAAATAATTTTTTAATGACTATTTTCTGACGATTTTATACCAATTTAATGTGGCAACTAAACGTCCAGGGCTGAAAGACTAGTAATGTTAATTCTGGCAAAATCGTTTCCATAACACACTCTCGCTCACTAAATCCTCTTGTACCTGCTCTTTCATGAGTAAATTAAATAAATGAGAATTGAGCAGGGTGAAGCTAAAGAGATGGTTTGTGATTATTTTGCTTTTAATAACAGAGAGTCAAAAATACCAATTTCTGTTCACTAGAAATACATTATCCCCACATTTAGTTGCTAAACAATTACCAAAACGAATACAACATATTTACGCAAATCTTTTTTCGACGAATATACATACATATGTACATATGTATGTACAAATGTACATATATAGAAAAATAAAAGAAGAAACATAAAAGTTGGAATTTTTGGTTGCTTCCACTGCATAAAAATCAAATGCCTGCTTTGTTTTCTTCTTAATTTTATTTTATCGCGTTTTAAGTGTTTTTGAGAATGTTGCTTGGAAAACAGTTTTTTATACTGTAGTGCGATTTTTAACAATTAAAACCATTTTTTAAATGTGAAAAATGATTAATTTCGATATCAAGTGAGTGAATATGTGAGTGATTCTTTAATATTGTATATAAAATTTTTTTTTTTTTTTTTGTAACGCAAAATAATTTTCCGGCATTTGTTTTTTGCTCATGTTTCGGCAGATTCTCAAAACAGAGAAAACGTTTCTTTGTTGTACAACAACAACAATAAAAAAAAAACAACTTGTTTAACCAGATTTTTGACGTCACATCCTCCCCTTCTACGAAAAATACCCATTGAAAATGGAGAATATTTTTTAACAAATCAAATAGTAATTGTGAATGGTTTCAAATTATTGAGTGGAGATAATAAAAAAAATTCTTTTAAAAAATTTTCAAATGCATTTCAAGATTATTTGAATACATATGTATATACAAAACGAATGTAAAAATAATATTTATAAAAAAATTAAAACTGGTCTGGTGGTGCCTTAAAAAATTGTTCAATCGATTGTTGTTTGAAATGTTTTTTTTTTTTTTAATTAGCTAAAAAGTTTGTGTCTTTCGCCCCTTTTTTGGGTGTAATTAAAGCAATACCAAAAATAATTACTACCATGCATTAAATAAAGCTTTCGCACTTTTATTTTTATTTGGTTTTGTGCTTAAAAAGTGAAATTTTACATATGGCAAAAAAAAATATTAAAGAGAAATTTAAAAGAAATTAATTTTTATTAAGAAAAAACTCTATAATGAAGGCTTAAAAATATTTCAAAGCAAATACAACTTCTATATCTAAAAAGAAGAAAAATTATTAATTTTTATGTGTTAAACTCAAGCTGAAATAATCATTTGTGTGGATTATATTTTCATTAATAAAATGATTGGCTGAATATTTTACTGGACTAAAGATCTCTTTCATAAATTATAATAAATGGTGGGTTTTTTTCATTTGATAATTCACATACTATCTTAATTTCATCTATTTTTGTATATATTTGATAATTTATGTTTTAATTGTTCTTCCCCCATTTTTCTAAATTATTTATGATGACGTATCATAGGCTTTAGTTGTTTAGGTTAAAATTTAATCTATTAATAATTATATCTCATTTATTTAAAATAATAAAATTACATATTCACAAATTCTACACTTTAGAGACAAAATATACATATGTGTATTAAAAATTGATTGCACACGTCGCAACGTGGGCAGATGTCTAAGGGTATTTCACTCGCTAACATGACTGCAAGAGACATTAATATATGGTGGGGAACACCCAATTGAAGACATAATTTTATCGTTACCGCACTAAAACTCTTCGCCAGATAACTCTGCTCCTATATGGAAAAGTACATGATTGAGCTGACCATAATCTAAGAGCATCATAGTACGGTTGAGTCATATGGCTTTAGTAAAATTATATTGTTATTAAAGCATGACTGATGTCAGAATCGTCCTTCCGAGTATTTCAATAATAAAATATAAAAGTAAGATGTTCATTAAAAGACATTGTCGAATAATCCGTCTATCACTGAATATTTTCAAAACTTATCATATGTTTCTCGTTGATCATAATATGTTTGAAAATCCGGGTTAGGAGATTTTCATGTGTGAGCGGTAAAATATGAAATTTTTTGATATTTCTCATAAATGATATTTAAAAAAAAAATGTATCTGTCCCATTCTCAAAAAATGAACACCAAAACTGTTCTGCCTATGATCATAAATATAAATTAGAAAGCTGTTTTGATGCAAAAGTTATGACACAAATTTTTTTATGCATTATCAGTTTGGATTTTGGGATTTATAACCGATTTAAAAAAGGAGGAGTTTATATATTCTTCAATATACTTATGTTTTATTATATGCAGCGATTTTTTCGTCATTTGTGGATCGTTTTTGAATTATTTCTTATATATGTATATGAAACGGTATATTCCAGAGGCGATCCCATTTTAAGCAATAAGTGCTATGGTCAGGGGGAAGGGTACATCCACACGAATTAATATCTAATTATCGCGTATCTGGCTGACTGTATGTGATGATGTGATATGTGAGAAAGAGAAAACGTTTAAAATAAAGACTTTTTATCCCACTTCAAAAACAGGAAGTAATTCGCGATTTTTAAGCGCATGTAAGTGTGTATCTGTTAGATCTTGCAAGAGTAAGACATAAAAATCTTTGGTATCCATATATGGCAAGGCATGAAATGTCTGGTGTGGTATATTTTTAAGCTCTGTCGCTAATTGAACAATTCTTGAAGTTTTCTACCTAAATTTTTATTGGTATAGGTCATGAAAAATTTCATATTGGCGTTTTATAACAAAAATGAATTAACAACAACAACACATACACATCAATCTATAAATAAAAGAATTTTACAAATACCTTTGCTCTCCTTAAATGAAACAATTTTAGGAATTTATCTATTTTCTCCGCGTTACATACGCTTGATACTTACCCCCCGTACGCTGCGACCGTTGGTACAACTCACTCGATGCATTTTGTCTACTAGCGCATATGATGCTTAAAAAACAACAAAAGAATATTTTGTACCTCAGTCTGTATATAGACCGTTTGTTACGTATTAAATATGCCAGGTAAAATAGACTTCTCGTATGTATATAATCCAATTAGTTTATTACAACTACCGCATGGGAAAAGTGAGATTACTTTTGCTTACTATTGAAAAAAATTTGTAAAAACATATAGCTTACAGAAATCTATGTCATAGCTCATTATTTAACTGTAAAGCTCGTTATTTATCGCTAAAAGTTAAAATTTGGATCCTGCAAAAAATAAGACACTTTTACTACGATGTTTTCACTTTTGATAAATGAGCGAAATCATTAATTCTCAGATATGATTAATCAACTGTGATAAAATTTTGTTTTATCCTTTTTCACTTTTGAATAGCATGAGATAAAATAAATATTTCAATAAATTTTTCTTACTATCTCAACCATAAATGAGAAGAATCGGCAAATACTAAACTTTCGATTCCAAAGTTTTCTTACTCATACTTATGATTGGAAAGTGAGTGAGCATTTCTTTACTCTGTTAAAAATGTGATCAGTTGAGGTTGCCTGTAAAGGCAATAATATTTGTTTCATGCTGCTTTTTTTATTTTATTTTTTTTTTTATTTTTTATTTGGCATATTGAAGCAAACAGGATAACAAAGATCGCAGTATATAAAATTTCCTAAAATTTTTCATAACAGTTTCATTGTATCTTATATACATAGAGCCATATAGAATTTCATTAAAAACGCTTTATGTCTTAAGCCTATTGTTCTATTCAACATTTTGCGTGAAGTTTTGTCAAAATTTATACCAAGGAATTAGTATGAAATAGCTAAAACTAATGTTGTTCAAGTTATAATCTGCTCATGTTGGGAAAAACAAATGAACTTATCCGGCAACATTGAAGCAAAATTTTTTCAACTTGTGAAATAATGCGAATGCAACTTATTTGATGTGATTTTAAAATAACAAAAAAAAAAAAAATAAATAAAAAATTTATATAAATGTGTTTGCTTACGTACGTAAAAGAATGTTGCATATACGAAAACACAGCACAATTTACGCTTAAAAGTAGTAAAACCAAACAAACAAAAATATATGTTTTAGATCGCAAAATGGAAATTTAAATAATGTTGTTTAATATTTCTCGCGAATTCGGCCAGGCTTCGTTTGTGAAAATTTTTTCATACAAATAATGAATGTTACTCAACATTTTTTAAAGTTTAGGATAGAGTTTAATAACAGAATCATATCCAAAACTAAATATTTCCGAGCTCATTCAGTATTAATCCTGGTATTTAGTGTTCAAAATTTCGTGCGAAATGCTGTCAAAATCCATATGAATATATTTCGCATGAAATAGTTAATGTTGCAGTAGCTTGACTCAGTTCATGTTTGGAAAAACAATTTTAATCTACCTATCAATATTCCAGCAACATTTTGTCAACCTGTGGAATACTATGAATTAAAAAAAGTTTGAAAAAAATTTAATTTCTTACGTACGTGAAACAGTGTTGCGTATACAAACACTCAGCAGAATTTGTGCTTAAAAGTAATAAAAATGAAAATTATTACGCTCAATAGCCAAATAGATATTATATGGTGCATGCGATGTTTTTTAATCGAAGTATTAAATTTGGAACGATCAAATTTCGATTTCAAATTTGGTTTTGTATACAGACCGGTTTTGGTCATGTGCCACCTTTAGTGTTCTTATCCTTAATAAATCAATGTTGTTCAACATTTTAAACAAATTGAAAAAGAATATTAGACTTTAAAATAAAATAAATCATATTTATAATGTTTTTATACCATCATAACCATTCTAGGCAACATGTTGCTACGAAACTAATTGCAGTTTGTTAGTCTTTGCGACAATTTCTTTCAATCCAACCAGAGCTTTTAAGCTATAATTTCAATACAGAAGATATAATGTTTCTATGCACTTGACTCATTTTAACCAAATAAAATAGTAATAGAGAATTCATCAATTTTTCAGATTTCTGTAAACATGTTGCAAGTTCGTGATATCTATAGATACGCCTATTTTTTACCCGTATGCTAAATCAAAGGACCATGCATAAAGTTAATATAAAAATATATAAAACTAGTTTCCAAACAAAAAACCAACAGAATATATTCTAGAAGAGTAGCAAAACTTTATGACTTTAATCGAGTTCGTAATAAAAATATCAAATAAATTAAAAACTTTTCAAAATTTGTTTGTTGTGGACTTAGCCATTTATATGCCGACAAATTGTCTGCGAACTTGAAGCAGTTTTAAAACATTCAACTTCGTATGTTTATGCCAAAACTATCAAATACAATATGAGAATTCTCTATCGTATATGAATGTTACAAAATACTTGTATACAAACAGCACAGCTAAGAATATATTCAACATGAGTCTATTTTATACAATCCCGATAAATTTCAAAGTTTAGTACATAAGAATTGTTTTATCAAACATTGTTAAAACTGTTAAAGGTGGAGTTTCCGAATTATCAAGAAATAATTCGTTCATAAACAAGAAGAACCACAAATTTAAAAAAAAATTAATGCACCATTTCAATAAATAAATCTCTTACATAAAAGTCATAAGCACAGTTTATGAAAAAAATGTGATTAATAAAGAAGCATTAAATTTTCCAGTTCATGTAAAATTATGTTGAAATCCATGCGAATAAAGTGCCAACCAAATTCCTATTCGGAAATGCTTCATTTTGTGAAAAACAAATAATGTATGTCTTGCAACATTTTTTCCAAAATTTAAATTTCTATGCAGGGCATTATTGTGTTAGTCAAATTTCGACTACGACTTTGACGTTTTGTACTAGACTGAAGCAAAATGTTGCTCGAACAAAGAGAGTTTATGAATGGCACTAAATTAAAATTTAAATTGATCTTCTTATGCAAGTCCTTATTATGTTTGGCGAATTTCGCCTATTGCTCCCACATCTTGCAGTAGATTAAAGAAACATATTGCCCGATATCTCTAATCTGATGAAATAGATATTAATTGCTGTTTCAAATAGTTTCAATAACTAAACAATAAATATAAAAAAAATAAATAAATAATAAACAATCTATTAAAAATGCTTTACAGTACAAAAGTATTTTAATACAATTTTTAAATAAAATTTTATTACACTTTTAAGCTACAAAAGTTTTGTTTTTCTCTATAAATGTAAAATATTCAATTAATAAATTTAACCTTATTTTTATTATTATAATTTACATCAAATAACAAAAAAAAAAAAATCAGCTTCAACGCAAATATTGCCTGCACAAAAGTGAAAAAGTTTAGAAAAAAATCTTAACATTTTAACTATTGTTTGTTTATAAGAAAAATCTTTACAAATTCACACCTTTGAAATAGTGAAAAAATCGCAGAAAATAACAAGTTTGTAGACAAAAGCTAATTGAGTCTAACTGTCTGTCCGTCCATCCGTTTGTCGGTTGCTGGCAGGAGGATTTGAGAAATTTCTCACATAAAATCATACATCATGCCAACTAAGCATTTGTGTTTTTTTCCATTTATTTGTATTTATAAATAATGCATTGTGTAAAATGCATCAAATTTACACTTATTTGAAATAGAAAATATTTTTCAACGAATTCTATAGACATTTCGTTTTGTGTTTCTTTCTATATGCATGTGAATAAATATTTATTATTGCCTATTGCAAAAATTTCAATTGAAAGAAATTCAAACATTTTACAGTTTGGGAACAAAAAAAAAATTTTAATAAAAAATAAAATAAATAGTGCTGAAAATCCTTAAAATAAGTGCTATTAATATTGCTGCATACAAATACTAGGGTACCCTGCAACATGTCAAAATAGGAATGTTTTTTATATATGTAGATGGTATTCTATTTAATATATAATGCCAAATTATGCCAAAATCAATGCGGAAAACTTAGTAAGTAATGTTTATGAATTAGTTCATTTTATAGACGTGCACCAGACGTCTCATTTGCATATTTAAGACATGTTTTTTCTCAAATGCGAGTACTTTCGCTACAGTAATGTTGCAACCAGTCTATATTAATTAGAAAGCACTATTGAACCAGATTTATTTTAATTCTGTAACTTCCAAAAAATAAATTTACAATTGTGCCTTCTAGTACACAATCGTTGCAACATTACTTAAGTATCTGAAACAAAACGAATGCCTTTAACATGCCAACAAGACATCTTGTGCAGGTCTCTACTTCATATTGCGAGAAACAAATAAAATGTTTCTGTCAACATTGAATTCAATTATTTTCAATCAAATTCTGAAATAATTTGAATTAGATTTATTTCACATAAAAATTTTAGTTTAAGCTTTTTGATACACAATAAAAATTACATTCCTTACTCTAGATACGCAAAACAATGTTGCCTTTTCAAAAGCTGTTGGGCTTAAAAGGAGTAAAAATCAAACTTTTTACTAAATCACAAAATAGATTTTGCTTCTTCTAAATCATTCACAAATTGAATAGATCGTTAGTCGTAACTTCATTTGCCGCTTTTTTTTTTGTTTTAAAAAATCTTGTGCAACGAATATATGTATGTATACCAGAAGACACAAATCGGAAATCAGATTTTGAAATCGTAGAATGTAAAAGCTGCTCCACATACTGCAAGCTCAAAAAAATTTGGCCAATTGGAACAAATTTTAGCTCTTCAACTTATCGTAAAAATATTTTTGTACATTATTATTATTGCGCAATGTATCTAAAATGTTTTGTATCTAAATTATTTATTTTTGCAACATGTTGCAGTAAGATACTTGTAAATAAACTGCCTTTTACAAACGCAAATCTTCTTGCTTGAAATTATATAAATTTCATTGTTAAAGAAAGGCAGGTTGAATAAAGAAGATCCCAAAGAATTTCTATGTAGCGACACATGCATATACTGTTGCAACGTAACAATGGACAATATTCATTAGATTCAAATATCGATTAATGCAAACAACACTTTGTTGGCAACAATGTTGAATATTTAAATACTTAAACTTATCGAGGAGTATGATTGCTTCAATGTTTAAAATACTTCACGAGGTGTTGCCCCACTTTCTTTGAATGCCATTTTGCTTCATATAAATTTCCAAGTTCTTAGTTTTTTCTTCGTTATAAATGAACAAGCTTCTTTGAAATCAATATGATATTCACTATATATTCTTTTCATTTTTATTTGTCTACTATTACTGGTTTTGTGTTATATTTCTGTTTATTGTACTAGATACATGTTCTATATCTATGTATTTGTTCTTATTTTCTTTTTTTAGTAAATAATGTAAAAAAAGTTAATTAAAAGTTAAACGCTCAATATCATAAATAAATACGCTTACTTTTATTCACTCTAATTCTTCTCTTTCATTATTCACAAATACTTGAATAAATAAAAACCCAATTTCGTGGCAACTATGAAATTCTATTGTATTATTGATTATTGATTTGTTGTTCGAATTCTTTTTAGGGTTCCGAGTCTCAAGACGTCTTAGATAAAGTTACATTTTAAAATCAATTTCGGCTAATCCTAATATTGCCTCTCGAATTTGCAAGCAAAATGCCGCAAAATAAGCGCAATTATATATCAAACGCGGCGGGTGGTTTTTTGAGCGATATAATTTTTTCCAATTACTGTCAGCAATTTTACACTTTTAAATAATTTTTTTATGAAAACAGAATATTTTTTCCATTACGTTCAATAGCTGAAAATCTGTTACTATATGATTATGAATACAAACTAATAATAATAATAATAATAATAATAAGACTTTTTATGAATATAGCCGTTAGTGTTTTCGTCGATGTGGCACATTTATTATCGTATATATCTATCTATATATATTTATTAATTTCACCTCAAAGCCTTTTGATTTTAAAATATAAAGACAGCTTTACTCAAATTCCTGAAGAACAGAACCGATGGTGATCGAAATATCGTGTAAATAAATGAATAAAAACAATTAATAAAACAAAAGAGTTTTACTTAAATAAATGGATGACCTCGAGCCTGAATAAAAATAAATATAAATTAACTATACATATAAAAATAAATATAAAAAAAATTATATATATAATCTATGAAAGTAAATGTTTTAATAACAAAAATTGAAAGTGGTCGCTTTCATCTTTGAATTTTCAAGCACCACAGCTTAATCTGTAAGTAACATTATTTTTTGATTTTCGCTTTTTCATCGCAATTGATAATTACCGATCACTTAAATCATAAAAAGGTATTGCAAATTTATTACAAAGGTATCATAAATATTGCAGTAGCCGTACAACTTAGTGCAAAGGCAGTTAAATTTTGTGTTTGTTTCTTAAGCTGTTTTTTGGCGTTTAAGGAACGATATGTTTTCCATTAAAGGAGCTACCAAATCATTATATTTTTACCATCCGACAATATTTTCCGTATGCAAAGTTTCATTTTCCGTATAAACAGTCACTTAGTGAATTGCAAATAGTTTTTATTTCCGAATAGGAATTTTGCTATTGCAAACGAATGCAATGCAAGATGCACCAAATGTCGAGTATCGCTAATATGTAAATGCATTAAAGGTGTTGCTAAATTTCTGTCATTGAAAAAGGATAATAATAAAGTGTAGTGCACTGTAGGAATATGTGAAATATTTTGAACATGATTTGTTTACTTGGTTTTAAAAATTTTAAATTAAAGAAGTATTACACATTTTGCGGTTTGGTAACATTTTAAAAATGCAACATTGTTGTGTTTATTTTTTGTTAAATTTTTTTTTTTTTTTGTGAAATACGTATTATTTCATTGGCTGAAAAAATGTTTTTTGAATGTTGCCAAATTGGTTTGTACAACATAAACAGCGTACAACTTCAGCAACATTATTTCATAAATGTTTGTTAATCTTTTCATCTGGAATTTGGTAACATTCGTCTTGAAATGTTGAACAGAATACCCGTCTTAAGCTTGGAATAAAAGTTCTTTGTGAAAATCTTATAGTTTTTAGCCTCATATCGCTTTGCATATTTCAATACGATATTTGAACTTTACAGGAATTTAACTAGTTTAATGACATGACCGAGACTAAAAATGAAATGTTTGGACTGAGTTGCTTAAATAAAGGTTTTGCTATGAAAGTATTTTGTGAAAATCTATTTTGTCATGGTATCATTAAAATGAAATTTGAACACTTGTAATAATAATAATAATAAAAAAATAAATAAATAATTTTAAATATGCAAGAGAAAAAGTGTGACAAATTCGAATGTATTTTAAGAAAATTTTTTAAAAATCGTACAATCTTTTTTTAATGGCAAATTTTGTGAAGATAATTTCTAGTAAAACGAAAGCAATATGAGATTTTATTTTCAGTTTCAAATATCAAGGGGAATCATGCTTGCAATAAGCACTATAAATTTATTTGAATTAAATCCATCATAAATAACAATTTAAATTTAATTTTAATTTATTTGCACTCGTACTAATTTATGGTTGGATGATTGAGTTAAAAAACATTTAAAACGTAATTTCTATTTGCTGAATGCAATTAGCAGCGGACAAAGACAATCTAAAGGTTTTCGTATAAAGAACGGGTCGACAATGAATCGCGGTAACGGGCCTATCGTTTCTGTAGTAGTACCTATTGTTTACGAGGGCAGCTTAATATGGATGCTGCCCCATCCAGCATACTCTGCAGATTTAACTCTTTGTGACTTGTTGCTATTTTCAAATACGAGGATTTAGCGAAGAAGTCATCTTTGAAACAAACGCATATTTAGAGTGTCTTAAGAATTCTTATTATTTAGAGGGAGTAAAACAATGCTGGACTATATATAAGAGCTAGAGTGAATGTTGAGAAATAACATGGGGTTTTCCCGAAAAAAATCTCTTAAACAAAATGTTACCGATTTTATCAAATTGTCCTCGTTCTTAGCGCTTAGGTGGCGCTACCTAAACGGTGTTCAGAATTATTCCCAAGAAGTTTATATGTTGTAGAAATTTGTTTATTGAGATCTTAGGTAAATTTTTGTAGTTGATTGTTTCCTTGAATTTTGCTACCTATGGACCTGAACAAGAGAAAAAGGTAAAAAAAATCGAATTTTTTTAAGTTTTTTGCGATTTTTATCTGGAAGGTGAAGTTTTTTTATATGTTCGCAATTTTTGTTCTTTATGACAAGAGCTACAAGTTTGCCTCAGAGAGTAAATCGAAATTCGGAACGGTTTGCAAGATATGAGCCCGAGAAAATGATCACCTTTTTGCGAAAATGATACCGAGGCCCCAAATCTTTGGCGGCCCATAACAAAAAGTGCATGACTTTGGGAAAAATTGGCAGACACGGGTATTTTTTTTAGTCTTTTATCACGTAGTGGTGTCCGTATATGGTTATTTTTTTCGTGTTGCACTGTGTAATATAAGCGTTTGGTGCCCTAATCGATAGTGTATTGGACTAGTAGTCAGAGGATCGCAGGTTTGATTCCTGCTGCAGGCCCTGTACATTTCTGCTTTCTATACTTTTCTGTTGTCAATTTTCCATTCACTACATCATGGCCCCAAGGGAACGAAAGCTGCCTGTTAAACCTAACCTAACCTTAATATGAGCGTTCGTTAGTGAAAACTTTGTGCGCTATTGTAATTAGAATTCCCTTTATCACTTGTGCTCTGGTCAGTCATGAATGAAAATTCTTTAGAATTTTCTGCTTTTCTGTATCCCGGAATGCTGCACGTCGAATGCTAAATTGGACCTTATGGCTAAACGATTAGAGGTTACGGTTAACCCTTGTGCATGTGTCCTGAGTTCGCCAAATAGATCTAGCGATTACAACTCTCTGACCGTTTTATGGGATCTTCTTATGTTGCTGGTCCATGTTAATAATATATACCATTATTTAAATCAGCCGGATCTATACAAGCTTGGAAATATCTAAACCGTGCCGCAGAACAAAGTCGCAGCAGTCCTTTAGGGGACATCTCTATATCGAAAGAATTCCTCGCTTTCTTTCATTTCAATACCGTCTTAAACTTATTGGAAAACTCCCACCCAACCTTCATTAAAAACAAAGTTATCAAAGTAATTTAGGATTCCCTTATTATTTATTGTTTGATAAAACAAAAAGTAACATTAAATTAAATAAAAAAATAATTAACCCTGACATAATATTTGCGACCGTAAAATAACATCTACAGCACAAATAACCAAAATCAAATTGAAATTTTTAGCGAAAATGGAAAAGCAAGCAACAACAAATTTTAAAACAAAGTCAAACATTAAACATTAAAGTGAATTGTTGCCAGCAACAAACAACGAGGCAAAAAGACAAATTTATTAACATAATTGCATGTTTTTTTCTTTTATTATCATTATTGTTGGTTGATGTAACACTGACAATAAATTTAAAATATAAACACAAAATCATTGATAATTTTTACAATTTGTAGATAACGAAAATAAAATCAAGAAACTGTGAAGGAGACTGCAATATGGGTTAAATTTTTATACTTAAAAATCCTTGCAAAAACAATACAAATTGTGATTTTCAATAATTCCTTTATGTCCTCTGGCTGCTCCTATATACTAAAATCAAAGCATCAAAAGTTTTAAAGCTAAATATTTTTACGAGGGCGTTTAAAAAATTCCTGCTCCATTCAACAAGCATCTATTTGTCTGTTGACTCCTGTCAAAATTTGAACAATCTGTGTCCTTTTGTTTGTGTTTGACAACCTCATGATGTGAAGAGAAAAGGAGAAAAAGTGAATTTCCTGTGCTCATCAGGAATTATTTGTTCGGAAAAAAACTAAGGCTAAACTTTATAAATATGGGAACTCCGCACTATCAATTTTAATGGCAAAAAAGTAGTTGTGGCCGTACAACTGTGGAAGATGCCGAACGTCCTGAACGCCAGTTGAACAATTGAAAAAAATTCTCGATATGATGTTGCCCGATTGTACATTAAGAGTTCGAGGAATTGTCGAAGTCAAATTAAAACCAAAAGGCATTACATGCCTTAGTGGTTTTAATTTTGAATAATCACTTTGATATGAGAAAGCTTTCCTCAGGATGGGTGCTGCATTTGCAATCCACCACAAACACAATCGTGTGATAACTTCGCACTAGTGTTTGGTGTTGTTCAACCGCAAAAAGGATGAGTTATGCGCCGTTTCACACCGTGGAAGAAAAGTGGATCCATCACAACACACCACAGATGGGTTTGTCAGCCAATAAAGTCATTACGACGTTTTTTTTTAATGCACAGTGTTTAATCCACCTTGACTACCTTTAAAAGGTTAAAATAATTAATGGCGAACATTATGCCAACTTATTCCCCCTTACTATGATTGTCAACGTCGACGTCACATCAAGTCGACAGTAAAAAAAGACAGCAGTTCTGAACTCCAATAATTAGCTAATATTGATGGCCAATTGTAATTTTATATGCCATAGTAGTAGTGATATCCTATCAATAATATTTAATAGTTCTCGATAACGATTCTACAATTGCCAATATATTGATGTCGACTTGATGTGACGTCGACGTCTACAATTGGGGAATTGAGTCGATTTAATGAGGATTAAAAAAAGACTGCATTTGTCTAAGAAAAAAGGACTATGCAGGGGTACACCATTCTGCAATTTCCATTGCAAAATTCCATTAATTAGACTACGAATTGCTCTCTGATCCGCAATATTCTGTGGCTCGGCGTAAAGATATTTGACTCCAACAAAGGAGACTCTGCTGAAAATATGATATTTTTTGTATGAGTATTTGATTAGAACAATTGTGTGGAGGAATGTCTGGCTGGCGAATATCAGCGGGATGTCAAAATGCCGTTTCAGTGGGCAGGACTTCAAATATTTATACGTTCGTCTCAATTAAGGTCTTGGCAATACTGTCTAGTCTTTCGTTTTATTACTCGGAAGTTAAGTTGAACTAGCATGAATTCTTGGACGACTATATTTAGCTTTAGGGCCATGGTGCTGAAACCAGTATGGTTACCTTGGAATGCTTATAATTTTCTAGCTAATTAAAAAGAGTGAGCTGAGAATTACATTGATAAGCGAAATTGAGGGTCGCGTACCTTGTAAATATTTAGAACGAAAATAAATCTGCAGCTAAGAGCTACGGACATAATATCAACTTTATCTTAGAAAGTCATATGGGGCACAGTAGGTTCATAAGACGGGCACTTATTCCAGTTTTGACATCTATGGTTTTTGGATATAGTTATAATTGCAATAGTTACCAATGGCTGTATTATAATCCAGTTTGCAATTGAAGAGTCTGTAGACATTGGCGCTTGCTGCGAACTACAACTAAGGCAGAGTTTGCATTATGAAAGTTTACTTGCAGAAAGTCTTACTACAAGAGAGGAGAGATGAATGAAAATGGATACAATATGCATTTACCGGAAAGCCGTTTTGTTATCTCATGCGTCCTGTTTATATTTTTTTATTTTTGGGACAAATTCAAATTTTCTATTATTTTAAACAAATGCACATTTTTACATCTTGATATTAAAAAAATAAACTCATTTAAACATTTTACTTCGAAAATATGGCAACGCTTCTGCAAGGAAATATCAATGAGTGAAGAAATGATCTTCGGAACGAGAAAGAGAAGGAAAGCAAAAAATTAAATAAACCATTTGCTCTCAATTTTCTTCATATCAGTGAAGCCATATTACAATAGGGACCGCTGACAAATCACAACAATGCGCATAATTGCTCTGTATTCCCTTTTGAAATTAAAAAGTATACTTTTATTAGATTTAGGAAAAATCCTGAACTCTTGTATAAAATTTTAAACAATTCCAGAGTCCAATAATTTTTTATTCTTTCAGAAGTATACGGCGGGCTTGAAATAAAATATTAGCATATATGAATATAATCTGCTTTGTTTTCTTAACAAAAAAAAGGAAATATAATCCCTGTTAATTGACTTTTGGCATTGACAGTATCATATACTTTTAAACACACATTTGTTGCTGCCACATAAGCCTTAAAATATATCGATATCAAATAAGTATTTGAACTAAATTTTCGTTTCATATTTCATGATGCAGCAGAAAAAATCAATACGTATCTGAAACTTGTTATAACACGAGACGAGTCGATATGTGTACAATAAATAATACGGGTTTCTATATTGGTTTTGTTAATTTTTACAAATAAAAAAAACATATTTATTTATTCGTATATGGTAGTACAATGTGTTAGTTGTTTTAGCAGACTGGAGGTTTTTTTAGTGAGTGTGACGATGATTATGATCACGATGCGTGATCATCATCTTTATATTCCGGCAAACGGATGGACGTGCAAGTATGTGCGCACGCTGTCTATATGCAGCAATTAACTATGTACGAGTATGCAACATTTTGTGGCATCGTTAGCAGAAAGAAAAAAATGTAATAGTACAAGTATTATGAAGGGAACCAATGCGGCTCAGAACTCTCTGTTGCAAATGAATTTAGGTTAAAAATTCCTATAAAAGAACATGAGTCTATAAATAATTTAATATAAAAAGTGGATTTGTTAAAGAAAAAATGGAAGTGTCTCTTGCTTTATTTGGCAACGTAATGCTGTCAGCAACATGTTGCCTTAAAACACTTGTAACGTTTTAATTAAAAGTGTTTCTTCGTTTGATTAAAAAAACAATCAAAATTAAAAATCATCCGCTTTATTTTGTTCTTCATTTTCATTCATTATAAAATCTTAGTGTTTGTTCTTTTTGCACAATTTCTGTTTTCTCTATTTGCAAAGAACTCTATTTGAGTTTATTTGGTTGAGTTTATGCATCTAAGGAATGCGGAAATTTTCTTTTTTTGTAGTTTTATTTCTTTTTTCTTTATAGAAAATGAAGTGTTACATTCATGTACATGATACGCCGTTTCGCGTTTGCGTTTGTTGTTGCTATTTTTGCTTAGTGTTTTGTTGTTGTTTCTTTTAGTTGCTAAAGTTGTTGGGAAGTTGTGCTGTTTTTATTTAATTATTTTCGATTTTTCTTTAAATTTATCTTAAAATACAGCATATATCGTGTATGTTTTTTTATTGTCGTTGTAGTGTTTGGGCTCTAGTTGTTGTTGTAGTTGGTTTGATTAATTCATTGAAATCATTAGAAGAAACTTCTTGTGGTAATACCTAGTTCACACACGTCAAGTTTTCTTGCTCAAATTCCAATACAGCTGGGAGAAAGAAAGGGAGATAAATATATATTGTCTCTATCTTTCTTCCAACTGAATTGAAACTTGAGCAAGAAGACTTGAAGTGTGTGAAACACGTATAATTAATACAGTCTAGCACATTTCGAGTTGCAACGTGGAATCACCGCAAAAGATAATGATATTGTTTATTTAGGAGGACATCCTCTCAAAATCTTAAAAAAAATTTATATATAATTTTACAAGATGCCTACACAGAGGAATTGACCCAAGGCGATTTTAATTTGGTATTGCAGATACCACAAATATGTTTCTATTTGAAGAAATAAAATTTCTCTGATCCTTAGAAATTGTTCCCATCGGAAAGTTTATTATTTTCATACATTATTATTTGGGTGGCTTTTTTAATTGGTTTTAAAAAAGAACAGCTTTCTTACTAGCCATAGTGACTGAGCATAGTCTGATCACGTTTCCATTTATATATACATAAGTAATTCAAACGTAACACTGTGTCTAGTAACGATGACAATTTCAAGAGAACGATGATTCGTTTAGCTATTCTTTCATTTAATTTAGTCAATGATCTCTTAAATTGTTTATTGTGTCGCTAAATTAACAAACAACAGCTTTTATCTTCAATTTGGTGTCACAAAAATGTATGTACTTATATCTGAGGAATATGTACGTACGTCTCTCCCCATATGGTTTTCTTTTCAACAACATTTTTGTTGTATCACATTTTCAAAGCACTTAAGGTGAATTCACCGGTTCGTTCTGAACGTTCCGAACGATTTTTTTATATGTAGTTTGACGTCTCTATTTTTGAGAGAGTGAGAGAAAGAGAGTAAATTTAATGCGGAACAATTTTTGCTTGAATTGGTTTAATTTTAATTATCGTCCCGAACGAATTGAACTGTGCTGCCAGATATATAAATTTTTTATGCAAAATTGAAATGAGATGCCACATCATATTATATGTACATATGTATGTATTATAATATACAAATTTAATTGTAAATTTTTTTATATTTATTTAACTCAATAGCTATTAGAGCATGCACTCGACTTAAATTCATTTATATATTTTTTATTTTATAAAAATTTGCTTAATTTAGAACACAGCAAATTGCAATCATCTGCCACTGTGCTGCCTGCTTGTAAAAGTAACACACAGCATTTACAGAGTTGTTGCATATGGTAGCTTTGTTTCTACAGAATATTTGTTCAACGCGGGTGAATCTTCTGTGAGCAAACTCTCAGTAAACTAAAATTGTCTCTCAACGAAAATTTCCTGCAGAACGAACCGGTGAATTCACCTTTAAGGTGCTCATCAGGAATTATTTGTTCGGAAAAAACCAAGGCTAAACTTTATAAATATGGGAACTCCGCACTATCAATTTTAATGGCAAAAAAGTAGTTGTGGCCGTACAATTGTGGAAGATGCCGAACGTCCTGAACGACAGTTGAACAATTGAAAAAAATTCACGATATGATGTTGCCCGATCGTACGTTAAGAGTGCGAGAAATTGTCGAAGTCATTGGCAAATTACATGCCTTAGTGGTTTTAATTTTGAATAATCACTTTGGTATGAGAAAGCTTTCCTCAGGATGGGTGCTGCATTTGCAATCCACCACAAACATAATCGTGTGATAACTTCGCACTAGTGTTTGGTGTTGTTCAACCGCAAAAAGGATGAGTTATGCGCCGTTTCACACCGTGGAAGAAAAGTAAATCCATCACAACACACCACAGATGGGTTTGTCAGCCAATAAAGTCATTACGACGTTTTTTCTAATGCACAATGTTTAATCCACCTTGACTACCTTTAGAAGGTTAAAATAATTAATGGCGAACATTATGCCAACTTATTCCCCCTTACTATGATTGTCAACGTCGACGTCACATCAAGTCGACAGTAAAAAAAGACAGCAGTTCTGAACTCCAATAATTAGCTAATATTGATGGCCAATTGTAATTTTATATGCCATAGTAGTAGTGATATCCTATCAATAATATTTAATAGTTCTCGATAACGATTCTACAATTGCCAATATATTGATGTCGACTTGATGTGACGTCGACGTCGACAATTGGGGAATTGAGTCGATTTAATGAGGATTAAAAAAAGACTGCATTTGTCTAAGAAAAAAGGACTATGCAGGGGTACACCATTCTGCAATTTCCATTGCAAAATTCCATTAATTAGACTACAAATTGCTCTCTGATCCGCAATATTCTGTGGCTCGGCGTAAAGATATTTGACTCCAACAAAGGAGACTCTGCTGAAAATATGATATTTTTTGTATGAGTATTTGATTAGAACAATTGTGTGGAGGAATGTCTGGCTGGCGAATATCAGCGGGATGTCAAAATGCCGTTTCAGTGGGCAGGACTTCAAATATTTATACGTTCGTCTCAATTAAGGTCTTGGCAATACTGTCTAGTCTTTCGTTTTATTACTCGGAAGTTAAGTTGAACTAGCATGAATTCTTGGACGACTATATTTAGCTTTAGGGCCATGGTGCTGAAACCAGTATGGTTACCTTGGAATGCTTATAATTTTCTAGCTAATTAAAAAGAGTGAGCTGAGAATTACATTGAAAAGCGAAATTGAGGGTCGCGTACCTTGTAAATATTTAGAACGAAAATAAATCTGCAGCTAAGAGCTACGGACATAATATCAACTTTATCTTAGAAAGTCATATGGGGCACAGTAGGTTCATAAGACGGACACTTATTCCAGTTTTGACATCTATGGTTTTTGGATATAGTTATAATTGCAATAGTTACCAATGGCTGTATTATAATCCAGTTTGCAATTGAAGAGTCTGTAGACATTGGCGCTTGCTGCGAACTACAACTAAGGCAGAGTTTGCACTATGAAAGTTTACTTGCAGAAAGTCTTACTACAAGAGAGGAGAGATGAATGAAAATGGATACAATATGCATTTACCGGAAAGCCGTTTTGTTATCTCATGCGTCATATACGTGAATCATGAATCCTTGTGCAATAAAAATTTTCCTGTTTATATTTTTTTTATTTTTGGGACAAATTAAAATTTTCTATTATTTTAAACAAATGCACATTTTTACATCTTGATATTAAAAAAATAAACTCATTTAAACATTTTACTTCGAAAATATGGCAACGCTTCTGCAAGGAAATATCAATGAGTGAAGAAATGATCTTCGGAACGAGAAAGAGAAGGAAAGCAAAAAATTAAATGAACCATTTGCTCTCCATTTTCTTCATATCAGTGAAGCCATATTACAATAGGGACCGCTGACAAATCACAAAAAGTATACTTTTATTAGATTTAGGAAAAATCCTGAACTATTGTATAAAATTTTAAACAATTCCAGAGTCCAATAATTTTCAATTCTTTCAGAAGTATAAGGCGGGCTTGAAATAAAATATTAGCATATATGAGTAAAATCTGGTTTGTTTTCTTAACAAAAAAAGGAAATATAATCCCTGTTAATTGACTTTTGGCATTGACAGTATCATATACTTTTAAACACACATTTGTTGCTGCCACATAAGCCTTAAAATATATCGATATCAAATAAGTATTTGAACTAAATTTTCGTTTCATATTTCATGATGCAGCAGAAAAAATCGATACGTATCTGAAACTTGTTATAACACGAGACGAGTCGATATGTGTACAATAAATAATACGGGTTTCTATATTGGTTTTGTTAATTTTTACAAATAAAAACACATTTATTTATTCGTATATGGTAGTACGATGTGTTAGTTGTTTTAGCAGACTGGGGTTTTTTTAGTGAGTGCAACGATGATTATGATCACGATGCGTGATCATCATCTTTATATTCCGGCAAACGGATGGACGTGCAAGTATGTGCGCACGCTGTCTATATGCAGCAATTAACTATGTACGAGTATGCAACATTTTGTGGCATCGTTAGCAGAAAGAAAAAAATGTAATAGTACAAGTATTATGAAGGGAACCAATGCGGCTCAGAACTCTCTGTTGCAAATGAATTTAGGTTAAAAATTCCTATAAAAGAACATGAGTCTATAAATAATTTAATATAAAAAGTGGATTTGTTAAAGAAAAAATGGAAGTGTCTCTTGCTTTATTTGGCAACGTAATGCTGTCAGCAACATGTTGCCTTAAAACACTTGTAACGTTTTAATTAAAAGTGTTTCTTCGTTTGATTAAAAAAATAATCAAAATTAAAAATCATCCGCTTTATATTGTTCTTCATTTTCATTCATTATAAAATCTAAGTGTTTGTTCTTTTTGCACAATTTCTGTTTTCTCTATTTGCAAAGAACTCTATTTGAGTTTATTTGGTTGAGTTTATGCATCTAAGGAATGCGGAAATTGTCTTTTTTTTGTAGTTTTATTTCTTTTTTCTTTATAGAAAATGAAGTGTTACATTCATGTACATGATACGCCGTTTCGCGTTTGCGTTTGTTGTTGCTATTTTTGCTTAGTGTTTTGTTGTTGTTTCTTTTAGTTGCTAAAGTTGTTGGGAAGTTGTGCTGTTTTTATTTAATTATTTTCGATTTTTCTTTAAATTTATCTTAAAATACAGCATATGTATATCGTGTATGTTTTTTTTATTGTCGTTGTAGTGTTTGGGCTCTAGTTGTTGTTGTAGTTGGTTTGATTAATTCATTGAAATCATTAGAAGAAACTTCTTGTGGTAATACCTAGTTCACACACGTCAAGTTTTCTTGCTCAAATTCCAATACAGCTGGGAGAAAGAAAGGGAGATAAATATATATTGTCTCTATCTTTCTTCCAACTGAATTGAAACTTGAGCAAGAAGACTTGAAGTGTGTGAAACACGTATAATTAATACAGTCTAGCACATTTTGCGTTGCAACGTGGAATCACCGCAAAAGATAATGATATTGTTTATTTAGGAGGACATCCTCTCAAAATCTTAAAAAAAATTATATATAATTTTACAAGATGCCTACACAGAGGAATTGACCCAAGGCGATTTTAATTTGGTATTGCAGATACCACAAATATGTTTCTATTTGAAGAAATAGAATTTCTCCGATCCTTAGAAATTGTTCCCATCGGAAAATTTATTATTTTCATACATTATTTTTTGGGTGGCTTTTTTAATTGGTTTTAAAAAAGAACAGCTTTCTTACAAGCCATAGTGACTGAGCATAGTCTGATCACGTTTCCATTTACATATAATTAAACGTAAAGGCCCATTTAGCCGACCGTAGAAATCGTAGATGTAAATGTATCGTAAATGTATCGTAAATGTAAATGTTGATGTGCTTATAGAACGCTAGAAACCGTGTCATGTGTTTCGAATTAGTGATGATAGTTTAGTGTGTTTGCATGATTTATGGGTTTGTAGAAAAAGTACCCAAATTATATGAATGGTACCAAACATTTTTGTTAAGTATTAAATTGTTATAACTTTGATATTTCTATCAATAAAGTTTAAAAAATAAGTTTTGTACATCCATTTACATACTTATATATAAAAATCAATGGGTGTTCGAACTCACGGGCGATGTGTTAACACCTTTTTTTACACGATACCTGTTCGATTTCTATGAACACAGACCCACAAACCCGGAGGTAGAGTTAATATAAAGTATTTAATGAAAAAGAACAGTTTATTGAATTTAATTTAACTTTTTTTATTTATTTTATATTAAACCCACAAAAAACAAAGCAACAGACAAATGTACATACATACATTGTTATGTTTGTACATACATAAGCTACATACGTTGCTGTCTTGCTATCTCATTTTTATATATGTACGTATAACCACGTCACTATTCTCTTTGCTGTGCATAAGACAAAACCGAAGATCAACATAAAACACTTTTTTAATATTACTCCGAATTAAAACACTTAAATATCCGCTCGCCGATATCGGATCGCCTTAATTTTTGGCCTAAACTCTTCGTCGAAACCCGCACTAGCATTTTAATCCAAAAATTAATAAAATCGGCTATGAATTTCCGGAGAAAATCGCGTGGGAAAATTATATGAAAATCGCCCAATAATCACTTTCAATACCTACTGCCAAGCAACGAACAAACAAACGATGATTTACTCTTACATACCTTACACCTAACACTTGCGTATGTATTGAAACTGATAGTTTACTGCCCTAGAGGCGCGCGTATAGATGTTAACACATCAATAATTCAAAGTATGATATAATTTTGAACATCTTTATTTTTTATATTTACATAAAGTTATTTATATCATAATTATTTATATTACAACCTTTGTTTTAACTGTTATACTTTTTTTATTGTGAACGTGCTATAGGTTGAACGTATATACTTTACTTTTTTACTTATGAACTGAGGAACATAAACTACCTAGACCCGACAACTTTGAAAACGTGCATAAAGTTTGTGTAAAAGAGATAGCAAAGCTATTTGTTTTTATATAGATATCTCTTCACACAATCTTTATGCACGTTATACAAAGTTTATGCAAAATATGATTCGGGCCCTTTTTATACGTCAAAGTTGGATATTCTGTGTATATTCTGTGCTGAGGAACGAAAGTATTTACATTTCTATTTATACCCTCGTTCTGTATATTTTGTTTACATATTTTGATTATTTTGCTTTGGGTCTGACCTTCAAACAATCATATCCTTATTTTAATTATTTTGTTTACATATTTTTGTTTCGCTTTGGGTCTGATCTTCTTATTTCTAATATTATTTTCTTCGAAGCCATGTTATCTACCTGCCATTCTAACTCACTAGATTGTTGGCTGTATAAAAAAGTTTTGCATCAAATGCACACAAACTATTATAAAAATATCTTCTTACTTTTCATTAAAGAATTATTGACTCAAACAACTAAATTTATAAAATATTTTTTATAAATGCATACAAAAATCAAAAATGTTTGTTGTGGCTTTAGCTCTTCATATGCCGACATTTCATTGGTTGCTAAAACCAAATCGTCAGTGAAGTTTAAGCAGTTTGATAACATTCAACCTCGTATCTTTATGCCATACAAAACAAATACAATATGAGAATTTCAATATTGCATATGAATTATAACAAATACATAATCATAGTAGGCTTAGAATGTTGAGTATAATTGTTTGTTGTGTTGTTTGTATAAAAACATTCTAAGCCTACTATGATTATGTATTTGTTATAATTCATATGCAATATTGAAATTCTCATATTGTATTTGTTTTGTATGGCATAAAGATACGAGGTTGAATGTTATCAAACTGCTTAAACTTCACTGACGATTTGGTTTTAGCAACCAATGAAATGTCGGCATATGAAGAGCTAAAGCCACAACAAACATTTTTGATTTTTGTATGCATTTAGCAAAAGCTCTAATTGTTTCTAACGATTAGTTGGGGAGAATATCCCAAATAATGAATTTCAATACTAAGTATTTAAATAAAGATTTTATTTTTCATTTTTGCCTAACTGAATACAATCATTAACGACCAACGGGCGTTTAATTGTATAGGTGTTGAGAGAAAAATAAAATAGAGTCATTTTGAGTATAATTGTTTGTTGTGTTGTTTGTATAAAAACATTCTAAGCCTACTATGATTATGTATTTGTTATAATTCATATGCAATATTGAAATTCTCATATTGTATTTGTTTTGTATGGCATAAAGATACGAGGTTGAATGTTATCAAACTGCTTAAACTTCACTGACGATTTGGTTTTAGCAACCAATGAAATGTCGGCATATGAAGAGCTAAAGCCACAACAAACATTTTTGATTTTTGTATGCATTTAGCAAAAGCTCTAATTGTTTCTAACGATTAGTTGGGGAGAATATCCCAAATATTTTTTATATTCAAAGAAGATTCACAGTTTAAAAGCTTAAAATATCAAAAACCTAAAAAATTACTAAAAAAGGGTTTTTGTGCCACATTTTCGTTTACTTTTGTATTTACCAACACTGGCTACATCTGTCACGTACGAGGTTACGTGAAATTCTATTTTCAACAGGTTCAGACGTTACGGCAACGTGACACCTCCAGTCGGCTAAGCGTTTGCATACATTCTCATATAACAGAAACGATCAGCTGATTCGGCTACATTTACATTTCTACATTTACGTTCGGCTAAGTGGGCCTTAACACTGTGTCTAGTAACGATGACAATTTCAAGAGAACGATGATTCGTTTAGCTATTCTTTCATTTAATTTAGTCAATGATCTCTTAAATTGTCTATTATGTCGCTAAATTAACAAACAACAGCTTTTATCTTCAATTTGGTGTCACACAAATGTATGTACTTATATCTGAGGAATATGTACGTACGTCTCTCCCCATATGGTTTTCTTTTCAACAACATTTTTGTTGTATAACATTTTCAAAGCACTTAGTGTCTCTTAAAATATCTATCTTTATTAGTATTTTCTCGTTGCTGTTAAAGTTGCTTTTAAAGTTCTTAGACAGTTTTTTTGTCTGTTATAAAATAAGAATTTTTACAATGTAAAGCAATAGGAAAAAAGAAAATCCCGCCACACCACCATAACCAGCAGCCGCAACAACCGGCTTCAGCTTTCAACAGCAATTAAATAAATAAATAAATGGAATTCAACGATGCATCAAATATGGTGCGGATAGACGATGTGTGATATACATAATTAAAAAAAGAAGAAACAAAATAGATGTATTCTAGAATAAAGTCAGTCTACTTCAGAAACTGATATGTGCTCGTAGTTAAATAAAAAGTACACCCGCTTTGAAAATTCCTCACAACGTTGCCCGCTTGAGTATAAAAATGTTTGTGTCATTCGTTGTTGCTCTATATTCTATAATTGTAAGACAACATAATATTTCATTTATAATTGTTACTGTTGCCGCCATTGTTTTATTCCTCAAGTAGTTGCAAAAGTTTTCTTTAATTCTATTTTATTCAACTTGTTTTATTCTCATCATCATGATGATGTGTTTCCTTCTTGTCTAGAATTGGATTTGTTACCCAGATTCCAAGTATGACCAGCCACCATCGTTCGCAGAAATCTACCACGACACTTTAATCATTTCCTTAATGTATTAAAATCTTAAATTTTTTATAGCTTTACCAAAAATGTTTAATTGTAATTTAAACAAATTTATTCTTCATGGATCATGTCATAGTTGTAGTACGTTTGATCGTTTTTAATGCAACATATGGCGTTTCGTTCCTGACAAAAATGCCACACATGTTTTGTACCTACTGCATGCTTGTGTTCTGTTCTAAAAAAAGAACAGTAGTGCAAAAATAATATGTTTTTCTAAATATATTCCACACAAACATGTAAATATATAAGAGGTTTGTCAAGAAATTCCGTGGTTTTTCCAATTATTTTAACTACTTTGTACAAATAAGGATTTTGCTTTTATTTGCGTTTTTGTTTTTGTGTTAAATATGTATGTATGAGAAATTAATAAATAAATTTTACACAACAATTTTTGTTCTATTCTGAGCTTAGAAATTCCACCATTTTGCGCCGGTAACATGTAAAAGGTTTTCCCTAGTTCTATGGCACTATATTCTTTAAAAATAAAAATGCCAATAGTTCTATGAAAAAAAAAAACGTCTCAGATGATCAGCGGTTGTCTGATATTTTGTGTAAAAAATTTAATTTCGAAAAATCCAATTTTTATTAAAGATTTGCTATAGAAAAACGATCTTTCGATTTCAATTTACATCAGGGGTTTAACTAAAACTAGAAAATTTAAAAACTTTAAAAAATCAAAACTAAAAAAACTCTATTTCGTTTCGTATAAAATTATAAAGAAATGAGAAACAAAACAAACTAAAAATTCATTTAAAATTCACTGAAAGATGGAAAATCTTAAAAAAGTCTAATAATATTTACAAAAAATTTTAGTAGAGAACCTGAAAGTTACCAAAATCAGATTTTCATAAAATTTAAATATTCAAAAAGGACCGAAACATTTTAATGCTAAAAATACACACACACACACACAGAATCTTCGAAAGAAGTAAAAATCTAAATTTATTTTTTATATTTTTACATGAATTAAATTTGAAATTTGTCTGCATCGAGTTCGGTTACAGAATCGTCAATACAGATTATTAAATTATTATTATTTAAATTATTATTAATAATTGAGCCCTTGATTTTGAAAGTGGTATAAGTCAAAAATTTTAAAAATCTACTTTATCTTCTATTTCATACTAAATTCTAATAAAATAACATAATCTGAAGAGATTAGCAGTTAGCCATGAAAATCAACTCGATAAAATGTCATTATTTTTTTGTAAGTAAACAAAATACGGTTACTGTTTTTTTTGATAGTGGTATAAGTCAGTCTGTTCACAAAGTTTGGGAAAATAATTATTAGTAATTTTGTCATGTCTTCAGATAGCGGTTCAGGTATGATCAAATAATCCTTTTAATGTAAAAACGTACTATTTATAGTTAATTGTAGACATTATACGGCGAAGAAGTATAAGTAATGCTCCCAAGAAATGGAAACGAATAAGACTAATATCGTCTTCAGATGAAGCAGTTCATACTTTAGAGTTGAATTTCGAACCCTTACAAATGGAAGAAAGCAACTTGAAATCAAGAAAGAGGACACGAAATTCACATAATTATGCATGTCATAGCTTACAGTGATACCTGTTCAGGACAAAATCGTAACATTAACACAGCTTTAATTTGGTTAAAAATTGTTCAGTCATCTGATAATAATGTTGAAACAGTTGATCATGAATTTATGGTACCCGGCCATTCTTTTTTGCCAAATGATCGCGATTTTGGTTTGATAGAAACTAAAATAAGAAAATCGAATTATTTATACATACCTGAGCATTATTATAATTTAATAGAAGTATGTAAAAAGAAAAACCCATTTTTGGTAGTACGAATGGCTCAGAAAGATTTCATTTCGATACAACAACTAAAGGAATCAACGAATAATAGAAAGAAAAACACCCATGGAGAAGCTGTGTCTTGGCTAAAAATACAATGGATCAGATTTCTAAAAAAATGCTCCATATAAGATGTTTTATAAAATTTCCTTGGATGAAAATTCCGATTTCAAAGTATTAGACCTCTCAACTAAAAGAGGAAGACCTCGAATATACGAAAATATTGATTCGCTTCCATTGTACACAACCATCAGACCAATAACAGAAGAAAAACACAAAGATATGAAGGATTTACTACCCTATATCCCACCAATTTTTCACAAACACTTTATTTCCATAAATACTAATGAATAATTTACTTTGTTTAGTTTACTTGAAATGAATAAAATGTTAATTACTAATAAAATTGTTCCTTAAGTCATTCATGAAGTGATGCAGTTAATTTTGAAAGTGGTATAAGTCATTTCAACCTTTCAAAACCACATTTCCTTTTAAAAATGGTTATAAATTTCACAATCATAATAAATACTTGTTTGTTAGCACTACTTTACTATCGAAAAATCATATACAATAATACAATTATATTTTATAATCCTTTAAAATGTAAAACTCTAAATTCCTCGAAACAAAGAAAATATGACTTATACCAATTTCAAAATCAAGGGCTCAATTATTATTGTTTAAATTATTATATTATTAAATTATATTTATTATTTTTTAAATTACTTTCATTAGGGAAGAAGGACACTACCAAAAGGGAACAGTGCTGTTCTCGATGATCGTCACACCATCATATCATCAGCGTTCATGGGTCGCTTCTTATTTACCACCTATTAAGTGGCCGGTAGTTCTGAAGAATATGAAATATTTTAAACGCTTTTGTATGAAGAAAGAATACAAGAAGTATATATTGTATATTTAACAATATCAATGTTCACTATTACGAAATTCCCTTGAAATTGTTATTAAAACAAATGAAAGCATTAAGAACAATTTTTTATAATACAATTGTAGTTGTCTGTTATTAATATAACTTTTTCTATTATAAAGTCATCGAACATGTCTTAATAAATTTATTTATTTTTTTCATTTTCAGGTATGTTCAAAAATTGCTCTATCTGTAAGGAAGTTATATGTAAGTAAGTTGAAAGTTTTATAAAGTAGTCATCTGTGATATTGTTGTTTATTTGAAATAAGCAGTAGCCATAGTTTTAGCTGCCAAATTCACTTTCACAATCTTCTCTTCAGATTTAAAACTCATAATTAACCCACGATTGAAGGCATATAAAGACTATAATTAAAAAACCCGCCAACTTAAAAAAATTAAAAAAGAAATGTATGCAGTTAATTTTTAAAAACCATATTGGTATGTACATAAATACATACATATGTATATACATACATACATATATACTATATATATATATGTCATCACACTCGAAATAGAAAATGGCACAATCTCATTCATAATAATTTATCAAAGGTTTTCAAGAAGGTTATAAGACAAATTAGTTTTTTTTAGATGCATATGAAATCTTTTATGAATACGTCAAAAATATTGAATCCGCCATCTTTAATTAAAATTTTTTTTATATCAAATGCAAAAGGTAGGCATAGTGACCAATAATGTTTTCTTTGTTGAAAAAAGTGTAACACTTTTTTGATCAAATTTATAAGAAAAATATATTTATCGTTCTAAGGGCCATTGTTACAACTTGGCGTTAAAGTAAAAGTTAGCAAAAGTGACCGATAAACTGACCTTTAACAATTTTTCATTGTTGCAACTGCCCTATATAAAATTGTGGCTATACCAGAGCCTATACCGGCTATTTATGAATGATTAAATAAGTTATTTATAAATGCAGTGGCAACGTCGTACATATGTACTTGTTTAATAAATCAATTTTTTTGATTAATTTAGTTTTTGTACATAAAAAATAAATGAGACATAATATAAAACGTCATTTTCTATGAAAATTCTAAATCAATCGGCGAGAAAGTTGTCCAAAATTTACTTACAACTTATAAAAATGTGGCAACGACGAAGAATTAACTTGCTTTTAACTTATCGCTCCTTTTTAGATTAAATATAACTCACACCAAGTCATGATAATTGCCCTAATTAGAACAAAAATTAAATTCTATGCAGGACTGTTGCTTTTTTGAACACAAAATTCCCTTTTTTTTTTGAAAGGGCAGCAAATGTTACAAAATTATTTTTTTAGAAATGAATACGCCTGATCTTAAGCCATTTCAAATAAATCTTTTTGGAATTTATTTTATTTTTTAATTTTTTTTTTAAATTTATAATTTTTAATAATTAATTTTATTTTTTAATATTATTTTTATTTTTGATATTAATTTTATATTTTAATGTTTTTATTTTTATTACTATTTTTATTTTTTAATATTATTTTTATTATTTGATATTAGTTTTATTTTTATTTTTAATATTATTTTTATTTTTTTAATATTATTTTTATTTTTTAATATTATTCTTTCTATTGTATTATTTATATATTTTTTGTATTATTACTTTTTGTTTGTTTCTATTTTTATATTCTTTTATTTTTTACATTTGTTTGTCAACTTAATTTTCTTAATATTATTATTTATATAAAATTTTATTTATATTGAAAATTTATGAAAAATATAAATTTTCAATATTGTTTTTTTGCTGCTTTTTTATTTGTTTTATTTTTCAATTTTATAGAATTTTTAATTTCTGTATTTGTGTTTATTTTTAAGAGTAGTTTTTTATTTTTCATTTTCATTTTCATTTTTGATTTTTATTTCTTTTTATTTTTTATTTCTTTTTGTTTTTTAGTTTTTTATATACTAAGTACATATTTGGTTTGTATAGTTTTTTTAGTTTTTTGGTTAATTTTTAATTTGTTTATTTCTTACTTTCTTATTTGTTTTAAATTATTTTACTTATTTTTTTATTTTTTGGTTTTTATAGTTTATTTTTTTATTTTCTATGCTTATTTATTTGTTTCTTATTTTAAATTTTTTTTATATAATTTTTATTAAATCTATTTTGCCGGTATTGTTGAAATATGGCCCACAGTGCAAACGCAGCAAAAAGAGCTTATTACTTTTAGTTCCAATACAGCCATTGTTGTACTAATACAAAATGTTATTGATTTCATGTTAGAAACTAAAGCGGTTGCAGCTTTTCTAGAATAAAAAATTTAACAAAGATATTTATGAAATATGTATATAAAAAGTACGTAAATGACATGAACGAGATGTTGATGATGATGATGAGTAACTAACCCAGTTGTGCTCTCAAGTAGACATACGTATAATAATGTGCCAAAGTAGCAAATACAATAACAACCTACAACAACACCTACTGTATTTGTTTTGTATTATAAATTTTATTATAATTTTTTCTCTAAACCACAACTAGCTTTAAATAAAAGTGCATTTAATTGTTAAAACAATATGAGAAATATGTACGTATATGTATGTATGTATATATTTAATAGTAAGTATATACAGTGGTGAGCATGAACTTAGCACACTTGCTAGCTGTTAACAATTGTTTGCAGTTTTATACATACATATATCAAAAGAGTCCTTTTTATGATATATCCAAGAAAATTTCACAATTTCACTGGTGCGGCCTCTTGTTGCCTTTATGCCCAATACTTCAGTTTGAATCAGCTTGATTATCGTTTTCTTTTTTTATAAAAAAAAATTTAAATTTACAGGCTCCAAAAATCAATGTAATTTTGATGCTTGTGCTAAATTTTTTGCCACTTAAGTTTAGAGAAACTTGCAATTAAAGAAAAATTACAGGGAAGCTTTGAAGGGGTATGCGTATTGGTAATAACAAAGGAATGATAA
This sequence comes from Germaria angustata, assembly GCA_963681545.1. NCBI lineage: Eukaryota > Metazoa > Arthropoda > Insecta > Diptera > Tachinidae > Germaria > Germaria angustata. The sequence goes on along the minus strand of OY812998.1, from coordinate 56,124,596 downwards.
TATACGTGTAAATACATACTACTTAATAATTTGAATCCAATTAGTTGGGTTTTAAAATCAGCATATACGATATGTGCTAACTTCGTGTCCAACACTGTATATACTTAAAGTTTTAAACTCATATTGTGTTCTCTATTTCGTTTAAAATTCACGATTAGTTGTTTATCTGAACGTTTTTTAGGTTTTTAAAAAATTATTCTTTTATTTTTAATATCATTTTTCAATCAATTTCATTAAGTTGGCTGGGGTTTTTTTTAACTGCACCATATTACACACAGTCATTCCCTCCCTCTCTGTCTCGCTCTTATTTGCATTTTTTTCTGTTATACTTTGTGTGTGTGTAACTTTATGGTTTCATTGCTTTTTGTTGTTGTTTATATTTATTATTGCCGCCATTTTTATTATTGTTGTGGATGATCATGTTTTTGCTGCTTTGTTGTCGTTTTTGGCTTTGTAAATACATGGAATTCGCATAAACAAATTGAACCGTCTTCAAGTCTGTTAATATTTGAGGGGATGTCAAAGTGTCGTTTAAACTGAAGAGAGTGTTTAAATGTACACAAGCAGGGTTGTCGGATATGGCGATTTTTCGCCAAACGTGGCGAATTTTTATCTGTAATGGCGCTTAAATTTTTGATTTGGCGACATGGCGATTTTTTTTGGCGATTTCAAAATTACTTGGCGATATATTTGGCTACTTTTTTTCAATTTGCTGTTTTCAAGTTTTCTGTAATTTATGATACATTACGACCCTTCATGAGCACAAACGTTTTAGTAGGCGAGTATGAGCTTCAATGGGCGAAGCTGTGCTGTATTAACTGGAATGACTATTTTAAGGATGAAATACCTACAAATTTGCTTTATTTTTGGCCTAGCGTTTACAGCTACAAATACGCAGCGGGTACGTTTCATTTTAAAGAAATATCTTTGGCCGTCCTCAATATGTTGGTTATTTCAGTTGAAAACGCTTGATGGAAAGAATATTTTCAGTAATGAATAATACCAAAACTCGTTTAAGAAACAAAGTGCAATATGAACTGCTTGATGCCTTAATCATAATAATATGAATTATATGAAGGTCAATAAAATTTGCTGCAGCACGTTTGAGCCAACGGAAAACATTGTGAAAACAATTTTATTCCAATGTTATGTACGACATAAAAAACAATACAGATCGGACAGACGAGACTGAAGTTTATAACTTTTTAGATTTATGCTTTTAGCTACATATGTTTGCAAGTATTTATATTTAGGAAGTTTTTTTAATCAATACAGTTTTGTATACACATGTATATTGTATGCAATTTTTAGCTTTTTGAATACAAAGTTATATATACATATATACATAAATGTTACTTGAAATAGTTTGTGTTTATTTTTTTTAATTTTTTTTATTTATTTATTTTTTATTATTTTTTTTTTGTTAAATAAATTCAATAAAAGTGGAGTGACACCTTACCGGACATATTCCGATTACGGAGAATATGCTGGAGGAAATTAAGGAACTTTGTGAGTGACACGGAGTTTCTCTAGACCTTTGGGTCAATATGTTATGGTTAAACCCAAGGTAGCGCACAACAAGCCTTCACTGGCTTAAGTGTATGTCGTATGACATGGGCTATCACACCCCTCCAATCAACCTAACCGAACCTAATGCAAAACTATATGAAAGATTTTTTGGCAATTTTTTTTTTCTTTTAAAATAATGAAAAAATTTTTGGCGAATTTTGGCGATTTTTGATTACTAGTTTGGCGATGGCGGCGAAAAAAAATCTGACAACCCTGTACACAAGTATATAGATCCAGTAAATGAAGTCTAAATTTCATATGTAGACATAAATTGAAGTCGTTTATACTGAAGAGAGTGTTTATATATAGATACAGTAAATGAAGTCAGAATTTCATATAGACATAAGAAATCCAAGCCTCCTTTGGGGTTTTTACTTTTATTTTTTGCTTTTCTTACGGTAGCAAATAATAAAAATGTTATTAAAACGAATTAGACGAAAGACGTCAATTTACATGTTATCAATATTGTTCAAATTAGTAATTTAACCAATCTGTGCTTTAAAAAGTTGTCCAATTCTAATTTATTTTTCTTTCTGCTAAGTCTTGCAATATACATACATACACAAAAGTCCAATTCGTGAAAAAATAAAAAATTAAAAAATAATTGTGAATTGTCTCAATTTAAACTTGTTAGTTTCTATTAAACGTTTTAACTGTGTCAATAACATTTAAATTAAATTATTGTCCAAATCGCATGTACATTATTCTCTCATTCTTATTTATTTTCTTAGATAAGAAATAAGTAAGAAAAAACAAATTTGCAAATTTTTATCTGTTGTGTTCTCGTAGATTTCTGTTATCGGTGACACGTTTACGTCAAAATGATTATCTTAAATTATTTGCTTTTGTTTATTACATTTGCAACCAAAAAGAAAAAAACAAATTTGCAAATAATGAGTGGCTGAATAATGAGTGAGTGGTTTTTACATATACTTCATAGAGTGTAATTTTCTTTATCTTTAATTTAAATTGGTTGCAATATTTTTGGTTATTTGTTTTTAAACGTTATAAAGTATTCATTCCATTGCAATAAAAAACATATTTATTTTGTGTCAGATCCTGAAATAAATACAATTTTATTTAACTTTCGATCATGGTGGCATTACTATGAAAGGATCGTGATGTTTTCTTCCTTTTAAAGCCAAAATACCAAACATATAAAATTGCACTTCTGTCACTTTGCATTCTATGTATGTGTCGATATACACAATTTGGAAATCATTTTTTTGCTTGTGGAAGAATGTGTTGAAACCTTCTCCGCATTTTACAAGTCTTAATGAGAATGTGTTTTTTAATAGTATTCTCGGAATGTATTAGTTGTAACATCACTATTGCGAAAGTCTTTAAAACACGATATCTTGAGCAGGACTTTCGTATGTTTGTTGCGATCAGCTGAAATCTTTATCCAAAATATCCCCCGAATATGAAGAAGAAAAAAAAACATGTCAAAAGTGTGTGTCTTGTCAGTTTTAACAAAGTTATTTAAGGTGCGAGTACATACTTATTTGTATTTATCTTTTTGAACTTTTATTAAATCTCTTGTTATTGTTTGTTTTGTTCATTTTGTTGGCTTGTAATTTAATTTTTTGTTTTACTTTGACTTATTAATTTTGACCTTTAAAAGACGTACTTGTGCATTCTTATAAAAATTATGGTTTGACTTGGTTATACTGACGTAAGTGTGTATGTAAGTATATACATATGCACATACACGTATGTATGTATGTGTTTGTATATGTAATCCTTTGATTGTGTATTTGTACGTGTTTAGTTTTCATTTTTACTGACAATTTTTATCAGTTTGTTTTTGTATTCATTTCCTTGTCATATTTTCTTCAAAAGGTGTGTAATCGTATGACCATACGTATGCATGTATGTATGTGTGCATGTTTATTTAATTTGTATAAAAAAATTCATTCCATTCCATGCATTTGGTATGGTTGGAGGTGTTTTAATAGTTTTTTGTTCTTTGTGGACTTCAGAAAAACAATAAAGATACCATATATGTATGTATTTGCGTATGTATGTATGTTTGTATGTATGTATGTTTGTATGTATGTATGTTTGTATGTATGTATGTATGTATGTATGTATGCAATTTTATTTATAATTTTTTTGTTGAGATTTATATAATGCACGTGCTTTAATAACATTTTTTTAAAGTGTTTTTTCTAAATCTTTATTAAACTTTAGGAGTAGCTTATTTCATAGAAATAAGAATTTTTATTTTAGTTTAGGAAATGATTTACTCCCGATTATTGCGTAAAAATTCTAAGTGCTTAAGATGAAGAGAATTAATTGATTTAAGAGGCCGACATGTTTGGAGATTCTCCGATATAGACTTTTGATACCAGTTTTTCTTGCTAATCCAGTGCCATTTGCAGAAATGTAAGCGCTAGTGCTTTTGAAATATTTTTGAACATTTTCAAACCATTTAGCCAATTAACCTTTTCGCCCCTCATAAGAACATTTTCAAAAGTTTACAAAACTTTTCACAAACTTAATTAAGTTGACCGCTCGGGCTTAAATTTCGAGAGTCCTGGGGTTAGGGCTTTTTCCCGAAACACCGAATTTTTTTTTGGGTTTCTGTAAATTTTTGTATAATAATTTAATAGTAAATAACGCGGTATACTTTGATCATCGTTTAATATGCGACCGTCCAGGTCAAACAATTAGCCTTGTTGACACGAACCCTACACTAGACGTAAATTAATATTTTGAAACGTTTTTCCGACATCCCACATCAAATTTGGTTTGTAAATTATTAACTTCTAATAAACAACTTGGTATTAAAACCAATATTGAATTGTTTGCCCCAGTATTTAAGTTACAACTCTTGTGGCACGGTGTTGTGGTTAAGATGTTTGCGGCGCATCTTCGTTCCGTGGCAGAAGATAAAAATTTTCCACCATGGTTTTGCGAGTTTTAAAATACTTTTAAAAAATCTATCCAAGAAGCCAACTGACTACCCCTCTTCCTGGAAAAGAGAATAATATCATGGCAAAAGTCAGCCAGCCACCACCCTGGGAAAAAAGTTGGAATCAAAGATTAGCAAGATTCATCACCACTACACCAAAATACAAAGAGGTCGTTGTTTCTAGGCAATGACAGATGACAGTCCCATTATTCTGAGACCTGCAACAGCAGACCAATCATCTACTTGGCTGGAACAACAACCGAATAACGAAACTGATACAAGCAAAAATAGCAATGCGAAAACAACTGCAACAGTTAGGAAAAATTTAGAATTGAAATAAAATATTTCGCTCCTATGAAATCCTCATACATATTATAAACTTTCCTATGGCTAAAACTATGTTTTCAGAACATATAAGAGGTTAGATAAAGAAGTCTATCTAAGCTCACTAGTCTGATACCTTCTGATTTATAATGGCCTCATATTCGGGTGAGGAGGAGGGACATTCCTGCATAAAATGTTTAACGACTTTTTTTAAACTTTTACGGTAGTTAATAATTGATTTGGTCATCATAATTTTCTAGCGACATTTATTTTATTAATTTATAACTTTTCACAATATAATACATATATATATATTTTAATTTTCCAGGACATTTATTGATATATTTTATTTTCCTTCCTTTTTTTATTTATGAAAATAGTCGTATGTTTATTCCAGCAGCATGTCTCTTTTGTTTAAAGAAATGTTTTTTTAATTTTATTTTTTCAATTCTTTGACTGACATCTTAAGTGATTTTATTTTATTTTATATGACAAATGAACAAAAAATTAATAAAAATAATAAATAAAAATAAAATTTTTTCCTGGCTATGCCAGTCGTCTGGCGAAACATTAAAAAAATAAAATAAAATAAAATATTTCTTTAAATAAAAGAGACCTGCTGCTTTTACGGCAATTGTTAAAAATTTTTTTTAACGTTTTTTTCATTCGATTTGATGAGTTTTGTTTTAGTTTTTATATCTTTTGAGTGTTTGGTATAAAGACTAATTAATTTTTTCAAAATTATTAACTTTTTCAAAAATTTCCTACTGCTTATTGACCCGGTGTGAGCATCATTAAAATGCGTACGGAAATTAGTTTTGCCCTTTTTAATCACAAAAGTTATGGTTTTAAAGTATTGAGCAATTAATAAATTTTTTATAACACAAATTTATAAATAAATATAGGAAAATTTTATTAATAACAGATAACAAATAAAGTGCTCAAGTTACTTTAACGTTTCTGAATTTTCTTTCAATAGAAGTAACGTAAACTGTAGCTGAAATCAGAGTAAGTGTATTTTTATACAACATTAAAAAAAAAAAACATTTTGATTGTTATTAAAAACATATCGAAATTTATAAGCCCAGACACAAATCAGCTGTCATTACAGAGTTCTGTTAAGAGGATAACATAGCGCTGTTAAACATGAGTAATCTAGGGAAACGTTTTCTAAGTGGAATTATGGCTACATTGAAGGACCAAGTGTATAAAAAAATATATATTTCGCATGCTGCTAGTTCCATAAACTTTTTTTTAACATTAACACCTACAAATATTAGAATCCTGCCAAGTACTATTAAGGATTCCACATAAACGGCAATCTCACACACTCTGTTTTATTTAAATTTAAAGAGAAGAAGCGCTTAGTGGAAGACTCGTTATAGAAAATTAATCACATTTAATTAGATATTTTGAGTATTAAATGTCAAAAAATAACATCTGTTCAATATTTGAATATTTGTTAATAGTTAATGAGGCCACATGAGGTTTAGTATGCGGTTTTAATTTTATGTTTTCATAATTTTTTAAACTAAATTTCAGGTGTTGTTTGTATTGTAGGTCTAATTAGTTTTTTATGATTTAATAATGCGTTTTCAATTTTAAATTACTTTTTCTTTAAACTTTTGGTTTTAATTTTTGTTTCAAACTTCCGTTTTATGCAATCGACCATTGAATAATAATAACCTACATTTTATTTGATCATAAAAAAATGAGCTTAAAGTATGAAAAATTTATTATTTAAACTTGCATAATGTCTTAATGTAAAAATGTAAAAACGTTTTTAATTATGCTTTTAGTTGTTGTTTGGGGTTTTGAGCGAAAAATAAAAATTATTGTGATAAAGTGCTCTAAGCTTTAAGGAGTGCGATCGAAAGAAGTTTTACACATTTTTGAAAATTTTTTGTTATACTTTCACTCAGTTTGAACTCAAAATTGGATAAGGCAAACATATATCTAGAGATAATAGATTGTGGGTTTGCTTTTCTAAAAGGTAAAAGGAAGCGTTATTGATTGTATACTGGTTTGGGTCCTTGTGGACATTTGCCCTCGGGTAACTTAAGCACGTATCCTCAAGTGTATATGTGACTATTCTGTGATTTTAAATAATATGTATATAAATCCTTTACGATTTCATCCCGGCTAGGCTGGGAGGTACTCTCTTCACCCATTGCAACGTCATTTAGGAAACTTCTATCAATAGTCTGAGCTTTATTGAGTGCAAAAGTTTGATGAGTTTTACATTTATCACTGACTAGAGCTCCATCTGTCACCACGTCAACCAGTAAATCGACTGGACTTTGTCCTGAGTGAGGCTGTGGTTGTGGCACAAAACAGGACTAGATGCCTTTACATGCTGTTTTTAGATGCTGCTGCTATTTAAGAGAGCCGCTGAGGAGGCTGAGGAGGGACATCCTTCTCTACCGCAAATTGCCTCCATACTGATTTGGTTATGTTATCTATCTTGTCTACTAGAGTTTAGAAAGTTCCAGATATAACCCGATATAAATGAGGTGAGGTATACCATGCAAAAAAAGATTTAGGACGTGGAATTTTAATGATATTATTGCCATGCAAAAACCATCATCACAATAGTTGGTGTTAATGGCTCAGTGTGCGAGGTGCAGCTTTTGGTTTACTGTTCCGACAACGTCAACGGCAGAATTCCTACATAAACGTGGCTGGGGTACGTCACACTCCTCCTCATAGTCTGTGTTGTATTTTTCTTTACAGCAAATTTATTGTTTATATATTTATTTATAGCATCTTGTGTTATGTTTTTATATTTCTTAAGATGAAGTAATAATTGTGGCATCTTTTTGTTCATGCTGTTATTAATATATCTCAAGTAAAAATGCTTGACAATTATAAATTGTTGCATGGAGATAGTCTTTAGGTAACGATTTCGACTTCCTGCAAAATGTTTGTTTAACAAATAAAAAGCAATTTCTTGGAAAGCTTGATTTGGTTTCATTTCCTCCATTAAACGAGTAACAGGCTCCAAAATTTATATATATTTTAGATTGAAATTAATTTAAAAAATGGCCGACGATGTGTTGCAATATCGCGATAGGTCCATCAGAGCGGGAAAAGTTGAATTGCTTAAAAAAGTCGACCCGTAACTTAATACAGCTGGTCAGTGCCTAAGGAAACCGTTATAAGGAAGATTTAAACTTATGCCATGCCTTGTAAGTCTTAATGCAAGTATTCGTAGTTGTTTTGAGAGCAGGTGTAAATCTGGCACACACAGACTTGAAAATCCTACTGGTAATTTCGACGAACTATATTGGGGACCGATTAACGCATAAGAGAACTTAATATATTGATTTCATATTTTGATAGCTGCGCCAGTGCAGGAAATCTGAACTGCCTAAAGACATCGGCCGATATATCGGGGTCTGTGACAAAAGATATAGTCTTTGCTTTTCGTTTTGACAACTACTGCAGAAATTTTTATGAAGAACATTTAATATTATACTATGCAGACTATACCCCGTAATAAAAAAGTAAACGTGAAAAGAACGCACGGTACAGCGAAATATGTCTAAATTTTAACACTCGGTTTAGTTGTAATAAAAATATGACGGCGTATACGAAATAAGTTTGAAATAAAGTATTTATTGCTCACACTCCAAATTATTGGTTCTTTAAATGAGCAGTTGGAGGGTGAGGCATAATGGCGCGCATGATGATGGGAAAATACGTATTTCCAAATTTAGAATAATTGAACTTTTATAAACAATGAAGGTTGACTGGAAGTACTCGTATATTCATTTCGAATGAAGAATTGAGAAAAACGCACATAAACGTGATTAAAATTATTTATGGAATTAAAACTTTTAAAAATTTTTTATAATTTATTTGAAAAAAAAAAAATCAAAATCGTTAAAAAGATTGTTTAATTAAATTTATTAAATAAAAATTAATCTTAAGATGTCGCAGAATTAAGTTTAATTATTGTGGGTTTTAGTGTTCATAGGCATGAGCCAAGAGTTAACTCATCCTCCCATCCGAAAAAAGGGTGCCGGTTTTAAGAATGCGATTTTGGTGCAACATGCGGAACTTGGACGATCTTTCCTGTAAAGTTTTTTATGACTAACAGAAAGTGAAAAAATGTTTATTTATTTAATCGTAATATTTTTAAAGACTAGTTAAATAAAGAATGGCTAAATAAACGTTACTAACAACTGATATTTCCTTAGCCAGAGTTTAAAATTACCCATTATTAACATCACTTTTGGTAAAGTTTACTTGAGTCCAAACAAAATAATAAAAATATTACATCATGCCTTATAATTTTGTTGTTTTTTTATTTGAGTATTTTTTAATGTTGAAATTATTTTGTAAACGCATAATTGCTTTTTTTACAGTCAATACATCATTGGCCACAGTTTGAATTTTGTTAGTTCGTAGTTCGATTTGTTTGGGCAACAATGTGGCTCTATACAGTTTTCTATGAAACATAAGTTAGTTATTACTGCGATTAATAACCTAGAAATTATTTCTTCAATATAAGTACCAGGTATATGATTAAAGCAATCAATGATCTATACACCTATATTTTCTAATGCTTTGAAATTATTTGGGGTTAGACGCTTTTTCAAACTCTTGATTTAGTTATTTATGTTAGTGTATATTTTACAAACATTTTTGGAATATGCGTGTGTGCTTTAAATGCAAACGTTTAAGTTTAAGTTCCTTTAAATTATTGCAAACTAATTTTTATTTTTTCACAAACTATATAAAGGCAAACAAACATTGGTATAATGAACGAAACAATGTTAGGCCCATTCCTTATACCGAAAAATTCGTTTTATCCCGAATTTTTCCTTTAGTTCTATTTTTTTTTAACTGCGAAGCTATTTGGCATGTCTGTAGAAATACACAGGATCTTCGACAGGAAGCAAATCTGCGACCTTCATACTACTAGTCTAGTGCACTAGTTACTAGTCTCTTTTGGTACATTTCTTCAGGGTCAGTACAATCAACAGCAGGCGAAAATTTTTTTAATTGAACATCTACTCGTGCACTGTATTGTGCTGAAACTAGAAAAATAGATTATAGGAAGAAGGATAGTTGCGGAGTATTGTCTGTGGACATTGGATTTGAAACTTTTCACAGTGAAAGTGACAGGAAAGACCTGTGCAGAGAGATTGTTCGACTTATGAATTATTCGACAAAGGAACGAATTTTCTGCGTAATACAAAGTGTGGCTCTCTAGCCCAACGACCATAAATGACTTTACTCTCATGGAAAAACGAGTCTAGGGAATCATTTCCCTGACTTCCATAGATTACATTCCATTGTATTAACGATAAAACATCGATACACACCATTACACCCTGCGTTCATGCACCAGTGAGTCAATAGACTTGGATACACCACTGTCACCGATGACATGCTTCACTCTCTCCTTTACGCCGTCGACCAACGTCAATATAGACTTTGAAGTACCGGCCCATACTTGGGCATTGTATTTCATTATAGGACGGATGTAGGTGTTATAAACAGTAGGGAGATCAAAAGCTGTAAATTATCTCTTTCATCGTTTTAATAATCTGAGGCATTCGAATGATTTCTTTGAGACACGAAAAATGTGCTCAGTCCATCGAACATCACACTGGATCTTTATGGCATGAACATCAAAAGCTTCTGATTCCTCAATGTTGGTATGACCTACGATTATAGATAGACCGTATGCATATAAAACTGGGTCTTACGAGCATTAAAATCGACTCTATTCGCATGACCCCATTCAGGCATTATTACAAGATGTTGATTTTCATGGCCCCAATATATGGGAGGCTTGGCCTTTTATCTGAATAATGACCTCAAATTATCTGAATTTGATCTATAACCGTATCACAATCTCTACATTTTAATGATTTCTCTAGAAAATTTCATTTTATTTTGGAGGTTGACGTGGATGGTGTGGTAAGTGCTTGGTTGGCTCTTAAACATGTCATTGCAAATTAAATATTCCCTGTACACCCTGGGGCGAATAACATTTAAAATACTGCCAAAACATTCATATTTTCTTGACATTATGAACATGACTTCAAATCTAATGAAAAAAGGAAACATTTTGAAGTGATAGTGCTCATGTTGAAATCATTATAAATGACTCCAAGTTGTCATACATCCAGACAGTAAGTTCAACTTCAATTATTTACAAGTTCTCTTTTTATGGGATGTATGTACATTAAACTTTAATATAGTTAATGAAACTTTAAGCTTTCATGTGCTAAAGTGTTCAAAGTATTAGATTGTAAAAAAAAAACATTTTACCTGCCATTAAATCAATTATTTAAAACATGCTTTAGTCATTCTAAATTTTTTTGTTTGTTGCTAAAAACAGACGCTATTTCATTATTAACAAATTAACATTTTGCTACGAGTATTTCTAAGCAAATTATTTGCTTAACAAAGAAACTCGTATAATTACTATTCAAAAATGTTTTCCAAGACGGCGTGTATTATTTATTACTTCGTGTATGTACGAGGATATGGTGAATAGAAATATTTGCAAAAATTTTAAATTTGTTTTTTATAGCAAATAAAAAAAAATCATATGTACGTACAAGTTTAGACATCCTTAACTTGACGTTAGGTGTTTAAAACTTTGCTTCAGCATATAAAAAAAGAATAAATTCGAAATTTATTTAAACTTGTTTTAGCTTTCACCAAAACATTTTTCAAATAGTTTTACTTTATTTGCAGTACAATTGGAATTGCAATCACTTCTGGAACTCCTTCCGTAGAACAACAGTTTTCATTTAACATATATTTTTTAACTGGAATATGAAATTATTCATAAAATCGCTGCCATTTAAAAAAAAAAAACTATTTAATGTAGTTTATTTTTAAAATACAATTTTGTCATATGTGCTTTGTGGTTAGTGCGTATTTATGGTGGTACTTTCTTATTTGAAACATTCTTTGCACTAGTTTCATCCCTGTTTTTTTTGTTGATAGTTTGCGTCGATAAATATTTGTTTGCTACAAATTAATTTTCATAAAACACGCATTCAATTATCCCAAGTACAAATATTTCTATACACGTTAATAAAATTTCTTCACTATTATATTTCATATTTTGGCATAAAAAATTCTTTTTATTTTATGATGAGCGGTAAAGCGTCTACGTTATTCTTTGCAACAATAGGTGTGTTCGTTTACTTTCCCTACTGGAAGACCCATGATATGCTTTTGCTTTTAAAAATTAACAAACACATATGCTTTTTTCAATATTATGAACTTTTTCAAAAACTTTTATTTCATAAGCAAAAAATATTCTTCAAATTTTAAATTTTATTAGTAACAATTGTATATATATTTGTGGTCTCTCAAAAGCTTAAATTCTCTTTACACACGCTCATTAAATTTTTTTTCGAGTACGTGAACACTTTCCAGTAACCAGTGGTAGCAATTAGTAAAATTTTTTAGTACAGGAACAGAACTGATATTATAATACAATTTTATTATGGAACTTTCATATACATTCACATACATTTTTTATGTCTTATGTACATATATGTGTGTATGTATGTGTTAAAAGAAAGTTTGAAGAATTTGTTTCTCTGTCCTTATTTTAAATGTCAACGTTCTTTTTCTCCCTCTTTTTTTATTTTGAATCGTACGTGGTTACTGATGAATTCAATCGATTTGTTTTAATAGAAGGTTTTATAATGTTTTTTTTTTCTTTTCCAAGTCTGCTTTTATTAAAAAAATAAAAAATAAAACTAAAGTATGTGCTTGCCGTAAACCTTTAAATTATTTTCCAGTTAATTTGTTGAAAAACAAACACATAATAATTAAATTGTTAAGTGAAACTTTGCTTGTACACAATTTTTATTCAGCTTTTTTTCCTTCTGTTTATTCTAACCACTTGCAAAGCAATCAAAATTAAACTTAATTAACAAATTAAAAACAAAATTACGAATGGCACAAAATAATTTCACAGACCAATTTAACTTATTTTTCAAGCATGAGTTTGTACTAACAAAATATACTTGGACGTGCCTTTAAGCTGAGTAAATTCTATTGCCAAAATCTGTATTGGTAAGAATAATAATTAAATAATTAAATGGATTTGTACAGTACGTTTCATAGGATTGGTGGTGAAATGTTTGTAGTTTTCTTGATTTGCTTCATGGGCGCACGTCGCAGTAGAACCCAATGAAAATGAGCTTTCGCAGCCGTCCTTACACGAAGTTTTAATTTTTATTTACATCTATTACTGAATTGGATCTTATATTCAATATAAAGGAACAATATGGTTTATTTTTTTTATTTATTATATAAATAGTTTTTATTAAGGGCGTATCCCAAACGGTAGTAAAGTACTCTTTTAAAAATAAATTTATCTGTGAAGGAAAAATTTTATCGTTTTATTGTTAAATATTAATTACTGCTGGAAATAACCTGGTATAAATTCGCTCATAAATAATTGTTTTAATAATAATTACAGTGAGGTCTGTTCACGTTTTTGTGCGATTATCTTTCGTACAGTCAATTTATGAAGATTTCTTAAAACCCTAAATCAGTATGGCCAATATTTTAATTCCCGCCCCTATATCAAATGCTTCTATCGCCTCCCTGTTATTCCCTATACTTTAACAAAAAAAAAAAAAAAAAAAAAAAAAAAAAAAATGGTGTGTGTCAGCTCTGACGCGCGACTGGATTTTATCCTTTAAGAATATCAAATAAGCAAATGGGATAAATTAACGCGTAGAAGAACTACATATATACCTGTAGTAATGCATCTCAATAAATATAGTATATAAAAATAAGTATATAAAAATAAGCATATAAAAATATATATAAAAACAAACAAATAAAAATAAACAAATAAAAATAAATAAAAATAAATAAATAAAAATAAATAAATAAAAATAAATAAATAAAAATAAATAAATAAAAATAAGGAAATAAAAATAAATAAATAAAAATAAATAAGTAAAAGTAAATAAATAAAAATAAATAAATAAAAATAAATATATAAAAATAAATACATAAAAATAAATATATAAAAATAAATATATAAAAATAAACAAATAAAAATAAATTAATGAAAATAAATAAATAAATGAAAATAAATAAATGATAATGCATCAGTGAAAATAAATAAACAAAAATAAAAATATAAAAATAACTAAATAAAAATATATAAATAAGAATAAATAAATAAACAATAAATAAATAAAAACAAATAAATAAAAATAAAATAAATAAAAAAGTTAATCAATAAAATTAAATAAATAAAAATAAATAAATGAAAATAAATAAATGAAAATAAATAAAAATAAATTAATAAAATTAAGTAAATAAATAAAAATAAACACATAAATAATAATAAATAAAAATAAAAAAATAAAAATAAATAAATAAATAACAATATATATACAAAAATAAATACGTGTATAACAACAGAAAAATTAATAAAACTAAATAATAATAAAGTAAAAACAAAAAAACCCATCATAATTATTTCTAGTCAACTTCATAGTCTCAAATGCCCGGCACAAAAAAATGAGTTTATAAATTTTATTTATACTTTTACTATGACTATTTAACGTTTCTATAAATATTCAAGATAGTGTATCAAGATATGTAATGTTTAAGCAAAATTCCTGTGAAATCAGTGCTAAATATATATTTTCATTCTTTTCTTTTATTTACAGGTACGTTTCTGCATTTTAAATATTTACTTTGTTCAAAAGAATTCTTTTCAAAGTGGTAAGTGCCGGCTTAACATACAAAACAAGAAAACTCCTTTTGTTATTGGCTAAAAAAAATATTATTAGGTTTCTTACAAACAACACTTTCATCACATCGTGTGTACCAAGCGGATATACAGTGTCGTCAACAGATAATGTCCATCATATTTCATTGCATAAAACTTATTAGCGATTCGCACAGACATCACACATTTTATTTAGCCGATTAAAATAAAAAATCTGAAATTTGGCATGGACATCGGTATTGGTTAGTAAACTCTTATTGCATTTGCAATTTTTCAAAGATTCAAGATTAAAGAAATTAGAAAATTTTTCTGTAGGGGTCTGTAACGCTTTAATGAAGATGAAAATTGCTTCATGTATTAGAAGTTCCATAAGAATGAATACATTTTTGGGAGCTAAATTCCTTCTTGGGGAGGGTTATCTCTGCTACAACGGGTTTATTCTATACAAATAAGGATAGGACAAAAATTGTTCTGAAAGAAAGTTTTTCATAGACTCAGAGAATGACGTTTGATTGAATTAATAAACATTTTTCGCTTACATCAATATTAAAACTGATCAACAAAATTAAATGAATTAATGTACCTCCTAGTAAAAATTTATTTGTTTCAAGGCCAATTTTTTTTAGATTTTACTTTATTTTTTATATTTTAAAAAATTTTTGAAATTGTTACCCACTGTTTGTTCCCACCATAAAATTTCCTAACCTATATTTAAACTTTTGCGATCTGAATTAATAAGATATGATGAGGTTTCTAATATGTAAATCGACTTTATTCGAAATGAAATGCCAGCAAAATGCTTTTCCTTATACATTTTACAGTCGGCTTTATTTTGTAAATGTCATTTCCAAAAGTCTTGTATGAAAAAGTAACTCATCTTAAATACGAAACAAAAACCCAGCACAATATTTAAGAGGTTGAATTTAAATACGTTTATAAAAAAGTAATAAAAAATTGCCAACATGAAGAAACAAAAATAAACGAATTAAACTAAGAACTATTAAAAACGATTAAAAATGAGGTCATTTTAAGCAGTAAAAAAATAATAAAATAATTATAACAAAAAGGAAATGAATAACAGCTGTATGTTGACTGTTGCCTCATTAAAATTAATAGAGAAATAATTAGACGACGAAATTTTTTTGAAGAAAAACATCAAGAAAAGAAATAAAAAAATATATATTTTTTTGAATATATAAAATGATATTTCTGAAGAATTATTGTAAATGCAGAGGGCGTTAAATTAAAAAAGTGATTGATTATTAACTTAAACGCCTCCCTATTACATCATTTTGTATAAAAATTTAAAATTTTAAAATTTATTTAACAATATGGGTTAAACAAGCAAAATAGTTTATCATTTGTAGTTCAAACATGGCCCAAAGCCAATTCACAGCTTATTGATTGAGTTTATGTATATTCACTTGAAAGTTGTAAACAAACAAACCAAACAACAACAACAACAGGAGGAACAACAAAAACTGTTATCAAATTGGCCAAATCCAAAACCATACTCATTCATGCATCCATCAAAACAGTTCATTATATATGCATGTATGTATGTATGTATCTCCACATGTGTATATGCATGTCTGTCCAAGCATGAGTGGCTGACACAATTAAAGCGTTTAACACTTCTTTGGCTTAATGCGGCCAAAGTTTTTTAATACCTGAATTTACAATTTCTTGGCTTGTTCACGTTTATAACAGAATCTTTATTTAAGATTGGTAGAAAAAAAAATAAAACGATTTTTCTGCTATAAAAATGACAGAGTTCTCATAAAAAAAGAAGAAATAAAAATAAACGCACTTTGAGACTTTCACCGAAAAGAGGAATTGAATGTTAATGACAGCCGCTGTGTGTGCGTCTGTGAGAAAACGCATCATAAAAAAAACTCCTCATAATCATAACCTCAATTAAAAACTAAAATTTTTATTTTTAAATGCTGCCACTAAATTCGTTTTATTAATTACAGTATGGAATCTTAAAACTTTGAATGTTTACATTGAGGCCGGCATGGAAAATTGTGTTTTTTGAGAAGAAAAAAAAAAATATGTTTCATATGCGTATAAATAAAATAATTTACATATATACACACGCAGAAGAAATTATAAAAAAGTTTTTTTTTATATTCCAAGTATTATTGCTTATTTTTCATTAACATTTGTATTGGAAAAATTCGAATTTGGAGAATTTTTCTTTACTAGATTGAAATATTTCGAGTGTTGCACACTGGGGTCGTTCACAAAAATAAGTGTAATAAACAGGAAACCACAGCTATGCAGTTAGACGTATAAAACATATAAAATATTTATACAATAGTGAAGAAAGTGGAAGTAATTTTCAAAAAAAACCACATTTTAATTGCTTTTAAGAATCCCACATTTAATATTTTCAACTTTCTAGGAAAATGAGATGAATAGCAAAATTTTGATGACAAATATTAAATAATTCTACAAATCTGGGAAACTCAATTTGAAAATACTTTATAAAAATATGTTTCAATTTACAAGAAAAAATTAATTTCACATCAGGAAGAAAAAATCGTGTCTAGTGGCAAATTTGTGCACCTTCTCGGGCTGAAGTTTATTGCGAGTGGCAAATTACAAATCCTAATTAAATATAAAAAAAAAAATTATAAATGTGAAGATAAATATGCCGATTTGAATATGTTTCGACGTAAAAACTTACGTCATGGCATATTTTAAACAAAGTTGCATATGTTTTACCTAAAAGCAGGCAATATATTTAATATCAACTAGAAACTTTTCCAATGATCTGTGAGTGATTTTCACCATATTTGACCGCAACTTTAGTTGTCACTCAATTGGACCATATGGAATATGAGTGACAACTAAGTATGTGGCCAAAATCCTTTACAGACCATTGAACATTTTCTATGTTTGATTTTTAAACCTTTGTAGAAGAAAAATGACATTTGCATTGCAGGGGAATGCGGAAGAATGGTCCGGATAAGCGATAACTAATAATAATAAGTTCCCGTCGTTCCTACTAGAAGCATATTACCTCAAGTGACAACTAAGGATGCGGCCAAATGTGGCCAATATACTTACAGATCATTCAAAAAGATTTTAATTGTCTTCTTTTAGATAAAACATATTTAACTCAATGTCATGACGCAAACTTTTACATCGAAACATATTCAACTCGTCATAAGGTTTACTATTTTCGAATTAAAAAGAAAGACAACATCCTGCAATGACAGGAATGTGTTAAATCATTGGAAATGATCTGAGTTCGCACTACTTCCGGATGGCAATCTTAGCATTTTCATTAGTTTCTTGAAGCTCTTTGTTTACTGCGACGTATCGAATTGCTCTTAAGATTTATTAGTGGATATTTTTACATACATACATGTATAGTCCCTACAATGTCCAGGTATTGAATGTGCAAAATCAATTTTTTTAGAACAGCTATTTTGATCCTGCACTTCGTACGACACTTACTTGAAAACTCTTATTTCCATACAAAAGTGGATTAAAAACTTATTATTAAAGATATATAGAAAGTTGCGCTTTTAGAGATGCACCGATTTCAAGTTCACAATTGAAGGTGCATTTGTGCTGTCCAGAAAAGTACTACTTGCAGATTCGATAATTGGACATGGCTGGGACGGTATCTCACCTTCAACGGCATATTTTTTCATATTTTGGTTTTAGTAACAAAAAATTTTGTTTTGCAAAACTTTAGACAGAACTCCACAATTTTTTTTTAAAAATTGTACTCTTCATGAGATATTTGGATTTGTTTGGTTTGTAACTTTTTTAGGATGTGTCTCCCACTAAAAGAGGAAAATCTACTCACTCTTCCAGAATATTTTCTGCTAAGATTTGTTTTTTAAACACAAAGGCTTTTAATTAATGACCGCATGCAAAGATTTTCGTATTTGTAACTTTAAAGGATTCTAACTGATTCGAACAGTGCGGCCATTAACAAGAATTAATTATTTTAAATCATTTCAAAACAGCTTGACTTTGGCCCCCAGTCATACCACCACATACCATAGTATTTCTAAGTTTTTTAACTTCTCGTGGAATATCCTTTTTATGAATTAAAAAAAAAACTATTTGTTCATTAAAAGCAAACATTTCGTGAAAAGTTTCATTGAAACATATAAAGCGATGAAAAAAAACCAAACAATTTCAAGATTTCTTATTATAAAATTTAACTTTTAAAATTTTTTCCAAACTATTTATCTATTGTATAACAACAGCAAAAAGGCTCTTTCTCTTCATACTTAATTGTAATAGTAATTTTTTTCTTTTTAATCTAAATCATTGCTTTCATTTTCATTTTCATTTGCTTTCTTTAATCTAATTCGTCCATGAACTAGCACATTTATTACGCTGCCTCAAAAAAATTTAATTCCGATTACAACGTTTTAATAATGCCATCCATCCACCTCTTTTAAATGTTGAATTGTAGTGAGTATTTCAAAAGATCTACATTTAAAGTGAATGTACCAATAATATTGAATTTGCATTATATTAAATCACTTTCATTAATGAAACCATTTCATTTGATAAGCAGATTTAATTAATTTTCGAAAATGTGACCAATTTATATATTTACGCATCTCTATGTATTTTATGGAAAAATTTATTAAATAAAAACAAAGATATTTCAAATCATGAACAATAGATATTGTTACAAGAGCGATAAAATGACATAAGAAAGTTAACAAGCATCGTATAAGTTGTAATATATAATGGCAAATAAAAATTAATAAACCTCACGCTACTTAATGAAAACAATATCTATTTATAAAAATAATATTTAATTTAATTTAAAACAAAGTTATTTAAAAAAATGTCACATAGAAAAAGGCCACCGAAAACTTGTGAGAAGAATCAGTCATTATTTTAATTTTTTTTTTTTTTATGAAGTCGACTTCTCCAGATAAAGGAAAATGGAAAATTTCAGCGTTTGTTTTTTGTTTAAGTAAACTTTTCGTTTAAAAGGACTTTGGATGAGAGAAAACTATTTCGTTTAAACGAACTCAGCACTGCAAAAAATTATTCTTTGAACCAAAAATAGAAAATATGATACATGCTGAAAATAAAGTAGATGTATTCTGGTTTTGAATTACGATTTTATCCATTGCATGTAATTAATACGATATAAAATGGGAGGGCATATATGGTGCCTCATCGGCGGCAAGTTAATTAATGTTCCAAGCGATTTTTGTTTCATGCGACCTTGTACTTTTACAAATACAAGGAGTTTCATTTAAGCGCATATTCTTTTAAGCGCAGTAAAGTGCTGCCTGCAGAAGACAAAAAAATTTTCACCATCGTTTTTCGAAATTTAAAATTAAGTGGCTTCAACCGCCCTCCAAAAAAATCCATGCAAGAAGCCCCTGACCTCCCCTCCCCCTGGAAAAGAGGATAACATCATGACAAACGTCAGGCAGGTGGGCCACAGCAGACCAATCATCTAGTTAGTTTGGTATAACAACCGATTAACGAAACTGAAAAAAATCGTGTAAAATGGTGATGCTTTGAGGGAAGCCATATGCTTCCAAGAGGGGTAAAATAGAATAAAGTGCTTTAAAAACTTTATTTAATATTTGTTTTCAGATAAGAGATTTTTTTAACGGCGTTCATTTATCCAATCAACATACGATCGCACGTACTCTATCGTTACATTGTCAAACTCCATATGAAAAAAAAAAATCAAACGAAATGTTTCATGTTCAGGGTTGACAATTAGACGAGGTAATGACTATTTTCTGTTGCAGAGATGTAGAGACCTTTAGAAATAGTCCTTGAATAGTCCTTGTAGAATAAAATTAAAATTCTTCCAAAATAACAAGTCTCTCCCACATTAAATTCGGTTCGTAATAATCTGGTTGACCAGGCTTTATTCGCAGCTCGTTAACGTTTTTCCTTTACTTTTAACGAGATCATGTAACACGAAATTATGTGGACTCTGTTTTATTTATTCTCCTCTCAGGAACTTCTTTCATATTAAGGAGTCATAAAAATAATGATTCGCCGATTTGGGTGGTCTGCAATTGCGACATTTTAAAATTTAGTACGATGCCATTTTATGTTGAGTTGTCTTCTTAAAAAACTCTTCTTAGAACAACCTTCAGTTAATATTCAAAACACAGCGACACCCAAATAGGTGAAATGCAAAAGAAACCTGGGGAAAACGTCTAAATTTGACCAATTGCATGGGTTATGTTGGCCTGGAAGGCCGCTATAGGTTAAGACTTATTCGCATCGATCAAGAGTGGCTTCGTTGTTCCTCTCATAGACGTGAATGCGTTTATAAACTGTGTGATTCTTTCAGGCTTATGGATAACAAAAAGTTATTCGTGGCTTATAATCTCACAGATGATGAATTACCATTTATAACGTCTATATGCCTTGGCTGCTCGTTGGCTCTGAAGTTTATGCATAATAAACTTATATACGCCTTCTAATTTTAAAAAATCAGCTATAAAATTTACTGGTTGGTTTCAGCAATTAGTTTTTGTACATCACGCATCTTAAACTTCATGGGTCGAGGGGGTAGAGCAACTACACTCGGCAAATCAACAGCACCAGTACATGAGTTTGGGGTAAATACGTGTTTTAAATGCTCAGCAAATATGTTACCTTTTTCAGTATTGGTTCTTGCCCAACTTCCGGTCGAAGTGCGCAGGGGTGGTTTAAACTCAACGGGTGTTTTAAGTTTTCTAGCTGCGCGCCACAAGGAGTAATTAGATGCTGCTCCGACATCGAGACCTTCCAGATAGTTCTTAAGAGAAGCAGTTTTTCAGATGCAAGCAACTCTTGGAGTCGTTTAGTGCATTCTCTAAGTCTGATTTTATGTTGTGGTGATCTGTGCTGTTGCCATTCCCTTCTAGCTCTTCTTTTTTCACATACGAGACGTTCAATATCCGCAGAATAAATTTTATTAAATCCAGTCTGCGGATAGGAAGTAGTGGCATGTTTAGCAGCCTCTTTAATATTCTCGGTAAGATTGGCAATGTTAAGTTCAATATCATCGGAAGTTCTAAGCCTGATGTTTTCCGTACAATGACTACTGAGATATTTTTTGAACCCCAGCCAGTTAACACGATTTATCATCTTCACATATGGGTGAGGTAAGTCACTTCTTAGTGGGCTGCAAATTGTAACGATCGTGGGAGAGTGATCGGAGGAGAGATCATGTGAAGCTTCAACATGAATTAAATCCCTAGGGATATTTTTCATGACGCCAAAATCTATAACATCCGGAATTTTTTGTATGTCAGTAGGCCAGTAAGTGGGCTCCCCGCTAGAAATGACATCCAAACCCATTTTTGAAATTGTGTTGAACAATGCTCGACCTCTAGGTGTAATAAGACGCGATCCCCAGAACGTATGTTTTGCATTGTAGTCCCCAGCTGCTACGAAACAAGACCCAAGAGTTTTGTAAAACTCCTCATATTGATCCTCAGTGATTGAAAATCTGGGAGGGTAGTAAATTGATGATATCACGAAATTTGTACAAAAATTTTCGATGCAAATATTTGTTGCCTGCAGATGGTCCTCACAAATGTTCTCAAGAATGTAGTGTTTGAGTCTTGACTTTATTAGAATTGCCGATCCACCGCATGCTCTTCCTCTCGGGTCCTTTGTATTATATAAGGTGTAGCCACTCATTTTAAAAAGGCTTCTCGAAGTCAAATGAGTCTCAGATACCAACATTATATCAATATTTTTTGCCGTGAGGAAGTGCTCAAGTTCATTTTTATGTTGGCGAATGCCGTTTGCGTTCCAGAAACATACTTTTAACGTGTTCATGGCTTGTTAACTAATGCTAGAAGTAGTGTGTTCTGCATTCGCAGCATTTCTTGCATCATGCTAGTCATATTTGTTGTAAAGTTGTTTATTGTTTGCACCAAATTGTCAATAGTAGCTTCAAGGCGATTGAAATTAAAGCTTGCATTTGCATTTGTTGTACTAGTTGGTGGTGACACTTTTTGCACTGGAACTGAATTGATCTTCACAGCGTCAGCATACGATACTTGTGTAGAAATTGGTTGGGCCATAGGAGGATAAGTAGCGGAGTACGTATTTCCTGTTTGCGCTGGAGTTACTTTAGGCTTTTGGCTCATAGCTTGTTTAACAAAAGAGAACACAGGACATCCCCTGTAGTTAGCAGTGTGATTACCTCCACAATTACTGCACTTTTTTTCCTTCTGGTCCTTCGACTTATTGCAAATAGCAGTATTGTGTAATTCACCGCACACAACACAAACACTAGGTAATTTACAGTAAGTTTTCGTATGGCCATATTCTTGGCAATTATGGCACTGAACGGGTCCTGAACGCTTGTGTGGTTCCTCAACTGTGATTTTCCGGTAGAATAGATATTTTAAATTGTAAATGGGATGGGTCTCATTTTTCTTCAGTATTACATCATTTGGCTCCAGTTCAACGCGAACTGGAGTATTATCCACACAGCTGGAAACTTGCCATGATCAAAATGATTCCAAAGGCGGGCAAAGATCTTACCAAGGCTGAGTCATATAGGCCAATAAGTTTACTGTCAACAATTTCAAAGCTTTTTGAAAAGCTGCTCATGACAAAATTGTCCCCAATTCTAACTAATAATGGGTGTATACCGGACCATCACTTTGGTTTTAGAAGTCAGCATAGCACCATTGAACAAACTCATAGATTGGTTCATTTCATAAGAAGAGCATTTGAAGAAAAAAAGTATTGTTCTTCCCTCTTTATTGATGTCTCTCAGGCATTTGATAAAGTGTGGCATGAAGGCCTAATTGTAAAATTGAAGACATATCTGCCAATAAACATTGTAAATCTATTGGAAAGTTATATTCTTGCCCGGAAATTCACTGTTGTGGAAGAGAACTTCATGAGTGAGCCCGAAACTATCTCATCCGGTGTGCCACAGGGGAGTATATTGGGTCCAGTTTTGTATTTGATCTATACCTGTGATATGCCATTAAGCAGTAATATCCTCACTTCTACATTTGCTGATGATACAGCCTGCCTTAGTATGCATGAAAACCCTCACGAGGCATCCCGTTATCTTCAGGAACATATTAAGCTGTTGGAACTGTGGTTGAACTTATGGAGAATAAAAGTAAATGAACAAAAGTGTGTTCATGTCACATTTACTCTACAAAAGAGACACTTGTTCCCCCATTCGAATCAACAACCAAGTTGTGCCTCAAAATTCACAGGTGAAATACCTTGGTATACACCTTGACCGACGGCTTACATGGAAACACCACATCGACTCTAAGCTGACACAAATGAAGCTTAAATTAACTCAGATACATTGGCTGATTGGTAGAAATTCTACCCTCAGTCTAGATTGTAAACTTTTAATATACAAGTCGCTTTTGAAACCCATATGGTGTTACGGAATTCAGCTATGGGGCACTGCTTCAGCTTCCAATGTAGAGAGAATACAACGTATGCAAAACAAAATTTTAAGGTTAATAACATCGGCTCCTTGGTACATGAAAAATTCTATTTTACATCGTGATTTAAATATGCCACTTGTGACCGCTGAAATTGCAAAATATGCAGGCAAATATTTAACAAAACTCGAGTCCCATCCGAATCCGCTTGCCCGAAATATCTTGAACTTTCCTGGACACATCCGCTTAAAAAAGAGGGATACTACGGCCTTAACACGCAACGCAGATGAAACTTTTTGAAAATAATTTTGTGCTTAACACGACATTTATGTATTTTTAATTATTATCACTAAGTTTATGTCCGACACTGGTTGGGCCTAATTATTCTATCTATATTTAAGATTTGAACACTTTTTGTTAGTTCAGTTCTGAAGATACAAAAATAAAAATTAGTGGGGAAAAAAAAAATTTACTAGTGCCATGCACGTTATTTTCAAATATTTAGCAGTTTGTTAGTTAGCGGTTAGTTGGTGCAACACGTAGAAGCTTTATATTTGATAAGTATAACAACTTTTTTTCCTTCCGTTGGGCTGAAAGCAGGCGAAGAGTTTTTCCATCATAAATTTTAAAAATAAAACCTTATACACCAGGTACAACAAGCTACAAACTAAAATCTTTTTTTTTTTTGCCTTAACCAACTGTTGGTATGTACTTTTATACGTCTGCTAACTTTGTTTTTTTCTACAATTATTGCAAATCTACATAGAACTAAATTTGTGTTATGAAAAATCGCTTAAAAATTATCAAACATACAAATTTTAAAAACAACGTAAAAAACGGTTGAAAGAAGGCTGTTGCAAGATGTTGCAAGCTATTAGTTACATGTTGGACAAGTTAACGACAAACGCTTAGCTGTTTGTTAGCTGTAGTTCATGCCAACTTTTTATATTTCCTTATACTGTTACTCCTGTTGGCTTTACGCTTCGAGTACCTTTTTAAAGAGGGATAATTTTGTTCCACAAAGAAGATTTGTTTAATTAAATCTTTCCTCGTACTTTACATTTACATTTTCCAATTGACTTTTTCCAAATCCTTAGTCGTAATTCTTTTTAGCATTTTCTTAAGTACTCGTACGTTTACTTGCTTGGCTCACAGCCATAGAACTAAATTGAGGTAATAGCGGTTGACTTAAATGGAGGGCATAAAGCCAACTGCCAACGGGAAGAACCTACATTATGTCGTCAGTTGATTTACTGTTGAAAAATTTTTTTGAATCGAAAGACTTTTCACGTGTGTTTTATATTCATATATATGGTAGTTCAGAAGTTGTTGGTTTGATTAGGCAGATAGACAGGCGGAGAGACAGTCGTGAAATGTTGTTTTTTTTTCCAAGTAACTCTAACATGCAACACATTGCGGTTTTGTTTAAGAACAGCATAGACCAAAAAAAAAACCCTTTAACCTTAATCCATATTAATGATTTGTAGTGTATTTTGTTGTTGTTGCTATTTATTAAGTAAGTAGGGAAGTTGCATACAACAAATGGTATTACAATTCTGTGTAAAAAAAAATGAAACAAAAGGCTCTTGCGGCGGGAATTAACATTCAGAACATAAACTAGATTATGATAAGAGGCATTTATAAGCCTTGATTAAAAGGAGCTAATTTAGATGGAAATATTCTATTGAAATATCTATTCGATAGCATACAACTGAACCTTCTGAAAATCATTGCCCCAAAAATAATGGTAAGTTCGCATAAACGATCCATTTTGGGGTTTGGGTTGGATTGTAATTTCAATATCTGTGGTAAAAAGGAATAAGTGCTTAAGTCGACTTAAGCTAAAATTGAGCTAATAACACCATTAGGACTTCCTAATTTAGAAGTACAATCCAGCAAAAATTTCAACTAATTTACTCGATTTTTCAGGAAGTTATAGCAAAAATTCTTTTTGCTTATCTTATTTCAATGTGCAATATCATATGTAAGAGAAACTTATCTCAACTTGTGTTTAGAACTAAGAGCTAGAAAAAACTCTAAACTATTTTTTAAAACCATAAGACTTCATTCACAAATTATTAATCAGCAATAAAACTTGATTTTAAAAATCAGCTTTAAAGTTTAAAATAGCTCTACTGAAAAACCAAAAAGTCAGACTTAAGCAGTTTTTCCTTATTGACACAGATATTATGATGTTCTGTGTTGTTTCGAAGGATATACGAGATATCATGCGATGTATTTAGAAACGAAAATAAGGTATTCTAAATCAATTTAAATGTCTTTGCAAAGATTACTTGCCTTTAAGAACGCTACGATATTCTTTTTATTGTTTTTGGATGGTTTGGAAAGGTATTAAGGTAGGATTCATCCGTAAAAAACGATTTCAGTTTGCAGTAAATTTATTGCAGTGTATTACAATGCACGTTTGATGGATATTACATGCGTTTCACAAAACAGTCGTATATTAGACACAATCGGGTGAAGAAGAAATCTCTTTGTTATAAAACTATGTTTATGCAGCAAAAATGATTACATTCATGTTCGTTCTTAAATACTCACTTATGTGTCGATCCTTTCATGCTTAATCTCCTTCTACTACCAGGTCAAAGTTTTGGACCGTAATTCCACTTGATGTCTGGTTCCTATTAATATACATAGATTAGGTTGGCGGGTAGCTCGCAACAAGTGTTGCGAGTACACTCAAAGGCCATAATATCCATTGTGACGGCCAGAGCACTAAACTACATTCTACATATCCCTACGGTATTCTGGAGGGTTACTCTTTATTGCGATGCGTAAGAAAAATTGGTACTTAATCGGATAATTTGTATCCTTTATTGAGTTTACGCATTTTCCTTTCGCATCTGATTTTTTCACGAAAGCGTATGTCGAAATCGTTCGTCACAACCAATTATCTTGCGGTAACCAAATATCCAACGCATTGAACTAGCTTACGCATCGCAATAGAGAGTAACCCTCTGGATTTCAAGCTATCGGGAACCAACCGGAACTCCCAACAAAGCGTAATAAATCCTTTAGTGAAAAATCCCTGACACAATCCAGGTCCCAAAAGAAGTGGCTTCTGAGTCTGCGCTTCTGCAGAACCGTGAAGTGGCTCCTGTACCGGCCATCATTGGAGAATCCTAGATGCTGCGACATGTCCCGCGATAATGCCATCAATACATTTAAGTAATTTATCAACATTGTAGTTCTCAGTCATCAAGATGTAGTTTCTGAGGGCCTCTTTTGCAGCTGCATCTGCAAATTCGTATCCAGGAATAAAACAATGTCCCGGTATCGGAAATATTGCCGTTCTTAGATAATTGTTTATTAGGATGTGAGGCGTAGGAGTTGTTGCTATAGATGGTTCTTACCGCGGGCGATAATGAAAGAGAGACATTGCAAGTATGTACGAGTATATGCAGATAGTTTTTTTTTAATATACATTTGAAGTGATCACAGTATGACCAGCATATTAACAATTGTTTAATGGTAGAAAAAATGTCAATATAAAATAGTTTAGGAATAATAATATTATAAAAATATATCACACAACCAAAATATATATCATAATAGTATGGTTAATGTAATCCATATAATGATCAGTGGGAACATACTTTGATTGTCGATGTAATATTGCCCAAAATGATATAATATATATTATTATACCGATATATTTTCTACGAAATATCAATGAAAAAAGAATTCAAGTATTTTTATGTACAATTTGACTGTATGAAAGCGAAATTTTTTATCTCTCTAATTGTACATTTCTTGATTTTGCTTACATGAACAAAAACCTATACCATTCTATATCTTTCTTTCTCTCTCTCCCACTCTCTCTCTCTTTTTATTTTGTCATTGTATTCTAAACTATAACGCTGCTTCTAATGAAATCAAATACATAATTATTTCTTTAAGTGTCTCCATTTAATCGTCTCCATTTAAGCCTATAGACGTCCACACTCTATTGAATAGTATCGCACATTTATGCCTTGGGGCAAATAGAAAAAGCTAAAAAATGGGAAACCCAAATGCTAGTTTTATGCCTTCATGTCTGAAGTGCTTCATATTTATCGTGTTGAGCTATAAACAAGAACAATAATAACAACAACAACAGCAGAAAAAAGCTTTAGTTCAACGAAACGACCTACACACCTATATTTTTGCCATATTGTTTTTTTTCTCATTTTAGTACTTCATTAATTGTAAATGTACCATATCTCTTGGCTGTACATTTTCACTGTCTCTTTATCAGTGTTTATTTTCTTCTGATTGCTTGCATGTGTTCTAAAGTTCAATTTATTTATGCAAGTGTAAACGCATAAATTAGTAAGTGCAACACATTTTGATGAATAAATGTGTCTAAGCATGTTGTAAATTATAGTTGAGTGTGTAAAGCATTATTATTTTATTTCTCATTTTGCCTTTGGCATTCTTGATGAAGTTACAAAAAAAAAAGTTGAATGAATAGAATTAATTCAAAAAATAAAAAGGGGGTCATAATTTACAATTTTCATAAACTGTTGTTGCAAATTGTTGTTACATTTATGAAGGGTTCCTTATGGTTGTGACATAAAGATGGAATTGTTGAGTGAAATGCAAATGTAGTGCTCAAGGCAATAGAAAGTACACATATGATGTTTTTTTTAAGGGAAATGGAACCATTCCGATTTCAAAACAACTAGTACAGGATAAAGTCCTTCACTAGTCCCAAGTGCTACCAGACGCAACTAATTTTAATTGTTTAACTCACGCAGCCCTAAGCATTTGCAAAACCTTTTTTCCCGCATGTTGTATGTAACTAAGATTTCAGGCAACACCTAGATAATGTTCCTCTGAATTAACAGATCGTTAATGCTCCAATGTTATAGTAACTGCCCAACCATTTACGTTGAAGTATATTTGCTCTCTCTTTCGAAGAAGAATTTCTGTCCACTTGCACGTGACAGTTCAGTAAATTCTCTACAAAAGTTATCGAAGATTGTAACATTAACTTTTGCGTGTGTTAAATCGTTTCTTAATTACTTTGGAAATCACTAGTGCGACAACGTTAACCACTAATACTTGCCTTTCAGCACAATCTTAAGGTGATATTACCTTTAAGGACACTCAGTACTTTCACTAAACCTCCTGGTGGTTGCATGAACCCCGCTAAGGATCTACTAGCCAACTAGCAGTGTTATCGGTCACCCGCTATGGTGGCTACTATTGTGTATTAGTGCTACCTAGAATTTGTCGATCGTGAGAATTCCGAACTATATAAATCAGCCCAGAAATCATCTCTACTTCAACCCAAACTTTCTGCCGCGACTTTTAAATTAATCAATGCCTCATCGACAGCCAGTCCAGGACTGCTGCTTGCCTAGAGGCTAGTAGTTGCCATGCTACTAAATGGCCTCCAATTTTTGTTGCATCTACGAAAATGTGACGATAAAATCGTGAGCTTTTCTTCAATTTCGATGTCACTTTTATTTGATGTATATGATACGATATCGCTGCATAGCAGAATATAAAAGCCAAGCCTCGCTTAAAATGTTATAGTTTAAGTTTAGTTTTTTTATATCAAACATTAACGAAAATAATTTTGTGTTGTAAAAAAAACCATAACATGTAATTATAAAAAAATGCAATTAAAATAATTTTTTCTTAATGACCGACTTCAAATAACCACCCGCTTAAAAGACAATTTCACAACCATAAATAATTTACTTAAACATGGCCATTAAAACTATATAAAGGTAACACTTTCTCAACACAAAGCCAACGATTTAAAAGTAATTACCTCGTACTCAAATTAGAGATGGGACCGTGAGCAATTCCACATATATGCTGGGTATCTAGTATAATGCGGAATATACGTGAAAACTTTACACTTCTTTTATTTGTTTCTTATTTAAGCCGTGTTAGCAGAAATTAATTTTTAACAATACTAATAAATACTCCTATACAAACGAATCATTTTATAAATCACACCAATTGTTCGGCTGTATCCTCTTTTGGAAGGGTGGTGAGTCGATGTGGATGTACTGTGATTTGAGCAAATGGATAATGGGCTCATGTCATTCTACATTAGAAGTTGTGAGTCTCGCTAGGTTGTGCATCTTGTGATACGTAGTGCCGCGATGTTTGGCAGAACATGGGAAAGAGTAGATCTTGAAAGCAATTCTAGACTTATTTCCAGTTCATGACGCCAGGTAGACTCTAATAGACAGAGTTGCCTATTCAAGGCATTACACGGTGGACGATAAATTTCATGAATTTTGATGATTTCTTCTTATAGCGTTTTATTTTCTGCATTGCCGAGGGGGCGGAGGGGTGTGTCTGTCGTTGTTTTATCGGAGTGTGCTCTAAAGAGATTAGGGAACTTGTACTCGAAACCCGCCCCTCTTTACGAAATAGAAAAACTTCATTGAGATAAAGAAAGTCACAAATCTGAGCAGTCATTACGAGACATGGAGTGAGTTTGCCAAAGAAGAAAATGAATTCAATACCCTCTGTGTGGCTGCCTCTAAGAGTTGGTGGTCTACATTGTATAGGAATGGTTACAGTGCTGTCATATGGAATGCTGCCATGGACCATGTTTTTTTTAAAAACAACAATCTATTGTTGCACGGCATGAGTAGTGATAATATAGTTGCTCTTTGGGTGGCCCAAGGACTTGTTATAGGTGTATCGGGTCTTTTAACAGGGACTTGCAAACCTTGGCATTTGCTAGCGGCCATAATGTTGAAGCTACATTTGTCGAATTGTCACCCGGTTTTGCCAAATCACCATGGACATGCAAATGAGAAAATTATTTTGACAAAATGGGTATTCTGTTCCGGGAACGTTCCGCACGCGTTCATCATAAAATCGTCATCATCTGCGATGAGGTCTGTTTCTGGACGAATTTGTGCGTCAGCAAACAGAATTGTCGAATTTGCGACCATACCAATCCACATGAGATCGCGAAAAAGTAATTTTTTGGTGTGGAGTTAGGCTTGTAGGCGTCATCGGTGGGTTCGCCAGGCCATTACCGTCAACAGCGAGTGCTATTTTTTTTGGCTTGAATGACTTGTTTGGACACCAACGATATGTGGTTTCAACAGGACGGCACTACATGTGACACAGCTCATGCCACATTGGACATCCTGCACGAACAATTTAAGGGCATAGTCATCTCACTTGGACGTAATGTGAGCGGGTCAGCGAAGTAGTTTTGGAATACTCCTACTACCTTGTGGACTATCCGTACATATGTATGTGTATAGACAAGACGCATTTTCTTTTGTAGAGTCCTTCTGGATCTACACTTCCAAGGGTGCACTACCAAGAACTTGAGTTCCCAAAACTTTAGAATAATGTACAATGTAGGGTGCAGATTAACCTTCGAGCTTGGCGATGCACCCAGATATCACCGAAAGTATTAATTTTATATCCGCTTCTATTCGCACAAACTAACAGGACTAAAATACGCTCTTGCGTGATTGAACAAGAAGATTAATTACGGTCATGCGTGATCACTCGTGTGTGAGCTTTTTTCACGTCTATCACATTAGCGGTGGCCATATTTGACTAAAACCAACAGCAGCCGGCCAACAAATGTTACTTACAGTAATTTTGTCTTTCCTTTTGGCCGAAAAACACAGATATTTATTTCATAGTCGTTTTTTTGCTCTCTCGCGATTTTTTTAATTTTTATTTCGGGTACTAACCTTCTTATCTGGAGGTACTTTATTTGTTGTTAAATATTTTACGATATTTTAAACATATTTATGTACATACATTGTTGTTTTCATTTTTGGTAAAAGATTCCGTAATGTTTGAACGTGGTTTCTAGAGGAGGAGCTAATTACAACATCATAAATCGTTAACTTCAATTATGTGAAATTCAAAATGATGAATTATACGTAACGGAAGGGGAATGAAGAAACAACGCCATAGAAATATGTTTATCTGCAAGAGTTTAAGTGCAATTGCCTGAAGTAACTACCATAAGCAGTAAGTGAAGTGAATTGGATGGTGCTTTTGTTATTTATAATATGAGATAAGCTTTAGTATTTGGGGGTCACACAAGTGAGAGTGATAATTTGAAAGCCCATTATTCTGTACAAGGTGGTTTTACGTTTTATAATAAATTAAATTGTTTAAAAAATTATATGTCATAAATTTGGTGTTGTTAAAAACTGAAGTATAAACAGCTTGGTTAAAGGGTGACTCCTGCACATATACGAGTCGCTTTTACAACTTATTTATTTATGAAGTTTACTATATACATTTTCATTACTTATATGATAAAAGTATAAAGTGCATAATTGAACGAGGGTTGCTCAACAAGTCCGTGACAGGTTTTTGGATAAAAAGTAATTAAATTTTTCAACATAGTCTTCTTTGAGTTCTATACAATTTCTTCAACGTTTTCCAATTTTTCTTATCCCTCCCAAAAAATATGATTCGTCGAGGTCTAAAAATTAAGTATTTGTTTGTGAGATGATTTCATCGTTGTCCGAGCCATTTCTTCAGGTTTGGAAACAAGAATTAGTCATTCGGAGCTAAATCTTGAGAATAGTACGGATGAGGGAGCAATTCATAGCCTAATTCATGGAAATTCGCTATAGAAACTGCACATGTGTGCAACCTTGCATTGGTATGGTGGAAAAGAACTTTCTTCTTGGTAGTTTTCTAAAATGAGTCATATAAAGTGCCTTGCTACGACGGCTTCTACAATAACGCGCACTTGTAGTGTCCGATCGGCCAACGCCACATCGTGAAATTTTTCAATTGTTTTGGGCGTCCAGAACGTTTGGCATTTTCCGTGCTTGTACGAACACAACGAAATTTAGTAAACCATTTTTACTATTGAAATTGATGGTTCAGAGTTTCCATATCAAAAATGTCAAGGCACAGTTACGTTTGGCGGCGACAGGTAATTCAAATTATGATATTGCTATTGCGCCACTTTGTAGTTCTTCATGAATTTTTAAAAACAAAAGGTGTCTTGGCGATTAAAAACAATGTATTTCTTAAATTCAGTGTGAGTGATGGGTTTTTTTTCCGCAAAAAATAATGCTTAATGAATTCACGTTTTTCTCCTCATATTACACGGTGGTAGTCTGCTCTTATCAATTACTTCCAGACACAAGCTTAATGGGGCAGCTTTCTCGATTAACAGGAGTCTACTGACAGATGCCTGTTGACAGGAGCAGTGTTGCCCAGACTTTGCAGTTTCGAAGAAAAGTTACTAAAGGTTTTTTTATTTCAATAATTAAATTTTGATGTTGAAACGGACTAAAACTTTAATGCATGGAGCATTTACGATTTTCTTTCCCTATGTAATACGACATACATACGTATTTGAAGTTAAGGGTGCGGCTTCGCATAGGATCTGATAGTTCATCAGTTTCAATGGCTGCACAAATCCAGTTGGAGTTTTGCGACCTTTTAGTATAGATTGGCGACTTCAGTATGAGATTTGCAAATTCCACGAAAAATCTAATCACATAATTCGAAAATGTCCTGCAATGAGGTGTCGTAGAGTAATTATTGAAGAGAAAACTTTGAAGGCTCTTTGAAAGCACTTTGAGTTCCGTAAAACTGTGTGATCAGTTTGATTGGCTTAAGTCGTAGTATACAAGTAAAACTGGTCATAATCTGATCGCAAAAAAAAAATATCGGCTCATTCTGTTTCAATATTAACATTTAAAAATATATTTAAATATTTGAGTTTTATTGCAAAAACAGTTTTTAATATTCAACTGGAATATGCTTTTCTCCGGTATTTTATTTAAAATATGTTACGCGTATAAATAAGAAATTAGAAAACAATCGTCAATGACGGGTAATTATAATATTTAATAGAGAATTAAGTATGAAAAATTTATATTTAAAACAATCGAAACACTTGTAAATAGAAAAATCCCCTTGCAATGGAATGGGAAGTGACGTGTAAGGCCTCATTAGTTTTGATTTGAAGGAAAAATGCTTCGTATTTAAAAGAATAAAGACACTAATGACGGCCACCTCATTCTTCTATTTTATATACGATTTAAACAATTTTCAATTACCTCTTACAAATAATACTTTATGATGACGTATTAATTTTCTTAATAAAAATAATTTTATACATTAATGTTGAGTAATAAATTGATAATTTTTCACTATAATTTTTACTACTTACAATAATTATTATGGACAAACTGAAAAGAAACAAAAAAAAAAAATTGTAACAATTGTTTGGCTGGTTGGTAACCTTTTATAGTAAATAAATACATTAAATTTGTTAAAAATAAAAAAAAAGAAAAATCATAATAGTTTTGTGGCATGGTATGAATAAGTTGTTGCATTTAATGGCTTCAGTTCAAATGCTTTGTTAATTCCAAATCGTTCATTCATATTTAGTCAAAGGAAACAAAAGACCGAAAAATGTTAGAAAAAAATAATAATAAAATAAAACATTTTGAAAAATTATTTTACTACTTGTCTTTTTGTTCCATAGCTGCTGTTGCTGTTGCTGTTGGTATAGTTGTTGCAACAATCCGTTGCTTGCTATCGTTGTAAGGCATGCGCCAATAATTGCTTAACATTATGCACATGCACTGGCATGCATGTCTCTGTATGGAACTGTTGGATTATTTATTTTTTATTTTGCTTCTGCTCCAAAGCATCCAACCAAAAAAAATCTGACTTTTAGTTAGATTTGCCGTTAGTTTTACGTTTTATTTTTAATACTTTAAAAGAGTTTCAGAGCCTTTTCGAGGAAGGTATGTTTACCCCAAGAGATACTTGATTTTAAACGGTGCACAATGGGGATATGTATAGAGAAGGAGTTTGGATAATTTAGCAAAGGCGTTTCTGTGGGCTGTTAGATTTACTTCGTAGGCTGGTTGTAGGGCAAAGAAAAAAAAACATTCAACTCATTTGGGTCTACAGGAAATTTATCATTCCCTTTTGCTTGCCTGTAAAGCAAAAGAGATCAAACAAAAATTGGGTTATTGGTAAATGAGTGAGAGAATATAGAAATATGTAGGGGAGTTCCATGTATATGCGGTCATGAAATCCTTGCGAAACAACCGAAGCTGTATTATATTTTAAAATGTTTCTCTTCAACAATTGAAATTAAACAAATATATTAAATAAATCGTGTTTTTATTAAGCATTTTTTTCATGAAGTTTTTTTCGTGGCTGTAAAAAAAAGTACAATAGTTTTTGTTAATATAATTTAAAATCTCATATATTTCACTTTTCGTTTATACAAAATATTTTTCAAGGCCATTTTCAAACAGTCGACTTGAGAAAATTCGTTCCTGCAGGCGAATTCTGTTAGCACTTCATTAATATTGACTTACAACTCTTACACAGGTTTTTGTACAGATAAGTGAAAAAGTGTTGTCTTAAGTGCACTTATCTGCCTAAAAGTTCAGCTAAAATAATTTTTTAATAAAAATATATATGTATGTATAGTATATTTGAAACAGGTTAGGATGATAATTTGTGATTTTTTTGACTTTACTGCGATTTTTATATTTCAACGCAGTTAACACCACGTTTTCTTAATATGTGCAGCTAAGAGAATAATATGTGCAGCTATGAGAATAATTTAGAACTGTACTTTGTGTAAATAATTTTATATATAAATAGTACTCTCTTTCAATGAGAGTTTCATTTCTTGATTCTAAATTTCTAATACAACACTTTAATTGCTCGATTCACAACATGTTGTAAATGGCAAGTTGTAGAAACTACAACTGCGGAAGTTGTAAACAGTCTCTTGAAAATTTTTTGGATTAAACTTCAAATCATAGGTCTTGTTGAAAGAAAAAGAAAAAGGTAAAATTCAATTCAAAATACTATCGCTAACGAAAGCATACAAAACTTCTGCCAACATATTTATAATTTTTTTTGTTATTTAAAACTTTTTGAATTTCGTTTAAAATATTTTAAGGAAATATATTCGTGCTATCGATGTTTTCAAACCACACTCGAAAAACCATAGAAGAAAAAGTTGTTTTGTTGTTTATATTATAAATACCAATATCATTTGTACAATTATTATAGCATCCGACGATTTAGAATTCATAAAGTTAAATGTGTTAATTTTTAAAAAAGTATTAATTTTTAAAAGCTATACAAATAGGCATTTTAATGATGCCACACAAGTCATCAGCAGCCATTCTCTCCACTCTCTCCACTTGTACATATTTAGTTGCAAATATCATCTGCACTGCCAAGTAATTAATAGGAACGTAATACGAGAGATTATTATTTTTTTACTTATTTCAAGTTCTCCATAATATGTTTGTTAAAATGGAGGCTTATTTAATTTTAAATATAGTAAAGAGTTTGACAATAAATGTGGGTCGAAAATAAACGTATATAAGAGCACCGTTGTTCAAAAGGCGTCTGTAATATGTATTGTTCATTATTTAGCCAATAATGCCAAATCTTGAAGGTACGTTTTATGGTTAAGTTGCAAGTCCAAAGAGTAATTACGTATATATCGGTTATGGATGGTAACCAAACTTCAGTTGTACTGACCTTCGTAGACTAGTAGGTAGTGTACTAGACTCGTAGTGCGAAGGTCCCAGGTTCGAATCCTGCCGCAGAACTCTGGCAGTTTGTGTCTGATAATTAAAGGGAGCGCACAACAAGCCTTCACTGGCTTAAGTCTATGTCGTATGACATGGGCTTATCACACCCCTCCAATCAACCTAACCTAACCTAACCTAAACTTCAGTTGGGTTGCCAGTCCACAGCGAAATATTTATGATCAAACGTAAAGCATTAATAATAGTAATTGAAATTTTCGACTCTCAGTTGCAAGTTTCTATGTATAATATTGCTTTGAGGAACTTGCAACACTTCTAATGTTCGGTTACCATTCATAGCCAATACGCATTTTTATTAAAATTATGTGTTACAGCAAATGTTTCACATTATACTCGGCGGCCTTTCTACACCGAATTCCATGCTTACGCGCTGATCCAGACAGATCAATGTGGATGTCATTGATTTGTACCACCGTGTTAAGCTTTACATAATGGCACACACATAGAACGACCTTTAAAATGAAAACTTGTTAATATGTCATCTTGTTCGGGCGGGTCGTCTTTATTTCTCATATATCGGCTGTGAAAGCAACAATTAATTCAAACTTTCGTTGATTTTCAAACTTTAAATTTGATGTAAACTTTAGTCAGGTACAGTGGTATTAATTCGATTAAGAGAAAATGGAAAATTGCAGGGAGAATTTGTTTTGCTCATTCAACATTTTCAATGAAATGAACGTCGGACAATTGAAAAATCGTTTCGCCTAAACGAATTCTACCCTTTTAGAATTATTCACTGAGATCCAAAATAGAAAATATAACAAATGACATTGAATACAAATATATTTTATGAACTAAGATCTTAGTGGATACATTTGGCAGAATTAAAATTAGTCGGAACGGCATGGTACTTCGTAGGGCGGAATAAGGATTATCTCTTAAGAAATATTATTGCAAAAAAATTTATTGCCCTTAAACAGATTTTGTCTAAAGCAGATTTTCTTTTATTAAGCCAAGTAAAGAGCTTTGAAATTAATAAAAAAATGTTTAAAAAAAGTCGATTTTACTTAAGCGATGCGGCGTGCGCTTAGCCAAATCGTCTTAGTAGTGTCGCAATTTGAACTGGCTACCATTTTGTTATAAATGAAAAAAAAGCTCATTATGAATAATAAGTTTATTTAAAAGTATAAAATTGATGACTTCAATTAAAAAAAATTATATCGCTCAAATGGCCACCTTACGTGATGATGCATAATGGCTCTTGCTTTACGGCATTTTGAATTGTTGTTCGCAAAACATTTCGCTCCAGATTGGCGATTGTGATATTACTTTGCGCCACCTTGCATATTGCTAATACCGTGTTTACACTTCTGAATTTTTGTTGATTTAATTTTTCATTTGCTTTGTTCAATTTGCATTTGCGTTTACAGTCGTCACTTTTTGTTGTTTTTGTTTTTTTCTCTTCTTCTTAGAGGTTGCAATATATTATCATTGGTGTTTGTATGTGTATGAAATAAAAGTGTGTGCATACATGTAGTAGTTTCTCTTCGCCTTGCGCCCTTGCCAACAATCTAAGAGATTATTCAAGTGTAAACTCAACAGAAGCTTACAATATATTTACATATTTCTTTTGCTCCACTGTGCGATAGTAGAATTGCTGAGGTTTTTTTGTAGCTCCAGGCAATGTTTTTGAAGTAAAAAATGATATAGATATACTAATTATTAAACATACGATTAACTTTTTAATCAGTCCCGTGTTATTGAGTAAATTTTAATTAAACTTTTTTTAATTGCATGACTTTAAATGGGCATACTTCCCCAATTACATGAGTTGAAAAACTATTTTTTATTGTTTTCATTATTATTATTAGTTTAAGCTTTGAAAACACAATAGCGAATGGTCCATAGTTTTTCTACAACTATTATTATAACTTAATTTTGTTGAGCCGTTACTTGCTCACTGGTTAGTAACCAGTCATAAAATTTTAAATAGTTTAGAGCGTAACTAAACGTTAAGTGCACTCAAAGAAATTTTTGTTAAATGTATTTAGTTAAGAACTTCTTATTAGGTATCCAGAAAGCTTTGTTCAGACAGACATCAATTTGAAAGGCATAAAAATGGAATCAATACTTTCATTTGAAAGAGGTCAGTCCAACCAATATTAAAGCCGTAATAGATTCTGCTCCTATTAGCTTAGTCGGCATGTTTCGAAATAATATTTGATACGGTATTACAGTGCATATCCCATGCAGTGATTAAATCACAGCTTCTGTGTTCTTTGACACATTTTGTATTTGCGTTTGGGGCTTTTGCAGGTGTGCTGGTCTTCCGTTAATCGATAGCAATTATTATTAAAAATTACGACATTTTCACTTAAATGATGAATACAGTACAACTGAGATTGAATATTTTTTATTACAAATATTTTTCTGCATCAATTAAACATCAATATTGTTTACATTTTCGTTTTTAACTCTCCACGAAATAACCTTCCAAACAAAATATGTAGTATTGTTGGGGCTTTATTCTATTTTTGTGCCTTATTTTATATGAAATAACGCCGCGAAAAATTTTAATGAAATAACGCTCAAAAATGTTTACGGGATTATAATCTGTATTTCGACTCGAATTGAAATTTTCTCCGTTTGGCAGCTTTGGTTTTCTGCGCTCCGTTCGGTTTCTTTTCGATTGTGTGTATTCTGCATTACGATCGTAACTACGCTTTTGTAAGTTGTTAGTTTTTCGATTTTTATTTATAAAAAAAAAATATAAGTATGAAATGCAATAAATTTATTTTGTAATTATTTGATTGCTGTACTGAAATTTTAAAGATATATTTAAAGCAGCTGTAACTCGTTTAAGTGGTATTCGACTGTGCATGTGATGCAAAAGTGTCTAACAAATACTTATGTAAATGCGAAAGTTTAGGCGAAAGTTTTTTTTTTTTAATCTGTAAAATTAAAGTTAAATGTGTTTCACATATTAATATTTAAAACAAATATCTTACAATTTATTGCTCATCTCGAACGAGTAGCAACTGCCTCTCAATCTCTGCTTTTCAATTATTGACTCTGTATTCCGATGCGCGTTGTTTTCTTCTGTCAACAACAAGGCCGCTGCTATCGATTACAATAAATAAAATTTAATTTTGTTCCACAATGATGTATCAAAAATTCAAATGTCACCTCCGTCCAGCGTTACCATATATGTTTTTAAAAAAACTTCTTATATCTGAAAAAAAAAAAAACTTTTTTCCAAAAAAAAACTTTTTTCTACAAAAGTACCTAAATTTTAAAAGAAAATACTAAAATGTATTTGGAATTCATTTTATTTAAAAATATAAAAACGATTAAAAACAAAAATATAACATATAATAAAAAAACATAAAATAAAATTCATATTTAGAGATCTTTAAAAAAAATATCATACACCAATAAATAATTTCTTATTTGTACATAGTTTTATTAATTCATTGCGTACAAACATCACTTAATATTTTCATCCAATATACTGCAATAGTTAAATTATGTATTTAAAAAAAAAACTTTACAAAACTTTATGTATTTTCAAAAAAAATTGTTTTTTCCCAATAAATTTAAAACTTTTTGGCATCTCAAAAAACTGGCAAAAAAAGGGAAAACTTGACAAATGGTAACGCTGCCTCCGTCACTAAAAATTTCTTCACACTGAAATAGTTTGGACAAAAATACTGCCTTTTTATTTCTTTCCGTTTCTAAATGATGTTAATATTTAATTTAATTATTTATTTCACACGTTTCATAGCAAATCTGCTGGTTGAAACATACTCTCCTGCTCTTCTCTTTCTTTCGATTAATTTTTTTTGCGGAATACCTTTTTTCGATCTGTGTGAAGCTGAATGCGGAAACGTGATCGAAACTCAGAATAAGGATGAATATCTACATATGTCTAGACATGCCTTAAATTTTAAATTGAGTTACCGGCTGTAGTGTTAACACATATCAAATTTAGCTTATCCGTTAATATCCATTTTATTTAACTAAAAAACTGCATCTCAATATAATTGAATTATTTTCTTGAGTTTGA
Organism: Germaria angustata; assembly: GCA_963681545.1. Taxonomy (NCBI): domain Eukaryota; kingdom Metazoa; phylum Arthropoda; class Insecta; order Diptera; family Tachinidae; genus Germaria; species Germaria angustata. Next base: position 56,084,056 of record OY812998.1, on the reverse strand, counting down.
GGTCTTCTTGTTTTTAAACAATGTATTTATTTTGTTTTGATTTTTCAATATTTCAACACCCTGTGGGTGTCTTCTTTTTTTCCAGAACAAGACACCCACAGGGTGTTGAAATATTGAAAAATCAAAACAAAATAAATATATGGTTTTTTAAAAAAATAAGACCTCAAACTCAATAAAATAGTTCAATTAGTTTAAAACAAAAAAAGTCGAATAATATCTCAATATTTTATTAAAAATTTATCTGATTTGTTGGCTGTAGAAAATATACTTTAGGGATTTTTTTTACAAAATATGTTTCTAAGAGTTATATTTTTGAATATTTTTATAAAATAATGATATTTAATTTTGTCATTGCATATAATTTTTTCATCTGACTGAATATACTTCACGAGAGTTTCATGAAGAATTTGATAAAATTTATGGTTAAATTATATACTAATTGCACAATTTATTAATTGTATTTTTGTATGGTAAATTAAGCTCAATTAATGCTTTAATTACGTAAATTTCCCAATTTGCCATTTAAGGTGCAAGTCTGAATATTGTATTGTTTAAATAAAAAGCTCTAACGAGAGGTTCTAGTAGAGGGGACAAAAAAAAAAAACATGTATTGGCGTTATGAAAGCTTGCATCTAGGATTTGTTTTAGGGTGCTTTAAGATCTCTCTCATAAATACTGTTTGCATTTTAGGTATTTGGTCTGTTCAGCAATTTTATGTAAAACACTACGAGGAAAACTTTTATAGAACTTATTAACCTTGTAACTCTTCGATGCAAGGGTCTTTTTTGTCCCATTACGTGATAAAGGAGGTGAAAACTCCCTTTAAGCAACAATATACAGCGGGCTTAAATGTCAAAATTCTAGTGTTATTCTTCGAGTACACCAAAGATCACAATTCAACTTGAACGCCAAAATAAGTCAAAACTTAAAATGTGTTTAAGGGTTAATTTTACATTTACCAACGAATGACAACGAGCGCCAATTGTAGCCCATAGATTTTAGGTGTGTGTTTAGCAATTTTATATAAAGCACAAAATATTTTTTAACGTTTTAAACCTTTTAACTTTATAATTTAACAGGATGGCAGCAATATCTGCGGCTTTATTTCATATTTTGTTTAGGATATAATTTCCTGGTGGGCTTATTTCATGCCAATCATACTACAACTTAATATACACACTGTTGTAGAAAAAGTTGCGATAAAATACTGTTCTGTCATGATTCCATGTATGAAGAAAAAGTATTTACGTTTTTATTGTCATACCAAATTTTTATATATCACGATTCTCCAAAGTAAAAGATATTCTCTAACCTTTTTTCTTAAATTAATAAATTTTATTTAGAAAAATTTCCGTGTATATTGCAAGAAGTAATACCGTCGAATGCTAAAATTAAGCATCGTATGGTCGTCGCACACTGTATAAAAAAGATAAAATTGCAGTAAAATATTTGTTTTTTAGTTAAAACTATTATTTGTTTTGTTTAAAAGCTCAAATTTATGTATATTTTTTCTAAAGTTAAATCACTAAATACCTAGACTAGATATCCGTAGAAATTTTTATTTAAATTCTATTGAAATTTGAATTTCAATCAATATTGGGTGCCATAATTCGTTTCACTTGGTACGATGAAATTTCTGTATGTTGGTTATTGTTTATTTTTCTTCTGCGACTGTCAATAGTTATTGTTTATATTGATACAATTTTCTTCAACTCTTTGAAAACGAGAGCCATGCTGACGACATTAAAATTATTACTTGGTTTGTTGTTCTTTTAAAAGACTAAATTTCTACACTGAGAGAAAAGATTTTTTCCAACTGCATCATTTTTTCAAACTTCAAACTTAATATTTTAGATTTTGTTTTTTTCTTGTTTTTGTATTTGTTTCAACTTAATCAATTGTTGGCTTTTTATTCATCCGGTTGTTTCTTTTTGGTTTCTGTAGTCTCTTTTTCTTGTATTTTACTATACTCACTATAATCCAAACGTTTATTTAAGGTCATTTATCGACTGGATTGTTAAACATTGTCAGTACGAAAGACAAATGTAATTGCCGATAGACTTGTAATAGATAAAATAGTTACATTTATTTGGCATTTGTAAGCGGATTTCACAGGAAATGCTATTGAATTAATTCACAACTAAAGAATCAGGAAATATGTTTTCGAAGAGGTCATAATTGTTTAAAATGTTTTTCCAAGCACAGTTACTGAAGTGAATTGATTTATTGGAAATTATGTGTGTGTCCTTAGCAGATGAAATTAAAATGTACATGCAACTGCTTCTTATGGAACTTGCGGCCATTCGTAACCTTGTTGGAGGTAGGGAAATCACGTTTAAGATTTAGTGTAGGGTAATTTCCGAAATGGTAAAGAATTATATATTTATATACAGTAAGGAGCGAAAGTGAATGCATTTATTATCATGCTCAACGGAAAATTACAAATTCTTAGAAAAAAAAAAAAATCAAATAAAACAAAAACAACCCGAAAGTGCTCAGTTTTGCAAATTTTGAAATTGGGATAGATTTTATTTTTGGTATTGAAGCCATTAAATCAGTCCTTCATTATATAAATTAGTTTTGCTCACTTTATACCAAACCTCCCAATAACTTCTTTTGGAGCACTCTGCTTTTTGGAGTACGCTGTATTCTCCGCCAAAGATCATTCTGTATCGTCGCAATCAGACTGAGTTCGAAGCGATAAATACTGCGCCAATGTGAAATTATGTTCGGTAAGCAATTCCTTCACGATTTTGGTAGAGTGTTTTTGGGTCGCCATTCCGTTGAAATATGAGTGTGCAAAAAGTATCATAGTGTGAAGCAACCTTAAAATATGGTTACGTTCATAAATGCAATACCGCATTGCAACACCAATAGTATATGACCAAATGTATATGACCCGTATTTAACATAATTTTTGGACTCTATCTGCTTCATTGTTGCAGTTAAGTAGCTTTCAACTTAATTTTGTGCCACAGTAGTGCATTTAAGAACTTACGCAATATTCAGGCACGTTTGAAGTTCGCTAGAGAACACAGAAATTGAACACCAGATGACTGGACACATGTATTCTGGGTAGACGAATCACTCGCTGCTCCACGCACAAAACGAAGGAAAAAATTTCAAGTGTGTGTCGCTTCATGTCTTATTGACAATTAATTCTTTATATATCTACGTCAGAAATGTTAAGCAGAGTGCCATTCGGCGCCATCTGCAAAAATGGCATTATGACATTACATTTGCGCCATCTTGTAGTTCTTTGTGAATTTTTATAAACAAAAGGAGTGTTGCCGATTAAAAATTATATTTCTTTTTAATTTAGAAACAACAACACGCGAAAGAGATGGCTGAATCAGCAGAGTCAAGAAAAACAGCTGCTTTAGTTACTAAATTGTTACCGGTAAGCGTTCATTCACTTTTTTAATTTCTGAGAATTCGGAAGAGTAGTTTAGTAAATCATTTGCGTTACTCCCACGTTACAAGTATTTACTGGGAAAGTAGACGAACAGACAAAATAAAAAAAATCTATTACTCTTTTTATTGAAATTAAAAATTATGTTTTTATTTAAATTCCTACTTTTTCACTTTGATTAAGATTGATTATACGTTATTTTGTTTCAAAAAACAACAATACAAAATAACGTAAAACACAATGCATTCGAGTAAAATGCACTTTAAAAAATAGATTTGTTTTATCTAAAATATATTTTTGAAGTCATGTTTCATTATTACAAGTAGCAGCCATTTTTTTGCTTCTCCCGCAGAAAACTTGTGAAAAGTGATATTACGTTATTTTGCATTTTTGGTTACGATATGGTTTCAGGGCAAGGTTACTTGTAACTGTTCGTAAAAACGTTTTCCCTCCTCCGTTTTTTTGCATCCATGCAAATCGACTCACTCTAGTGAATATAAAATCAAGTGAGATCAGTGAGACCCTAAAGTTTGGAAATAGTATACAAAAGCTGTAGATTATGCAAAAGATATATAAAATAAAACGATATAAAATTTTAATTTTTTTATTTGTACAAGTAAATTTAGTTAAAATTTTTATTCATTGGCAACTGAATATTCCCTGCAAGAAGAGTTAAAGATGTCGAGATTTAAATTTCCAACGTTTTATTTTTTAACTTTTATTCATTTAATATAAAATTTTTAGGGTATTAATGGATTTTTTTCCATATGATTTCTTGCTGTTGCTGTCTGTTGTTCATCGTTGTTTTGCTTGCAACATTAAACCATGTAATCGTTCGTTGCCTACAACATTTGGTTGTTGTAGTTGCTGGCTGTATACGTTTTTGCTGCATCTTCTTTTGAAAAAATATAAAACCGCTTGTTTTTTTTGCTGCGACTTCTGTTTATCTTTTTGGTTTTATTTGAAAATGTTTTGCTTTTTGTTTTCTTACTGTTTCTCTTGTATGAATTTCTGTTTTCGTGCCGCATCACAACATATGCTTCCGACTTTCTCCCTCAGTACTTTTGTGTGATAGATATTTGACTTGCGGATTTGGTATGCGCTTCTGGTTGATTACGAGGTATAATTTTAAAGTAACTGAAACGATAAGTTATTACGATGTCTTTCGTTTAGTGAATGGAACGAAGGAATTATTGCTATATGTCCACAATTTTCATTGAATTGATATTACATGTATAAGTAAATTGCTTTGTTAGTAGTAACACGCCGATATCGATTTTTCCAATTGTACTTGCGATACGTGCGTAATATAAATATCCATCGAAACCTAAATGAATCATTGAGACGAAACGCAATTGTGTCCAATTATGAATCTAACCGCGTTCAACATTTATTTAAAGGCAACACAAATAGTGGGTATGAAATTCCACCTGTTTGTTTGAGTTTATAATCTTGTTGCAGATATTTTATTCATATACGCATATACTTTTCTGTTGTTGTATTAAACTATGGTATTTCGTGATACCAATATGTATGTACGTGATTCCCCCTTATGCTTTGTATTCACATGTCATACATTTTTGCCCCACTGTTATGCCATGTTGATGATTTTAACATTTTATGGCATTTGTAGATAAAAAAAATAAATAAATAAAATTAATAGAATTATAAAAGAGCGAATATAAAATTGTCACCTTCGCTGGTTACATATTTTGTGGATTTTGGTTTTCATAAATTGTTGGTGTTACAACATTCATACTCGTACACGATTTTTTCCCTCGAAATGTAATGCATGACACAACAAAAACGAAATATGTATGTGTGTTTAATGCCATTACACATGTTGTTGTGCTACACGATTACAGTCCAAGAATTGTAAAGTCTGAAATAGTTGTTGGAGGTGGTTATAGGATTATTTGTTTAATATTTTTCATGCCTCTTGTCAAAATATTTTGGCTAAATGCCCGTTTTTATCAACAATGGTCACCATAAAAAATTTTTATATTTTTGCTCTTTTCTTTATTATTATTTATTTCTTATTTTACTTTAACTTTTATTCTATATTTTTATTATTTTATTTTACTAATACATATTTTATTTTGTTTGACTTTGTTTTATTACATTTAATTTTTTGTTTCGTTCTATTTATTAAATTTTATTTAATTTTATTTTAATTTAATTTATTTTATATAATTTTTACTTTATATTTGGTTGCTCTTTTATATTTTAATTTATTATTAAAATATATTTTTGTACAGTTTTTATTTTAGTTCTTGTAAATGTTAATATTTAATTTTTGTAAACTTATTGTTTGAAAAACAGTCAAACATTATTCGACTGGAATACTTTCGATTTGGCTCAGATAAGCCAACAACAAGCAGTAAATTATTTAACAAAATATCTATATTTTTTTGACCTTTTTTATAATAATTTGATTAATTTAATATTTAAGCTTAAGGTCTTTTATCTTTTAACAATTTTATTGAAAAATAATTCGATACTCATTGAGTATCATCTTCAGGAATTGCAGTGCGTTGTGGAACTAGGAAAATAGAATAGGGTAAGGAGGATAGCGGGGTAGTGCTTGTGGACATTCGATTTGAATCTCTCAACGCTGGGTATGACAGGAAAGATATCTGCCGGGAGCTCGTTCCACATACGAGCCGTTCGATCAAAGAACGAATTGTTTCTGTAATGCGTAGTGCGAATCGCTGTTATATCGACCACAAATGAATGTGCTCTTAATGAGGAACGTGTTGCTCGTAAGTAAGAGCGGATCTCTGGAATGTGTTCCCTTACTTCATTAGAGCACATTCCATTGAAGTAAGGATAAAACATCGTAACACATCCCACGTTGCGACGATGCTCCAGTGAGTCAATAGAGTTGGCTAAACTATTGTCACCAATGAGTCTTTTCGCCCTCTCCTATACTCGGTCCAGTAGCTTCAAAATAGACTTTGAAGCACCGGCCCATACATGAGAGTTGTATTCCATTTTCGGATATCAGAAGGGGTGAAGTATCTCTTACACCGTCTTAAAAAACCGAGGCACTTGAATGCTTCTTTACCGATATGAAAAATGTGTTCAGTTCATCGAACATCACACTGAAATTTCATGCCCTGAACATCAAGAACTTCTGATTCCTCAATCTTTATATCACCCATAATTATAGATGGAGCAGCATGTACGGTCATACGTTAATGCGTAAGCATACAGCACTGTGTCTTCCGAGCATTGAAATCGACTAGATTCGTTCGGAGATTGTTGCAAGATCTTGATTTATTGAATCAACCTTGCTCTCTTCTTTCCATAATAAAATATCACTCAGTACATACGAGTACGTGTACATAATTCCATAAGCATGTAATTTGGACACGATTCAGTTTTATGCCACAACAAATTGCTACTAAAAAAAAAGAACAAAAAAATTTGTAATATGAGTATCTCTAAGTGATTGACGTCTCCTTGACAATTAGTTGACTTGCAGTTTAAGCCAACTTTGTCAAACTTGCTAAGTAATAATATTTTGTTTTAAGTTTGGTTTAAATTTATATTAATATATTTGTTAAAAAAAACATTTATTATCAACTTTATTTATACGATACATACACAAGTATATTTTTTTAATGTGTCTGTCATCAAACACTCGTTTGTTTGCAGTATTGAACAACAGGTTACTCGTTTGTTGTTTGTTTTGATGCATGAACGGTTGATCGGATTGATGGATTAATGTTTGAATGTATTTTGATACCTCACCTTATTTTTATTTTATTTTTTGTTGCTAGTTTTGTGATGATATTTATCTTAAAAAAAATCTAAATGCATAATGTGATTGTTTTCTATTTATTTGAGAGGCGACACTCAATTTGATGCTGGTTGACAACAAGTTGTTTGAAAAAAAATTCGTTTTTATTTATAATTTTTAGTTTTTTTCTATTTGTAAATTTCCATAAAGTAATTAAATATTTTTGTCTTCTTTTTTTTTACAGGTAAGACAAAGATTTTGTAAAATTTAAAATGACATATTTGGTAAGTTATTGACCAATTACTGAAATATTCCAAAATTAGTAAGATGTTGTAGAGACTGGCCTGGGATTTCTCTTAATAAAATGTATTATAATCCTTAATTGAAATGACATTAATCTTTGGCACGACACGTGCCATAGCGTTAAAAATCACCTTGGAAGAAAATTCTTTAATTTAATCCACCGGCTGTGGAGTGTTTTGAAATGCATGTTTAGGCACGTCCAAACACAGTTTCTTAATAATGTCATGTACCTTAAAATTTTGTTACCAATATATAATTGTCGTATATTATCAGTCTACACTAAAAAAAAAAATAATAATAATGAAGTAAAAACTGAAATTCACTTGATTTGAGATCGAAATGGGGGTCATATGGCACCAAAGCTACTTTTAATTTGTATTCTTTAAAAATTTTCGTATTAGTAGTAAAAAAATATTTATATAAAAAATTCAAAATTTTTATTTAAATCTGGAAACAATTTTTAATTTTTTTATTTTTAAACTTGAACTTACGAATGCAGTTGATTTCTCTAAACTCTATTGTATTTGATGTCTGCAGTAGTTTTCATTGCTTTTATATTTCTTTTTTATAATGAGGAATGGCTTACATCATGAAATATCGGTTCTTCTAATAGGGACTTCCGAATTTTAAGAGTTGTTGAAGCTACATCTGTCGAATTCAGTCTGTATGGTCGGATAAAGCCTTCAATAACACGTGAAAGTGATAAAATTGTTTTATGAAAATTGATATTTTGTTCGATTCTATTTTTTTTAAAGTCGCAACGCAAAATATGCCCATAAAATCTCCGAAGTCCATGACAGTGTGCACGAGAATTTGCGGCAACTGATTTAGCGTAGCTTACAAGAACTCGGCCTCTGCAGACAACAACTTGTCGAAATTTTCATTGTGATTTGGACCATGGTGCAGGTTCAAGTCCCGATGCAAAATTATACCGATCCAGGAGATGCAGGTAAAATACCATAGACAACAACGTGTGTTCGCGGAATAGGACCTTAATTTTCATCTAACAATTATGTTCGATGAAGCTCTTTTCAAGTCAATAAACACGATTGTCGAATTTGGGATGATATCAATTCATATGAGATCCAAGAGCGTCCAATGCATCCTGAAAAAGTAACTGATCGGTGTAAAGTTTGGGTTTTGCGGCTTCAATGGCTCATATGTCTTTGCGAGCGTTATAGTTTTATGATTGTCAAATTCTTTTGGCCTGAATTGGATGATATGTAGACCAACGTTATGTGGTTTTAACAGGGGCGCCACTACATGCCACACAGCTCATGGCATATTGAACATTCTGCACGAGTGATTTGAGAACATGGTCAGCTAATGTGGAGGTGATGTGAAGTGGCCACAGAGATCGTTTGATTCGACGCCGTTAGACTTTTCTTCTTGGGGTTTTCTTAAGTAATAAACCATAGCGGCCCTGAAAGCCAACAACCCATATCATCGGTCAGATTTATGCGTCAGACTTATGAAAAATTGGATATTTCGGACGCGCTCGACCCAGCGAAATCTTTTATTTAAATTTAAAGATAAGATGTTCTTAATTAAAATATTTAGGAAGAAATTTTGTTGGCCAAGCTTATTATATGCTTTTTTCCTATTTTTAACTTTAGTGGCATTTTATTTTAATCAATGAATTATATTAAATTCAAATTTTTAGCTTAAGTTTTTTTTCATTCGATAAAATTGTATATTCTACATAAGACTCCTGAGTCAAATGTTCTTATCAAGTGTTTCGTTATAGAAACAATATGATAGAACAGGTGCTGATGACCTGCAATTATCAATTAATGTCCTTAATAACTATAGAAGCAGATTTTTCTTCCTGATTTGTTGTCTATTTTAACTACTTGAAAAAAGTTCTTAGTAATTTTTTTGCGATTTTGAAATAATCACGGACTTTGCCTTCACTGCGTTAACTTATTCTGGCATTTAATCAACATTAAGTAACATAATTTGAGTTTTCACTTACATAACGTCTGACTTTTCATCCTTTAATGCCAGTTGCCCCATGGGCGACCCCACTAAGTACTACTGCTTCAACTACCAATCGCACAAACAAACAGTCTGCAATAACTGACAAAGCAAAGAGTCAAGCAGTCAAGCAGTCAGTCTCTTAAAAGCCAACTGACTGTCAATCAAATGTTTGCATGTTTTTTATCATTGAGCCTTAAGACAATTCCAATCAGGCTTTCCTTCTTTTGTCTGTGAAAAAGGCAACAACAAGATTCTTGCATTAAACTTTAAATAATGAATAATGAAAAGTTTCACTTACGATTTCTTTTCGTTGGATTCCATAAAAAAAGAAGAAACAAAAAACATGTTACTGCTGGATTTTGTTTTTATTTATCTTTTTGCTCGGCGATTGTTTACGCACATTTTGCTCTACGCTTTATTTACTGGCAGTACCAACTTCTACGTACAAGTACATACTTACGTGGAGTGCAGCAACAAAAGATTTATGATTTTTGCTGCGTTGTTAACAACTGAAATCCGATATCTGATGTTAATTACGAATAGTTTGAGAGCTTAAAACAAAGCCAAAGCAAATTTTTAATCCAAAAATTCATCATGCAACTAGATGCTTTTGTTGTTTCTGTTTTTGTTGCTAAATATATTAAAATTGTCTTGGAAGATGACATATGGAATAGCGCGACTAATGTAGTTAAACAAGGTTCGGTTCGGTTCGGTTTAGTTGGGCTTTATTGCTACATTGCAAAATTGAATATTTATTTGTTTGAGTAAATGCTTGATATTTATAAGAAATATTTTATGTTGCATATTTAGGTATAGTTTCATATTCTCTGACAAATCCAATCAGTAGATAAGAAGTGTTTATTATTAAAAATCTACTTATTTTGAGAAGGCATTACTGTGAAATGTATGTATGTTAGCGACAGCACACTTTTACTTTCAAGAAGAAATTTGCTAAGAAAACGAAATTTTTAAAGTAAAATTTCTGCATTCCATGTGGAATAAATCCATTTGGAATCGTCAGAGCACGGAAGTTATAATTTTTTTGGCCTCGAAAATGATAAAAAAATTTGTATGGATTGATTTCAGAACTGCCCCCTACATGCTAAAAAAAATTTGTAAAAATCTGAAATATTTTCTAAAACTAGGAGAAAAATAAAGCTTCAATTTTGAATTAAATCTGCTAACATAAAAAATAAAAGTAATTTTGAAAAAGGAAATTATGAATTATAGTAACACGTTTTTTTTTATAAATAATAAAACAACTCCCAATTTGGTTGAACATTTTTCAAACTGAAAATTGGGACCAAAGAATTTTCTTTAATTTAATTATTTAAATTTTTTACTTCATTTTGTTTTAATTTTATTTTTTATTTCGTTTATTTTTGTTATTTTTTAATATAATTTCTTTAATTTCTTTTTATATTTGCGTTTATTATTTTAATTATTTTGCTTGTTTATATACTTATATTTAAATTTTTTTATAATTCTTTATTTTTTAATTTATATTTTTTTAGTTTTTAATTTATTTTTTAAATATTTTGTTATTTTAATATTGAAATTTATTATTTGGTGTTGAGAGAAAAATAAAGTAGACTCACGTTGAGTAAATTGTTTGTTGTATTGTTTGTATAGAAACATTCTAAACCTACTATGATTATGTATTTGTTGTAATTCATATGCAATATTGAATATTGAATTCTCATATTGTATTTGATTTATGTGGCATAAACATTCGAGTATGAATGTTTTCAGACTGTTTAAACTTCACTGACGATTTGGTTTTAGCAACCAATGAAATGTCGGCATATGAAGAGCTAAAGCCACAACAAACATTTTTTGATTTTTTCTATGCAGTTTGCAAAAACTCTAATTATTTTGTTATTTTTTTAGAGTAATGAAAATGTGAAGAAAATAGTTTTGAAACGATATCGTTTTTGAAGAGTATGTTGGCTTAAAAATGGCGAACACGTTGTATATGTTACCGACAATCTCGCAAAGTAATGCCTTTTTCAAGTTCATAAATGCAACCAAAATAGTTGCATGGAGTATTTAATGTACCTTTATTAATTTTTTTGTTTATAATGTTTTTGTTGAAAATTTTCACATAAAACGATAGTAAAAGGATGAAGTTCTTATTTGCATGAACTAAGTAGTTACCACAGTTGGTTGGGTGGTGTTATCCTAATCCTGAAATAGAGTTGAGTGCAAAATGTGTTACATTTTTACAAGTTTTATATGCAACATATGTATTTAGAAAAGAACATCATTTTTGCACTAATGCTTTATATAAAAAAAAAAAACAACCATGTAGTAGGAATAACAATTTTTAAAGAACTTTTGTCAGGAATGAAAATGTTATTAGATTGACTAATAGAATTATTTTTTTTTCTTCGTAATGAAATTGTAATTAGAATAAAACTCTTGGTAGAAATATGACGAAAACTCGTTGCCGTACGGATGCTTCTACATCAATTGAAACGTTTCTTCATACTGCATTAATTAATGTCCTTATTTGTTTATGTACTTCACTTTGGATATTCCTTTTGGAGATGAAGAACACAAATATTAAAACATTACAAAGTTGAATTTCTATGGTAACAGAGCTTAAGTCGACTTAAGCTCAGAACGAGTTAATAGCACAATTGTGATCCACCACTACAAAAGTAATCCTCAGTAAAATTTCAATGATTATAGTAAAATTCGTCAGAAAGTTAAAGTGTAATCAATATACGTTTAAGTTTTTTTTTTTACGTACAATTTCATGAATAATTTATTCCTAATATAAGAGGCTACCGAACATATATAACACCCTGTGTTAAAAATCAGCTTTAAAGTTTCAAAATGCTCTTCTGTAAAACCTTAAATTAAGTCTAAAGATCTTATCCTTATTGCCACAGATATATTTATTTATTATAATTTTTATTTATCCTGAAACGTTTAAATGCTTAAATTTTTTTTCTTTTCAATACAGCTTCCGAACAATTTCTTAAGATTTTTTGTAAAACTGGCACTCATCTTTGTAGTACAAAGTTCGGCTTCCGAAAGGTAGTTTTATCTATTCTAGAGAGATTTTTCTATAGAGTAAAAGAAGCTTCCTTTTACTTTCGTAATAAAAAGTACAAAAAGCGTACCACATATCACTTCGAATTCGTGCGTTTATCTTATTGTAACGAAATTCTTGGTAACCCTTCAGTAAACTTTTTTTCACTGTATTTCGTCTACAGGGTGATGTGTGTTAAATGTTGTTTTAACTATAATCAAAAAGTAGAAACTGAAGGAATATCTCCAAAGATCTTTTAGTTTGAATACATTCCGAAGATGTGGCACAAATGGAACAGAATCTTTGAAAGGCATAAACAATATGTATTTAAAATATTCAATCTTTTAGTTGTATTTAATTTATTTGCAACATTTTCATAACCTTTGAGCAGCCACATTGAATAATTGCAATTTCGCTACTCAATGAGTAGAAAAATGTCGAGAGTTAATTAAATATGTATGTTGTATGAAGAAGACACCCACAGGGTGTTGAAATATTGAAAAATCAAAACAAAATAAATATATTGTTTTTATTATTATTATTTTTTAAAGAAGACCTCAAACTCAATAAAATAATTCAATTAATTTAAAATAAAAAAGGTCGAATAATATAAATTTTTTATCTATCTAAAATTATTTTAAGAATGTTCTTACCCATCTTTTACTTTTTTGCACTCATAAAATCTGCAACTTCGTCGTGCCAATTGGCATAAAGTATGAGAGTGTGAAAAATTTGGGATTTGACGCAAACCCACCCGCTTTAATGGTTAAATATTATCTAACGAGCGAACACTCACAGCAAAATCTTGACAACTGCAAAAATAAAAACTCGTAAGAGCACTGCAACAACAGATCAAAGCTTTCTTGGTTATAAAAAAAAAATATGGCCATAAACTTGTTTCTGCTGTCTTGCCTGCAAATTTATTTCAGAATATGATACCAAAATTATTTTAATTAACTTTGCTCTTGTATCATCATAACGATCATGTTGATCATAATTTAATGTCATCATGATTTTGGGGCAAGCTGTCGTATGTTCGCTGCTACGATTTGTCAAAATGTTACCAACCGGTTGGTTGCTTAAATTGTATGCAACTCGTTGATACAACAAATTGGAAATCGTAGAAGAAGACACCAGCATTTATTTTCAGAATAAATTTGACCTTGGCTTAAACAACTGTTGCTTCAAATGGTGCCATATTGCTATTGTTGTTTTTATAATTGTTGTTGTTGTTGCGGTTTCTGCTGTATTGTGTTCATTAAATCAACTTAAATTTCGTGTGGAGATTAAATTTTGTTAAGCAGATGCTTCTTTTCTTTTTGCTGCACATGATGCACATAAAGTTTTCTTTATATTTTAAACTTAAAGTTTATTCTTATTCGTCTTTTATTCACTTTAATTGAAAATATTTTGGGTTGCATTTTATGTCACACCACAAAGTAGTGAAACAAACTGTTTCTTGCCTGCCACACAAATTAATTCTATTTTCTCCCTCTGATCTTTAGTTGATTATTTCATGAATTTTTGCCATTAATGTTTTGTGTATTAATTCCTTTTTGTTTGCTTTTATTTTAAATTATTTTTTTCTTATGAATGTGTCGGTAATTGCGTTCGTTGCCTTAAACAAAAATTTAGGTCGTCTGTCTATGGTCTGAAGTTGCCATCACTTATAAACATGCGAACATCGAACTTTTGCATGGGTGCAACATAATTTTGTATACTCGTAGCAGAGCTTATAATGGCTTGTTCTCTTTTGGCTCTTCCTTTGTGCAACATATGCTGGGCATATTTATTTATGCTTTTATTTTGTTACTTATTGCAGAAATAAAAAAAAATATACAGACAATGTTTGTCAGCTTTACAGAAATATTTCTATAGATTTTTAATTGCAAACAAAACGTTTTTAATGTAATTTCTTGCATGATCTACTTCCGGTGTTTGACTTGTATAGATTTTAAAGGATTCGTGTAAATTTTGTCTAAAAATTAAAAGAATTTTTAGTCAACGTTTTGGCAGAAATTTCAAATGTTAAGTCATATGAAATTACAAAATCTACTCTAGTCCAGTCAAAAATTTCATGAAATTATTTATTATGCTCATTATGATTCTGCATGATAATAACGTGATTGGAATTGTTTATAATATTATACCAAATGATTATTTCAATCTCTATTGCAAACTATCTTATATCTCTGTCATTGTTTTGACATCACTTTCGTTTTTTACGACATCGGCGTTCGAAATTAAAATCTAGACTCGATTCTGATCCATTCCCTTCTAATACTTAATTTTTATAAACGATAAGAAATCATAGCATCCCATCCAGCAGAAAAGAAAAATATAGGAAAGGCCAACAACAGTGTGAACTGTCCATCATTTGAATAGGTGTCTCGTCTTTTTTTTTGCAATACTCCAATGGCCAGTCCAATTTTCGATGATTCGATCCAACATGTGTTATTTTGAGAATGGCACTTCGTCCGGAGAGGTTGGCATGTTAGGCTGGACTAAGGACTTAATATAGTCCTGGCGAAAATAACTGTTGGTTGCAGCAAATTTTTCAGTTGTAGCGATGGGATCGAGATCTGGATCCAGGAAATCATTTAACTTTGCTATATTAAGAGTACCATTGACGAAATGAAGTAATCTAACGATACCGACATGCCTTAAACCGCACTAAATTATCACTAGTCGAACGCTGAGCCAAATACGGATTCCCTGGAATTTTCCAGCTACTTACGCATCTCGACCATTGATAACACATTATCTACGGTCGTCCGTCTTCAATTCTTGCTCCACCATATATTACTTCATTACTTCTAAAATCCTTACCATTTATAAAACCTATACTCATGTATGGGCCAACTCTTTAAAGTCTATTTCGAAGTTACTCCAGTGGGATTGGTGACAGTAGTATAGTTTGCAATATGACTCACTGGAGCATCGGCACAATCACTGTGTCTCACTGTTTTATCATTGCTGCAATAGAATGCGGTTTAATGAAACCAAGAAACTTAATCCCTAAAAAACTATTATTAGTTGGGCCCTTTTTAACAGAGCCTTATTTGTTTATTGTGACAATTGAAATCCATTTGTCTGAGATCGCGGACCTTTCCTCTGTGGTTGTAATCCAACTACGTTACAATTAAATGACCAAATGTAAACGATCATTTGTTTGTCGCGACTGCATAGTGTTTAAAATATTTTCAATTAATTTGCCACAAAGAGAAGTTATCATCGCAGGAACTACAATATAATTGTTGTAACCAAGTCAGAAATATTTTACTGCTGTATCTGGTGTCGCATGTTAAACTCTTTTCTTTTTTTTTTGCATGAACTCAAAATGTTTGCATTAATGCGACACGTTCGTCAAAAATAGTTCTGAATGCTATTTATGTTCCAAACAAAGTACAGAGTGAAGAGATACATTCATGGTCACGCCTTATACTTCAGACCTGTTGACTGTTCTACGTCCGATTACATTTAGAGCGATATATAATAAATAAAAATATTTTGCGCACTCAGCGCGTCCGCAGGGCATTCGTCTTATCGAATTCTGCAATTAAATGTTTCGCGAAATACGGTTTGATTTGGCTGGTCACCGGCATAATTCAGTCTTTTGATAGATAATGGGCTTTTTAAATTTTACTGCTTCCAAAGAGTACATGTATTTTCAAGACAAAATTCCAATATTATATGTGCAGTGGAAAAAACTTGCAAGCTGTAATATTCAAGACCTCTAGCAATATATTTTTGGGGGATTCACAAGACGTGCTATCAGTCTATCGTGTGATAAAGTTGTGAAATTTTTGAAAGCAAAAACAATTTTTTTTAATAATACATTATGATAATATGATTGATAGTTTGTTTGCCTTCTGAATTTCCCAATTGTTTCACTTCATTTTAAAGCAAACGCCTCAAAAGAAAGTCCATAAAAATTTTTTTACCATGAATTCTTCACACAGAATACAGAAATTTAAGCTTTTCAACACGTACGTTTAGTGTTTAGTTGTATTTATTTTTTAATTTTGTTCATTTTATATGTGTGTATGTATTATTTGTTAAAATATGTATATACGTGTATTTCTTACTTTAATTTCCTGCTATTCTGCTTTCATTTATTCTTGGCATACGAACACAACTTTGTTATACAGAGATTATTTTATTTCTTTCAAATTTGTTGGGAAAAGTAATTGAAATAGAATTCAGAATAAAGGCATATGAAATTTTATGAAAACGAACTTGATTAAAATTCAACATCATTAATGTAGAGAATGAATCATTGGTTTAGTTTTACTGAAGTTTTTTTTTTCAGATATTTCTGATAAATTTTATCTGCTAAATTGGGCCTTTAAGAGGAAGACATTAAAGCAATAAAATATATAATGGAAATGACTACGTTTCTAACGAAGTTTGTCGTACAACTAACTCTTATCAAAATATCAAATATAAAAATTTTTTGTTAATGATATACTTTAATTAGTTTTATTCTAAAAACATTTGAAACCACAATCATAAGTCGTATTGAACTCTGAAATATTTCTTGATATTAAACATTCAGTCCTTCCAAAACTGTTTGAGGAGGTGTATTTAGAAATCAGGTACATTGGCATTTACACTTTAACCCTTCCACATTGAAGGTGACAGGAAAGACGTTTGCAGGCAGGCTATTCTACATACGAATTGTTTGGCTAAATAAATAATTCTCCCTGTAATGCAAAAATGGGATTCTCTGGTTATTTGATTTCAAATTCATATCTTATTTAAATGAAAAACGAGTAGTCCGTAAAATTAGCGGGTCTTGATAAAAAAGCTTCCTAATATCATTCCAGTATATTCCATTATAGTAACGATAGAACAGCAGATAGTAAGAATGGATCTGAAAAAATGGAAATGAAACCAGACTGGCATATAATAGCTGGCCCTGGTATAAATATATTATGTTAGAATAGTTTTGGTTCCATTGCATTCTGCGAATAAATTGTCTAATGAATGCTCAAGCGCAGTATGGTCCAAAAAAATTAGGGAAAAGATCGCCAAAATTGTCTATTCCATGTTTAGTTTTTTTGATGAAATATGTATAATATTATTCATAAAATTTATTGACTAAAAGCAACAAGAGAACATAAATAAGACTAAAATTTGTGTTCTTAATGGCACATATACCTTTGTATGTATGTTTGTATTATAAACACAATTAATTAATTCTATTTAGACATCGAACTTTGGTATCTGAATGGCAGTTTTTTGTGTGTTCTAAACGTCTTTGGAATGAATTCATTATCTCACATTATAAAACTATTTAGCAATGATTTGCATATTAAAAGGGCCCTATTTATGTATTTCTTTCTAAGTCTTAAGAGCGTATTTTTTTTGTTAAATAATAAATAAAATAAATAAATAAATAAAAAATGCGCATATACATAGATATTTTAAATGATGATATCTAAGAAGCTATAGATCTCAGCCCCATCCATTTCATTTTTGTTGTATTCAGTACTGGAACTATTTTTTTTTGTGCCATATTTCCGGCTCAAAAGTATTGCAGCAAATGTTATTTACATTCATATAATTAACTATTCTAATAAAGGAATCTTAAGATTTATACCGTATATTGAGCAGCAAACGAACGAATTTCGGCATAGTTCTTTCCACGCAAGCGTTACTGCTTAGAATAATCAACATATTAGGAGCGGCCAAGACTATTTAAAAAAAGCAACACCCGCCCATGGTTGCATTCATAAGCGGAAGATCGAAAATCTAGCCAATTACTTGGTATTTCGTCTTTAAAATAGTCTCCAATAAAGCACAAGTTTGACCATTGAAGTTAGCAATACAATATCCCACCGACATTTTCTACACATTTTGACGTAAATTGACTTATAGAAAAATTGTCTTGCATTTTGTTATCGAATATTCTCTATAAATTTGAAAACATTTCATATTTTCGGCTAAACAACATAACATTTTATTTTGGTTTCTTTTTTCAAAATTATTATATGACTTGACGTTAGATCTACATATTTTAGTTCACATTCAATCTCTGTTCCATTATTCATGATTTCCAAACATCTATAATTGAGGATCACGCGATCATCCAGTTGCCTAAATTCCAATGCAGATGTACAAATCATTGCAGAAGATAATTATTCCTACATGCTTCCTACGTCAATATAATCAGGCTTAAATTCCAGGCTTGAGTGGTGGTGCACTTTGTTAACAATTAGTGTTGGAAATATCAAAAATAAGCGATTTAAATGTCGCATAGTTCACTGCAAATGTTTCGACCATTCCTATAATTTTCAGCGATTGATATCAACGAGAAATACTATTTAAATTCCGCCCACTGCTCCAAAACTTTTAATAACAACCAGTAAGTTGATTCGATGGCACCTTCTTTTAAAAGTTGCCACAAAAAATCGCTACGGCACCAAACAGAAAATTTGGTCACTAAAAATACTTTGAAATCGCCCTGTTTGGCGAAGAATCGCCATATCTGACAGCCCTGCTCGAGGGCCTCCTCAGCATTGAGCACTACACGAGTATTATTTTCTGCGAGATTATCAGACAGATTGTAGTAGACATATCATTAGATATTGGTATATTATTTGATCCTAAACTGAAATTAACGAGCTCTTAACAAACAACAACAGGGTACACCCGACTATATAAAACACTCTGGTCTGTGAAGTTTAATGATCGTTATATCGCAAAAACTTTTATACGTATCTCTTGTACGTTCATCTCTTGGAATATGAATCAGTAATATCAGGTCCTATTTACCCATCTTATTCAAAAGCAGTTTGTGCAAAAACAATTCCTGCTATTTTGATTCCGAACAGATAATTTTATCCCTCTTAACCCGCCTTCATATTCTGCCCGTCTTGCCCTCATTAAGCTTCTTACATTAAGAAGACGTAGAACTATACTGAATGCGAATATTAATAGTGGTAATACGAATATCAGCTGTGGTTTTTTTGTCAATGAAATTTCATTCCACATTCCTCAACGTTTATCGCTTAAATTCTTATCATTTACAATAGAATTTTTTTAGAGGTAATTGTGCTGATGCTGACCGCTTTAGGAGGATGTTTAACAGGTTTAATCGATGATATAGATTTATTGATTTTTCATTAAAACCTGATGTCATAAAAAATGCAATAATCATTTTTCTAAACCCATAATAAATTTATTGTTATACGTAAGTAAAAAATATTTATTTTTAAATAATGTTTTATTATATAAAATGTCTCTGGAAAAATTCCATAGACAAATAAAATAAATAAAAAAGTTTTTTTTTTGGCGAAGAATGGCAGGTGTCATTTAAACATCTTCGCCCTGACTGTGCAAATTGATATCGGTGCAATTTTCTTCCATACAGCAGCACCTAACTGCCTTCCTCAGGTTTCTCAGGGATCTCCATATGCTCATGTCTTGGCTGTGCAACAATGCTCAGTATACATGAGCCCAAACTAGTTAGATATAAACAAAACAGCTGTTGCTGTTACAATTTCAAAATATCAAAATATTTAAATATTTCAGACTCAATCTTAATAGTCTAAGAAATGTTACTTCAATATGAATTCATTACGTCACGAAGATACTCACGAAACAAACATGGCTTAATAGCTAGATTCAACGGCAGTTGGCCTCGTGTGTACCAAGCTTAAAATTTTAATAAAATTTTAATTGCACCTTCAGGAAGGTGGTTATAGTGTCTTGTGTTAATCTTTTCTATTTTTAAGTGTGACCAAGTGTTGTGTGGACAAAAAATCCAAGGCAATTGCGTAAAATAAAATAAAAGCTTAAGGCAATTTGATATGGAATTAAATACAAATTAGTGCAACTAATTTGGTAACTTAATAGTTAATGTATTAGTAGCATTTAATTGATTTTCCCCAATTTCAATTGCAATTATAAAGAAACTTAAATCAACATGAAAGTACACTTTGTGTCTACCAAGTCCTTCATAAATCAGCAATGCACGAGGGTTACTGTTTGTGTGGCGAGCATTAACAGGTTGCTCTCCTTTTTCTTGGTGCTAGACGTTTTTTTTTTAAATCTCTCTGCTGCTGGAAATCAACATGACTCTGGAAAGGTTAAACATTTTTCAGTAGTCAGAATATTTTGTCTCATGTGACAGTGATGATCTCAATTATTAATTGTAGCAACATGGTGCTTTCGTATAATTTAACCTTCTAAATTTTCTAAGGACGGGTCTTTTTTTGTGCCCTCTCAAGAAAAGACGCAAAACCCTCCCTAAAACAGTGATATGACAGGCTGAAATGTTTTACAGACATATCTGTCATAAAATTCTACTGTCGTTAAAAACGTCAAAGCTAAACATTCAATTTCAACGCCAGAGAGAAAACTTTAAATGCGCTTAAAGGTTAATTTTGCACTTGTTTACATTTGGTGCTTAAATCTCCCAAAAAATTAGGTACTGCTTCTAGATATAAATATCAAGTGTATTTTATGTTTCGACATACATACCATTAGATAACTAAATTATAATTTATAATTTACATGCAGTTTAGGTAAAGGATTAAAAAAGGGTTTTCCCACATAATTACCCATGTGGGCGAAAACCAATGCCCGCTCAATATTACAATATAAATTTAAAAAATTTTGAAATTGCTGCTAATTTAATATTAGAAATTTTCAATAGTTACCCTCGGATTTTTTATTTTTATTTTTTTAAACATATGTAGACACTGACTGACTGACAAACATGTTTCATATCAAATAACAAATAACAGTTGCACCAGCAAGAAAAGAGAAACTAATCTCATCGATTGGTTCGTTCAACATTAAAAAAGACGAAAACAAATCAACAAAAAACAAACAAAAAACTTGTAGGCGTTTTCGTGTATTTAAAAAAAATATTGATTTTCCAAATTATCCATAGATGTGTGTTGCAATTAATGACAGGAAGGAAGTTAATTTTGTTCCCCCATAAATTAATCATTTCTTTGGCATTTGCATCGCGACTATTTTTGCATTGAATCTGGCCATATAGGAAATATGGCTAAAAATATGTAAGTATGTTTCAAACAAGTAGTCGATTAGTCGATTTACGGCCAGTTTAACAGGGGTCTGCATGTACCCAGAATCTCATTTTGGTCAAATTCATTTAGTCACTCATTTGTACATAAATTTACATTTTAATGTTGTTTTTCCCTGTTTTTAGCAACAAAATAATTGTGAAACACTTGACTGTTTCTTGCTGAATGGTTGGCTGGTTGGCCGGTTGGTGGTTGTTTGATTAAGCGGTTGGTTGCTTGTTTGCCTGTTTATTGGAAACAGGCCAAATATATTGGCCATCTATGTATATCTGCATGTTTATCTTTTTGTTACAACTTTAAATGTGGTATCAGTTGTTGTGTTTGTTTTTAATTTTCAGTTGGTAAATTATTTATTAAATGAGAAAGCTTTAATTAATGCCATGAAACTGCCCACATAAAGAGCAATCAAAATCGGCAAAAATCGACTTGGGCAGTTGCTTATGAAGATCAAAGAAATATATTGTGTCTAAAAAATTTATAACAAGTAACTTTCTTTGCTCAAAGAATACAAGAAGGGGAAAGCTTTATTTGCTCCACTGTCTATCCGTCAATCAGCCATGGGAATATACGCTTCCAACTGCGTAGTATCAAATAATAAAAATAAAACTATAGTGTGTCGGTATGGTTGCCCATCGCGGCGGTGTATCTTGTATAGCGTGATAAGTAAATGTTGGACATTTTCAAAAAAAATTTTTATTACTTCGGTCATTAAAATGACAAACAATAAAAATGCAATATATTTTAGTTTTTCTATCTGTTTAATAATAATGAAAAAAAAAAAAAAAAAAAAAAAAAAAAAAACTGGCTGACTACCTAAACGTATGTATGTTTATGATGTGTCAATAGCGTATTATTATCTTACTGATATGTTATTGTGTAGTTATACTTTGCATCAAAATTTTTATCAATGTTTTTCTCTGCGTAGCGAGAAAAATTATTATACATTTGGGAAGGCATCCACTAATTTAGAAAGCCCACTCACACTAGCTTTTTTTACAATATAAAAAAAGAAGTGAACAAGTGGTTGTATGCCATTGATTATAGTATTGTTTCTCAAATTGGCGACTTTTGAATGTTAAGATTTAGTTTTGTGAAATATTAAATTTAAGACTCAACCAAAAAGCGCATGTCATGGCTTAAGCTGCCTCTCAAACTCCTCTTAAGCAAATATTTGTGATATATTTGCATAATATATTTTATGGGGACTAAAATTAATAATAAATAAATTTTAATAAGTATATTAATTATATTTAAATTTTAAAATATTTAATATTGAAATTTATCGTTTGGGATATTCTCAACAACAAGTCGTTTAAACACTGACGATTTGGCTTAGTGACCAATGAAATGACGGCATATGAACAGCTAAATCTACAACAAACAATAAATATTAATATATATTCATGTATTTTAAAATATAATAATATATTAATAAATATTTTCCATGTTGCTCTTTTGCATATATTAAACAATAAATTTACCTCGTCTTAAAGCTCGTATCTTTTGTCCATCACTGTTTGCTGGCAACTTGTTTTCAACTTTTTAATTTTATCGATTCCAGTAAATTGAAATCATTTTGAACACAAAACTCAGGCGTAAATGGGGACAAAGTAGTAAATTTATATGTACTCGTATGTACGAGTATGTATGTATGTATAAAGGAAAATATGTTAACAGATCGATAATAGAAACCAAAATAAATAAACAAACTGTTAGTACATGGACACATGGAAGGAAAGTCTAAAGTGGCTGACTATCAAATGGCTAAAAAAAACAGGCAGACAAATGGAGCGACAAAAAAAAACATGTCATTAAATGAGCCTGATGTGTATGTACATGGAGGAATATATAATTTAGTATAAGTTTAGTTTAATAGTGGCTTGTTTGCTGTTGTTATTGTTTATAGTTTTTCCATGACAACAACCAACATCGATAAATTTCATAAAAAAGAAGAAAAAAAAAGCAATTGCAATATAAATAAGAAATTGTATGGTTTAGTGGGTTTTTAGGTGGTTCAACGAAAGAATTATACAGTGGAGTTTGGTTATAACGTACATGGATTATAACGAATAATTGCGGTTAAAACTACGTTTTCCTATAATGTTTTAAATGGCAAAAAGTGTTTTTTTTTTCATAAAAAGTTTATTTGAAATTGATGACATTAATTGAAAAAAATTATATCGCTCAAATGGTTACCTCGCGAGTTGACGCATAATCCCGCTTTAATTTACCGCATTGTTGCTCGCAAAATATCTGGATCCAAATTGGCAATTTCTTCTTCAATGCTATCGATCAAGGCTTTCATTGTTCGTGGTTCGTTGTGGTAAATGGGAGCTTTTAAAAAGCCTAAATAGAAGAAGTCTGGTGCTGTTAGATTTGGCAATCTAGACGAACAGTTCGATTTTCCAAAACGGGAGATCACTCGACTTGAAGATTGGTGTTTTAAAATCTCCATTGTAGTCCGACCTGTGTAAGCGGTTGCTCCTTCCTGTTGGAACCAACAAGGATAGAGACCCAACGCCGCAACCTGTGGCAAAAAAAAACTCGTTTAGTACCTGCCTTTAATGCTCACCATTTACGGTTACGTTGGTGGTATCGGCGGCCAACTGCTTTTTCATTGCAAATGCCACATCAAACAATAACTTTGGAGGAATTATTTAATTATGAATTTCATGAATTTTGTGCCCCAGAGTGAAAATGGAGGACGAGGACGCTGCGTTAAAACAACAGACTAAAAATTTTTCAAATCAGCAGTAACAATAATAAGACGTTATTAAGGGGTGTATCGCTCCATGGGTGATTGACACCTAATTTTCTATATGTATGTTCATCATTAATGCCAAAACATAGTGACATTTAGCGCAATCTGCAAAAAATGACAGCCAATTCAAATTACAACATTACTTTTGCGCCAACTTTGTATATAAAAATTTTCTCTGGTCATAAGAAACATCATCGTCTATAACGAATTTGGTTGCCCGGTCCCGTTTAATTCGTTGTAACCGAACTGCACTGTCTGTCCAAAAAGTTTCAATATTGGCAAGTGCTTGATCTAACAAGTTGACATGACCGCCGTACCTACGCCTGAAATAATTATATGTAAGTGTATTCGATGCATGACCGCCTCCTCGGAAAAAGAACAACAACCATGTTTGTTCTTATTACTTAATACCTTTTTTATTTTATTTTTAGAAATCCCTACTACATAATTTTTTATTGATTGCAACACAACAACACTGGAAAGTTCGATGGCCTTTTATTTAATTTCTAGGGGTGTATTGTATTTAATATCCTACATACCATAAAGTCAATTATTAAATATAATTTGTAATTCAATAAATTCTATGTATCAGGTTGCATTTGCCATTATTATTGTTTTATGAGTCAGATTTTTGTTGTGGTTGGTGAAATAAAAGACGGGATTGTGGTCATGTAATATTCATTGGTTTGTTTGATTTGGTTTTAGGAAATAATAAACCAATGAATTTTTCTCTGCAAAGAAAAAAAAAAATCTCGCTACTTCTGCAGGTCTGGCACAATGACTGCATGAAGAATTGCATCTTTTTTTGCATGAGATCCTTCACTTGCTGGGTGCCAGATCGGTCTTGGACTACAAGCGGTTAAGAGTTATAGATGCTGTTGTTACACAATAGAAACCAACGTATTGGCTGACCGACAATTACGTCGATTGACTTGTGTTTTGTCGATGGTTAGACAAATTCAGTTTTAAGATAAGATATAATGGAAAGTATTTATAAATTCTATAATGGAAACAGGAAATATTCGTCCGGGTCTAAATCTGGAGAGTGTTCAGAGGCGTTACTCTCTATTGCGATGCGTAAGCTAGTTCGATGCGTTTGATGTTTTGTTAGCGCAGGATATTTTTGTTTTTAACAAACGATTTTGACAATTAAGAGTGCACTGATGCCAGATTTGTGAAAGTGAAAAAATCAGATGCCCGTAAACTCAATAAAGGGTACCAATTATCCGATTATATACCCCCCAGGATGGGGTAGCAGCCACAGTGACTACGTGCATTGCTCTGATGGAACAGCATGTGGCGGTCCTACATGTTACGGTAATCGTTTTACTCTCTTCCAGATAATCGATATGAATGGCACCACTTGCATCCCAAAAAATTTTGAGCATGACCTTGTTGGCCGACAGACCCATCTGAGCTTTTTTTGATGCATGTTCACCCGAAGAAACCCACTGTTTTGATTGTTCTTTGGTCTCTCGTGTATTGTGATGGATCCATATTTCGTTCCTAGTTAAAAAACTTGCTAGGATCGGGGTAGAAAATCGCCAAACGCTACTTTGAAGTGGCCAGACGATTGCGTTGATTGTCGAGTGTGATAACTTGCGGCACCCATCACGCGGATGGTTTTTTTAATATCCAATTATTCCTGTAACATATGATGCACTTGCTCAGTTGAGATGCCTACAGTCCCAGTGACTTCACGCACTTTCATTCTCCGATGGTTCAATATCAGAATACCATTGATTTTATTGACTATTTCTCGCGTGACGATTTCTTTCGGACGAAACGAACGTTGTTCGTCAGTTGTACTGGACCACAATGGCACTCAGTGCACCATTTTTAACCATTGAGATTAATGGTGGTGAGTCTCCATAATATTCATCAAGCCTTTCTGTGGTTTTGGTGATAGTTTTTTACGTAAAAAATATGTTCACGTGAAATTCACGGTATTCATTTTCTTAAAAAAATTAAAGAAGTTGTCAGCTTTCAGTGCCTGTCAAAAACAAACTAATAGACGCAACTTGCTCAAAATTCGACAATATTCTAGTAGTAACAATTAACGAAAGAAGTGTGGCAGTGTTGAAAGTTACTTCCTTGGAAATACAAACAGTCACAAAAATATCAAATTACCCTCGTAATAAACTATTTCCTTGACAAAGTTTGAATACTTTAGCTTAACCAGCAATGAGAGTTTTGGGGGATAAAAAGAGGTTTCCACTTTGTGTAGGAGGGTACATTCACTCTGGGTCCATTAAGCCCTTTGTGATTTTCAGCAGGTTTTGAAAACTCTTACGGTGGAAATGAAAGTATGAATGGTAATAATTATCTACTTTGTATGAGATGTAAATTTCTTGCGAAATAGTGTATTAAATTTTATAAGTTGTTTCGAAAGTTGCCACATGCAACCGCAAACTTTCAAACACAACCTCTTTCTGGTTTGTTAGAAGAAATGCGACAATTTGGTCGCATTAATTTGCAATTTCATTCAAAACTCTTACATATAAATGATCTTATTATTGAATTAAAACATAATATCATGCATAAAATGTAATGTATTTTAGCGTCTTACAGTGGGACAGAATCAAAATAATTTTTGGAAATTAATTAGTAATTTTTTCTCAATGGAAAATCGGATCGAAATAAAATTTAACTGGAGCTTAGCATCGGAGCCTTCTATTTTGAGCTTTGAGAATTAACTACCCTCACTGTACCAGAAGGCAGTCATGTAGTTTTGAAGTACAGCTTTAATATATAATTTTTTTTAACGGTTGTCATTTTTCTGTTAATAAATTTTATATATTTTTCAAATTTGTTTGTTGTGGTTTTAGATTTTCATATGCGAAATATTGGTCACTAAACCAAAAAAAAAAAAAAAAAATTCAAATATTTTATGGGTAAAATGCACATACATAAATTTCAATATTAAGTATTTAAAATGCAGACTTTATTTTTCGTTTTGTCTGATAAATAAAATCATTGACACCCAAAGACTTTCTAATTGTACGGATGTTGTAAGAAAAATAAAATATAATTATTTGTTGTGTTGTTTGTATAAAAAAATTTTAAGCATAATATTATTGTATATTTTGTAATATTTATATACTTTAGCAAATTCTCATATTGTATTTGATTGTTTTGGCATAAACGTATGAGGTTGAATATTTTAAAACTGCTTAGAGTCCACTGACGATTTGGCTTAGCGACCAATGAAATGTCGGCAATATGAATGGCTAAAGCCACAACAAACAAATTTGGAAAGTTCAAATATTTTAAAGGTACAATCATGGTAAATTTTTAAATAAATAAATAAAAAAACAGCAAGCGGTAATTTGTTTGTTGGTATATCTAGATTATTGTAATTCATCTCGACTACTAGATTATTCCTCTGTCATGTACAAATTAAGTTTTATCTTGATCGAATCAGTCGTTCAAAGTTTTCGAATTCTGCCCCACTGTGTGCGGCATTTTGTCTGATTTTATTTTGTTTTGTCTGTAGTGCCTATTTCAACTCATGTAATTTTCTTAATCCATTCACATGCAAATTAATTACTATTTCATATTTTTCAATTTATTTTATTTATTTATTTAAATATTGATTCAAAACACATTTTCATATTGTTTTAACTATTTATTTCAAAACTAACAATGAAGTGACAAAGTGACTAAACGGTCAATAAACTGCCAAGATTTGTAAAAAAACACCATGAATTTAAAAATTCAACATTATAATATTACAAATTTATCATACAAATGAAACAAATAAAATTAATGTGTCGGTTCATTGTGTTGTCAGTTTTTATTGTTTTGTTTAGAGATTTAAATTTAATGAGATGTTGTGAATAGTTCTAATAGTTCACTAGGATTGTTTGGTGTATAATCTCAAGTGTGAATATTTCTAAGACTATTGTTGAACATTTTCAGGAATGTACAAAACCCTAAGATAATAACTAAACTGCCAACAAATAGTTGTAAAATAGTAATTGGAAAGATTTTCATGCTTCTGGATAATTCAGCAATTATTGCTTCTAACAGACAAATAAAGAGTTTTATCAATGTATGTATATCTAATTCTGAAAGTTTTGAGACGGTTGCCGATATCGTCTCTTAAGAATTTTTCATATTTGACTATGACAACTTTATCATATTGATTCCATAGTGAGGAACCTGCCAGAGATATGAATTTTACGCAGGTAGAGGAATACAAAGGGATGTGTAAAAACCAAATTAACCCCTTCTGTATAAATAAAAAAATGCAAGAGGTAGATTTGCCAACACTGGCAGCATGTTGCATCTATTGAGAAAACCCATTTAAGAATTTTTTTTATAAAAATTTTTACAGATGCCTTATTTGAAAAGTTCATTATCCTTCAGCTAGTGTAAATGAAAGTGAATAGTTAATTTCGAAGAGTGAATTGGCCTACAACCATTCCATCTACATTTGTGATAAATTTTGCTACGGAAAGAGATGAAGACATAAACATTTGCGGGCATATTTCGTAAAACCACTGGGTACAATAACAACAGAAATATATAACGCCTCACAAAATTTTTAAAATACACTTATTAATATCCCCTTAAATAAATTTTCTGATAGCGAAGGGTTCCCTAAGGATATTAATGTAATGTAGGAAAGAGACATATTTTGATGGGACTGCCACATGACGACAGATGTTGCAATGCGTTTCGCCAAAAGAACCAACTCTCCAATTGTTTTTCTAACTCTCGTCGATTATTTTACTTTTATAGTTAAGTTTAATTGGTGCTATAAGTAACACATTAGTTTTTTAAATATTTGCTAATTTAAAAAACGTTAAAAAATATGCTCCTAATCCTACTGAAAGGACAACCCTGCTCCTGTCAAAATATGAACAAGCATTTAGTTTGTGTTTAACAGCCATTGATAGCAAAATGCAGAAGTGGAGAAAGTGTATAGAACTTAAAGGAGACTCTGTTGAAAAATACAATGATATTTTATCCAAAAACCTGTATTTCATTCAAAAAGTTAAGGGCTTATTGACCCGCTCTCGTACATATACATATCGGGTCAACTGCAAAAAAATAAAAAACCTAAAAAAGAATTTTCTGGTGTTTTTTTATTTCTTCACACAAAAGATACAAAAAAGTCGTATATTTATTTATTGGTTGTTGTCTGTTTTTTAACGCACTTTTAAATAGAATTTTTTTCATGTATTTAACTTTGAAATTTCGAATGCATTATATAATTCAGACTTCCAAAAAATAGGCTTCAAACATTTTTCCAACATTGAAGCTGAAAATGGCGAGACAATATTTTTCGGAGTCTGAAACATGTGTACATGTACTAAACTGGATTTATTGAATTCAACAGGTTACAAGAGAAAAAAATGTTATATAACAATAAAAAGCAGTCAGCCATTGAAACCAATATTTGAAGTTTTCAGCAAATGATAATCTGATAGATTTGTTATTTCAAAAAATAAAAATAAAAATCCAGAGACCTTTTTGCATTATATTTGATAATAATGGACGTTTTATAATTTTGTCGACCCTTTGGCAAACAGGAGTGTGTTCACCAATTTTATTTATATTCCTATAACTACACGTAGTTACAAAGATATTATAAGGAAAAAAATAATTGCTAAGAAAAATGCCCGATATGTCTAATTTTGGAGGGCTGCAACTTCGAAACCATAAAAAAATCGATGGGGCTCAAATTCCAGCCTGGGTGGAAAGATATTGGAATTGCCATATATCATTCATATAAATCGGACAGACATCGAACTATAGGGATTTATTTCATACACAACTCTATATATCGGAAAGGAAAATCAATTAAATAAATATATAAGTATATCATCAAGGCATTGAATCTAATTGTCATATGTATTCAAATTGGATAAAAAGAGACCCGGTGTTCTCACAAAAAAAAAAAAAAAAAAAAAAAAAAAAAAAATTATAATAATAATATTTTTGTTGTCCTGTGTAATATACGATTAATTAAAACAAAAGGTGGAAATAGAACACAGACTACAACTCTTTGTTTTGTAAACCAAACAGGGGATATATTCATTTCACAAAATAGCAATTGTTTTTATATAAACGTGTCAAGTAAAATATTTTGTTATTAAAATTGAGTTTTGCTTTCCAATCGAATTATTAAACTGTGAACTGTTTGTAGTGTTTGTGCTTATAAATAATTTATATGTTTAAATAAAAGCTCCTGGTTTTGTTCATGTTAATGATACAAATAAAACTCCATGTACTTTTTTTCTTAAGTTTTTAATGAACGTAAAAAATTAATATGAAATAATGCCAAATCTATTTTAATACAATAAATTAAAAAAAGTATTGTTTTTGAAAGTAAATTGGCTGAATTGTAAGACTCCTTCCAATGCCATTCCTGTTTCATGTGCAGTACAAGCCAGCATTAAAGCAATTGTGGCATACATTACATACGAGTATTTATAATCCCTGTTGCGTCTAAATATTTCCTTTTTACACTCAAAAGAAAAGTCATCCCTACTTAAAAGAAGGCACAACAGAGTTAAAACCACTATAAACAACGATTTTCTCAAAACAAGTACGGAGAGCTTAACTCAAGAACGTTTTCGGAATTGATTTTGAGAAAAACAAAAAGAAAATAAGTTTGAGCAAAATGGACTTGATCTGAGGCAGAAATGTCTTTCAACCAGATGTTTGACCCAGTGTTGTATGTGTGCTTACGCATAAACGTATAAACGAACATGCTGCTCCATTAGTAAATATAAGTGATATACATAGATGTTATTGATGTTCTTGGCATGAAAATCCAGTGTGATGATCGATAGACTGATCACATTTTTCATGTCGCTAAAGAGCATTGAAGTGCTTCCGTTTAAAAGGTACTTTAATGCCTTCTGATATTTTTAATATATATACCACTTCTGTCCGTCTGAAGATGAAATACAACTCTCATGTATGGGTCGCTTTAAAGTCAAGTCTATTTTGACAGTAGCGTAGATAACTCACTGAAGCATCGTCGCAGTGTGGGCCACTTTCCGTTGTTTTATCGTTACTTAAGTGTTGTGTGCTCTAATGAGATTAGGAAACTTGTTCCCGAAATTTGATCCTTTTTAGGAACTACCTGTTCTTTATTGAGAGCGCAATCATTCGACAACTATTATGTGCAATAACTTGCTGCAGATGAATTTCCTGTCACTTTCAGCGTGCAAAGGCTCAAAGTGAATGTCCCCAAACACTACTACCTCTATCCCCTTTCCCAAGCACGTTTGTTGGTCCATTCAAAAATTATCCAAGTGATAAGGGTACCAATCCAGGAACAGATTTGATTTCAAAATTTGTAGTACTTGAGCTTCCATTATACTCCTTCTTTTATTTGTTTATAATTTAATTTGAATTTTTAAAAAAAACTTAATTTCGATTTTAAACCCAGTGCTAAATAGTGTTCGGTACTTCATAAGCAAAAGCCTTTACCGCGTCAGCTTCAACAACATATTAAATACTAACAGCAGCATATAAAACAACTGAAACTTTTCGTAGTTTCTTCAAAAATTCCAGGATAGATTTAGAGATTTTTGTAATTAAATTTTTAGGAATGATTTCTACTAAAAGTAAAAAAGAAGACATTTAAATTTAGAAATAGTTTTTTTCTTTCAGTGTACATTTATGTGTTAATTGCTCATATTTATTATAAATTTTAAAATATTTCAAGCCAAACAATTTAAAAAGATTCACCAAATAGTTTATTCAAATCTTTTCTACAAGATCTCTAATTTAATAAAACAAATTGTTTGTTTGAAAGAATACGTGTGTGCGTG
This sequence comes from Germaria angustata, assembly GCA_963681545.1. NCBI lineage: Eukaryota > Metazoa > Arthropoda > Insecta > Diptera > Tachinidae > Germaria > Germaria angustata. The sequence continues at coordinate 56,051,957 of OY812998.1, read as the reverse complement.
TAGCTTTGTGTGTTTTCGAGTTTCTCCTAAACTTGACACTGTTTTATGGCTAAAAATAGCAAATAGACTTTTTTCAAATACCAGAAAATACTTCATTGACGAAATTCAATATTTCAAGGAAAAAAAAAAAACTTTTCTTTCATAAAAGTATTTAAAATCAAAAATTATATGTCTTTTCACAAAACATTTCAAATTCCAATAATAGATAATGAAAATCAATATCTTCTAACAAAAATGTAAGTAAAGTAAGTCCATAAAAAACTCATTTTGAAATCATTACACGTTTCTGGACAACATAAATTCATCATAAAAAATAGAAGTTCGTTTACTTTTTATCTTGATGATCTACATACATTAGAAATTTTAATAATTAATTGCTGGCATACATATTTTTACATGTTGGTTTCTTGAATAACAGAATATCATGGTAATATATTAATATTTTTCTTTTGTGGAAGATAACGAGCTTTGCACCTAAAAAGTATTAAAATTTTCAAGTCTCATATGACTAACAACAGCCCTCGTATTATGTGTTTCTGAAGGTCACATGAAGCACATAGTGTTAAGGTTCCTTTAAAGTATAATCAAAATGGGGGGAAACTTAACAGCAACTAATACATTAGCTATTAAGTTACTAAATTAGTTACACAATTTGGTTGTTAATCTCTTGTCAAATTGTCTTTTATTACCTTGAATTTTTTTACATAACATTTTGTCCTACTTGAAAATAAAATTAAAAAAAAAAGAAAACAATTAGTGGAAAAAATAATACAACAAAGTTCTGTTGAAAGAGGTACTAGAAATATATGTATATAAATTTCAAGCTACACGAGGCAAAATTTTAAGTAGTTAATAAAACCTTTTGTTTATACTCTTTCTAGTGCAGTTTTTTACTGTTGAATTCATGCTTTCGTAAAAAATGTGTTAATAGAAAGTGTTTGTGGCAGCAGCCATCTTCTAATGTATAATTTATGCATTACCTTAGGTCGGTGAAAATATTTACGCTTAGAACTTGTTTTTTGTTAGCGGAATGGAGCTGCAAGTACTTACATTCCAACAATAATTACTTGTTTGATGCTTAACTTGGAAAACAAGTGGCCACTTCATGTTGCTGAAATAGTTGCCACGTGGGTAATGAGCTTTATTCTGCGTACTAAAATAGATGTTTACAGTGATAATTAACTGATTTTTACTTCATCGCCTTGAACTATTGCCAAATGTTTTAGTATACAAAATTTTTATGAGTATAAAGGACGTAGAATCAGAAAAAAAACGCTTTAAAAAAACTACATTTTAGAAGAGATGTAAATTCGGATCATTTACAATAATCTCAATGTTGATTTGTCTCTCCATGAAGTTCTCTGTTTTCTTCCCTTTCCATTTAAAAGGAAGTCATGTTTATATAAGGAACTGTAACCAGCGTCACCGTTGTGCGACTAAAGGACAATTTTAATTGAGTACTTTGCCCGTTTTCATGTCCATATTTCGAAAATCCCTTTTCGTTGGTTTCGGTATTACAAGATATTTCGTACCAATATCAGGAGGGCCAATATGTTCACCAGCAGTATTACTTTACGATTTCATAGATGCATTTGATGAACATACACGCAAGTATCACATGGCAGTGAAAATTTGGCAAGCACGCCCGACTAATGCGTTTCGCGTCACACTTTCGCATCATTAACTTTCACTGGAAATGCAGCGACAGGGGAACTTAGATCATTTGATAGTCTAAAGAAGACGACGATGTTACACTGTGGAGACTTAATTCTAGAGCAGAGGATGTTTTAATATGTGAACCAATGGACACTATCATCTCTTCTGCAGGCTTCTTCTGTTTCTCTCACGCATTCTTCCATATTTTTCTATCACTGTTAGCAAAAGGGACCACAACATGGGCCCAACTGAGGAAAGGCTTTTTTATTGAATTTAAAGTAATCTATGTTGAAAATGTAGAAAACGTATTTTTTTTTTTTGGAAAAATTTTATTTTTGATTACTTGATGTTATTTGCTTTTAAAAATGAACTGTCGTAATTGTATTTTTCTGATATGAAAGTAATAATTTCATCTAAAGCTGTGTGCTGAAAATAAAGTTGAATTGTAATAAATTTGAAATTGTCGACCTCCAAAATCAGCAGATTATTATTTTTTATCCACTTCAATCATATGGGTATCAAATAAAATGAATTTCTAGGAAGAGAAATCAAAATAAAATGGAATCGAAACATTATGTTGGACGCATGCTTACGATAAAAGTTTAAAAAAATCAGGAATTGTGAGTAAAATTCGGTTCGCCAGGTAAAAGAAATAAGTAATTTCTTTAAACAAATTAAAAATATTCCCATAAAATAGAACAAAATTTCCCCAAGTTTTCAAAAGTAGTTCAAACATTTCTAATCTGGGCAATATCAAATTAATACTATGCAAACAATAGAATAGTTATTCTTAAAAATTAACTTTAATTTTGCATTAACCGTGGTAGTTTTAAAATAGTTTCAAAGAAGAAATTTAGTAAGATTAAGATTTTTCGATTCGGAAAAAATGCGATTTCGGATCATTTCCAATGATTCTTTAGTTTGGTCTAACGTAGCAACAGAACATTCAAGTAAAGCATGTTTAGCAGAGCGGATTCTTAAATCGGGATCTACGGACTAACAGAAGGCTACTAATTTATCAGAGCTGGAGAAGAATGATTCATTCATACTTGCTTTTTTTGTTGATAAATTTAATGCAATAAAAAATGTTTACATAATCATGAGTTATTTAAATTTTAGTTCAATATGTATTTTTAATAAATGCATTAAAAATATTTTTAATTAATTTTAAATTCATTCAAACTTTAATTCAATTAACTTTCTTTACAGAATCTAAGTATGTACTCGAGAATTTTTAATTCATTATGCATCGCATAGTGCATTGCATTTTTTTTTTGTCAAAATGAATAGATTTAAATTCAATAAGTTAGGGAAAGTAGATTTTTTTCTTTCAGAAAATAAAACAATTTTCTACTGCCGCCATAATATTTACAATTAGGAAATTGATTAAAAGAAAAATTAACTTTTATAATCATGCGTTATAACGTGTCTTTAATCGTGATCTAGATTATTACACCAGTGCTGCTGACCTCAATTGGATGTTAATCGTTTTTTTTTAAATATAAAAGGGTTCTCTCTCTCCGCCTTTAGAAGAATTTTATATTAAAATTAAAAAGTTACCGCAACGAATTTATATTTTTTTAATAAATTCGAAATCTCTTAAACGGCTGCTTTTTAACTTTTTCTAAAATGATTATAAATAATTTTTTTGTGCTTTTATATCAAGGTTCACAGTTTCATTTTTGTTTATAATTAAAAATTAATTTTTAGCTGAAATGTTTTAGTTGTTGATTTTTTTTAAATTTATTATTTTTTTCAAAGCTGTTTATGACTTTTTTCTAATCATGCTAGAAATGGAGCAAAATAAAAAATGAACAAATTCATTTTTTTCTGTTGCCAGATAAATATTTACAACTTTAGAGTTGAGAAGCTGTATGGTAAATGGTTTTTTATTTTTCTATTTTTTTCTGTTTTCCTATTTTTTAGTGAATTTAAAGATTCGTGTTTAAATTCTGGGAATAATTTATCGAAAATGTTTTTCTTATTTTTGCGTCTAATAGATTCCAAAATAAAAAGTAAAAAAAATATCATCTATCAGATTTTGTTTGTATATTTTCTGTGCATGTAAATTGAAAATCAGAATTATTTATTTTCAAGGTTTTTCATCCGAAATTTTTGTTTTTTTTTAACGAATTTAAGTACTTGAAATTTAGTTGTCTTTGAATTACAGTTTGATAAAATTTACCCGTTACAAAGAAAAATTTCTTGGTAATTTTTTATATCTGAACCATATAAATTCTTTTGTGGCAAATCTAAAAACAAATTAAGATAAAACTCACTCGTACGTGCAACCAGCAGTGGATGCGCTCGTATAATATTTTTAGCATTAACATTAGCATTTCAAATATGTATTTTGAAATATGAAGGAATAGGGGGAAGGGACCAACTGAAAGTATTCTACAAATTAATGGCGGCTTTCTAACCAAAAATTTTACACATCTTCCATCCTACATGTTTGTGTTCTTTTCTATAACAAAAAATATGCAATAGTGCAAAAGATTGTCATATTCTTTCTGAACAGTTTGCACTAGAAATCATGTAAATATATAACATACTAGCTGACCCGGGCAAACGTTGTATTGCCTTCAAATTTGCACTAAATCGACATAGCAATCATTGTTCAAATACTGGTATCGGGCTAATTAACCCCACTACACGCTGATTAAGGACCCAACGCCTTCAGCAAAACGAAGCATAGGCTTATCGTGCTAATCTCTATTGGGCAAAACACAAAAAACAAAATATTGGGCCATCTGTCGGACGAACTTCAAACTACACAGAAACACTCCTCACGTCCCATAGAACATGTATATAAAGTTTGGTCAAAATCGGTGCAGTAGTCCTTGAGTTACGGTGCAAAAACACACACAAAAACTAAATATTGCGCCATCTGTTGGACGAACTTCAAACTACACAGAAACACTCCTCACGGCCCATAGAGCATGCATATAAAATTTGGTCAAAATCGGTCCAGTAGTTTTTGAGTTTAGCGATCACGAACATACACGTAATTTTTATGTACATATAGCTGACACCGTCAGCTCAAAATATCTTCGGAACTACATAACCGATTTAAGCGTTTGATATCTCGTTTAGAAGAACATGACAACGGCTTTCAAAAAAAAAGTAAAATAAAATAAAAAAAGCACAAAAAGTAAGTATATGTATATGTCATTGGTGGTGCAATATGAAAATTGGATTTTGCCGCCCCCTTCCGCCCACAGACCGAAAATCAGACTTCACAGTGTCACCCGGCCGAGTATTCTGAAGGTTCCCTGAAAATTTCGTCAAAATCGGCCCAGCCGTTTTGGAGCCATTACATTACATACATACATACATACATACATACATACACACATCCTATTTTATATATATAGAAGATAGATATAGAACTCAATTCTAGTTCAGTATTCCCAGGTCACAAAAAAACCTACTTGTTTTAAATCCCCCTAAATGTAAAAGCTAAGATACAAACGCGAGTCAATAAGTCTGGACTTTTTGATTGAAACACATGATTTTGGATAAAAATAGATTAATTTTTCTACATAGTTTCTTTTGGATTATATAGTTTTTGTCCAACGTTTTTCCAATTTTGTTTATCCTTCAAAAAAAAAAAAAAAAAAAAAAAAAAAAAAAAAAATCGAGGTCATTAACGTAAGTATTTTTTTTTTGTGAGATGATTTCATCGTTAGAGTCCAACCTCTTTCCGCCAAGCCATTCCTTCAGCAAGAATTAGTCACTTGGGGCTAAATCACGAGAATAGTGCCAATAAAGAGAACAATTTGTAGCCTAATTCATGGAAATTCGTTTCGCGGTGCACCCTTGCATTGTCCTGGTGGAAAATAATTTTTTTCCTTGCCAAATGCTGTCGTTTTTATTTAAATCCTAATTAAATCGATCCAATAAGCGGGCATAGTATTCACCATTGATTGTATCGCTCTTTTGAGGGTAGTCAATGTGGATTATACGACGTGCATCCCAAAACACAGTTGCTATGACTTTATTGGCCGACAAACTCACCTTGGCCTTCTTTGGCACCAATTCACCACGAGAACCTCACTGCTTTGGCTGCTGTTAGACAACTGTTTGGTCTCTGGTATGTTGTGGTGGATCTACGTTTCGTCCAGGCTTATTTTTTTCAACCACAAGAAAACCCTCATCTCTGGCCGCATCAAAAATACTGTCGTCAGTCACCATGGCGGTGATCGATAAAAATTATATTAAGAATTCGTGGACATTGAATTGTCCACATTCAAAACTTATTTTTCTTCAAACTTTGACAACATGCACGTAGACTTATTTAATGCTACAAATATAGCGAGAATACAAAACTGAATTATCCCAGGATTCAAAAACTTCGTTCATAAGCTTTTTTTTGAGTGATTGTTAGTTTAAATATTTATTGATGGTGTTTGGAAAAACCTGCCCGAGTGGTTAGACTCGGATGTTGAGGAGGTGTTTGATGCATGTTCCTCCTTCAGCTAGTAGTCAAATTTAGTGTTCGTGTCTTTTCTAATCATTAAAACTACGAAATAATGACTAAACTTTATTTTCTAATATAGTCTAATAAGTTATGAGTTATCGAGTCCATATAAAATACGTACATTTTGAAATGTTATAGATATTATGTAAAAAATTAAAAGTAATTAAAAAAAGGTAGAGTGTCGTCATGTCATATTATTAATAAGAATTTTGCGAATTTGTTACGCCTTGACACGGGTTGAACATAATTTTCAAGGCAAACAAAATTTCAAATAAATTGCTTTTCATTCAGCTTTACAAAACTCACAACGTGAAACTTAAACAAAAGCCGCCTTAAGCGAAATCTTAAATTTTAATTAAAACTAAAAAAAAAAAAAAATATACGAGTGTACGAGTATTAAATGATCATATTTTCTTGCCACAAAATCAAATGCTAAATTTTGATTGAAATCGAATTATTTTTTTTTAATAAACTCACATTTTTATTATTATTATTTTATTATTATTATTGTATTATTATTATTGTATTATTATTATTATTATTATTATTATTATTATTATTATTATTATTATTATTATTATTATTATTATTATATACATTTTGAATTTCTCCTTAATGGGTATAAAAATACATTTTGGAAGCCTTAGCCTAAAACAAAATATATTGTATTAATTTCTCTATATACATATGAACATTTAGTTCATGAAATTCCTGGTAATATGACAGGTATCGATGATGACTGACTTCTGCATGGTATCGATGAGGTTTCGTCGGAGTCCAAGGGTGTTCATGTTTGTACAGAGCAATTTGTCAATTACACCTTCAGCGCTTATTATTATTGGAAGGATCTTGATTTCCGATAGGTTCCAATTTCGCTTGGTTTCAACTGCTAGCTCAGCATATCTGTTGATTTTTTCGGTGTATGTACGGCTCATGTTTCTGGTAGCTGGGATTGCAATGTCAACGAAGAAGCATTTGCGTTCGTTCTTATCAAGGATCGTGATATCAGGGCGGTTATGGAGTCTCGTGTGGTCTGAGTAGATTGTACGGTCGTAGTATATCTTGACGTTTTCATTTTCAATAACTGTTTGTGGATTATATCTGTAGTAGGGTAGTTCATATTCTTGAAGTTTATATTTGCTGAGTAGGTTTTTGTGGAGGATCTTCGCGACGTTGTTGTGTCTTCTTGTGTACTCTGTTTGGGCTAGATTCGTGCATCCTGATATTATATGATCAATGGTTTCAGTTTGACTCATACATCTTCTGCAGGCGTCATTAGTGACACTTGGATCTTTTATGACATTCTTCCTGTAGTTTTTTGTTGGGATTACTTGGTCTTGTATAGCGATCATAAAAGCTTCGGTCTCAGCATACAAGTTTCCATTCAATAGCCATTTGTTTGACATGAGTTTATCAACATTATCGGCGTTAATGGACCTGTAGAATCGGCCGTGTATAGCTTTTATTGACCAATTTCGTTCCCTTGAAGTTTTGTCTTCAGCTTGTCGGTTGAAGCTCCCATTCAGGTTGAGAGGTGTTAAATTTTGATCTGCTTCAGTTATAATTTTTATAAGTCGAGATCTGTCTGATTTAAGCTCAAAGTACCGGCGAAGAGACTCTATTTGGTTGTCATGTAGAGTTTGTAGATCGACTAGCCCTCTTCCACCTTCTCTTCTTGGCGCTACCATTCTCTCACAGCACGATTTTGGATGATGAAATTTATATTCTGTCAGCATTGTTCTGATTTTCCGTTGTAGCGTTTGAATTTCAGTCACTGTCCATTTTATTACACCGAAGCTGTACGCAAGGACAGGGACTGCGTATGCGTTTATGGGTTTGATGAGGTTTTTGCCATTTAGATTGGTTTTAGCTATCTTGTGTATGCGTGATGTAAACTCCCTTGTTAAGTTGTTTTTAACTGTTTTCTTGTCAATGCGCCTATTTTGGACCATACCTAGGTACTTATATACATCTATTTCTTCCATTTGCCCGATGTTTTCAATGTTTTGGTCTTCTTCACTTCTTGATATTTTTCCCCTCGTAATCTGAACTCTTTTGCATTTTTCTAGGCCGAATTTCATGTTTATGTCCTTACTAAACATTGATACGATTTGTATTAGCTGGTCTAAGCTTTGTCTCGTCGAGGCGTATATTTTCAAGTCATCCATATACAAAAGGTGACTTAGTATTTCTTGGTTATAACCGCTCTTTATTTTATATCCATATTTACTATTTTTTAGGAGATTACTAAGTGGATTGAGTGCAATGCAGAACCAAAGAGCAGATAGGCAGTCACCTTGAAAGATTCCACACTTTATGTTGATGTCTGAAGTTTTTATCATCCCTGTATCAGTATAAACTTGAATATTTGTCTTCCATTGTCTCATATTGTACTTTAAGAATTGATTATTATTATTATTATTATTATTATTATTATTATTATTATTATTATTAATGTTGTTGTTATTATTAGCTTCTCAAAACTTAAAAAGCTGAAAAAGAAGCCGAAGACGAAAAACATTTATTATTAATTAACATAAAATTAAAAAGAAATATTTTATTTCTTCTTCAAATTAGATAAATATTTGAATTTGGCTTGCTGCCAACGGCTATAATATTCCAAATTCTCTTCATCTTCATTTATGCTTGTCATCTTTTCCACAAAATTTTTTTCTCCTTTATTTCATAAATAAATATTTTGTTCATTTTAGTCCCCTCTGAGAAAATTTCTTTCATTTTCTAACTGCTGGTTTCTTTTAAAGAAAAAAAAAAAAAAAAAAAAAAATTAAAATAAAAATAAAAATAAAAATAAAAAATGATTATTTTTATTTATTTTTAATTTAATTAATAGGCGTGTTTCTTAGCCCTGACCTTTTTGTGGGGAAAGAATTTTGAACAATAAATTATTGTTTTAATTTCCTAAATAAATTTTAAAATTTGACATATTTGTCAGGAAATTACACAATTTTACTTGTTTAGTGAAATACAATGTAAATCGATATTTATGACCACTTTTTTATTCTTTTTATTATTTCAAAATCTGTTTTGTTAGATTTTTTTCTTGAAAAAAATTAAAACTAAAAAGAATTTCTTTTAAAAAGTATAGAATGGAATACAATAGTTCATACACTGAAAACAGTGGAAGAGCTTCCGAAATTTCCTGAAAATGTTGACATTATGATTCAGAAATAGTGAAAAGTTTGATCATATACAACGACTTACACTTACACCAATGACATACACTTCTCTTTGCAAGATGTGATCTCTTTTGATGCTTATTCATCGATTTGGAAGTGGTCTGTTCATAGTTTTTTGTTCCATTAATAGTGCTGACTACGATGACATCATTATTTTTGTTTTTTTTTGTAGCTCTAGTTTTAAAGATATCCTGACATTTGCATAATTAATCAGCCCAATCACGAATATTCCCAAGGAATTTCGTGCCCACGGAAAATGCTATATCGAGAAAAAATTGCTACAATTATAAACTCCGTGGGAACAAAACAATTATCATCATTGAATTTCAAAGCCAATTGTTTTGCTTCTTGACATGTAATTTTCTATTCCCCCTTATTATGGTTGTCGACGTCGACGTCACACCATGTCGACATCAATATATTGGCAATTGTGGGATCGTTAGCGAAAACTATTAAATATTATTGATAAGATATTACTACTACTATGGCTTATAAAATTACAATTGGCAATCAATATTAGTTAATTATTGCCTACAAGAGTTATATATATTAGCATATATACATACATAAATATGTACATTTTATTATATTATTTGATAAATCTACTTTACATATACATATATAAGTATTTATTGAAAATTTTAAGAAAACATAATTATTTTTGTCAGTCAGAATTTTTCAATTGATATAAAACATTGAAATTAGTAACATTAAAAAATTTTAAAAAAATATAAAAAATATATTTTAAAAAGAAAATAAATATTTATATAAAAAAAAAGGTGAAATAGTACTAATTAAATATATTGTGAGTTCCACCACTATACAAATAATTCAAGGAGTTCAGGAACTGCTGTCTTTTTACTGTCGACTTGATGTGACGTCGACGTGGACAATCATAATAAGGGGGAATGTTTTTGTTTAAGACCAACGGGCTTCCCTGAGACACCCTCGACAGAGGACTTCATTCTTATGAGGTTATAAATTGCCTCTTCTGTAGGGGAAAACATTTGCTCCTTCTTTTCTGTGTATACATGTAATTATGAATATGTCAGTGTCGTTAATAAATTATTCTTCGAAATGATGACAACAAATCTTTTTGCACTCAGCAACACTCTTCGTTGGAAGCCCCATATAGTTGAGCTCGATTTCAGCGTTCCCACAAAATCTCAGAAATGTCTCTTTGCTACCTTTACGGAAACCACAAGCAACAATGTCTGCATTGGATTCCATTGAATTTACCAACTGTTGTTTGTTCTCTTCGTTCTAAAATAACAAAATATTTTTATTTTATTTATATAAATTTAGTTTTATAAAAATATTACTTACATTTTTATATAAATTCCCCTCTGTTTTGTAAATTCAAAGGCATTGAGAATCACTACTTTTTTCCCCATTAAATTTTTTACCATTCACACGGTTGATAAAAAATGGGACAAAAATTACGAAAAGGGAAAAGTGAGAATTTTCATGCGGAATTTTTATACTATTTCTAAAGAAATGGCTCGGCAGAAAGGGATTTGACTCCAACGATGAAATCATTTCACAAACAAATACATATTTTGATTATTATTTGAAGGGAATAAAAAATATATATAAAAAAATATATATAAAAAATTGTAGAATCATTGGACAAAGTGTATAGAGCTCAAACGAGACTCTGTTGAAAAACACAGTGCAACACGAAAAAAATAACCATATACTGACACCACTACGCGATAAAAGACTAAAAAAAGACCCGCGTCTCCCAATTTTTCCCAAAGTCATGCACTTTTTTTATGGGCCGCCAAAGATTTGGGGCCTCGGTATCATTTTCGCAAAAAAGTGATCATTTTCTCGGGCTCATATCTTGCAAACCGTTCCGAATTTCGATTTACTCTCTGAGGCAAACTTGTAGCTCTTGTCATAAAGAACAAAAATTGCGAACATATAAAATCAAAATAACTTCACCTTCCAGATAAAAATCGCAAAAAACTTAAAAAATTTCGATTTTTTTTTACTTTTTTCTCTTGTTCAGGTCCATAGGTAGCAAACCGTTCAAAATTCAAGGAAACAATCAACTACAAAAATTTACCTAAGATCTCTATAAACAAATTTCTACAACATATAAACTTCCTGGGAATAATTCTGAACACCGTTTTTTAATTTCATTTGTTTTTTATTTACTTCACTTTTGCGGCTTCCTAAGCGCTACCTAAACGGTGTTAAGAATTATTCCCAGGAAAAAATTTTCATAGTTTATATTTCTTAAAATTAAAAATTAAATAAAATTATATAACTATTGCATTTGAGTAATTTTTCTTTTATCTTCTTTTCTCCTCGTTTTAGGTAAGTGCCCATTAAGTTTCTGTTAAGGAAATTAAATTTTATAAAAGTCATATTTTGCAATGCTCGCTAATAAAATCTGTAAGTTAAATCTTTATTAAAAACTATTAATCATTAATCTTTTAATTGCCTATCTGAAATTAAAATGGAAATCTCTCTATTTTACTTTATTCCAAAACATAATTTTAATTTTCAATCAAGGCATAATTGCCTTTTTTTCTACTTTCGTTCCACCGCATTTAATTCCCCCCAAAAAAGTGTTAAAAGGCAAATAAATAATAAATGGGACCCAACAAACTTTATCTCTACAAGTCAATTAATCAAGAAAAAAAGAAAAAAAACTGCTTTCTTTCCTGTAATTCGTTAAAGAAAAAGGACGGTTGCTGTTTTCTACGAATAGTTACACATAAATGAAGCCTTTAAATTTTTTTTTCTAATTTTATCTAACTAACTAATTACACACACACACACACATACACACAGTTACTCATATGGGTGTTTGTTTATTATTGTTTTTTTGTGTCTTATAATTAAAAATGTTAAAATGAAAGCAAAGTAAAATATGAGTTTAATTAATTATTTTAAAGAGAAAATGAAAGCCAGGGTTTTATTATAAATATTCGTACCTCAAAAGTGAATTTTGTTATTGCATACAGTTAAATAAATAGATACGATTTTATGAATTCTCGCCCAAAGGTATATCGCTCCAACAGAAATGAAACAAACGCCCATGAATTTTGATTCATACGTCATAATGATGAAAGACCCGAAAAAATATTTCCAAAAGTGCAATTTGTTTCAATCCAACTTTTAAAATGTATGGTGCTTTCCATAATTATAAGAGCACTCGAATATTTAGATTTTTCCAAGTGGCAATATGATGGGAAGCGATATTGTTGCTTACTTGCTTGACTTTGAAATAAAACTGCATCAAGACTGTAACTGCTCATTGTTATCGTCGAAATGAACTTATTTCTTGGTCAAATTCGGTCGGTTTTTTCAAATCCTTATAAAATCGACCCATTAACTTGTCATAATATTCGCCATTGATTGTGTTACCCCTATAGATTATACCGCGCGAGCATCCCAAAAAACTATCGCCATTACTTTAATGGCTGACAAGCCTGCCTTCTTTGCGCCGATTCAACCTGAGAAAACCACTGTTGTATATGCTGTTTGTTTTCACATTTCGTACAGGGTTACAAAACGGCGCAAAAGTTGTCTATATTGCGTTTGAACAACTCCCAACACTCCTAATCACACCATATCGTGAAGTTGTTTAATTGTTTCGGGTGTAGAGATGACCTCAGTACGTTCGTCATCTTCCGTGCTTGTACGGCCACAACCAAATTCAGTAAACCACGTTTGTACCAATGAAATTGATGGTACAGAATTCCCATAGTATTTATCAAGCTGAGCATTGGTTTGAATGATGGTGATTCTCCGCAAAAAATAATAATTAGGGAGCAACGGAAATTTACTTTTTTGCATTTTCTCTTCAAATCACGGGGTGGTCTGCTATCAGTGGTTCTCAAATACAAATTAAATGACGCAGCTTGTTTAAATTTTGACAGGAGTCAACTGACAGATGCCTATTAACAGGAGTAGTGTTTTGCTTTTCAGTTAAGAATCGGCAAATTCAAAAAGCCCTTAAGCGAAATTGTGATTTTCGCAAAGCCCATTTTTCCTATAAACTAAACTGATAAAATTGTGGTTCTTTCCATTCATGCCTTTTATTTTGAATTTTTGGAAATATTAGTAAAGTGAAATGAATAATATCTATACATTTAAATAAAACTTTTATGCTGCTATAGATCAGGGATGGACAATTTACTGCTATAAAAGAATTCAAAAAAGGAAGTTGTTTATTTAACAATATGCTTTTTTTGTATGTACAGAGATTTTCTCGTCACTTGTGGAATGATTTCATTTTTTTTTTAAATGTATGTTCCAAAGAAGCATTTGATAAATTTACATCTATTAAGAATTCTAATTTCGATGTTATATGAGGTGTCAAGTTTTTAAACCAATTGCGGGGCAAGACACGATAATGTACGAACAATTGTTGCAACTTGTCCACTTGAACTGCCATTCGAGTATTAGAACGATTCTTGTTCTATTGTATATTTTCATGTATTGTAGAGGCACCGAGTTGTACGTAAGAATATCTTCTCTCGTAGCTGATATTTAGCCGAGTGAACGAACCTCCGCATATTTCGTGCACATATTCATAAATCGTATTGACTAAAACACACGAATGTCCGAATGTTTTTCTCCATTCGTTAATCGTGGTTATTTAAATGTACGAACCTCCGAATATTTCGTTCACTCGTTGTTTCTTTTTGTGGGTGCTGATTCTGACAAAGGTCAACCATTAGACGAACTTCACTTTAACCCAGGAGGCGGACCGTCGAAGAGAAACGAGAACAACTGAAGTCGGAGTGGAATATAATAAGGAATCTAGAGTAGTTTAAGTTTTGTAAATAATTGAACACAAGGATATTGTTTTCTTTATCAAAGGAAGTAGACCTCAGCTGGAAAAGTAAAAATTAAAAATAATAGAATTCAAATTGGCCGGCTACAATGGATTTGGTGTCCTCCTCACTAAATATTTTCAAGAAGAGTAAAAATAATAAGAATAAACACGATATAGTAAATATATTTATGTACATATATTCGAGACACAAAAACCTTTCCTTCAAAACATTCGCGGAGAATGTGCATCCCACATAGTACCGTGCTCCTGGAACCAACCACCCTCTAAGGGCCAAGTTAAAATCTAAAATAATCCGCGTTCATGTAGACAGTGGGTAAAAGGCTTGTTTTTCACAGATCACCCCAGGGTTTTTCGACATATGGGTGTGGGCTGACCCTCTACAGGCTCGAAGTCTACCCAGGTAATCGACTTAAAAAATAATTTCCTTCAACTATACTTTATATGTTATAGACTTTTGCGTAAACTTTTTAATGCTTTCTTTTTTAAATATATTTTTTTATTTAATCACATTTCCAATTGCCAGTCATTGGCGACGTAACTAAGCAATTTATTTGACCGTCTGATTGTCTGTCAATCTTAATTGAATGGCCCGTCAAAAGGGGCCTTTGTCTTTTCCTTCTCTTGTTTTTGGTGTCGACACTTTTTATTTTAATTTTTTAGTTATACTTTCAGTAAATTTTATTATAGAAGAAAAACAAAAAAGCTTTCAAAATACTCGTAGTTTATTATCATTGTTATTAGTCGTACTCATATTATTATTATTTGCCTTGCAATTGGAAATTATTTAATTATTATCTATTTTAAACTGGTCACAAGCGATAAAAGAAAAGAAAAATTATAATCTTTATACCTTTTACGTGTGTCATGGCTCTTGTGATATCCCAATATTAAATTGATTTTTTGTTGTTGTCTTCCTGCAACGAGTGAGTGAGTTTATTGGCTGTATGTAGTGTATGGCCTGCGGTTCCATACAGAGTCACTGGAGGAGAAAGAAGAAAAGTTACGTTTACGTATGGGTTTTTTTTCTTCTTTAAAGCGTTTTCTTTTGTTTTTAAAACTATTGCTTGAACCACAAAATGCATTGAACTTTTGTTTTATGCTAAAAAGTGAAAAAAGAAAGAAATTTAAATATAAAAATTATATTTATTCCGTCAGTGTAATGACATTTTTAGGTACGTGATTTTTTGAATAAAATACAGGGTTTTAGATAAAAAAATCATGTCATTTGTCAACATAGTCTCCTCTCAATTTTATACACTTTGTCCAAAGTGTCTCCAATTGTTTTATCGCTTCCAGAAAATAAGATTTGTCGAAGTAATCAAAATAGTTATTTGTTTGTGAGATGGTTTCATCGTTGTCAAATCTCTTTCTTCAGGTTTAGAAACAAGAAATAGTCAAAAGTCACTCGGGGCTAAGTCCGGAGAATGGGGTGGATGAGGAAGCCTAATTCATTGCATTTTGCTGCACATGTTTCCGTCCTTGCATTGTCCTGGTAGAAAGGAACTTTTTCTTGGACCCATACAGTCGGTTTTTTTTCCAAATGCTCATTAAATCTTACAATAAGTTGACATAGTATTCACCATTCATTGGGCGCATACCAAAAAACGGTCGCCATGACTTTATTGGTTCACAAGCTCACCTTGGCCTTCTATGGCGTCGATTCACCCCGAGAAACCCACTGTTTTTTGGTTTCTGTTGTATTGTAGTGGATCCACGTTTCGTCCACGATTACGAAACAGCGCAGTAATTCGTCCATATTACAGTTGAACAACTCCAAACACTCTTGCGAAGCTTTCAAACGATGCCTGTCAAACACAAACTAAATGACACACAGATTGTTCAAATTTTAAGCGGAGTCAACTGACAGATGCCTCTAGGCAGTTAAGAGACGAGAAATTCAGAAAGTTCTGACTTCTTATAAATAATTTTAATTAGTTTTTTTTTGAAGTTATGAGTGCTATCAAATATTTAATTTTTTACAATCGCACCGAGTCCTTTCAAATGCATCATTGCTCAAGGATAAAAAGCTGAATTCTGCAACCAAAATAATTAAAGGAAAACAACATTATGCCTTTTGGTTTGTTATATAGGTCAAAATAATTAGAGTTACAAGTTTACTCTTCATTTCCATGTGTTTTTTTAAAACGAACAGCTTGAACTTTATCTCTAATACTTCTAAGCAAATCCTTTTTAATAGTAAAAAGTTCGACTTCAATCAAGTTGCTCCTTCGTTTTCAAGCCATTTTTGTAAGTCTATTAATTTACTCTTCCTCTTAAAATATTCGTATAGAAAAATCAATTAAAATTTTGTTATTGTTAAATTTTCTTCATACAATATTTATGTACTTTTAAATTTCATACAAAAAACCTTGATTTGTGTCTGCCACAAAATGTTAATTTAGTTCGTTTCATTTCCAATGAGTGAATTTATTAATTGGACACGTAGATGGGTGTTGGATGATAAAAACAAAACACAAAAATTTCCAATTTCAACTGCGTGGAATACTTTAATAAGGGTACTCACTCTAAAGAAATATGTCGTATTATTGTATTATAGAAGGGGCATGAGTATATAAAAATGATAGATAAATTTAAGGCATTAATTAGTGTTTCGCTTACTCTACAGTAAAACGAGTTGACTTCTCAGTTCCAACTGGCGCTGATTATAGAAAACTTATAAAAAACTGTGTGGCTAGTTATACAGCTACGCCACACAATCCGATCGGAATGGTTTCGATTTCGTATTTGTAACTCCGTTTAATTTTGTTTTACGCTCTTCAGACCCCCGTCATTTATTTTTATCGATTCGCAAAAAGTTTTATAATTTATTGTGGCATAAGTTATAGCACATGCAACATAAACTAAATTTTCTGAATTAAAAAGAAAAGTGATATGCTACAACAACTTAAAGAAACAATGGTTAAAGAAGCCGCTGGTCAGTCCCAAGTTATGAATTGGCCCATTTTGGTGCTGATGGGCCATTTTGTGTTGTGAAGTGTACCAATACTACAATACTATTGTGAAGCCTGGTACTCTGTTCGAATTTGTGAAAAGTGTTGGCCAACATTTATTATTGCAAAATGCATTGTTTGTTGCGGCTTTAGCTGTTCGTTCACATGCCGACATTTCATTGCTCGCTAAAATAAATCGTCAGTGAAGTTTAATCAAACAAAGTGTTGCTGATGAAGTATTCCTCGCTGTACCTTGCGTTATTTTTAATCATGAGTTCAAGTTCCTTCTTCGAACTGTTTTGGATTAGGTTCATATTAGAGAATGTAAAATTTGTATTGTTAGAAAAATATTCCACTGAAAAATTTATTGCTGCATAGAAAGTCGTCATACCTACTCGTACATAAATATTATTTATATTAACATCTGAAATGCACAAGCATTTATAATTGTGTGTTTAAAATACTTGATGTTCATTGTTGTGGCATTGGTTTTGTCGTTAGAAACCAGCAGCAATGTTACCTGAACGTGGTGGAAAGCAATCAGTTTATTGAACTATACATGTTAAAAACTGCAAGTATGCAACTAAATGTGACCAGTGAAAAATTCTGAGACGAAACGTGACTAAATACAACACACTGCACCGTGTTACGGCAATATGTTAATTAAGTAGAATGATTGTCATGAAATTTATTTTAATATTAAAAAAAATGTGTTGCGGTTGAGTTCTGTTATTGTTATTATTAAAAAATAAAAAGTTTTCGAAAGTTTTCCAAAGTTTTATCAAAGTATTTTATTTACGTTGTACAAGTTCAAGGTTTTTTTCATATGTATAACTTCTCTACTGAAGTATTGTTAAATAGAACTTGTTATTAATTACTTTTTCGTCATCGTTATTTTTTACTGAAAAGTAATAATTCTATTTTTATAAAACCCATATCTTTTGACTTGACGTTTGTAAAATAATAACAATAATAAAAAATAATAATAACAGAAAATAGAAAAAGACACCATTATCTACTCTAATTAATATCATGTGCCAAAAACATATTTTGTTTGTGACAATCTTAATAACGATTCGCGCAACTCTATTTTTTTCCAAATTCAGCTTAAGTTAAAAAAGTCAGCCCCACTTACAAAGTCTACAATGCTGCGAGATACCTGAATAATGAAAACGAAATATCAAGCTGAAAAAAGCAAAAATAAAACAACAAAAATCCATGATACACACGCAAACTACACTCGAAGTTGTTAAGCCGACCAGTGATAAATTTAAAAAAAAAGCTGATAAGGATTGAAATTTAGAATTAAGCATTTTGAAAGTTTTTTTGGTGTTCGAGGATTATTTTATAAGTTTTGTGATGTGGCTGAATGAATCGTATACAAAAAAGTATGTTATTGTAAAATTTCTTTAAAATTTTTGGTATTTTTTTAAATTAACAATAACTTTATTTTCAATATTTCGCTAACGTCTTGTTAGCATTATCAGGAAATATAAATGTGGTAATAGATGTTATAATTATAGAAAATTAAAAAAAAAAAAATTTCTGGAAAAAATTTTCATTAATTTTGAAATACGTGCATACTCCCACGTACGAGGGCGGGTCAATAAGTCCATGACTTTTTGAATGAAGCATAGGTTTTTGAATAAATTCATTAATTTATTTTTCAACAAAGTCTCCTTTGATCTCAATACACTTTGTCTTAAGTTTCCCCAATTTTTTCATCCCCTCCAAAATAGATATTTGTCGAAAATAGGTATTTGTGAGATGATTTCATTATTGGAGTCAAACCTCTTTACGTCGAGCCATTTCTTCAGGCAATAAATGTGATAGGAAATAGTCACTTCGGGCTGAATCCGGAGTGGAAGGAAACTGCGCATGTGTACGATGCAGTTTCCTTGTGCAAAATAATTTTTTTCTTGGTCGTGGTTCTTTTAAATCCTTATTTAATCGTCCCAATAGGGTGTCATAATATGCACTATTGATCTGTTTTACACTTTTGAAAGTATTCAATGTGGCTTATACCCTTAGCTTTGACTTAATTGGCCTTGGTCACCTTTGTCTTCTTTTTCGCCGATTTACCCGAGAAAACCACTGTTTGAGTGCTGGCATGTTATGGTGGATACACGTTCCGTCCACGGTCAAGAAGCGGCGAAAAAATTCGTCCATATATTTGGTTGAAAAACGCGAAACCGTCCTGTGAAGTTGTCTCACAACAATCAGTGGCTATCAAACAAAAACTAAATGATGCTTTATTTGATTGGTCAAAATATGACATCAGTCAACTGGCAGATGCATGTTGACAGGATCAGTGTTGCGTTTTCAGTTAAGAGACGGGAAATTGCAAAAACTACTGACTTATTGACCCGTCCTCGTGTTGCAAATGTTCATGGGAAAGTTTTCAACTATTGCTCAGTCAGACTATTAGTTCTTCTGTTCTGATCAGAGTTTTCTTTTTATTAGGGACCTCTATAAATATCAGAGTTTATTTCGACAACTGCTGGTATTTAATAAAAATCGTCCTTCCAGCAGGACACTTCGTCAGACCTTGTTGTCGTAGACAGCTCAAGTTCATAGTGGAATATGTTAAGATCAAACTTTGCAGATCTTGCGAATATCCTGTTTTAGAGACTTTTTGGTGGCATTAAAGGCTAAACAGAATATGTTTTTTTTCACTCCTGGCCAAAAAGCAGACGAATGAAAATAATTAATAAACAAGATTTAATTCAGATTGATCATTACCCAACATAATGATTAATTTCTCACTTTTTAATTCATACCAGAAAATTTCAAATCTACGAATTTATTTTTCAGGTGTAAATTAATCACCATTTTTACACACACACACACACACACACACACACGTAAACATACTCGAATGTGAGTATTAAAATGTTTCTTCGTGCTTATATTTATGAAACGAAATGAGTGTTAATTAATTAAATTTTTTTTTTCACTTCGCTTATAGAAAACAATACCTTATTATTTTTTTTTGGGTAAATTAAATAAGAAAACTATATACATACGTGTGTGTAGAGTATGTAGTTGTAATAAAGGTAGATCATAACAACCAACCAGTCACACAAATTTTATAATTTATTATTTTTATCAAATCGCACAATAGAAATTTTTATTATTATGACTTCAAACTCCAATTCATGATCTCAATTAAAAAATATATATATTTTTTGTCTGTCCATCCGTCTTAATGTCTACTTAACTAGCTTCGCAAATTTTATCTTATGAAATAAATTAAATAAAATTTTTTTAAAGAATTTTATAAAGAAAGGTAAATAAAAGTCGCAATTTATTTCCTGATTTAAACTCTAATTAAACTTCGTAAAAAATAGATACAGATATTGCGTTGTTTTGTTAAGTATGAAATTTATCTATTATTTTTTATAGGAAATATTGTTATAGAGATAATTTATTATTAGAAAAATTTATTATTTGTTGTGGGCTCAGCTGTCGACATTTTATGAGTGATAACCAAGTCATCAGTAGACTTCAAGCTGTTCGTAAATCTTTTATATAGACAGCTAAACCCACGACAAATAATATATTTTTTGTTTGAAATAGTAAATGTTTCTAATAATTAATTGGGAAAAATAAACCGAATGATTTTTATTATTCGAATTTTTATTATTAAAATGATTTGAATTTTTTTTCGAAACGAATTGTTAAAAATTTGCAGATTTGTTCAGTATAGCTTCTGAAGAAGTTGAAAAGGAACAACTGAGAATATTACTCCTTAAGAATGTCTTACATCTCTTTCATTGGCATACTGTGAAGAGTTGCCATATTGCAACAGCGAGAAATCTGGGCATTTATTAGGGATTATAGTATTTTCAAACTTCATTATTCCGCTTTTAATAGAGAAAATTGGTGGAAAAGCCTTTGCCATTAACTTATATTTATCTAAATTCATAACTATTTTCCTATCTGTCTACAAACTCATAATGACTTAATAGAAGGGCATAAGAAATGTTTGCGGGCAATTACTCGTATAAATAATTATTGTTTACATTTGTCGAATATGGAAAAATGACTACAGATAAGTGAACATAAATAGCACTTGGACAGTTTTTAAAACTTTAAAAGTTGTTTTATTTTATGTTTGCATTTGTTTTTCATATTTGTCAGCAACAGTCTAGTGTTTAGGTTAATACTCTGTGTAGCTGAAACTAAAGTTGCTGATTGACACTTTCATATTTTTATATGGTTTTTTATTCTTGCCGTCATTTGCTTTTGCCTTTATTTGTTTATTAATTATTTGTTTTTTTTTGTTTGTTAGCAAAATGCATTTCAATAAATGTGCAATTTCCGTTAGTTAGATAACAATAAATCAAATAAAAAACGGCAGGCTATTCAAAACTTGAACTCAAACAATTGACTGGCTGATTGAGATCAAATACATAAATTTTTTTATAAATAAAAAAGCTACTGACAATCCCTTATTTATTCAACTACCAACCTTTATTTCATTAGTTTAAAAGCTTTACCCACAATAATTGTAACAAAAAAGACTCAAATTCATTTTCCCTTTAATTACTTGTACAAATGCATTTCATAAATTCACTTGACCAAATCAAAATCATTATTGGAATCAAAATTTTTTAATAAATCAACAACTACGACAAAAAACATGTAAATTTTCAAAAAACCGGATGTTAATCTGTTTTGTTGTTTTTTGAAATTTATTGAAATTGATTGTCGTTGCATGAGTATTTGGCTGTTGCATGTGTTGTACTCCCATCAAAGTGCTTTAAACTTTAACACACAACATTAACTTTATTTTACACCGAATTGCAGTTGTGTTGTTGTCGTTTTTTTTATATATTTATTGTAATTGTTGTAGGGTGTACACACCCATTAAATAAATTAATCTTTGTTTATTTAAATTTTTTAAATATATATTTTTTGAAATTTTCATTGTGCTTCGAAAGGGAAATTAATTTGAAAAAAAGTGCAACGTATGCTGCAGCGTTTGAATGTGTGACGTTAATTGGGAGTAGGTTTTCTTCTATTTGTATTTGTATTTGGATTATTGAAAAAAAAAAAAAAAAAAAAAAAAAAAAAAAAATTATAGAGTAGTGAATTTCCGGTACGAGGGCGACTATTGAAAAGATATTTAAAATTCATAAATAGTAGTTTTTGGGCAAAACGGTACGAATAATGGCCATGTCGGACTTGGCGAAATACGAAAGTTTTTATAATTTAGGCTTAACTGCAGATATAATTCTTATTCATACTAAGAGGATATTGAGGAGCACTGTGTCTTAGTAACTTTGAATTGTGATTTTTTGAGATATGACTATGTTGCATTAAAAGATAACTTAATTTAAAGGTCATATCGACACTGTTTTGGCATTCCAAAATTTGGTTCAACATCGAAATGACTGAAAAGTTTAATATCACGACCTTGAACTAAAAATCAGTCCATTTTAATGTGACGCTACCATTTGGAAGAGTTGGAAGAGTTTCCCAAGTTATAATGATTGGAATATTATAAAAGTATTTTACAGTGCTTTAATCTCACATAAAATAATATGCGTCTTGTGGAAATCATTTAAGAAAAGCGTTGGAAATAAATGAATATAATACTCTACCGTATTGTGTAATTTATTGTCGACATCACGTCAACCCTAAAGAGTTAGCGCTTGCGTTTGTCGATGTCGACAAAAACCTACAACTTTCTAAGCCGTAGCAAAGGGCAAGTGGCTGTGTAAAGTAGTCAATCGGTTAGGTTTGCAGGCCGTGGATAAGAAAAAATTCAGTTTACAGTTTCCTTCCTATGATGCCTACGTGAAAGAGGTGGAAAAGTGGAAAAAGGTGTGAAAAGTGTGAGAGGTGTACAAAAAGAATAATGATGAAGTGCCTAGAGTCTAGCAGACGTGTTGTGGCACTCCATAGAGTCAGCTCCGGAACGATCCACTGCTCTTAATGAAGGAGCTGATACCTTCAACTCCTTGGTCGATATTTGAAATAAGTTACTGAAGCACTTATTGCAAAGAGGGCAAAGGTAGTGTTTCTCTAGTGCAGGTCGGAGGCATAGAAGATGAAATACCACCCCCTTCGTTCTCTTTCTCATCACAGCTATCACAAAAATCATTGGCGTTGTTACCGAATCGGTAGCGCCCCGTGTATGTGGCAACAAGGTCTCAGAATTTGCGACCACGGACTTTTTTTCAAAAAAGTGTCTGTGAGTGTAATAATCAATGAGATCAGGGACGTTGTCCATGGTCTCCAGGATTAGTGTGGGGAAATATGCGCATATCGCATTGAGCTCGAGTGCAAACTTTAATAATAAAGCAGAATAATTTCAAGTTACCGAAACACTGCCATCGAAAATGGAGAGATACGAAAATCAGTTCGGGAGAACCATATTATTTTTACAATTTACAAATACATCTAAATGTTCTATTGAACTAACAATGTTCTATATATAATTTCCTACAGTATAATCACGCATGCTGCTCTTTCATTAGCTGCATGATTCCTGCTAATAAAAATGGTAGTATAGGAGTATCTAGCTAATGATATCAAATAAATTTATTTGGTTTTTATTGAAAAGTTTTTCGCATTGCAAGCAGCTAGTTGTGTCCTGCTGATATTTGATTAAACATTTGACACAGTATTATAATGTTTAAACTTTACTGATCTTATCATCTCCAAAGCATTTTTTAATTTACAACACCTTGTTAAAAAAATTTGTGGCAAATTGCTTAAGCTAATTATTTTCAAATTTTATGTTTGATATTTCATTTGAAATATTTGCCAGCCAACACCATTTGCATATTAAAATATTGTTAAACTTCCGCTTTATACTCTACTAAGAAAAATAAAAATAAAATAAAATATTGGCTTGTTCATAAAAATTTCGTGACATTAGAAATGCGAAAATAAAATATATGCGAGTAAGTAAAACCAGAAATTTGGTTTTTAGTTAGAGAAAGAAAAAATGTACTTTCTAAAAAAATTGCACCATTTTAATTTTTACATAAATATTTTTCGTGATAATTAAAACACAACCTCAGACACCTGAATAATATTTTTTGTCTCTTCTGGCCATTGTTGCTATTGCTATTATTAATTATTCGTAATAAAACTATCACTTATATTTAATATCACCATAAATAAATTAATTTTATTGTTGCATTAATTTATCAACAATAAGGAAAAAAAGTTGCATAAAATCACGTTACACGTCACATTGTTTTGTGTTGCAACTAAATTTATAGATAAATCCTTGCGGCCCGTGATAGCGACATAATTTTTAATGCTGAAAACATAATTTTTTTATCTGATTTAATATTATTTACTACATGTATTTTATTATTTTTAATTTTGCAGCTTTGGGTTTCGATTTTATAAATACGTAACAAATATTTAATAAGTTTGTACTTAATTTCCTTGACTGCAGATAAAAAAAAAAAAACACGAACAGTCAAAGAAAATTTACTTGCGTGTGTGTGTGTATTTTGTGGAAAATTATGTAAATCTGAGAGTTTGTCACAGGGTCGAAAACATCAAATAGTTTTTATTTAGTTAGTTACAGCTAAAATGGCGAAAGGGAAGGAACACTAATAGAAATTATTAAAATTATTAGAAACTATTGTCGCAGATTTTTTGTGAATCTCATCAAACTCCATTAGGGAATGATGTTTAATTATTTATTTTATGTTTTTCATGATTAGAAGAGACTGCAAATGTGAATTGGGAACATGTGCCATAACACTTTTTATAAAAAAATTGGACTATATATCAATTGCTTTTTCTGGAGGATTACAAAATTAATCGTTATGCTTGACCCTATGAAATTATGATCATATGAGGTATAACAAAAATACCATAATTGCGGAAGAATATTTATGAGCCTAGTAGCGATGAACAAAGTCATGTTCATATTTGAGCACTAAATCGTTGATTTGCTAATATTTGTACAAAAATATTCCTTTGCAATCAAAGCATGATTCAGTACAATAAATATGGTAGATTCTCATACAGTATATATATATATATATATATATATTGTGCGCTGTTCACGATGTATTATATACAAACGTTATTTGTTAATATTAAACATAATATAAGTAATTTAAATTTACTATACCAGACCTTGACGCCAATGAAAATGTGTATTTACAGCGTAAAATAAGATTTTGACTATATTTGTTCATAAAAAAATCATTTAGAGAAATATTATGATCCCTTATCAAAATATTAATTAATATTATTCTGAATTATTTTATGGTCGTACTATTATATAGAATAATATTATGATCATATAGAAAATATAATAGTGTATGAAAATATTATGATCAATCTTAAAAATAACAATAAAATTTTGAATTATGGTCATATTAATATTTCCCTGAATTAATTTATGTTTGTAGTGCAAAATGACGTTACTTGGTTAAACAGCACTATGACTCTTACTATGGTCCACAATCTTGCAATTCTATCATAATTAGCCAATGGCTAATAAAAATTTCACAGTTTTGTTAATAAAAAATTTTGAATTCAATAAATCCTCGATAGATTTTTTTTAAATATAGTGATGAAAATTTTTCAAATTAATTTCGTTTTTTTTCAGTCAATGAAGATTTAGGTTTCATCCTCCGTAATTAATGAATTAAAGAAAAAACCATTCAGAAATTATCGGAATTTTGACTACATCTTTACCACAGGTTCCAAGTTTTATAAGTTCTTGTTTTACTATATGGATCAGAAACTTCGTGTTGCAATATTTTGTAGCACTGTGTAATTGTTATTTTCTAAAATCGAACATTTATATTAAAAACAAAACAAAGTTTTTTATAATAAATTTAACGTAATTTCCTTCCCCAATTAGTGGGACAGGTCCACAGTTTAAATTTAGAAAAAGCATTTTATTTTAATAACTTTACCTAATAATCTTTCCTTTTCAATTTATTTTCAGGTAAGTGCTTAAAAAGTTATTCCCAAATACTTAAAAGGTGGTAAGTGGTGTATGTATTGAAATTACCTAGATGCATAAAGATGTTTCCACAGTTACCAATCGAGTGAAAGTTGCAGGGAAAATGAAAACAAAATTAACCCATCTTGTACCACTACCCGAAATTGTTTGGATATCTTCACAAATTTTGGTGTCCTGGTTTCTATTAACCTCCTGATTACTGAGACCAAAAATGAAAAAAATCGGTCGGCCATTTTGGGCGTGGTGAGCTGTTGCGAAAACGCAACGTTGGCTAATAACATGCAAATCACATTTCGTATATAATTCAGTCAAGTATTTTTATTAATTTGTACTTTTTGCTTAAAATTAAAAAATTATATACATTATATTGTCATAAAAAAATAAAATATACTTTTAGGCACTTAAAAATTTCAATTTAAATTGCTATGATATTTTTCAAAGCACTTTGGATGCAATGTGACGTTGCATTTTTTGCACTGATAAACAGTCTGCGAATGGAATTCACTGCATCTTATCCGTTTTCCGTCGGGGGTTTTCCAAACAATGCGTTCACGAATATTGCCACGAAGTAAGATTTTTGGGTGCTCAAAATCCCTCATCGGATCCGTGTCAGGGGTTTCTTGAAATAACAGCAATATAGTATCTATCGCAGCTTTAAAATCTATTTGTGATAGAGGCTTGGCTCCTTTGGCTCTAGCAATAAGGCAGTGAATTTTCTAAGCATTTACTGTGGTGGAATTAATTGAATTCGTCCATAAGGGCCACCACCGCTTTTTTCCACGAACTGCAATAAGGTAATTCGATACAGTATTATCATGTAAATCTACACCCCCCATATGTTTGTTGTAATCATTAATTAAATTTGGCTGTTTTGAAACTTTAAAAGACAAACCAAAATATACCTTCTTTTTATCATTCTTTGAGTAACGGATTGTATTGACTCCTGGAGTAGCTGCAACAAAATTTGAAATGACCGTTATTTCCGAATTATCCTGCCAGCGACAAACTAACAATTTGCTATTATTTTCAAAACAATAGTGGTATTCGTGTTTGCTGAGTGAACGGCTAGTAGCAAGGATGTCATTTGCTCCTCTAAGACGGTTAGATCTTACTGTTCATGTTGCTCGAAACTTTCTTTCGTTTAGTAGGCAGAACAAGTAATACGAAGAAGAAAAATTATCGAAATATACCGCATGATTTTCTGGATGTGAAACTGATTCTAATAATTTTTAAACAACAGAAGCTCCTAAACCAATGCTCTTGTCGTATGGTGAAGCTGAGCCAGCATATGGATTAGCTTCAAACAAATACCCAGAATCAGAACAAAGACACCATTACTTAAAACCAAATCGTATTAGTTTACCGCGAATAAACATTTTGCAATTATGTCGACCGAAATATGGGATCATTTGCTCGTCTATTGATAAATATGTAGTAAATATGCCAAACTGTTTGTACTTTCGATTTACAGCATCAATCAGTGCACGTACTTTAGCGAATCTATCGGAAACATTCATTTCGTTGTTGTCCATCGTGTGAAATATACCCTTTATTTTTTGAAACATTTGACGCGATATGGATTGCTTTACGATAGGCACGCCAAAACTAGAGAAAAAAAATCATAAAGTACTGCACCGATTTCATTGCAAAGTCAGTAAAAACACAGTAAAATCAAAGTTTTATTCAAGAATTAAAAACAAAAATATATAATGTGAAGACGTCTCTTGCGTAAGTAGAGAAAATATTAGAAAAAGAGAAAAAAGTGATTTGCATGAAATCAGCCAACGTTGCGTTTTCGCAACAGTGATTTTTGGAAGACTATACCGAATAACTGGGACTATATTTACTTTTATTGTTTTTCGATAGACGTTTTTCAATGTCTTCTCAAACTTAATTGAAGAGAAAAAAATTTCTTTTTTTTTTTCTAAATGTATATTTTGGCATTTTTTAAAAAAAGCATTTTTTTGGAATGTTCGTAAAACTTCTTAATTTTAATAAATAAGGGCAGAAGTATTATTTTTGAAATGAGGGCTAGATAGAAAAACCCTTGAAGTAATGATAAAAATACTAAATCATACCAATCAAAAAGTTTAAACCAGTTTTATATACATCTAAATATGGTGTTGCGAAAACGCAACGGTGGTACAAAATGGGTTAATTTTGAAATCAGCCGAATGAGTGTATAGTTCCGAGAAATTTCTCAACGATCCATGTACCGCCCAAAAAAAGTTATACTGCGTCAAATTCACGATATTTTCGCGAATATCTCTTAACGGTCACTGTTTTCGAAAAATGTTGGCATATGTAATTGACTGCAAGAAACATTATAGTACTTTTTTCGAGATAGTTTGATTGTACAATCTTTCCCTTAATTTTCTTGTTGAAGTGAAATGTCTCTATTCCCCGGACCATGATTGGCAAAACTAGTCAATTGTTGCTTGGTTTACACCAAAAAAATTTTTGAACTGAGAAAGATGATAATTTTTCTTTTGAAGAGTTGAAAATAATACATACAACTGTAAAATGTGGTAGCGTGCCGATCACTGGTACAAATGTTCCAAAGATATCCCAAGGCTTTCGACAGCGACGAAAATGTGCTCATGCTCCCCCGGCAAGTATTCAAATTCACTTTTTATGTCATTTCTAATCATGAAAGTCATTAGTAACAGGTTAACATTATTATCTAAGTCTGATGAGATTTAAACACGAGTCCATTAAGGAAATCAAAAAATTTTTTATAGGCCCTGGGGCGTGGCGTCAGATACTATCTAGCGAACTGTAAAATGTACAATTATAAAGGTTCTTCTTCCGACCGGGTTTGTTTGAATTTGGAACGATTTTCCGTCATCTCATGTCAAATTTTGTTTCTAAACAGACCGGTTTCGTCTATTTGCCCTCTTCAGCGTTTTATTTCACCGGAAATATGCCCTAAAATTTTGAAAGGGTACATACTTGTTAATATTCACGATTAATTTCCTTATGTGAAATTAATCGTATCAATTATTAATTGAACAAAAATAATTTTTCCATGTGGAATATAATAAACATGAATTTTATAAAAAAGTGTTTTCAAATACATGAACAAAGCTTCACAGTTCTTGTGGAAGTAATTCAGATTTTGAATAAAATTTTTTTCAACCTAACTTTCTAGGAAGCTGAAGAGATGCACTACTGGATCTTCGGAATCTTGAATGCAAATGTCGTTCCTTGAGAAAGACTTTCATTTTCTTTCACGGCCACTTGGATTTTGGCATACTTCACCAAAACCCTTTTTAATGCAATATATGTGCATATTGTTTAATATATATGCGAGTACATATGTATTTATATGTACATACATACATATGAATTTTTTTTTTCTTTAGTTTTCATTTTAGTTTGCGTTTTTACTTTTATTTTTTCCATATCAAGCCCGCAGCTGTTGCTTGCAACCGTATATGACTGCGAGTACCAACGAATAATCATGCCACACAACTAAAGCAACTTAAACAAAACCGAACCAAATAATGATATTTAAATATTTGAAACACATTTTTAACGTGTTTCTGGGTGTTTTGAAAATAAGCCGCCAACGCCAAGTAACGTTATGATGGCGATGATGATGATGATGGCAAGCGACAACAAAGAGCGCACAAATTATGCAAAAAAACTCAACTTTCACTTGAACATTATTCGTAACTTCTATATTTTAGCAAAGAAATCATATTAAAGTTTTGGTCTGCTCCACCACAGACAGAAGAGGGGTGTTAATGAAAAAGCCGCATGTTGAAATTAAAAAGTTAAATTTATACAAATTTTTTGTTGTTGTTTAGGAACAGCACTCTCATTTATTATAAATTTTAAAGGAAAAAAATCATTAAATTGTTAATTATAGCTCGAGGCTGACAGAATATATTAAAATATAAAAGTCTGATAAGTTGGTGAAAAAATCAAATGCTGCTTTAAAAAAGTATTTTTTCGCAAAAAACAATTATGAAGAAATATTGCTTTTCAGGATATTCTTAATGACAGTCAATATCAGCGTTGGCGTTTTGATTAATTTTAACCAAAATTGGTTACTTTTTTCCCCAGCGTGTAGATGTGTACATTTTTATCATATTGTTTACTTTTTTAAATATAAAAGTAGATCTACCCAACATTATTTTTATACATAAAATTTCTAGAACTATTAAAAACCTTTTAAAGTAGAGCCAAACTTGTGAAGAAAGAAAGGAAAACGATTTTAGAACGTGGAAAAAATTAAGTACCAACACAAGAAAAAATTTAAGTGTATGTATGTATTAACGAGGGTAGGTCAATAAGTCCGTCCCCTTTTAAATTTGCCGCTTCTTAAATAAAAGGGGTACTCTGCTATTGTCAATAGGCATCTGTCAATTGATTATTCTCAAAATTTGAACAACCTGCATCATTTAGTTTGTGATTGACAGCAGAATACAGTGTGGCTTGAGGAGAAAAAAGAATGTGAATTTTGTGTGGTCATTAAGCATTATATTTTGCGGGAAAAACAATCACTAAAACCAAGGCATAACTAGATAAGTACTGTGGGAACTCTGCACCACCAATATCAGTAGTAAAAGTGGTTTTCTGAATTTCATTGTATCCGTACAAGCACGTAACATGTCGAACTTTTGAAAATATTCACGATATGATGCTGACTGATCGTATATTAAGAGTGCGAGAGATTGTGGAAATCATTGGCATATTACATGATTCAGTAGTTTTAGATTTTAATGATCACTTCGGTATGAGAAAGCTTTCCACAAGATAGGTGCCGTATTGGCTAAAAATTGACACAAACTTAATCGCGTGACGGACAAGTTTTTCCGCAGTTTCCTAATTGTAGACGAAACGTGAACCCATCACAACACATAGGAGACCAAGTAGCAGTGACAGGAGTGGGTTCCTCCGGGTGAATCGAAGCCCAAGAAGGTCAAAGAGTGTTTGTCAGCCAATATAGTCATGGCGACAGTTCTTTGGGTTGCAGAAGGTATAATACACATTGACTACCTTCAAAAAGGTCAAAGTATTTGGACAAGAAAACTTTTCATGTCCATCAGGACAATGTAAGGGTGCACACATATGTATTTTCCACGGCAAAATTCCATGAGTCAGGTTAGGAATTATTCCTTCATCCGCCCTATTCTCCAGACTTAGTCCTGAGTGGCTATTTCTTGTTTCCAAACCTGAAGAAATGACGCGATAGAAAGAGATTTGACTCCAGCGATGAAATCATCTCACAAACAAATACTTATTTTGATGACCTCGATTTTATTTATTTATTTATTTATTTTTTTTGGGAAGGGATAAACAAAATTGGAAATTGTATAGGGTTCAAAGGAGAGTCTGTTAAGAAATAAATTAATTTTTGGTCCAAAACCTGTGTTGCATTGAAAAAAATCACGGACTTATTGATCTGCCCTCGCATGTGCATTTCAGAAAAGATCCAGATTCAAGGGAAAGTTTATCTTCCAATATCTCAAAAATATGTATATATGTGTAACTAAATATATTTTTTTGTAAATCTAAACAAAATTATCGATTAGTTTAAATCCATATTTTAATTAAATTTACCTGAATTTTAAAATTCAAAAAATATTCGTGAGTCGAGTCATTTGATCAGCAAAAAAGTGGCATAAAATTTAAAGAATTATAATATATACAAATAATGTAAGTATAACTTTAAAAAAATTACAAAGCAGACAAATTAACTAAATATGGAAGAAATATACGGAAAAAAGAAAAAGTCATTCCCTTTGGAATAATAAACTCGAAAATATTATAAAATTTCAAGTTTCCAGAAAAAGTTTCTCTAAAAAACAGGACATTAATTATGTACACGTACTACATACATAATCGTGTGATATATAAATGGGTATATAGTAAATAATATACGGCATAGCCAGCTCTTCAATATTTTACAAACTATTTTATCGTTAAGTCAGAACTTTGAGATAAAATTTCAATTTCCTTTTGAAAATTAAAAAAATAAATAAATATATTGGTTACATTTTTCTTTCTTCATTTGTTTATAATTGCGATAACTTTTCTCTACAATTAGTTTTTGAGCTGTGGAAACACTGTGTGTAACAGTTTTGTTACTCTGATTGAAGCATCTCCATTCAACACATGCATTTTAAGAACTCGAACGCTTTGAACGACGAGTGCAACTCGCCTCCGCATCCAGTGGTTAGTGTTACTAATCTAAAATATTGACTTCTAAAATTAAAAAAAATTCAACAAACAAGTCTCATTCAGCATATACGTTTATTTTGCAAGTACTCTTTGCGGTTTGAATTCCACAAAAAAAATATTTTTTGCAAAAAACATCACGTACATTAATTTATGGCCATTATTTAAACAATTTTAAACACATTCAAAGTGTCTTTTTAAAATGTAATTTATTTTAAAGTTGCTTAAGTTAAACCCCTCTTAAATTATTTTGTATTAGATGAGCAAAAACTTTAAATGGGCCCTGCAATTTTTTCTTATTTTTGCATATGGGCAGTTCCACGGCCAGGAATGTTACGTTTGTGCGACTTTGAATAGGAAAAAAGTGATATTTGTATTTTTTATTTGTTTCTTTCTATTTTTTTTTGAAGTTTAATTGCACTGCTTGTAAAACAAATGGTTGGTTCTTTCGATTTGTTGTTTTATGTTTATTAGAGAAAAATAGAACACGTTACAAAAAATTAGAAGTAATTCTGAAATGTATCAAGTAAAATTCAACAATTTGCGAATCGGCAGATTATTTTTGTGTAAAATGGAATAACGTGGCTTCTTGTTGGTTGTTGTAATGTTGCAATATTAGTGTTTGTCCATTCATAGTGTTTATGCATAATTTTCGGCATGTTTTTAATTAAAAATTTATACAAAACAACTTAAACCCGAAATTTTATTGAGTCGTATATCATATTTTATCTTTACATACCCATACATACACGTATCATTTTCACTGAATTTACCAAATGATTTGTATTATTTAAAAATCACCACGTAACGCAATTAAAAATCGAAACTTGTCTGTAGTTGATGTACGCGCTTTGGACTTCATTTTGGTAGATAAGTCTGTAATTTTCTGCAAATTCAATTTATGAAATTGCGTGTCATAGTTTGCAAAATGAACTACAATTTATTCCTAATATAAGAGGCTACAGAACTATATACGTTGAAAAGCGAATACGTGGCGTCTAGACGCAAAAGTCTCGAAGAACTACCAACAAACTACGTACCTAATCGCACTTACAAAATAACTGCGTTACGGCGGTGGCGTGATGAGTGGTTTAAGTGTTTGCATACAAAAACGAGTACCCCAGGTTCGCTCCCTGGCAGAAGACAAAAAATTTTCACCATGGTTTTTCAAGTTTTAAAAATGAAGCGACTTCAACCTCCTCCTAAAAATCCATCCAATGACTTCCCTGATCACATCCTCTGCCTGGAAAAGAGGATAACATCATTACAAACAAAGTTAAGGCAGAGCCACCACCATCTGGGAAAAGAGATAGGAATCAAAGATTAGCGAGGTTTCTCACCACTACACCAAAATACAGAGGGGGCTTTGTTTCTAGGCAACGACAGATTTGCAGCCCTATTATCCCAGACCTGCTACAGCAGACCAATCATCTACTTAGCTGGAACAACAACCAATAAACGAAACTGATACAAGCCAAAAAACAAATAATAAGAATGCGAAAACAACTGCAACCACAACCCGTGCTTTGTAGAAGCCCCATGCTCCCTCCAGGAGTGGAAGGAACATGTATAATGTATAAGTGTATAAGTTCAAAAATTATGAAATCGCGAACCTATTGGTGTAATTATACAACTCAACTTGCCCTGTTTGCCACAAGCAATATTAAAGCAGAAAAAATAATATCAAAATAACGCATGAGAAAAAAAAATCATGGGAACACGAAGAGAAAACAGACTAAGAATTCTTTTTTTCTAATTTCCTGCAACAACTAAGTTAAGTTGGAAATACTTTATAAAGATATAGAGGAACTATTTTAAAATAATGTACAAAAGTCATTAGTTTTTGACATATTGATCTTCGGTTTCGTTAGACTTTACTGTGGAATTGCCCATATACTCGTATGAAAAGCACTTGCGTGCAATGCAGCTTCTGCTTTTGGGTAAATCATTAGCAACAATTTTAACTTGAGTGCAGTATGGACAGTGAATGATGAATTTAATACTTTTGTTGAAATTTGTGTACATGAAGATGTTTAATTTCATGTCTACGAGAAAAGAAAAATAATAGAAAAGTTCATGTTTGAGTCATCATCTGCTGCACAGTAGTCAACCATTTGATTTGTTTTTTTTTTGTTATTTATTTATTTGCTGTTAACAGCGTGTAAGTAGTAAATTTAAATAATAGTTGATTGTTTTATAATATATAAACCAAGCAAAGTGTTTAGATATAAAAAAATCATCAATATCCCTTATACTTTCAAAAGGTTTTAAATTAAAAACTATTATTTGCCAAAAAAATGATTCATATGAAAAAAATCTTTTATAACTGATATTTAAATTTAATTTATTTATTTATATTTGTCAATGTAGTCTTTCCCTCGTTTAACTTGCTTAGAATGCCTATTCACTTCTATTTAATATTCATTTTGCAATCGTATATTAAATTTTGTTTTGGCCTCAAAACTTTACTGCCATATATGGCCATATATGGCCAAATAGCGCCAAAGAGTCAAATGTTTAAATGATAAATTGGCAATTGGCAAATTTTAAACACTTAAAGCCATATAGAGGCTAAAACCAATAGTATGTTCAAACGTTAAATAAAATATAACATGCAGTAGAAAAAATATTGGCAAAGCTAAATGGACATGCA
Organism: Germaria angustata; assembly: GCA_963681545.1. Lineage (NCBI taxonomy): Eukaryota > Metazoa > Arthropoda > Insecta > Diptera > Tachinidae > Germaria > Germaria angustata. Next base: position 56,017,050 of record OY812998.1, on the reverse strand, counting down.
TTCCCCATAATAAATATATTTCCGTTGAGGCAATCAAAATCGCATGAAGTTGAATTCTTTTTATTGAATTCCATTGGTTTTTAAACAATTTAAGGCAATACTAGATCTTACATCGCGATCAAAAAGTTTGACATTTTTAATGTCTTATTCTCACAGAAAGTGCTGTTGTGCAACTTCCCCAACAGTTTGGTTTTAAACGTAAAAATTTTCTTACAATGATTTTTCATGACGTCAGCGATAATGTGCTGATCAATTAATTATCTTTAATATCCCACTAGAAAAAAGAGTCACCACAAAAGTCTTGCAAATGCCAAGATTATGATCCGGAAGTAGTGTGAATTGTGGTCACTAGCAATGATTGCCAATAAACGATTGTTGTCATTGGAGAATGTTCTCTTCTGTGATGATTATTCACCGATTTTCAATATATTCAGAAAATTATTACTATTATTTTTATTTCTTTTATGAAAGAATTTTTCATTAAATTTCAACCACTTTTCCCACTGGGAAAATAGATTTTACATCTGAAAATGTCCTTCTTCGAAATATTCTGATTTTAGCTAAACTAGGCCATGAAAAACAACAAAATCTCGCCAAAAGTTGCAAAATGTAACTCACAACAAATATGCAGTTTTTCTTTAAAATAAACTAAACTACCAATAATAATAAAAATTTATCAAAAGTTGCAAAATATCGCCTTCAACTCGTGTACAGTTTTTATCAAGTATATGGGCACTCAAATGTATGGACATGTATCCTTTTAGAAAAATGATAATAAAATCTATCAAGTGAAAACCACTTTATTTACATTCATAGGTATCTGTAATATATCCTTATTAGAGAAATTGTGATATAAGCCAAATATGACATTTTTTAATTCGCATTAATGATACTTGTAAATCTTAATCTCCATCTATCTAAAATTTTTTTCAAATCACAGCAAGCATATCTCCAATATATCCTTATTTAAACAATTAATGTTTAAGGTAAATGAAACTAGCAAGGGCGTCGGAAAAGCCATTCAAAGTAGTTAAATATGGTTTTTGTTTTACGTGAACATTGTTTTTAGTCCACATTAAGGATATGTGTGCCTAACAAATTAAACTATGCCATCAATAATAATAAAATGTACCAAAGGTCACAAAATATGGTGTTTAATGTACGTGAAGGTTTTTGTTTTTAATCGCATCAAGGATATGGGTGCCTTCCATATGTCCTTTAAAAATAAAATACAAACTAAAATAGGTACCAATAACAAGAAATCTTTACTTAAGGTGCAAACTGAACAGAAGATTTTGCTATACTCGTTGTAATCGCATATCTAATCCTCATATACTCTTATCCTTATACTACGAATAGAAATTATGAACAATGCAATTTGCTTACCTTTCTTCCATATATCCTTTTTGTAAAAGAAAACAAATCTTAAAAGATCCTCTAACTTCTTTATAAATATTTTTTTTTTAAATTATTCACTATTTATATACATGATTTTTCAAATCATGTTTATTTGGGAATAAGCAAGCACGAGGTAATTGCACTTTCAGAATGGAACATCACTGTTTTCGGTGGTCACTACACCATCATTATTCGTGAGTTAATTTTTTCTAATCACTTTTTACGTGGGTGCCAAAGTTTTGGAAATAACAACTTAATTACAAGAAGTGTAATGTTTTTTTATTTTTTTTTAACAACAACAATACCAAAGGGGGTGACAAACAGATTTCTAATAATGAAAATGCTGTGACCGTAGTCCGTTGCACGATGTTCTCTTTTCTTTTTCTTATCTGCAGAAATCGAACCATTAACCCTTACATTACTGGGCCAATACTTTAGCCATTAGTCTGTATGAGATTCTTGTTCACCGATTTAGAAGCTGTTTTCTTTGCAAAAAATAATTTTGTATATAATTGACCGATTGATTATTAATTAGTGGGAATCGACTTGTCAATATTACTTATGTAGAAGTAATTGTATCAATTATTAATTAAAGAAAAATAATGTTTTCATGCAGTTAAAAAAATAAATATTTATTTTTTGTTCTTATAAAAAAATATTTCAACATCGAAAAGATATTTTCACAAATTTGTAGAAGTGATTCCAAAATTTCATCAACTTGACTCCCTAGGAAACCGAAAAGATGCATTAATAGATTTGTGGAAGCAATGAAAATGTCATTCCTTGAGAACGATAATTTCAACAATAAATTGAAAACTTTGAATTTTGCAACAATTACTGCAAAATTGAACTTACAAGACTGACAATAATTAAAGGTAAATATATAATATATATAATAATATTTGCAATCTCAAATGCAGGAGATTGCGAACCAGGTGAATATTTGCCATTTGAAATCTTTGTGTTTTGCATTTCTTTCCGTTTTAATAATTATTTTTAATTTTTTTGTGTATGTTTTTTTGTACAACAATGTTGCTGGCTACAGGCATATGACAGATCAAGTGCATTTATTTTCAATGCCAGTATTTTATGCTTAATTATAGACTTGTTTTGTATTAACAGTTCAACACAGGCCATTAAAACCTGCTACTGGTTGTTGTAATAAAACGTTTTTGTCTTACTTGTCCGTTTTTATTACAATTTCCCTTAAGAATACAAAAAATAAAAGTGAAAAAAAAACAAAATAATTAAAACGTTTTAAATAGAAAAAGGAAACAACTTTTTCTTTCATTTCAAACACGAACGAAACGAAATTAAAGCTTTCGCTTTTAGTATTTTAGTTACATTTTCTAAAGACATAAAAGACACAATAAATTTGTCATTAATTGTTCACAAAAAATACTTTATTCGTATTTACATTTAACATGGACGGCTTGACCAAAATTGTAGTTGAGCTGAGCTGTAAGTGCGTAGAAATAGTAAAAGCTGGCCCAGGCTGAACTTAAGACCGTCCGTCTATCTTGCCACTGATTGTTAAGTACATTATTTGTGACCCTCAGTATGACAATAATTATATGTAATTCAACTTAATTGAAATTAAATTTACATTTATTTTAATTGAAATAATTATCATAATTGTTGCACTAAATTTTGCTTTTTTGAATTTGTTGTTTATTTTCTCTGGCATTTTCGTTCATACCAAAACATTTTCCATTGCGGATATTTAGCCATTGAAGATCTTTAATAACCAGATAATTTAATCGTCATTGTGATCTTAACATAATTTATTTGTTCAACAAGTAAAATTTTTTTACCATATTTCTACTCTTAATTCAAATAAAATAAATCATCGTCATCAAGTGTTGAATTTGTTTTCTTCCATGTTTGTCTTGAACGTTAGTATATTGAACGATTCATTACGATAATTGCAAATTAAACTTGTTAATTTATTTGTAACAGACAGTATAGGAATTATATATACACACACACACGCACACACACACACTTATCAATACCTTATTGAATCGCACAATTACAGAGTCATAAAATTTATTTTGTGTGTCGGTTAACAACCAAATTTGGCAACATTGATTGTTAATTCAATTTGATGACTTTTTGTTGTTGTTGACGTTGTAATTGTTGAATGTTTATAAAAAAAATTAATAAGGGCCTTAAGGAAAATTTATTAAACATTTACTTTTAAATATAGACATTTGTTTTGTTGTCGTCAAATAAGGAAATGATCTGTAATGAAAATAAATTAATGATTTTGAAATAAAATTGTATTGAAATCGTATAATCGAATAATTGAACGGCTTTTCCCAATGAAATTTTAAGCTCTAAGGAATTTTTATTTAACCTTTTCAGGGACGAATTCAAAAAGCGTAATAAAATATAATGGAGAAAGCAATACCACTTCACAAAAGAAAATAACGTCCATTTGTGGGCACTGAATGTCAATGGTGATTTATTATTAAAATGATTTCATACATTCTGAGGACACAGTGGGCCCTTGCATTTTTCACAACTCTAGCGAGTTCGTCTTACACAACTGTCATCATAACATCTTTTAGTTTCCACAGTTCTGGTTGCAGGATAAACTTTAGATGCTTGAATTTATTAAATTTTTTTTTTAATATATTTTATTGTACATCAAAAATAATCATTAGTGATGCATCTAAGCCAAACAATTTACTTCTTTTATTGTTGAAATCTGTAGTGCATAAATGGTAGTAAAATTTTTGTTCTGTTTATAATTGACTTTATAATTGAGTCACTAAAAACTAAATGTTCACATATTTGGCGTAAAGAGGCTAAAAACATTATTTTTTTTTTAATATTTCCGTCATTGTTCGAACTTTATTGGTTAAATTAAAAATTTAATTGTCTCGTTCGAGTTCCTTCTTCCTTAATTAAAATGATAACTTTATAACTATTATCAGTCTAAAGTGACAAATTCAGATTGCTGAAAACTTTGATTACCAACTTGTTTAAATGAATGAATATTTTCATAAAATATTAATTCATTTAAACAAGTTGTTAATCAAAATTTTCGACGCGGAAATTTTTTGAGTTAGTGACCGGGGCTTTTATTTTACAACTTTTTTTTGTTCTGATATCAAATCTTTATTTCCAATAATAAGAGAATTGATAAAATACAACAAAAAATTTATGCAAGTTTAAATTTAAATAACTGACCTTCGTAGACTAGTAGGTAGTGTACTAGACTCGTAGTGCGAAGGTCCCAGGTTCGAATCCTGCCGCAGAACTCTGGCAGTTTGTGTCTGATAATTAAAGGGAGCGCACAACAAGCCTTCACTGGCTTAAGTGTATGTCGTATGACATGGGCTTTCACACCCCTCCAATCAATCTAACCTAACCTTAAATTTAAATATAAAATCAGTTGAAATTGTCTACTATTACAAGGCGTTTACAGTTTTTCGTTGTGTACTTAGTAAGCCTACTTTAGCCTTGTCTGCGTTTAGCCTTAGATATATAAAAAATTAGTTGTCAAACAGCCACACATCTCAGAAACGTGAAATTATTGTTAATGCTTATTTCGTAAAATTGCAGCCTGTTGTTTTAACGCAGCGTGAGTTTTGTCGTCGTATTGCTTCTGATCGAACAACTAAGCGTTTGGCTGAACGCATCGTGTAAACTGTGTTCATTATACATAGCACTAGTCGGCCATTGGCTTCGTGTGGCTCGTTCGAACGAGAACATTGCTGCTGTTGCTGTTGTTGACGTCAGAGAAAATCCAGAAATATTAACGAGACGATGATGCACACAATTAGGCATCAGCAGATGTTTGTTGCAACAAATTCTGGTGAAAGATTTGAAATAATTCCCCTACAAAGTGCTAACTGTTTACGACTTAATGCCCTCTGACTGCCGGACAAGGAAGAAGAGGATGGTTTCGTACTAAAAATCATAATGAGCGATCAAGCCCATTTCCTTATAAGTGTTAATAAATGAAATTTGCGTTTCTGTGGTACAGAGAAACCATATGAAATGCATGATGGGCCGTTGAATCACCTCATTTGTGATTTGGTGTGGCATTTGCAATGAAAAAGTGAATGGCCCCCTTTTCTTGAAGACGCCGATTGCACCACCGATCGATTATCGATAACATTAGATTTTGATAATGCATTGTATGTATTACAGCATTATTTACTCACCTCATAAAATTTATAAAAAAAAAAATTAAAGCAAACCGGAACATAAAATTTTAAATTTTTGTCTATTTTTGTGGAAAAATACGCAAAATAGGCAACGTTGATCACAGTGCTGGTAATACTCGTACAGACATTTAGTTAAAAATTTGTTTTTTAATTCGGCTCATGTCTGAAACTAATTTTTAATTTGAAAGGTTTTACAAGGCTAGAAAATACTTCTGGCATGAATGTTTTGTTAATAAAAAAAATCATCAAAGATGGTAAAAGGTACGAGCATATGACCTCAAAATTAAATATTGTTATTAGTTGTTCTGCTTTATTTTAAATTAGTTTGACTACAATGTAGTGAATTGAACATTTAGTTAAAATCTATAAAAGATATATAAATTTTTATAAAATAGTGGCAGACCGCTGCAAACATATGCCCCTATTGCGGTTCACAACTCAACTCAGTTTGGTCGTGTGAGAGTCAACTCAACTTATGCACAACCACACTCACTTTAGTTATTGCGATACAATGAGTTTGGTTGTGCATAAGTTGGGTTGACTCTACACGACCAAACTGAGTTGAGTTGTGAACCGCAATAGGGGCAATAATTTTACTTTCGTCCGTTTATGAACAAATTTTTATCAATATACGAGTATGTTTGTATGTTTGTTAATTAAATTACGATTATATATCAAGCAATATAAAAATTATAAAAAGCAATAAAAAGTAATAGTTTGTTAATGATGTTTTCCGTGCGTACTAGAGGTTTTCAGATAAAGAACTTCACTCATATCTTACACAAGGCTTGTGCAAGACCCTTTAGAACTTGCGAAACAAATATGAAATCTTTGCAATCAGTTATTCCATAAATCTCACAGAATAAATAAGACGTATAAATACGACAAGTGATACAAATAATAGTTAAAAAATAGTTAAATAAACCAAAGATTGTAAAATGTTAATACAAGCAGTAGTTAAATTTTTTTTGTTTAATTTTTTTTTATTATTTATTTCTGCACTTTCTCTCTATTTTATTTTTATATAGGATGGCCCAAAACTTGAGAAAATTTTAGTATAGAAACAATCTTACATATAAATTATATATCTTTATTTTAATTGCATTATAAAGAAACAATTGATGTGTTAAAGAATATCCTTGACCTTGCCTAGCCTTGCTGGCACATACGCCCGATCCCCTTTTTCGAAATATTTCACAACGATTTTTCATATTTCATTGATGTAGTAGGATTACAAGGAGATAACTTCTTTGGAGGACAGGTGAACATTATGCTATAAATAACTCAATTAAAGTTGGTGTTAAATAAGGTGTGAATTCTGAGCAACGAAACGGCGACAGGCTGCAACATCAGCAAAAGTCGCAAAGTACACAATTGTGTCTAATGGAGTACATACTCGACAGATGGCACCCTCATTATCCTACGACCTCATACAGCAGGTCAATTATCTAGGTTAGGTTAGGTTAGGTTGGGTTGATTGGAGGAGTGTGACAGCCCATGTCATACGACATACACTGAAGCCAGTGAAGGCTTGTTGTGGGCTCCCTTTAGTTATCAGACACAAACTGCCAGAGTTCTGCGGCAGGATTCGAACCTGGGACCTTGAGCACAAGACGCTAAATTGTAATTCTTGGAGGTTCATAAACAATCTCTTGAACTTAAAATTATCGATTGAACGGAAAAAATGCAAAATAACAAACGTTTTTCCTATTGCTAAGCCAGCATTTTTTAAACGCCAAATTCCTAATAGTTTTATTGCATTTCCTTTCGAGAAAAAAAGGAAATGTTGCCTTAAAAATAAGAAATAATATTTTATTTATGCACATCTTTGCAAAGGATGCCATTTTTAAGCTCAAAGTAGAACAGAAATAGCAACCTGATGTTACATTTCATTTTGCATCCTTTAGCAATATTAACACTGTTCAAGGCACTTAAAAAGTATTTCGAGACTTATAAATATATGTAATTGATTGTTTAGTAGCAAAGAAATGTTAGAATCACACCTTATTTCTCATAATAAATTAACTTATTATCTTCAAAATATGGTGAATATGTTTGCAATAGTTCGTTAATTATAAAATATTTGTGGCCTTATTCAAAATAATCTTTAACTGTAGCTTTGAAGTTAAAATTACGAAGGTAGGCCAATAAGTGCTTGACTTTTTTTGAATGAAACACGAGTTTTTGGATAAAAAATCATTTTGTTTTCCAACTTAGTGTCTTTTCAGCTCTATACAGTTTGTCCAACTTTGCTCCTTTGTTTTTATCCCTTGCAAAAGATAGGATTTGTCGAGGTCATCAATTTAGGCATTTGTTAGTGATTTGATTTCATCGTTGGAGTAAAAGTTCTTTTCGGGCAGCCATTCTTTTACGTTTAGCAACAGGAAATAGTCAAAACTCATTCGATGCTAAATTCGGGGAATAGGGCGGATGGAGGAGTAATTCGTAGCCTATTTCATAGAAACTGCACATGTATGCATACTTGCATTGTAAATCAACCAATAAGTTAAGCTTTTGAAAGTAGTCAATCTGGATTATGTTGCTGCACCCTAAAAGACGATCTCCATGACTTTATTGTCTGAAGAACCCACCTTGGCATTTCTTTTTGGCTCCGATTTACCCCGAGAAATGTGCTGTTTTGACAGGAGTCAGTTAACAAATACTTTAACAGAATTTTATTAAGAAATTAGAAAGATATTTACATCGAGAACTTTTTCATAAACCAAGCTTCACTGGTAAGCGGTGTTGAAAGCTTTTATAGTAGCAAAAATAGCTTATCTTTAATATCCAAAAATTTCATAAAATTTTTTGTTGGTTTTCTATTAAATAATTCATGTAAAAGAAATGTAAATATCGTATACTTTTTTAAATATTTGACTTTTAAATACCGTGCTTTTATGTTGTGCATTTTGGCACACCCTTTATTTAAAATGCCATCACGTAAATCATTTGAAATTGATTTATATTGATATCTCTCGGAATATTTAAACTATTTGCATGTTTAAAACTAGATTTTCATTAAAATGTCGTAACATCAATTTTGAAAACGAAAATGGCAATAAATTTCTATTGTTTCGAAAAAAAAAAATATCTGTCAATCAATATTCGTGAAAATTGTGTATAACAAGGCAACATGAAAATTATTTAAATATATAAAATGACCGCAAATGAAGTAGAGAGTTCAAGATCGACAGCCAAGTGCTGCATTTGTAGTGCTGGAAAAATATCGAGTAATAAGAAACGGGTATCGATTATACGAGACAAACGAGTGAATAAAATAACATGTAAAAAGTGAAAATCATGCAAACAAATTTCTGCATAATTCAGGTGTAAATTAGGTGTATTTGTAAAAAAAAAGTTCATAAGGATACCTATCCCTCGTTTTACACGCCTTTTAATCTCATGCAGTTTATGAAATCAAAATTAAAAAAAAAATTTTTTTTTTTAATTACCAATTTCGATTTTACATGAATTTATTTTTGCTTAATATTACATCTAGTAGCCCTTATATTTTATACTGTAAAAAATCTAGACATACGTCCATTGATAAAAATGTACAAAAATTAGAACAGACATTTGAATATTCAATGCAAAATTTTATGTATATCATATGAATTAGTTTGTTTAAAGCAACAGAACGAATTTTATTAAACTTTTTATTTATTACAATTTCGTGTTAAAAAAGTTATTTATAGTCGTTTTTGTATTACACGGCTTTTTTTATACAAAAATACATGTTTCGAGTTGTAAGGTTGCCCTCATAGACTAGTGGCTAGTGTTATAGACTAGTAGTCAGGGGATCACATGTTCGATTCCTGCTGCAGGCTGTAGGCTGCGGGTGTTTCTGTTTTCTGTTCTTTTAACTTTAATGTTTCCCACTTTCCTTTATCTATGACAGGTAAAGAATATGTTTATATTACCACAAGAAGGTTGCACAGAGCGATCAAATCATGGACAAACGTGAGCGAAAGTTGCCTGTTGAACCTAACGTAACATATATTCCGTGTAAAGCGAGGAATAGGTGTATATTATTTGCTATAAGAATCTAAATATGTGCAAGATCTAGCTTATCACAACGTCAGAATTAACTGGTATCATGTTTTTAATAGCGTTTTCTTTTCTAAAAAGTGTAAAATTTTTGCCTCTTATGAAACTTTCTAGATGAGAACGTTGAGCTGCTATATTCGGTAATTAATAATAGAAATGTACACTTTTTGTAGAAGAGAAAACAGTATAAAATGGATCAGTAATTGGCCTGCTATAGAGAACTTCAATTCCATTAAAAGACGGTCGTTAACAGTACCAACGCCAAGTTCTTCTAATAGAATCAGTTCCTGAAATAAATTTTGCGTCTTTTAAAACTGTCAAAACTATCATTGTGCTTCGGAGTTAGTTAAAAACTCCTGGGTAAAATTTTGGCCATAAAACTCTAGTTGGGATCTTTTGTAATTTTTTCAGTGTTATAAGGTAATTATGGTCTTACTGTGGTGGTGACTATTTTGATGTCATAATCCTGCTGACCTCAGTGGTTGTTCAGTGGTTATTATATTCTTATAAAAGTAAAACGCCATTGTTAAGGTTTATTGGTCTATTAGGAATTCCTAGTCCTCTGTGGGTCTTTCTAATATTGCGTCATGGACTGAAAATAATATTAAGATTTATATTTCTTCAATTTAAAATATTTTAGGTTTATAAAAAGAAATTTTCTTATGAACATTGGAGTCCCTTCTTGAAGAACAACATTTGCATTGCTGTCAAAAATCCATTAGTGGACATTTTTTAACTTCTTAGGAAGTCAAGGTGACAAAATTTTTTATTGAAGTTTTGAATTATTTCTTCAAAATTGTGAAACTTTGCTCTCGTTCCTGAAAATAGTGTTTTTAACAAGAAATATATTTTTTCTTAAAATCGTAATTAAAAATACGGTTTTAGTGGGGATTGTTTTTCCAACTCATAATTGATGCAATTACTTTCACATAATAAAAAGGAAAACGCTTCTATTGGCAAGATTGCACCCTCTCTGGATATAAAGTCGATTTCCAGGGTTAATAAGCAATCTTAATTTAATACAAACAATGTCCTTGGAAAAAAAATATATTTCTTAAAATATTGGTTACCAAATCCTTGAATAATCATTAAAGAACGTCCTCCAACCACAGGCCAATGTGAAGATCGTTGGAAATAATGCGAATTGCACTACTTTCCGATCATAATCTCAACATTTTTATAACTGTTTTTGAAAGAATCTTCATTCTTTACGAACAACTTTTCCAGTCCTAAAAGCTTTGAGGAAATATTGTATAGAAATTACAGTTTTAGGGAATTTTCGTTTATAGCGAACTTATTTTCGAATCCCCCATACATAAATACGAGTACGACTGTTGAAGGCATGTTGCTTCAAACGTTTGTTGCAATTGCCCTTTGTAGAATTATTTTGATGCAACTTTTATCTGAAGTATCCAAATATTTTCATACAATATCGTATCATGTGTATCATTTCGCACATGTTGTAGAAAATACAACTAGAGCAGTTGTGAACATACCATATAAATTTCTCGTGTTAAAGTTCAAAATGCCAAATTTTTTATAAGAAAATGAAAAATTGTTAATTATATTCAAATAAACATAAGGAATACAAAACATACAGTGCGGCCGTTGTGTAAAAATCTAAAATTTTTGGTTTTAAAGGTTTGAGAATAATTTATAATAGTCAGAAATATAATGATTTTTTTATAAAAATTTGGAACATGTTTCCACGAAGATCTTTATGATTATTTCCTTTTTATAAAAAAAAAAAAAAAAAAAATTTGGTATTATGTTTATTTTCCACAGAATATTTAACATGATATTTCTGTTGTTTCACACATTTTACAATGAGTACATTGTCCGTTTGTGATTCCATGAACAGGGATGGAAAATAGCACATATTTAACATTGTTCCCATTGCAGTTGGTTTTAGTTTATGAAACAGAATTATCTTTGCGCAATATAATTATGAAATATATGCTAAAATGTACTTTTAATTAATTAAAAAATTATGCAATTCCATTTAAATTATCTTAAGTAAAACGCTTTCATGTCGATAATCCCATTCATGTCTTCGTTCGAAACTTGAAAAACAACGGAGAAGAAAGTTGTACGTATTGTAATGAAATTTGTACATAAACAATAAATACCAACAACATTTGTACAACTATTGTAGCATTTGACGCCTTACAACTCATACAATGAGTTGTGAATTGAACAATTGTTTATTATCTTTATCCTCTGATTGATTGAAAATATAGACTTTTTAATAATTAATTAATTGTTTTATACACGCAATTATAAAATTGCAACATTTCATTTCTTTAAATTACGGTTACTAATTTATTAATCTTATTTAATTTACATTAATTATCTTTGACGGGCAAGTACATCAATTTAGTATTGAAAATTTAATTTTAATTTGCAAAAAAAAAAAAAAAACGAAAAACACATTATCAAATAAACACACAAATTATGTAACGTTCAAGCAACACCAACAAATTAAAAAGGCATTATAAAACTCCACAATAGATTTGCTATTTGAAAAAAAGAAAATGAAGTTTCCACCCATTAAAACGTCAAAATGTACATAATACCTGCAGTATCCCTCTAAAGTAAAGATAAGCTTTTTATTTACTCTTTTCTATTTTTGCTGAATTTGTTGAAAAGGTAAAACTTCAATTAAAGGTGTCTTGAAAAAAGAAATGAACACGACGATTATAAACATTTTCATAAAGATTATGATGACAGTGATTACAATCGGTCAACAAATAAAAAAAAATAAAAAAGCGAAGTCAAAAGTTCATTGAAAACTGGAAATTGTTTTAAAATGACACATTTTAATTCATTTTATGTGTGTCTCTTTTTTATTATTATTTAACGTCTTAAGTGGTTTCTTTTTCGCTTGAACCTTTGAGAGTTTCTATCTGTTTTATCTGCTTTTCGTTTGAAGTTTTTAAGTGTTTTGAAAAAAGTGAAATTTGCCATTTGGCAGGCAGGGACTTTATTAACTACTTTAAATTGTGCGAAGTTGTAATTTCTTTTTAAATATGTTTATACGAAAATTTTTTATTTAGTTGAAAATTTAAGCTGTTAAAAAATTTCTTTTAATGAATAGAAACTTTTTTCTACAATGGTTGATAATAGGCTCATCAAACAGAAAAGTGACAGAAAATTAGAAAAAGGAACATAAGGCGCCCACAATATTTTTAAAGAAAAAAGTTTTAGAAATTCTTCAGTGCAGTCACTGCAAGAACATAATTCGCACTACAACCATTCAGTTCTATCCCATAAAACATCGTGACATATCGTTTATCTGCATTGCCTCAGCTAACCACTACCTGCTTATCATTCAGATTAGTCCAATTGATTCAAAGCTACCTGAACTGTAGCTTTTAAACCAGGTGGTGCCAATCTCTCCAGTGAAAAGTTTGTTCACATTTCTTTATTATAAAACCTCTACAAAACTGATTGAGAAGTTACCAACCTGTCATACTGATTAGAATTTTTCCCGAAAGATTACTTTTCTTAACTCAATTTCTTTTCCGTCCGAACCCATTGACTTCAAGCCTTCATTAGATAATCCGCTCCTGACTGAAACTAAGTCAGAGTTTAACATCTCGGCCTAAAGCAAGCTAATGGTTTCAATCTCTTTTTGGTTTTTTTCTATTAATTAATGTTACGTTGATTCGATGGTTCATCTTTGAATCGGTGCCTTCACTTATTTATTTGGCAATTTGATTTGCCGATTCTTATTATCCCATCTCCTCAGGACACATTTTCTTCGTTTAACTTTCCTCGAGACTGCGATCTCGACTGGCCACTGATATATAATGGTCCATACCAGGAGATTGAATCTATCTTTTAAAGATTTCTGTAAAAGCTGGTAGGATGAAGAGAAAGAGGAGAATACCGAGCATTTGTTATTGAACAGTTATCTCAGAGGAAATAGCCCGTTACTGCAACATCTAGCAGAAATATTGGGCTATCGAGATCAAGATTGGCTGGAAGAAGAGGTAATTTTCTTTATCGGGGCATTAGGATGGTTTAACACCGCATTGACTGAGTGGGGGACTTAAACTGGAGAGGCTTAGTCTCTCTTATCTATTTTTTCTCTTCCGTGGCAGCACAAAGGGACCAACCAGTACCCAAGTGGGGCAGTTCATGTATTAGGGTTAACTTGCGGGCTGTTCAATCTAACCTAATCTCACCTATTTAGTTAACACTCTCTCCAGTCGCCTCCACAAAGCGATTCAAGTCACACATCTGGCAGTATACCCATTTAGGAAGCGTCATGGACCGACAAAGTACAATAAACAGTAACTTATTTTTAATGTATATTGGCTTGAGTATTGCAGGAACTTTGCTTCCATGTACAGGGAGTAAATTACGCTATTCGATGTCGAGTTTACTGAAATTTCAATGGCTATCGACATGGATAAAAATTGTGCTTCATCATGAAATTGTGTGACTTTAGAGGGTTTTTTTTAATGTACGATTATTTTTAAAATAATTTGTAAAATTTTCTTATTCGCACTATGGCGTATTTTGGTTAATAGCGTTAAAAATTTATATATTTGCGTTAATCGATTTTAAAACTGTGTAGTGGCGTTTAGATCGATTAATAATTCCTTTTCTTTATATTTGGCAGTGGGCAAAATTTATGGCTTAATTAGGGGGATCAACTGAATATCAGCTGAATCGCCAATTCCTAAAAATTATATTACGGCTGGCAACTGAAAATTATAAAATTCAGCTGCTTATTTGGAATCAGGGAGGATCGGTTGTTATTGTGGTTCGAAGATCAGAAAACAACGTGATTGCAGCAACTTTTATTTCCTTTTCATGCTTAAAAACATTAGTACGAATAAAAATAAATCTAATAGCGTTAAAAATTTATATATTTGCGATAATCGATTTTAAAACTGTGTAGTGGCGTTTAGATCGATTAATAATTCTTTTTCTTTATATTTGGCAGTGGGCAAAATTTATGGCTTAATTAGGGGGATCAACTGAATATCAGCTGAATCGCCAATTCCTAAAAATTATATTACGGCTGGCAACTGAAAATTATAAAATTCAGCTGCTTATTTGGAATCAGGGAGGATCGGTTGTTATTGTGGTTCGAAGATAAGAAAACAACGTGATTGCAGCAACTTTTATTTCCTTTTCATGCTTAAAAACATTAGTACGAATAAAAATAAATCTATGCTGAAATTCTTAAATCAACTACAAAAAGTCCAAATAATTTTGTGTGCATATTGATTATGTGCTGTCGATATTTGGAATGTTGCTGTGGCTGTGGTAGTATATGCATTTGCCTGAGTATGCATGGGTTCAATATCAATATAAAATAAAAAAATTTATCTTGAAACTAAAATAAAACTTAAGGATCAAAAAAAATGGAAATTTGAAAATTCTGTTCCAAGATTGAAAAAAAAAATTAGCAAAAAAATCCAATCCCAAGAATTGTGTTTTCTTCTTTCTCTCTTAAAATCACTAAGAACTACCTTGTACTCTTGACAACGCTTTGACTGGATTTAAGTGCGGTTGACTCTATTTTTCTTTTCAATTGATCATAATAATTTCTACCTTCGTAATTGGACATTCTTACATAAATTCCATTTAAAAAATTTTTTATTTAAAATTGAAGCTGAGGGTGCCAATCAAAAATACCTCAGAAAATTCCTTTTCTATCAAAACTTATTAATCACCATCTTGGGAAATGGCCCAGTGTGAGCATGAAAGATATTTTATCGAAGTTACGTGAGCGTAATATTTAATCAAATATTTCTGTAAATCAATAATCATTCATTAACAAAGTGTATGTGATATATGAAAAATTTTTTTATTGATTTGAAAGGCCTATCGATGCCATTTGTATGGAATGTTAAAATCTTGCGAATGTCCGTTGCAACTTTGCTGAGTGCGCACATCTGAGATGACAAACTTTTCACGCCTCTGGCACATAAATTAGGCTGGATTTGACCAATGGCATGGGTTATATTGGCTTTAAGGGCCGCTGTGGTTTGTGGTTTATTCGCATAAGCCTGCGACTTATGAAAACCCCACCAGAAAAAGTATAACGGGGTCAATCACGCGATCTCCGTGCGATTTGTTCATATCACCTCCAAGTGAGATTACCATTCAATCAAATCGTTTGTGCAGAATATCCAATTTGTAATGAGTTGTGGCATGTAGTGCCGTCCTGTTGAAGCCACTTGTCGTTGGTGTACATATCATGGAATTCAAAAGAACGTGGTAATCATCGAGTTATGCCGTAGGACGCAGGACGCTCATACGAATTGGAGAACGATTAAGGCGGTAGTAAAATATGTGAAGCGGCCGAACAGAAAACTCATTTTGATAAAACAATTTTACCTTTTGCACGTGTTGTGGAACACTATATCTTTCCATGATGATGTGGCGCAAAACAGTCTGAATAAATGATAGCCAAAGCGACAAATGTAGCTTCAACAATATGACCGCTATCAGCAATATGGCCTCTGCCAACTTTCAAAGTTCGGATTCCCTATTGGAAGACACGATAAATATACATTTTTTCAAGTATTTCCATTAGAATTGTCCTCTCACACAAATCGTTTAATAGTCTGGTGGCGCATAATCAAACGATATTTTTTTGGGTCTTGTACTAAAACTAAAATATAAAAATGCTGCGTGATCTTCAAAAGTTTCCTTTTTTTAAAGACTGTTAAACTGATAAAAAAATTTATAATTTTTTTGATAGTGATCGTGCAGCCAAACAAAGAATATCGCACGTAATCCTTGTACTTTTTAATTCACATATTTTTTAAAAATAATTTTCTATAAATTTACTTTCATGTTTGTTAAATTATTGTTAATTTTGCATGAATATTTAAACAGTTTTGTCTGCACCATTATGTGTGTCTTTGTTGTGGCGCAACTTTTAGTCTGATTTTAATCGATTTGTATGGAGATACTCGTAGAGTGAGCAGCAGCCGTTTTCTTGAGTGTTTTACATTGAATTTTTTTCTTTCGCTTTTTTCTGTGTTGCAATTATATTTTATATGATATTTTGTGGCAGCATTATTGTGTGTTCGGTTTTGTGGTAGAAACTATTTGCGTGCTTTTCTTCGAATGCATTTGCGAAAGACTTTTAATATGCAAAAAGGAAGAAATTATTAAAATAAAAACTATACTATAGTATTTTATTTAGTTGGCAAAGGTAATTATAGATTTGCAATGTAATTAGAGATCATTTAATATGTAGAAACAAACGTTTTACCGCTTTTTAATGTTTGTTGAAATTTGAATTCATGACTTTTGGAGTATAGAGTGGAAAGAGTTTGCTGTCTTTCATTTTTGTATGTAAAATTAAATGTAAAGACATGATATAAATCGTGTTGGTCATAAACATATGGTATCCCCCCTACACCTATTTATAGATACTTGCTTCTTTTTGGGAACGAACAGCATGAGCAACATAGAAAATTTTTGTTTATATAAACTGGATGAGCGCTAAGAGTGTGATCCCTAATTGTGCAATGGATTGTGGTGCAACTAGAAAAATAAGTTTTGGGTATAGAGTTTTTAGGATAGAGATAGTACTGTCTGTGGCCATTTAGTTCGAATTTCTCTTCACTAAATGTGACAAAAAGGATCTCTGCAGGACGATTATTCTACATACGAATTGTTCGGCTATGGGACGACTTTTTTGCTGTAATGCGAAGATCGATTCTCTGGCTTATAGACCAAGAATAGGAGGGCTTTAAATAAAAAACGAGTAAAAAAGAGCAGGTCTTGGGAACAAGTTTCCTGGTTTCATTACAGCTTATGTCATTGTAGTAACGATAGAACAGCGAAAAACACTGGCTCCAAACTCCACTGAGTCAATAGAATTGGCTACACTTCTATCACCGATGAGTGTTTTCGCCATCTCCTGTATTCGGTCGAGTAAGTTCAAAACAGATTTTGAAGCACCGGTCCATACATTGAGAGTTCTATTTAATTTTATGGCAGATAAAGGTTATATAAATAATACGGAGATCTCATAAAGTGAAGAATATCTTACACCATCTTAAAAAATTCAGTCACTTGAATGCTTCTCTAGTGACATGAAAAATGTGTTCAGTCCATCGAACATCACGCTGAATTTTCATGTCAAGAACATCAAAAGCTTCCGATTCTTCAATACCGAAATACATCACCCATTATTGTAAATGGAGCAGCATGTTCGTTCATACGTTTATGCGTAAGCACACAATACAAGGTCTTGCGAGCATTTTATTTGATGACCCTATTCGAAGATTGTTACAAGATCATGATAAAGTGTATCATTTTTGTACTGCTTCAATTTCAAATGTTACATGTTACTTATATTATAGAATTACAAGGAATAATACCAACTGACAAATTCAGCACACAGATAAAACTAAATTTCGTTTTCAGTAACCAAATTCATTGAATCAGTAAACATTTTGTGTGAGTGCGGACCTACGAAGAAATTTATAAATTCAGACAACAATTTAACTGAGAAATTTTTTTCTTGCATTCTGAGGACTCACACAAATAATTAATTGCGGTAATAAAAAAGTTTAACTGGAAATAAGTTATTTTAGACAAAATGTTTGAAATTTGTTTGGCAATAATATTTTCTCTTTAGTAAAAGATAAATAATAGATCCTATTTTGTGATACATTTGACACATTTGGGGGATTCAAACGGTGGTCATAAAGTCATATGTCATAAAATAATAGCACGAAAATATATGACTGCTATGAACAACACGTCATAACTTTGTATGCTATTTCAGAATTCGGTCAGTTGATATGAGCATAAAACATTTATAAATATTTGACATCAAAGAAAAGAAATTAAAATATTTATAAAAATGTTGTTTAAAATGCCAAAAACAAGCGAAAAATAAAATTAAAATAACACACAGTTTGCGTGAGAATTACATGTTGGACATCATAATGGGTGGACGAAGTAAATGTATCCATTTAAATTTTAATCCATCTCCTTGTAGGTGATGAAGACCAGAAAGAACAAACTGAGGAAGGGTTTTTAATAAACGTAACTAGTTTTTTTTTAAATTTTTTCTATAATTTCTAAAAGTTAAATTAAATATATATTATTTTTAAATACAAAGTCGACTCTGTGGTGTCATCATCATAAAACTTTAAAAATTTTAAATTAATACACAATAAAAAATCCAAACAAATATTGCTCATACGCACTGGAATAATTAAAATTTTTCTTTAAACAATAAAATAAATCCGAATTAATATTAATCATACGTTCCCGAGTAAATTTTTTAACATGAAGGAAGGATACTGAAAATTTTTTAAAAATGGATTTCTTTTCAATCATGTGTAATAAAATGTATGTTAAGATATCGTTATATATAAACAAAATTTAAGGTATTTTTTTAAATTTGAATCCAATAATTAGATCAACGTTATTTTAGTGACAAGGAGCATCATCTATTGTTACAAGAACCAAATACCATGCTCAAGCCATTTCTGAAATCACGGTAATTTGAAACCATGAATTATTTCCAAATCAATATGGTGATTGCTCGTGCTCTGAAAATCACCCAATTTAAAATTTTTCGACGTGCTTTTCTTTTTTTTTAGTCACGAAAAAATACAATTGATTTGTTTTTTTGTTGCAATTATGCATTTTTGGCAAGTTGCAAACTTGTGTGTTTAATTCCTGAAAAAATATAGAAAGGGAAAATTACTTTAAAAAGAATGACTAGAGCAACCTTGTTGGCGGTGATTGCTTTTAAAAGCACAATAAAAGCCATGAAAAATTAAAGTTGTCGCATTTCTTAAGTACTTACTCTTGCCATTTGCTTAGAATTTATGCTATTGTGCCACTAAATTTACCAAAGACAACTTCTAATTATTCTAAATAAATACCATTAGGCTTTATCTTAAATGATTAGTTTAATTCAGTAAATTGGTCACATATTACTTGACTAACATTTTGTGGCTCTGGTGATCGAAGATGTATTTTCGAATATACGAAACCATCTGATGACTATAAAGCAAAAATCAAGTCAAGAAGAATGTGATACCGAACAAAAATTTTTTTTATTATAAAACGAGAGATGTTTCTAAAATATTTGAATTTCATGATTATTTTGTATGAAAAGCATAATAATTGTTACAAAACATAATAAAAATTCAAAATTTCAAATAACGAGATTGCAAAAAAATTTGATCAGTGATTTAAAAGCACTTTGATGAAAAGTGATTTTCAGAACAACCCATAGTACACAAAATATAAAGAAACAGCTTTGGTTGTTTGCAAAGCATTTTGAAATTTTCAAAAATGATAATAATTTAATGGTCAATTGTAAATATGGCTAAAGTAATGTTCAGATTATTTGCTAACACTTATGAATTGTGTGAAGCGGAAATAATAATATAGTTGCCACAGTCATGCCTCTACCACATACTTTCTCTAGGTGTGTCGTAAAACTAATACTGAAAATAATAAAGCAAATTACAAGTTTTTTTAATATTGTTATGGAAATTCCCAGTATATTTTAAGCCACCTTTTTTTAGTTTAATTCAAATGTTTCAGTAAAAATCATTAGAAATAAATATTATGGTACAGGACTTAAAAAAGAAACACTTTAGAAAAAAGCTGAAAAAAATAATAAAAGCCAGAAGACCATGTCCATAAAAGAATTGTTGTGCTATTCTGTTTTAAAATCGTAAATGAAACAAATATTGCCTCAGGTCTTGTTTATATTAAGTTTTTCTTTAATAAGAAAATGAAAACGGAAAAAATATATTAAAAAAATGTGTAAAAAAACACATGTCACCAATTTTTTTTAAATATATTTTTCTCTCTTTTGGCAGCTGTTTAAAACAGCTTTAATCCCCGGTATTAAGAAATAAAGCTTTTTTTCTAATGATTTTGCAGACTACGTTGTTAGTCATCAAGGCCTTTTTATATTTGTTTCGTATTTCTTTCTTGTTTTTATAACATCAAACTATGGTTTATATTAAATTATTTGCTGTTTTAAATCTGATACTTTTTAACTTTTTGTTTGTACTTTATTCTTGCGAGTTAAAAGGCAATGAACTTTTTTTTAAATTATAAAAAACGACAATGAATGGCAGCTTTAGAAAACTGACTGTATGTTTTTAGTCTTTTACTTTATGCAAAAAAAAAAAAATCATTAAAAATGATTACGCTGGTCTGATCAATTGTCTTAATGCCATAATATTGGTCTCTGTTAAGTGTTTATGTATACAGTGGCGAGCAAAACCATCAATGCTTAGGCGATTTATATTGGCAAACAAAACTATTTTATTTTATTACATAAGAAACTTAGAAGTCATTTCTAAAGTTTCGCTCGAAACTAATTTTTCTACTTTGATTATAAATTCCAAATTTTCACAACGTCTGTTAGAAGCGAAACTCCTGTAAATGGCCAATTGGGTTATTTAAACGATTTTTTAGTCAGATTTGGACAATTTTCATATTATGTTGTAACTCTCTGGAAATCGATTTCACCGGGTGAAGAGGAATATTTTTTCACGAAAACATGGCCGCTTGTTCATTATTTTATACATGGAACCAAACTTGCACCATTCGTAGCAACCTCAGAAGCTACAATTGCGCATCGAATTTGGCCGAAAAATCGCCTTCTGATGGGCGCATTTTCACCTTGTCAACAAAAGGGGATCATAAAACCTTCAAGTCATTGTCAACTTATGAACATTTTATGACCTGAAATAGAAGAACTTGTATAACATTTATCAATTGGCTGCTTCGGATTTTGGTCCTCAGGCCAAAAGAAGGTAGAAGCGACCAGCGTATTTCTCAAAGAAATATGGACCGATGATGCCGCCCAGTCCAAAATCCACAACAAAAAGTGACTTTTATGGGATACATTAGACATTGTTGGATCTAATGTGTATTGGCATTGTCTCAACTTCGTTGATGTACGGTTATAAGGACTGTGAAATGGGCGAAATCAGACAGACGTCTACTTTTATCAAATAATACTATCATTTATTCGTCCATAGTTATTTGGCAGAATAGATTGAATAAATGATATCCAACTAGAAGAGCCACTTATTTTTTGATTACAGAAGAATATTAATCACGCGGATTTAAAGAAATAAATATTTTTTGTAGTTAGCGAGAGTATTTTCAAAATAATGAACAGGCTTTCACAGATTTTCATACATAATTAATAGTTGAAATTAAAATTTTTTCAACTTAACTCCCTAGGAAGTTGAAAAATGTACTAGTGAATTTTCAGAAGTAATAAAAATGTCATTCCTTAGGAATCACTTGAATTTTTTCAGTGGAATATAATGAATTGTGTATCATAACATGTATCAGGGACCTCTCTATGATTAAATTTATAAAATTTCAATGGCCTACAATTACTGAAATATTTTCTCATTGAAAAAAATTTGGTGGTCTTATATTTATGAATGGCCAGTAATACTACTAAATATTGTCCTGGGCTGGCAATCAGCGAAAATTTGCTGATTAAATGCTCGGTCCTTTGTCTCCGACTCACTATGACCTTCAACAACGAGGAAGGTGCTTGCGGGTGATTGATGAAGGTGAAATTTAAATATTTTTTATAGTCCGTTCAATATTAGAACTATTTTTTTATTAATATATATTTTAATAATTTTTTTCATCGGCTTACACACCTGCCGTATATATGATGCACTCGAATGCTGTCATCTTACAAATAATTTCAAGAAGGTCATAAATTTTCTATGGTTGCTCCTACGCTCCATGATTAAGTTGTTCTTAATAAATTTATGTGTGTATAAGAATCTAAACAATTTATTGATTTGTCATGCAACACAATTAGTTGCTGATTTGTTTTTTCTGCTTTATTTTAACCAGAATACGATTATAAACGTCATTGTCTTGTGAATGTCCGTCCATCTATTTGTCTATGTTTAACTCACAACATTCTATACAATTGAATAATTGAATCGTGCCAAGCAATTATTGTTCTCTTGTGTAAAAAAGGTGTCTGTTTATTCATTAATTCTTTATGTTTTTTGTTAAATATAATAGTAAACACATACTTAACAACTGACTAACTAAATAATTACACAACAAATAGTTATAAAAAAAATTTGCTATAGTTGTTGTCGCTTGTTGCATATAGAGATAGACAATTATTGGCACGCCAAAATAAAAATACGAAAAAATTTGTTTTCAATCTTCATGCGGTTAAATAAAAAATCTAGAATATTTTCGGATCCTTTATTTTAAATTTGCACACGGTACCTTGAAGCCTTTATTTCATAAGCGTAAAGAAGTGTTTTATAATTCTATTCGACGTGCCTTTCATTAGGCGCAGTTCAGAAGTTATAAAAAAATTACGAAAAACATTTTTATTTTTACAACATAATCGCCGTTAACGGTCATGACGATCCGCTTGAAAAAATGGTTTTGATAGTCTAACATTTTAGTTCATTATTAGTCTTGTATTTATTTGAACAACCAGAAATCATACGGAACTACGATTAGGTCATTGGAATACGGTGCAGAACAAATGTTTTTACACAGGGAGTTTGACAAGGACTTTTTGTTGTAGCATACAAATCGTGCGACAGAGAGTGGATTTCAATACTAATAAGTTCTAGTAGAGAGAGCCTACGCGTTGGGGTGTAGCGGAAAAAATGTTTAATAAAATGCAAATGATTTATTTACTTGGACACAAATATATGACCATAAAAATCCTGTAGGCGAACCCTGTTTAAATAATTATAAACACATTTTTTCACTGAAGTAAATTTAAAGGAATAATTGTTGGCGATTAAACAAGGTTGGTGAGGTTTTCAGTTAGAATTCCATCAGACTCACTTAGACATTTTCGTCTATTGTGATACTACGGACAAACTTTGTCTAAGCGAAGCTCCCACCAGCCATTGCTTATTATGCAGCGCATTAAGCGTTGCAATGTAATCAACATCAAGGAGATTGTCGATTTAAGAGATCGCATGGTAACTATTCGTTTTCTTCCCAATCCAGGACAGTGACATGAGAAGTGCTTACCACTTTCTTATTCATCTATGTCGTGGCAGCTGCCTCTGAAATCCTTCTGTTAAATTTCCAATATGTATGCCTTTATGCGGAAGACACCGTGTGCAGTTATTACAAATGCATTATTGATATATATCTTTTATTCATAGAATGTACAAAGGTTGTGTTGTCCATGTTTAGGCTAAGCTGGAACTCCTTAGAGATTCTGCAGTTATTGCTTACGGCCCATCTCCTATTTGTTACCTTCTCAGGATTGCTTCTAAATCTCACTTTGCATGAGACCGATGGCAAAAACACATGTTGCAATTCTGGTGCAATCTGCAGGGTTATTTCATGTCTATCAAGCTCATAAACACTGTCGTTTCTCTGGATATCAAAAAAAAAAAAAGAACTTAATGTCTTTTTTTGTACTTTGCATTACTATTTTACGTCCAATCGAAACATATTTCATAGCGTTAGTAATGGTCTCATTACAGTTTGAATGTTGTATTTGGTGATTTTTTAATCACACACTAAATGTTGGTTCTAATGTCTCTGTTAAATTTTCGCTTATGCTCAATTTTTTTACGACAGTAATTATTCTTATAAATCTGCATTATCTTGCGTGCAAATCGGTTGACTAGTTCAGTATTTTTTTTAAATTAATTTTATCAATTTAATTTTCGACAAAGCTTGCTGTTGGCTGAAGTAGTTCACATGTTGATTACAGAGCAATTTATGACCGAAAACCTGGGTTCGATCCTTGTTTAGGACAAGTCATCAATATCATCAGTTTTTCTGATTTACGTTAGTGTGGCGTTGTGTTAATTGTTGTTGGATTGTTTAAGTGATTGGTCACTGAACAGTATCGGCAGCAATTGATACTCTTCTACACTAATGTACACTACATCACGGCGCCCTCCTTCGTCGGTAATGTTAACAGAATCGTTTTTGTAGTAAAATACATAATTAAAAAAATTGGTACACATACAGCTTAAGAAACTTAATTGGAGAGACGATGCAACTCCGTTTAAAAAAAAAGTGGAATAGTAGATTTGTAAAAAAAGAATTTAAGGTCTCTCTCTGTCTTTTCATTTCACCACCTATCCTCTCTACTATCCCTATCACAAAACAAGTAACACTTTAGTGGTAGGCATCCCGCCTGAGTGTTAATAATTTTCTTTATAAAAAGTAAAAAAAAAATAAAAATAGTTTCCGACTTTTTACTATTTTTTTTTTGTTTTAGACCATTGTGCAAATTCCATCGTACCAAGTTCGGATTGTGGGTTCAATAACCATTAAAGAACGATTATTTGCTCTGATTAACTTTATTGTTAAATTTTTATCGAACATACATGACATTGTAACCGCATTTAAGAAAATAAATATTCGCATTGCAATTAAATGAAATTTTTAAAATTTAATTTTCCAAGTTCGTTGAATTTTATAAATTTGCCAACTCTGTTTTTTTTAATATAAAATACACAACTTTTTCACGATTCGTTATTTGTTAATAAATATTGTTGTCTATTTAATTAATATAAAATCAAATAACCTTGTCTTTTTCCGTTCCCAATAGCTGGGATTAAATCATAGTTGTTGGAATAATGTCTATTATTAAAAAAACGTTTTACGATTAATAATTAAATTTTTTCTGTTACTATCTGTTGAATATTTTAATTATTTTAGTGTTCAAATACTTATTGAAACCAAAGGTAAAAAGGCATATCTAATATTTTTTATGTTTTTCTTAACAAATTAAAAAAAAAACATGTTGAAAAATCGAAAGGATATTAAAGTTCAATAGAAAAATTGAGCTGAAATAATTAAAGCAAAACTTAAGAAAAAACATGTGAACTCTTCAAAACAGTAACTCCGAAATCAATACATGCAACTTCTCGATTATTGCAACTCACTTTTTTGACTCTGCACTAATAGAGACACTTGCATAAAAAAATTCCAGTTTTCACATCATTGTTGTAAAATTTTGTCGCCTTACTTTGCTTTTTATGCATGTTTTTTATTAATTTTTTTTAAATAAATCCGCCAATATTATATACTGCTTTCATCTTGTCTTCAGGGGAGGAGATGAGAATGAAAAATGTTGGGCAACATTTAAATTTTTACATGCAACATGTAATATCTATTTGGCGATTTAATATAATATTTTTTTCGTTTTTATTATTTTTATGCTAAATTGTTTTACGTACGTAAGAAAATACATTAATTCTAGTATGTTTTTTTTTTATTTTAAAAAATTTTAATTTCAAGGGAAATTAGTGGCACTCATTTTACAGGTTGCAAAAATGTTGCTTGAATGTTGCCAAATACATTTCATTGGTTTTTCAAAACATAAGCTAAGAATTACTTATGCAACATTGCGAGTGACCATTTTATACGAAATATTTTCATGTGGACTTTGACTGCATTTCGCATGAAATTTTGAAGAGAATACCATCAGACTTTATATTAATCTCAATCACTGTGCAAGTCTTATATGACATGTTAGATAATTTGAAATAAATACTTAAATGGAATTGGCCCAGATCTAGAGGAAGAGAAGAATATTCCAAACATATCAAGCTGAACCAAGCAAATTTGTTGCTCGGTTTACGGAACTGTAGAAAATTTTTATTAGTTGCGTTAACTGAGCAGTTATTAAATTTGAGCAAGTAGTTGTCTTAAACAATAGCTTGTTTCGTAAACTGCAGCCAATTGAAAGAACTACTTAAAAGGCATAGAACCTCTATATTTACCTCTAAGCGAGGGAAAGGGCATTGCAAATTAAAGGGTAATTTTTTTTGGTAACCTTCTTTCTTGGCAACACTGTTTTTGGCAGCTCCGCTGTTTTCGCGCAACAAGTTACAGTTAAACATGTTCAGTTTGGTCTATAATTTAACCACGAATCGATTTACAAATGAACAACGTTTGCGGATTATTGAATTTTATTATCAAAATTCATTGAAGTGCATCCATCGTCCACTTTTTTTATCGGAAAATTGTGTTGAACGACGAAGCTGATTTCTGGTTGAATGGATACGTGAACAAGCAAAATTTTCGTATTTGGTGTGAAGAGCTGCCAGAATCATTGCATCCCGAATAATGCACTGTTTGGGGTGTGGATTGTGGGCCGGTGGCATCACTAGACCGTACCTTTTTCAAAGACGACGAAGGCAGGAACGTTAATCTGAATGGCGAGCGCTTCCGTGCGCTGATTAAATTTTTTTTTACCCAAGAGAGAAGAGCTGGACTAGGCTGGTTTCAACAAAACGGTGCCACATGCCACAGAGCGCGCGAAACAATGTCCCAATTGAGAAGCGAGTTCGGTGAACAGTTTATTTTACATTTGGATTCATGTCTATAGGAACAAGCCCGCAATAGTTGACGCATTGGAAGCCAATACTGAAGAATTTTTTCGTGAGATAGCGATATATTGGAGAAAGTATGCACAAATTGGACCCAGCGTATGATCCATTTGAGGTGTAGCCTCGATCAAGATTTACATGAAATCATCTTCAAACATTGAATTATGTACATATGTAGATCGTTCTATCGACTCAAATAAAATTTTATACATTTCTCTAAATATTATACATATATGTATATTTTCTTTAAATTAAATTTGACGTTAATAATATTAAATTATTTATTCACTTACATGACATTAGTCACATACCACAACACATATGTTATGTTAATAGTTAATAAATATTGAAGTACATATTTATTGTTAAGCGTCTTATTTATTTACAATATTAATTCTCCTCATAAGCATAAGTACGTAGTACATATTTTAATTTCTGTCAAAACTATTTGAGCAGTCGTTCTCTTAACCATTTTTGAGGAATTAATTTTTTCGTAATCTTATAATTAGCCAGGCTAAATCTTAAAAAATCTTTTTATTATAATTTTGACTTATTTGATAAATTTTTTTTTTAAATGTGCTTTTGTTTAAATTTATCATAACGAAACAAAGCACGTTCACTTGTTTACGAGTACTTTAGCAAATTATTTTGCTTGATTTTCTTACTCTCTTTTTTGTACGCTTTTATTCATTTATTTCTTTAAATATTGCGAATACATCTGATAACTGATTACATATTGTACAGTCGCTAATAAAACTGGACAGACTTAGCTCTGCTACATACATATAAATATGTATATGTTCGACCAAGCCCTCGTATATGGATTTAGAACACACATCTACAATAAATAATCCAGTAGAGCATATTCTTGGAACGATTTGAAACTCTTTTCCCTAATATCAAGCCAAGCTTAAACACGTTTAACTTCTAATTAACATTTTTCGTACTATTTCAAAATTAATCATTGAAATGAAAATTTAAATCTTCTGGTTGGAATTATTTTTCAATAATTTCAATAATTGCCTACATTGCTTTTTATAATGTTTTCAAATAAATTTACTTTCTTTTTCTCCATGTTCATTTATAACATCTTAGATTTTTTTTGTGGCTTTAGCTTTACTTTGATAAAATGTTTCTAATGTTCGTACACAAGTAATTCGAAGCTGTAACAAAAGTAATTTAAAGAGTCTTATCTATTATTTGAATAATTATATAGACTTGTACGTAAAAACTAAAAATAAAAAAAAAAGAAATATTTTCCTTAATAATTTAATAACATGCATCACAAGTCTTTAACTCTAGTCTTATTTGGCTCATTGATGTATTAAGAGTCTATTTTCAATCTTTTGTCAGCAACTTTGCAATAATAATGGAATAAAATTTAATTGTAAAGTGCCATTTAATTAAATAAGAAAAATTTATTTATACAACTTTCGCTTGTTTGCATCATGTATAAAGACAAGCCGTCAGATTCTTTTATATTAAAAATTTATTTAAATTTTTATACACAATTTACATTTACACAGTTTGTGTCAACAAAGTGAAAAAAAAAATCTGGAATTATATGAAAACTTTGTAGATAAGCTGTTTGTTGTAAAATTGGAAAATAAAAGTTTCACAAAAGCTTTCTTTATTAAAGACTCCAATACTCATACGTAAACATAGCGACAACGTAAACGTTCTGGTCAGTATTAAATTTTGTTAATTGCTTAGAACACGTAAACGTGTGTTCCCATTAATGATGTGGAAATTAATGAACTAATGCTCGGCAGTTCAGTCATCAGCTAGAGCTACAGAGTCATGATTACGGAGTTTTTGTGGCCTAAAATGAAAGATATGAACTTGGATAATTTTTGGTTTAGCAGGATGGCGCAGCATGTTACACAGCTTGTCGCCATGGCATCACCGTTCACATAAAAGATAATCTTATTTGAAACAGCCTTTTATATATGTATATGTTTAAGCAAATTGTAAAATTAATTATCTGTGATATATATAAAATTTTAACAAAATTAACAATTTGACATTAAATAATTATTTTGGTAGGAAATTATTATTGTACAATGTTGTCAATACAACAAAATATTCCCTGTTGCACAAAATAAATCAAAAGTCTTGATTTGGTTCAATACATTGTGCAATTTTATTGCCTTCGTATAATAGTGGACTCTACTGAATTTTTTTCTTTGACACCAAAAATATTTAGAATCTAGAAGGAAAGGGCCTTCCTATCTCCACTTTTGTTTACTTCAATACTTTTGACTTTCTGCCATTCTCGTTATAAATTTTATAATAATTAATGTAGTAAATGCTCTAAATATAATAGCAAATTGAATCATCTACTTAAACTTTCAATTGAAACATTACAGACGTTTTGTTTTTTATGTGCAACAAAAATTGAGGTGTTGAAATAACTTGCTTAAAGGTTTATGCACCACACAAAAAAATAATCCTTGAAGTCAAATGTTATACATTGTTGTCTGGACATAATATGATGGCTAAAAGCGCTCCTCATTAAAGTCAAATACATATCTACTACAAGTATTTTCAAGCATGGTTTAACAAAGAAGTAATTGAATGAATGAATAAAACTATTCCGACTTTTTGCTGCTCCTGGTCATAATTTCATTTTCATTTGCAATTTTTTTTAACTTTTCTTCACTTGTGATTTCTTCCGTGGTCTGTGGCATGTGAAAACAGAAATGTTGTTAAAATTAAATTTGAATATATTTTGCATTAATCTGCCAACATCGGTTTCTACTTGCAGCATTTTACATGTGTGGTTATTCGCACTATCTTCTATTTGCTTTTTCATGTTGGTTTTGGTATTTTTTATAAATTAAAATTTTTGTTAAATGATTTTTGAAGTTTCTCTGTTTTATCTGCTTTTTGTTAGTCATAGGACATTTATTAATATTTATTCACATTTAATGTGTATATGACACGCAAACCTTTGAGTAGAATTTTTTGGAAAATCATAATATATAATGCTAAATATATATTAAGCCAATTCGCAAACTGGTGCAACTGGTCTTGCATTACAGCACTTGCAAAATGGTATAGAATATCTGTACTCCACAAGAGCAAAATATATTAATGTATTTTACACTTAAACATAAATAAAAAGGAAATAAAAAAATTATAAATTGAAAATAAAGAAGTTAAAAGAAAACATTTTAACTTTTAACAAAAGGGACGAAAAAATGGACGAAAGAGAGGACATACCAAAAATATTAAAATATGTGCAGGAAGCTTTGAAAATATGAGTACGAAAAATCATAAGAAAAGTCATAAGTTAAAAAAGAAAAATCATAAATTAAATATCTTTGTTGACAATTAATGGAAAATATTTGTAATTGCAAGATTGTGCATCTGAAATGCACTTGATTGTGAATAGGGCTGTTATTTTGAGTTGAAACTAAAAGATTTTAAATAAAAAGCATTTCTATATTATTTTTCTAAAATATTTGTATTTTTCCTTTTACTTGCAGGTATGTGCAAATTAAAAAAAAATTACGACAAAAGGTATTTTTCAATTGAATTTTTAATATATTTTCTTCGGCTTTTTCTTTATTATTTATTAATTGTAATCGTTCAAGCTTCAGGTCTATTTATTTATAGAATTTTATAAATCTAATGATCTCCCAATATATTTCGATGACCTGTGGCCATCGTCTTCAGGGGTAATTATTGATATTTATTTAAATGAAAAACCAAAAAATTTCAAAATTTGTTATTAAAAAATAAAAACAATTTTTCGTTTTATGTACAGTGGCTTAAGACTTATTTTATGCAATGCGTATATATTTTCCCTTTCTAGCACCATAACAGTGTAACGAATTGGAATTTAAAAATAAATTATTTATTATGGTAAAGAGAATGATCTTTAGTTTCATTAAAAAACCCTAATTTATTGCCAAAATTTACATATAAATAATTAAAACATGCGAAAACAAAAGTGATGTTTTTTCTTGTGCAGGCAGTTATGATTTTTTAAAATTAGAAATTACGTCTAGTAGATAGTGAAATTTGGGTAACACATGCCAAAACATTCTTCCAGTCAGGCGTTAGAGCCTCTTTTGGGTTATTTCTCTTTAAGGTACATTGTTAGTATTCAAGGTACATGTTAGTATTCAAAATAGACCACAAAATTGTCCATAATGTTATGTTAAGTTCAATTTCTGGCTGTGGTAGCGTCGGTCATTAAATGTGAACTGTTATATATATTAGCCAAGATATCACAATAATACTCTTTATATTGCCCTTCGAAGGTGCACTGTATGCTGGGAGATATGCTCTGATCAAATTTGAGCTTGAATAGTTTGTTCTTAGAACTGATAAAAAGCTTTTAAATTGTAACTCGACAATGAAAATCGTGTAGGCCACGGATATGGTGAACAGATTCTGCACTACATTACTTGCCCAGCGCGGTTTGACTCTTGGATATCAATTTGTTCAAACTACGTTTCTTGTTGATTTTAACTTTATTATCTTTGTTGGTTTAGTAAACTTTTTATGTAGGTTTGGTTGATTGGAGGGGTGTGATAGCCCATGTCATACGACATACACTTAAGCCAGTGAAGGCTTGTTGTGCGCTCCCTTTAATTATCAAACACAAACTGCCAGAGTTCTGCGGCAGGATTCGAACCTGGGACCTCCGTACTACGAGTCTAGTACACTACCTACTAGTCTACGAAGGCCAAACTTTTTATGTAACTTCTTTTTACTATTCCATAGAATTGCCCACTCTGTCTTACTAATTGTCATTGGAAGATTTCCATTTGTCATTTATCGGTCGCCGAGGATTCCTTGTAACATTTCAGCGCTAAATTAGGTACTTTTTAGAAACCAAGAAAGGACAATTAACAATAGTATCTCTATTGGTTAGTCCTTTGGATTACAATTATTATAAGTAACATTTTTAAAAAGTAATCCAACCTATTTTACTAGATTCGTAGTGCGAAGGTCCCAGGTTCGAATCCTGCCGCAGAACTCTGGCAGTTTGTGTCTGATAATTAAAGCGAGCGCACAACAAGCCTTCACTGGCTTAAGTGTATGTCGTATGACATGGGCTATCACACCCCTCCAATCAACCTAACTTAACCTAACCTAATCCAACCTAACCATAATTATTCTCTGGAATAATTACAGACGCGTCCGTCTGTTATGGGTTGATAGTACACCTCTTGACTCTACACCTTGTGTAATTTTTACAACATATTTTACCGCTGGTTGATGTCCACCCTTTCATGAATAAAATACACAATTTGAAAACTAAAGGCCTTGGATTGGTCTTTATTTTCCTAAGTGTTTTTTCAGTCTTTATTGTCCAACAACTTTTTAATTAAGGAAGTGCTAGGTGATCTTTTATCGAGTAGAGGCATTAACGTCAACAATCTAAAGAAAAATTTCACTGTAAGTAAATATATTTGAATAAGTTTATGATCGATTCCAGTTTTTCTAACGATGTGCTCTGGGCCATTTAAAATTTGCTTGAAAACGAAATTTTAGGTAATAAAATCTACATATGATTCAAACTCATGATTTCTAGAAGAAAAAAAATTAAAGGAAGTCTAGGAAACTCCTTCTCTGGGTATTGCAAAAAAAAAAAAAAAAAAAACACGTAATAAGCGCTGAGATGAAAAAAAGGATTTTTTTGGGTTTTCTTTTGAAACCCCTAATCGTTTCGCTGTTATGGATAATCTCACTGTATACAAAACTAAAAATGTTTTTTTCAATTATAAAATTTTACATTTTTTATATGTTGTTTAAATATCAATAATTACCCCTGGATACCTAAAGGTCATTGAAGTTCGAGTATTGGGAGATCAATAGATTTATAAAATTTTATAAATAAATAGATCTCAAGTTTGAATGACCATAAGCAATAATTAATTTTCAATTTATAAAATTAAACTTTAAAGTCTATAGGAGTGTATCAGTTTAAAAAAGAGACTTTAACTGGTGCTAAAGTAAGCCACCGGGCAGAAAAGCAACACCGTACCTCGGCATTTTAATCAAAAGAAATTTTTTGAGTTTCAGCTGATTTCAATCGAACATACTTTTGCAACATTTTAATGATCAATTTATAAAAAAAAAGATATCTACTTATATGTTCAAGTTAAAAAATTTCACTCCCCTGCAGGAAGGGGTGCTGTTTTGAAAGTTTGCGCTTATTAAAGAACACTAAATTCCCTTTTTCCCCTTTTGAAAGGGCAAAAAATGTTACACTGCCTTTAGTTTAGGTTAAGTAAGCTAATGCTCGTGTTTTTTTTTTAGTTAAGAAGGATTCCATCATGAATGTACCAAAATGTGAACAAGAAAAATGCAAATTTTATTTCCCATCTGTACAGCAGAACATAACCGCGATGTTTTTGGTGGCCGTTGCATGCGCTCTTCAGTGCTCGTGTTTATATCAAGGTTGCCGACAACTTTAGTTTGGCGATTGTTGTACGTTAATGCGTGTATGTTTGATGAATACATAATCGCTGGCCTTGTATTGACTTCAAGTCAATAAGGTTCCCTTAAAAAAAAAAAATTATAAAAAACTGTGGTTTCTCCTTGAACTTAGAGCAGATATTGCTTTACGTTTGTAGCCAAAGGTAAACATGAATTTGTTTAACACGACTATAGTCCCATAGTCTTGAAAGACTTACTCCCTGTTGTATTAACTGTGCTCATCCCTGTTGCAATCTCTTTCACATGCTCCAATCAACATTTTTATGATTGATGAACAAAAATTAATTGAATAAAACGAATTTACGTAAAAATAATAAATATTGGATTACACGGTGCTACACGAAAAATATACCGGAGTTTTTATATGGCCAAACAGAAATAGACATACGAAAACCTCTGCAAACTTGTGTATCATAGTGTTATTATTAATCAAATTTCATAACACTTTTGTTTTGCAATATGAATGAGCTTTTCAACTAATTATTTTACAAGGTGATTGTTTGTTTGGTTAGTTGATCGGCTCGACTGGATTTTTGTAGGCAATTTTTTCCTGGTCTCTGGTAGTGTTAATGATTTTATGTTATTGCCCATATGCAGTTTTTTGTTGTTGTTATTATTGCTGTTTCTCTGATTTTTGGAGGTTCATTAAATTCTCACAAATTTAGCAACATAAAAACTAAAAATAATTAAATCCAACTTTTTGAAGTATAGCAGCTCTAACGAAACTATTATAAAGTCTAAGTTTTATTTTTTATTTTTGTATTTCATTATTTAATTTTTGCTGTTTAATGAACATACAAACCATTTGGTTGCCTACTGACATCTGCAGTCTTTTAATTTGTTTAACATATTTTTATTGTAAAAGTTTATTTAATCGTTAAATTAGCACAAACAAAAATAAAATATTAACTACGGCGATGTTAATGGCGATGGTGTTTTGTATTACCAACAAGTAACATTTTTTATTGCTGCTAAATTTCATTATGGCCAGCAATTGTTGACTAACTTTAAGCCATTTGCTTTTAAAGATGACAGTAAAAATTTTGGTATCACCAAAACAGCTCGTGAGAAAAAAAACGATTTCTATCAAAAGCTTATAGTTTTTCTGTTTAAAGTAAAATTGCACAAATCAATCGAAAATACTTTTAATCTTTTTTTATTCTGTTTCGGCAATAATTAGGCAACTAAGCGAAGTCTTAAGTTATTCACAAATTTTGTATGGCCCTCTTTTGTGGAAAAAAAAGATTGAGTGATTTCATCTGCTGCTGCAATCTGATCATGTTCCAGAAGTTCACATTTAGCTTTATTTAATAAACTCTTAAGTTTTGTTTTAATAATAGGGGTCTAACGATAAATTTGATTCGACTTCAATCGGAATTAATGCAACAGTTTCTCCTCTGGCACTAAAAAATAAGTCCATAAGAGACGCCTTAATAGAAGTGGAGGAGAAAGAAAAATGTGTCTAATGAAGAAAAGGTATTTCTTGTATTCTTCTTCCGGTGCGTGTTACTTTAAATGTGGCAAGACTCGGTTGCACCGAAAACATGAGCATGTTTCGCCAGCTAGTAGTCAAATGTACTTTTCCTATATTTCCTAATAATGAAGAAAAAAATTATAATAAAAAATAAGAAAAAAAAAATAGATACCATTATCAAATGAGGACTGATGAGGTGATAATTCAAACCAAATTTCCATGTAGGGCAGAATTTTTTTAACTCCATTAAAAAAGTTTAAAAATGGAGGACTTTATTATATTCAACTTTATGTTCTCCGTTCAGTAATACCCGTTTCACACACGTCAATTTGTTTTCAATTCAACTGGGAGAACGATAGGGAGAGTATGTATTATTTTTCCTTTCTCTCTTCGAGCTGAATAAAAACTTGAGCAAGAAAACTTGACGTGTGTTAACCAGGTAAAATTTTAATTGAGCAAATCTTAATTCAGCTGGGAGAAAGATAGAGAAAACATACATTCTTCTCACTATCTTTCTTCGACCTGGTTCACACACGTCAAGTTTTCTTGCACGTTTTTATTCAGCTCGAAGAGAGAAAGGAAGAAGAATACATACTCTCCCTATCGTTCTCCCAACTGAATTGAAACTTGAGCAAGAAAACTTGACGTGTGTGAAACAGGACTTCCAGCTGAATTAAAATTAACATTTAGTGATTTTCTGTAATTTTTGTATCAATTTTGTTTAAGTGAATGTTTATAATGCAGAGGTGGTCCCCTTTTAATCAACATGTGATGACAATGATTTGTATTATTCATCCATCTCTTTGTTACGCTACTTCAATTTTTTTACCTGGTTCACACACGTCAAGTTTTCTTGCGCAAGTTTTAATTCAGCTGTTAGAAAAAATAGAGAATGTATGTATTCCTTTCTCTATCTTTATCCCAGCTGAATTAAAACTTGACGTGTGTGACGTGTATCTAAAGAGTACAAATCGATATATTTGTCTGTTCCTGACACGACATCGTAGGAAATTCTGGGTTTATCGTTTTTCAAAATCAAAATCTTTTAATGGGATCAAAGGGATGGACAGCTGCAACACAAATTAATTATTAATTATAGTATATCCCTAAATGGTTCGAAATATATAAAATATTGTATGCATTACCTACTGAGATCTTGCAATCTGGTGTCAAAAAAAAATTTACAACTTATTTCGCATTTACACATGAAAGTGAACGATTAAAAAAAAACTTGGTCTAATAGAAATTCAAGTGGAAATCGGACGGATAGAGTGGCCGCCCGAAATATTTATTATCCTGTAACTCCGCTATTTATGGGCCGCCTTACAACATTTTTTATTTAAGAAAATACTTCAGATATTCCCTAGGAGTAGAATATTAACAAGAAATGGATATTAAACTCACCGCTAAATGTGTCGGCTCTTTTTTGCTAGAATTATTGCTTAAATTTTCTTGCCTGTTTTATGATCATCCACTGTAGTGGATTTAAGCCTTTAAAGAAACAATATTTAACTTAAAAAAAAGTCATAATGAATGTATTTGATTCCAGTGTAAATATTTTTTTTATATTCTCAAGGATTGTAGATTTTATTTTCCAAACCCTTTACACTTTGAAAAGTTCACTCGTAAAGAAAATTTATAACGAAAAACAAAAAAACTTTCCTTTAGTCAATTGGAAAAGTTTGAAAATTCGTCTTGGCATGAAAGTAACGACTCAGACATGGATATTTGCAAGGAATGTTGCATATAGTATAATCCAGAAAATTGCATGTCATGAGTTTTAACATTAAAGAAAAAGAAAAAAAATTTAATTGAAATAATCGAACAAACAACTTGATTTGTTTTAAACGTAAATACATGAAAATATGAGTGAGAGTGTATACAAATAAAGGACTTTTTTTCCTAAAATAAATAATGTAAATTTTTCTTACAATTTCAGTACAACAGTTGTACTATTTTGGCAATTATGACATTTCAAAGCTTTTAGTTTTTCAAAGAATTGAAGAAATTATTTTTAATTACAATTTTGTTTTAAAAACAACTAGATAAAGCAAGTCAAGTCATAAACTCAATCGCAAAAGCCGGGATTATTCAGGCCAAAGAAATAAGTAAATAAATGAATGAATAATGCCCAGTTGGCCTATAATCACTTATCACTTAAAAAATTACATTTAGCTGCAAATTAGGATGGCTGACCTCTCAACTTCAGGTTTTTAAATGTTGAAAAGGATAATTCTTCAAATCAAATACATATTTTGCAGACCAGTTGAAGACTATGCGTCCACTTGTGTCACCGAAAGTCTCTTGTCAAGTTACTCTACATAGAAATTGTATCAAAATAGAAGACATACAATGTCCTTTTATTGGAAAGGATGCAACTACCGCAATAAAGTTAGTCAGTGCAGCATTAATCAGAAAAGCCTTCGGATGGCAGCGACATTGCACAATGGGACGCAGTCGAAATATTTTAGAAACCCAAAATCTATCAAAACTTGTTTTCGATATTTCGATCACAGCTTTAGAAACGTAGAAAGCGGCATGAAATATTCCCCCAGTAAATAACCTCCTAAACAAAATATGAACTGAGGACGCCAAGAAAAGCACAGACGCCAACAATAAAGATTTTTTGGGTGTGTTATTTCATTTTTATTTTTTGGGTCCTATATTCTATTTATCGGGACCTTATATTATTTTTGTTTTTGGGGCCCCATTTCGTATGTATGTAATAACAGCCACAAAAAGAATAAAATAAATCGCTCTAAAACGTTTATAGAAGTCTATAAAAATTTTTCCGTTTTATGTAAAAATTCTACAATTATCTTGCAAATTAAAACAAAAATATTTTCATAAATTTAAACGTATATTAAGGGCTTATTTTATTTCCGAAATCGGATATTTATATCATATAGAAGAAGTACGTAACAAGGGGTTGTTGTTTAAATGTCTTTTGTGGTTATAGTTCTTCTCTTTATTTTAAAAATTGGGTTCTTATTGCAGTGAAATAAGGTGGCAATTTGTGAGGCTTTATTTCAGACTTTGTTTTGGGGAAACAAAGGAATGAATGCTGTGGGAGGTTGATTTTATTATCAGAAATCTTTCCTGTCCCTTCTGGCTCTGATATTACAAGTTTTTACATTGGGTGAGTAAATCACTCCATCATCGGAAGTACTTTTGTACATGCCTTGAAATACCCTCGAAAATATTTGATGAAATTGATTCATATTTGTGAAATAATTGCCTTTTATGAATAGATTCTCAAAAAATTTATAGAGCGATATTGGCTTCTGTTTCATGCATTAAACACATTCGAGACAGCAGGCTACCGACTACAACCTGTCAAAAATAGAATACCATGTGTGTATATGAAAATGATTATTTTCACAACTGCACGGCTACACGACTGCAGGTTGCTGTCCATGCTACTTTTGTCGTGTAGTCAAATTAAACTAATTTCTATTTTTGTTGGCTACAAAATAAAAACAGTGTTGACAATATAACAAAATATGTAAAGCAAATTACCGATTAGAAATATTTTTTATTGCAAAATACAAAATCAAGAATTTTTAAATAAATAAATTTATTTGCTTCATTGTTATATATCATATTGAGTTGAGCCAAAAATACTAACATTGTTGAAGATTAAAAAAAATCACAGGGTAATAGCCCTTTTTAACATAAAAATTTTAGTGTAGTTTCTTTCGGTGCTCTGTCCTCACCCCGGAGTTACGGCGTTCAAAACTTAAATCTTTTACTGATCAT
Source organism: Germaria angustata (assembly GCA_963681545.1). NCBI lineage: Eukaryota > Metazoa > Arthropoda > Insecta > Diptera > Tachinidae > Germaria > Germaria angustata. Next base: position 55,978,375 of record OY812998.1, on the reverse strand, counting down.
AAATCCTACAATATAGAACGAATAGGCTCTTAGGCTCTTTTTTAAGATATTTTTTTGGGAGTTGGACGGGACTTCCCTGAAAAAAAGGGAACTTTAAAAGATTAAAAGCGCTAAATATGCACCACTGTAATATGCATAAATAAATTTTTGCAACAGTTCTTTACTATGTAGCTGTCGTTTTCAAAATAATTAAGTAGCTGGCTACAGGGCGACATTTGTAGCCAGCGACATTTGTAGTCGTGTAGCCTGCTGTCTCGAATGTGTTTAATGCATCACTTTATTGCTAAATCCTATAAGGAATACTTAAATGCTCTACTACGGGGAACATTTCCTGTATCATAATTGAATTTGATGATGAGATTTCATTTAATTATTTCACCAATTTCATACTTCCAAAATATTAAGAATAATGAACTATAAATATCGCTCATTTGTTGCAATAACGCTATAACACACAAAACCTAATATTAAGAAAAAGAACTTAAAAGCTTTCAATTTGTACACAACTATTGGGGAAATAAAAACACATTTTTGAGCTAACGAGAGTAATTCGTATGAAGTTGGTACGTTATATGACACGCCGATATGGCGATTAATTCTACATATAACGCCAAAATATTTTTTTTTAAGTTATGACGTTGTTGCAGCAACTGAGCGGTAATAATATATTTGTACATTCATATTTGTGTGTGTGTGTGTGTATTTTAGAAAATTATTTATTCTTTATTTGAAACTTTAAAAACTTTTTGATTTTCTGCAATCACGATTCCATTTGTTGTGCATCAATCAATCATTTATTTTCTCGATATCGTGGGTACAACAACATATTGTGTGTGCGTTAAAAGGAAAAACTTTAAAATGATAGATTTCCGTCTCAAAGAGAGAAAAATTAGTTGTTGTCATAATGACAAATCGTGTTTAGCTTAAACGTAGGGAGGAAAAACTTGAAATATTTAAATTGACAGCCTTTCACCTGAAAAATTATAAAACATTTGTAGTGTTTATTTGTGTTTTTTTTTCCTTTCTGCATTCTGCATTCAAAATTAAGACACCCGCAGTTAAATCGAAGCAAAGCGGTGTCAAAAGTACGGTTAGTACGGATTTTCTTAAACCAAATGTGGAACGCTTAATTCAAGAACAACGCTTAATTCAAGGCTTTGGACTAGACTTTTGCGATACTAATCGGTGTGATTTTTTCTATTTCAATCCTGGAACAAACTGCAGATGACAATTTTTAATTCTTTAACTTTTATGTTCCTTGTTTTATTTGTTGTTTTGATTTTACATAATTTTCTATCTGTTTGCATATTCGGAAGCAAAAGCCTATACTATCCCTGCCGCAAAGTATATCGGCAGCCTATAGTCAATTTACGCAGAAAATAGCAAAGACTTTTCCTATTTAATGTAAGAAATCCAGGATAAATTTAGTGTTGTTCGTACTTAAATTTCTTAAAACGGTTTTTGCTAAACGCATGAACGAAAACTAAAATTTAGAACGAATTTTATTCCTGTGCGCCACATCTTAATAAATATTAGAGAACTATTATAAACTCAATAAACAATAAGATGCACAATTTGTATATGGCATATTTTAAATTTTGTCAAGAAAAACATGGTTACGGAAACTATATATTATACTATTCTATGGTTATATGCATATAATGATGATGATGACAAACAAATTTTCTTAAACAAGTTCACGTTCACATGCAATCAGTCAGTAAAATGGATAAAGTTTTTTATTGTAAACGAACTGGCTTCGGAGTCATTTTAATGCTCTAGAGGGAATCGTATCCACAACCTTAACGTTCCTATTGTAATTACTATTTTTTAGTCTATGGGGGCAATTACTGGTATATCTTGGACTACAACTAAATTTAATTACAGAAGAAAAAAGGGAACATTTTAAAGATGATTTCTCAGTGAAAAAATGGCAGTAAATTTCTTTCCACAAAATATATATTTTAAACTAAAAATCTATTTCACAGGTCTGTGAATTTATATTCTGCTTTCTGAAATAAATTTTCGAAAAAAAGTTATTTACTTACTGAATTTTGGTTGCCAGTTGTCTAAGATATTGGCTCGTCGTCATCGAATCAAGCCGATATTATAAAATGGGCATTTCTGTACTCGACAATAATTCAGTATCATTGACTGCCACTTGTTATTTTACAAGCTTTAGTGATAGTAATATTCTATCAATAATATTTAATTCTTATCGACAAGGATACCACGATTGCAAACATATTGGTGTATCCTTCGTGTGACGTCGACGACGTCAAATATAATATTATATTTGTGCTAAAAATCATAAAAAGATCCACATATTGATAATGGAAACTATAAAAATTATACTAAAGTGTTTATACAAAATGATTATACAGGTAATTCATAATGGCAACTAATTTCTGGTTGCAGTTCGGTTGCCCATCCATAATCGAGCAATAAATTTTTATGAAAAGTATATTTTTCTTCAATTTATAATTGAGACTAAAACTTTCGCATACGAAAAATATTTTTGGTGAATATTGGCCAGTTAGTACCAAAGATGATTAATTTATCTTAGTTCTATGGAGAATTATTTACTTTTGTTATCATATTGAACACAATTTCTGATTCGGTCGATAGACATAAGAGAAATTTTATTACAGTGACAAGTCAATGAAATAATCTGAATTTGCGCTTCTTTCGAATCACATTCTTTGCTGTTTAATAACTTTATTAAAATTCTTTTTTATTAGATTCATACGTCTTGTTTTAAGGAGCATTATTCCCTTTTTGACATGGGTGACTAAATGCTCCGACAGGATTTAATAACTCTATTATAGAGGTTGTAGTAATCAAAAACTTATATTATTCCTTTCGAAGAAAAACTTCATATACGTACCTGCTTAATAATATTTCTTCACGAAAATCGTAGGATTGAAATATGTTATACAGTGCAACAAATCCTGATGGAGAGGGCGTGAATTTGATATCATTGAAATCTATTGTTCAGTATTGAAATCTATTATTACATTGATTGGACAATACTTATTTCTTACTATTGAAGCAAAATTAAAGGCAGAATAAAATTATTATGGTCTCGAATTCAAATCTCATCAGACGCCATTATTTTAATATGTTTCATGAAATGACAATAAAACCAAATTTGACTACTGGCTGGGGAAACATGCGCACATACTTCACGCTACAGTTGCTTAGGGTTTTTATTCTTATTCTTACATGATTTAATAACATAAACAGTCCTTATGGCTTGTTTTTTTTAGCAATTATTCCTTACTTTTTTTAAAATTTAAAAAATAACTCAAACTATTCCTTATAACAGAAATAAAAGCACAATAGAAAATTTATCTCACTTTGTATAACTGAGCAAACCCGACTTATTCATCTTCGGATGTTGAGAGGGTGGTGGATGTAATGCACCCATTACATTTGATATTGTCTAAACACTTCGCTAGGACGACTGAGCCGGAAGTTCGGCATTTTCTTACCTCTTCAGGCGCAGCTACCTAGAAAAATATTGTATTACAAAAATGAAAAAATTTTTGTAAAAAAAGTTAACACAAACTGTGAATTTACTTGGCTTGTCTGCAGGAATCGAACCTACGATCTTGGGACTACTAGTCTAGTACACTACCTACTAGTCTACTAAGTCGACTGGGTGCTCCACATGCAACCTTCCGCTCGTGTGGTTATGTTGAATAGGTCGCCAGTTAGTTCTAAGACATTAAGTGGCCCAATTGGGTGCTGGTTGGTCCTTTGTGTTGCCTGCGCAGGGAGAAAATAGATAAGCTTTTGTTAACAAATACAAATTAAAATTTAAAATTTCACTTTTGATTTGCACACAATTCCCGCATTTGTATACAAGGCAAAGTTAAATAAAAATGCGATCCATAAAAAATAGTTTCCAAAAACTATGTCAGCCGTCAGTCAGAGTCAGTCATTCACTTTTATCATTAATATATCATTCAATTTGTTTTCAAATGTATTTTTTGTTAATGTAAAGAGTTGAAATTGTGCAAATTTTAAAGTCATTTATTAATGAACTTAATAACCTGCAGGTATTTTTTGTTGTAAATTCTTATACATAATAATATTTGACGCATTATTAATTATTCAAAAACGTACGATTTCAATAATTAATAATTCCATAACGTATGATTTCCTTAATAAAACATTTATTGCTGAATATTAACTAAATAATGCCATAATGAACATCTATTTCTTTTTAATTTATATGCAAAAGTTGTTGTCGAAAGGTTTTATTATTATTTTTATCTTCTTTAAATATATATTTTTCAATTTTGTACATTTACTGTTAAGTGGCCTTTAAATATTATTAAAGGGTGTTTTCTTAGACGCCAACATCTTTGAGTTGGCAGCAATATTTTATTTGGCAACCGATTTTTCAGTTGGCTGTTGATTTGCTATCAGTTTGGTTTGACATTTGCCAATAAATGGAATTCCGCTAGAGCAATGCTGGCGATTTGTTGAAATATTTTAATATAAAATTTAATTTATTCAAAAAAATATTGAATGAAATATTATTTCCCTTAATATTTTTGTTAATTGGCCACCAAGATTGTGTGATGTAACTCCATTAGATTATTGACATATTGCCACTTATCTACGGAGACTATTGAATATTTGAAACATTTGGCAAGATGTTGGAGTATCGAGACAGACATTGATGCAAAAATTCTATAAAAATGAGACAATGAAGTGGCCGATAATCATATAATATTAATGGAGTAATTTAATATTTAAATTTATATTTTATCGATATTCTCCTCAAAGAAATGTTAAAACAATTGGAGGTTTCACAAAATGTATTGTTTGTTGTAGCTTCAGCTGTTTATACGCCGGCATTTCATTGGTCGCTGAATCAAATCGTCAGTGAACTTTGAAGACAAACTGGTATACTCATGTCAATCAAACAAATACAATATGAGAATTCTATATTGTAGATGATTATTACAAAATACATATTTTAATATTATAATTGTTTGTTTGGCATACGTAAACAAGGTTGAATGTTTTCAAACTGCTTAAAGTTCACTGATGATTTGGTTTAGCGACCAATAAAATATCGGCATGTGAAAAGCTAAAGCCACAAGAAACAATAAATTAATGGTGTAATATTCTCCCTTATTCTATTTGTCGTCATCGTCATCGACGTGAAAATAAATGTCAGTTCTGTGCTCGTTGATGACAAGAATTGAGTGTTATTGACGGCCGTTTGCCACTTTGTAAGCCTTAGTAATAGTAACAGGTTATAAATATATATAACTAGCTGACCCCGTCCGCGTTGCTGGCCCTAAGCAAACATTAGTGTTATATTACCACACGATTTAAATTGAGCTTTACGGCCTTTAAATAAAAATCCATTGAACACCTATCATAAAGTTTTGGAGTGCATACGTTACAATAAGTATACATATATTCTGTTTTATATGTATAGATCTTTAACTTATTGTACAATGTTGCACCTTAGTAAGCGGGAAATATCTTGTGTTATCGAATGATGTAAATATTTTGTAAATAAACCGAAAACTCGGGTTTTTAATGCAACATTTCGAAAGTTTTAAAACTTTGATATTGAATCATTATTAATATAGATTTTTTGTAAATATCTTCGGAACTACATAACCGATTTAAGAGTTTGATGTCTCGTTTTGAAGAACATGACAACGGCTTTCAAAAAAGAAGTAAAATAAAATTAAAAAAGCACAAAAAATAAATATATGTATATGTCATTGGTAGTGCAATATGAAAATTGGATTTTGCCACGCCCCTCCGCCCCGCCAGAGTATTCTGAAGGTTTCCTGAAAATTTCGTCAAAATCGGCCCAGCCGTTTTGGAGCCATTACGTTACATACATACATACATACATACATACATACATACATACATACACACATCCTATTTTATATATATAGATTGTTGCAGACATCGATTCTACAGTTGCCGAAATATTGGTGTCGATGTCGATAACGACAAATAGAATAAGGGCGATTATCTATAAAATAAAGCCACATTTTGCTCTGTTCTATTTTAATCTCTTGCTGGAATAAACATACGAGTATTTTCTTAAATAAAAAGGGTCGAAGGAAATTGAAATATATCAGCAGAAAATATAATTGATAAGATATTATGAAGTTCGAAAATAAATTTAATTCTAATGGGTTGGCAGCAATTCTCACAAGTGACTGATTCACTTTGGTTACTCATATTCGTTAAAAAAAAATTAATTGAAAAGAAAATTGCTGCCTTAAATCGAATTTAATATTAGAAAATAAAACTAATATTGTTTCTTTAAAAAAAAAAGAAAATTTTTCTGTATTATCAAAGAGTAAAAAGTGCGACAATTTTACACTTTTTTCAGAATAGAAAACATCCCGAAACTTGCCTTCAAAAATCCGTTGAATCGGTATTCCTATTCTTCCATATAAAAGTGAAAAAACGCATATTCTTAATTCTTGTTATATTCATTTTAATAATTTCTAAAAAAATTTGCAACACGCCTGTAGTCTTATTAGAATCTTAAAAACATTGCACCAACTCAAGTGACACCGGCCGACTCTATTACGTAAGCAAATATTCTTGTCGCCAAATAGCAACTGATTAAGCAATATTTAACATCGCAGAAACTGTAGAATGTTAGAGATTATTTGCATTTACAATAATCTAACTCTAATAAGCTCGTTTGCATGTTGGCAGATTTGTGCCTTGTTTAAAGTCATTGATCTCTTGTTTCGCCCATTATATCAAAAAACTCGCAATCACACTTCTAAACAAACGTTTTTTTTTAAATATAATTTCAGTTTAATAAATCATTAATCGATCGTTTGTATGTGTGTAAATGATTTTTCTTATTAAAGAAAAATTCAAAATAAAACGGCCAGATAAAAATGCATATGAAAACCACTCAGTATTTTTGGTTTAAGTAGGCGACAATTTGGTATTGAAGTGTATTTTATAAAGTTTCAGTTGCTCACACATCCAAAATAAAATATAAACTTCCTTCCTTCTTACTTCTTCCCTGCGGCCAGAGCATGGATAAGTTTTATATCTACATGAAAAGAAAATTGAAAAAAAAAATTTTTTTTCTGTTAAAGCAGCTAAACTGCTAAAGGCCTAAAAAGTCCTCAAAATTTATCTATATTTCCTGGTAATTTTAAAATTTAAACATTTTAGCTCCTTTCATTGCCCAAGTACAATGTCTTGTAAAAAAAAATAGCAAAATGAATATTTGGCAAATGTTATTAATAGACCTGGTAAATGTTATGGATTTGTATGTACATATATTGGCTTCGTCAATGTGTACTTGTCTCCATAATTTTTTCATATTTTTGTTTCTTGCAACATGCCATTGTAATGCACTGAGAGAAATATGTGACCAGTAAAAATATAATAGTGAAATGTTATAAAATGTAACATACGAGATGAGTTCGTAAAAGGTCGCACAATACCTATAATCGAATGCGAATCCTAAAGAAAACGCCAAAGGGGAAGACCATAACTACAACACAGAAAGATCAAATAGAAGAAAGACTTTCAAAACTCGGCGCTTTAAATTACAGAAGGAGTTTACGGTACTGAAGGGTTTAGGAAGCTATTTTACGTTTAGCCGGTAATCAAATAGGCTGTAGCTGGCCAATTAAGTGCTGTCGTTTTTTCGCTTTTTAACCTTAAGTTGATACTTTTGTCCAGAAAATATGTTTCAACTATATTTCGCTGTTTGCTACAGTTATAAAGATGTTAGAAATTTTTGGTGCACCCGGCAATTTTCTGCTATAAAAAAAGGATTATCGAATTTAAAAGAAAAATTTTGTTTAATAAATGTAATGAGGTGCTTCAAAAGAATTTAAATGCCGACAGCGGCCTATGATGAGTCTCTCTTATATTAAAATATTCATAAATCTTTGCTTTTTGGTTTGTATTCTATCCGCTTATCCGATTCCGATAAAAAAATGTGAACCTATTACTCGCACCTATGGGAAAAATATTCGTATTGGTTATATTTTTCTTGAATATTTGAGGCAACTGCAATACAAGCCAAATGTAAGCAATGGAAATCGTCGCCAATACCAATGAATAAATCAAAAAATACTTTTAAAAGTGCAACAAACTCTTCCAAAAAATCCGAGATGTCACTAGCTCTGGACGCCCCTACTCAGTACGTCAGCAACTAATGAAAACATTTCAGAAGTGAAGAAAATGGTATTGAAGAATCGTCATAAGTTTAGATTAGAAAAGTAGCTGATGTTTTTGCATCTCGATTGGGTCATGTCGTGAAACTTTTTGGCCCAAGTAGTATTACATCTAAAGGCTGGGTTTAGCTTGAAGTAACATGCATATTGCCGATTAGATAAATAATGGCTCGAGTCAAAATATACTTTTTTCATGTAATATTTGCACGTTAAAGTAATTTTTATATCGCAACAAATTTGCTCAACGAGAGAGCAGTAATTAAAACACTTCTTGTCTAAAACCTTTAATGATTCGAGTTGCATGAGGCAGAACTAAATTTTTCTAAATAAGGAATTTTCTAAGCAGTTAATTGTTAGTCTGAGTCGTCAGCATTTCTGATTAGTGGCATCTACTTCTTCAAAATATTCCACAGATCCAACTTGAATATTTTTTTTGGTAAATTTTTTAAAATTTGTGTCTTTGTTAATTACGTACAATCACTTAAACGTGAGTAATTTTTTTTTAAGTTTGGAAATAAAAGATAATCCCAGGGAGCTAAATCTGGCGATTTAGAAGCGTGCTGAAGCAATCTGAACTTTAACTCATTGACTTTGGCCTTCAGAATAGTGGATGTGTGAACAGCTACAGTGTCTTGTCGCCGGTTTTCCTTAATATCATCACTTCAAAATAAAAAATAATATTATTTTATTTTGTTTGTTCAATAATATACCTCCCCATTTTCAATTTCCCAAGTCCTTTTGGCTATAATCTGAAAAAAAAAATCATTGTAAAATAATAAAATTGTAGACATTTTAAACCCCTTTCGTTACTGTTATGCCACCCTGCACAAATTATTCTTTAAAAACCACTCCTTTGCTAATCTCTAACATAAAAAAAGAACTCTTATCCTCAATATTTTACGAGTACATCATTTATTTTAGAAGAAGGAAGGCCATTGCTCCCATCCAAACACCAGAGTATTCAATGCCACATAAAAGCTGCAAATATTAAATCTTAATTTCGTGTGGTTGTTTATGTCTTGTTTGGAAAAATGTGAATTTCGCTGATAAGATAAACACACTTGTAGAAGATAAATAGAGAAAATAACAATATTATTTTTACTAATGAATTATTGTAGAAAACTAAGTTAAAAAAAGACAAGACTCTAGTTTTATCTCGAAATGATAAGGAATCTTTGATAGTTTTTTTTTACAAACTTCTTAATAAAAAATAATATTTTTCTAGTGACATAAAAACCAAATAACCCGATCAACAGGCAAATCATTGATCATAAATATTTAAATTAATCTTTGGCTTAAGTGGTCTAGTAGTCTTCATATACGAGAAGTTCTAGTGAATTAGTTCTTGGTTTCCCGACATTTTAATTTTTTATGATTTTTTTTTACATGAAGTCTATAAACGTCCTAACCCAATTTTGTAAATAAAATATGTGCATTAATTATTATTAATATTTCCTCCTTGTTTTTGTACGAGTGCAATAATGCGTAGAGCTTAAAACTTCCCACTTTAAAGTCTTTTTAATAAAAGATTTTGTATCTGTGTTTAATAAACTTGATGTTGGCTGCTTTGGCTGATGGCTTAAACTGAAACTAAAAATAAAATAAAAACAAATAATTTATTGGCAAAAACAAAAAGAGCTAGAAGCCAAACTCAGCGTTAAAATAAGAAGTCTAGCAGAATAAATTTACTTCGTAAAGGCGCAAGAAAATATAACCATCGATGACTGGGATATTAGCAGCAACATAAAATTTAATTTTATAAGGAAATGAGAAATATGTATTTTGACAAAATATTTAAAAAAAATTGCATTAAGAATAAATTTTACTTACAGTATGTAAGAAAAAAATAATTAATTAATTGCTAAACATGATTCAGCATCCGTACAATTATTGCCTTTATATACATATTTGCATTTATATAATTCGTGTTTATATGCATATACATACATATGTGCAATGAATTCAGTAATATGAACTATTCAGTAACTGTGAACTACGTGAAAAATATTACGTGCAGTAATTCGGGGATCCCCACATCGTAGCGAAACTTGAACAAATTTGTTTTGAAGTATTTCCAATGCGATTCAGTAACTTCATTTAAAGACTACTGAGTTTATTAAAGAAAATTAACAACAAAATTGACAATATTGGTATTAAGTAACATTTTTAAAGATATTGACGCTATCTTAACGCCAATAATTTTTGTTCTTAGGAAGCACGTCTTTTTTTCCCGAAATTGAAAGTTGCTGTCTTATAACATTATACAAAAATATAACAACATAGTTGTTTATTTAACATTAATATTAAAATAACATTTCTTATCGTTTAGTTATATAATTTTAATTTTATTGATCATAACTAAAAAAAATCCAGAAAAAAATATTTTTATACTGTTTGGGATACACAAATTCTAACAGACTCCATTTGACATCAAATTATAACAAGTTGATAACGAGAAGTTGTCGACAATCGTTACACAATCGTTAGTGCAAACCACTTTAGTTGATTATAAAATCAGCTTTTTTTAATTTTTAAAAGTTACTGAATCGCACAACAGTTGTCTTTTGTTTTTGTACTTAAAGTATCCAAGTAGGATCCAAGCAGACTATGCGCCTTCCCGAAATTCGTCTACAGTTATGTATGGATGAAGAAAAGCTTTTTCTTCACAAAATTTTAAAACATTAAACCATCGCCTTAATTAAAACTTTATCCTGGGCTTTTGCAATGATTTCCGATTTTAATAATTTTTTATTTACAGAAAATATCCGCGCTAAATATAAAGTCATTATTCAGATAACTCACCTACCAACGCAATAAAAGATAAATAAATTTCCAACATTGTGATAGAAGTAATTAAATTTTATTATTTTTTTTCGTATTAGTATTGCAACGCATCTTATGAGCCCCAAAAAAATAACGCACAAAACTTCCAAAAAATTTTAACAATTTAATAAGTTCAATTTTAACTCTTCTAGGAATTATTTCATTTTAACTATTTTCCAAAAAGTGTTTTGGTGCTATTTCATAGGAAAATTATTTGGGCCTACTTCATCTTTTTCAATCAATAAATTTTTCATATTCAAAAAAATATGTCAAAAGCATTTCTGCATTGCCCGTCTTCGAGTGGCCCCAAGGACTTTCTCCTTGGTATGTACAAACCCGACTTTGCTTTCTAAAGCATTTATGCATTGCTTTAGTTCATAAAATAAAGTTATTGCACCTGGCCAGAGGCCTTCAATGCATAAATGCTCTAGAAATCGAATCTGAAACAAAAATGCTTTAGAAAGCGAGGCCGGGCTTGGGTATATATACAATATTTTTTTCAATGAGATAATTATTAATCAGAAGAAAGGGAATTAAGTATTTCATAGCCTTGCCAGCCTTTGGCAGGGCTCAAGGCTTTTCACCTTTGAGTCATGTAAAAGTACAGCTTAAATTTTGTAAAGCATTTCTATATTTTTGATTTATTTCATACCTGTTGGAGTTCATTTCATTGGGACTTATTTCAGTTTTTTGTTTGCATGCAAGTTATTTCATTATGAAAAACAGTTCCGAAATTTTGGTTTTATTTCGTTTTAAGATTCGAGAATAATTTAATTTTCTTTGGGACTTACTTCATTTAAATTTGTTGGTTCCTATTTAATTTTTTAGGTCCTATTTTATGGGCGGTTATATGATTTTAATTTTATTTTTGAAAAAAAAAAAAAAAAATTATTTTTTTAGGTCCTATTTTATGGGCGGTTATATGATTTTAATTTTATTTTGAAAAAAAAAAAAAAATTATGATAATAATAATAATAATAAAAAATAAAAAAGCATGAAATGAAAATTATCGATTAAGCATCACATTCAATTTTAAAATTGTGTGTTTGCTTTTTCAACAAAAAGTTCAATCAAGTTCAAATCGAAAATATAAAGATGCGCTTGTTCTATCTCCCGGTCGGTCATTCATTCATACGTAAAAAAACATACAGACAAACCAATTCTTCAAGTTTGTTGCGATGAGAATAATGAAGATCTGAAAGAAGAAAAATTCCCACAAAATCAAATTAAAGATAAAGAAAAGCTATTTGAAGTTAAAATAATAAAAAAAGAACTGAAATCTTTTAAATGTCATCCATTTAAACTATGTAAAGGAAAAAAAATAAAACAAACATTATTTGCTATCGTATATGGAAAAAAACTGCGATTTTGTAATTCCTTCAAAAGACATTCGCTTTTTTTATTATTATAAATTACAAACTGACACGCATTCTATGGCGAAATTTGTTATTTTATCGATCAAACAATAAACAAATGAAAATAAAACATTTAGGAATTGAACACAAAGGAAAAAAGAAAACAATATAAAATTTTTTTACACGGAAAGTTTTGTTCTTGTAATTTAATTTTTTCTATGGGTAAATACCCATAGAAAATTACAAAAAAACGTTGTTTGAATTGTAGGAACTTTTTTCAATTGGTATAGAAAAATTATTTATGGTTTTCTTACATCAGTTTCTAACAGTGGAAATATCTTGGCTTTTTTAGGTGATACTGTAATAGCTGCCGCATTGATTCAAAAGTTTTGATTGCACATTCGAAAATTTGTTCAGGTAGTCCTATTCTGTACTGAAATAAGTCTATAATTGACGTCAAAAGTACGGAAAATGCGGATCTTGCAAAATGAAGCAAAGACAAAGTGTTTGATTCAATCCCAGCTTATTTAATATGTCCAAAATATGTATTTTTTTTTCTAAAAATATGTAAAAAAAAATATTATTTTGAATCAAAATAAATTATTTTCAAAAATTATGAGTTTCTATCATGATATTGAATTCATAATATTGAATACATAATATTTATTCGAATAAGGTTAGGTTGATTGGAGTGGTGTGATAGCCCATGTCATACGACATACACTTAAGCCAGTGAAGGCTTGTTGTGCGCTCCCTTTAATTATCAAACACAACTGCCAGAGTTCTGCGTCAGGATTCGAACCTGGAACCTTCGCACTACGAGTCTAGTACACTACCTACTAGTCAACGAAGGTCAGTATTCGAATAAAGAGAGGAGTAATTTTGAACCTAATATATATTCTTATATTAATATATACGAATATATCGTGTTTTTTCAATTAAATTATATAATTTAGTGATATTTCCCATCCAATGAAAGAAATAATAAACTCTCTCAAGTTTTAACTTAAATTGCAACTCGAATCCCTGTTTGCTACATTCTTAAAGATATTTTGAAAATATTTCCTTAAAGTAGGTTTAAAGTGGGCTTGTGCTTGCTTTAAAATTTTTATACATACTTAATACCGGCTTGTAAAGCTGCTTTAAGTTTTTTTTTCTGAATACGGCCATTTGTAACTAATTTGAACTCTTAAGCTACAGCAAAATATTATTTGAATAAAGAAGTTAATAAATTATAAAATATTTTTTTTTAATACATTGAAAATGATTAAGAAGTAGTGAACAAGTCTACGAATACGTCATGGAAAAAATCTGACACATTTTTTTGAAAATATCATTATCATAATAAAATAATAATAATTTGTGTGAAGATTTTCGAAAATCTTAAATGAACATATTATTGACTAGTTCACACCAGTTAGTGCGATCTATTAGTTTGATGAAATTCAATGTGATTTTTTTTGATAAGTTATTGAAGAAGAAAATTATTAAGCACATTAAATTTTGAATCTAATATTGAATAATTCCCCCTGCTGGTAGTCATTTTTACTTCTCCTGTCACTGCTAATCATGAAACACATAGAAAATAAATCATCATCATTCTCTAATAGAGTCTGATGACATTTGAACTTGAGCCCATAAAGAAAAATAATTTCTTTGAATTTTTTATTTTTACGATCATATTATTAATCTAAATTCTTTTTTTTTCTTCCCACAATTTTTTTTTATTTATACTTATTCAACAACCACAGCACTGCCCCTCATATTACTTATTCTAATAAATTAATGTCAATCAACTAAAGTTTCGTTTTTTTCCTTCTATATATTGTCATCATGTTCTTTCTGCCTCCGCTTCTAATTTTAAAAGTTTAAAAAGTTAATTGTTCATTTGAAAGTCTTTAAGAAACGCTATTTGATGTGATATTATGACATTTATAAACAACATTTTTAAATTGCTGATAAAAAAAATGTTAGTTGGTGGCTTCTTGCAAATAAAAAAGTTTATTTTACGCCTACAACTTATAATTGAAACGATCATATTATAACGTTTGTCAAGTCTCGTAGCAAGTAGTACGTGCAGCATGTTGAGCAATATTTTCTAAACACTTGGAAAACTTTTAAGCAACAGAAATGATTCGTAAATAAGAAGTTTCTGACTTCTAATATCAGCAGAGAAAAAATAATGAATTAAAATAAAATTAATTCTTGTTTTGGTTTTTTAAATTTTTATTTAAATTTTGTTCACTTTAAATTTATAAAAGTTGCAGAATTATATTTTTAAAACATAAGATATGATATAAACAATGTGACATTTTCGCTTAACGTTCATTAAATCTGAGATTGTAATCGTAAATTCTTCATAATTTATCGCTAAATTTCTTTGAAAGTTGTTGTTTTTTGGTACGAATGCTGTCTGATAATGTGATATAAAAAGGCCTCTTAAAGTACCTATAGACTACACAATATGATTGAGTATTTTATTGCTCCGCACTACTCAATAAATTACTCAATATTTTTAAACAAAATATGGCGCAATTTTTCTGTAAAAAAACTTAAACATATTCATAAATATGTTTAAGACTCGTTAATCAAATTAAATAATTTGGCATTAAAATGTTCTTAAAATACAATAATAATCTTGTCCACAATGTTGGCAACATATTCCTTTTTGCAAAGGACTTTTTATTTTAAAGGACTTTTAATTTCGTTCAACATATTGTGCATATACGCACAGACAATTTTATTGTACAATAATATTGGAAATGTATGGGTGCGTTTAGTCTAAAAATTAGATGCCTCCATAATATGTATGTAGGCATCTTTGGGCTTAGGTTCCACTAGCGTGTATTCAGTATTACACAAACATTTGAGTGTTAAAAATAACTCAGCAGCAGATCCCATAGGAAGCAAAAATAATATTTCGCACCTTAAAAAACAATTTAAGTTGTATACAACTTCGTATTCCTTCTTTTGTCATACGCTAAGAGTCACCTAAAAAGTGGGAAAAATAGACACAAAAACGCCGAGATGGTTTTGCGATCATCGAAAATACTATTGTTCCATTCTGCTAGTTTCATTTTTTTATTCTTTCCTATTCCTTAATAAAAATAATTTTCAAAAAAAATCTGAATTGTGAAACTTGGAAATCGAACTAGAGGCAGCCTAATTGAAATCTCAATTTAAACAATGCAGTCCGAAAAAAAATCATAACAACACGAATGGCAAATGTTTGAAGTCATATTTTTTTCACAAAATGAATTGAACTAAAAAATTCTTGCATGCACTAATTTTTTATAAATTTTTTACTAAATAAGACACCAAAAAAGAGGCGCAAAATATTGAAAAAAATAAATAAATAAATTTATTTTTTATAAAAAGACCTAAAGCTCGTTAATAAAATAAAGGATCCATTATTTTTTTAAGAAAATTAATTTAATTAATAATTGAGTGAATTCATAATCCCCCTTATTATGATTGTCGACGTCACACCAAGTCGACATCAATATATTGGCAATTGTGGGATCATTATCGAGAACTATTAAATATTATTGATAGGATATTACTACTACTATGGCTTATAAAATTACAATTGGCCATCAATATTAGCTAATTATTGCCTACAAGGAGTTCAGAACTGCTGTCTTTTTTTATTGTCGACTTTATGTGACGTCGACGTCGACAATCATAATAAGGGAGATTATGAATTCACTCAATTATTAATTAAATTAATTTTCTTAAAAAATAATCGACCCTTTATTTTATTAACGAACTTTAGGTCTTTCTATAAAAAATAAATTTATTTTTTTCAATATTTTGACGCCTCTTTTTTGGTGTCTAATTTAAAATTATTTTGAATTATTTTTTTTGATGCATTCATTTTACAAAAAAATTATTTTGAATTAATTCCTTATACACCAGAAAACTAAATTTCTTCTACTCATATACGTTGATCAGGTGAAAGAATGATTGAAACAAAAACAATTTTTTGAAATTTTCTTTAAATTTTGCTTTTGCATTCCAAAGTTTTCATTCATAATGCATTAATCAAAATTTTTATTAAAAACTAGTTTTTCTTTTTAAATAAATGCATTCAAAAATTTTAATTTATTATGTTTTCATTAAAATTGTAATTCAATTCATTTTCATTACAAGATGGTTTATTATGAATGTATTCACATTTTAATCAAATTACTTTTTGATCCAAATAAAAGCATTCAAAGTACTGCAATTTCAAAAAAGTGTCATTCTTTTACAGCTCTGTTTAGCATTAACTCAAACAAGGAATGCTTTCAAAGATGACTGTAAGATTTTTGCAGGTGACGCAACATACATACGTATGGATTTTTCAAAGCGCGTCAAATCCAATAAAAAATTTTCGAGATCAAACCACTTCCAGGCAAATGAATGCCCGTTTCTTTGGAAACAACATAAATGTAGCCATTCCTCTCTTAGAGTATCTATGATGCGTAACCATTTCTATGACACTACTGATTTAAGAAAAAGATCTCAGCTGTCACCCAAAATGCTTGCAACAATTAAATTTCTTATCAGTGAACAAAAAATTATAATACGAGTAATTAAGAAATGGATTGTCAGACGTACAGGCCTGACTTAGTACCTTCTGATTTCTTAGTATTCCGCATGTCAAAAATTAATTGTCGGAAGTTAATTATTATCAACAAGTACTGTAAGAATTATTGGACATTTCTGTCCCCTTTTTGGATATTCATTGAAATATTTCATAAATGTTGACCTTCAACTCGAACTCAAACACAAACTAATTAAAATAAACTACTAAAAACCTTGAAATATAATATAATATATTATTCTTTACCTACAGAGATTTTTGAAGCTGATGCCTAGATTACTGAAACTATAAATTGAATTCTGTATTTTGTTGTAAAATATTTTTGCACCTGCTTGAAGTTGGTTGGAATTTGGATTTTTTAATTTTGTTTAAAACTACTCTTACACAAATTTACAGTGACAAATTTGCCAAGACGTGATCACCTCTGGAACATACTAACTTTCCACACTCCCACTGTTATAAGTCATTCAGATATAAGATAATTACGTGTTAATTTTCATGGGAGGTACCTCTCCTTTTGCTCCTGTACAGTCAGTTTTTTCCGAAGTTGCTTACATTGCCCGTAGAGTAACCCACGCCAATTTGAAATAGTCGCGCTATAATATTAAGCAAGATACAAGATTATTAAATATAGCTCTGTTTGGGAGGTGTCCTTCCTTCTGTTTGATTCAATCACATATCGCTTAAATCGGACCACCTTTGGGGCGTATGTCAAATTTTCAGTCGGTCCACAAATGAAAAAAAAATCGCTTTAAATCCAAGAATACAAAAATATACTTCTTTTTTGAAGTCTATTAAAAAATTAATTAATGTATTGAAGCAAAATAAATTATTTTAAAAAATTACAAGTTTTTGTCATGATCGTTATTTACTATCATTTATGAAGCAATACAGCAAAAATACAATGAACCAAGAAAATTTGTATGTTGAGAAAATGAGCGTCTAAAAGTGAGCGCATAAGAAAAAACTCTGCCAAAATAAAACAGATTTAATCTCAGGACTCAAAATTCTGATGTTAAACTGTATGCAAAATGTGTTGTCGACATAGCCCTGTTTGAATATATAGAGGGCTAGACTTTATTAGGGATATGTAAAGTCCAAGCTAATGGAAACCAATAGTACTCGTATGATTGCAATGCTCGAATGCATCAGGTTGTTTCTTCAACTTCGGATATACATATACATAATCAGAATATCCAAATCCATAGAAAAAATGCAAAAGACCAAAAATAGCTGCAACCTTGTACGGAATTTCCAGGTGTTTTTAAGAGGTTGCTGCTTAATGTTATGATGCATACATTTTTCTTTTTCTTTTACCTGTACCAAATTATGTATATCGATAGCAGGTAGTTCTACTCAGAAACTAATTAATCCTTTTGTAAGCATCTCTACCTATGCAAGCATCTGGACATTGTCAAATTTATAGATTTACATTGTAAATGCATGTTTACATGTGCATGTGTGCGTGTGTGTGCACTTCTCATTCTTTTTGGCATTGAAGTCTTCATTTTACAAACAAATTTTTGCTTTGTTTGAATCAATTGATTTTGACAACAGCAAACCCAACAAACACAAAGTTTTAACAACGAAAAGTGGATTGTTTGAAAATAATACTTTTTTTTCAAATTGAGAAATGTGGCTTTTCTCGAACGTTGCTTTCATACATTTTTAAAATATGGCTTTTAAATTAATGAGGAATATAAGCACTCCCTTAACAACAGATTTAACAGATTCCTGGATTTTTTTCCATTCTTATTGAAAGAACTTCTAGTACTTGACAAATTTTTTTTCTTTATTTACTGACCTTCGTAGGTAGTGTACTAGACTCGTAGTGCGAAGGTCCCAGGTTCAAATTCTGCCGCAGAACTCTGGCAGTTTGTGTCTGATAATTAAAAAGGAGCGCACAACAAGCCTTCACTGGCTTAAGGGTATGTCGTATGACATGGGCTATCACACCCCTCCAATCAACCTAACCTAACCTAACCTAAAGGTATATTTTAGCTCCATCCAAAAAATCTTCAGTTTCTTCAGTTTTCTTTTCTGAAGATGATAGCCAAAGGGTATCGAAATATTGATAATTACCATTACAACTTTTTAACCGATTAATAAGACCTTCTGCCTAAATAATATTGCAATTAGAAATTTTGCATTTGGGATAAAAAAATCCGATGATTCCAGCTTTATATATTAATAGAAACATTGAAGAATTTTGAATTAAGTGATTTTTCACAACTAAATAAAATAAAATAAATGGGCTTGAAAAAGGGACCAGAATAAAGTGTATCAAATAAAAAAAAAATACTTTTCAAACTTTCATCTTCTGTTTGCTGGGATAAAGTGTGGTATCAACTATTAAAAATATTTCTTTGGAAATCAGCGATCCTGTGTTTAACGAGAAAAACTCATCATGTACTTAGTTGTTGGGATTGGTACTTGATATCTATATATTTTGTCCCGAACATTGAAGCTACTAGAAAATTGTTTGCTTAGTTATACATATGTACATATGTAAGTATGTTAGTACAATGCAATAAACATTCCTGCTATTGAAATATACGTATGTATGTATGTATATAAATATGTGTATTTCAAAATATTTACATACATACATATATATTTAATTTTCAGTCAAAGTAGTCACAAAGTAGTCTCACAAAACACAAAGTAGTCTCACTTCTGCCACAGGATCGAAACATTGAAGAGAAGGAAAAATTAAATTTATACTGACTGGCGTAAAACAAGAAAATAAAAAGTGAAAAACTTCAGTCCATTTAATAAATCGGAATATTGAGACAGTCATTTGTAACACAAAGTAATTCTAAAAGACATCAAAGTTGACAACCGCCTGTATAAAAAAATCTTTAGTGATCTGCAAAATTTGCAGATCAATGATTTTTGTATGAAGAAAAGTTGAGAACAAATAATGTTTAATTTTAATTTAATTTGACTTATAAACTCTTATTTTTTTAATTTTTGCCCTGACTTTCTTCATTTGCTGGCTCACAGCTTATTTCATATCTTACAAAAGATTTTTTAAATTAGTTTTTTTAGAAAACCCATTTCATGCAACAACAAAAAATATTCCCTCGGTATCCCGCAAACTTAATAAAATCCTATAACTAAAAAAATTAACAAAGATCAGAAAACATTAAAAAAATTTTTATCAAAAATAAAACTGACATTTGAGTGAAAACGGAATGGCTTACGGGCCATGTCCTCTGTGATTGCTTAGATTTTACACAAAAGAGATCCAGGTACCTCGTACTGTATATAATCAGTTCGAGCGAAGAAGATTTTACTTTGCACGGATATACATATTTGCTTTATAGCGGTGTGTTAGGCCACACTTTTTTTGAAAATTCATTGAACAATTAATAAAATTTTCAAACATATCTGAAATCTGTATACTTTATAAATCACTGTACAATAAACTCGATAAAATACTAATTTAACTTGCCTCCTGCAAAAAACTCTGCTGGCGTTTTCTTTTCTAAGAGACGAAAGGGACTTTAGTGTTCTTTAATAAGTATAAAATTATTAGAAAAAAAAAACATCTAAAATAATATTGGTCGGTAAACCAAATCGTCAGTGAACTTTAAGCAGTTTGAAAACATTCAACTTCCAATGTTTATGGCAAAAACAAACAAACACAATATGAGAATTCTATATTGTATATGATTATTACAAAAAATCATAGTAGGCTTAGGCAATTATACTCATGAGTCTATTTTATTTTTCTTTAACAATTAGTTGGGGGAGAATATCCCGAAATAATAAATTTCAATATTAGGTATTCAAAATGTTAAACAGTTTCCACAATAGGAAACGCTTGTTTTTACAGTATTTCGTAATATTTCTAACTCTACTCTAATATATCTTGACCTGCTTATAAACAACATATTTATTTTTCTTCCTTTTTTTAGAATGAAGTGCATGATTTAAAACGACGTAACATCAATAGTGCAACTCAACAACAGCAACAACAGGGTGGCAAAAGTATTAGTAACGGTGGAGGCGATGACCTAATTTTGAGAAGGACCATGGATTGTTTACCTCTGACGCATGGTGTGGGTACTCATCATCCTCACCTAATGGCTTCTAGCAATACAGTTAATGTAACTGTTGCACCGCCATCAGCCGTTGTGGCGGCATACCCACATCATCATCATCTTAATCTCAATCATCATCATTTATTAAGTCATCATATGCCGTACAGTAATATCTACAGTGGTTTGCATCATACGTCGACAACAACGTCAGCAAATAGTCACCATCACAATCATCCCCACTTAAATATACACAGTGAACAAACAAAATCATTACAGGAGCTGCAACATGAGGTTGGGGCACTGTTGGAATTTCGTGATTTAGTTATAGAAACATTTCCCGATCTCAAGCAAAAAATGGCTTCGATATCGTCGGCAGCGTCTACCTCGTCGTCGACGGTTGGCGGTGGAAATGTCATGACAAATGGCCAGTCGTCGGTTAGTGCGAACAGCAGTGGCTCGACGATTCCACTGACCAGTGGCGGAACGTTGGTGTCGCGTCGTGAATGGGAACCAGGCATAAGGGTGAAACGTAAAGTTTCTCAGAAAGAACAACCCGCCGCCATAGAATTAACATCGTCGTCGTCATTGACGAGAAGTCGCAGTAATTCCCATAGCGGTAAAAAGGAGCCAAAGAGTAATAGTGCAGGTGGAGTGGGTAGTAGTAGTGGTAGTGGAGCTAGTGGTGGAGCTGCAAGTGGTGGCGAAAATAATAATGGTAGTGTGGTTCAAGATTCCGGATTCTCTACAGAAACTAGTTCATCCAAAGAGGGTCACAGTGCCTCTTCAACAAATGGTGCTTTAACGGTCAGTTCTTTTGATTTTCTAAATAAAATTTTAATATAATAACATATATATACCACATTTTTTGTGTTACTTTTTAGACCGCTATTGCTTCAAACCGTTTATCGTGTCCTGAATCCGATGATGAATTATTAAATCTCCTAGATGTCATACACCGCAAGTCGACCCGCTTACGAGAAGAAGTAGAACAATTACAAAACTATGAACGCCAACATTTGCAGCCCAGTTCGAGTGTGGAAAGGGATCGAACCGATGTAGCGACTGTGACTGAAGTTGCGAGCGGTCCTTCCAAGTCCAGCAGCAGTAGTGCCAATACAGCTTTAACACCAAAAACCTTCCGTGAGCATGTCGACCGTCTAAACAAAGAAGATATTCAGCAATTGCGCAAGGAGCGTGATCGTCTGTTAGATAAATTAGCAGAAATGGAAGCAGAAACATTAACGGGTCGCATAAAGGCAGCCAAAATGAGTGAACAAGTTGAAGAGCTAACAAATGTTAAACGGGACTTGGAGGAACAACTGAAACTGGCGATGGCACAGAGATTAGAGTTAAACTCTAGAGTGCAACAGTTGCAGCAGCAACAACAGCTGGCGCAAACTAAAAGTTCTAACAGGTACTTCTACAAAACCCTTCTGATTTACGCATCACCAGCAAATTTAAATTTGATATTTACTTTTAGCCAATCGGATGTTTCCAGTAGTCCTCGTACGTTTCTTTCTTCCTCGGCTAACACAGTTTTATCGACGGTTAGTGCGAACTCATCTAGGCAAAATACATTCCAACCTGTAGTTGTCGAACAGCAAACAGCGGATCAGCAACCGCATAATCATTTAATACCATTCCATCAAAGCATTGGCAGTGATAGTAAACGTAGCTCTCAAGCTCAGCAATTTAATCCTGAACAATTGGGTCGTTTGGATGGCATTGTCAGTACGCCCGGAGATCGCAACGCCAAGTGCCGGGCAACAGATTCAAAACGCTTTGCCGCTATACTCTTAGAGACAAGTGTCATAGAATTACGAAGGCATTTATTAACGTTAACAGTTAAAAATCAGGTACAATATACATTCTTACAATTTTGATTTAATATGTCTAAATTTAAATTTTATTTCAGGTGTTAATGCAAAAACTTGAGCAAGCTTCGAAAACAAAGGGTCATTTAGTCAAACACTTAGACAAATCCAAAGAAGACGTTGAAGACTTAAGATTTCAAGTATGTTTTATAAGTAGAAGTTTCCTATCCAAAACTAAATTGATTAATTTAATTTTGTTACAGCTCGAAGAAAAGAATATAGAATTAGAAGGTACTAAAGCTCAATTGCGAGTTTTAGAAACTAGACTGCACTCAATAACACCCAGCAGCGGTGCTGCCACCAATTCCTATTTACACTCGCAAAACGATTATGAAACAAATCGTTCTTCAGCCTCTACCACTTTAATGCTAAGCAGACGAGGTGGTGCCGGCAGCGGCCTAAATACCGACTCTAGTGATATGCGCTCCTCAACGCCCTTATCAGCTACACACAACGGCCAAATGCCTCAGCCGATAACAACGCAAATATCGACACCCAGTATGAAGGCCATGACCCATATAGCAATGGATGATCTTCAGCATCACAGCAGCAGCACTGAATCAGCCCATGAACATGAAACAATGGCCAGAAGTCAACTGCAAAGCAAATTTGATAACGGCCGTGACATAAAACAGTCTTTAATGAGTACTAGTGTGGGCGGTGTAAGCCCGTTTGAGCACCAATTGCAGCAGCAACAAATGGCTGCTATAAGAAATCAGGTGCAAGCCTTAAAAAAATTCAGTGGTGTGACAGCTACAAAACCAAGTAAAATACCATTGCCAGGCAGTAAGGCGGCGGCATATTTTGCAGGTAAGAATTGCACATGTTTTCAATAAGTTTTCGTTGATTATCGTATAATAGAATAAGGACTTAATGAATAGTAACATATCCAAACTACGATGAGTCTGATTAAGTTTTCATACATCAAAATCCAAATCAAAATGAAATCCTAACAAATTTTTTTAATTAATGGATATTAATGGAAATTTTTATTAAAAATATTTATATGAATTAATGTCGCCTTATCGTGTGATAAATTTAATTTGTATCAGAAATAATTCGCAGTTAACATTCAAAATTTGCCTTACACTTATTTACCTCGTTGACGATCTTCCAGCATATTTTCCAGGAATTATATAGGACAGTAATATTGCATATATATTTAAAATGAAATTGATTAAAAAATTATATTATTAGTTATATTATTATATCTATTATGAATATATATCAAAATTATTCAGAATATTCTCCCACGCAATTATCAAAAAATTGTCGTTTGCTATGGATTAAGCTCTCTTTACTCCTACAGTTCGTTGGAACCAAATCCCAGCTCATCAGTAGACTTCAACCATCATGTTTGAAAAGTATTCAACTCTGAAATATATTTGAAATATTATTGACTTTTTGGAAATTCTCATAAATATAATTCATTAGTTTTTCAGAAACGTTTTTTTTACTTTTTGATATGGAAAATTTTCTTACGCTTATCTCTTATTTATCCTACTGTTATAGGTTAATAACTGAAATCATATACATATATAAATAAAATAAGTTAACAATCAATATTCTTATCACCTCACAGTGATAAGTGTTTTCAAAACGAACATGCATATCTGGGATATAACATTCTTCGAAAATGTATAAAAAATGTAACTAAGGCAGATATGAAATTTTTGTAGGCAGTTCGTAAGATCTTTAGTAAGATAAAAAATAAGTATGCTATACATAGTACTGCAATGAATAGTTTGCTGTGGAGTTCATTTATAGCATACACCACATACTAGTATGGGGTTGGGAGCAAATTCGTTTTATATAAGACTTCCATACATTTCACATTAGCATAGGTAGATTATTTTCTAAGGAGATCTACAGTCTCTAATAATTCTTTTTGGGAAGGAGCTAAAACCCTTTAACGAAGAGAGAAATTATCTCATTTATTAGAAATTTCATTAGAAAAATTCTGATGCGGCTTAATTTCTCTATAGGGGATTAAACCTCACCGTCCTACATTCTACCACTTTTACACCAGGGTATTCCTGAATTTTCTTGTTATTATATCTTATACTTTAAAAAATATTGTTTGATCTTGATTCGCCCACATCATCAAAAATATTTAATTAAAATTTCAAAAACAAATGTCTCTAAAACATAAAAATATATTCTAAACATGCAAGCGCTTTTTCCATAGATATTTGAATGGCCTATCTAAATATGAAAAAAAAAACTCATTCGGCAATCGTTTTAAAAATTTGGCAATTGTTTAAAAAACTTAATCATGCTAGATAAACAACCTTGAGTGTATCTCCCCACTCTCTGTTAACTATACATCAACTCTGAAGCTGCTAGAATGCTTCAAGAGATGAAGCGCCTCTGAAACTTATTGCTAATATGTAATTTTCAAAATAGTAACACATTTACGACGTTTTTCAAAAATTATATCTCCCGAACAAGTAACCGATTTATATGAAATTTATGATATTCAACGGAATTGAAAAACCAATTTGACTAGAATGTTTGGAGTTATTCAGAAATTTGCGAAGCAAAGAAACTTTGTCTTCTTCAAATCGTGTTTTTATTTAAGTTAATTTCTAAATATAATGTGCAATAACAATATGTATATAATATAAACCTTTCTAATGACTGAAAAAAACTTATTAAATAATATGTTTCCCACTCTCAGGAAAACCACCATCTGGCAGACCCTCTACAGCTGGCCGTTCACCACCATCAGCAAATTCGTCAGGTTCCTCCAGTAGATCACCTTTAAGCAGAAGTACTGGTAATCTGTTGTGTTCGAAGTCACCAAATAGCCTGCAAAGAGCCGAGTCAGCACAAAGTATACGTAAAGATAATTCATCTTCTCTCAGCACCAACACCAGTCGTAGTTCCACCTCGTCATCCATACCACTGGCAACAACACCATATGGGTCCGCTTCCAAGTCATATGGTGGTGGAAGTGGTTCCATTACAACAAGTAATAACACTTTTAATAGTCCGTCCTCGAGAATTTTACAAAATTCTCCTTTACCGAAACCAAAACGAGAATCGTTGTCAACAAAAGTAAGACATATGGATTCATTAATGCGCGCTCACCACCACCAACAGCATCAGCAACACAATACGCCGCATAATTATTCCAACGTTAGTAATGGTAGTGATAATACACCCACAGTAACTGTGCAATCAAACACATCACCCGAAACTGCCACCACGCCCAGTGGCGGCAATGGTGCCGGTAGTAATTTGATTACTAATACGCCAAAAACATCAACAATAGCAGCTCAACTTACCTCCTCATTACGTAAAGATTTACAATTAAGTTCCAGTAGTTTTAATCATCCAGCGCCATTTCAACGTCGAACTACAGCCTCCTCGGCTGGCCAAACGAATTCCACTACCAACAACAGCAACACACTCACCACTAGACGTTTTAGCAGTGCTTCGGTAATGGGCGCTAGGTCTAATCGTCAAACTTCCCAAGACAATGAGAGTCAACATGGCAGCAATGTGAGTGGCAGCAGTGTGGCAGCAGCCGGTGCAACCAACTCTTCTTCATCCACGCATAGTGGTGGCATCAACAATAATGGCACTGCCAGTGATAGCGATAGTGGCAAGGTACGCACTTTAAAATCAACTTTTTTGGGTTGGCTTAATAAAATCTAAAAAAAAATCTTAAAAAGGCAAAATTTAATTCCAAACAAAAATCATTAAACAAAACAAACAGAAACTGATTTATAATCTTAAATAATATTCTTATATTATACTTATTCTTATTATGTGTTTTTGTTTAAAAACTCATTAAAACAACAACAGCAACAACAACCATATCTGCAGTAGTAGTTTTTTAACCATGTGTGTGTGTGTGTAATTGGTCCTTTTTACAATTTTGTTTGTTCTTTTCTCTCAATATTTTTAAATTTTAAACTTTTGCTGCCTACATTTACAATACATACATAAATACATAACATACTTATATATAACACATATACATACATGCATATATAATATGTTTTTTACTATATATACATACATATACATACGTATATTCAAGCTAAACATACTTACATATACGAAATCATGAAAATATTATATTTATCTTACGCCCTCATTCATAGTCATACAAACAAATTAATTAAAACACAGTAATAAGAAATCAAGGAGATATTATCCCAGGAGAATAAGCAACAATATAGTGTAAGAGTGCATGTAGTGCCACAAAATTAGATATTATTTTTCTTATGTGATGTCACCCTAGTTTTATGACATTATTTTCAGTTTTCTTTATGGAGCTTTTAAACGGTTCTGGAATCATTTCTTCACTCAGATAATTCCGTTTGTAATTGAAGTTTTTCAGAAGGCCTCTAGTTCGATTATTGCAGCGACATTTTTTTTTTCAAATTGCCTAGAGAAAAAATTTTCGCTGTTTTGTGAAATCTAAGAACGTATATATTTTTAGGAATATGATATACTCCATAAAATCGTAAGAATACACAAATATGGCGAAAAATTTCATGTGTAATATGTTTGATCTCGAATTTAAATTAGGTCAATGAAAAGGTATTTAAAATTTTTCTATTTCGAAACAGTGTCATTAAAATTTGCAAAGTCCAAACTAATCCTAAAGGAGCTTTTTCTAAATATTATTTGTATATTATAATTTTTATTTAATAAGCCTTATTTAGTTTCTATTTGGAAAATCGATTCGGATGTCTTTACAAGTATAACACATATTTCTGGGCAAATTTTTTTGTTATTGACAAAGAAAAAAGACTCTTAAATCTTTGTAGAATTGTTTCAAAATCATAATATTGTTCTGTACAACACTTTTCCAAATGATTGCCATTCCACCACCCAAAAATATAATAATTTAGTACATGCAAAGTATTATTGAGTACTATTCGTTTCTACATTATCGATTATGTTTGCCATCCTACCATAAACATTTATATATAAAACTACATTAATAATAGATCGGATTACGTATATCGGAGTAGAATTTCCGACAGCAACAATTTTCGTTGTACGCAATAATTCGTTATAACCAGCGTACGACAAACCAAAATCCACTGTACATGTTTTCTTTAATGTAGTACAAATCGTGGCCTTCGGCCTATACCATACATATTCATAAGGAGTAAATTTTTTCCTGTAACGCTAAAGTATTTCTATTTCCGGCAGCTCTCTGCCACTCACCTGTCAAGCTTATAAGTTTTTCATTAGTAATTAAACAATTTCATGTTTGACTTCAGCAATGAACCATTTTTATGATTGACATGTTTTTTGTTAAATAAGTTTTGCATCATTACTTCTCATAAGTTGCATTCTGGTACTTGTATTTTTTGAAATTGAATTTCCTGGGATTACAAATTCCTTTTTACGATTAAAAAGTACATTAAGCCTTTTTTATTCAACTGCTTCATTACTTTGGGAAGCAAAGTATTTTCTATTAGTAATAGTTAAAACTTAAGTGTTATATCTTTAAAATAAGCCACAATAATTGCATAAAGAAAAGAAATCAAAATATAGTTGATACCATAAAATAGAGTTATTGAAATGTTTCGAAATTTAGTTTTTCTTAAACACCA
Source organism: Germaria angustata (assembly GCA_963681545.1). Lineage (NCBI taxonomy): Eukaryota > Metazoa > Arthropoda > Insecta > Diptera > Tachinidae > Germaria > Germaria angustata. The sequence goes on along the minus strand of OY812998.1, from coordinate 55,949,885 downwards.
GACAACAATCTCATCTAACCTCTCCTCCTCCCCCTAATCATTTTAAGTCATAATACATATTATTCATAAATATATTTAATAATTTTTATGTATAAATAAAATTAGAGTTTATTATAATTATGATTATTATTACTGCAACAAGATTAAACTATTTAACTAAATACAATAAATATAAAAACTATTCATTTACATTGATATTTCATTATGCTGACCTCTTCTTGTCTTGTCCTTTACACTCCAATTACATTTATTTTCATTAACTTTGTTCATGTTTTTTTTTTAATCTTAATTCGCTATAATAAGTTGAAAAAAGGAAAGAAAAATTTAACAATAAAAAAATGTATAAAACAATCATAAACCATTATGTTTATTTATTTTTATTTTTCGTTCGATCATTTCTTATAAATTAATCATTTGCGTTTCCATATACATATACTCGTACATATGTACATGTTTTTTTTTTTATTTAATTACATTATATTTGTTAGGGACATTGTTTTGTTCCTTTTCTAAATGATTTTGTTGGCCTCTAAGAAATTCTAAGTCAGGTTGCAAGAGGCAACTAAAAGTTTATTTATCCAAAGAAATAATTTCAGATAATAAGAAATTAGTTTCTATTTCGTTAATTTTAGAAAAATTTTACAATTTCATTGTCCTTTTGCATGCATTCGTCTTGACGTTTATTGTGTTGTTAACTATTACTTGTTTTTGTAAATACTTGGTCAACATTTTTACTACCGATTGCTGACATGGTCTTTCATGTTACTTTTTCTTTTTGGGTTGCAAATATTTACAATGATTTTTTAGAACCTCGGAATGAAATCCAAAAAACTTGAAACGTTTTTATTAAAATGAATGATAATTTTATGTCCACAAGCGGGTGTGAGATCTAAGGCCCTTAAAAATGAAAGTTGTCTGGTTTTAATTTGACGAAGTGTATGAATTCCACAAAATGTCCGAAGGTTTACTCTGTTCTATGGAACATTTTCATAAGTCAAGAACAATAATTTTGAAAATCCTTTCCAATGACAGCTTTCATTTATACAATATTGAAGGAGTCATATTTCATTTAACTTTTGGCAAAAATTCTATAAACGCAGTCGACTGTTTTTTTTAATTTATTAAATTGTAACACGATATATTTAGCTGAAAATTGGAAAAAATCATTTTTATTAAATTTATAATTGTCTATTTCTCTAGATGCGAAAGAAAATTTGTAAATGTTTATACGAAATTTTCTCTGGCGTTTAGAGGAAGAGGCAGTAATTTTTAATCGAAAATATTGTTATATTCCTAGTAAATTTTATAAAAATTAAAAAATAATTTTATCTTTATTTGAAATACGAGTATATCTGTATCTTTGAATAAAATGCTTTTGTAAACCAAATTTTTTATACGATAACAGCCATATTTTAAATAATTTTAAAGTCTTGAATTTCAATATTTTTAGCTATTAGATGCAAGAAACTTTACAAAAGCAACAACTACAATGGCATGAAATTCAATACATATATTGACAACTTGCGTACACTTGCTGTATGTGTGTGTTTGTGCATGTGTGTGTATAAAAAATTATAGCATTTTTGATATATTTCATATAATCATTACGGTTTGCAGTTGTAGTTGTTGCCCGTCTTAGAGAAATTGTATACAATTAATTTGCCATGATTTTCTAATTTATTTTCCAATTTTTAGATTTAATTTACAGAAGTTCGAAGTTTGTTGTATCCAGTATTGTCAAAGTAGTTGTTTAAAATTAATAAAAAAGGAAGAAACACGTACCGAATTGATAAGTAAAAAATAGAAAAATGACAAAGAGCCATTCATTCTAAAGTTATAAAAATCAATTCAGATTAGGAATTTTTTTCATTACATTAGAATGATCAAGATTGGAATTTTAAAAATTACGATCTCTTCTATGGTTTTTCTTTACCAAATTTCAAATAGAACTGATTACTGAAATAAAAGACAGTGCGACAGTGTTTTGGCAGGGGATAGGGGAAGTCCTATGCTGTTGGTAGGAGCGGTAGGAACTTTTATATAATTTAAAAGTTAGAAAAATATACATAGAAATAATAAAATCAAATAAAACAGAACATCAGTAACATTTTATTAATGTTTCTTAATTGTTCGGTCAAATATGTCTCATAACCAACATACACAAACATATAGTAGTGATTATTCTATTTATGTATTTAAAATTAATTAATTACTTTTGAGCTGGAATTTATTCTAACTAACTAATTAACATTCATTTGCATTTTTCACTTCGCCGTCATTACTAAAAAAAATTACTTCATTAATATCCACCAATAGCACTGGCTTATTAACTCATAATTACTCGTATAGATGTTTTATAATATTTTAATATAAATTCACATACACTTATTATTGAAAATGATTTAACAAATTTTGGTTTTTCGCTTATAAGTGATACATGTTTAATTGCAACCAACAAATATGTACCTAAAATGTATCTAATTTTCAATATTTATTTTTTATACTTTTTACAATAAATATTTTCTGTCTATAAATTACAATACAAAAAAATACAAATCCGTCAATGGTCTTCCTGTCTACTTGAACACCAAAAAAAACTAATTAATTAAATCTACTTAAAAAATTAAATCAAATTTAAAATTCCCCTTTCACGAATATAAAATGTGCAACAAAAATCAAATAACAACAAAAATAACTACACAACAAATAATTATGTCTCTAACAATGTATTTTGTCCTATAAAATATTTATATAATGAAAATATGAAAATGTTTTAATCAAAATTATAAAGAGGACCTTAAAAACTTTAAAGCAAAATAAAGTTAAAACGCATGTGATGAATGTTTTACAACAACAAAAACTCTTAAATAAATAATACAAAACAAATGCAGAAATTAATTATCCTTCACTCACACAAAATTTGCTAAAGTTTAAGCAAAAAACTACTAGATACTCGTAGTATTTGGCAAATGACCCCACAAACACTGAACTGTGTCTGGGAGATGATCAATCAGCCTCCAATGAATTGCAATTGATTTAAAAAGCAAACTGAGCATGCGCCTGACACAAAAAGAGGATGATTGCACAAAAAAAATGATTAAATGTATGTTGTACTGGCTGTGGGCTTCATTTAATGTTTGAGATAATCAAATATATTTTGTAAGATTGTATAAATAAATTATTATTAGTAAGACAAAACGATAATTATTCCAAGGACTAAGGATGCTTCAAAACTAAGCAAGAAATCAAACAAAAATACATAATTATAAAAGAAAAATGGAGTTGGTATGGATCTACAGTATGATTATGATTATATGTATGTGTATGTGTGTGTTTATATATTTAGGATCTCAATAACTTATGACAATTAATCAATCTATATAAAAACATTATATATTGGAGCTGCTCTAACCCCCTCAACTTCACCCATCAACGTTAAAAGCCATCATCATCAACATTGTCTTCATCTTCTGCTCGTTCGATCCTCGTATAACTTCGTCTATTAGTTCTTAAACTATTTTCTATTATAAAAACAAAAAAAAACAAAATTAAATAGACAAAATGTGAGAAAGTCACAGTTACAGGAAGAGTGACAGTGGGAGAGAGAGGGAGAAAGACAGAGGTTTCGTTGGCCGTTTTATAACCCGTAAGTTTTCTTTAAATTTCGTTTCTTTCCAAATTAGTTTAATTTAGTTTTAATAAGCGATTAGTTTAGTTTAAAAGCACCACTTTCCCTAACTTTTGTTTTTCTTCTTTCACTATCCTGGCGTAGTTTTAGTTCCTTAATTCCTTAGTTTTTAGTTTTTTATTCTTCATTTTTTGTTTTGTTTTAAGTTGTCATACTACTCCCTCAAACCTTTTAAATTTTGTAATACCCTCTCACATCCTTTATAGTCTAATTTAAGTGCCAAGTGTAGTTTTAACACAAAAATATAAGGAAAAATCCTTTAGTAGATTTTTTAAAAATAAATTTAAAATTTATAAAAAATAAGCAACAAAACCATACTTCATTATAATGAAGTTCGATTATAACGAACTCCGTGGGACCGGACAACTTAGTTCGCCATAAACGGAGTAAATATTCTCTTCTTCTAATAAATAAAAGTAAGGAACATTGAACATTAATTTACAAATATTATTATTGTTATTTTTGATCATCTTGTCAAATAATGGCGAATAATTAATTGTTTAGAAAGTTAGCTGACAAATTTTGCGATTTTGTTTTGCTTGTAAAAATTTATAAATAATATTATATTGGGAACTTTAAAAGGAGTTCCTTATAAGCGAAAATTCGTTTTATAACCGCAATAAAGTGTTTGTTTTTGGCGATAATTCACTATAGACGTTGTGTGTTATAACCGAACTCAACTGTAAATATTATTGGAAGAAAAATATTTGTTTTGACAATCAAATTGTAGTTGTTGCAAAATATTTCAAAAACATTTTTAATTACCATGAAAAATTCCCTTAACAATGATATTATTGTTATAATTATGTTATTAATAAACAAATCAATCAGATTTGTGAAATAATTCTCGTTTTGTTGGTAATATTAATATAAGGCATTCCTGAAGATCAGACACTGAGCCAGATCAAATGGGAACAATTTGAGAATATTTTCTTTCTATTATTTTATAGCTGCCATAAGATTAATTTAAAAATCTGAAGTTACAAATAAACTTTTTGCTTTACAAATACTTTATCCTTAACTACAAGTCAGTTTATCCTTACCTATATTTTTCATAGTTGAAATGAGTATGTTTCGAATATGTGATTACTTGGGCGGTCCAAGTTTGATAACTTAATGAAACTTCTCCAACTACAATATTATGATTAATTAACTAGTTAATTCTAAGACAATTGTGTATAATTTTGCCCTCTACTTAAATAAGTTACTTGCAAAGCTTTAAATTGTCGACGATGAAGACATTAGCATTTTATTTTGAATTAGCTTTCAAGTTCCTCTAGGTTGTTCTAATATTTAACTGGATCAAGTTACGGCATTCGATCGAAATTTCTAACAAAGTTCTATTGAGATGTATTGAAATTTTATTCGATAACGAATGATGTAATTTGCTCTCTGCCTAGAGAATAAATTTTTCTTTGTTTATTACAATACTGCCAGTATATGAAAACAAAATAATCAATTGTAGAAGTTTTACATATTACAAAAAGCTTTTCTTTCTACAGAAATATTTTTCTACTCAAAAATACTTTTAAATATTATTTAAGGACATAATTTTGCTTACTTAAAAAAATAGTGCTAAAAGCTTTTAATTAACGATTAACCATTTTTGAAGCCTAAAAACTTTCATGTTGTCTCATTAGCTTAAAGCTTTTACAACTTGTGATGATATTCATACGAACAGCATTGTCTTTTTTAAAGAAAGCTCTAGTAAAATTTCAAGCATTATGGTTTTTTTAAATATAATTTTATAATTAGCAGTTGATAAAAAAAATGTTTTTAAAATACATATAAAATCAATTTTTTCTAACAAAAACATGTTTTTTTTACAAAATTCGTTTATTTTATATGAGGATTTATACCAGAGATATTTTTCGAAAAGTTTTTATAATATTATTCAAAATGGACTCAATTGCCATTTTTATTTAAAACTACCAATTGCCATGGGAAAAAGTCAAACCGATAGAAATAATTTTAAATAATTTAGTGCCTGATATTAAAAATACAAATAAAAAATTCGTTCGCTCGTATTGTATTGAAAATAACAATAAAAGCCTGACACATGTTTTAATTTTCTATATAAAGTTTTGATTAAAGTTTTCATTTAATGACTTGATTTTAATTATCAAACTAAAATTTCTTACGTTTATTTGTATTATAAACAACAATAAAAAAATTCAAAGTTTTTTTTTTTGATTTTAATACAAATAATTGAAATTTTGGCTCTAAATTAAAAAAAATCAGGCCGTAAATAATTTTAACTTAAATAGTTAGATTTCTTTGGACAAATTGAAAAGAGCTTTTTCAAATGCCTCATAATAACAAATTTTGTAATACAAATTTTTTAACTTTTTTATTGTAGTTGTTACATTACAATCGATAATTATCTTTAATTATAATTTATAGTTAATTTAACAATTTCTAAAATCTTTAAATGCTCTCGTTGTGCTAAACTTTGTTCCCTAAACTTTTATATCTTATGCTGTTAAGGCTAGATTTGTGAACATGTTAAAATTATTCGATCTACTTATTCTCCCAATATCATTTTGTCTAACAAGGAATAACCCTCTTAAACATATTCGTTGTCTTTAAAACCAACGATGCCATTATGCGACATTTCGCCTGTTAAATGTCACTCTGAATATCCTACGAATCCTCGTTCCCAAAGTTAAAAATTAAAGTCGGTCTGAGAGACCGAAAAATGTGAATGAAAATTTTCAAGGAGGTCAAAAAGACCTTCCAAAATTTAAAGCCTTTTCATAAATCAAAAGCTTAAATTTTATAATTTAGATTAAAAGCCCAAAGGCTTTTAGCTTCTGAAGAAGAAACTTATTCAAATATAATATTTTTACGTAAAAGCATTCCATGACACCTTCCGTAATATTTTAAACCCAAAAATTTTGCCTTGGCGAACAATTATTTTATGATAATGTGAATAATAAGTTCCTAAAAATGCCTTTTGCTTATTTCTATGAGTTTTTTTTTTATAAATTGTAATAAATAACATTTATGTTCCTTCCAAAAAGTGCACTAATCCCTAATTAATGATTAAAATAAAAAAAGTTTTGTTTTTGTAAATATTTATTAATATGTGATAATTTTAAATAATTTTAATTGTAAATATAAATTAACCTTATAAATTAAAATTAAATAATCTAGTTTAAATTTTAAGTTAAATTAATGAAATATATTTTTTTCTTTTTTCGTTTTAGAACAAAATACATTATAAATTAATTAATTTCTTTTTTATCTCTCTTTTTATTTTGCTTTGTAATTTTTTGCTACCTTCTCTCTATTCCGAAATTGTGCAAACAATTTTTAATTAAATTTTCATGGCAACAACTACAACAATAGAATTTTTCTTATGATAAGAATTGCGCAAATGATGCAAAGGAAATGAAATCTGGCCTCAATCAATATTTTGAGGAACTCCTTCTCAGTCCCACGACAAAATTCGCACAATCGAAAACCAAAAAAACGCTCAAACTCACCGAGAATACTCGCAAAGGCAACAAAATAAGTTTGAGTCAATATTTTGAAAAGTTATTATTGGAAGAAACGCCAGCGGATAAGCGAATGGGAAATATTTCGGACAAATCACACTCCATTAACAATGAAGATGAAGAAATCGACATATACACATCATACGCCTCTTATATGAGCTCCTCTGGTCAAGGCAGTGACAATTTATTGGTAACCTTCGATTATGGCTTTCAAGACCCCTTGGAGGTCGATGGCTCCTTGGGCTGCCAACAACTTGAATTTCACCAATACCAAGATGATGATTTAAAGAAAAACCTTTTTAAAATTCCCGAAGAGAAGAGTTCAGAAGACTTGTTAATGCCTACGCACTCGGAAATGTATTCAAAATTACCAAATATTTTTAAGGTCCACCAAGTAGAACATGTTGGCAACAACAGCAACAGCAACATCAATACCAGGGCAAGTAGCTGCATTTCTATGACAACTTCTCTAGTTGAATACAACATTGATACATCTGGTGACTATGGCTCTTGGGCTCAATCCGAATCGGAGCCAGAGCCGGAGCCGGAAGGAGGTTACAAAAATGTGAAAACCTATCACAATTATCGTTATGAGGATTTAATCAAAACCGAATTTCTTCTGTGTGATGACGATGATGGCAATGACGTTATTAGTGGCGATGATGGAAAGGAGGCTTTAATTAATTTTAATTTTGATGAACCCTTACCACCACTCTGGTTTAACAATAATGAGCAATTGTACTATAGAAGTGTAGATTATTTAAATTAATACTGCGGGCAGAACCAGCATAATTTTTTAATTATTTATACTTTTAGTTCCTTCATTTGAATGAAAATGTAATGACGGTTATGCTGTTTTTGCTCTCACGCTTTGACATGTTTAGAGAACATCTGAAAAATTCACTTTCCATTTTATATGCATCGTATCTATATTCATTAATTCATTTTTATTCTAATAATTTTCAAATGTCAAGGGTATATTAAAACGGTTTTTAGGATCCGACTGTAGGCATTTTTTAAGACTTATTCCCGAAGTCGAAGCAGAAGCGAATTTAGAACAATTGGTCAGAATAGCTGCCGATATCTAAAATTGTTTATTTGTTATAAATATAAAGGTATTGAAACATATAACAAATTAATTGTACATATCAAAATAAAAACAAAAAAGTTTTCAGTCGCATAATAACTGCGGATATTAATTAGGAAATTCTTGAATTTGACATTCGGTTCTACATCAGAATAAGGCAAAATGCGGAAATTTCTATATCGTCACTTAAAATTTAAAAAGCCGTAACCAACAACAACAAACAAATCAAAATCAATTATTTAGAATGCAAAACTTTGCGTGCATATGTAAAAAAATATCACTTTTATTATCGAAAGTCACGAAACTACCATGAATGAAATAGTCTTAAATTTTTAAATATTTTATGCTTTTTCTGTAAAAAAAATTTAAAAAATGTACTCACGATCTTTTTGATTTTAGGTGATGATATCTATTTTTATCATTCAATGAAATCCGCGCCTGCAGAAGGGTTTGTTTTTGCCTCCTCTGAACTAAGAAGTCGAATCGATCCTGTGTCTGCGTTCCGTAACTTGCTGAAAAATACTAGAACTTTTCACAAGTTATACCTGCTTTACACAAGTAAATTTTTCTTGCTCAAGTTTCAATTCAGCTGGGAGAAAGATAGGGGAAGTATTCTCTATTCTATCTTTCTTCCAGCTAAACTAAAGCCCGAGCAAGAGAATTTGACGTACTTATGTGAACAGAGTATTACAGAACACAAGTACCAGATTTTATATCCAGATTCCGTAGTCCGTCTACACGTTTTTTAAGTCCGTTTATGTTTTAGTTTTCAAATATTAAAAAATTATTTCTTTTCAAAATTTGTTAGGAATTTTCCTGAACTAAGTAGGTGTCCGAGGGGTATAGAAATTTTAAATAACTTTCTAAAATAAAATTTAGGCCGTATGTCATATACTCGTATTTGCGTATTGAAGAAAAAAATTGTTTTTTATTTGCTGTCTGCAATACAAATAATTGAGGCGAATTTTATAAATTGAGAAGTGAGAAGTGAAGTCTGTTAGAAATGGAAACGGAAATGAGTGCTTTTAAAAAGAAATAATGTATAAGCTTAAGATCTAAGATTTCAAGCGATCTCTTTAATATATAATTTCTGAATTAGAAATAAAGCACTGAGAAATAATAGGATTATATTTCAAAATTCCGGATCAGCAAAAAAATCACATTTCATAGAATTAAAAAAAGTTGCACATAATGTGTAGTTTTCAAAATGTAGAGAGTCCAGTGCACTCTCTGGAAATTTCTCAAAGAGCCTAGTGCTCTTTATGACTACCAGGATTTTAAAAACAGCACTTGGTATTTAATTTTAAATCAGATTTTTCAAAATTATTCTTGATATTCTCACACAACAAACTTTTAAATTATTTGAAATAATTAAAAAAGTAAAATCAAAAAAGGAATGTAAAAAAACATCACAACGCCTTCATCTAGTTATTGAGCCCAATCTAAAGCTTTTCTGGTTAATATTAGAATTATTAAATAACCTACATGCGTATCGTTATCTTAAATGCAGACTTGTTTAGTTCAATTAGTATTTTTATATATTAGAATCATGGCCTGAATAAAATTTTGAATTTCACAAGTTCAGATACCTGAACAAAAATAGTATTGAATACCACTACATTGTGAAATCTGGAAAAATATTCCTATAAGACTTAAATGTACTAAATGTCATAATAAGAAGAATCACTCACACCTTGTTGATTTAATATTCATTTTTTTTTGAACCTGATGTATTCCTTTGTATGTAGGCATCTAATTGCATCTTCTTTTCTAAAAAGGAGTAACATATTTTCCTCTTTGGGAGAACAAAAAAGGATGTTAGTGTTCTTATTATTCTTAATTAAAGTGGCAATTTTTACAAATTCATTAATAGAAAGTTACAAGAATATCTTTTTGAACGAAAACACTGCAAGTCTTTGTGTTCATTCAAAACTGCTGTTCAACAACCGAAATGAAGACTTTATAACAAAGTAGTGTCAGGTATTAATCAAGTTTTCTTTAAAGGACGAAGTATTCCATTATGCATGAAATGTAATAACAGCGTTTCAAAAATTTTTCTTTTAATGAAATTGTGGAACTGATCTTGAAGTTACTATAAAAAAAAATAATGTCAATATAAATGTCTTAAAATACGCCTAAAAATGAGTTTAAAACATTTTCATTTAATTTTTTTCTCAGTTACAAACATTTTGCATTTCAGATAACGATATGTTTTAGTATATAGACTAGTACAGCTTGGCATGCAGTTTTCAAAAAAAAAAAAAAAAAAAAAAAAAAAAAAAAAAAACATGAAAAATTATTTTACCAACCGCTACAGCTTAATGATAAATCACGCGCTGATTTTTACATCCAAGTAAAGGAAAAATTTTTATATAAATTTAATATTTTTGTAAATTTTGTATATTTCAGCTTTAGAAAAAAATTTTTTTTTTTTAAATGAATTCTAATTTTGATTGGCAAAGTTTTCCACCAATACCCATTTTATACTTGTATCCGACTTTTTGTAAATAAATTTTCAAAATAATTTATTAAAAGGTTCCTTAAGCAATTGAAAAAAAAACTACAATTTTGCTTAAAAGTAAATTATTTAAAATTTATAAAATAGTACTGTTTGTTTTGTTAACATTTTATTATTTATATACACAATATAAAAAAACTAGTCTTAGTCATGGCAAAATATATATATACACTTACATATATAAAATAATACATCATTATTAAGGTAAAATTTAACAAATTTAAAAAAAATGGAAAAACTTAAACAGCAAGCAAATGGAGAAAATTAAAATCTAGAAAAGGCTTAAAGCTTATTTGAAAACAAAAACTTCCAGAACTATTATAATCAAAAATTTTTGAAATTGTATAAAAAACTCCTTAATTAATGTTGCCACAACTGCAATAACTGGTCGCGGACTCGTGTACAACATTTAAAGAAACACTTTGGAACAAATTCCCAAGGAAAATTCTTTTTTATAAATATCTCCGCCTGGTGTATTTTGAGGTTTTCAAATTTTGTTTCCCTCAAAAATTATAAATCTCTTGTTAAAAAAAATTGCATGAGAAACAAAAACATAAACATAAAAAATTGATTTTATGGAATCTTTTGAATTTTTAATTCTTTAGAGTCCCCAGTTTTTCGGTAATTTTAGGCTTTGAACCACGAACTTCAAATACGACGAAAATAAATAAATAAACTTTTAAAATAATTATAACAAATTATAAAATAAAATACCTAAATTGTTTAAAAAGACTCAAGTACGAAAAATAATGAGAGGATTCAGTATTTCAATCGACCAATTGAAAGGTACATTCTGATTACAGTAAAAAAGTCTCGCCCAATGGAAACGTGTTTATGTCAGCTGTTGCAAACTATGAACCTTCAATACTAAAAAATAGTTATTGCGTGAAGTGGACCGCCTTAATAAGGGTAGTCGGGAATACCGAGCCTGCATTTTATTTTATATATATTTTTTTGTAATGAGAAACTATTTAATAATTTATGATGCAAATTGGAATGATTTTGTTCTGTTTCTATCTTCTAACTTTTTTTCTGGTATTAAACAAAAATTTTTCTAATGTCAGTCAGGACATTTAAATTTTTTTTATAACTTTTTCATTGAGATCAACATTTCCAAATTGATTAAAAAAATGGAAAAAACGCAAAAATTTTATATGGAATGTTTTTAAAAATAATTTTCATTTAGCTTTTTTCATTATAAATATATTAAATTTAAACAGTGGAATAGTGCCATATTGAAAAACCAATTTGATTGCTTTCAATAAAACAAACTTTTAGTCATTTAAAATTCTTTTGCCTATTTGTCATCTGCATTTGATGAGAAGTACGTTCGGAAATGCATGAGCTTGCGAAAAAAAAACGTTAAACGGGCATCACAAAAATGACTGGTGTATGTATATTGAGACTTAGGTTTTTAGCAATAATTTTTTTTGTTTTCATTTTAAAACTTTTTGGTTTTCTCAATTGTATAGTTTTATTTAATTTTTGTCTTAATCCAAGACGAAAAACTCTGAAACTTGCACGTTAGATGCAGTGGTTTGAACAGGCCCTTAATCACACCGCCAACTGTAATCACATGCAAATAAAAACAATGCAAACACATATTTGACGTTCTGACAACAACAAAATATTTATGTATGACAAATTCAGGATATTGATGAGCGATAAGTTGCATGGAAATAATTCTTTTAGGATTTCTACTTGAAGTTCTTATACAAACTTTTCAAATTAGAAAAAGAAATGAACTCCGACCGGGTACACAGGTTCTAAAAGAATTTTCCTTGCCTCCAAAAGAAAAGAAATTATACATCAAAATAAGCGCCACGATTAATATAAGGGTAGTTTGGAGCAAATTGCATCCTAAAGTGGAAAATTCAATCTAAAATTCTACGCCTAATAAAAATTAATTCGGGCAAATTGTAGTTGTGGATCTTAAAAATCTAAGACTTTTTGTACATTTATTCATTCTTATTATTTTTTATAAAATTATTTTTTAATTAAGTATAATATATAAATCATATATGTATTAGTGATTATTGTATGACAGTGTTATTTACAATAGTTTTTATGTAATTCAATAGATAGACCTCAAATCCATATCTAATTTTTTGCTTAATAATTGAAAGTCCTATAAATATTCTTGTTACTAATTATAACGAGTAGTTTTGCATTTCATATGATTTAAATTTATTTAAGTACATAATGTCATTGGATATCGATAATTGAAACTGGAAAAATAAGAAAATACTTATTAAAAGTCTGCCCTGTTAGATCTAGTTATAGATTTTAGAATGTGAACTTTTTTTATTATGATTATTACTCGTATTATATTTTGTGTTATTTTTCTTTCTTTGTAATTATTATTATCAGTTTCTTGTCCTCATCTAGTTACATGTAAATATTTTTTATACTACAATTATATAAAGAAAATATGATAAAATATTTGAAAATTAAAGAAGAAAACGTTCATAAAAATGTTAATTTTCATTATGATTTCTTAAGTAATAAAAAGGAAATTTATTTTTAATTAATTATAGTAATAAAAGGAAAGCTATGTAATGGAAATAATTAATAAACATTATAAAACAAATATCAAAAACATAAATAATTTGAATTATTATTTTGAATGCCTTCTATTAAATCGGTAAGTACGAGTACCTCCTGTCAAAGGAAGTTTGATACAGCTGGATCAAAAATTATGCTTAAAATCGATGGAAATCTAACGACTTCCATTACGTGCTTAATTTTGCATGCGATGTTATAATAATCTTTAAAATAATCCTTAAAAGTTTAATTAAATTTCGGATCAATGAATCAATATTAATTAATAATGCCCCTATTGCGGTTCACCACTCAACTCAGTTTGGTCGTGTGAGAGTCAACCCAACTTATGCACAACCACACTCACTTTAGTTATTGCGATACACAATAACTAAAATGAGTTTGGTTGTGCATAAGTTGGGTTGACTCTACACGACCAAACTGAGTTGAGTGGTGAACCGCAATAAGGGCATAAATCAATTTTCAAACTGATTATAATTTTGTCATATTTTCCGTTGATTCTTTTACTACTTCCGAGTTTGATTTCTCGATTTTACATCTAAAATTGTTGCCACGCCCACTTTATATTGGATGCAAGTGTGCACTATTTTAATATGCTTCTAAGAACGGTTTTATTGCATTTCTTGAATGCAAAGTGATTTTGTATTAAAGCTGATATTGTGTTCAATCATCCGTTGAAAAATTCATGCAAAAATACCGAGAAGTTCCCGAGATATAACATGCACAACTTTGCATTCCATGCTCCGTTTGGTCCGGTAACTCCGGAGTTTTTCCAGATAGAAATAGGTCAATAGAATCAGATATGGAGATTCGCTTCTGTTGGCCTGGTGTTTTACAAAAAAAGTAACGAATTTTCAAATTTTCTACTAAAAGTGACCGGAAAGAGGCAGTAGTAGAACTGGTTACCATTTTGGTCATAACTTGCTTAGTTTTCCAGATATCGACTTGGTTTCTTTTGCGTTGAGTAGATAAATATATTGGCTTTCATTCGAATTTTTTTTAATTGCGAAAATAAGAAAAAATATTTTGTAATTTTTTTTCAAAAAAGCAAAGGGGTTAGGTCATTGAAATTTTTGAGGAAAAAATTTTTTTCGCACTAGCCGCAAAAAACAAACACTCGAATTGAAGCCAATACGTTTATCTATCCAACGCAAAAGAAATCAAGTCGATATCTTGAAAACTAAGCAAGTTATGACCAAAAAGTTAACCAGTCCTACTACTGCCTCTTTCCGGTCACTTTTTAGTAGAACTGGTTACCATTTTGGTCATAACTTGCTTAGTTTTCAAGATATCGACTTGATTTCTTTTGCGTTGGATAGATAAACGTATTGGCTTCAATTCGAGTGTTTGTTTTTTGCGGCTAGTGCGAAAAAAATTTTTTCCTCAAAAATTTCAATGACCTAACCCCTTTGCTTTTTTGAAAAAAAATGACAAAATATTTTTTCTTATTTTCGCAATTAAAAAAAATTCGAATGAAAGCCAATATATTTATCTACTCAACGCAAAAGAAACCAAGTCGATATCTTGAAAACTAAGCAAGTTATGACCAAAATGGTAACCAGTTCTACTAAAAAGTGACCGGAAAGAGGCAGTAGTAGAACTGGTTAACTTTTTGGTCATAACTTGCTTAGTTTTCAAGATATCGACTTGATTTCTTTTGCGTTGGATAGATAAACGTATTGGCTTCAATTCGAGTGTTTGTTTTTTGCGGCTAGTGCGAAAAAAATTTTTTCCTCAAAAATTTCAATGACCTAACCCCTTTGCTTTTTTGAAAAAAAAAATGACAAAATATTTTTTCTTATTTTCGCAATTAAAAAAAATTCGAATGAAAGCCAATATATTTATCTACTCAACGCAAAAGAAACCAAGTCGATATCTTGAAAACTAAGCAAGTTATGACCAAAATGGTAACCAGTTCTACTAAAAAGTGACCGGAAAGAGGCAGTAGTAGAACTGGTTAACTTTTTGGTCATAACTTGCTTAGTTTTCAAGATATCGACTTGATTTCTTTTGCGTTGGATAGATAAACGTATTGGCTTCAATTCGAGTGTTTGTTTTTTGCGGCTAGTGCGAAAAAAATTTTTTCCTCAAAAATTTCAATGACCTAACCCCTTTGCTTTTTTGAAAAAAAAAATGACAAAATATTTTTTCTTATTTTCGCAATTAAAAAAAATTCGAATGAAAGCCAATATATTTATCTACTCAACGCAAAAGAAACCAAGTCGATATCTTGAAAACTAAGCAAGTTATGACCAAAATGGTAACCAGTTCTACTAAAAAGTGACCGGAAAGAGGCAGTAGTAGAACTGGTTAACTTTTTGGTCATAACTTGCTTAGTTTTCAAGATATCGACTTGATTTCTTTTGCGTTGGATAGATAAACGTATTGGCTTCAATTCGAGTGTTTGTCTTTTGCGGCTAGTGCGAAAAAAATTTTTTCCTCAAAAATTTCCATGACCTAACCCCTTTGCTTTTTTGAAAAAAAAATGACAAAATATTTTTTCTTATTTTCGCAATTAAAAAAAAATTCGAATGAAAGCCAATATATTAATCTACTCAACGCAAAAGAAACCAAGTCGATATCTTGAAAACTAAGCAAGTTATGACCAAAATGGTAACCAGTTCTACTAAAAAGTGACCGGAAAGAGGCAGTAGTAGAACTGGTTAACTTTTTGGTCATAACTTGCTTAGTTTTCAAGATATCGACTTGATTTCTTTTGCGTTGGATAGATAAACGTATTGGCTTCAATTCGAGTGTTTGTCTTTTGCGGCTAGTGCGAAAAAAATTTTTTCCTCAAAAATTTCAATGACCTAACCCCTTTGCTTTTTTGAAAAAAAATGACAAAATATTTTTTCTTATTTTCGCAATTAAAAAAAATTCAAATAAAAGCCAATATATTTATCTACTCAACGCAAAAGAAACCAAGTCGATATCTTGAAAACTAAGCAAGTTATGACCAAAATGGTAACCAGTTCTACTAAAAAGTGACCGGAAAGAGGCAGTAGTAGAACTGGTTAACTTTTTGGTCATAACTTGCTTAGTTTTCAAGATATCGACTTGATTTCTTTTGCGTTGGATAGATAAACGTATTGGCTTCAATTCGAGTGTTTGTTTTTTGCGGCTAGTGCGAAAAAAATTTTTTCCTCAAAAATTTCAATGACCTAACCCCTTTGCTTTTTTGAAAAAAAAAAATTACAAAATATTTTTTCTTATTTTCGCAATTAAAAAAATTCGAATGAAAGCCAATATATTTATCTACTCAACGCAAAAGAAACCAAGTCGATATCTTGAAAACTAAGCAAGTTATGACCAAAATGGTAACCAGTTCTACTAAAAAGTGACCGGAAAGAGGCAGTAGTAGAACTGGTTAACTTTTTGGTCATAACTTGCTTAGTTTTCAAGATATCGACTTGATTTCTTTTGCGTTGGATAGATAAGCGTATTGGCTTCAATTCGAGTGTTTGTCTTTTGCGGCTAGTGCGAAAAAAATTTTTTCCTCAAAAATTTCAATGACCTAACCCCTTTGCTTTTTTGAAAAAAAATGACAAAATATTTTTTCTTATTTTCGCAATTAAAAAAAATTCGAATGAAAGCCAGTATATTTATCTACTCAACGCAAAAGAAACCAAGTCGATATCTTGAAAACTAAGCAAGTTATGACCCAAATGGTAACCAGTTCTACTAAAAAGTGACCGGAAAGAGGCAGTAGTAGAACTAGTTAACTTTTTGGTCATAACTTGCTTAGTTTTCAAGATATCGACTTGATTTCTTTTGCGTTGGATAGATAAACGTATTGGCTTCAATTCGAGTGTTTGTTTTTTGCGGCTAGTGCGAAAAAAATTTTTTCCTCAAAAATTTCAATGACCTAACCCCTTTGCTTTTTTGAAAAAAACTTACAAAATATTTTTTCTTATTTTCGCAATTAAAAAAAATTCGAATAAAAGCCAATATATTTATCTACTCAACGCAAAAGAAACCAAGTCGATATCTTGAAAACTAAGCAAGTTATGACCCAAATGGTAACCAGTTCTACTAAAAAGTGACCGGAAAGAGGCAGTAGTAGAACTGGTTAACTTTTTGGTCATAACTTGCTTAGTTTTCAAGATATCGACTTGATTTCTTTTGCGTTGGATAGATAAACGTATTGGCTTCAATTCGAGTGTTTGTTTTTTGCGGCTAGTGCGAAAAAATTTTTTCCTCAAAAATTTCAATGACCTAACCCCTTTGCTTTTTTGAAAAAAAATTACAAAATATTTTTTCTTATTTTCGCAATTAAAAAAAATTCGAATGAAAGCCAATATATTTATCTACTCAACGCAAAAGAAACCAAGTCGATATCTTGAAAACTAAGCAAGTTATGACCAAAATGGTAACCAGTTCTACTAAAAAGTGACCGGAAAGAGGCAGTAGTAGAACTGGTTAACTTTTTGGTCATAACTTGCTTAGTTTTCAAGATATCGACTTGATTTCTTTTGCGTTGGATAGATAAACGTATTGGCTTCAATTCGAGTGTTTGTTTTTTGCGGCTAGTGCGAAAAAAATTTTTTCCTCAAAAATTTCAATGACCTAAAAGCCAATATATTTATCTACTCAACGCAAAAGAAACCAAGTCGATATCTTGAAAACTAAGCAAGTTATGACCAAAATGGTAACCAGTTCTACTAAAAAGTGACCGGGAAGAGGCAGTAGTAGAACTGGTTAACTTTTTGGTCATAACTTGCTTAGTTTTCAAGATATGGACTTGATTTCTTTTGCGTTGGATAGATAAACGTTATGGCTTCAATTGGAGTGTTTGTTTTTTGCGGCTAGTGCGAAAAAAATTTTTTCCTCAAAAATTTCAATGACCTAACCCCTTTGCTTTTTTGAAAAAAAAAAATGACAAAATATTTTTTCTTATTTTCGCAATTAAAAAAAATTCGAATGAAAGCCAATATATTTATCTACTCAACGCAAAAGAAACCAAGTCGATATCTTGAAAACTAAGCAAGTTATGACCAAAATGGTAACCAGTTCTACTAAAAAGTGACCGGAAAGAGGCAGTAGTAGAACTGGTTAACTTTTTGGTCATAACTTGCTTAGTTTTCAAGATATCGACTTGATTTCTTTTGCGTTGGATAGATAAACGTATTGGCTTCAATTCGAGTGTTTGTTTTTTGCGGCTAGTGCGAAAAAAATTTTTTCCTCAAAAATTTCAATGACCTAACCCCTTTGCTTTTTTGAAAAAAATGACAAAATATTTTTTTTTATTTTCGCAATTAAAAAAAAAATCGAATAAAAGCCAATATATTTATCTACTCAACGCAAAAGAAACCAAGTCGATATCTTGAAAACTAAGCAAGTTATGACCCAAATGGTAACCAGTTCTACTAAAAAGTGACCGGAAAGAGGCAGTAGTAGAACTGGTTAACTTTTTGGTCATAACTTGCTTAGTTTTTAAGATATCGACTTGATTTCTTTTGCGTTGGATAGATAAACGTATTGGCTTTAATTTGAGTGTTTGTTTTTTGCGGCTAGTGCGAAAAAAATTTTTTTCTCAAAAATTTCAATGACCTAACCCCTTTGCTTTTTTGAAAAAAATGACAAAATATTTTTTCTTATTTTCGCAATTAAAAAAAAAATTCGAATAAAAGCCAATATATTTATCTACTCAACGCAAAAGAAACCAAGTCGATATCTTGAAAACTAAGCAAGTTATGACCAAAATGGTAACCAGTTCTACTAAAAAGTGACCGGAAAGAGGCAGTAGTAGAACTGGTTAACTTTTTGGTCATAACTTGCTTAGTTTTCAAGATATCGACTTGATTTCTTTTGCGTTGGATAGATAAACGTATTGGCTTCAATTCGAGTGTTTGTTTTTTGCGGCTAGTGCGAAAAAAATTTTTTCCTCAAAAATTTCAATGACCTAACCCCTTTGCTTTTTTGAAAAAAAAAATGACAAAATATTTTTTCTTATTTTCGCGATTAAAAAAAAATTCGAATAAAAGCCAATATATTTATCTACTCAACGCAAAAGAAACCAAGTCATATCTTGAAAACTAAGCAAGTTATGACCAAAATGGTAACCAGTTCTACTAAAAAGTGACCGGAAAGAGGCAGTAGTAGAACTGGTTAACTTTTTGGTCATAACTTGCTTAGTTTTCAAGATATCGACTTGATTTCTTTTGCGTTGGATAGATAAACGTATTGGCTTCAATTCGAATGTTTGTTTTTTGCGGCTAGTGCGAAAAAAATTTTTTCCTCAAAAATTTCAATGACCTAACCCCTTTGCTTTTTTGAAAAAAAATGACAAAATATTTTTTCTTATTTTCGCAATTAAAAAAAATTCGAATAAAAGCCAATATATTAATCTACTCAACGCAAAAGAAACCAAGTCGATATCTTGAAAACTAAGCAAGTTATGACCAAAATGGTAACCAGTTCTACTAAAAAGTGACCGGAAAGAGGCAGTAGTAGAACTGGTTAACTTTTTGGTCATAACTTGCTTAGTTTTCAAGATATCGACTTGATTTCTTTTGCGTTGGATAGATAAACGTATTGGCTTCAATTCGAGTGTTTGTCTTTTGCGGCTAGTGCGAAAAAAATTTTTTCCTCAAAAATTTCAATGACCTAACCCCTTTGCTTTTTTGAAAAAAAATTACAAAATATTTTTTCTTATTTTCGCAATTAAAAAAAATTCGAATAAAAGCCAATATATTTATCTACTCAACGCAAAAGAAACCAAGTCGATATCTTGAAAACTAAGCAAGTTATGACCAAAATGGTAACCAGTTCTACTAAAAAGTGACCGGAAAGAGGCAGTAGTAGAACTGGTTAACTTTTTGGTCATAACTTGCTTAGTTTTCAAGATATCGACTTGATTTCTTTTGCGTTGGATAGATAAACGTATTGGCTTCAATTCGAGTGTTTGTCTTTTGCGGCTAGTGCGAAAAAAATTTTTTCCTCAAAAATTTCAATGACCTAACCCCTTTGCTTTTTTGAAAAAAAATGACAAAATATTTTTTCTTATTTTCGCAATTAAAAAAAATTCGAATGAAAGCCAATATATTTATCTACTCAACGCAAAAGAAACCAAGTCGATATCTTGAAAACTAAGCAAGTTATGACTAAAATGGTAACCAGTTCTACTAAAAAGTGACCGGAAAGAGGCAGTAGTAGAACTGGTTAACTTTTTGGTCATAACTTGCTTAGTTTTCAAGATATCGACTTGATTTCTTTTGCGTTGGATAGATAAACGTATTGGCTTCAATTCGAGTGTTTGTTTTTTGCGGCTAGTGCGAAAAAAATTTTTTTCTCAAAAATTTCAATGACCTAACCCCTTTGCTTTTTTGAAAAAAAAATGACAAAATATTTTTTCTTATTTTCGCAATTAAAAAAAATCGAATGAAAGCCAATATATTTATCTACTCAACGCAAAAGAAACCAAGTCGATATCTTGAAAACTAAGCAAGTTATGACCAAAATGGTAACCAGTTCTACTAAAAAGTGACCGGAAAGAGGCAGTAGTAGGACTGGTTAACTTTTTGGTCATAACTTGCTTAGTTTTCAAGATATCGACTTGATTTCTTTTGCGTTGGATAGATAAACGTATTGGCTTCAATTCGAGTGTTTGTCTTTTGCGGCTAGTGCGAAAAAAATTTTTTCCTCAAAAATTTCAATGACCTAACCCCTTTGCTTTTTTGAAAAAAAATGACAAAATATTTTTTCTTATTTTCGCAATTAAAAAAAATTCGAATAAAAGCCAATATATTTATCTACTCAACGCAAAAGAAACCAAGTTGATATCTTGAAAACTAAGCAAGTTATGACCAAAATGGTAACCAGTTCTACTAAAAAGTGACCGGAAAGAGGCAGTAGTAGGACTGGTTAACTTTTTGGTCATAACTTGCTTAGTTTTCAAGATATCGACTTGATTTCTTTTGCGTTGGATAGATAAACATATTGGCTTCAATTCGAGTGTTTGTCTTTTGCGGCTAGTGCGAAAAAAATTTTTTCCTCAAAAATTTCAATGACCTAACCCCTTTGCTTTTTTGAAAAAAAATGACAAAATATTTTTTCTTATTTTCGCCATTAAAAAAAATTCGAATGAAAGCCAATATATTTATCTACTCAACGCAAAAGAAACCAAGTCGATATCTTGAAAACTAAGCAAGTTATGACCAAAATGGTAACCAGTTCTACTAAAAAGTGACCGGAAAGAGGCAGTAGTAGAACTGGTTAACTTTTTGGTCATAACTTGCTTAGTTTTCAAGATATCGACTTGATTTCTTTTGCGTTGGATAGATAAACGTATTGGCTTCAATTCGAGTGTTTGCTTTTTGCGGCTAGTGCGAAAAAATTTTTTTCTTCAAAAATTTCAATGACCTAACCCCTTTGCTTTTTTGAAAAAAAATGACAAAATATTTTTTCTTATTTTCGCAATTAAAAAAAATTCGAATAAAAGCCAATATATTTATCTACTCAACGCAAAAGAAACCAAGTCGATATCTTGAAAACTAAGCAAGTTATGACCAAAATGGTAACCAGTTCTACTAAAAAGTGACCGGAAAGAGGCAGTAGTAGGACTGGTTAACTTTTTGGTCATAACTTGCTTAGTTTTCAAGATATCGACTTGATTTCTTTTGCGTTGGATAGATAAACGTATTGGCTTCAATTCGAGTGTTTGTCTTTTGCGGCTAGTGCGAAAAAAATTTTTTCCTCAAAAATTTCAATGACCTAACCCCTTTGCTTTTTTGAAAAAAAATGACAAAATATTTTTTCTTATTTTCGCAATTAAAAAAAATGCGAATGAAAGCCAATATATTTATCTACTCAACGCAAAAGAAACCAAGTTGATATCTTGAAAACTAAGCAAGTTATGACCAAAATGGTAACCAGTTCTACTAAAAAGTGACCGGAAAGAGGCAGTAGTAGAACTGGTTAACTTTTTGGTCATAACTTGCTTAGTTTTCAAGATATCGACTTGATTTCTTTTGCGTTGGATAGATAAACGTATTGGCTTCAATTCGAGTTTGTTTTTTGCGGCTAGTGCGAAAAAAATTTTTTTCTCAAAAATTTCAATGACCTAACCCCTTTGCTTTTTTGAAAAAAAAAATGACAAAATATTTTTTCTTATTTTCGCAATTAAAAAAAATCGAATGAAAGCCAATATATTTATCTACTCAACGCAAAAGAAACCAAGTTGATATCTTGAAAACTAAGCAAGTTATGACCAAAATGGTAACCAGTTCTACTAAAAAGTGACCGGAAAGAGGCAGTAGTAGAACTGGTTAACTTTTTGGTCATAACTTGCTTAGTTTTCAAGATATCGACTTGATTTCTTTTGCGTTGGATAGATAAACGTATTGGCTTCAATTCGAGTTTGTTTTTTGCGGCTAGTGCGAAAAAAATTTTTTTCTCAAAAATTTCAATGACCTAACCCCTTTGCTTTTTTGAAAAAAAAAAATGACAAAATATTTTTTCTTATTTTCGCAATTAAAAAAAATCGAATGAAAGCCAATATATTTATCTACTCAACGCAAAAGAAACCAAGTCGATATCTTGAAAACTAAGCAAGTTATGACCAAAATGGTAACCAGTTCTACTAAAAAGTGACCGGAAAGAGGCAGTAGTAGGACTGGTTAACTTTTTGGTCATAACTTGCTTAGTTTTCAAGATATCGACTTGATTTCTTTTGCGTTGGATAGATAAACGTATTGGCTTCAATTCGAGTGTTTGTCTTTTGCGGCTAGTGCGAAAAAAATTTTTTCCTCAAAAATTTCAATGACCTAACCCCTTTGCTTTTTTGAAAAAAAAATGACAAAATATTTTTTCTTATTTTCGCAATTAAAAAAAATGCGAATGAAAGCCAATATATTTATCTACTCAACGCAAAAGAAACTGACAAAATATTTTTTCTTATTTTCGCAATTAAAAAAAATGCGAATGAGAGCCAATATATTTATCTACTCAACGCAAAAGAAACTGACAAAATATTTTTTCTTATTTTCGCAATTAAAAAAAATTCGAATGAAAGCCAATATATTTATCTACTCAACGCAAAAGAAACCAAGTCGATATCTTGAAAACTAAGCAAGTTATGACCAAAATGGTAACCAGTTCTACTAAAAAGTGACCGGAAAGAGGCAGTAGTAGGACTGGTTAACTTTTTGGTCATAACTTGCTTAGTTTTCAAAATATCGACTTGATTTCTTTTGCGTTGGATAGATAAACGTATTGGCTTCAATTCGAGTGTTTGTTTTTTGCGGCTAGTGCTTTTTTGAAAAAAAATGACAAAATATTTTTTCTTATTTTCGCAATTAAAAAAAATTCGAATAAAAGCCAATATATTTATCTACTCAACGCAAAAGAAACCAAGTCGATATCTTGAAAACTAAGCAAGTTATGACCAAAATGGTAACCAGTTCTACTAAAAAGTGACCGGAAAGAGGCAGTAGTAGAACTGGTTAACTTTTTGGTCATAACTTGCTTAGTTTTCAAGATATCGACTTGATTTCTTTTGCGTTGGATAGATAAACGTATTGGCTTCAATTCGAGTGTTTGTCTTTTGCGGCTAGTGCGAAAAAAATTTTTTCCTCAAAAATTTCAATGACCTAAACATCTTTGCTTTTTTGAAAAAAATTACAAAATATTTTTTCTTATTTTCTTACTAAAAAGTGACCGGAAAGAGGCAGTAGTAGAACTGGTTAACTTTTTGGTCATAACTTGCTTAGTTTTCAAGATATCGACTTGATTTCTTTTACGTTGGATAGATAAACGTATTGGCTTCAATTCGAGTGTTTGTTTTTTGCGGCTAGTGCGAAAAAAATTTTTTCCTCAAAAATTTCAATGACCTAACCCCTTTGCTTTTTTGAAAAAAATGACAAAATATTTTTTCTTATTTTCGCAATTAAAAAAAATGCGAATGAAAGCCAATATATTTATCTACTCAACGCAAAAGAAACTGACAAAATATTTTTTCTTATTTTCGCAATTAAAAAAAATTCGAATGAAAGCCAATATATTTATCTACTCAACGCAAAAGAAACCAAGTCGATATCTTGAAAACTAAGCAAGTTATGACCAAAATGGTAACCAGTTCTACTAAAAAGTGACCGGAAAGAGGCAGTAGTAGAACTGGTTAACTTTTTGGTCATAACTTGCTTAGTTTTCAAGATATCGACTTGATTTCTTTTGCGTTGGATAGATAAACGTATTGGCTTCAATTCGAGTGTTTGTCTTTTGCGGCTAGTGCGAAAAAAATTTTTTCCTCAAAAATTTCAATGACCTAACCCCTTTGCTTTTTTGAAAAAAATGACAAAATATTTTTTCTTATTTTCGCAATAAAAAAAAATGCGAATGAAAGCCAATATATTTATCTACTCAACGCAAAAGAAACCAAGTCGATATCTTGAAAACTAAGCAAGTTATGACCAAAATGGTAACCAGTTCTACTAAAAAGTGACCGGAAAGAGGCAGTAGTAGAACTGGTTAACTTTTTGGTCATAACTTGCTTAGTTTTCAAGATATCGACTTGATTTCTTTTGCGTTGGATAGATAAACGTATTGGCTTCAATTCGAGTGTTTGTCTTTTGCGGCTAGTGCGAAAAAAATTTTTTCCTCAAAAATTTCAATGACCTAACCCCTTTGCTTTTTTGAAAAAAATGACAAAATATTTTTTCTTATTTTCGCAATTAAAAAAAATGCGAATGAAAGCCAATATATTTATCTACTCAACGCAAAAGAAACCAAGTCGATATCTTGAAAACTAAGCAAGTTATGACCAAAATGGTAACCAGTTCTACTAAAAAGTGACCGGAAAGAGGCAGTAGTAGGACTGGTTAACTTTTTGGTCATAACTTGCTTAGTTTTCAAGATATCGACTTGATTTCTTTTGCGTTGGATAGATAAACGTATTGGCTTCAATTCGAGTGTTTGTCTTTTGCGGCTAGTGCGAAAAAAATTTTTTCCTCAAAAATTTCAATGACCTAACCCCTTTGCTTTTTTGAAAAAAAAAATGACAAAATATTTTTTCTTATTTTCGCAATTAAAAAAATTCGAATGAAAGCCAATATATTTATCTACTCAACGCAAAAGAAACCAAGTCGATATCTTGAAAACTAAGCAAGTTATGACCAAAATGGTAACCAGTTCTACTAAAAAGTGACCGGAAAGAGGCAGTAGTAGGACTGGTTAACTTTTTGGTCATAACTTGCTTAGTTTTCAAGATATCGACTTGATTTCTTTTGCGTTGGATAGATAAATGTATTGGCTTCAATTCGAGTGTTTGTTTTTTGCGGCTAGTGCGAAAAAAATTTTTTCCTCAAAAATTTCAATGACCTAACCCCTTTGCTTTTTTGAAAAAAAAAAAAAATGACAAAATATTTTTTCTTATTTTCGCAATTAAAAAAATTCGAATGAAAGCCAATATATTTATCTACTCAACGCAAAAGAAACCAAGCCGATATCTTGAAAACTAAGCAAGTTATGACCAAAATGGTAACCAGTTCTACTAAAAAGTGACCGGAAAGAGGCAGTAGTAGAACTGGTTAACTTTTTGGTCATAACTTGCTTAGTTTTCAAGATATCGACTTGATTTCTTTTGCGTTGGATAGATAAACGTATTGGCTTCAATTCGAGTGTTTGTTTTTTGCGGCTAGTGCGAAAAAAATTTTTTCCTCAAAAATTTCAATGACCTAACCCCTTTGCTTTTTTGAGAAAAAAATGACAAAAATTTTTTTCTTATTTTCGCAATTAAAAAAAATTCGAATGAAAGCCAATATATTTATCTACTCAACGCAAAAGAAACCAAGTCGATATCTTGAAAACTAAGCAAGTTATGACCAAAATGGTAACCAGTTCTACTACTGCCTCTTTCCGGTCACTTTTTAGTAGAACTGGTTACCATTTTGGTCATAACTTGCTTAGTTTTCAAGATATCGACTTGATTTCTTTTGCGTTGGATAGATAAACGTATTGGCTTCAATTCGAGTGTTTGTTTTTTGCGGCTAGTGCGAAAAAAATTTTTTCCTCAAAAATTTCAATGACCTAACCCCTTTGCTTTTTTGAAAAAAATGACAAAATATTTTTTCTTATTTTCGCAATTAAAAAAAATTCGAATAAAAGCCAATATATTTATCTACTCAACGCAAAAGAAACCAAGTCGATATCTTGAAAACTAAGCAAGTTATGACCCAAATGGTAACCAGTTCTACTAAAAAGTGACCGGAAAGAGGCAGTAGTAGAACTGGTTAACTTTTTGGTCATAACTTGCTTAGTTTTCAAGATATCGACTTGATTTCTTTTGCGTTGGATAGATAAACGTATTGGCTTCAATTTGATTGTTTGTTTTTTGCGGCTAGTGCGAAAAAAATTTTTTTCTCAAAAATTTCAATGACCTAACCCCTTTGCTTTTTTGAAAAAAATGACAAAATATTTTTTCTTATTTTCGCAATTAAAAAAAATTCGAATAAAAGCCAATATATTTATCTACTCAACGCAAAAGAAACCAAGTCGATATCTTGAAAACTAAGCAAGTTATGACCCAAATGGTAACCAGTTCTACTAAAAAGTGACCGGAAAGAGGCAGTAGTAGAACTGGTTAACTTTTTGGTCATAACTTGCTTAGTTTTCAAGATATCGACTTGATTTCTTTTGCGTTGGATAGATAAACGTATTGGCTTCAATTCGAGTGTTTGTTTTTTGCGGCTAGTGCGAAAAAAATTTTTTCCTCAAAAATTTCAATGACCTAACCCCTTTGCTTTTTTGAAAAAAAATGACAAAATATTTTTTCTTATTTTCGCAATTAAAAAAAATTCAAATGAAAGCCAATATATTTATCTACTCAACGCAAAAGAAACCAAGTCGATATCTTGAAAACTAAGCAAGTTATGACCAAAATGGTAACCAGTTCTACTAAAAAGTGACCGGAAAGAGGCAGTAGTAGAACTGGTTAACTTTTTGGTCACAACTTGCTTAGTTTTCAAGATATCGACTTGATTTCTTTTGCGTTGGATAGATAAACGTATTGGCTTCAATTCGAGTGTTTGTCTTTTGCGGCTAGTGCGAAAAAAATTTTTTCCTCAAAAATTTCAATGACCTAACCCCTTTGCTTTTTTGAAAAAAATGACAAAATATTTTTTCTTATTTTCGCAATTAAAAAAAATTCGAATGAAAGCCAGTATATTTATCTACTCAACGCAAAAGAAACCAAGTCGATATCTTGAAAACTAAGCAAGTTATGACCAAAATGGTAACCAGTTCTACTAAAAAGTGACCGGAAAGAGGCAGTAGTAGAACTGGTTAACTTTTTGGTCATAACTTGCTTAGTTTTCAAGATATCGACTTGATTTCTTTTGCGTTGGATAGATAAACGTATTGGCTTCAATTCGAGTGTTTGTTTTTTGCGGCTAGTGCGAAAAAAATTTTTTCCTCAAAAATTTCAATGACCTAACCCCTTTGCTTTTTTGAAAAAAAAATGACAAAATATTTTTTCTTATTTTCGCAATTAAAAAAAATTCGAATAAAAGCCAATATATTTATCTACTCAACGCAAAAGAAACCAAGTCGATATCTTGAAAACTAAGCAAGTTATGACCAAAATGGTAACCAGTTCTACTAAAAAGTGACCGGAAAGAGGCAGTAGTAGAACTGGTTAACTTTTTGGTCATAACTTGCTTAGTTTTCAAGATATCGACTTGATTTCTTTTGCGTTGGATAGATAAACGTATTGGCTTCAATTCGAGTGTTTGTTTTTTGCGGCTAGTGCGAAAAAAATTTTTTCCTCAAAAATTTCAATGACCTAACCCCTTTGCTTTTTTGAAAAAAAATGACAAAATATTTTTTCTTATTTTCGCAATTAAAAAAAATTCGAATAAAAGCCAATATATTTATATACTCAACGCAAAAGAAACCAAGTCGATATCTTGAAAACTAAGCAAGTTATGACCAAAATGGTAACCAGTTCTACTAAAAAGTGACCGGAAAGAGGCAGTAGTAGAACTGGTTAACTTTTTGGTCATAACTTGCTTAGTTTTCAAGATATCGACTTGATTTCTTTTGCGTTGGATAGATAAACGTATTGGCTTCAATTCGAGTGTTTGTTTTTTGCGGCTAGTGCGAAAAAAATTTTTTCCTCAAAAATTTCAATGACCTAACCCCTTTGCTTTTTTGAAAAAAATGACAAAATATTTTTTCTTATTTTCGCAATTAAAAAAAATTCGAATAAAAGCCAATATATTTATCTACTCAACGCAAAAGAAACCAAGTCGATATCTTGAAAACTAAGCAAGTTATGACCCAAATGGTAACCAGTTCTACTAAAAAGTGACCGGAAAGAGGCAGTAGTAGAACTGGTTAACTTTTTGGTCATAACTTGCTTAGTTTTCAAGATATCGACTTGATTTCTTTTGCGTTGGATAGATAAACGTATTGGCTTCAATTCGAATGTTTGTTTTTTGCGGCTAGTGCGAAAAAATTTTTTTCTTCAAAAATTTCAATGACCTAACCCCTTTGCTTTTTTGAAAAAAAAATTACAAAATATTTTTTCTTATTTTCGCAATTAAAAAAAATTCGAATAAAAGCCAATATATTTATCTACTCAACGCAAAAGAAACCAAGTCGATATCTTGAAAACTAAGCAAGTTATGACCAAAATGGTAACCAGTTCTACTAAAAAGTGACCGGAAAGAGGCAGTAGTAGAACTGGTTAACTTTTTGGTCATAACTTGCTTAGTTTTCAAGATATCGACTTGATTTCTTTTGCGTTGGATAGATAAACGTATTGGCTTCAATTCGAGTGTTTGTTTTTTGCGGCTAGTGCGAAAAAAATTTTTTCCTCAAAAATTTCAATGACCTAACCCCTTTGCTTTTTTGAAAAAAATGACAAAATATTTTTTCTTATTTTCGCAATTAAAAAAAATTCGAATAAAAGCCAATATATTTATCTACTCAACGCAAAAGAAACCAAGTCGATATCTTGAAAACTAAGCAAGTTATGACCAAAATGGTAACCAGTTCTACTAAAAAGTGACCGGAAAGAGGCAGTAGTAGAACTGGTTAACTTTTTGGTCATAACTTGCTTAGTTTTCAAGATATCGACTTGATTTCTTTTGCGTTGGATAGATAAACGTATTGGCTTCAATTCGAATGTTTGTTTTTTGCGGCTAGTGCGAAAAAATTTTTTTCCTCAAAAATTTCAATGACCTAACCCCTTTGCTTTTTTGAAAAAAAAAATGACAAAATATTTTTTCTTATTTTCGCAATTAAAAAAAATTCGAATAAAAGCCAATATATTTATCTACTCAACGCAAAAGAAACCAAGTCGATATCTTGAAAACTAAGCAAGTTATGACCAAAATGGTAACCAGTTCTACTAAAAAGTGACCGGAAAGAGGCAGTAGTAGAACTGGTTAACTTTTTGGTCATAACTTGCTTAGTTTTCAAGATATCGACTTGATTTCTTTTGCGTTGGATAGATAAACGTATTGGCTTCAATTCGAGTGTTTGTTTTTTGCGGCTAGTGCGAAAAAAATTTTTTCCTCAAAAATTTCAATGACCTAACCCCTTTGCTTTTTTGAAAAAAAATGACAAAATATTTTTTCTTATTTTCGCAATTAAAAAAAAATCGAATAAAAGCCAATATATTTATCTACTCAACGCAAAAGAAACCAAGTCGATATCTTGAAAACTAAGCAAGTTATGACCCAAATGGTAACCAGTTCTACTAAAAAGTGACCGGAAAGAGGCAGTAGTAGAACTGGTTAACTTTTTGGTCATAACTTGCTTAGTTTTCAAGATATCGACTTGATTTCTTTTGCGTTGGATAGATAAACGTATTGACTTCAATTCGAGTGTTTGTTTTTTGCGGCTAGTGCGAAAAAAATTTTTTCCTCAAAAATTTCAATGACCTAACTAACCCCTTTGCTTTTTTGAAAAAAAAAAATGACAAAATATTTTTTCTTATTTTCGCAATTAAAAAAAATTCGAATGAAAGCCAATATATTTATCTACTCAACGCAAAAGAAACCAAGTCGATATCTTGAAAACTAAGCAAGTTATGACCAAAATGGTAACCAGTTCTACTAAAAAGTGACCGGAAAGAGGCAGTAGTAGGACTGGTTAACTTGGCTTTCATTCGAATTTTTTTTAATTGCGAAAATAAGAAAAAATATTTTGTCATTTTTTTTTTTCAAAAAAGCAAAGGGGTTAGTTAGGTCATAACTTGCTTAGTTTTCAAGATATCGACTTGGTTTCTTTTGCGTTGAGTAGATAAATATATTGGCTTTCATTCGAATTTTTTTTAATTGCGAAAATAAGAAAAAATATTTTGTCATTTTTTTTTTTTTTTTCAAAAAAGCAAAGGGGTTAGGTCATTGAAATTTTTGAGGGAAAAATTTTTTTCGCACTAGCCGCAAAAAACAAACACTCGAATTGAAGCCAATACGTTTATCTATCCAACGCAAAAGAAATCAAGTCGATATCTTGGAAACTAAGCAAGTTATGACCAAAAAGTTAACCAGTCCTACTACTGCCTCTTTCCGGTCACTTTTTAGTAGAACTGGTTACCATTTTGGTCATAACTTTCTTAGTTTTCAAGATATCGACTTGGTTTCTTTTGCGTTGAGTAGATAAATATATTGGCTTTCATTCGAATTTTTTTTAATTGCGAAAATAAGAAAAAATATTTTGTCATTTTTTTTTTCAAAAAAGCAAAGGGGTTAGTTAGGTCATTGAAATTTTTGAGGAAAAAATTTTTTTCGCACTAGCCGCAAAAAACAAACACTCGAATTGAAGCCAATACGTTTATCTATCCAACGCAAAAGAAATCAAGTCGATATCTTGAAAACTAAGCAAGTTATGACCAAAAAGTTAACCAGTTCTACTACTGCCTCTTTCCGGTCACTTTTTAGTAGAACTGGTTACCATTTTGGTCATAACTTGCTTAGTTTTCAAGATATCGACTTGGTTTCTTTTGCGTTGAGTAGGTAAATATATTGGCTTTCATTCGAAAGCCATGGATAGATAAACGTATTGGCTTCAATTCGAGTGTTTGTTTTTTGCGGCTAGTGCGAAAAAAATTTTTCCCTCAAAAATTTCAATGACATAACCCCTTTGCTTTTTTGAAAAAAAATGACAAAATATTTTTTCTTATTTTCGCAATTAGAAGAAATTCGAATGAAAGCCAATATATTTATCTACTCAACGCAAAAGAAACCAAGTCGATATCTGGAAAACTAAGCAAGTTATGACCAAAATGGTAACCAGTTCTACTAAAAAGTGACCGGAAAGAGGCAGTAGTAGGACTGGTTAACTTTTTGGTCATAACTTGCTTAGTTTTCAAGATATCGACTTGATTTCTTTTGCGTTGGATAGATAAACGTATTGGCTTCAATTCGAGTGTTTGTTTTTTGCGGCCACCTTGTAGCACGCTTTCTATTCTAATATCTTGAGCCGTTGCTGAGCTATAGCGTTTTGAAAAATAAGTTTTAACAAAATCCACCTGCTACCAGCTGCTGTTGACCTGGAGTTTTACCAAAAATTAAGGAATTTTCATTTTCAAATTTTGATTTTTTGCGGCGAAAAAAGTTTTTACGTTTTTTTTAATAACTCCGACGTTTTAAAAGGCAATTACATGAAATTTGATGTACTGATAGAGTTTATAATGAGAAGCAACTTTCATTTAAAATTTTTGCCACGCCCACTTTATATTGGATGCAAGTGTGCACTATCTTAATATGCTTCTAAGCACATTTCTATTGCATTTTTTTTTAAATGTAAAGTGGTTTTGTATTAAAGCTGAGACATGGGCATAGCTAGGTATGGGCCTAGAGGGCCGTGGCACCCACCTAATTCTATAATAATTTTTTTTACATGCATACAATATAAAATTATTAAAAATCCACTAAAGGTACTATTCAATTGAAGGAAATATACATAGTTATTATCAAAGAGTACGAAGACATTGTTTCGCTTCTAGCGTGTGACCAGAGATTATACCACAAAAACAAAAAATTTTCTAATTTGAAAGAACATGTAGTTCTGTCTGTACGTGTTGTCTCTATACGTTGTCATACTCATTGGTTTTATGTCAGTGGTGGGCACAACTAAAACTGTGCTGGTATTGATGCTTATTAGATTTAGTGAGATGGCAGAAGTACCCACCGAACACAAAGCCAAGCGTTTGAAATATAATGGTGCATTATATTTCCTCATTTAATATTTTAGGCATTTGAAGTAAAAACATTTTGCAAGTTGTGTATTACTTAACTAAGGGAATAAGAAATGGGTAAAGACGAATTAGCCGACTTAGAGCTGGCGAGTATTTTGAAAGACGCTGGATTATTTTATCCAAATATAAGGAAGGCGTTATTATTTTCATTGTTACAGCCGTGCACTACTGCAACTGTTGACCGGTCATTTAGCACTTTAAGGCGAGTAAAAACATGGCTGCGCTCCACAATGACTGAAGCTCGTTTAAAAGGTAAAATAATATGCAATTTTACTTATTATCAAAAAATAAGCATATTGTATATTGCAGGACTATGTATGTATGCTAAGCGTCCACCGAAGATTGGTAACCGAGAAGAAGGACGAATTTTTGGAAAAAATTCTAGCAAAATTTTCAGAAGATCCACGCAGATTACTCCTCAAATAGATCGAAATTGTAATAATCATAAAAAATCATAATTTTCGTGGCACCACCCTATTTCATATCCTGGATACGCCCTTGAGCTGAGATTGTGTTCTATCATCAGTTAAAAAATTCATGCATTGGTCCAGTGATTCGAAAGATATAAAGATTACCGACATAAATCGCAATTTTAAATAAAAATTTCTATATCGATGATGTTGCGGACGAATTCTTCTTAAGAACAAATAAATATTTAGTACAACCAAATTTGAATCTTTCGGAAAGAGTAAAAATGGAGAAGCCTTAGATATAGATGATAAATTACCCAGAGCTGGTTATACCTCTTGCAAGAAATTTAATAACTAATTCAATTTAAAAATTCTATAAGACTGTTTGACATTTTGAAAGTTATAAATTAGAACTTTTTATTTATTTATTTTTTCTTTTCATTTTTCTTAAATATTCTTAAAGATATAAAGATTGTAAATAATTTTGCATGAAATACAACTTTCAGATTTTATTTGTTTTCCTTTTTTTAATATGTAATATATGTATGTATGTATAAATACTTGGTTAGATTCAAATATTTTGTTTTTTGGGTATAAGTAGAGCTTATTTCGTTCTTATTTCAAACGGTTTAAGATAATTTGTAAAAAGTTTAATTTTTTTTTAGTTTCAAGAAGTTGGGAATTATATTTTTGTTTGATTTTCTATTTTCTTTTGCACAATTATGATTGTTAAAAATATTTGCAATGTTTTAATATTTATTTATAAAGTTAATTGTGGTGGTATAATTTGCATCGACAGATTCTTAGAAACATTTAAATTGTCATCTTTTATTATCGCTGATCCATTTTATCATTGAACGATAATAACTTTTACGAAAATATTTTTTTCTTTTTAATAACAGTCCGTTTTAGAATTTTTGGATATATTTGTCTAGATTGCAGAACATTTTCACTGCTTCTTTTTGGCTTCCAAACTAATGAACGCACATTATACAAACAGTGTAAAGTATACAAGGATTATACCAATCTCGATGTCCTGTTCTATAAACCTGTGACATTTCTCATTCCTATCTTCAAGAATACCACATAAAGCGAAAGTCGATAATTTCTAAACCATTTCCAAAGGAAGATTAGGCGGGCTGAGGCAGTTTTTAGTTTCGGGTAGTTTCCACTTGACACGCTCACTTTGGACTGACAAAATCGTAGTTATATTTTACGACCAAAGGTTAACCATTGTAAAGCTAATATTATAGATTTTCGTCATGAAATATGTATACCGAGTAATTTCGCATTTTAGTAACTTTAGAATTTTTACGGACTTGGATATCAAACGTCACAGGTTTATAGAACAGTGTATGGAGGTTAATTTTATATATATACATATATATATATATATTTTTCTTTTTGAATCCTGTCCATCCATTAGCTTAGAAAGTACGAAGGTTTCCAGTAAAAATCGTATTTTATA
The DNA here is from genome assembly GCA_963681545.1 of Germaria angustata. Lineage (NCBI taxonomy): Eukaryota > Metazoa > Arthropoda > Insecta > Diptera > Tachinidae > Germaria > Germaria angustata. The sequence goes on along the minus strand of OY812998.1, from coordinate 55,915,448 downwards.
TATTTACTGGTGGGCCATCATTCCAATCATATGGCGGAAAATTCATTTAAATTTGTTCAAGCCGCTTTCCAGTTATAGCGTTAAAAAATTCCGCCTTCTGCAAGGTTGTGTAAAATATCATATTGAGAAATATTGTTCTAAAATATGATGCTGTTAAGGTAAGTTATGGAGATATATGCTTTTAAAAGCTTTTTATGCTCTTATAACCTCTTCAAGGGAAACAAAATAAAACTGTGCTTTTAATGGAGAGTTATGCTTTTTAAAGCCAAACATGCAAATATATGTTCATAAAATATGTTGCAAAATATGCATTAGAAATAAAAAATGTGCTCTTTAAAGAATATTATGCAGAAATATGTCATTAAAAGCTAAATAAGCAAATATAGGCTACTGAAAACAAAACTATGCTTTTAAAGGCGAATTATTCCCAAAAGAATTATTTTGAAGGCAAATTTCCTCTTGGAGAAATATATGCTTTTAATAACAAAATATGCAAAAATATGTTCCTAAAATCATATAGAAAAGTTGCTTTTATTCAAATATACGCTTCAAAGGCAAAATATACAAACTTATTTAAAAGCAAATCATGCAAAAATATGCTTTTTAAAATCAAATATGCAAACATATGACTTTAACAGCAAAATATGCTTTTAAAGGCGAAATAACATAGGATTTGCTTGTAGAATAAAACATACCAACTTATGCTTTTGAAACAAAAATATTCAAAAAAGGCAAAAACATGCTTTTAAGGGTCATATATGCTCTTAAAGGCAAACTATGCAAAAATATACTTATATAAAAAAATAAACAAATAGAAAGACATACGTTTGAGAGAAAAATATGCAATATGCTCCCAAAATCAAATTATGCATATATGTTCCTAAAATCATGTTACGCAAGAATATGTTTTTAAAGCAAAACATGCAGATGTGTGCTTTTATATGATATATAAGCAAATACTTATATACTTTTGAGGGTAAAATAGACAAGTAAATGCGGGTAAAATATACAAATAAATTACCCTCATATCGACATAAATCCTATTTTTCTTCCTTAAGTTAAGCCAAAAGTTGACCATCATGGTTGAGATTGAGCATAATTTTTACACCGCAATTTATAATTGCCTATCTTTTACGCAAAGAAAGCCATTTTATAGTTGAGCTGAAATTGTGGTCTTTCATTCATGTGAATTTTTTTCGGAACTCTCGTCACCCTGGCATACCCCCGACTAGTAAGTAATTTACCATGAATTTAAAAAAATATTATTTTTCTTTGATAAAATCTATACAATATGATTAGAAAGTCTCGCTGCTCCGGGTTATACTTTTGCATTTCTTATGCTCATTCACTGCCCGCCTTGAAGGAAAAATAATTTCCAAAAATTTTATGAAAAAAAAAAAAAAAATTATACATAAGTCCAGTCCAGCACAAATCGTGGAGGGTAATAATTTTTATTTTTTCTTAACACATGATAATTTGCCAAAAACCATAAGACATGTGATACATTAAAATGTAGGGGGAAAGCCCGATACAGTTCGTAAGAAAAAAGTAAACAAATTTAGAAATTTTTATAAATATTCAATATAAAATTAAGGGTTATATTTTTTGTAATGAACTGAAAATTCCTTTCGATTATCTGTATTGAAAGCAAAAACAAACTTGAGTTTTTATTATTGTTTTCAATAAAAAACGAAACGAATTTTCATTGAATTCACAAAATCTGTCCGTAAGAGATTAAGGTCATGATTAAGAAATGAAATGATTTTTTTACGTTTTAGGATATTAAGAGGGAATATTTTCGAAAATTAATTATAGTAAGATTTAGCAAAAATGCAGTGTGGCCAACTGACATTTTTTTATAAATACAAAATTAAATTGTAATTTGAAAAATTCAGCGAGATATTAGAAGCAAAATATTCAAAAATCGTTTTTGAATTTATTAATTTTCGTAACATTAAATTGTAATTATAAATATAAATAAATTATTATTATAAAAATTCATTGAAATACAATTACATTGGAAGGATAGAAATATTTAAAATTCTTTTTTGGATTTACTGTCTTCATATATTCTGATGTTTTTCTAATTTCGAAAAAAATTAAAAAAAAATTAACAGCGTTCAATAAATAATCTGGATCAGACCAATAAAGTTTTTGTTTTTAACATTTTGTTTCATAATACAATATAGAGATATAATTTAATTACTTCATTTTGCAACAAGTAACGCAACTTGAACATTAAACTCAACTTAATTTTGCTTATTAATCCTTTTTATATAAATTCAATAATACTTTAATATTTATTTTATTATTATTATTTTCAAGTATAAAAGATTTTATCCTGGTTTTAATACATAGATAAAGATTAGGAGTTTTGAGTGAACGTCGGTGGGTCATGGTATATTGTTTTATTATATATTTTTTTTAAATATTTATTTTGTTTATGTTAATTAGGCAAATATAAAAATGTTTATATCTAGCGATCTTTATCCGATCATTACACTGTTTGTATTTTCCAACCCAATATCAAACGAACGTCCATCAGAGTGAGTTGTATTATTTTTTGATAGAGTTATAAATATTAGTTCTAAATATTGTTAAGATTTTGAGTATAAAGGTAGCACCATACGTGTTTTAAGAAAACCTTCAAGAGTAAATATATTATGTCACTTTAATTTTTCACCTTTAATTGCTGAATTAAAGTGGTAAATAAAATTTAGATATAAAGTTTACTTTACAGATATTGTTATGTAGATGTAGATTAATTGGAAACGGATAGATAGATCTTTATAAGAAATTCACAATTAGATTTGTTTCGGCATTGTCTTCTTGCCAGGAATGCAACTAATGAATTAAGGCCCACCTGTATTGGGGGTTTGATATTTTCTACGTTGTATAAAAGTTTTATTTTATTTTATTTTTGCTTACTTTATAAATAGTTTCATTCCATTTGGTATAACTTTAATTTAAAAATAGAATGACTACTTTTTATTTCATTAAACTCACTACATTTTGTTTTGTTTTTTGTTTTTTTTTAGAAATATATCCTTCTTAAATTAATTTTTGTTTATTTCACAAAATTTTTAATTCACAAAATTTATTATATTTTTATTGTTGTTAATCTAAATCTTTGATTTTTTTTCTAAATACCACATTTGGCAAATACAATAATTATTCTCATTGACCTTTTATAAATATTTGTTGTGTAAAAAGGAAACTATATTGGCTTCTTTCAATATTTCTTGGATTCAAAATAAAGGAGTGTCTGTTTTATTTTCCATATTTTTTGTTGTTGTTTGATTTTAGAAAAAAATAAAACTGTCACAAGTATCAAAGTCAAGCGGTATTTAGGCAACAAGTGATTCAGCAAGTATCAATTATTCTAATTATAATTAAATTATTTTTTATTATGTATTATTTGTATGTCTTAAACGTTAAAAGCATTCATAAGATTCGTTTATCAAACATTTTATTTTAATATAATTTTTATTTCTTTTGCTGTGGATTACAAGACTAATCCCGGCATTCAGGCCAGTCTATAAACATCAAATATTTCAATTCAATTCAATTATTATTATTTTTTAACTTTGCAAAACATTATTTTCTATGATTAAAATGATTCTTTGTTTCAACAAAGATTTTTTAACAAAGATAATAAAACAATGACAATTAAGAAAATCAAAAGTTTTAATTTTGAAATGTATAAAAAAATAATTTTCAATAGTTGGAATTTATAAATTTTATACACTTTGGTACAGGAGAAGAGGATCCACTGAAGAATATAGAACTCTCACGTCAGCTCATATGTTATAAACAAATTAGATCCGAGCACGCCGGCAATTCAATTAATCATTTAAAAATTCCGTTAAAGCCCGATAATTACAATATTTAACAGAACAATTGATATGTAATCAAAGAACTAAGACTTTCTACATTTTTCCCTTATATATGCGCGAACCTACAATTCCTCAAAAATGTTATACAGAACATATGTATGCTAAACTTATCGAAAACTAAAAATAGTTAATACTTTTTTTAATTAATTAACACTTTTTTCGACCTTTTTTAATATATCTTTAATAAATAAAAAAATTTATAAAATAACAATTTTCTTTCCTGAAGAAGACGCCCAAAGAGGCGTCGAAATATTGAGTAAAAATAAATGTTTTTTTTATAAAAAGACCTAAAACTCGTTTATGAAATAAAAGATAAATTTTTTTAAATATAAGAAACAAATTTTGCTTAAAAAATTTTTAAATTCACATTAAAAAACTCAAATAGTAAAAATTGCGGCACATTTCATGTGAACTTAAACAATTATTAATCTTAATATGCAACTGTTATTAACCTTTTAATTTTTTTTTTTTTTTGTTGCAAAGAACATCATTTTATTTCAAATAAGGATGAATTATTCACCACAGGATAAATTTTACACCGGGAAAACGGACAACTTCGTCAGCAAATTTATCACTTGATTAAAGAAATATAAGGAGAACAGTATTTTGTAAGTATTTCAGAATCGTATTTCAAATCTTTTTTTCTTTGTTTTAAAGAGAAGTTACACTCAGGCAGTTAACGCCTACTACTTAACTTAAGGTGTTACATCTTTTGTGAAAGGGAAAGGTTAGAGAGAACAGGTGGTGAAACCAGAAGACAGAGAGAGATAGAGAGAGTTTAATTTCTGTGTTACAACTCAGCTCTTCGCCGTTGTTTTTTATTATTATTATTATTGTTTTTTTTTTTATAGCAGGGTTGCAGCGTCTCTGATGTTAAGTAGACGCATTAAAGTCTCTTAATGCTGTATGTGTATATCAATTTTATTAATTGTTTTACTTCGCCAACGATTCTTGCTAACATTACCGACGAAGGAGGGCGCTTGATATAGTGTAAATATTAGCGTGAGAGTATCCCAATCGCTGTTACTTACTGTTAAGTGACCAGTGTTATTGCCTCCATCACTTAAACAGTCCAACAACAATTAAAACAACGCCACCCTAAGTAAATCAGAAAAATTCATTATAAGTTTTTTAATGACTTGTCTTGAACAGGATACAAACCCAGATTGTAAGTCATAAATTGCTTTGTAGTCAACGCGCTAACTACTTCAGCGAACAGCACCCTTGAACTAATGGACTTCCTTGAAAAACCAAATGGACCATAACATGCAAAATTCTAGATGTTATATCTCGGGAACTGTTTGGTATTTTTTGATGAATGTTTCTACGGATGACTGAATACAATTTCAGCTTTAATACAAAATTATTTTCTATTCAGAAAATGTAATAGAGCTCTATATACATATATATCAAGGGCGGGGCATAAATTTTAATTGAAAGCTGTTCAACAATATGTGATCTATCAGCTCGCCGATTATCCTTCTATTATCTTGGAAAGTGCGTAATTGTAAACCAAAATTTCACCCCCTAAAAAATCAAAATTGGAAAAATGCAATTTTTTTGTAATACACCAATCCAACAACAACTAGACAACAACGCCTGATCAGAAAAAGTTTTTAAGAAACATTATTTTCATTACCTCCAAAGCATTCGTTAAATTACTATTTAAAGCTCTTTTTCAGACGTTGGCCCCTTCCCACAGGCAAATAATTTAAGCGAATTCCTTTGAAGGATTTTTTTTTGTGTAAAACTAAAAACCGTTCTCCCAAACACCGGCACAAACTAAAATAAGTTGAAACTAAAATGAAAGAGAAAAATAAAAGAAAGCAAAATAAAACAAATAGAAAAAGCAATTGAATTGTTTTAAGAGATTTTATTTTTAATTTATACTATTTAGATAATCTTATTGTAGTTTTTACCTCTAAAATGTATATTTTATTCCTTTTGTAAATGTAACTTTTATTTTGAGTAGAAGAGTTTTATAACTTTTTTTCTTTCAAAATTTTTAACGCATTAATATGCAATATTGCAAATTTGTCTATATTAAAATAAATGTTTTGCTTCACAAAGTCTAGTATTTAAAGTTATTTGTATTATTTTATTTATCATATAAAAATGTTTCTTTTTTATAAAAGTTTAACACAGAAAACCGTTATTATTTGTTCAGCTTTTAATTCTATGCCAAAATACCTTTTTTTCGAATAAGGCTTTTTAGAAGAATTTTTATTATTGTATGTAACTTTTTATTTAATAGAGTAATAAAGTTTTTTTATAAGAAATAGTGATATGTTTTTTTTTTTATTTTAAGATTTGCTTTGGAAAGTAGTGAAACTAGAAAATTAGAAAATAATTGAGTTGTTGTTCAACTAATTTTATTTTTATTTATATAAAAAGTTGTCTTTTGTAATTTTTTTCCATTTTCCTCTATAAATCGTTCTTATATTTAACTTATCAGATGTAATAGTAATTTAAATATATCTATACATACAGGATTGAATATATATTTTAATTATTAATTATTTTTGTTAATAGTATTAAAGTTTAGTTATAATTAACATGTTTCTAAAATTTCTTCTTGAATTACGTTTGCTTGTTTGAATTAATTTTTTTTAATTTTCTTCAAAAATTAATGCTAATAATGCTTTTCAAAAAATTGTCATGTGATTTTGTTTTGAAATACAATTGTTTTGGTTTCTTTTTGCTTGTAAGAATATTAAATATATTTTTGTCGTAAATTTTTCAAAAGTTTTTCTGTATAAATAAATAATTTTGCCAAAATGTCACAAAACACTTCACTACAATCGCTAATATTGTGGCTTTTATAATACCAAAAAAAAAAAAAAAGAGTTTTACCAATAAAACTAATAAATTAGGACAACTTACAATCTAAATTACAGGGATTAATTTAATAATTACAAGTTTATGGTATCGCCCTGATACCATCTAATGTTGATCTTAAGACGACACTACCCTCCACCCAGAAATTGGGACGATCGAGCATGTTTTGCCATAAAGACAACTCTTTGCCAGATGCATCCATCCAGTCAACTTGACGGCCATAACTTTTACCTGCAAATAAAATTATATGATTTATCGAGGACAAGTAACGGTGTTATATGAACTTGGTCGTATTGTAAGGGGAGTTCACGTATACAAGTATCTTTGTAAAAATTAAATAGGCTTTGGGACCTGGTGCGCAATACTGCGGAGGCCAAAAATTAATTAAGTTTATATCTTCCAAGATCTATTTATACAGCTCAACGCAAGAGCTCAGATGACAGTTCTTGTTTACATTTGATATGTGTCAAAGTGTGTTTACTTTTGTCTTCTTCTGTTTACATTTTTGGTAGCCATTCCTGTTTTCTTTTGTATTTGTTTACATGTTTAAATGTCATTGTGTTTCTTCTTGCACGTTTTTCTTTATCTTCAGCACAGCTGGTTTTGGCAGTGGGAAAGATATAAATTACACAAACAAATCTTTGTAATATTGTGTTTGCCGTAGAACTGTGACGAGCTGTATATGTAAATGGGCCTTGGTAGCTACCATTTCTGGCCACAAAAAGTCGGTAATCTGTCCGGCTCTGTAGAGCTCAACGTTAACTGATATGACGTTTCCAGCTGCACCAGACCGTCACTCTATGTGGATGCACTGACGTGCAGGTTTTCCGATCCCCAAATGCAGCAATTTTGTTTGGGGATGTAGCCAACGAAATAATAACACAAGTTTACAAATTCCGGTCAACTTTTGGATCAGAGAAGATGAGAAGAAATCTTGACGTTATTTGAGGTGCTGAATACAAATCCGGGTTACGTTTTTCAAAATTGGTTCTAGTTTGTGAGTTCGCGCATTTTGGCAGCACTGCGCCATCATAATGACATTCAGCTGTGGGCGTCGCTAGAAGCATTATTTAATTTGTATTTTTAAAGTTTTTTTTTAATCCAAAACGTGTGAAAATGCAAAAACAGAATTGTAAAGCTTGGCCTTATCAAAAACTTTGTCAAAGCGCTCGACAGTGAAGGATCGGCTTTTGAGTACTTGACCAAGTTATTTCCAAAATTGACGTACGCCAAAATTAAAGAGGGAATATTTGTCGGACCTGATATTCGAAAATTAATGGCCGACAGAAACTTTACAAAATGTTTAACGCCCAACGAAGCAGCAGCATGGGTATCATTTCAAGATGTTGTTCACAGCTTTCTTGGTAACCGCAAATCCCCGGATTTCAAGCAGATAATCGACAGTTTGTTGCAAAATTATTGGAAGATTGGAGCTCGAATGTCTTTTAAAATACATTTTCTGCATTCCGATCTCGAATTTATTTCTGAAAACTTGGGTGATACAAGCGACGAGCAAGGAGAGCGACTACACCAAGAATTGGCGAAAATCGAAAAACGATACCAAGGATTTTGGGACGAGGGCATGATGAGCGACTACTGTTGGACTTTAATGTGTGAAACAGATCCCAAACAGTACAAGCGACTCAGTTCGACTGCTCGTCATTTCTAATTTAAAACTTTCTAATGAATAAAATGGAGATTAATTGTCAAAAATTTTAAAAATGTGTTTATTTAATATCTCGAAAACTAGAACCAGTATCAAAAAACGGAGTGTAGATTCGGATTCAGCGCCCCAAATAACCTTAGAAACAGCTTTTGGTTGCTTAGATCCAAAACTGTGTATACTTGTGTAATGCGTTTTGTCAGAAAATATGATTTTTCGAACAAATATGATGTCCGATTTTTTTTTTTCAATATTTCCCAAGGTTGTTCAAGCGTAAAACGTCTTATTTGCTCCGTGGAGGTATGATACTGAATGATAGTCAACGTTTCGGATATAAAAAAACCTATCGGTGTCAAAATAGCATATGATTTAAAAAGATACTTGTATTTAGGGCCACCCGTTATATACCCTTCGACAAAGCTTTGTTATTGAAAAGTAAATCAAATTTGATGAAAATATAAACAACAACATGATTCTTTATACTCTTACTTTAAACAGTTTCAAATTGAATTAGTTCAATAATTAATTTAATTTTAAATTAAATTATTTTAACTAAATTATATTACGACTCTTTTGTCAGCTCGAGATCAATTTTTCGATTTTTAATCACTTATTTTTCCAATATTTTGAAATTTTACGCTTGTTTATTTGATTCTTCTATTGCATGGGAAACAAGTATAATTTTTAAAATTTACTTTTTGACTTTCCATGTAAACTTTTACCAATTTGAGGCATTTTTCAGAATAATCACCATTAGCTTTTATGCTATATTGCACTGATACCCGATAATATTTTAAGAGATAAAGATTGGGAAACGGCGATAATTCCCTAATATTCTCTAGAATTAGAAGCAATCGACTTAATATTACTTTCTAACTTACATGTTCCCAATGAAAAACGCACGCCTCCTAAAAATTCGTTACTAGCCAAACGATCGTGGTCCCAGACTGTTAATTCCAAAGCTCTTTCGGATAAATCTTCCAAGGAGACGTCCTCATAAACAAAAGTATAGTTCCAGCTGGGATTTGTAGAACGTTTAACAATGGGCGTTTTTTGTTTAGAACTTCGTGTACGATCGGGTAATAAATAACTGAAGATATTAAAATTTTTTTGTTAATATAGTTTATTTTTAGACAGAAATATATGTACATACCTTTTACAAAAAGCATCACAAGAGCCATTTGGTTTAATGGGCGTCAAATGTTTGGCCTCCTTAACCAGCACATGCAATTGGCCTCCCTTGGCTGAGCGTTCAGTTTTCGAACTAGCCACCGATTTAATACTGCCAAACTTTCTTAGGCCACCGCCTGTGGCCAATGAAGCAGCACGCATAAATTTCGATTTGCTTCCTTCGGGAGTGACATATTTCAAGCCCACCACTATGTCTCCCCTATAACTGGCCACTTCATCAAAAGGTTCACTCTGTTTTAGAAAAGTATGAAATTTATTTTAATGATCTATAAGTGAAGACTCTATCGCAAAAAAACTCACCCTTTCCTGCAACAAATACCACTGCGATTGTGGATTATCAAAAACTCTGCCCTGCAGATTGACATTCACTTCACCCAAGAAATCGTTGCGACCGAACATATCCGAATGCCATACGGTCAGCCAGAGCGTGCGAGATTCTAAATTAGAAATCGGCATATGGAAACGCAGAGTCTCATCGAATATCGGATTAAGAGTGTGTTTTTTAACTTTTGTTTTGCGTTTGCCGGCCTTTGATTTGTCAGGTAATAAATACACCTATTTTAAAAAAACAAATTTTTATGAATTAAACATTAATTAATAAACCATTTCATTACTGAACACTATAACTTACCTTTACATACGGATCACTACGATTGCGTTTAGCGTCCACAGCTGCTAAGTCTTTACAACGAACAACATGTATTTCTAATGCTCCCAATTTATAATTGTACTGCATGCCAAATTCCACCTGACCCTTGACCACAACTGTACCATAACGACCCTCACCTGCACCAGAATAAACACTGGCCATTGAATCGGAACGTGGCTGTTAAATAAAAAGCATTTAAATATAACATTTTCTAATTCATTTAAATGCTTATTTATCTTGCAATCGCATTGTTATTTGTATCAAATTTGAATACAAATGCATGCAACAAGTGCAATTAAATAATGCTTATCTCGTTTTTAGTTTAAAAATATGTTTTTGCTTTAGAAATAGCGATTAATTTTTTGTAGCATTTCTAAACACGAATCATATTGTGAAGACACTAGGACTTTCCTGTTTCCGAGAAATATTTTTATAAAAAAGTTCTTTTTCCTTTCAAAATTAAATTTCATCTCATTGAGTTATTTTGTAAATGATGATGATAAGCCTGATTTAAAATAATTTATTTAAAAATGAAATTTTTATCAATTGATAATCATTTCAAGGAGGGGTCCAAATATCTCAAACAAAAGGGTCCGATATATTTAAAATTTTTTTTCATGGCAAGTTCTCTTTTTAGATATTTCTTCAAGGAATTGGCAGCTGTATTTATTAATATGTTGAGAAACTTATATTCCATTTTTTGCAATGAAAACGATTTTATATTAAATTAAATTATTTTATGGGAAATTACGAATCGACTTATATCCAGAAACAATGTGAAAGTAATAGTCATACAAAATGCAAAGTTTGAAATCTGAAACGTATACTCGTACTAGACTCCAAATTTCAAAATCAGTCTTGAATCCAATGAAAATTTAATTAACAATAAAAAAGTTGTGACTGTCTTTTAAGCCGATTGAAACCCCAATTTGATAGGAAATATGGATATGATCCTGGCTACTTTGTTGTAAAAAAATAAAGAAAATCGAAAGAAGCTTTTTCTGAATATTTGGCAATAAAAGATACTTTCTCATTTCAGAGTTCCTTGCGACAACAATTAGAAAATACCATTACTATTTGAATATGATGGATGCCCGATATATGTACACAACTTTGGATGTTTACAATAATGGCACCATAACGTGGACACATCACAGCGAACATGGCAACACATGACGAAACATGAATTTGAGCGGTCTTTATGAGCCGAATTCATACCTGGCATATGTTTAGTTCAATGTAGACAGAGTTGATGGCTAATGGAGATCACTAGTAAGAGGTATCCATCTGGCTTATGCATCATATCATGCGCAGACAAGAGCCGTATACCCATACTAAATTTAGTAAAATTCAAAAATATGAAGTCTCCATTTGTATTTTTGGGTCGACAAAGTTTGGAATTTCCTTAAATATAAGAAAGGAACTGAGCTTCCAGAAACGTTTAATTAATTAAATTGAACAAGAACCAAGGAAAATTCTAATTTACGTCTCTCTAGATTTGCTATAATGGATAGTTGCTAGCCTTTTCTTTTTTCTATTCGGTAATTTTGTTTTTTTGATTTCCAATATTCCCTACAAAGTAACCCAGATTAAGTTGGAATAGTTTCATTGGTATGGTCCATACGATATACAATAATAAATGGGGTTTGTTCTCGGAAAAAGGTGTGAGTGATCCATTTATGCGGACCAATAAAAAAATTAACTTCCTTACAGAATTCTTAATAAGTTTGCACTACCAACTGGCACTTAATTTACTTTTTTCGCTTCGAAAAGGTAACAATTTTTACACTTTTTTTAGAAAAGAAAACGCTAACTTTAGTACTTCACATAGTAGGTACTCTTCTTCTCCTTTTTCTATCATATATTGCCACCTCGACAGTTTAAAATTTTTACTTCATGTAAAAAAAGGCTTACAAATGACCTAGAAATTGGTAGACATGCAGAAAAAAGAGCCCAATAAAAAACCAACTTCCAAAGAGCCACAGAAGACACAGGACTCTACATGCATATACGCTGAGTGAAGAGGATCTGCTAATGCTCCCATTGAAGGAGAATTGAACGTATTGAACGGCTACGGACAGGGGAAGCACAATAGATCAACAATGGTCGCAGTGCAAAAGGCCATCCTGGGCCAAACCCCCATTACATTACATTACATTACAACTTCCAAAGAAGTCAATAAAATCCACTGCTTGTGATCCGCAAACTAATGAAAATTAAGATCTTTTGTAATGATTTTAATATAGGCTCGTCACTGCAAGATGTTTTTTCTCTTTTTTTGGTATCGCTGATAGGATTTAAAGTCATCTTCAAGGCAATATGAAAAAAATAGAATTGTTTCAAATATTATCCTTCCCATAAAATATTACAACATCGTAATGTACAATGTATCATAATAACATTAAATTTTTATTCACACTAGACTTGATTTGAACTTGAACTTGCACATGTCACACCCGCATCAACACATAAAACACTAATGGCACTAAGTTAGTTAATATGTATTGAGTACCTGAGAGAGCAAATATTTTGGGAGAGTCGTAGTTAAAAAAAAAATCATGAAAATGCAGAGATTTTAATGCAGGGAAAAAATCCACATTTAGCTCATTTTAAAATTAATTTAAAAAGTGCTACTTTTTAGTTCCTTTAACTGAGTTATAAGATATTTTTAGCATATTTAGAATAATAGAGAATTATAATTCTAATTGTCGTCATCGATGTCACACCAAGTTGACAAAAATATATTATATTGACAATTTTGGGATCGTTGTCGACAACAATTAAATATTATTGGTACGATGTTACTATTACTAACGCTTAGAAAATGGCAAATTATCATCAGTAATAGTTAGTTATTTGTTGTCTACAACGACCACAGAACTGTTACTAATTTTACTGTCAACTTTATTCGACGACGACGACGAAAATTAAAATAAATCAAACAACCATTTACTACAAGAAATAAAAGTCTCAAAACGTTTGTTTCTAAATAAAAATTGCTAACAATCAGTTTTTTTTTTGTACAACTAAGGATTTCACTCAAAAGTTGCACAAAATATTGTTGTAAAAATATGTACAAAAATAGTTTCTAAATTAACTTCCTAAGAAGCAATGAGATCATATTTCCTTAAGAATAACTTTCTTTTTCACTGTGAAAATACAAATGATTAGATAAAAGGTCGATGTGCATTTTTATTATTATTTATTTTCCGATCTGCATAATTTATGCAGGACTTTTGCGATGTCCGGATTAAATATTATTATACTTTTTTTTTATATTTGATACCAAAAAGTTCGTGTGCATTTAAGCCGATAAAAGGAGAATAGCGAAGTAATAGCGATATGTGAAATTTATTTTTGTATTAGAATTGACATCATGTATGACAAATACACTTTGCCATTAGAAGTAGTACTCGCATAGTTGAAATTACATAAATGTAAATGTTCAGTTTAACTTTTTCATGAGTTGTTGTCAACAACACAAGATTCCAGTGACATTTAAAGTAATAATTCCCAAAGATGACTGTGTTAAGAAATATTTTTTTTTAATGTTTATCAAATAAATATCTAATGAAACCATGCATATTAAATAAATATCAAATTGCATGGTATTTCACTTCGACAAATAGACAATTTGCTGTCAGTTAGATAATTCTGCTGGATTAATATCTCGCTAAACGAGATTTCACAATTAAATTTGCTCTTGTAATATTGTAAGATGAATTAAATATATAATCTTTAAAGACTACTACTTACCCCTAATGAACTAAAACTGCCACGATTCTGATGCATTGCCACCCAACGATCTATATCCTCATCGGACTGTGTTGGCCAATTATCACTAGATGCTGAGCCACGGGATTGTATGGGACTAGAGGCGGGATCATTAGCATTGCTTTGACCCATCACGGGTGATCGGTTTAGTTCTTCGGCGGCCACTTTCGCCTCTTCTAAAATAAAAAAAACATATTTAAAATTATTATTGTTGTTTAGTTAAAATGACTTGTCTTATTTTATTTAATTGTAGAGTCAAGTGTTTTCCGCATACGAGCATTCATTTTATTTCTTTTAATAATTTTTGTTTACATATTTTTGCTAGTAGTTTTAAAAATAGAGATAAAAATATTTGTATAATTATTGTTTAATTAAAAATTATGGTTTTACATGCATTTGTTTGCTTTGTGTTTCTCTCCCCACTTTTATAATTTTTTTTTATCATTTTCCACTTTAATGATTCGTTATTTTAGCCCTGACTGACTGACTGACTGACTGACTGGTTGTTAATTACACTGATGCCAAGGAAAGTTTAGAATTGCAATCAATAATTCTATAGAAATTCTATTTATAAAAATTCTTATAAAGTTTATTACAATGCATTAATATATTTTTCTAAATTTAAAAATACACAATTGAAAATATCTGACACGTTTATGGTATGATTGCAATTACAAAAACCACATAAGCAATAATTACTTCAAACAGAGTCACAATAAATTTTAGAAACTACATGTGTGAGTCAGCAATTAATTTATTCAATTAAATTCAATAAATAATTTTAACTTCTAAGAAGTTCTCCACGCAAATTTTATTATTATTAGATGAAATTATATGAAATTTTTTGTATGACAATGATCCATCCAGCTTGATTCAGATTATCGTTGAGTTGCACATATTTTATATAGATATATGGATGAAAATAGTTTTTTTCCTATAATACAAATTAAAAATATTCAAAATGGATGATATACAGTACAACCTCGCTTAAGCAACACTCGTTTAATACATCACCTCGTTTATTGCAACTCAAAATTTATCACATCACTGACTCTGTTAGTGCAACTTTTCTTTAAAAAAAAAACTCAGTGATGGCAACTCTACTTCCAAGGGTTTTTTAGTTCTCATAAATTTCTCTTTTAATTTTTTTTCCAAAAATTAAATTTCACATCTGTGAAATTTAATTAAATTAAATGTACATCAATGGGTAGAGGAGAATAATATGGTCACGAGCAACATCTTCTCAAAGTTGCAGTACAGAAATATGTTTCATCTAATAAAACATTCAGGCATAATATCAAATTGAGAACGATTTGAACTCTACCTCATTCTCAAACGGCAAATGTTTGAAAACGACTTGAAAATAACACGAAAAAGATAGCACTCTCAACAAAAAATGGGAAATTATTCTCAAATGGAAAAATTTCCTTTAATGCTCAAATGTAATTCTAAATTTTTTTTAAAGTGGATCGCAATTTAATCTAAAATATATAATAAATTTTTTACTCACAAATAAAATTAAAAAAAAAAAATACTAAATATGTATTTTTTCTGACACTATTAAAAGCGAATGATCACTATTATCTTTTTTATAAAATTAAGTTAATTTTAAATAACTTCTGAAATTAGGAACATACAGGTGCCCCAAGCCAAGTTGTGACATGAGCGTGAAGATCTATTTATGTAGCAGAGACATAAACCAATTCCTTTAAAAATTTTCATTTTTCACAGAGAGAGGAGCATTAAACACTTAACAGTCGTAGTAAATTTAATAAAAATTTAAAAAATCTAAGAACTGGGATCAGATCCATATTGAACAACAGATGGGAAAGATTTCTAAAATTTGCACGATAAATGTAAAATAAAATCAAAACTAATACTAAAATCATACATCTTCTCGAGAGGATAAATGATCATTATAGAAAAATGGAGATGGAGAGGTATATTCTGTTATATAGAATCGGTACTCATGAATTTTCTCCAAGGACGGCATTTGGTGGTATTTCTGAAATAATTTTTTAACTACAAAAACAATTTTGAAAAATAATATTTTTGAAAATTTAAAAAAAAAAAACATTGATCGTTTGTTTGTCTTTAAAAATTACAAAGTGGAAGGAAAGGATTGCTGACAATTTCTATATGAATATTCTATATTGAAAAATTTTTACACCTTATTTTTTTTAGAAATTATAACACCAAAAGGGAGTTTTGTTGTTTCTTAAATATGAATGAGTGGAAGGATTTACACTCTCTATTCAAAAAATATAGATAGGCGAAAAATTTGCATTGGAGAAGATATCTATTTTTTGTTGTTGGTGAATATCCAAAAGTTATAGAAATTATAACAACAAAAAGCATTTCTGATCTTTTATTAAAAAATGTTAGTAGAGGGATGTTCACCTAAATGCTGCTAGAAGTCCTTTGCAGTGTTTAATCTTTGCCCATTTATATCCCACTATTATATTTCAGTTAAGTACTTCCTAGACCAAACCTTCCTATATCGTGCCCTCTTGATTTATCCAGCATGACCAATGACCTCAAGAAACTTCAATTTTTGCAATTATTTTTAATATTGTATATTGGAGTATATTTGGCTTTAATTTTATTACAACATTGTTGAGTAGATCTTAGAAAATTTTTTTCGTTTAAAAATTAATACGAACTAGATCCCAATTCCTATATTTCACCTTTCTAATGAACCTAGTCCAGTTTTAAATTTTTGTTAAGGGATTAACACTGCGAAATCGGCTTTGCCATAAAACGTAGTTATTGTCTCGCCTAGATAAATTTCTATTAGTTGCGCTAAGCGAGGTTGCACTGTATATTAAAAATTTAATATAATACTCTTGTACTACCTCCTCGTATAACCACAAAATCATTGATTAAATCATCATGAATCTCTGCCTCAACAACATTTTGACTTGCCAATAGTTGTTGTAGCGATGGTCTGCTACGTGCAATGCTGCAACGTGAACTATTCACCGATGTAGAGGCGGTATTGATTATAGATTCAGTTGTGATAATAATAAAATCATTTATATCACCATCTTCTTCTAAAGTCTCCAAGAACCGGTCAGAATTGGAACGTAAACTATCATCCCAAGTCCAGGCACGACGCGTCTTGTTACAGCTGTCAGCTGAAGAAATATGTTGACTGTGGCGTCGTTGTAGCGTTGTAGTGTCATTAGTATTAGTTTTATTATGGTGTGGTGGCATGTCGGCAAAAGAGACTCTATTATTGCAACTTATATTATTGGTGAGTGTAGTGGTGTTAATATTAGACGATTCTAAATTTGTTACTTGAATGGTAGTGGTAGTAGTAGGTGGTTGAGGAGTGTGGCAAGCAGTAGGTGTATTTATAGTAAAATTAGTTGCATGATTAGTTTCTACGGGTAGTTGTGATGTCATACTTATTGTTGGCAATTGTCTTTCGCAATTCTTATCTTCTGCCTTTGTTTGCTTGACATTTGAGACTGTATGCAACATTGCCTTCTTTTCCCTCTCCTCCTTTTCCGCCTTTGCTTCGCGTTCGTCCCTTAGCCGCAACTCACAAATGTACGCATTAAATTTAGCATCGATGTCATCATCTTCATCGGAATTATATTGATATGATGAAGAATGTTTGCAACATGACAGCTTTTTTCTTAGCTGTCGCCAACATGTTAGCTTGTATTTCAAACGCCAACTTTTATTGGGTTTTCTATGGCGTCCATAGCGTTTCCACCACAAGTATGGCCATTTACGTTTATGGTTGACTTTAATGGATTGCGTTGAGGCACAACTGTTGTTGCGCATGCGATTTAACGAGGCATAATTAATATTATTGCTACCACCAACACCAACACTGCCATTATTGGTTGTGCGTGATGCAGATGACGTCGTTAAACTCGTTGTGGTGTTTGTGCAGCTACTAGCACTGGCTTTTAATTGTTGTTGTTGTTTTGATTTCTTTGTTGTTGGTATTAAAAATTTATTGCCAGTAGCTTTCGATTTCGTTGAGCTTGCACTTGTTGTCGTGTTACAATTGTGCACTATTGGTTCAAATTGAGTTTTATTACTTTTAATTTTCATTTGAAAATTCGATTTCTTACTGGGTTTCGTATGTGACATTTCAACATTTCCGTCATGTTCATAATCGAAGCCGTTATTATCGCCGGTATCGAATGGATTGTACGTTTTAACATTTTTCGTTTGTTTCGTTTTGTAATTCATTAATTTTGTCAGTTTTTTCATTGTTTCTTTAAATTATTTTACACTGAAGAAGTTTTTTCCGTTGATTTTCACTTTGTTTTTTTGAAAAATTCGTTTATAATTTAATTGCTGTTTCAATTAAGGTTTAATTGCAAATAAAAGTTCATTGAATATGAAGTGCATGAAGCAACAATGTTTCCACAGCAAAGATTAAATCACTTGTGATACATTTAATTTAATAAAGTTTATTCTGCAACATGAAATTCCATAGACTGAATTAAAATTGAGGTACATATTTGAATCTAGAGCTTCTTGGAGAGTCTAAGTGTCTATAGAGTCTATAGTCTGTCTTTAACGAAAATTATTGGTTATTTTTTCTTACAAATTCGTGCGAGAAACTTAATAACTTTTGTAAATGAATTTTAGTATGAGGGTGTGTAACAACATTTTATGTATTTTCAGAAAACATTGATTAATAATTCTAATGCATTCGATCTAAAGGACATCAGACTCATCATCGTAATATGAACCATCTCTTCGGTAACATTTCTGAGTTCATCACCGACTAAGGCAAGTGCTACAGTAAAAGAATTAGACTGAATTTGCATACAACAATCTTTCCTGCCCCAGTTTTCAAGTAATGTGTGAAAAATTAGATAGACTTTGTAGTCCCTTTCTGTCCTTCTTCCAGTTTTAATGTTGTGTGAGAAAAATTAGATAGACTGACTTTAAAGACCTTTTTCTGTCTTTCTCCCAGTTGAATTAAACTTTAAACAAAAAACTTGCTGTGTGGAAATTAGGTCTCATAAGCAGTTTCATAAGTCCTGAATCGAATGTGGCTTTGGCAGGAAGAAATTCAAATCAAACGGCAACAATAATTTGCATAGCTGATCTATGTGAATGGCTAGTTCTCCCACGAAAATATTTTTAGGAATATTTTTGACTCCAATAATCTCATATCCTGGAAGTGGATATAATCTGGAAATGTCGGATATAAACGGCATATTTGCAATAATTTAAGAAGGATAACGAATGCAAGTTATCGACTTTTTAAAATATTTCAGGTGTTACTTCAGTCACGATAGTCAAATTCGTATTTATCAATTATCATAAAACCTGTGACATGATAGAATATTTGTATAATTATACATTATAATTTTATTGTTTGCAGGCGTTCTAACGGCAAACAAAGTTTTATTATTATACAAAAATTAACCATAGAATACCAAAACGCAAGCAAGAAATTTTTTTTCGAAAATAATTATGTTCACTTTTTTAAGTTAATAAAAAAATTTTTCATTGTGTATAACAAATAAATGTTTTATTTTTTTTAATATTACGATCACTATAGTGAACAAAAATAGTTGCATAAAGATCAGCATTTAGTATGCATACAAAGAAACTTGTACCCGCATGTCCTACAAATAAATTCACATTAATGGTGATTGTCCATTTTTGTTTTCTGTTAAACAAAGTCTTAGAAATATAGGCAACTATTTTCTCCAGCACCTGAGCTGTATCAGGGAAGTGCAACTGAGTGATCTATTAAATTTCGTAAAGCGTTTAGGTTGGTTCTTCGAAGCTGAAATTCCACAATCTCGTAGGAATGTGCAACAGTTCTTGCAGATACCGAGTATACCGGTTAAGTTTCTTTTAAACAACCCATTTATTGAACCCGATCAATCTTGTCGTTCGTGGTTTTTTAAACGTTTGTTAAGTTCTATATTTTGCTCCTGATATCTGGAATTATTCTCTCCTAATATAATATTATGTTTAAGTTTCAAGATCTGTTATATTAATTTTATTTTTTTTTCTTCTGATCTGATTTTCATCAGATTCCGAACAGAAATCTCTCGGACATATCGTAGAACTTTTGAGAATTTCTTGTTGAACACTCATATAACTTTCGGTACATTTTCTGACCGACTTCGTATACGAACTCGGCAATTTAAGCAGGATTTCTCACCGAATTTTAATCGAATTTCATAAAGTAAGAATATATTTGGTAGGTTAATGCTTTTGATTTTCCAGGAATGAATTTTAAACTATTTTAAATATAATTTTTAAAATAATTTTCGTTTAAAAACTGACTCGAAAATGTAAAAGATAATCTTTAAAAAGTACAATAAAATACATATATTGTGTTCGTTAGGTCAAGTAACTACACTTTTTATCTCATTTTTATAAACACTCTTTCGACATATTTTATTAAAAAAATATTTTGTCATATTTTGCTGATCATATTCTGGCAAAACTGATCAGTACTAAAAAATCCTTCATTCTAGGCGTTGACCAGCAAAACGCTCTTAATTGTACTCGGGACAGACGCACATGTTTAGGTACGTTGCAATCGTATTTTTTAAATGAAAATCTTACATGCATTTAAGGTTGGTATGAGCACATTAATTTCACAAAAACAAATGCTTAATGAATTTATTCGGGAAAACATACCCCCAAAGCTTCTAGAATAGAATAATTTTAGCGTATTAAAATTAAATATAAGACAGTGTTTTCCAGACGTCACGAAATTGTTAAGAAATTATTTTTATCTCTAAAAATCGAGAACAAATTCTACTTGTCCAGGGCGAATGTTTATTTACAATAATATCAAATAGAAATACAGATTTATCTAAAGTGTGTTATTTCAACAAGCAACTATAATAGCAAAAAGTCGGAAAATATGCCAAGCACGACACTGAGCAGTTTGAAGACCTCTGCTTTTAAATTTAATTAACTTAATATTTTGAGGCTAGTCAATTGTCATAATGCATTAAATTCAAAAATTAAATTTCATTTTCTAGACACTGTAGTAAAATTCATTTACATAAGAAATTCTATTACACTTTAGTAATCATATCGTAGATCTTGCCACAAGCATTTAATTACAACATTTTAATTAAAATATCACTGCTACAAAGTAGTCATCAAGTTAATCAAGAAAACTGTGCGTTACTAGAGAGAAAAAAAGTATAAAAAATAAACTTACAAAAAAAAAAAGATTAAATAACAAAATTTGCAATAAATTATCTGTGTTAATCTCTTGTTAAGAAGTAAGAAAAATAAAACAAAAGTGCTCTTCATAGAACAACTTTATATTTTTGCTTTAACTAGAAAACGTTGGGGTTTTATTTCTTTTTTTTTATTTTAGCCGCAAAAAAGCTTGAATGTCAAAATAGAGAGACAAGCGGCAAAAATTGAAGATATTGTGCATTTTGAGACAACAGCAGCAGTAGTAGCCAATAAAAAGAGCTAAAATATGTTGAAATTAGTATGATAAAAATATATTTATGTATGTACAGATAAAGTGTTTTGTGCGTAATTATCATAAAACATAATTGTACAAAATAGGCTTTTAAGAAACTTCTACTTTTTATTGAAATTTATTCTTAGGCATTTATACTCCTCACAGAACCACAAAAAAAGGAACTTACGATTGTACAGAAGAAGTGTTTTTATTAAATGCCTTTGCACCATGTTGCTTTTATTCCAAATTTGAAAATGTAATGATCTAAAATTATGTCCCTTAAGCTTTTTTTTGGCGATAAGGACGTGCCACACTCTTACTTTTCTTTTTAAAGCAAATTTATTAAATACTTGAATGTCAAAGTAGGCAGACAAGCGCCTAAAATTTAAGACATTGTGCATTATGGGTCAACAACAAATTAATTGCTACAAATGTACTCTAAAATTTAAACAACAATGTATTATTTTATTATTTTGCACAAATTGTATAAATTAAATGCAATAATTTTGCATAAATTAATTATTGAGTCTCATTAAATATTTCTCATTTGATTTTAGTAGCTTAGGACAATTTCGCCCAAAGGCGTTGAATTGATTACATACAAATTATAAGTGTGTGTACGTACATATGTACAAAATGACATTGAAGCATATTTTATTAATGCTTCTGCAAACGAGTATTTAAGAGTTTGTTCGTACAAGTTTCTTCATAAAAAAGTTAACTTTGTTTAAAAGTTTTAATTAAAAATTCAACACACTGACACACATAGAAGAAAGTAAAACTTAAATTATAAGTTGAAGGAAAACTGCGTTGCCTGTAGTCATAGTCGTATTACTAATATGTGCAGTGGCTTCTAGCCACAAATAACAAAAGGCAAGCAAGCGATATTAAAAATTATCGCTTGGATTTCAAAAAATCATATGAATTCAAAAAGGTTCCTTTTCATCCAACAATATTAAATTCGAAAGAACTACTTCTTAATGACTGAAATAGAGTCATAATAAAGCGTTCATTGAGAGATAATATTTTTTGATATCGTTAAAAAACGTTTCACAATTTTTTTTATTTTATAAAATAAAACGGAGTTCGCAGCAAAAGTCGAAAAGCATTGCAACGAAAGGTCTTGAACAAAATTATAACAGGATATATTTGTCAAAAAGTATAATTAAATATTTTGAAAGAAAGAAAATTTATTGCGGAAATAACTTTTCTTACAGAAAGTAATTTATGAAATAGTTTGATCAATATTAACAAAGTCGAAATAGAAGCCAAGAAGCAGTCCAGATAGTCAAATAAATCGTATGTAATAAATATCCTGAAATGGTACAGGGAAGCGAAATTTATCAGAAAGCGTTTTCGTTTGCTTTCCAGAATAATGTACCAGTTTATTAAATTTTAGGTCTTAAAATATAACAGTGGGTATAAAACAACTTAATAATAAGTAATAAGGCCGCTGCATTTGGAAGAAAATAAAAAAAGATATATATGTAAACGTTTTAATTGCTATTAAAAGTTGAGATTCATTTTAAATATGGCTAGAACGTTTCAGTTTTTTGTGTCCATATTTTAAGTTGGTCCAAAAAATTTAGTTTTTCAAAAATATTGTTTTCATTTATAACTGACCAAAAAAAATTTTTTTTTGAAAGTTAACCTCTTATTGTTTGCGGTGACGATTTGGAAGGCTTTTTCTCCTCTCGATAAAATATGCTTACAAATCAGTCCCATTTCTTTTTTAAGAAAAGCCACGCCCATACGATTTATTTTATCGAAACTTAGCAGAATTTCTGACTTTCCGTGATAACACAGAAACAGAATCCCAAAGGTGGACAATGCACCTACTCTATACAGTTAAAGGCGCCTATCGTGATTTAAAATCGGATTTATTTTTTAACTGACCAAATTATTTCCCAGGAACAAAAATGTATAAAATTGCCAACCGAAACTTTATGTATATATTTGCGATAAGAGTGTACATTAATTATAGTATAATCAACTAGCAACACCAATGATTCTTCTAAAACTTTGTTTGTACAGTGAGTTAACGTGACAATATGATATTATGCTTATAAAAAGCAAATTTTCCCCTTCAACATAATGAATTCAATTTTAAACGATTCAAATGTTCTTGTTTCTTTTTGTAGGTGCAGGCACGTTCAGAGCAAGTAATTATTTTTGAAACCATATGTAAGTATGTATGCAGTAGAACGCATAATAATTAAAAACGCTTCTACTATTCTATGAACTACATATTTGCTTTACCTTGAATACATCACGCAACTCTAATATTTTATATCTATGATGTCCTTAATAATATTATGTCATATACTTATGTTCTTAATAAAATAATATCATATAGGAAGGACTTGGTGTACTATGGTTCCCATAGTGGTTTCGAGTAGAATTACGTCTTTTGCAGCAAATAGCAGCAAGTCCAAGAACAAAGATATACATATTATTTCCCAAAAAATATACAGGCCTGTCACAGAAATCAATTTCGATCGAAAGTGGAATTGATTCCGTATTTTGCTTCTCCAGAAAACAAAAAACCAAATTTTTTTTCGGAATGAAACCACTTTTAATTTCATGATCGAATTTGCATTTTTTGTATCTGATAGTACAGAAACAAGTTTCTTGTTTCTTCGTTGAATAAATAAAATAATAAAATATGGAATCAATTCCACGTTAGATCGAAATTGATTTCTGTGACAGGCCTGATAATTCTGTACTGGCGTAATACAAAGACATTATCATTTGGAAGCCACAAGCGTGCATATTGGGAAGAGCCAGACCAAAGCACGGGCGAAAACAATTGCGGTAAATCGCTTGAAAGTCGCAAGTGAATCAAATTAAATTAGTTTAGCCATTGAGAAATAAAGTGGGTCTGCCATCGAGTACCCCACGGATGGGATACAGGGTACGTTTGTTTGTTTGGAGTATAAAAGAGCGTCTATTTAGAAAACTACCACTCGATAGTGAAATTATTGCTTCCATAAAAAACACATTTTGAAGAAATATGATTTGGTGGAGTTTTCTTCGCACCTAAAGATATTTACTTCCAGATATTTTCCGTAGGACTTTTTGCAAGTTGGTTTTATTCATATTTTTTTGTAATTTTTGTTTTAAGTTTAATATGTTATTAAAGTTTCCTTATTTACTCGCACTGTGATCTATAAAACCATGCCTCATGCATCTGAGAGTTCTTAAAATATAAGCCAGAGCTACTGCGAAGTTGAGAATTGTTCAATGCTAATGGTTAATATTATTTCTTTAATTTTTTCAATTGAGATATTAAAATTTTAAATTGTGACTTTGGTGTTCACACTTATCCAATTTGGCTTTTTCAATTAGTTTAACAAAAAAAAATTGTCTCAATGTTTTAATAAAAATGTCCAAAAAAAATACAAATAAAATAAATAAATAAATAATTATAATTATAAAAATATATTTTAGAAATTTATAATTTACAAGATATGTCTTTCAGAGGTATATTTTTAAATATTTTTTAATTTTTTTATTTTTCAAGGCTAAATGCCTTTTGCCATTTTCAGAGTTATTTGTTCTGACTGAACATACCTGAGAAATGTTGCATTGGGTTTTGGCCCAATTTATGGTGCAATTAATTGCTCGATTTATTAATTGTGCTATTGTGTGGTAAATTGAGCTTAAATATGATTGCACACATTTCCTAATTGAGCAATTAAGGTATATGTCTGATCACAGTATTAAATTAACAGAGTTGTTGAAATATTGAAAATGATAAATTTGTTAAAAATATGTTTAATAATAAATTTTTGTTTATACAAGCAAAATTGTTTTAAAAATTTCTTAAATACTATCGACGGTATGCCTATGAGGTGACATAAGCACCAGTCTAATGCAGGTGTATATATCAGCCTCACACTTGCTGCAAATTACAAAATTTAAAGAACTAGAAGATTATCCCAAATAACTTTAATTAGATTGTAAAATATTTATTTGTATTGTAAAAATTAATCAAAATTATTAGAGGAAAAATCTTATTTTTCACGGATTAAGCTTTTTTATATGAGGATATTTGGAGGCTAATAATACCAACTCTTCGAAATATCTTCCATCTCGTACACTTATAAAAAGATTGTCAAATAATAAATGAGAACTATAAAAATGTAATAATTGTACAAACAACATACGAATAACACAACAAACATCTCATATTCGAAATAAACTTTTTCTAATATTTTTTTAAAACTTCTGAGTGACTTATTTACAAAATTTTTATTTACAAAATTTTTATAAATATTATAAGGAACATTCCCCCAATTAATTCTTTAAAATGAAATAACAATTCATGTATTTAATTTTCTGGTAAATCGCCTTGTTTTACTAATCAATATTTAAAGATCTACTTATGTAGCCTTTCTATTTCATCGAGTCAAAGAACTTGTATGTTTAGAACAATTTTCGCTGCAGGGTTTTGTTTAAAACTTAATGAATTACGCTTTCAACAAAGAGAATCTGTATGTACATCGTTCTTTTGAAGTCAAACACTTACTGTGAGAATTTACTTTTTTCTAAATTCCACAGATCTTTGCTGTATAAATACTTGTAAGTCTTTTTTATTTTGTATGTAAATCTGGCAAAGGTAAAAAATAATGGAAATATTTTTTTTGCCATGGACAATCGACCACACGTTTTCTTGATAAATGCTTTGTAATTATGATTTTTTTTTTACTTTAGCTTTTTCCCAAAAATTTATTTAACTCGTTACTAAATCAATACTTATGATCAATGGAACAAAAAACATATGTACATACATTCAACATACATACATACAAGTATACATATACAAAATATGCCTTCTGATCACTATGGAATCTAATGTTGGCGATTGTTGTTCGTATTACAAAGAATAAAAATGTGAGATAATTTTTAAATAGATTAACTTTACCAAATACAATCTTTTCCAACTGGCATCGAAACTGCGGGGTACTTTTTAAAAATACACACATGCAGACATACATATGACAAATAGAACAATTAAAAAATAAAACCCACATTTTTGTTTGTTAGAGATGATAGAAACTTGTACACAACTTTTAAAGATGTGTAAAAAAACAGATCCAGAAAAATAAATATAAAGCAACATCATTATTGGTAGTTTACATCTGCGGCATGTTTTCTCACCAATTTTTCATAAGAGTATTGCAGGGATGGCAAGTTTAATATAGTTCAATTGTACTTTTTCCAGAACTTTATGAAGTTGGGAAATAACGTAAGCAACAATATTCTCCAAGAAAATATGCAGAAAGGTATAAACGATAGTTGTATATAAGCTTGGTGCAAGCAGAACTACTAATAGATCTAGTATCCTTTGACAAACATTCACGTTATGTGGGACTAAAAATAAAACAAATTAGTTCCGGTGTAGTTTTTTTTTTTGAAAATTTAATTTGTTATACGAATATGCATGGAAAAAACTGGTTTCTTGAACAGTTAAGAAATTAAAGGATTTTTAATTAAGAAAAAAATTATTTAATATTGAAATTTATTATTCGGGAGAATATCCCGACTAATCGTTAGAAACAATTAGTTATCTTGCAAAATGCATTGAAAAAATGTTTGTTGTGGCTTTAGCTCTTCATATGCCGACATTTCATTGGTTGCTAAAACCAAATCGTCAGTGAAGTTTAAGCAGTTTGATAACATTCAACCTCGTATGTTTATGCCACATAAAACAAATACAATATGAGAATTTCAATATTGCATATGAATTACAACAAATACATAATCATAGTAGGCTTAGAATGTTTTTATACAAACAACACAACAAACAATTATACTCAACGTGAGTCTATTTTATTTTTCTCTCAACACCCATACAATGCATTTTGCAAGATAACTAATTGTTTCTAACGATTAGTCGGGATATTCTCCCGAATAATAAATTTCAATATTAAGTATTTACAATAAAGATTTTATTTTTAATTTTTGCCTAACTGAATACAATCATTAATGACCAACTGGCGTTTAATTGTATGGGTGTTGAGAGAAAAATAAAATAGACTCACGTTCAGTATAATATAATATATAACAAGCCTTCACTGGCTTAAGTGTATGTCGTATGACATATGCTTATCACACCCCTCCAATCAACCTAACCTAACCTATATACACAATTTCTCTTGTTCAATATTGGGCGTCTTAACAGACAGCATTTTCATGGACTTTTACAAATTCCTCAAAGACTTTAATTGTCTGAAAACTTCTGATAATTGTGCATACATTGATAGTGGAATGTCTTTCTCAGCTTCAAAATCCAGAAGACTATAATTAACTCTCGAGTGGCCAGCCTTGAGAAGGCAATTTTTCTACTTGTAGGTTCAACTTTACTCCAAGAGGGTCTGATAATCAATCAGAGTTGGTAAAAGGAGGAAGTACGTATTCAATATAACATTAACAAGGTGAATTGACAACGAAGTGACGTTACTACGCCAGCTGATTACTTTTTAGTAGTTTGCGCTGAAGGTGGATTAAATTTGCTACTACTATTATCCTTTTTCATGCAACTAGAATTTATGTTTGCAATTGTCATAGTTTCTGTCTGCTTATGAGAGATATTTCAATCAAAATTTCTGGAAGAAATGTAATGCTCGCAAAAGCGTAGAGAGGTCCATAGGGGAGGTCTTTTATAGAATTTCTAAATAACTTTTATCTTCGTCAAAAAGTGTTGCCCCTTCCAAAAAAAAAAAAAAATATAATAATTATAATACTAAACAGCATCGCCCTTGAGTCATGGAAGCTGTATCGTACAGCAGCTGTACGTTAAGGAAAATTTTACTGTATATTTTCCTAATAAAATAGTCTGCAAAAAATTTTATAGAATTCAAAATTCATAAAAATAAGCCATTGTTTTAATATAAGATTTGCCATTTTAGCTTATACAATGATAATTTCTCACTTAACTTTGAACTATAGTAATATTGAGAGATTTAAAATTTTTTTTATACAAAAGTAATTCTTGAATTATTCGTTTTCCATGCCTGGGTTTTTTTTGCAAACAGAAATGTCATGGTAAATAAAAATGTCTGTAGTAAAAAATGTATTACAGTAAAACTCAGTTAAAATTAAATCAAAATAGATCAATACAAAATTAAATATTACAGCGGGCACACTTGTACCGAGGCTGGCGTATTGTTAACGAAATTTTCGGAATTCAGAATTAAAGTGATTATTGAACTTTACTCTTTTATTTATTATTACTTTTATATGTGTTAATATTACTGCAGTTTTTCCCTAGACTATTGAGTGGCACAATAATGTAATATAAAACATGAGCCAACAATGAAAAACAATAGCGCTTATCACACATATAGTTTCCATTTTTACTCACATATGTATATACGAATGGGAATTATTATTATACAAGTAAATATGGTGATAGTAAAATTGGTGCATGTAAAATTGCACAACAATATTGACGCAATTTTGCACAAGCATGACTGGTTTTGTATTTTCCCAGAGCCAACACCATAAAAAATGGTGAATCAAAAGGACTATTTGATGAAATTAATCAAATGCTTCTTTCACGAAAAAACTGTATCTCCCGCTCTTAAATATATATCGTTGTCCTTACGAAACTAGATGCCTAAAAATATTTGAATTTAGTGTCAACAATCAAGCATTGTTTGTCACGTTTTTACCTCTATTGCTAATATATTGAGCTTTTTCTCAATATTATGGTAACTTGGAAATATCGTTTCCAAGATCGGGGGAAAAAATATATATAAAAATTTTTTTATCAGCTTTTTGTATTTATTTTAAATATATCTCTTTCCGTTCCTTGGATCATCGCCTGATCACTACAAATAGAGTGATCATAAAAATTTTTCTGAGTTCCTCCAATCGCATGAGGTTTTCTGAAAGTCCAGTATGAACTTTTTGTGAACAGCCATTGAAAAATAATACTTAAGTAAGCAAAATCTGTCAAAAATTGGTTGTCATAGCAAACTTTTCCAACTTAAGCACTGGCCTTCGTAGACTAGTAGGTAGTGTACTAGACTCGTAGTGCGAAGGTCGCAGGTTCGAATCCTGCCGCAGAACTCTGGGAGTTTGTGTTTGATAATTAAAGGGAGCGCACAACAAGCCTTCACTGGCTTAAGTGTATGTCGTATGACATGGGCTATCACACCCCTCCAATCAACCTAACCTAACCTAACCTAAGCACGTATACGCCGCCAAAAAAAACCGCTGTTCAATATGACTATAAAATTTATTTCGAATTTGTTTGCTACAAGTACGAGTTGGCTATAGCGGAGTTTTACTGTATTTCTTACATATTGTTCGTTGTAATACTTTTCCAAACGTCTCTATGTCTATTGTATGATGATGATTTCTTAAGCTGTTTTGTGAATTGAGAAATTCAACTCAAACAAACGTACTGCAACACAAAGTCAAACTAATTACAAAAGCAAATATTTATATAGAGAGAATTAAAAATTACAAAAACTGTCAACCGTTTACCTTTTGGCAACGTAAGTTAAGTTTTAAGTATTTCTTTTTAAATTAAAAATAGTGTTTCGTTTATTTTTATGCGTGTACTCATACTTCTGAATGTTTTTTATATTCATGAAATCAGCTTTTTGATTAAATAAATTATACGTTTTATCTCTAAAATATATGAAAATGATGACCTAAGGGAAGATTCGTTACAAGTTTCTTTATTTTAATACAGAATTTATAATCAGGTGTTAAATTTACTAAAATATGGTTTGTCTCTTCTTATAATGTATTTGATTAAAAGTAAACGGTATGAGGTAAAACAACTCAAGTCTACTTATAATATATGCTTGCAAGAACTTTGAAAGCTGATTAATGGCAGCAGTTAAATAATTTTTGAAGTGTTTTGTGCAAGTAATCGTATCGCAAATTTTCAAATTGCCTTATACATATGTATTTTTCTTCTAGGGGTGACAAAAACGCTTCTACCCACCTCCCAAGGAAAAACATTCTGCTAGACTATTGCACATACAAGAAATGGAACAAAATTTACAAAGCTTATTATTTTAAATAATTTTTACTTGAGAATATACAGCAGTTGGAAGCTGCAATAAGACATTTAAATTATTTTTTATATATGTGCATATGTATACACCTATCCCTCATTTCACACGCTGCTCGTTTTGCATTGTTTCGATTTTGCAAGGTTTTTAAAATAAAACTACATTTTTTTTAGAAAATGACGAACTTTGAATTCACTCGAGTTTATTTGTACTTAATTATATTTCTGGTTTGCATACTATATTGTCAAAAATAAAAAAAAAATAAAAAATGGGAGTTCATCGATCAAAGCAAAATTTTTTCTGTCTATGAAAATGTTTATTTTAAGCAACAGAACAAGTTTCATCATGGTTGAAATACATGTACATGTTTAAAACCTTTTATGTGCCATAATTTCGTATCAAAAAAGCTTGTTTATACTCGTTTTTGTTTTACAAGGTTTTTCCATATGAAAATTAATTTTCGTTTTGCACGGTTTTATGACGAATCCATCTTCCGTGTTAAGCAGGGGATATATGTACATACATAATATATGATTTTGAATAGATGGTGATTTTGAAAAGAATAAAAAAACACTGCAAATACTTATGTTTGCAGTTTTTAAAGGATAATTCCAACCATTCGATCAAATCTACATCTAAATAAGAATGGTTTAAAACAAAATATCACCCAAAGTTTAGCAGGTTTTTTGAAAATTGATATAGAAATATTAAAGAATTATGTCCAACACAATATTGTTTTATAAAAAAAGATCTGACGTTCTATATAAATTTATATACAATACTTCTAATTCAATGGCGTTTTGTTTTTAATAAAAATGTAACACTGTTCTTCAATTAATGAAAACTTATTTAAAATAGAGGGAGTAGTGTTAAAAGAAAGTTACATGTTTTAAAGAAAGAACTTCCAAAACAGCCAATAAGATCTACAACTTGCGGTCCAGCAGTAGTTGAAAATTCAAATCCTTCCAAATGACTTTAATATTGACTTGTCATAGCAAGATGTTCTTTTTTTAGATCCTGTTCATTTGGAAATGGTATGAAAAAATTAATTATTGGATGTACTTCAAATGTTATTCGTTTCATTGTAGTGTATACAAAAATCACTCTTATTACACATTTATTTTTTTTTTCATATAATTTAATTTTTTCTTGATATTTGTATTGCCTGAACTTGAACTTGAGAGTACTATTTCGTCATGGCATCTTAAATTGTCAACGCTTTTACCACCTCTACCAAATGCACACATGAAACAGTAACGCTATTGGGTTAATACATATATGCAGATAGACAATGTGAGAGTTTTGGAAGAGACATAAGTAGTTAAAAAGAGCTTCCTAAGAAGTCATAAAAGTACAGAGATTTTTATACAGATTTACAAATTTAAATAATTTCAAAATGAGTTTGAAATAGGCTTTTCATAACAAAATTCTCTATGTTTAACGTATTAAGAATACTACACAATAATATCATATTCAATAACGAGTAAGTCATTTGCTACTAGAAAAAAAAAAGTTTAGAAAGGATAAAGCTTGCCACAATTTGTTTTCTAGTATAGTTTTAGCTTTTAGTATTTAAATCGAAAGATAAAAAATATTTTTTTCTATTTAATCAATATTCTCTCAATGTGGAATATTTGAATATGAGAGGCAAATCCTAATATTTCTCTTAATAATAACCGATTCACGCATGTCAAGTTTTCTTGCTCAAGTTTCAATTCAGCCATTTACGTACCGACGTTTAAAATTTAGTTTTTTGTTTGAAAGGACATGTTTAAGGTTTGATGCGTTTTGCAATCTATCCGACTGGGTTTTGTATATTGTCAGTCAGTCTTTTTCCCAGAATTATTTCAATGGAATCATAATACAAAATGGAAATTAAATTATGTAGTACAGTAAATGCTCTCCATATGCATGTATTTAATGCTGAATTTTAGTGACTTCTTTTTAGCCAAAATTCGATTATAAATATTTTTTTCTATAGTAATGAAATTTCAGTTATGGCTCAATTATTTTATAAGCTTTTTAATTGGAATTAAATTTATGCTTAAAGCAACCAAAACAAGAATAATTTGTTTGGCGAAGCCATCAGTTGGTGCAGAAACCATAATACTCGTACATGTACAACTTTTGTTTACGTGTTCGTATCCCTCTTGAAAAGCTTTCGAAAAATAAAACAAATTCCAAATGTTTAACATATTTGCTTTAATATTTTTCTAACTCTGTATAATCATTAATATTTGATGATACTTTTAGAAAACAGTACGATTATTAAAAAAATTTCAAATATAATGGTAAAGTTTTATTCTTAAATATTAGATTTGCGCCCTACTTTTTTTCTTTCGTATTTATGTACCTATTAATTAACAAATATTTAATTAAAAAGTGAATACAAAATTAACAAAACATGCAGCAATAAACAAAAGGGTGGGCACCTTAAAAACTTTAGCTCATGACTTCAAAAACAATAGAAACTTTAAAGTTAAAATTCATAAGAGACCTAATTCTTGTTTTTATTTAAAATTCACTAGACATTGTAATGCAAATTAGTTTTAAATAATCTTTAATATTTGCTGTGGCGACTTGGTAAATTAATGGGCATGTAAAATACTTTTTCCTTTATTTATTTGTTTTATATTTTTTTATATTTAATGAAGACAAACAAACATCACGTTTTATAGGTTTCGTTCTTTTTTTGTTTAGCAATTTGTCGGTATAAGAAAATTAAAAAGAACAAAAGTTTCTATATGACTTATGAATAAGTCAGACAATGAATAAAATATACAAAATAAAAGTAAAAACACTTTAAATAAATGCATTCATTTTTGTTCAAAGCATCTGTTGTTGTAACTAAAATACGAGGGTAACTGTTTATATTGAACGCTTGGCTTATAAGACATTTTAAAAGTCTACCACTTTATTAACTTATATTTTAAATAAAGAAATTTATATTTTAATTATAATAAACTAAAATTTTTCATGATTTAGATTTACGTGTAAATCAAAGATTTTTTATATTCATTTTAAAAACAGTTTCTCTGAAATTGTTATGGAGTCTATAATTTTATAATAGAAATTTTTATTGAAATGGGTTTATTTTAAACAATTTTATAGCACATCAAAAAAAACTTGTTTTGTGAAATTTCTCAAATTTATAATTCCCATATAATATTTGGGAGGTTCTATAAAATCATGTGGGGCTAAACATTTTTCAAACATGGTGGCTGATGTCTACTGATGAGTTACAATTAGCACCAACGAAATTTAGTCCATAACTATACAAATAACAATTTGTTTTGGGATTTTTTTATAAATTAGTCGCGGTATCGGCTGCCATTTTTGCATTTGACATTTATGATTTGGATATGTACAGAATTAGTTGCCAATAAGCCATGTACACGTGGAATTATTGTTACCGCTTATTTGTAATATTTGCTTTTATGAATTTTTTTATACACGGCGTTGGATTTCTTTTTGAAAATAATTATCCATTTAATATAGTTTTATAGTGTTTAATAATTTAATCATTTAATTTTACTTAATTTATTAGCATTTTGTTGGTCAAACTAAATACTTCGTTAAGCCGGCTCAAGTTCGAGTGCTGAAGATGAAAGAAGATGTAAGGAGAAGTTAATTATTATACTAGCTGAAAGGAACATTATTGTTTTCGATGGTCACTGATGATGATAGTTTGGAGAAGAAATTTTTCTTTTAAAAAAGGTTTAAGCAAATATGTTCACGTCAGAACTAGTTGAAAAGATCTAAATGTAGTGCTAAAACAGCTGAGTGGTCATCTCTGAATTGTGAATTCTTTAATAAGAACAGACTAATTTGAAAAGGGCATGCAATTCTTTAAATTAGAATGATAAATAATTTTTTTAGATGAATTGGTCAACAAAACGTTACACTTTTTTTAGAAAAGAAAAGGCCACTAAATTCTTAAGATGCATAAAATGGCTTTAACTAGATAAGATTTAGCTAAATTTTAAAATGTCTTACGAGAGCGCAATAACAAAATATGATAAATCTGTTAATAGTTTTGATATAAAAAATATCTTTAATGAAGTAGATTTTACTATGAAAATCGTCATATTGACAATATATCGTTTGGCCTGGTAACCTTGTTCTCAATATGAATAGTTCCCCTCGTATGTGTATAACACTTTCGCATTTTGTACATAAAATTTTGTGATGATGGAATTTTTCTTAAAGGTTTTTTGTATAAATATTTTGTGTTTAAAAACTATTGTTTTTAATATTTTAGCATAACAATCGATTTGAAAGAAAAATGCCATTGGAGAAAAAGCTAAACACTTTCACTATTTATTTATTTATTTATTTACGAATATTTTTTTTTTTTTTTTTTTTTTGTTAAAGCAACCAATCGATTTATTTGGTTGAGCTTCAAACTCTCGTTCAATATTGTGAACAGGTAAATATCGACCGATTTTTATGTAGTGGATTTACTTGGAATTTCTCGTTACTTTTTAAATATTTTATTTTTAAGTATTTTTCGTATACGAGTAATTAAAAAAATGTATTAAAGCATGAAATTTTAATTAGTGAGGTTACTTGGAAAGTATTTTTATTTTCCATTTGTCGAAATGTTATAAATATTTTTTGGGGAAATTATTATAAACCGTATTGTAAGACGTTTTCATTCTAACTGATTCGTAATAATTCACTGAATAACAAATACAAAATAAATAAAAGATGGTGTTCGTTAGAGATCAGTTTTCTGCCGTACGAATTGGTTAAATTGATTAATTTAAATATTGACATGATCTTTGAATGCTTTTAATTGCATATTAGTGAAAATGGAAACGAATTTCTTAAAGTTTAGAAGACATTTCTATGCCCTATATTAAATAAATGAAAGGAGATTTTTCTAATGCATCCGCACAACATTTGCAACGGCGATATTAACAGACTAAAAACTAATTTCTTTTACAATAATTCTTTCTTTTTTACAACCTCCGACTTTAAAATTTCGCCTCTCCAGTAGTTCCCACTTTGGAATTTGTAGTGTGCCAAAAAGTCTGCTTCATGATCGAAGCTTTTATTTATTATCATGTGCGTGTGTTTTATATACGTATG
Organism: Germaria angustata; assembly: GCA_963681545.1. NCBI lineage: Eukaryota > Metazoa > Arthropoda > Insecta > Diptera > Tachinidae > Germaria > Germaria angustata. Next base: position 55,879,870 of record OY812998.1, on the reverse strand, counting down.
TGTGTGTGTTTTACAAATTAATAATTTCTTAGACATTTTATCTTTTATATGATTTTCAGAGTGGCAAAAGGTTAATTTAATAAAGATTTATATGTATGAACGTGTATTTTATTCATACATGTGCAATAAGATTCATACATAGAAACAAAACACACTTTCTTGAAAATGACAATAACAATTTAGAGAATGTTTCTTATTCACAACAGCAAATAATAGCGCCTTATTCAAGTGTACCAAATTTTTTATACTCTTTACTTATGAAGACTGGAGATCCAGGAGATCAATCCAGAGAACATCCCCTCAACCGAGATTGATTATAAGACTATTGGATGTTGAGGTAACTGATATTTGGTAATGTCCAAAGATTTTTACGTCAGTACCTGTCATAAACTTAACCTGACGGTGCTCTTCGCACTGGGTGAATAAAGCCGTTCACGCCCGTTGCCCTGTTATTTCAGGGATTGGGTTGTAACATATTAAGTTCAAGGGGTAATTGGCCAAAGGTCAAGGTCTGGAAAGACCATATTACCCACTTACCAGACGAGCGGGCGAACCCAATTTTACCTTTAATTTACTTGCATGCGCGCCCGTTGCCCTGTTAATTCAGGGATTGGGTAGCAACATACAAGTTTTTAGGGATTATCAGCAAAAAGGCCTATGTCCGGAAACCTGATAACCCTATACCCCAGGAACCACAACATCAAGTCCACTCCACAAATATAAGATGTAACCGTGCCCCCGGGGGGATGTCCAAGTAATATATTGGAATGTGTCAGATTCCTTGAATAATAAACCAATTATGTAGCTTATCCTCCACGCCAGTGAACTCTTTTTCATAGGTTTTCGCTGACATTATTTTCAGAAGTTCTTAGTACCATGTTTAATACGTGATATGGCCGATTCGGGTACATTGCGCTGTTCCGCCATTTACTTTAATGTAAATCCTTTATCGAGTTTTTATTAAATTTCTCATTTCATCTATTTTAAAGTTTCCTCTTAAATTTAAAATTTAATTCAAAAATTTAATTCTAAAAGCACTCGCTATTATCACCCAATTGTTTAGCTTTTCCTTATTATTTGGATTATTTTTTTGGCAATCATGAAAATTTTCATTTGATTTCTTTCTTAAAAACCCCAATGAAAACCAAAAGACTTGTATTGAAATGTGAAACGGCCTTTAATAATATTTGCTGTGGGCCTAATATACATATTTATTTTAATAAAAGTCAATATTTCTGCAGCCTATGGGTGGCTTTTTCAGGAAATTCAAATTATAAAAAACTTTTTTATTACTTTGAATTTCCTGAAGAAGACTCCCACAGGATGTAGAAATATTGAATTAAAAAAAATAAATAAATATGTTAATTTTATAAATAAAACCTCGAGCTTAATATTAAATCTTTAAGTTGCTTTAATTTAATAAGTTAAAATATATAATTTTGATTTATTTGTTAGAAATTAATATCTGATGGTAAACAGTGTCAGTTTGTTCTAAAAGTTTAATAATTACAAACGGGAACACCAATGAAAAAATTTGGTTCAATGTAACTGGCTCAGCCAAAATATATCTAGCGGCAAAATCAACAATTTGCTCAACTAAAAAGTAGGACAAAACTATAAAAAATGAATTAACAGCACGCTTCGAGGCCAAAGGACGTAATTGTTTCCATTTGGTTTTTTTTTAATTTATGCAGGTATTTTATTATTGTAATACATTTTATATTTATATATTTAGTAACTATAATTTAATTACCGGAAACAGTGCCAACTTGGTTTCAAACTTGAGCAAATTTGCACACGTGAACCATCCATGAAAAACTTTTTTGACTTTTTCATCAGTTCACAATACGCGTATAATATCCATCTTGTAGATGAGTAAAATTTTAATTTTTGTCATAATTTTCAGACACTGGTCTATTTTTGGACAATAGTAAATTGTTTAAGGTCAAACTCTTTTATTTTTCTCTTATTTTCGATATTTTAGCTGAGTTTTCCCTTTAATTTTTACGTCGATACGCTTATGTAAAATTTATAATTTTCCCAGAAATTAAATTATGAATAAATAAAATTGTATACTTTTTCTGAGTGAATTCTTTTAAACTAAGTTTGTATATTTTTTTTAAACTACACCGAAAAATTATTGGAAGGTAATGGATGCATGTTAAATTTAAGTAAATTTGGTCCGAGTTCTGTTAAGAAATTCTTACAAACTTCTTTGTATTACGAATACGGCTGATAGTTTTCACTATGCCTCATTGGTGGCACATATACGGAAGTAATTCTTAAGAAACGACAACGAAAATAATTATTTTCAACTTCTTAGGAAAATTGTATATAAAATATGAACTACTTCTACGAATCTGTGTTCTCACTTTTATAATAATTTTTTTGTTATTGCAAAAATTAAGTTTTTTTTTTAATCTAGATCAAGACATTATTTTACTTCACTTTAAAACTGATATACATAATTACATAAGAAAAAAGAAAAAATTAAAAAAAAAATTATATAAATCTACATATTGAAGATGATTCCAAATCATTTGATAAGCATCAACAAAGCGAAGATTTTTGAATGACAAAAACATGTTAAAATCATTCGAAGTGATCCAAATTCGCACTACTTCTGGAGCGTAATGTTGGTTGGCAATTTTAGGATTTTTATTGGAACATTATTGCAGTTTATTGCCTAGAACATACTTTTCCCAAATTGATGCTCGTTCTCCAAATACCATAGACGATCACTATAAACAACTATGCAAATGTGTTTTCCGTTTTATTGATTGAAAAATAAAATTTTCCCTAAGACAATATCATATAATTTATTGATCTATCATTTGCTTTTGGAGATATTGCGAATGTTGTGGCGAAAAGTTAAGAATTTTTTATGCCAAAGTTTTGTTCCTACAAAATTTATAAAAATAAAAAACCGAAAATAACTCACGTTCCATATAGATCATTAGCAATATATAACACTTGTTTATATACACTCGTACACGCAAAGAAAATATATGATTAATAAGTCATCATCGTGGTCATTTATTTGTTCATTGAACAATAATAATGTGTGCTTTTGTATCATTCTATTAGATCTACTGCTATAATGTCCGATATAAATGCCTCCACTATATTATACGAAATAAAATCCTTGTTACGATAAAGTATATATTTAAATTGGAAAGTATCGAAAAATTGAGTAAAAAATAAAATTATTAAAACCGATAGTGTGATATAAAAAGATTAATAATATTAAAAACTAACCATATCTCTATATTTTTGGACCTTTTCTATAACAATTTGGTTAAAATATTACTCAAGCTTGAGGTCTGACTTTGTGGTTAAACAATTTTATTTAAAATTATTGCTATTTCGATACTCAATGAGTAAATAAAATTGTTTAACCACCAAATAAGACCGCAAGCTTCAGTAATATTTTAACCAAATTATTAAAAATTAACAAGGAAACAAATAAAAAAGGATGATATAAAGAACATTAGAATATGCACAAGAGGTGCATTTGTGTGTGTATACATTTATTGTGCAGATTGTTTGTAAGTATGTACACAATTATGTAAGTTTTTTAATTAAAAATATAAAAAAAAATACAAACATTTATTTTCCATATGATAAACATAATAATAAGATCATTATGACAAACATTAATGATAGCTTGCAATTATGATTGCATCAAACATATTTTTTCTTCAGGTGTATTTTTTGAATTTGTCTGAACATTTTTTCGACCTACGTTTTAGTTTTGGAGACATTGTCGAATCGTACTATTTGGCCAGTCAATTGGATGAATTCGTGGCAAACTGGATGATTAAGGATGATAAGATATCCTAGTGTTCCACTAGGATTAAGATTATATATATATATATATATATATATATATATATATATATATATATATATATATATATATATATATATATATATATATATATATATATATATATATATATATATATATATATATATATACATATATATATGATGTTGTTGAGTAATATTTTCTTTTTTAATAAATGTATGTATTTTTATATGTACATATGTATAAACGTTTATTTATATATACATACATATTTACATACTGCGTTACTGAAGAGCTTTGATGCAACCGTATTATATTTTAATTAAGTAAATATGTTTATATGAAATTAATTTTGAATTTAATTAATTATTCAGGAAATGTACACAAAAAAAAAAACAACTTATAAATACAAACAAGTACGAGTATGTAAAAAGTATTAAAGTAATAAGTTTGAAAAACAACTAATAAAATAAAAAGAGAAATATTGTAAAAACAAATTACAAAAAAGAGTTATGAAAAGAATTAGCAATATTTCCGTCAGTAATTATGGTAACGAAATTAATTTAAGGTTTGTATTGAAAATCGTGTAAAAGTTAATGCGATAGTGTTGAAATAAGTATATGTATGATGGAGTTTCATAAAGGCGGAATAAAAGTTATAAAATTTTTTAAGTGTTTTACTCAAAAGTTTAACTTTTTTGGCAAAAGAAACAGGAAATTAAAATAGAGATTAAAATATTTTTCTATAAAGTTTTTTCTGAAATTTTCTGGTTTTACATTGAACTAGAATTAAGTTTAAAGACCCACCCACACGCTCTTAAATCTATTTTAATAAATAAATTTTATAAAACAACACACTTTCTGTCAAATTAATAAATAGTACACGAGCTTGAAAGTAAAAAATAATTATATTTTATTTTTCATAATTTTTTTTTTGCTCAATTTGGTATTTTGCTCACAGAAATCCGCTTCTTATGGCCAACAGTTAATTGACCTTGGTTCTTTTGCTTTTTTTTTTTTTTTTTTTTTGTTTTATTTTAATTTCAAGTTTTGCATTTTCGCTCTTGCTCTTACAGTTGTAGCATTTGACCGGGCTGTAGCCATACATTTGGTCTAAACGCTTTTTTACGAATTATGGTTTGTTCTCTTTAATAATTTTTTATTCATTCATAAGCTTTTTCTATAGTTCTGCTGTGAAATCTGTGATGTTGTTTTCTTAGTTTTATAGTTTCAGGTTTGTATTTTATGTATTCAATTCTAAAACATTAGCAGCAGCAACAGGGGCAGTCTCGGCAGCTGTTGCATGAAGCTTGAAGCCGTTATGTTAATGTCAGCGGAGAGAAAAAAAAGAGTTTTGTTTGGATTTCTTTAGAAATTAATGAGTAAATGGTTTCAGGTTGATGTTTGTATTTTAAAAATAATATTTTAGAGTCCGGACAGACAAGTCGTTAGAAAACTTTTTCGAAAACTATTCAATAATTTCGTGTGTTTCTGTTAAAATTTTATTTATTTAATTTACATTTTGACTAACAACTCAAGAAGAAAAAAGTGGAAGTCGCTCTTGAGGTATTAATTTTCATTGATTCCAAAGTAAAAGTGAATCTGTATGTTATAGTTTCTCTGAATGTTATAAGGACAAAATTTCATATCAAAAGGAGGTTATATATCTCGTAAATATTTTATATAAAAATATGTGGTTGACTTTGAAGGTCATGAGTGCAACTTTTCGCTACTATTGAAAGCTGGATTTACGAAAAAATTTTAAAGTAAATTTTTTACTTTGCTTTGATTTACAAAAAATTCACGCAATTCGTATTAGTGTTCTTCAATTATTTAAAATATCCAATTTCCTCATTTATGAATGTTATGAATTTCAAACAGTATTGCCAGAATTCCTTTACCAATTAAGGCTAAATATAGAAAAATAATGGCTAGAAACAAGCTTCAAAAAATGGCTAAACGATTTGGAATGCAAAAATCATGACTATTAAAACAAAAATAATAGGATTAAATCATAACATATAATGTGTTTTGCAACAAATTTCAAAATTTTTCTAAGTAAATAATAATTAAAAAATTTGGCTTTAGGTACTCAAGAAACGAACGAGAAAAACTTTTCAAATAGAAATACATATAAGTATGTGTATGAAAGTGGGCCATACTTTCTTATTTTGAAAATCAGATCGTTATAATTAACGGCATTGTTGTTTTTTATCATTAGGTGGCGTTTGTACCTTTAAGTTTAAAGCAACTCTGAGGACTTTCATAGTCGCAGCAACAACAAAATACATAACATGATATTAATATGTAAATGCTGTACAACAATTTAAAAGTATTTTTCTTATCTTTGATAAAATGGAATTGACTGTTATTAGATGGAATTTCACAACCAACAAGATTCTTTGCCCGCTTTACTTATATTTAATCAGAAATTGCTTTAAATTCTCCATTTCCACAAACATCTTCTTACTTAATAAGTTCCGCCCAAATAGCAATTACATTATTAATATAATTCCATAGTATGTATGGAAATAATGTAATATTGCTTTTGTACTTTTGAAGGAATCTTGTAAAAAATGCTTAGAATGTCGTATATGGAAAAATAGCTAAAAAATATTCAGATTAAAATAAAAGTAGCTATTAGCTAAATTAACTTTTCTTCTGGTAAAACGGCATGAAAAATAGCTAAATATATCAATAAAATGTTCAAATTGGCAACACTGGTTTCAAATCGTGTCTATATCTTTGTATTTCGTTTGTGCCTGGAACATTCTTAATAAATAATAATTTTCATTACAGCGAAGCAGTATTAAAACTGCATTAAAGTTTCTTAAAATTTTTGTACTTAAAACAATTGGTCAATCATTGATTGACAATTAATGTGACCTGAAAGCGAACATTTATTAATCCCACATATGGGAATACTGACACTATACATAGATAATCCCCCTTATTATGATTGTCGACGTCACGCCAAGTCGACATCAATATATTGGCAATTGTGGAATCGTTATCGAGAACTATTAAATATTATTGACAGGATATTACTACTACTATGGCTTATAAAAAAACAAGTGGCCATCTATGTATATTAGTTAATTATTGCCTACTAGGAGTTCAGAACTGCTGTCTATTTTTAATGTCGACTTGATGTGACGTCGACGCGACAATCATAATATGGGGGAATATATAAATATACTCGTATATATGCAATGCTGTGGTGGAACCTCAACCAATCAAAGGATGCGAAAAAGAGAAGGAAGCACAACATCCAGGAGTGTAACTAATATTACATTGGGAAATATATTACATTAGAATATTTCATTGGACAAAATAACAAATTAAAAATAAATTAGTTAAACAATGTAAATATTTTTGAAATAAAATTTTATGGAAATTCAATACTTTGTTTCTCGCAGAAATAAAATAGATACATTCCCTTCCCCAAATTTTCCTCTTTTACTATAGAGTAAATATTAAGAAACTATGCTCAATTCCCCCAACAAGGCATAATTCCTTTCTAATTCAATTCTCATTGAAACTTGACTAAATCTGAATAATTAAATTTGAGAAATACCATAAACAAACAAAAGAAAATTAAATGTTCAACCTACAGAGTTTTAAGAGCAATTTTATCATATTTATCCTTAAAAATTCAATATATCTTTCACTAGAAAGAATACGAGTATCTAAGGACGATAAAGTTTTCATGTCACGGACATGTTTCAAATATGTGCGTATTCCCCAATGTAATTAGAATTAAAGAGGAAATTTTAATTCTACCATTCACGAAGAGGGTGTGCCCCTCAAAATATTTGACCCACCTTAAATTTAAACATGAAATAAAAAAATAGTTTAAAAGAAAATAATATTAAAAATGGTTGCTCACCCGTGGACAAATTCAAACGTTTTCGTGCATCACGTTTTGGATACAGGAACTGCTGCAGTACATGAGCATTAGACTGGGCACTCTTTTTCACATTAATTGAACCAAAGTTGTGATGAGTTTTTATCACGGGCGGTCGATACCTTGCACTCTTTGCATTGTTGGTTGGTGTGAAGCTTAACGAGTTTTGTGATTTCGATGAAATGGGTGTCGATGCGGCTGCCACACCTGATGAGAGAGCAGACGTTGAACTTGCTGTTGCTGCCGCAGCCAGACCCAGAGAAGCGGATGTCGTGACAGTTTGATTGGCGGTGGTGGGTAGACGTGGTAATGAATTGGTTGTAGATATTTGTGTAACACCAATTAGACTGCGTGGCAGGGTTGAGCGTGTGCCGGAAAATGCGTCACAATCATCGGAGGAAGAAGTGTCAGTTTCATAAATTGCATCCGGTACGCTAGAGCGTCTAGGATCCTTCGAATCATTAGATGAAAGCCAAGGCTTCGCTGGTGAAGATTCCAAAACATGATGATGTTCATCACCACCACCGATGCTACCACAGGAACGCACACGATCTAGTTGTTCACGACTCAAACTTTTATGATTGAACAACAAATCTCCTGCTGAACGGCGCTTTGCAACGGCCAAAGCGGACGCAGACGATGAGTTGTCACGGTCGAGTTGGGATAATTTAGTTCTGGAGTCACCATTAGCCAGTAATGCTGATTCAAAACTACCGCGCCATGAGAAGCGCTCATAATCGCTAGCCACTCCACACTCTTCGCCGGCGGTATCGCTAACACCGCTGCTCGACTGATGGTGATGTGGTCGATTGTGGATAGCTGCATGATGGTTGTTACCGCTGCCGCTGCCCGTATTATTGCTGCTCGAAGCAGTTACTGACGAAGTCGAGTCTAACAAAAGATCGTGTGACTTGCTGCGTGCCAAATTATTGGCGTCGTCTTGTTGGTAATTGTTGGAACGTGCGCCTTGATACACATGTGCTTGTGATGGGTGCAAATACTGAGAACTTCTGGAATAGCTAGATAGCCTATCCTCTGTGGGGGTATCTTCTTCATCTTCGGTAGTGGTAGCTGAGATCTTCGCTTGCAGACGTTTATGTTGATTGCGCTGGGCAGGCATAGGGGAGTTAGTTCCATGGCTGTCATTGCCACTACTCACCTCATGCATTAAAGCTACCAGGCGTGTGCCAATATGTTGCATTACTTTGGCAAATAATTGGGGAGATCTTTCGGCACTACGCGCACTGCCTGTGGAAATACTATCTTCCTCAACTGCTGCTACTGCATCAACTCCACACTTTAGACTATCATCACCGTTAGCACTATCCCCAACTGGCATAACGTTTTCATTTTGCGACGGCAAGCTTATATTTGCATTATCTAGTGCCATTTTTGAAAAAGATGCAACGAGCTTTTGATATACAAATGCGGTATCGGGATTTGAAGCTCTGGGATCATCCAGTAAGCCACCATCACCCCGATCCCCTTCTTCGTCCACTTCAAATTTATTTATGATTTGCTGACAGCTAGCAGAAATTTGTTGCTTAAGCTCATTGCGTCTCTGGCTACTACCTTCCAGATCGGAACTGGTGTAATCAGAGGAGTCGTATGAATCTGACCACGTATCTTCACTGCTGAGGTACTCGACAATTTCGCGAACTTGTTCATCGTTTATACCCGGTACCGTTTTCATTAGGCGCGTCAATTCATTTTCAAAATACGCGAACGTAGTTGGACGAGACTTCATTCGACGCACGGATATGGGTGTTGTTTGCTTGGGCGTGGTAGATTTGGAATTGCTGGCTGAACCCTGTTGGGCATTCGCTGTGGCCACGACCAAAGTCTTGAAGAATTGGCGCATCTTACACATCATTAAATTAGTTTCTTCATCAGAGCTCCAATTGTTAAAGCTGTCTTTGCGAACCAAATTTGTGCTGGAACTGCTAGTTGCTGCCAGTATAGCTTGTTTGCTATTGTCAGTTTCCACTGTGGACGTACGAGTGTCTGGCACTGTACCTAAACGTAAAGTTGGTGTAGGTGGTTGTATTTTTTCATTGTCTTCCTTTATTTGTTCTAAAGTGGTGGGTGATTTAGTGCGTGAATGGCTTGAAGAGGAGGGTCCATCAATATCGGGCGACTTAAGTAAATCATCGTTACTGCCCACAAAACCACTGTCACGACTATGATGTTGCTGTTTTTTGGCTTGAGAGCTACTCATTGAACCAGGTGTGGGTGTGCGGCATTCTAGACTATTTTTATTATTCTCCTCTTGTGAGATATCATGCAGTTTTTTCTCATCTAGGGAATCGTGACGTTTTCGCAACTGCTTTTTTCGTTTCATGGTATCCGCACTATCCGATGTTCTTTCGCTGGCACTGCTGTTGTGAATAACAGTTTCATCACAATTTTCCGACTCAGACGAATCAATGATATCTTGAACATTTAGGGGCATAAGATTGTTTTCTAGACTATCCGTATTTTGTGAGTCGACCAGTAAATTATCAAGGGAAGAATTGTGTGATCTTGGAGTAGTTCTGGCTCGCACTAAACGTTTCCTCCTTTGGCTTGGGCTAGGATGACCTTCACTATCACTACCTACACTGCCGCTTTCATCGGAATCCTTTTTCTCGGTTGAATTAAAGCCCATAAGTATGAAATATTTCTCCAGGCGAGAAGAAGCCAAGTCCGCCGCTTGACTTACATCATTGATAGGCTCATCAGGTATGCCAAGAGAATCTAACCCTTCCGAACAAACACTGCTGACTTCCGAAGCAGTGTCTTCGCCATGTGTATCAATAGAACTCATCACCTTGCCATCACCAAGACCGAAAAAGAAATATTTTTCCAGCTCAGAAGCCGATAATCTATGATGGTGCTGCAGAGTTCTTTGACGTCTTCGCTCCAAATCATCCAATTCTTCTTCATCCGTTTGGCTTCTTAACGATGCCACTTCACTTTCTTCACAACTTTCTTCTACAATGGTGTGCAGGGTAAAATCAATGGCAGTGCGGTGGTAGCCTCTAAGTTCCTCTTCACGATCATGAAACATGCCTAGAGAATTAGGATCATCACCATCTTCCGAGTCAGTGCAAGTGGGAGTAGTATCATCCTCCTCCTCCCCTTCCTCCTCCAAGCGTACCTCATCGATAGCATCACTGTGCTCGCTGAGTTCTTCGACCCAGGAATCATCATCTGCCAGTCCATCTTCTAATATAACTGGCGGTATTTTGGTGCACTTTTTTATTTTCACATTTGAATTTGTTGCATAGTCGTCGTAACTGTCATAGTCGTCGTCATCATTAGTTGTTATACGTTGATTTCTCAGCAAATCCACCGACAACAATGACGCACTAACACTTTTATTATCTTGATCTATTTTGTTGTTCTCACTCGTTTTATCATTGTGGTGAGAGGATATTTGCAATTGAGCGATAAGTGATGAATCATGGTTGTTATTATTGATATTATTAGCACTTGAATTTGTTGTTATTTTTTCAGACATTTGTTTGAGATTTTCACTTGATATAACACTTTTAACATTTTCCATTTCATCATTAACATTTTTAATATTTTCGTTGTTATTATTGTAAGACTTTTCTAATTGATTTTCACTATTTACATTATTATCACTTTCTTGCGGTAGCTGCGCGAGCTCTTGATCTTTTGTAATCATTATCAAACTACGATATTTGGCTGACAAAGTATTTGGTGAACTGTTTACATGTGTACTACGATATTTTGTTGGCGTTACACTTGATGATTTTGCACTAACAACATTCGCGTTCGCTACATCCGAGGTATCTGTGGGATCTTCATTTGTTGTACTAGTTGTAGTTGATAACAAATTCTGAAAGCGATTGTGAATATTATTCTTAGTGGTATTATTAAAGCCAAACACATCGTCGTCGTCATCTTCATTACCGCAGTCGTTAGCGACTTCGTCGACGACGTCGTTATCACTGTCAACTTTTTTGCAAAGGTTTTGATAGTACTCGCCGTAGTGCGAATCTATTTTATCTTTATTGTCGTCCACTTTATTGTTGATTTCGTTATTTTTGTAAAAATGTTGTTGTTGCGGTTTTTCTTCAAAATACTTTGTCGCAGAAGTTTTGTCTGCTATTGTTGTTGTTTGTAAAAAATTTTGTGGTTTTTGTTGCTGCAGTAGCTTACGTATTGCACCCGAGTTACCGTAATCATTTGCCTTTGTTAAATCGTCATTGTATGATAACTGCGCTAAACGTTGGTCGTAGTCACCCCGCTTGCCGTGTGACTCGTTTAACATTTCATTTTCAACTGCTTGTAACGAAGCACACTCTGCACGTTTAACTTTATTGTACGAGGGCATATTGATCTCAGTGCTTGAAATCTCTCTGCTCACCTGCGAACCAATCAACCACGTTGGCTCGTTGCTCTTCTCTTCAGCTTCTGCCACCTGTTGCGAGCAGTGGTGTTTTGTTTTCAGTTTTTGTTGTGATTGTGTTTCTTCTCTACCTGTATAAGGTAGAACGCCAGCAGTTGTTTCCAGTGAGTCCATAAAATATTCTGTAAAGTTTAAGCAAACGGGAGACGAGGAAGGAGAAGATGAGGAATTAGTTGTAGAAGTAGAGTCAAAAGAATAACCGTCATATATTAGTTCATTTATTTTGCATGCTTCGCTGAGTTGTTGCTGTTCGTGTTTATTGCTTAATTCTCTTAGAATATGTTTGGAGGCAGCTGCTTCGCTTATTATTTCATGTTGTTGCTCTTTTTCATGGGTTTTAGTTACCTGTTTGTTAAATGACTTTAAGGTATAACTGCCACTAGTCATTCCACAAATACCACTGCTGTCACTATTGTTAAATGTGTTTTTGAATTTGTTTTGATTTTTTGTTGCTTCACACGTACTTTCGTCATCATTATGAAGTTGGCTTTTGTTTGCATAAACAATGCCACATTTATCGTCATAATCAGGCAATCTGACTTCCTCCTCGGAGAGAACATGTTCTTGTATATCGTCATCATCAACACCCGTATTCGCGTAATGTACGTAATTAACTTTAAAATCTTCTATGGAGTCACGTTTTACTGACAAAAGGTTTTCATTTGTTGTGGCAAAGACCACGTTAAAGACGGAATCGTAGACGTCATGTTTGCTAGTTGTTGTTGTAGTTGTAGTTGTTGTTGTAGTAGTAGTACTGCTAGTCGATCCCGCCAGCAATTTATCTTGATATTTATTTTTTATTGTTGTTCGCTTACTGACAGGTATTTCCACTTTTTCTAGCTCATATTTCATTTTCATGCAGTCGCTACTCGTTGTGCCTGGAGAAGTTAATGACGATGATGATGAAGACGTTGGGCATTCGTTTAGAACATTTTCATTATTGTTTTTATTTTCTTTTGTTATTGTTTGCGTTGTTATTGTAAGTGTTACATTACCGGTTTTTGTTTTATTTTTAGTCTCGTCCATAGAATACATATTAGGCAAATGTTTCACCTCCGCCTTCTCCCCCTCCTCATTTATCACACTGCCAGCAGTATTTTTTAATGCTAAAGAAACCTTTGGAATGCTTTCATTATGTTTGATGGGTTTTTGTAAATCTTCTTGTTGTTGCTGGTGGTTTTGTTCTGTATTTGTTAATGTGCTTGTGGTTTGCTCTGTGCCGGACAAGTCATTTAAGTGATCCTGATTGATTTCAGCTACACCACGTTTAAGTTTTTGCAGTTTAATTTCTAGTTCGGAGTTTTGTTTGGTCAGTGCCAACAAACGATTTACATCATTGGAAATGCTATGCAATTCTTCACAGGCCTCATCCACCACTAAGCCCACAGAAGATAATTGTTGCTGTTGCGTTTTCTCTGTTTGTTGCTGCTGCAGTTGTTTATAGTCAACGGCCGTAATCAGTGAAGCATGTTTGGCAACACGCGTTGCATTCGAATGCTCTGATTGCTTGTGCTGTTCAGTTTTTAACAAGAAATTATGCTTCATATACGGCTGCAAAGGCACCAATATGTTTTCTTTTTTTTCACTTGCCACTTTGTGGCTAACTATGCCATGATCATTATCAGCATCATCATTTAAGTTGCATAAATTTTCCTCTGTATTAAGCAGACTTATTTTTTGCAAAACAACGCCCCCATTATTGTCATCGTCTGTTTGACCGCCAACGACAAAAATACAATTGGCAATTTCTTCGCGCGAAGATTTACATTCACTTTCATCTTCTTCATCTTTTTCAATATCTAGCACATGCGATGCATTATCGTAACAATCATTATCGTTTTGATCATTATCTAGCGAGCAATTAGCGTCACGTTTGCAATCATGAGCACTTGAATCACTGCAACTGTCACTTTCATGCAAGGAATCGCGTATTTTCTTTGCATCCATATTATTGTCACTGTCTTCGTTCAATAACTTTATGCAACGCAACACCACACCACAATGCGTACGTTCGGTGTCGGTATCGTTGTCCGAGGAGTCCTCCGAATTCGCGTCTGACGACGATTGAGTACACGAATCACTTGTATAGCCTGCCATACCTTTGCGTTTGTGCGATTTACGATTAACCACAAATACTTTCGCGAAATGTTTTTTACGCGGTCTACGATCGGCCACATTGCCAGTATCATCGGTATCTACAGACTCCGAACTCGACATGCTCATATCACTCTCATTGTCGCTGTTACTAGCACTAGCACTAGCACTTTCAGTTTTATGTTTTTCCGTCTCGTTGGAAGAGTGATGGCAAGAGCTGATGTTGCTATTATCCACACTATCGGCGTTAATAATATTGTAGGAACGTTTAACGGTTTTTTTAGAACGTTTTTTCTTATGGGAAATTTTCACACGCTCTACGGTTTTCTTTCCGTTCTCTTCTTCCTCTTCCCCGGTTTGCGAATTTTCCAATGACGTGGCGTCATCGTCATCTTCACTTTGCGATTCCGATTCTGAATCGGATGATAGGAAATTTCTTTCACTTTGTAAGAAGCCATTGTTGTCTCCTTCCGCGGACATTATTTTATTTGCGTTCTCAATAATTATGTTATTTTTAGCTAATTTACTTATCGTTTCAGTTGTGGTTGGTCTTGATTTTGGGTTTTTGTTACTAATGTCACTGCTATATTTATTTAGGGTGGTGGACACGGCCGCCGCTTGCACCACCGTTGCGTTTGGCGATTTTCCAACGACTGCAGGTTGTATAGACTTTTGTGTATAGACTTTTGCTGGGGCAGTGGTACTAGTTGCTGGTGTTTGTGTTGGTGCTGGTGCTGTTATTGTCTTTGCAGCTAATGTTGTAAATAATGCAGTTTTTGTTGTTTGGTTTTTCGCATTTTCTTTAAAAGCTTGTTGTGCAGTTGCAACGGCAGCAGTAGTCTTACAGCTTTTCTTCTTCTTTTGCCTCCTTACATCAGCCAACAACAACAATGGCTTGTCGACACCAGCGCCACAATCATCTGTGCAAATAGGTTTTCTTGTTTTAAAGCTGGGCAAACAAGTTTTTACCGGCGTTACAGCTTTTTCATTGCAATCATCATTATCATCAACATCATTTACGTAGTATTCGCTGCAGTTGTTGTCGTCATTATGTTTAGCATCATAATTAACGAAAATACTATCATTATGGGCTTGTTGTTGGTGTTTTTGTTGTTTCGTTAGCAATAATAACTGTTTTTCATTGTCACCTCGTTCCGCTAGTCCAAATTGATCTGAGCAAGATGTTTCATTGCCAGATGTTTGTTTCGAACTTGTCTCTCTTTGCGTTGATGGAGGTGGTGGCTGATTTGCTCTCTTTTTTGGTTCGTTCGTTTTAGTTGTTGGCTCTTTGACAAGTATTTTAGTTGGCAGCTGTTTACTTGCCGTGTTTTTAGTCAAAGTGGTTTGTTTATCTTTAGTTTTGGCCGTAGTGTTGTTGGACTTTGTTAAGTTTGCGGTGGTATTTGTGTCAGAGGAGATGGTGGTGGTAACCGTGTTGTTGTTGCTACTTGTACAACTATTATTTTTTGTCAAATCAAAAACTTGTTTGTTCTCTATTTCTAAATCACTTTTTTCAATAGATTTTTGATAAATTTTTATAAATTTATCAGAATTTTCGGAGTTTGCTTTCGATGTGCATGAAATATTAATTTGTTTAGAAGAATTATTATTATCAAAGGAGATTATTGGTTTCTGTTTAATTGCATTAAAATGTGTTTCACTTTCAGCTATTTCATTAACCCGCTCGCGTTCCCGTACCACGTCCCTGTGTTTAACGTCGTGTTCACGTGAATCCGTTTGGCTTGAAGTTCGACTTGATCCCAACGAAGGTTTAGTGTCAACTAACGTAGCTGCGGTATCGTGAACTAGAATACAGCTGAAACCACTGTCATCGATAACACTGTGTTCGTTTAGTGCTTCATATTGTTGCTGCTTCGAGTGCTGTTGATAAAAGTGGTGGTTGTTTGGTTTTTGGTCGCCTTCGTCTACATTTGAGGGTATGGTGTGCAGAGAATGTCGTTTAACAGCATATGTTTTATCATTCGGTTGCTTATTAAGGTGGTTGTTCAATGGTAGTGTGTGGTGGTGGTTGAGTTCCCGTTGATTCGCACCAGCCATAATCTTTTCAACATTTAATAAGGTTTCCAAGCTGCCACCAGTAGTGGTATTTGTGCCATATCCGGAAGAAGTGGAACAGTGAGACTGAGTCATGCCCACTAAGGAGTAGGTGGATGCACTTAAATCGGGAGCGGATGACTTGAAACTGGTATCTATTTTGTGAGCTGCCAGTTTCTGATATGTGGCCGCAACGGCCGCTGCAGCTGCTGCTTGCAAATTGGAAGAGCTGGCAGTGGAATTAGGAAGATTATTTTGTGCTGAAGACCAAAGTTTTTGCAAAGAAGCGCATAAATTGTTCTCGTCATTTTGCTGGCCCAGAGCTTGCAATTGGGGTGACAAATCATTGGTGTTCCAATAAGGATAGGCTGACATGGGTACTGGTATTGGTACCGGAACAGGTATTGGCACATATTGGGGCTGTAAAGGTGGACTTATTGGAAGGTTATCTTGTTTCTGATTTAACTTCATTCCTCCACAGCTACATGCATCTGTAACAAGAGTGTTACGTGGTGAACTGTACCGATGCTTGGCATAGTAATGTTGATGATGTTGTTCTTTGTTCAAAAGTCTTGTTTTTATTCGCGTTTTCATGGCTATTTGTGGCTGAGTGCGTGTTGTTGTTGAAGATCTATTCAGATAACCATCTGAACTAGAACTTTCAGCCTGCATTAGTAGCTCTTCATCAGTGCCTGTATCACTTTCTCTTACCCGAGAGCATGTTATCAATTGTTTGCGATACATCAAAGGCGATTCCATTGGCGAAGCCGTACTATCACTTGATTTGAAGTCTATAGTCTGGCGCCTTCTAGCCATTAAAGGCGATCCACAAGGCGAATACAGTACATGTTTAGTTATGCTACTGCTTATCATGGACGGTTCGAAGTAATCCCAATCGCAATCGTCTATAGCAATACTGCTGCAGTTATGGGTGGAGGAGGATGTTGTGGAGCTGCTGTCTTCAAACTCTTCCTCATCGCGGCACGAAGACGAATCGGCGGAGTTGATAAATACCAATTTAAATTCATCCGCTTCCATATTATACTGAGCATGATTGATTGTAATCGATTTGAATTCTAGTTCCGAGGAAGTTTCCATGGTGTCGTAGGCATCTGTATGGGGCATAATGTACAATAGTTTTTTGATGTCAATAATTATTTCAATTTAGTTTTATCCTTCGTTTACTTTACCCAACACCATTATCGTTTATTAATATGCTTGTTATCTGTTTGTAAACCTTAACCGGGTTAGTATAAATATATCCATAAATTTCCACATACGTATGTATAAATAAATATTAAAAACACTAATCCCAAACTTGTGTTACATACAACAAACCAAAGAAACCAGTGGGACACTTTGCTCTATCTCACACAAAATTACGCCCACAATTTTCCTTTCTTTTTGTTCTACATTTCTATCACTAAATGTTTTAGAAATAATGAAATAAAAGATAAAATTGCCATGCCGAACTGTTAATAATGTGTTAAGTGCTTTATATAATAATTATTATATAATTTTATAATATTATATTTATTAATATTATGAATACAATCATTAACGACCAACGAGAAAAAATAAAATAGACTCACGTTGAGTATAATTGTTTGTTGTGTTGTTTGTAATATAAAAACATTCTAAACCTCTATGATTATGTGTTTTATTATGATTCATATTCAATATTGAATTCTCATATTGTATTTGATTTGTATGGCATAACCATCAAACTGCTTAAACTTCACCGACGATTTGGTTTAGCGACCAATGAAAGGTCGGCATATGAAGAGCTAAAGCCACAACAAACAATCTATTTTGCAAAAAGGTTTAATTGTTTTAACGTTAAGTGGGGGAGAATATCCCAAATAATGAATTTCAATATTAAATATTATATAATAATTATTAAAATAATATACAAAACGTTTGTATTAATGATTTTTAATTGATTAAAAATTACTTAATAAACATGTGTGTTATGTATGATATTAATTGTAAACTACTTTATATTAAATGATTTTTCATACAACTATATATTACAAATGCAATCACAAGTTACGATTTTGGCTTAAAGAAAGCAGAGCAGTAATTTTGAGTTTAATGCGCAATCAACTCTTGGACGACTTTTTTGCAGATACGTCAAAAACGCTATTAACGCTATTATCTTCCTAAATTTGCAATTATGGAAATATGGCTACCCGCCTAAAGGCGCCTAAAGCCTAAGCTCGTTAAAAAAATTTTTTTTCAACATACTCTTTTCCTTTTTATAATGATTATAAAAACATTCCGCATTTTGAAATACACACGGCAAAAGTCTACTCTCACAAAATAAAACATTAAGTTGAATCAATAGAAAATTAACATTTACATCTCCGCGACGTATGAGAACCGCTTTAACGAAAGTCGTCTGAGGCAAGCATACAAAGTGCAATTAAAATAGGGTATTTAAGATTAATTACAAAAAAAAACAAAAACTTCATGCAGTTAAGTCAAAGTGCTCTTAAACAAAAGGCATCTAAATCAAAACTTCTATAACAGAGACTTTATTAGCTGAGATCAAATCAACAAAACCAATCAGTGATTGTCGATCCTCTGATGTTTCAGTGCAGTACATCCTATTCTTTATGCTTTGTAACATATTTTATTTAAAACAAAAAACTGCTCAGCAAAATTTAGGCAAATGGACAGAGAGGTAGGTTTGATGTTTCCAGGGAAGGGAAAGAAGGTATTGGAAAAATTGAGAAATTTTAATTTTCACACTTGTTTAAGTATGTCTAATATGCTGAAAACGGCTCCAACAAATTCAATGATATTCACTCGTTCCCGGTTTCCCCGGCTTTATACCCATTTCATCTACTCCACTGTCTGTGACTTTAGCATTTTTTTATCAGCTCTATGACAAGGGTATCCAACGATGAGGAAGATGAAAGCTGAACATAAAATGGTTTCATTCAAATTTATAATTGAATCCGCCCCAAATCGGCGGCTCATTATTTTTATGCTCTCCAATGATACGGATAGCAAATGAAAGAAATTTCTGAGAAAGAAATCAAAATCAAATGGAGTCATTTCAACGCGTCTGGGTAAAGCTCAGCCAATGAGGTACTTGCAATTTATGAGAGGAGGTTATTACAGGCGTAACTTGTGAATTTCTCTTCGAAACTTAAACTTGAACGCTGCTCTACAAATGAGAACCCAAAATTATTTTGAAAAATGCATCACTGTAGAGTGCTGGTGGTTGGTGAGTATTGGGGACACATGGGAAATAGCTCTTCTCTGGATCTTGCCTCTCTCGCGATACCAACTGGTAACATCCACTGATAGCTACGACCTAATGTTGCATGGCAGAAAGGACAAATCTCTCCCGTGAGCATTGCATTGTGATTTATGATGGCGGTGTTGGACGCATCGAGTTCACTCCGTGCTAAGAGTCCTGTCAAGTTAAATTTAAAGACAGGTGTGCACGTAAATCTTAGACACATCTGCCAATATAATACAGTTTCGTGGACCCTCTTATGCAGATCTGATATTATCTATTAATTTCGTTTCGGCTGTAATTTACAGAGGAGTTGTATTCTGCAGGGTATAGAAGAAGGAACTTTAAGATTGAATTCTATAATTACTAAATTTACTTTGACTGCCTTGAGCCTTTTACAAAGAAGATTACGGACTTATCAGAAGGATATTTCTGTTTGCTCAAAAGGCAATTGAAACAAACCTCCACTTAATATTTCCTGCCTTTTTGTTCTGTGAGGACATTTAAAACCAGAGAATGTACATGAACAAGCCATTGAGCATTAACCACCTTAAGCCAAAATGTTTTGTCAACTAATGGTCATCACCGTTGAAATTATGTGGAAAAAAGGTATATACCTTATTTAAAAAAATGCCTTAAATTAAAAACAAATTATATATAAACAAAATCATGAACAAAGGCAAATGATTCGTTGGAAAACAGGTAGAATTATAAAGACTACTAATACTATAAGTATGAAATGCATGAAAATTCAAGTAAATTTCCTTCATTACAATCATTACAATAACGCACTCTTAATTGGTGAATTCGCTTGTTATAATTAAAATATTATTTTGGTCTTTTCAACTGACAACCACTAATGACGCTCAAATGATTGTTTAACTGGCGTGACGGGCTACATGAAATAATATTAAAAAATTTAATTTAACTTGAAAATTGAAACCAAAATTCTCAATACAACAGCCAGATTCATTATCTATGTTAAGAATAAAGCATAAAGAAGTAGGCACTTAAGCTTTATTGCCTACGAGGTAAGATTTTATTATTAATTACAAAGTCCTTTTCTTACTGTGTATTATGTTGTATCAAATAAATTCAATAATAATGTAACAATTCTTTACAAAAGCATTGAATATTTTATTTTTAAATGGAAACATCTTTGTTTAAACTTTTCTGAATGTCATGTGATTTCATAGAGATGGAATGTCTGGTTTAATATGGTCACTTAATGTCAGTAAGTAATTCAATAGTAATGTGCTTATAAGAAGCATTTGCCAGCGGATCATTCATTTGACTGACCCCAACTCTGATTAAAATAATTCGACCAGATTTCCAATTTAGAAATGGTTGTTGATCTTTAAACTATTGACCAGGCACAAGGAGCTGATTCTTCGCCAGTTCATCAAATCCATATCACTTTGATCTACTACTTGGAAAATATATGCCTCGTTTTGGTTAGCGGTGCTAACAGCCGCAACTGTCAAGGGTCCCGCAAGTATGTCAACTAAAATTTTATCCCTCGGAAAAATCTTTTTTGTGAAAGTTCAAAAACTTCGATTTGGTTCCAAAGAGAAATTGCAATCTTATTATTGATTTTCACTTTTTTCACATTCGTCATTACATCTGAGAGTATTGAAACTGAGATCTAAAATTTTCAACGAAAGGCATATCTAAGGCTGTCCAAAACTATCCTTTGTAATTTAACTAAATAACTTTACAAAATCTAACTTTTTATCATATTGTGGAAGGATATGAGAATATACGTGTGTATAAATCTTTTCAAAAATTGCAAATTAAAAATGCTTTATCTGGAATAGTTTAGTTCTAATATATAATAAATAAAATTTAATATTTCTGCAGTCATTTCGATCGAATCTAGTGAAGAGGAATGACATTTTCATTGCTTCCAAAAATCAATATTGCATTTATTGAAGTTTTCAAGAAGTCAAGTCGACAAAATTTTGATTAAAAATTTCAATAATGTTTTTGCACAAATCTGTGAAACTATTTTCATAAAAAATGTTTTTTAAACTTCTTTAAATTTAAATACAATTACTCTCACATAAGGAAAAACAAATCGCCGATTCCTAAAGCTAAATTGCTAGTACCAATTCAATATGAAAATATTTCAATTGCGAAAAAGTTTACTTTTTTCAACATATTGGAGATAGCTTCCAAATCGGTGAATGGGAATCGAAAAAGAGAACATTATGCAATGAAAAATCTATATTAAAATTATTGGAAATGATTCGACTTTGCACTACTTCTTAATCATAATCTCAGCATTTTCATGTCTCCATTAGAAACTTTTTTTTAATTTTTATTGGGAAGCATATATATATTAGCCCAAGTCACAATCTTGTGCAGTTGAGATTCGAAATACATACAATCCCTAATATTTTAAATTTTTTCGTGAACGAATCTCTTTGGTGTGGTTTGAAATAAAATGTTGCATTCGTATAGCAGATAAAAACTGTAGTTTTAAGTGTTGCATACAAATGTATGTATGTACCAAGGTGCATCATGCGCAAACTCATATACATTTTTAGTTTAAAGTTAAAAATATGGAATACCAGTTTGCAAATGCTGCGATGCAAAACCGTTTGCTTAATATTGTGAATAGAACTAATGTATATCTGCCTTATATAGAATAATTTGTAACAGTTAAAAAAATATTCATATAATATTTATTTTATAAATCTTTAATAACATTTATTATGCAAAAAAAACCTAAAATGTCCAAAGAACTGAATGAAGCATTGTATGGCAAAGACTTTTTAAAGGAACTAGCAGTTCAAAATAAAAAACGAACACAAAGTAAATCACAAGAAACGGAAATAAAAAAAATTACATACTTTAAATATATTTGTCTTGTCAAACACAAACAAATCTTGTTTTGGCATGTTATTCTTTTGAAATAAAAATAAATTTTCTATGGGCCAAAAATAAATTTTTGGACAGAGAGTAATAAAAAGGATTTCTTATGTAGGAGTCAAGATAATTTTTACTTTTGTGATCACAAAAGGACAACAACATCATAACTACAGTACCTGCTCTACATTGTATTCTATGTATATGTATCATAGCAGCAATAAGAGCAACAATAACAATTTATTTACATTTTGTATATTTTACAAACAACACCTACAACAACCATAATAAAAATACACTTTCATAGGAGATGGTATAGTTTGTAGATGTTTATGTCTAACCAAATTGTTGCATGTAAAAATGTGGGAAAAAAACCGTAAAAGAAATTGCAAAAATAAAGGGAATACCACCCATACATGTGTGGGAAATGTTTTTTTTTTTTTTTTTTTTTTTTTTTAATATTGAATGACACGAAATATTCATGTACTGATTTGTAAGTGGCAATAAAATAGCAACTAGTAGTACGAGTATTACACAAGTTGTTATGAATGAAACGATGAAGTAAAATAAAAATCTATTTTTGAGAGAAGTTGGTCCTTCAAGTATATTACTTTTGTATGAAGAATACACTAGAGCGGAGTTCGATAGTAACAAAGTTCGCGGGACGATGTAACTTAAAACGTAATAGAAAACGTCAGTAAATATCTGTTTCAATTTAAAAGCAGGATTAACTCGTTTATTTGCAATATTTCTTTCTCAAAAGGGACATACTTTCAACCAGTAGTGAACTCGAATATATCTATTAACACAACATATAGACATTCATGTTGCATCTCAAATTAAAGTTAGAAGTCTTAATAGTAGAATTTCATTCATTTTTTCCATGTTGAATCCAAATGCACAATAAAATTTTTAAGAAATTCTTTAAAAAAATATGCTCGTACGTACATACATATATAAAATTTTATTATAGATGTGCATGAAATCAAAACAAATATAACAAAACTCGATTTTAAAATACTCTATTGGAATATAAAATATCTTGTGAAATCTTATTTGTTCAAAACACTTTTGTGTTTTTAATTTCATAGAAAAGTTTATAAGCTTTACTGTATGATGATAGAAACTCATAATTTTTGAGAGTAATTAATTTCGCTTCCACAAACACTGCACCCATCCTCCCTCCCATATTTTATTTTCCTAGTACCAGCACAATACGTTGCATGAGTAGAACCTCCTCCTCCTCCTCTGAGTACCAATCTAACTAATAAAACAAACATAAACTTCATACTTTTTTCAGTATTTTAGTACTGGAAGGATATTGTAATCGTAAATATGTAAAATATGATTGCATTGCCAATTTTATTCCTCAAAACATATAAAAGTAGAAGTAGTGTTTTAAATGCAGTTCCTTAATATACACTTGTTAGCCTTAAAGTATTTGTTACAAATTTGAAGATTTAAAATTTAGTAAAATACTAGCGGACCAGGCGAACTTCGCCTCGCCCCAATTTTAAGCCTTCAGACAAACTTTCTATTTTTTAATTTGAAAAGCCATTAAGTAATAATTTCAAACAAAATTTCATACAAAAACTCGGTTTTCGATTTTTCTAATGTTCCGACTTTTCCGGATGGATTCCGGAAAATACGAACAACTGACAAAAAGTTTTACAGAAATCGGCCAAGCCGTTCTCATTTTATGAATTATTGGATTTTGCCACGCCCCTCCGCCCACAGACCGAAAATAAAAAATCGGACTTCACAGCGTCACCCGCCCGAGTATTCTGAAGGATCTCTGAAAATTTCGTCAAATTTCGTTTTGGAGCCATTACGTTACATACATACATACATACATACATACCTACACACATCCAATTTTATATATATAGATTATTCGGATTAGGATTTTGCATCACCACTTGAGAATTCCATCACCACATGAGACCTCTATCGTGCTGCAGGTGGATATATATTACATAGCCGATGTTGTGAAGCGAACATAAGGGTTCATATTGATGTCTAGTTCAATCGTAATTTTATATACAGTTAGAGTGCCTATCAGGACCCTTAATTTAAAAGGGGGTAAAATAGAAATTTGTAATTTTATGTATTAAATTTCAGCACTACGATATGGAGGACCGGTACTTGGGAAAAAAACTCGCCCTTCGATCTAGTGAACTCGCAAAAGTATATAATACAAAAATTCGTTATTGGTTGAGCAGTCCAATAAATTTAAAAAGTGACGACAAAAATGCCATTTCGCAATATCTGAAAAGCAATTTTGTTCGTTAAATACAGCAACAATATAATTCGCAATTGTATTTGTAATATTTAAAACGTAGAATAAATAGATACTTTTCGATCAACGCCTGATATGTATTTATACAAAAATAATATACATATCGGACCATCTCAGATCTCGGAAGCAATTCGTTGCAAGTTAATTGTTTCTAAAATATAACGCCACCTATGATTATTTTCCCTGTTTAAAATCAATCTGTCCTCAAATTTTGGATAGTTATTGTATCTTGGACAATGTAATGATAGTGTCTTCTGCTTAGAAATGTTCATATATTTTTCTTTTAAGTTTATTCTTTGTAGTTCCTACATACATCTTCTTACGATCTTCTGTGTCAATCCCAACACCTGGCATTTTATATACTACATTTGATTCCTCAAAATAGTTTAAACTTTCTTTCATTTTAATAAATGAGATGCTCAATGTATTGCAATGACTTGTATTATTTGTGTTGTCTGCACTTTTATGCTCATATCCTCTAATTAATTGATATACTTGACGCTAAAATTAACACTTATTTCAATTGATTTAAAATAATAAATTTTAATAATTTAATGTAGAAGCCCGAATTGAGTCACCCTTTACAAGCACGTTTGATGAGCCATACTGCCAGACTTTTTTCAGATGCCAGACTCTTTTCAGATTTCTATGTGCCTTCCAGCAACTAACATTTTTTTTAAATAAATACCCTGAAGGAAACATGGGGACAAGTGTACCCAAGTCACCAGTTTTGTCGACTATTTTGGAGACTTATTATAGACATCGTCAACAGAGTTGTCAACACGTTTTTGTTTGATGAGCAGAGAAATTTCTGAAAGCACGCTATGCCTTATGCCTCTTCATTTTTTAATTGCGTTTATTTGTTCTATGGTGAACCTTTATCATTTATTTTAACTAAAACTGTAGGGATATATGTATATCAAAAATTGTTTACATGGACCCATTAGAACGACCTCTTCAGTAGAGGGTTTTCAATGATAAGTCCATCTTAAATTTCAATAGAAAGAAGTATTGTGTAGAGTATGTCAATAATACTGGTGACAATGTCTACAGAGAAGCACTAGTTCTACGGTCGTCATATGGTCCCATTGGAACTAGTTCGTCAGTAGTTCCAACGTCAGTAGTGGATTTTCAATGACAAGTGCATGTTAAATGTCAACAGAAAAAAGCATTGGCTAGGGTATAATTTGTCACTAGTACTGGTGACTTTGTCAATAGTGAATCACTAGTGAATCACTAGTGACATTTCCTTCAGGGTATTTTGTTTTCATACTCGTAAACCACCGCCTTAAAACAGTTTTAAAAATTCATTAGCCCGTACAGGTTGATAATTTTAATTTGTGAAAGATTGTTTTTTTTTATCATGAAAAGTAAAATCTAATACGACTGTTTGTAAATAACAAGAAAATAAATATTTTATAATACTTCAACACTTTGATGTACTCATATACCCTTAAATATTTAAAAAGAAAGTACGCACACACGCACACATATATATAACATTTTCAAAGTTTAGAACGTAAGGGGAGAATTTGTAAATGTAAATAGCGGATATGAAACTGTTGTTGTGTGCGTGTAATAGAATATGTGCTTGTTTTTAATTAAATATATGAAAGAATTGTTAGTGTTAGTTATGAATTTCATTTTGTTTTCCTGGTCAAAAGTTGTTAATGTTTATTCCCGTTTTATTTCGTTCCCTTTTCTGTTGCCACTGTCGTCGTTCTGGATGTTCATATGGAAGTTGATGTTTGTTGAATTTGTCTAACTTTTTGGTAGAGTATTTTAAATATATCACTGTTGGTTTTGATAAAAGTATATGCAATAGGAGCAGGTATGTATATATATATATATATATATATATATATATATATATATATATATATATATATATATATATATATATATTCATTACACTTACATATTTGTTGAGGTATGTATAATGATGTAAGTTGTGTGCAAGAGTTAATAATCCCCGTTATTATGATAGTCGACGTCGACGTCACATCAAGTCGACATCAATATATTGGCAATTGTGGAATCGTTATCGAGAACTATTAAATATTATTGATAGGATATTACTACTACTATGGCTTATAAAATTACAATTGGCCATCAATATTAGTTAATAATTGCCTACAACGGGTTCAGAACTGTTGTTTTTTTTCTGTCGACTTGATGTGACGTCGACGTTGACAATCATAATAAGGGGGAATATCTAGTATTTCAAGTCTATTGTAACACGTTGACAACATAAAGGTTCACTTTGGACAGAAAATATTCCTATTGTCAAATGGATTTATGTCACTTATATGAATAAATAGAGAATAATCGGGATGACGAATAAATAACGAATAAATAAAATGTGTTCCAAAATACACAAAATATTTGAATTTGCCGTTATTTAGAATTTAGCATAAGGTTAATGGAGGCGGCGTCGTTATACATGGATCTCTTGGGAACCGATATTTTTTATGAATTAGGACTTCGACCGCGCGAATATATCTGTCCATTCCGTTACGCACCTTAGGTTTCTGACTACTGTTGTCTATAGTTATAACTTGGTTAAGTGATGATCACGAGCCCGGAGCGGATAATGGCGCTGACTTAAATAAAGAAGTACTAGGCAACGGTAATGTTAACGATCACTACTTGGCATTGGAGTAAGCGAAGTTGATCGGTCGCGTAAAATTGGCTTTGCCGTTAGAAAAAGACTATCATCAATTTTTTTATTTTTATTATTTGCATTAAGAGCTTCAGAACTCACAGTAAAATAGGCATTTCCGCCGTTAGAACTCACTTCACCATTTTTTTGTTTTTGAGTTACTCATGCAGTCACTTTGTTTGCGGTTCTTTGTTGTTGTTGTTGTTTTTGTTATTTCAGACTATGTAAAAAATATTATTAATGCAAATAGAGCAAATTTATTTCTTTATTATGTAAAAAAAAATCCGCTACGACGTCTGTACACTATGAAGGTTCAAGCAATAAATTTTATTAAAAAAAATAAACATCCTTACAAATTTTCTACATGCCAAAAAAAAAGTACAAAAGTAAGATGTTTATTTTGTTTCTCTTTTCTTTGTAAAATTTCTTTCTTAATAAACTTAATTTACTTTTGAAGCTTAAGGTCTAGGATATGTATAAAATAAACAAATATCCTGAAGATGGTACTCGATGAGTACCGAAATATCGATAAAAATTAAAATAAAAATTAAAAGACCTTAAGCTTAAAAATAAAGTTGATTTATTAAAATAAAACGGTAAAAAAACTACAACGTATAATTTCTTTCTTGTATAATTTTTCATCCGATGTGGTGCATTTTGACTCTCTCCAACAGTATTCAAAAATCATGTTGATTTCTCCACATCCCTGGCATAATTTTTCTATCTCTTTCATTACCTGATGAAAAAGTTCTCCCTACTTTTACCTATCACAGGTTTACAGGAAGACAAGTCAAGACGACTTTTGAAAGAATGGACTTCAAGGAATCGAACATTTGTCTATATTGTCGATTTTAATACCAAAATATGGAATTTGTAGTTTTTTATAAGATGCTTAATGTCCCGTTGACACTTTTAAACTCACCACATACATATGTATATAAAAAAGCGTTAGGAGAGCTTTTAAAACTATGATTAGTCATACAAAAGCGTTGATAGAAGGCACATTCGTCATGAGCGGCAATACGAAGTATTTGTTTTGAATAATAAAATAATATAAGTTGTTTGTTGTGTGATAACACTTTTGTAATTGAAAATAGTTATTTGAAATGTGTATCGGGTTAAGGCTTTTCAAGCATGATGGTTAGAGTCTACTGATTTTTTTTATTTTAATTTTTTTTTATTTTTTTATATTAATATGTAAGAAATTGGTGGGGTTTTAAATATTATTTTCGGAAGCAACGCACTTGAAAGAAGTAAGTTAAAATTATTCACCAAATGTGTCATTGTTAGAACTTGAAATTTATAAAAACATTTTTTTAATTCATCATGTTTTAACTTTATAACAGTGTAAATTTTTTTCAGATTTTTTCTTTTTTTATTAAACAATTAATTTTCATCTTTTTTATTTGATGTTTAGCATTACGTGATGGAAAGGACGCAATGCGAGTAACTAATATTTCATGAGTAAATAAATGATACCAGGGGGGGTTGTGACTTGAACAAACAATTAATGAAATTTTCTTTCCTTAATTGGATTGGGCATATTTATACATACATATTTAACAAAAGTTGTCATGACATAAAAGTTTCTATATTTTGTGACAAAACGACTAATCAAATATTTACTAGACTTAAAAGCAGCATTTGCTTGTTAAGCCTGCATAAGTGTTGTTCAAATAAATGAATAAAAAATTTAATTTATAATGGAGGAAAATTTTCAACTTTTAAAACAAATACCCGGCTCTCCTGTTATTGCAAACTCTAATAGATACATTAATACATTTGTCCAGATTTAAGCAACGTAATACATGGGGAGTTTTAGAAAATTACACGATTAGTATTAGTGTACCAATAACGTTAGAGACCCAACGACCAAATTAATTATTTTTAATAATTGTTTCAGTTACTATATAATAAGTACAAGAAAATTAAACTTACCCTCTTCAGCGGCTTTCTTTTCCTGGCGTCTTTGCAAGACAACCTTTTTGAAGATAACGGCTGCAGCCTCGACAGCATTTTGTATCTCTTGTTCGCCCAGTGTGCTGGTGTGTTGTAACTAAAAGAAGGAATAATATTAATGAATTTGGCATAATTGGTAAATAATATTTGGGGGCAGAGATTTTAGTAAAATTTATTGTTGTTTGTTCCTGCTTAAGCTCTGGTTGTGTTTGGGTGGGTAACAGTTTAAGGACTAGTCAATAAACAAACAAGTCATGTCCAAACAACACAAATAACAATAAAAGCAAATTCCTTGTCAGTTTTATAATCCTTTTCTCTTTTTGTTTTTATACCCTTCACAATATATACGAGTAGGTGTGTATACCAGATTGTCATGCTGTTTGCAATTTCATCAAAATTATTCGAATGTACACAAATATAAACCGATATAATAGCATTCACTGTACGTTTGATTTAAGTTGAAATATAATCTTTAGGTCACCATATTTACTAAATTTTGGAACTAAATCACATGATTTGTAAAAAAAAACAAATTCTTCCAAATTGTTCCGTAAAGATGAAAAAATTTTGCTAAAATTGGATGATAAAAATATCAAAAAAAAAAAAAAAAAAAAAAAAAAAAAAAAAAAAAATATATATATATATATATATATATATATATATATATATATATATATACACAGGCGGGTCAACAAGCTTGTGACTTCTTGGACTTTCTGCCTCTTAACTGAAAGGGATTCTGTCAGTTGACTCTTGTCAAAATTTAAACAAGCTGCGTCATTTAGTTCGTGTCTGACGTCATTGATAGGAATGGAACAAAGTGAATATCGTGCGCTCCTTAAATTTTTCCGGAAAGAAATCATCACTCAAACCAAAGCTAAGCTTGATAAACACTAGGGGGAATTCTGTATCATCAATATCAATGGTAAAATAGTGGTTTATTGAATTTCGCTGTGCCCATACAAGAACGCAAATCGATTTTATTTAATGCACTTCTCCTTTACTTTTGTTTCTAACTTACCTTTGATGTTTGAGCATTTGTCCCGGTTCTATTATTAGCTGCATCACTGCCAATCCCACCGTCATCAACGTCATTTTTATGCGTGTCTTTCGAGGCCTCACTTGACTTGTTTTCATCTCCCCAAGAGGTTTTTCTTTCAGAGTTTTGTTGCTTTTCCTTTGTATCGTCGTCATTTTTATCTGCAGAATAATGTTGCTGTTTTGTTGCTGTTTTATTTTTTGTATCTAAATTAATGTCATTATCCTGTTGTTGTTGCTTGTCATCATCGTTAGGTTTTTTATTCGTTTTCGTGTTTAGATCGGAATTTCTTCTCTCGTTAAAATATGATTTCAAGTTGGCACCTTAAAAGAAAACGTTGCAATAGAAATGATTAATTATGATGATGAAAGATTTAAATTTATATGAGTACATACAAAAATTTTGAAAGGATATAGTCGTTAATAGCAAGTGTTCCACGTAGACAACCCACATATTTTTGACAGATTTAAATGTTTTTATAAAAACAAGAAAGAAAGAAAATTTTAAACCCATTTTCTCTCTGCTATATTATAAAATTTTGTATGGAAGTATATCATTCCTTTAAAACGATTTATGTCTTAGGTTTTTTATATATGGATAAACACAAGGTGGGGCAAAAGTAATGTCATAATTGGAGCTGGCTGCCAATTTTGCAAATGGCGTCATATATCACTGCACTTTAACATTTATGATGTAGATATATACATAGGTAACTATTTGTCAACAACCCATGGAGCGATGCCCATATCAAGAATGTGGAATTATTGTTAGTGCTTATTTAAAAATTTTGAAGGTTGTTGTTTTAACGCTTGAACAATTAAGCAGTTGCTTGACCGCCTCTTGCAAACTGGAGCCACAACAAATGTCGTAAGGAGTGGCCAGTCTCGTATTGCTCGTTCGATCGAAAACATCCTCCTGTTGTCGACGACGTCAAAGAAAATACACAAACATCAGGACGTTCATTGCAACGAATTTTGATGAACTATTTGAAAATGTTTCCCTACAAAGTGCAAACTGTGCACGAATTGCTACTTGTTGATCGTCGGAAATGGTTATCTTACTGCCATACTCTTAAAAGACATTGCACCCTCTCAAAGTGACTGTTTGGTGCAGCAATTGCAGTGATTGGTCTTTTTTTAAGACGACGATGGCACCATCGTAACCGTGTTTTTTTGTGGGTTTCGGCCATTGTTGGTTTCAATAGGATGTAGTCACCGCTTACAAAGCTCTGGCAGCGATGAATATTTTGAGACACCAATTTCCAATTTGATTGACCTGCTGTTTGGGCATTTGGACTGGCCATCAAGGGCTGACATTGAAGAAGACTTCGACAATTCGGTGCCAGATATTTTTCGAGGAGCAATTCAAAATGCCGTAGAACGAGCGTAATTATGCATCATCTCGGGAGGTAGCCATTTAAGCGATATAATTTTTTCCAATTAATGTCATAAATAACCTTTCTATAAGAATAGAGCTCTATTTTTCATTTATATCAAATTGGCAGCTAGATCAAATTGGTACATTACTTTTGCGCCACCTTGTGTGTTTTCGCCCTATTAAATTTTTTAAACTATAATTAATTTTATGACTATACGTAACGAAATTATATTAAAAATTTTTAAATTCGCGATGATAAAATTAGTGTGTTCCCTTTTCCGGCCTATTGTAATTAATATTGGAAATAAGAATTAAAATTTTTTGAAGCATGTAACTCTAATATACAAAATTTAGCTCTTTTACAGGATTGCATGACCTTTCCTAATGAGATTGCGCTTGCTAAAGAATACTAAGTTCATTTCCATTTTTCCTTGAGAAGGTTAAGAAAACTTTCGCAGATGTCATCGTATGCTTCTCTTATTTTAGTGAAGACTATTTTATTGGATTTTATAAAGATTAATAAAGCCGAAAATCTTTAATTGATCCATTTCGACTGGATCTAAACGACTATGAAATTTAATAGTCAGTAAGATGTACTGCGACGGACATTTGGAAGACGTCAATATTGTTCCATAATATACTCTAACAAAATATCTTTATGTCGTTTGCAATATCGAGTATCCCTTCTTGGATATAATCGGTAGTTTTTTTCGTGTATTTTCAGGACCAGGTTCGGTAATGAGACATAATGTTTTTCTTGTTTGGAAGATTAAATTTTATTTTTATCTTCCCTAAAAATAATTCGTTGAGACAAGTCATCTTGGACGTGAACTTAGATATATTGAACTCAACAGGCGTTTTCTCTAATCAAATACATCAAGAATATTAAAATTATTGCGAACATTTTACTCAAATGCTTTATATCAATTAGAACTTTTCTTTTTGTTTTGTGTAGGAGAAATTGAAAAACGACAAAATTTTCTAATTCAACAGAAAGGATCGCATGCAACCCGAAATCATCCATATACCATTTTTGGCCCACGACAACAAACTTCTTAAAAAATCATACTAATGTTATATACTCCACTTACCCTCTTCGTTATCAGCACTTTTGCTGCTACGTCGTCTAGGTGTTGGTATTTTAGTATTTGGTCGTGTTTTATCAAACAGATCAGCTAAAGGTTTGGGACTGGGTATTTTAGTGGGTTCTTGTTTTCTGGTAGCCTGAAATAAAGATAAGAATTCATCAATTAAAAATCATTTGCAAGAAAATTTCTCCTCATTTTACCTGTGTTTCTTTTTCGGGATGAGACAAGGATCGCCGGGTTGTAGGTTTGGGTACATTTGATTTAGCACCCGAGTCTTCAGATATTGAACGCATTTGCTCTGGCTTGGCTCGTTCCTGTAGCTTTTCGTCCGCTCTTACAGTAGCATCATCATTTTGGGCCTGCGTTCCAGCTCCCATTGCAGTTACACCTTCAACATTTTGTGTTGCTACTGCTGCTGCTGACAGTTGAGAATATTCATCTTGTGGTACTTGCAAGTCTCTTGATAGTCTTCGTCGTAGGCGATTATGCATAAGCGGTGTACGTGGTAGAGCTCCGCCACCGGCAGCTGTCAAATTTGAACCCAAAGAATGCTGCACCAATGAGCTCTTAGCATCTGCATTATAGTAGCCATAATTTTGATCATGAACCAAAACATTCTCAGCACTATGCACTATGGGCTTTTGTAATGGTTGATAGCCACCATCGTCGGAGCCATCATTGTAAATGATACGGGGCTCACTGCTAAAGCCTGTGTTGTAGGCCTTTTCGTATTGCACCTCATCCGACTCCAGAAAGCTGCTAGTGCTATCGCGAAAGTAGTCGGCTTGCTCAGGACGTGCATCGTCTTCCTCTGTAACATTGTGGAATTGATGGAATTGTTGTTTTGCCTCGCCGAATGTTCGAGCATGACCATCAGCTGGTTGCGCCATTGCGGTGGTTTCCTTTAAGCAATCCTGTCGTACTAAACGGCTTGGAGAACGACTCATGGAACGACTAACTGTGGGTATTTCGGGCAGCAAACGTCGAGGCTCTGCATGATGTGACTTAGATATGGAATACTCCTCATTGCTATGGCTGCGCACCTTAATCATCTTGGAATGATCACGATTATGATGTATATTAACACTTTGACTACTTGAATAATGTTCGGCCGTACCTACCACTGCGGAATCCAGAACTCCAACGGCTGGTACATTCTGTTGTGACAAAAAAGGCCGAGGATTTTGTATGGTGGGAAAGAGAAAGTTTTGTTTCTGCCTCGGTGAGATGGGTAGAAATTTTTGAGAACCTGAATTGGGTCCATGTACCGTTAGGGAATTACTATTGAATGCATCAGGATTGGGTAAAGTCTGCTGGCGCATAAACTCTGGCGAACGACGGAATTGAGGAGATGTCTGACGTTTGGGTGGCGAGGTGGGCAGCAGTTTGACATGCTGCTCAGGATTTGGTAAAGTAGCTTGGCGCATCATTCTGGTCTTGGGTATGGTGGGTGTATATTCCAACTCTTCCGAGTTGGTTTGTGGTGGCTGATTCTCGTAAGGCTGTGCAGATTGTTGGGGAGGCGTTTGGTAATTTGCGGTTTGTGGCAACATTTTACCACGGTGCATGGGAGAGGGATAAGCTGTGGTAGGCGAGCTACCTAAATGCATTGGTTGTGTTTGACTTTGACCGGGTTCAATGAGATTGCAAGGAAAGGAAGTTTGCCGCATAAACGGTGGGTAGCGCTGTTCTCCTGGAGAACGTTCGGGAGAGCGGCTGTAACCGCGATTGGGTGATGTTGACATATACATCGGCGGCTGGCATGGATTTGCCGGTAAAGTTGATTGTCGACGCACCTATTTTTAGATATATGAATGTATAGAATTAATTTAATTTAAGTATAAAGCTCTAGTTGAAATCACCTGTAGGCGATGATGCGTAGGTGCTGCTGGTGGTTGTCCCGTTGTTTGCTGCTGAGGCTGCGTTTGTTGCTGTATTATTTGAGCTGTTGGTTGCTGCTGCTGTTGTACGTAATTATCACAATCACTTGTTTCGATATTTATTATATCTTCACTATTGTAGGCCGTGGGATAAAGGGGCCCCTTTTGCATTTGATGTGGAGATGTTGGGGCAGTAAGATTAACACTATTATAGTTATCCAAATTTGAGCCACTGCCACTTAAGTTAGGATCATTATTTGCTAATGTTGTGGGTAAAGTAGACTGGCGTAAGACACGGCGTTGTGAATTCACGTGAAAGCCTGACGATGGCCCCGAAGAATTAACTCCTATAGGACTAATTGTTATGGCACTTCCCGTATTGTAGTTTATTATGGGATGATTGCGATGCAATGATGGCTGGTGATGGGAGTGATAATGTGGCTGATAACGAATATCTAATGAGGGATAACTACCAGCGGACTGAGAGTCAATAAGATTTTGCTGCTGCGGATAAAGATTGTCGGTAACAGGATTTTGTGCGTTTGGATTGTTGGGATCGTCCTCGGGATCTACAAAATGCACACAAACAAAGTTGTTACTCGAATGCTTAATTAAGCGTAAGTACACAATCAATTTACTTACTAGATATGGTCCAAGAACGTCGTATGCTTTTCCTTAAAACATCACTAGTGGCCAATTGATCATCAGCCGCACAAGATTCTTTAAGCCAATCACTAGAAGAGGCTTGTATTTCCCTGCAAGTGGAAAAACAGTTGCATTTAAAGATGAGAAATGAAAGCATCGTATCTCTTTTATAAACTTAAAGAAAAAAACTGGCAACATATAAGATGTTACAGGCAACTATTAAGTTGTGTTTGATATGAAATCTGTTTGTTAAATGACAGCATGAAATCATGCGAATAACAAAGTGGTTTAACAAACATCCGCTGAAATATTTAAAGACATAGAAACAAAAAAAAAAAAAAAATCTTAACGCACATCCACACATATACATACACATCTATATTGAAATGTTTCAAATGAATGAAGTACGAGTACATAAAAATGTATGTAATTCATTAACAGACTAACCCAATATCATTTTGAATTTTAATACCAAATGAACTTAAAGCCAACAGCAATTGACAACAACAACAACAACAAAGAGTATTGTTGCTGCTAATAACAGATGTAACAATAATTCCAACAATACATATACAATCAAAGGTTAAAAGATAGACATACAAACAAACTCTGTAATAAATAAATCAGAAAGATTTGATACATTAACAACATTCATTAGAAACATTTGCACATCATCAACATCATAACAAATGAATGAAATTAACAAGCAAATAATAAATTAAATAAATATATACAGTGAGAAATTTAAATTTAAATTTTTATAAAAACTGATAAATATGTATTTATGGTCTTTCAATTAGAATTTTACCCAGATATTGAACAGTGGTTAGCAAATATTTCATAAAAATTTTTTAATTGTCTAAGACGCCATTAAAAATAATTGATTATTATTTATGCACAAAAATTTTTTTTTTAAATTTATGTTCCTTGAAGATATAGATTAATGGAATGGATTAATTCCCATTTGAGAATTGTGGATGACAATCGAACTTCAGTTGTATTACTATTCAGCAAACTGAAAATCTTTAGCTGCCAGCAAGCATCTGCATTACAACAACATTTTTATGGTCTGCATCACCACCTTTAGCACAGGCAACTGGTAAATAAGTTCAAATTCATTACTTTGACTTCACTAGAGTTTATGTATTTCTGATAACACTTAAGATATATACATACATACTATACTATAAAAAATCTATACTATGGTCTTTGATAAAAAATAGAAAGAAAAAACAGGAATTTACCTCTTAATGTGGAAAGTAAAATTTTATGTGTAAAAATTAAAAAATATAAAAATTAATTTTTCGCTTTGCACGGTGTTATGAAGAACTTATGTACATATATCTGGTGCATTAACTTTTGGTTAATGTCTTTGTTAAAATATGAAGAATATTCAATTGAGAAATTTTTAATGTCGAAGTTTAGAAAAGAAATTATAAATGTAGTAGTTCTAAAAGCAAAAAGTTTACCTTAAAAAGGAAAGGTAAAAGATGAGATTGCTTTTAGCTTATCTGTCACATTTAACTTAAAGTGCCAAAACCAAGTTATATATCTGATAGTATCGTAACATTAGCTATTGCCAAGTTATAATAAATGTCCTATAGGAAGAATCAATGCTAAATATTATTCCAACAGTTGGTTGCAAACTACCTGTAATGTGGAATTTTCTAACATGGCAATATAAGATCTAACGCAACAATACAACAAAAAAGTGTATTTTTTCCAATTGTTTTATCGAATACCCCTTCCCTCATTCAATTGACTTAAATGAATGTTATTTTTTTAGTCATTGGTTTATTAAGAAACCACATTTTGAAGGTCTCTTTAAGTGGAATGGCAAATATACCATTAGTGCTTCTATATATTTGCAGTTATGTTCATAAGGCTCACACGATATAAATAACACTCCTTGTGGTGCCTAAATTTTCATACAAGTACTTTTTATTGGCCTATTAAAACACAGAAAAGCCATATCATTAATAATTCATCTCATTAATAGTTATTAATTTGAGGAAACGTGTGACTAAAACGAGGTCGTTGAGATCATTAAACTAGAAATTTTTGTTAAGTGAAGTGCATAAAGTAAAGGAAATGTTTAAAGCCATAATAAAAGTTAAAACAATAATTATTTGCACAGTGAACTGTAACACTGTTCAAAGTGTTTTAGCAAGAAATTATAATTCCAACACAAAACATTAAAAAAAAACACGCCAACACATTAAGGGTTGGCTTTTTCAAAAAGAGATTCCTGTGAATCATCATACTCGAACACACACATACACACCGAGTGTTAGAAAAATCGCCCCCAACTAAACATCTTTCTATATATTTATTCTTGGATAAACTCACACTGTTGCAAATATATAAACAAGTACCAATTATGGATAAATACGAGTATGTGTGTGTGAGTGTGTGTGTGTGTGTGGATGCTCTCAATAATTGTAATTATGAATGCAGACAGACCAAATTTGGATTGTGTTGCTGTTAAGTGTTAATTTGCATTATGAATGTGATACTAAGCCGGTTGCAATTAGATGTGGGTACAGCTCACTCAAATGAGGCTAATCACGTGTGAGTAGCTGTTACTTTAATATATAAAACATTTTATTATTAAAAAAAACTATACTTTGCATTAAAACATTTAGAAAATACAAAAAGCAATGCTCTCGTTATTTTACTAAAAATTCGAATTACAACTTCGCAATAAAATATCAATGAATTTATTTTTTACAATTTAATGAAATTTTTCTTTTGTAAATGCTGGGAAACTTAAGAAACACTGCTTTTAAATTGAACAAAGAACATAACATAACAAACATATTGTTAAATATTAGAAAATTTCTCAAAATACACTCCGAAGTTTTGTAATTACAAATAGAAATGGTGTGATGTTACCTGCAAATATTTTTAAGTTAAACAACAACAATTCAAAAGCTATAAATGCTTGTTTGTAATTCGTTATTGTAACTTTTCATGACCGTAATATTAATTTTTTTTACAACCAATTTGTGCATGAGTGTTTCCCTTCCTTTATTTCGTTAATGCGAATGATGGTAAATAAAAATTTACTCACGATATCGTCTCAAATTTAGGTAAGTGATTCAAATTTTGTATGAAACAAATTAAGCAAATTAGATTTTACAGGCGTCATGTAGTTTCTATAATGATTCTCTTTTAGGTGGTTAATGTGCTTTGTTTGTTTCATTTACATTTTGTTATTTTGAATATAAAAGCTGATTTCTAATAAAATAATCGATGTCTAGTATGTTGAAAGCAGATTTTCCAAATAAAATTTATGCATATAGTATTCATATACCCTACAGTAAAACATTAAAATTGAAGATGTTCATTATAAATATTTGATATAACTTGATTATCTAAATTAAGTTTTAGTAGTTCTTTTAAGTTGAAACTACAAGTTAAGTGACGTGAAACTAATTGCATTATAGTATTGTTGTCATCCTTAGAATGGCTTTTGCAAATAGAATTCACAAAAATTCTACTGAATATTCTTTTTGTTTTGCCAGAGCGAAATGATCTCTTGCTGTCTCCAGAAAAATGTCTAGGGAAAATAACTTTATTTTTGATACCAATAATGTGATCATGGCCAATTCGTAGCTATTAAACGTTAATCTCGATGATATTGACCGAAGTAAGGTGATAGTAAAAGTTGGATTTGGATGCTTTTAAGCCACCTTTTGTTTTCTTTTAATTCGTGCGAAAGCGGCAGGGGTATAAACATAATTTATCTTCTTTAAGATATTAACAAATAATTTGTTCAGGCTCATATTTCATTTGCCAAGTGTGTATGAAAATTCCATATGTTTCTCAATTAATATTTAATTTTTATTTACAATTTCATTCGATGTAGGATGACTAGTAATCAAATAATATTTACATTTATTTTATTATAAACTAATACAAGCAAATTAAAAAAATTTTAGATATTTTTTTATTTGTGTGAATTGTTTCGTTTAAATTTATGAATGAACAGCTGCATTTGCTCATTCACCAATAATTATATCCATAAAATATTTACATATTTACACGTGATGAAGCATGCCGCACAAGAAAAAATATTTAAAAAATTAATGTAGTCACTTTATATGTGTATGAGTGTAATTAACCAGTTGCACCTTATTTTTGTTATATATTTCAAAGCAAATAATCCTACGCTAACAAAACAACAAAATGTATGCATGTACACATTTATGTATGTACATATACACTGATATATGTAACACCTTTAAGAAATGATGAAATATATTTTTTAAGCCACATTAAATATTTTGAGATTAAAAAAAAAAAAAACGTAAGACACAACATGAGATATTAAACAATTGTACAATTTTAAAGGTAACGCGTGTACTTGACATCATGGTCTCGTCTAATTTTCAATGAACTTTTGTCTTCGCTCCACATACGTGTGTTAAGTTTTGTTGGATTTTATGACTGGATGTGTTACAAGCACGTGTTGCTACATTTCATGAAATAGAAGAAGACACTAACAAATACACACGTATGTACATAATTTATACATTTTTGTATGAACATATAAAAATATCAAATGTGTTAAGTAGCAATTATTTGTTGCAACAGAAAAAACAAAGTTTAAGGTACAAAATACGAGGTTTTTTATTTTTTAATAATTCATTAAACACATACACGACTGCCGCTACACGGCTAAACGACTACATATATGTCGCTGCAATGTCGCCGAATAGTCAGGTACTTATTTATAATGAAATAGATAAAAACATCGTAAACAGCTGAAGATTGACATTTCAAGGCATACAAAAATTCTTAGCACAGTGGAGCCCAGTTACAACTAACTCTGCGGTAATGGGCAATTTAGTTCGTTATAACCCGGCATATGAAGGTATGCAACACCGAAATAAATTACTATTATTTATTAATTTTTTTATGTACTTACACAATATTTTATAGGTATATCTCTTTTTAAAACTTTCACTTAATTTCTGTTATTTTTTATTGCTTTGTTAAATGATGTTAAAAAATTTTTTATTTTAAGGGTTAAAATTTTTTTCACAAGATTTGGTTTTGTTCGTTATAAGCTTTAAAATTTACAATTATTATTGTATTGGACATTTTAAAGAGGAGTTCGTTATAAGCGAAAATTCGCCATAGCCGATAAGTTCGTTATAAACGTAAAAATTTCTATACAATATTTGTACAAAATTCTTGGCAGCGGAGAAGGTGTACTTTAAAACAGAACTCCAGTATATCTGTAACTCTTAATATTATTCAAACACTTATAATAACGTAAAACAAAGCATTAGTGAACAATTGAAGGGGATAAAAAGCTGTTTGTTGTACAAGTAAATATTTCACTTGTGGCACTTTCAAATATTTCTTCTTTATAAAAATAAAATTAGTTATTCAAAGCATATATGCATCAGGTTAAAATGTAAAAACACATCAATACATTTGCTTGCAGCCTCTTCGTTGGTATTGCCAATAAAATATATTAAGTTTTTGATGTTCTAGAGTCTCCCATTCCACATTTTATTATATGCGCAGCATTAGATCTATTCATTGTCGCTTATGTAAATAGAGATTAGCCCAAGTTTGCCGCATCAACAACGTTGATCGTCTACCTGTGTAACTATAATGACTTCAAAATAATTGCCTTTTTATAAACGTGGGTATTTGAAATTTTGACAGATTGTGGTCGGCAGCCTGCTGCCGTTTTTGTGTTTAAAGCATAAACCGATATTAGAGACAAAGTCTTCTTTTCATTCGTAAAGTTGTTTTTTAAATAAATTTATGGTATTCAAGTTTGTATTTGATAAACATAGAAAAGTGGCCTTTTTTGAAGAAGAATAATGTTGTAATGTCTTTATTGCCTTCGGTTAAGGTTCTAAAATGGCATAGAGTGAAGGATTAATTCATAAACTGAAAAAAAAAATTATCTGCGAATATTCATAAGCTCTTGGAGAACTTTTCAGCTTAAAGAAAGTTTTCTATTGTAGAATGTGAATTTGGGAGGGTTGACAATCTATTTTATATATATTTTCAATCCTGCTGAGGATAAACCTTTTAAAATTGTTGTTAAAAGCCCTCTAGACAGACACATCTCGAAAATCAAATTTATAAAAAGCCTCTAGCAATAAACAGCTTATCTAAAGAACTAATCAAATCACGTCGTAGCACTTTGTGATGAAACATCTATTGTCGTTTAATATAAAAGAAGTCCCTCATAAATGCAAAGTTGCCACTAAGAAAATAGAAAACAGTTGAAATAAATTGGTTTATTAGAAGGAACGTATAGTAAGCTCTGGTTATAAACTTTAATCCTACAATTCGATTTTGAAGTCAACATAGTGTCATGTGATTATGCTACGCGGCATAAAAAGATCAAAAAAGCAAAAGTGGCAAATTAATACCATCACAATAAAACTTCTACAGATATCCTCATAGTTAAACTTATTATATTATATAAAGAAGGCTGATTTCTAACCAAGCCCATTACCCCGTATAAATGCTCTTTTCAGTTGAGAAGCAGCGGGGACAGTCTTGCTCTCAGCCGGGAACGAGATACGGGAACGAAAACCATGCACAGAATAAATTATTCAAATTATTATTTTTTTTAATTTCAGGGATTAGGCAGCAACATACAAGTTTTTAGGGGTTATCAGCGAAAAGGTGTATACCCTAGGAGGCACCGTGCCCCCCGGGGGATACAGTGAAACAAATATGTCATAGATTTTACGTCAGTACCTAAACTTAACGTGACGGTGCTCTTCGTACTGGGTGAATAAAGACGTTCTCTACCGTCCCCGTCGCCCCTTCCAGAGGCACATACAGAGTGTGGTTCTACATGTGCCCCTAATAGGGACGACATGGTAGCAAATTCTGTACAGGCTGCAGAACCATGTACAGACACCTTGCCAAAGTGCCGGAGCTATCTAACCTCCTACCACCCCAATGGCCCAGCAGTAAGATGTCCCCCAATCTTAATAGGCACTCACCAACCGCAACCACCAGAGCAGCTCTGTCGAATAGCAATTTTACATAAAAATATGTGGCCTGAAGAGAGCATCTACAACCGGTCACTATCACCATATTGCAGACACACTCATCCGACCCATAACTCTTTCCGCGTATCTTTGGGTTTCAACCACAGCCACCACGTGATCCCCGAAGGGGCCTCACCAATAACCAGTCTAGGACAAGTCCTAGAGGCTACTGGTTCCCGCGGCACCAGATAGGATCTCTGGTTAAAAACACCTCCGATTTTAGGTCCCGTGCAAATCCGAGGTATCGGTAGCACCTCTACCAAGACAAGCATAGGCAAAGCTACTACCTTAATTACTTACACTGTTATTTTGAGGGATTGTGTAGTAACATATTAAGTTCTATGGGTAACTGGCCAAAGGTTAAGGTCTGGAAAGACCATGTTACCCATCCGGACAAGCGAGTGAACCCACGAATAAAGAGAATTGCATGAAAAAATTCAAAGTGCATTTCGTTATTATTTAATACTAATGCCTTATTATTTCATCGGCAAATTATTAATTTTCAAAATAAAGCTTTTTTCATTGTAAATTTCAAATAGTTGGTACTAAATTTAATATATATTGCAGATACTTTAAATAAATTTAAACTTGCAGTATTAGTGATGTTTATTCAAAGAATATTTTCATTTTGATATACGAGTATATCGTATTTTGATTTTTTTTTATGGCAACTAATTTTCTTCAAAGAAACATAAAAATAAATATTACAATTTTATGCTTAAACTGACTACAAACTTCTGTTGAAGGTTTTAGCAAGATTTCTTGTTTTTTTTTTCAAAACCGTGAAAAGATTTTGTGCCAATTTAACATTAGCAAAATATTTTCCATGAATCTGAAAAAATTTCAAAACAAATAGTAATAAACATTTGCAAAAACCACTTGATATTTTCCAATGAAAACCATTGAAATAAAATGTTGCACGCTGCCGTAAAAGTAACAAAGACATTTAAAATTTTTCATAAAAACTGAACAGGTGAAAATTTTAAAAATAACACACGCATAATTGACAAGTAACTGACAATTTATGCATAAACAAATACATACAATTACATTTATAAAGGGATAATTTTTCAAAAATATGCATTAGAACAAATACAATTACTCGCTGGTGTAGTCATGTACTCGTAAAACTGAAGTTGAGTTTTTGATTAACAATGGTGAAACCATCTATTTATTATATATGCCATTACAAAGTTTCAATCACTGTTTGTTAGAAATACAGAATTTGTTGAGGAAGGTCAGAAGGCAAACTAGCCTACAATTTTAAAAACCCAAACCTAATAGTAGATTTACAAAAAATTGGTTTTTAAAACATGCAGCATTATGGAAAATCTATTTTTTTAATTCCTCATGCAATTATTTATTCCTGAAGTTAAATTATACACGGTGTTGTTGACCCCTTTTGTAGTTTTAATAATGAATGGTTTTCTGTTAGCTCCTTATTTATTTAAAATGCAGGGGCTTTACTCTCTATTGCGATGCGTAAGGTAGTTCAAAACATTTGATATTTTGTTAGCGCAAGATATTTAGTTTTAATGAACGATTTTAACATACGCTTTCGTATTGCAGAGTACACTGATGACAGGTTTGCGAAAGTGAAAAAATTAGATGCGAAAGGAAAAT
Source organism: Germaria angustata (assembly GCA_963681545.1). NCBI lineage: Eukaryota > Metazoa > Arthropoda > Insecta > Diptera > Tachinidae > Germaria > Germaria angustata. The sequence goes on along the minus strand of OY812998.1, from coordinate 55,835,851 downwards.
GCGTAATCGCAATAAAGGGTGCCAATTATACGATTAGGTACCATATTTCTTACGCATCGCAATAGAGAATAATCCCCCAGTTTTCGTGGGGCATACATGAAAAATGTGTTTCTCGGACGATTTCCACTAAAAATCATTTAAAATGGTGAACTATAAAAAAAATAAAAGAATTTGTCTTAGTTTTGAGTATGGTTTTAAGATATAAATAATAAATAATTCCAAAAATTCAGACGATGGTTTCTGATAGTCTGGTTTTCGAACAGCAGTAAAATGCGCATATAGACTACTTGGCCCCTTCATAATCAATTTCAATTCGTATATGGTTGACCTTGCACTCCATACCTACAATTTCCTAATAATGTCACGCCAAATTGGAGAAACCTTTCTGGAGTAATCGAGAAATCACTGATTTCGAAAACTTTCGACAGTAATATCACTCGATCAAAGGAAGAAAAAAAAAACACAGGAAGCATTTTTTCCAAATTTTGTTAAACGAATGAGAGTCTCAATCACATTGTGTGTCTAAAGTACAAATTAGCTATTGAACACTTTAAGCGTTGGATGTGGAATTCTATTCATAAACATCACCAATTTAAATGGCAACGCCATCATGATCACAAACCACTTTGTAGCTTGTGATGTACAAAAACGAGTACTCGTTCGATATCAATCGAGTTGTCGAATACGTAAAAAAAATTACTTGGTATTTTGAAGTAAATAAATGATTAGAAATAAATTATGAATTTCTATTAAAATGCAATAAAAGCTTCATAAAGATTTATTATTTAGATTTAATAGGAATTTCTGGATGTACAATTTAATTTTAATTAAATTCCACTCAATTGATGCAATTTGTAATGTTAAGAGCTGTTGGACTTTGGGTTAGATTGAAGCGGTAGCTTAAGCTTCCACCGAATACATTTCTTCGAGAAAAAGTATTTTTGAAAACTCTAATAGTCCACCTCCTGAATATCTCGAATTTACGCTTGCAGTCATAGTCAAAAAAGCTTCCTAGGATTTCAGAAGGCTATGGATCTAATGAAAACTCGATTTTCGAAAGTTGGCATTTTTTGTGCGTAAAGTTTAATATATTTGCAAAAAATTAAGTATGAAATAATTGTTACAGAAGAGTTCTTTCGTTTAAAAATGAGATTTTTATGCGGAAAGGAAGAAGAAAATGAAAAATTGCTACAAGAAAAATGTCCTTAATGTAAACCTAGTCTAAAAAACTGTAATTTGTTTTTGCTTTCAATATAAATGTTGCACCGAAATTCCTATTCGCATTTAAGAAAACAGCCAGTTAATAAATTTTCGAACCAGTAAATTATCAATTTTACAAATTTCAACTGAATTATATAATTATCGAAGAATTATCGAAGCCCATAAAAAATAGCTTTCACCTGCGAACTTTAAGGGTAAAATAGTTCTTGTTAATATTGTAAGACCTTCTTTAATTCAAACGTCTTGCTTAGGGCCGCTGTAAGAAGTTCTAATTATAATTGGCATCTCTTTCTTAGATAATCTCAGTTTTAAGCGCACTAGTTGATTGCCTTAAAAGCTTTTCTAGAAGTGGAGCAGTTGGGCTTACAAAAAAGTTTTAAATAAAAAAAATACACACTTGCGGTATCCTCGTAACATTCAAAAAAGTGACATTACAAAAGCTACATTAAAACAAAATGTTTGCCAATTTTATTTTATTTTTTTATGTATATGAACAACTGTTTTAACAACACTTTAGCAAACAAATTCGTCGTGTATGCCCTGCCCTGCATTCTGTTTTTTTTTTATACATTCAGACGTTGACTGGCACTAACGCACAACATTGATATTTTAAAGAAAAAGTTACAAACGAATAACTTTGTATTTTTATGGTTTTTTTTTTTTTTGACAATGTAACATATAAATTGCATTAAAAATTTACAATGAAACGACAACAGCAGCAACAATACAAAAAGTTTATGTTTCAATATGTTTTCGACATTTCTGTTTCTTTATTTTCATTTGAAATGTCAGAGAATATTGAGTGACAAACAAATGTAAACGATTCACTGACATTTTACTGATGGCTGTGGATTCACAGTTTATAAAGTTAAAACTTTTCCCAAAGTTTGTATAAATCAAAAGTTTTTAAATATATTAAACGATTATGAAATGCTTCTAGTCCATTAAATTCGATCAATTTGAATTTCAAAAATGAGGAAACCGGCTGCCAATAATACATGAAAAATATAAAAAAAAATTTAAAAATAAAGTAGAGGAATCTTTGGAGGAATACATAATCTTCATTTATTTGCTAACAATATGATTGATGAAGAACAAAAAATTCTTGTATCCCTCTTTCGTTAAATCTGCCCAAGTGGCAGATACAGGTGCTGATGGGGTGCGTGTGGGCACCAAAACCACGCGTATGTTCCCCCCGCGAGTAGTTAAATTTACTTTTACTGTTGTTGCTAATCTTTTACACATTACAAATACATACAATATCATTCTCTAATGGAGTTCTGATGAGATTTCAATCTAAAAGGAAAACTATGTTCGTTTGATTGAAAATGGTTATAATTAATATGAAAATTTCAATTGATTTTTTTTAACCCACCTCTAAAATAAGCCGGAGTTTATTAATTCATCTGTATATTTTTTCTCTTGGGTACCCTGCGACCGAGCTTTGAAATATAAACACGTTTGGGCAGGAGTACCTCTCCATGCGATGTAGTAATTAATTTGATGACTACACTAGTGGGAATGTCTCCAAGTCTCTAAAAAGTTTAAACTGAAAAGTTTATACTTAATGCTAAAATTTATCGGTATTGTACCCATAAAATTTTTGAACTTTTCTAATTCCTGGGTTTGAAAAAAAAATCATAAGCGTCGAAATCAAGGTAACACATATAATTTGATTTTTTTTCAAACTCTGAAATCGGTTATTCTTTTCATCAAAAAGATTTTAAAAAAGTCATACAAAACTAAAAATAATTTTTTTATTTCTTATTTCCTTCTAGTAAATAATTTTCAGATTTCTCCACGCACTAAAATTAACGCCAAAAAAATTTTTGGCAAAAGAAAACCGTCTTCAATGCAAAGAGCCAATCGAAGAGGTTACAAGGACCAAACTGAAAGCATACACTTTCGAATAAAAAAATATTAAAAAAATTGGTCCTTAACCCTTTCACCCCGGAGTTTTTTCTCGAAGTCCAGTGATTTTTTTTTTAAATTTTGACAACCAATTCATATACAAAGCAAAAACATAAGATGTTGGTGACATACGAGAAGTCCAGGATCCTTACCGTTATCCTGGGACATATAGTCCCAATAAGCTTTAACAAATAACAATAACAAATAGCAATAACAAATTTTCGAGCAGGCAGAATGTCCGTCCATTATTTTTTTGAGACTAAAGTGCAAGTATGCCCGCTCAAACACTAAAATAAGAATTTTAAAAATAGAATCATAAATCATTTATCGCTGCGTAATTGCGCGTGTATAATTGTAAAAAATATTCTTTGAAGTCGAATAAAAAACACATTTTCTTATTGCCATGCATTAAATACATCAGAAAAAAAAATTGCACAAAAAGTTCAATTCGAAGTGATAAAAACAAATTATTCACAAAAAATTCACTATGGAAAAATCATGCCTCCTGTAAAAGCAGGTTTGAAAATGGAAATTTTACATTTTCTACTCGATTCTTAATATTATAATTCCGAAATAGTTAAAAGTGTATAGTAAAGTGATATTTACTTTTTATTAGTGTTAAGGGTTGTTACCAGAGGGTTTCCTTCAAGATGAAAACAAAAATTATAATCACAATGAAAAACATTCTTATGACCTTTTTGTGGAGTTTTCCTAGAGCCTTTTTCCTTAACAACAATTACGAAAATTTCATTTTTAACAAGGGTCGTTTACATACAACAAATACATAGATTGAACAACTTAAACAACAAATTCCACTCATGCTTAATTCAAAGAAAAGTACAACAACCACTTAGGAACTAAAGAAAAATAAAACTAAAACAAAAACAAAAACACTTAACTGGACGACATCAAAATGATTTCAAATTTCTTCGATTTATAATAAAAAAAAATTAAATAAAATGTTGCTTACATTTGTTTATGACAAACAACACAAACCCAATCGGTGGTGCGTGTGGTAAATTCTCGACATGCTTTGCACACCCGCAACTTACATACACGACAGGGTGCACCTCTATTTGTAATGCGTCCCAACTCACTATTGCAGCGGGAGCAATGGCGATTTGATTCGTACAGTAGTGGATGAGAGGTGAAATTGTGATTACTTTGTTGTTGTTGTTGAAATGGTTGCTGTTGCTGGTTCTGATGACCTTGTTGCAGACGTAGTTGAATGCTAGACAGTTGCTGCTGATTTTGCTGTAATGCTGACGATGAGCATGTATATGTTGTGGTTGTTGTACTAACACTAACACCACCACTACCACTGTTGCCCACGAAACCGCCACCGATTTTTAAAACACCTTTACGTCTCAAGGACAAAAGTTCGGCACGTAGGAGCCTAAACTCCACAAAAGTGCATAAATAAATATTGCAGCGCACCGCCATATTCAAGGCGAATACGTATTAAAGATATTTTATAGTTTTTTTTACAGAATACACATTCGAAATTATCAGAATATCAAAAATTTTGTTTGTTTTAGAAAATATAAAAATAATTTGAAATGCATGTGCATGAAATATTAAGAAAAATTTTTAAATGAATAAAATATGAATAATGTTATTAGCAAACAGGTGTCATTTGTTAATTAGTTAGTTGTTAGTTGTTGATTGTAGTTTTTTTTTTCGATCATGAATGTGGATATTAAGGTTTAGTGGTAGTTGTTGTTTTTTCATTTATTATTCAAATGTTAGATGTTTGTTTGTTATTTGCGTTTAAGTTTATATTAATTGTAGTAATACAAGAAGTTGTAGTAGTGGGTGTTTACGCACGCACACAAATATTAAAACAGTCATAAAAAGAGAGAAAGAGAAACAAAAAGAAAAGAGTGCAAAAAAATTTTGTTATTATGAATGTGTCTGGAATTAGTTTAAAGTTAGTACATGTTTTTTTTTTCTAAAATAAATAAAATAAGATATTAGAATATTTGGTTTGTTTTAGAGAATTAATACAATAAATAATTAATTGAATTTCTATAAAACTTTTTTATATAATGAAATGATCGCAAATACTTTTAATTCCATATATTTTAACAGAAATGTTTGGAAATCCACTCGTGGCGTATAAGTGATATAATCGCCTGTATATTATTATATCACTCATACGCAACTACGAAAATTATGTTTATCAGAGATGGCAAAACTAACTAGTACAATTGTGACTTTTTTCGTAGTATTCGAACTCGAAGAACACTACGGTACATCATCAGCATCATTAAATGAAATAAATAATTATCCCCAGTCTTATTATTGCAGTCATTCTACAGTGAAGTTATACGTACTTATATAGTCGCTCATGCATTCAGTTTATCTGTTTTCTATTCATTCTTTTCAACTTGAGTCTATAGCAGAATTTATATATTGATGTGAAGGCTTTATTACGTCCCTATGGCACTTTTGGGACTGATGTCGACATAGTTTAAAAATAATCCGCAAATAAGTGATTGTACGAGTATTTCAACAGTGGGAACCATGATATTTTATTTTAATTTTAACTGATTTTAAAGCTGATTGTAGGAATTTAAAATAAAATTTTATCATGTTAAAGCTTATAGAATACTCGAAAACTTGCTCCTACAAGGAGCATAGGGTCATAACAAATTTGTTCCACTCGGATTTGTTCGATGCAATTGTTTTTTTTTATCTCGTTCCAGCTCTTATCATGGTTGGCTGCTTCAATTTTTATTTGTCTTCCTTTTCTACGGTTTCCATTCGATAGTTTGTCTTGTGACATCGTCAATGGGTTTTCGTAGGAATACCTTAGCCAGCGCCAATTCCTTTACCGGATCTCGACATGTACGGGGATTTGAAATTTTTTGGATCCATAGCCTTTCATTGGATATCGTAAATGGGCAGAATATTTTTATAGTATGTTTCCACGGCACGTGCTTCGCTCTCTATTCTTGTTTCACACCCCAATCATGAGCGAATCAACTTGCTTCGCCATACAAAATTTTGAGAGCGAAGCAGGTAGATTAATATTGAATCTACTTGCGAATCAAGAAAAAATCCTCTCTTCTCTATTTTTTATCGTAAGTTTATCTGCACTAGTTGTCAAAATTAAATATTTTCGTAAACAAAGGAAATTTAGAAGTGAAAAGTTAAAAAATATAATTGTTTTCTGTGTGTGTTTCCTAGGCGTAATAATAAATTTGAATTCAGCGAAAAGCTAATTTATTTAAATTTTATAAAAAAGTTAAAAAACAATAGAAAGAAAAAAAATTATAAAATCGAAGCAGGTAGATGAGTCGTGTAAACAGCATGATTCATAAACTTGCTTCAGAAAGCGAAACAGGAGATTCAAGTTGTCGTGGAAACATGCTATTAAAATTCTACGCAGGCAGCGATTTATGAAAACCTTCTGCGCTTGTATTCCACATTTCACATTCATAGAGAAGAAGAGGTGATATTATGATATGTGCTGATCGCCATATGGAGTTTAAAATGCTAAATTAATATTGACCAGCTTTTAGTCGATTTCTTATGTCATCTGCAGAACCACCTGTTATAGTCAGAAGAACATAATTTTTCGAACATAATATTTTCAAATAATTTTTTGGTGGTAATTAATCTTACATTCAACAGTATATGAGTAATTACATTCTCTGTCAAAGTCTAGGGTGCAAAAAATAACCACAATAAAGTTCTAATAGTTACACAATTTTTATTTCATTCGATGGTGAAATTTGCAGTGCGTGTGATTTGTGTTGATAGTAATTGAATACAATTAAAAAGTTTATACTGACAGATTCGCGGTTTACTCTTTTATATTAAATAAATATTACACATGTTCGTCCCTAGAATGTAAAATTTTTTTTTTCAGATTCGTTACTTTGCTCCTGCATTTTGTACGATTCTTATTTGAAAACTATTATTACTTAAGCTTTTAGAAACTGACCTTCGTAGACTAGCAGGTAGTGTACTAGACTCGTAGTGCGAAGGTCCCAGGTTCGAATCCCGCCGCAGAACTCTGGCAGTTGTGTTTGATAATTAAAGGGAGCGCACAACAAGCCTTCACTGGCTTAAGTGTATGTCGTATGACATGGGCTATCACACCCCTCCTATCAACCTAACCTAACCTAACCCTAACCTAAGCTTTTAGAGGTGCTATGCCTTTAATTTCGAAATCGAGGGCGCATTTGGGCTGTCCTTAAAAGTATGATTTTCTTTGTCGATAGTTAAACATGATGGTGTCAGTATTTAGTGTTATTACTATTGGCAATGTTCGACTTAAAATTTTTATTAGTTTTAAATTTTTTTATTTAGTTAAGAGTTTCGAAGTGACAAACGTGTGCTATTTTTAATTTTATGTGTTCTATAATCGATAACATTTGGCATCGTTTTTATGGGCCCTTTACTTAAAAAAACCCTATGGACCCTTTACTGAATAAAAAGACTTTTGCCGCAGTTGCCGTAACATAGATATAGAAGAAAGTGTAAAACACTTCTTTTTTATTGTAGTGGATTAGTAAAAGGACGAATGGCTACCAAGGGATCCTTTGAGTTCGTCAATATCTTCGGCATTATAGTTATAAAAATACAACGCATAACGAGCTTCATAAGAAGATCTGGCTGATTCAGCAATGGTATCTCCGTTTGAGCAGAGCTTCCGTGGTGTCACAATGGGCCAAAAGGTCTGAGAGAGTGTGAAGAAATTTTGACTGCAACATTTACGTAACTCGCTGCCGCGACAAGTCTCTTAGATTTGCAGGCATTAAACTACAACCCTTAATGCGCTTCATAATAAGATCCGGCTGATTCAACGGTGGGGAATCCGCTTAAGAAAATTTTCTGTACTATTACACTAGATTAAAAGGTCTAAGAATCTGATAGAACTCTTACTGGCACTCTTACCCAACCCATCGTTAAAGGGAATCAGAATCCGATTCCGATTGATTCACTTTTTAGTTGCTCTTATATATATGGAAAACCTTTAATCAACTTTGGCAATGTTCAAATGGTACTTGATGGTTTTCAGTATCGATTTTTTTCTATCGTTTTATCAATCGATCATCCTTATTTACTTTAAACAATATTGTATTGCAGCATCTTATGTAATAATTTTTGTAAAGTTTTAATAAAATCTATATTTACTTAATAGTAGAAAGTTTCCAAGTTTTTTTTTATTGAGAATTTCAATGACGATTACAATCTTTTGGAAAAATCAAGATGATTCCTTAAAATTATTACTTTATTTTCCTAGTCTTCATGTCAAAATACGAGTGTTCAAGTTTTCCTTGAGCATTTGTGTCAGTTGCTATTGTTCATATGCTCGTATAATAATTTATTTTAATACTTTACGAAAACAATTTAATTAAATTTTATTTTTGATTCTATCTCTTGGTTTCTTTCTAACAATGAAACTAGAGAACTGTCATAAATTTCACATTATGTAAACAACAATAAAAAAAAAACAATTTTTAAAGCCACAAATAAGAATGGATTCAAAAGTTTTTAAAAAAAAGTTTCAAATGTAAAATAAAAAATCTCTGTCACGGAAATAGTAAAAGGTAGAATAACAAAGTTTGAGAAAAAAAAAAAACAAAAAACATATTTTCAAGTAAAGCATAAATACATTTCCGTTAAAAAATATGGTTGTCTAATGCATGTTTTGCATGAAGAGAAGAAATTGAAGAAAAAGGTGTCTTGGAGACAACGATTTACAAAGGAAGCCATAACAGTAAAATGAAACGGCAAACAATATTGTAAATTGAAACTTTTTCTTTAGGTCACATCTTATGCCATTCTTTAATGGGCAACTAAAAACAATACAATGAGCAGGGATGGAAAATTAATGTAATATTTGGTATAAAAAAATTTTCTATTTGTTAAATTTTTTAAAGTATCGCACTAATGACAATATGAAAGTGTAAAAAAGGTAAGAATCAAGTTGTAAAAGAAAAGCTATTTTCACATAAAATTATTTGACAAGGAGATTTTTGTGCTCTACCACACGCTTTCGAGGAATCAGAGGGCCTTCTAAAAGAGATGCTCAATGTAGACCTTTTCTACGTGAGGTAGTAGCGTACATACTTTGATCCTGCGAACAAAAGCAAGTCACTTTAACCTTCTATTTAAAAATAAAGGGTGCTTTCAGCAAGGTATTTGTGGCAGCCGTCCAAAGTCCTCTTGAGGATCCTGGTGTCAATATATGCATCATCACTTGCGACAGTAATCATACTGGAATAGGTAATAGCATATAATAAAAATTGGCAGCACAAGGCACATAACGACATGTACTATGACTTCTGTCTATCAAAACGATAGTCCTTGGAAACGATGTAGCATATATGGACGATATGATACTAATGGTATCAGAAATATTCATGGACGTGAAAAGTGGTATCGTGGCCAATGCTCTAGGTATCCTCAGTAGCTGGGCTGCAGACTGTGGCCTAGGAGTAAGCCCAAGCTAAACTACAACCAATTCTAATATTCAGATTTTTAGACTGCGACGGCTACAAAATTATGGGGTATTCTAATTGGGAAGCGCAATATATCTAGGTGTTTTTTGACTCAAAGCTGTCATGGACGTGCAACACAGGATCAACAGGACCACGGTTGCTTACTACACCTGCGGATAGACCTTTTGGTGGAAAATGGAGATTAAGCCCTAAAACATCGAAATGGATGTATCTAAAGATTATAAGTGCAATTTCGTCGTTACCATCGGTAAAGGAATATGCGAAGTACCCACAATACAGATCTGCCTATATCGCTATTACAGGTTTGCGCACTAGCATCTCAAACGTTCCGAACTTGGATCCCAATGACCCACATTTAATGGCTGTTTCCAGCTATAGAGCGTAAATGTTGGCCTCACTATGAAATTAATAATAGAGGACGTACGGTCATGTTAAGATGTTGGTGTGGCTTCCACAAGGCTTAAGAAAACCTTCCGACTATGTGGTACTTCGACTGGAATTCGATAGCAGTTTTAAAGTCTTCTTCCCAACTAGACGGGTTTGAAAAGAAGAAAGTATGGAGAGGAACTATGATACCAGAGTTCATACTAATGGCTATGGTATTTTCTCAAAAGATCTTTAAAAAGGACGAAAATACGAGCCATTAGGGAGACGCGAAAGAAAATATTTATATCAAAAGCTCTTTGCTTTAAATGGCAATAGCGGAATATGTTTGGGATCAAATCAAATACTAAACTTTTTCAACAAATATTTGCTTTCGGTTAAAAAAATAAAATAATGCATTGTCTTGTTAATAAAATGCGAAAAGCACACACATACGGTCACCTTAAATGCCGGAAATCGAAAAATTCGCAGAAGCTTCCTATGAAATCGCGCACGATCATCATCTTTTATGAATTTGACATTTTACCTTGGTATTAATATGCAGATTTTACTACACTTCTATATACTAAATATGTATGTACATGCACACTCAAATATACTTGTGTACAAGTTTTGTAAATGGCAGAACTTTAACATTGAGATGCCTAAAAATTTATATTTTCAATGTTGGAAATAGACTTTGCCAAGATTCCCTTTCTATTAAGTTGTAAAACAGTGAAATGGGCACCATTTAAAAATAAAGAGAGATTTTTGTTAAACTGGTCTTATTTAAGAAATTTTTTATGCGAAATTTTTGTCACGTCCAATATTTATTTAATAATTGAAATAAAAACGGCCCTGCGGCAATTCAGTGATTTAAAAATATTTGTATAATTCATATGGACAAATAAATAAAATTATCTTACACTTATAATAAAAAATAGTAAAAATTAACAACAATTCCATTCAGTTGCATGAAAGTTTTCAAAAAGGCAAAACAAAAAACAACAACTTAATAACATTAAGACCCCCCCTGATGAAGTCAACAAAAAATCGTCGTTTCGTCGTCGGGAAAAACATGAAATAAAGTGTTTTATTTACATTGAGGATTTTAGGCCTAAGTAGCTTATGAAGCATTCGAATAAACTTACATATAGAACATAAAATTTGGCCAAAATAAACATCACAAAATAATAAGGCAGTTTTATGTCACATTACTTTTTGAAATTGGTACATTGTTTTCTTTAATAAGGACACAGCAAATGTTTACGAAAAACGCATTTTTTTGTTTTGTTTTATTCAAGCATATACTTTATAAAAAGAATTTTAATATAAATAGAGTGAGGCGAAGAGTGAGAAAGTAATTTTTTTTTCTTTTCTTTAAACGCCCTAAACGAATTCATACTAATATTCATAGAGAATCAACACAAACCAATTCAATATCGGACATTAAGTCAAGGCCATGGATTTTGCTCAGTGTAATGGCACTAGAACATGTATATAAGTACTACTACTATCAGAATTCTCTCCGTGGCCAGCACTGATCTAGTGTATACATCACTATACGTATACGTTACATGCAACTGTTCTGAATTAAATATTACGCATACGCCTAGTACATCCGAAATGAATAATATGTACAACGTAGACGCAAAATAATTATTTTAAAAAAAGTTTGTTCAGATTTTGTAAACATTGTCGTCACAGATAGAGAAAAATTAAATAGTCAACTGTGATCCCAATTTGGACTACAAGGACAAAAACTATAAGTTTATACAGGGAACATAAAAAATATGCATCAAATGCTGTCAACCGCTAATTAATAATATAATAATGCAACAGAAGTTATTTATATTATTTATGGTTCCGGTTTTCTCAATTTCTCAATTTAGTTTATTTCACGCAATTTTGTTATTTATCGTAAATCTTTTTTATCACTGTGATTCATATTGTCTACTTTAAACTTGACTTTATTTTGTGTTTTAATATTAATATATTTATATATATTTTTGAACTTTTTATAAGTTTTTTAATTAAAAAATTATTTAAGCTCGAGGTTAAACAGTTTTATTTTGAAATATTTTTTTTTTACCTAATGAAACTCAATATCCTGAAGATGATACTTAATGAGTATCGAAATATCGATATTAAAAAACAAAATTGTTTAACCATTAAATAAGGCTTGAGCCTGAATAATATTTTAATTTTAATATTTTAATTAATATTATAATTGAGTATACTTTAAATAATTTATTCCAGTTTGCCTTTGTTTTTCAAAGGAAAAACTCATTTTGTTAATTTTGAAAATTATCAGGCCTGTCACAGAAGTCAATTTCGAAAGGAAGAACTTAAATGTATTTTATTGTAATTGATAATACGTTTGGTCCTGAACTCAACTGAACTTTTTTTACACACAAATAATTTTTTCGAAGGCGAATAGAATAGATAATCTATCTGTGCAAACTTCAACAAAAGAAGACACAAATATAAGGGAATTGAGGTCAGCTACGTTATTAACGTATCGCTTGAACCCTAACTCCTATACGATCTAACTCCTATATGGTCATCCTCTCAATAATTATTTTATATGAGAAACACGTCCGTAAAAAACAACAAAATAATTGTAACCGTTTCGGTCAAATATGGAATTGAACACGTACTACACCATATGGGAAGCGTAGCCCCAAGGGCCTTAAATGCATTTGTCTGCAATAATTTTGGAAATGAAAATTGAAATTTTTTTTAAGGGGATTGCTTGCCGTTTTGGTGAAATGTTGACTTGAATTATTGTTAAGTTCATAAAATTATAAAATTTAAAAAAAAAATCGATTTTGTTTTAGCAACCAATGAAATGTCGGCATATGAAGAGGCTACTTAATTTGCAAACAGGCAGAAAGATCCTAAAATATAATTGGATGATTTACAACAATAACCCAATAATAGTCACAAGTTTTGACCGCACTGAAGATTTTAAATTGTTAGAAAAAAGTATGGCTTCCGCTCTACTTCATACAGCCACTACGTCTCTTGTTTACAAAAATCACATTTTTAAATGCCTTAGATTATTTCAACTACGTAATTTGTGAAAATTCCCATTTAAGTATTTGTCATTGAATCATAATTTTTTTCCATAATTTTAATAAGCATGACATATGTCATCTAGAAAAAAACTAAAGGAAATAAGTCAACCGTAGAAATCACGCAAATGACTGACCCACTTTTATTTACCGTCCCAAGACGTACAACAAAAAATTGTCACAAATGAAATTATGAGCTCTGGAACGATAGACAATTTAGTTGAAAATTTTTGCACTACATATAAGAAATGGTATCGAGGGCTTATAGTTAAATTGTGCTATCTGCAGATTTGTCTAGAATGGGTTTTTGATGCCAAACTGTTTAGTAATCCATTCTGCATCTATGATATCAATTTCGTGCAAAAATGTTTTTTCTATCACCATTATTTTCAGGTTTTTGTGTTTTGAGTAAATCTCTATTGATAAGAAATTTAAACAGGTTTTTGGTCTCCTGAACAATTGTATTTTTGTAGATAGCACAATTTGACTATAAGCCCTCAGTATTATTGCTCTTCAGCTGAGTTTCTAATGGAAATGAATAGTGAAAATTTAGAAAATCATTTAATTTATCTTAATTTTCGTAATTATTTTATAAAGGTAAGTAAACAAGTTGTAATCAGTGACTTCAATTATTGCCCTGTATGGCCACACGAAAGTATAGTTGTGTGGACTATAATTATATGGCAGTAGAGTGGATACACATTTCTGTGTTACAATTGTCATCATAATCATTAATGGCATCTTGGGTTACGCTGAATACCAAACAATAACTTTGCGTGATACTGGCGAATGTATGAAAGGCAACAAGTTCATAAATTGTAACATATGACCAACTTTTTACCTATTGTGTGTCCGTTTGCTAGGCTATAAGTGGAGTGTTACACTCAAAAAAAAAGACATAAGTAAACAAAATTTCCCCAAAAACTAAGTAAAAGTAAAATTTCCTTAAAAATAAGAAGAATATATTTAAATCACATAAATTTTAATTTAAAAATAATTCATAGTTTTTTTTACAAAAAATCATTTACTTGTTTGTTTTTTTATTTTATTCCAAAACACGAAATTTTCATTCATATAAATGAAATAATTTACTCGCAAAAAGTTTTCTAAGTGTATCGTATTAAATTTTGTAATTTAATTTTGTAAAACTTTCACAGGTATGAAAAACAATTGAAAAGCAATTAAAAAAAATCCACTAAACTTAAAAATAAAGTCGAAACAGTACTTTCAATCTTTAAAGAATTATGGACTATAGAACTCTAACGTTTTTATCTTTTTAGTTGAAATAAATTATTTGATCACTAAAATGGCTGGATAAGTAAGTAATTAAAATCTTTAACTACAAAACCGAAGTTTGCTGGTTCAATTACACAAAAAAGTGGCAAAATCAAGACTTTAAATATTAAAAGGAAATCATATTTATTGCATGTCTATGTTGCACTCTTCCTCTACCGAAAGCTTATTGCATTTCGAAAAATGCATGGATTGAAATTTGAGTGTAAATCATATTTTAAATTCAGAATAACTTTATAAATAAAGGAAAAAAACGTTTTAATATACTGCAAATTTTTTTCAATAATTCTATGTTTGGGTAATAGTTTCTAGAAAATTAAAAATATTTTATTAATATTCCCCTTAGTGTATGTTAAACTTTCATTTGCTTTCTAATAACAACTGATTCCTCTGTCAGCATATTCAATACGCATATTTTAGGCTGAAACTAAAAAATTTTTGGTAGTCAACATTTGTCAGCAACATTTGTGTCTACAGGACATTTTTGAATTTCGTTTGACGACATCTGTCTTCTCGTATGCAAATTTGTTTGTAAATGGGAAATATATTTAACAATGCACTTTGCTTTGTGCTTTTAGACAAATATATATGTAACTATATGAAGGTAAGAAAGAAAGGGGATTCAGTCATTAATTCTATGTTTGCAAATTAAAACTTTTATTTTCTTTCACATCTATTACAAACTGCAAGCAAAGATGCAAACTGCGAAGGAGTGGGAAACTATAGCTGACAATTCTAGAAGCATTTTTTATTATTATAAAGGTTCATACAACATTGTACAAATGGGAGTTGCAGGTGTTGAATACAAATTCATATACGTCAATGTTGGTCGCAATGGACGTTATTCGGATGTTAATGCGCAACGTAATGCACAAAAACCAATTCTGTCCACAAGACCCAACTGTACTGTTATGTTGCAGCCAAAACTTCTAAAACCGCGTGCTCAAAGGTAAATAGAATGTATAATTACACTGCACAATAAAAAAAAGAAAGCAACTGATTATTGAAGGGGCAAAAAATGTCCTTGTTTTAAAAGTTTACGTCTTGTTCTATGGTCTTTGAGATATGAAGTTTCCTACTCTTGCAAATTTTTTTTGGAAACAAGCATGTGAGTCTTCCATTTTCAGTAAACTTATATAAAACACTACGAGGAATATTTTTGTAGATCATTTTAGCCCTCTAACTCTTCAATAAAAAACTTTTTTGACCCCTTTTGAAAAGGAGACAAAATGGTGAAAATGGCTCATAAAAATATTTGTGAAAATTGAAAATTTAACTTCAACACCACAAATAAGTCAAAACATAAAGGTGTAGTTCTCTTCTTATTTAGAGTTGGTCCTCAAATTTCCTACATTTGGGGCAATTAGTTTGTATAAATAAATGTTTACCGTAAAGCTTTACTATTAGTCATCTTACGAAAGAAAGCTCTAGATATACTATCTATTAACAAAAAAATAAAAAAAAAACGGAATAATGGGAGTCAAAAATTGAAAACATGTGGACGAGTCCAATATCAATCATACTCCGGTAGCACAAACCTAAAAGATTCTTTGAGCACCATTGCATATAAAACTTAGTGGAATAAAAGACTTTTCGATTAGATTACCATCCTTAAACATCATTATTTTTTGAGTGTACATGCGATCCCATCTAGTCATTATAATAAAAATACACAAATAAAGCCACATTTAAGTGTCCACCGATTTATTTCTTTTTATTGCTGTCATAATGAAAATTTTGTAAGATTCTTTCCATTTATTGTTTATTAAAATTTATTGTTATTTTTAACATTCGTTTTTAAAACTATTTCAACAACTTTGTAAATGCACAAATTTTTCCAACAACGTAATGACTTGGTTGCCAAACATTTTCTATTGCGCACTTTGTGCGAATTTTTAAAAGTGTGTATGAATCACTTTATTATTCTATACTTCTGGAAATTTATGAATTAAATGTTCTGATAGTACAGGTACTCGCCTAATTGGTCATTCTCTGCGTAGACAGCAAAAACACAGGATTAATAAAAATAATGGTTGGCCTTATGATTCGATGAAACATTTTACTGTGTTCATCACAACTATGAAAAATTTTCTGCTAAACATATTATGATTTTTGTCAGAATCATATTATCAAATCCATTATAATAATATTGTTTGTTTGAACACAAAATGACAGCAATGATCTGTAACGTTTACATTGTGTTGCATTTCGATTAGTACTTAAGAGGTTTAATTAACATCCATATCTTTCACAAAGCGATCCTTTTGATATGTCATTAATAAAAATGAAAATAAAAAAATTTATTAAAAAGTTTTTAAATTCGTTGTCATAAATAAATTTCTATGGAAAGCTTTAGGAAATTTTTCATTTAACGAAAATTTTAATTTTAGATTCATAACTCCCCATTCGTAAACGAGTTAAATTAGATTTCTTAAAATTGTTTCGGCATGATCAATTTTAGCGTAACACCTACGTTGCTACATTCCTATTAAGACTCCACGAATGCAAATTAATTCCAACCAGAGGTCCAATTAAATAGGAGTGTTAATAGACGGCTTGTAGCCGCTGCCGACTTTATTACCAGTGTGGTCAAGCCCCCGCCGTTAGAGCTGCTAAATTTTTGTAATTTTTAGGGAGCCTAGTTTACAAAACCAAATAAATGAGCAGATCGTGGTTATAAAAATTATTGGTTGTTTTTATTTTCAAAAAATTTATAAATTTGTATTTTTTAATCGTAAAAACTTTTATGAAATTTCTTATGTATTTCAGCTTTATGTCTTTATATCTGGAGCTTTTGACAAAATTGTATTTAGGCAAAATTTATTAAATATTTTGCAGCTCAAACGCATTACTAACGGACTTCAAATGAAAATTAACTTTTGTTAGAAAATTTAATAATTTTTTTTTTCAGTTTCATATTTCATATGGTGTTTGAAAGTACACGAAAAATATTTATTCTTTTTGCCATCTTGTATTCTATGAGAAATTCTTTGTTATTTTTCATGCGAAAGCTGAAGGGCACACACAATTTGTACAAGAACTTTGTGGTCGAGTATTTAATTTCCGTTTGAAGTTTTGGCAATGACACAAAAAGTTTTTTCTTCTAACTAAAAGATAATTAATCTCAGGCTTGATTTTATGAACGCATGTTCATAATTTTTTTCACTGTTTTCTTAATGAAAGCGTTTAGATGATATTCCAAAAAAAGTTTTTCTAAACAATGATAAAAGCCAGATACTCAACACCACCATCTAGAGCAGTGGTATTCCATTCTGCATTTCGTTTAAAATATTATTTACTTGAATTGTAAAATTAATGGTTGAAACTCGAGGCGGTTCAATCTATGCAGTTCGAGACATTAAGTAAATAATTAGCAACAAAACTTTTTTGTAAAAGAAAATCTGGTCTTGTATTAGTTATTTTTCTTTATATATGATTCACTTAATATGAATTAGCAGAAAAACAAAAAAATTTTTACTATGTCAACATAATTTCTTTTAGCCATCGTTGGCATTTTTTGCACAGCCCACGCCACCGATAAGATTGCAGCGAATTGGACTTCTGATTCAAAGGAACTCAAAAACTAACTTTAAAAAATCTCTTTGGCTTCAAACTTTTTTTAAGGTTTAAAAGCATCCAATCAATTCGTTTTGTTCAGCAGTGGAGTACAACTCCATTCTACAAGACCTCCATAAAATTTTTTACTGATTTTATTCCTTTTGCCTGTTATTGGCGACTTTGTAATAAAACTGTCTGGCCACCACTTATACGTATTAACTAAAATAGCCTCTTCCAATCCTGTAGTCCTTGTGAAAAAATTAAATTTTATTTTGCAGCGTTTTCTCTGTTAAACTACTCGTAGTATTGTCACTTGTATTATTGCGTTCGGTATATTTTTGTATGTCTGTGTATTAATCATCCAAGATTAAGTGGTAATTTGTGTATCCTTGCTCGTAAGAACATGTGTGACTTGCATTTTTAATAGTCGCAAATCTAATTTTAATGTCCTTTGAACGTGAATTAATAAACAGTACAAGCTATTAGGGACATTTTGTTATTTATGCGACTCTAATATTTAAGTTTAAAGCACACGCAGACATATATACAAAATGAATTCTCAGCAGTAAAATTCAAATTACGTTAGAATTTCAAAGCACCTTTGAAGCTACTTTTATTCCTACCAAGGAATCCAGCCAAGGAAGTCTATTTGTTTGAAAATGTTAGTTTTATATTACAAATGAATTATGGAGCCACAGAATATACGGCGAGGATATAAGAATATATGCTGACAGTAAATAAGGGATGAATTTGAGATTTGAAACCAGTTGAGACATGGTTCGTTGGCTACATTAAGGATCATGGACAGCAGCATAAATGTATCATTTGTGTAGTGTGTGAATATGTGTCGTCTGCAGTTATGATTCGGACAGTATTTGTGTTTTATTTTACTTCTTTGTGGACGGTGCAGCCAGTGAGACAGGCTGGAGCCAGCTGATAGCTGTGCCTTCACAACATCAAATCCAAAAGTTTATAAATGCCGGGTGTCTCTAAACGTGACACTCAGCCAAGTCACAGCACTAAATTCCGAATAAAAGTGAATTTAATTACCTAAATCGAGTCTTTAGGAAATGAAACATTTCTTTGGAAGGAAAGCATTACAAGTTTTAAAAATGGAATTGTTATTTTTAATAAAATTTTATAGAAATAAATTTAAATAAAATTATTATAATATGAATAATTACTGAATGATCTAGTGGTCATATTAATTTGTTTTTGGTATTAAAAAATAAGTAAATCGATTTTAATCCAAAGAATCTA
This sequence comes from Germaria angustata, assembly GCA_963681545.1. NCBI lineage: Eukaryota > Metazoa > Arthropoda > Insecta > Diptera > Tachinidae > Germaria > Germaria angustata. The sequence continues at coordinate 55,816,689 of OY812998.1, read as the reverse complement.
AAACAAAATCCTTCTGGACTGCAAAAGCGGAATCAAAACCATTCCGGTCGGAGTGTGTGACATTGTCGACTAAGCTAGTCTGGCTATAAGGGCATGGAACTGTGCCGTCAACGAGCTAGCGAAGGTAGGAGCCCAATCAAACAATCGGGATATGGATTAACTGGTGGGCGTACCGCCAAACGGTAACTTAGAAGGAACTTCTTGGGCTTGCTAAGATCAGATGGTCAAACACCTGCACAATCCATAGGCTAATCTGGTCCCCTATGCCTGCAGGTGCAATGGCCGAGGATGTGCTCGTCGTTAAAAAGAAAATTTATTCTCCTGGCGTGATCAACTATATGGCAGTTCGCAGCCAAAATTACTACAAGGACATCAAATCTCCCCCTTTTTACGACTTCACTGTCCGTAAGATAAAATATTATGGACAGCTTCAATCAAACAAATTGGCACATAATAGACATTGTCTGTGATATTACATGGATGCCGTTTCTTCTATGTTTAATAAAAGTTTATTAAAAAAAACTTATAATAATTAATAAATACTTATGATTTTTTTTTAATTTTTCACAAACAACAAATAATTCTTCCAAGTAAAAAATTTTATCCAATTTTTTTCTCTTTCAATTTATCGTGTTACTTTTGTTACTCTATCATTACAAAATTTTTCGAGTACGTGAACACTTTTCAGTAACAACTAGTAACGTATAGTACATGAACAGATTTAATTTTACATATTAATTTTTATTTATTTTATAGTTTTTCTGTAGTGTCAATTGATTGCAAATAAAACTCATCCACAGTAGCAGACTATTTGTTTTTTATCAATTTTTGTATCAGCAATTATGAAAATAAATACAAAATGAAAACCCTTAGCGAAACAATCTGTTTCGTGCGATTTTCAAAACCCAATGAAAACGTTCATGTGGTATCAAAAACGATTTCGGTTTAATTCCGCAGCGGAATGCAGAGCCTGTCGGTATATGTTAAATTTTTGTCAGCAATGAAAATGTCATCGATGTTCTTTAACAAGCGCTTACTTATTAGGAAAGAGCACGCAATCTGGCATTTGAGTTAATTTCCTTAAAATTATTTTTATTAATTGATCAAGGAAGTTTTACAATTTTTTTTTTTTAGAAAGGAAAACGCCAAATGTGAAAACATAATCTTTTGCGCAGTGCTCTATTTTTACTACCACAATTTATTGGCATTGACTGAAAAATGAGGACAAATTGGAATCTTGCGTGAATTTTGGCAAATCACCACACATACTTATTCGTATACGCATAAACAAATAATAGTTTTATTAAGACAGGTACATAAATTTTGGGCCGACATAATAATGTGGCAAGTATTTTTTTTTTTTTTTTGTTTTCTTACGTGCACCAGTTGATTTAATGGCCATACAAATTAATGTCAAGTAATTTGTTGTTGTTCTTGACTCCCATTATGATTATTTTATTGTCTGTAAGAATAACAGATTTTCGTTACTTCTTAACGTTCATCTTATAAATAATTCCATATATATTTTAAATGAATTTGTTTCCTTCTTTCACTCAGAAGAAAAATAACCTGCATAGATTTACATTGTCTTCCGCCTTTATCCTTTGGCAGTATTTTGTTTAACAAAAGAAAACATTGATGTGTTTTTGCGTTCTTTTTTTTTAAATCGTACTAATTTGTCAAAACGTTTGAATGAATGCGAATGAAATGACGATTTAGAAACATCAATAATGGAAATTTCTTGAAAAAAAAACTTTTGGAATAATGAAAAAGCAAAGATTGTGTGGCGGACAATTTTTTCTAAATGGATGACGAATTCATCATATCCGTAGAAAAAACTGGGGGATATTCATTTTAATTTCATCTTTCAATTGATCTAAATAGTAATTTTAGACAATAGTCTTTGATATTGGAGGTAAGCCTTGTTGTGATTTATGGTTTGAAATTTCTCAAACTCTGGGGATGTGTGCAGATTCTTCTTCAAAGACTCAATTATACTTGAATTTGCTTGAAAAATTATTGCTGTTAAAGTAATGTATTAAGAAATATTAAGGAAAATTATCGGCTTAACAGTTACTTGATGCTATAAATTTTGAACTCTTTTAGAGAAATGTTTAAATCGAATGTCCATAGACATTGCTCCCTCTATCCTCCCGCCCATGGCCTCTACTCGCAATTCCAGCACAAGGCCCCGCATGACTGTAGATAATCGCCTGAGTGCTTATCCAATTAAAAAAAAAAAAACAAAAAACATTTGTTTATTATTTTATTTTTATTTAATTTTAACTTTCCGTAGAAAACAAATTTTAATAATTTCCTCATGAAAGAATACAATCGAAAAGGAATTGATCCTAAGATACGTGTATTAACTGAAAATCCTATTCATTTTTTTATTATAAATAAAATGGCACTTAAATTCCTTTGCAAATTAAATGCCAATTAAATGCCCACAAGGCCTCTTTGCTCTATAGAAAAATTAACGAAGTTTAAAAACATTTCATTGACTAATTTGATTTTATTGATCAAAAAATTATCAACAGAATTGAATCCTGAAAGTTGCAGGATATAAATAAGCCCAAAATGGTTATTTATACTTTTTTTCCATAACAAACATAAAACGTTAACAAAAGAAGATATACATTTTTCATTTTAAATTTCTTGTTGCTCGTTTATTTCACATTAATTGCGAAATGGTATAATGAAATAAACAAAGAAAATATGATTGAAAAAAAATGGTGTACTTCCGTTTTGAATTTCCATTTTAATTAAATTTGTTTTCCCCATTCAGTAGTGATACATACCATTTAAAAATGTCGACGCAAAAACATTAAATTAAATTCATTTAAAGTAAACAAAAGTATTCTTGTTTCACTTAATTTTGCAACTCAAATATCAAAAATATAAAGCTGTTTGATAAAAGGAAAATTAAGTTTAACTTCCGGTCGTTTGTGTTTAAAGATTTATTTATTAATTAAAATTTCTCTAAGAAAATTTTCATTATTATGTGCTAATCTAAAATGAAAGGAATTCATGGTGACCATTTAATGAAATGATTGCAGTCAGTGTTTTTAAAAAGTTCAAAGCATTCGGTCGTGGTGAATTGAAGACTTTAAATAAAATTACGACAGAATTAATGAGCCATAGAGACATTGTAGATTTTTAAAAAAGTGTCTATTAACCAATATATGACGTTTATTTTTCTACTAATGTTATTTATTGAATTTCTACTCTATATAATATCTAATCTAATATTTTTAAATACTATATATACATGTAATTAATTTCTTAAAATTGAGATCTAACAATTACTATGATTTTCGGGTCATGTCATACGACATACACTTAAGCCAGTGAAGGCTTGTTGTGCGCTCCCTTTCATTATCAGAAACAAACTGCCAGAGTTCTGCGGCAGGATTCGAACCTGGCACCTTCGCACTACGAGTCTAGTACACTACCTACTAGTCTACGAAGGTCGTAAGTCTTAAAATCCTAAATTTTTTCTTCGTTATTTGCTGTATCTTTCTAAGTGACTCTTCTAATCGTAGAGTTCTTTATTTAAGAATCATTAGGAAATATTTGAAAGTCATAGACAAACAAACAATGCAACTTTAATTTCACCCTACACAATAGAACATAACAGCACTGTTTTCGGAGGCCGATACACCCTCTCATCAGTGTTCATGTGTACGTCATGCTTGTCGTTTTTGTAATGAAATAAATTCTCTTTTCCTTTTTCGTTGCTTCTTAACCATGAAGGATCCAGACGAATTAACTCTCTTCGTCTTTGGATCCCACCGTATGTCTCCATGTCTTACCTCATTGTGATACCAACTGGTAACATCATGCGATAGCCAACCGCTAATGTTGTGTTGAGAAAAGACAAGGCTCATCCGAGGGAAATAAATTGATCTTAGTTTGCATGGTGGGTGTTATTCAGATTTACATAGCTTGGTGTTATGCTGAAAATGACTAAAACTTGTATGTTACTAAACAATCCCCAAATTAACAGAACAACGGGTGCGCATCTAAGAACAACTAAAGGTAAAACCATATTATGTATAGACGTCTGAGAATGAGACACCACTAGTAATTCAGGCCTGCACAGAATATAAAATTGGAGGAAGACCAGAAATCTATCTGGTGCCATGCGAACCAGTAGCACACAACAAGCGTAGCTGGTTATGTATCTTCAACTCATTAGCAACAGGGGTGACCATGTAAGAAATTCCCACCTCTGGACGGAGTGGCGAGCACATTGCGTTTACCCAATGTCAACTAAGATCAATATAAATCTACGACGTCATGTTACTACCAGCTAGTCTGTGCTTGGAAACTAAATAATATGCATCAGTACATACAACTAGCGCCACCGAAAAACTGGCGACAAGGATGATGTACACATGAGCAATAAACAGAGGTTATAGCGGTCTCCGAAAACAACGATGTGGTTTCGCTGTGGTGGTTAGAATTAAATTTGTATTTTCCTTGTTGACTTTGGAACACTGCCTTACGACTAATAATTTCTTTAAAAAAAAAGTTAGTCAAAGAAAGTCTTAACGCACCCCGTTTATTACATTCTTAAATTATTGTTATAATTTTGTTTATATACAAGAAACTTTTACTTCAGTGTTTTTGTATTTAAAATTTATTTCGTTTTTTTCATCTCTGGTTGGTTAATTTCTGGTGTGGCAGCAAATGTGTGGTTTTAAAAGCATATTAATAAAATTTTTATAGAATGAAAAAGTTAAAAACGGTTTACAAGTCATAAAACACCGCAACTCCACAAAATGGCGTGTTGGTTTTAGTTAAAAAAACCACTTTCAGCTAAAATGCGATTCGTCTAAAATATTTATGTTAAAAGTTCTAATTTTGTCATTGTAATTTTTATAAAAATTTTTCAAGGGGTTAAATATCTGCTCGGTGGAAACCACACATAAATATTTACAATTAAAAACAATTACGTTATATAATAATTTGTTTCCTTACAGTCGAATGCGGGTAATCAAAAAGCGCGTAAAAGAAAAACGCTTAAAAGAAAATCCTTAACTAATGTTTTTTTATATTACTTTCAGAGCACAAAACCGCTGACGAAACGTGGGTTGAATTTAGTACTATTGCATGCAACCGCTGAAATCTCAGTTTTCAAAATAAATCTTAATTCTATTTTATCTTCAATATGTATCATATTTTTATTTTTTTAAATTTAACAAACACAAACCATGAACCAACTTGGCTTATCTGCAGAAACACCCAGACTCTGCGGCAGGAATCGAACCTAGCCACTATTCTATGGCTTTCTCTTATCCGAAGTATGTTTCAACAAAACTCTTAATCGAATAATAACCTCTGAAATCTTCCATTTCTTGCTTATCCGAACTCAACTGTACATAGAAAAATATATGTCAAATATGAGAATTTCCACCCACTCCTGTAATGAATTTATTTATGTGCAGTACTCGTAAAAGTTCTGACTTATCGGTTGAAAGTTAAACAAAAGTGAGTCCTTTATCATTTCAAATGACGTGCGATTAATGTTGTCATTGCGCTTTTTATAAAATTGAGTGGTTGCGTGAGAAGAGGACCCTTTTCACTAATAAATATACAACTACAGGATATGGTATTCATATATAAAGTTCGTAGGGCAAATAAAGACATGATATATTTCTCAATTTTCATAATTAAATGATGTTTTCTTTCTTTTTAGTTAGAAAATACTTATCAAATCTTTGTAAGGTTTCTCTGGCCGTCTCTAACAATGTTGTCTCTATCATTTGAATCGTAATAAGTAGATAAATGTAATTTCCATAGAATGTGTAGCACCATTTATGATAAATTATTTTAACAAATAATAAAGGAAATGTTAAGTATTGTGTGGCATTGAGCAGGCTCGGATTAATAGCAATTTTTTTTTTTTTTTTTGGGCTGAGATCAACAAATTTATGCTTTTTCGACGTTAATTTAAATGCCATTAGTCCAGTAAAATGGTACAAAAAAGGGTATTAACCTTGTATTTCATACAGAATCAATGGTTTTTGTTGTTTTTCCTGTTGCTGTTGTTACACATGTGACTGTTTAAATCATTGCTGTCAAGAAAGGGTTTATTTTTCAATACGGGTAAAGGCGCGGCAAGTTGTTTTTAGGATTATCTGGTGGACTACAAGGAATATAAAAATTTTGTTACAAGTTCTTTTCAAGATCATAATATAATATAGTAATTTTATAATTCAAAATTTATAGACAAAATATACATATTAAAAATTTCAGAATTTTTCTTTACAAAAAGTAATAAAATTCGTCCTTTAATAGATTTTTATTTATAAACATCTTTTTAGCAAATAAATAAAAATTGGTATATCCATATATGTAAGGATTTCTTTATTCCTTGAAGTGTTGGAGAACATTAAAACAAACAAAGCTGCAATAAAAAGATATAAAACACCTCAGATAGATATTATCATTATCAAAATAAAAACTTTTTACATAATTTTCATACTACACATATATAATTTACGAGACAATCCCAAAAAACCAGACGAATTTCATTTTTAAGATGACAGAATAAATGACTCCCCTTCGATCCTGAAAACTAAAACAATTAACGAACACTTGTTCAAACACACAAAAAATAAAACTCCATCTAAAATGAAATGCATCGGAATGCTTTGCTTATTTAATTGGACTACAGGAAAATATATTTTTTCTTGGGAATTAAAGCCTTGATTAAGCCCAGACCCAGAAGTCTTGGTATAACTTGACATGTAAAAATAGTATGGAAGCATGCACTACATGATTTAATAAAAAAAGCTTAAAATTGATTATTTGTACGTAAAAGAGCAACATCCTAGTATGCCAAAGTTCTTGGCGCCACTCAAGTCCTTGATTAAAGGAGTAAATTATAATTATTTAATTCGCCCGAGCTCAAATGAGTACCTTAATTTAAAAAATCTATTTTCCAGAACGTGGAGTTAAAAAGGTTTTAGCAAGTCTAAACATAAACAGGTCCCCATTAGGCAACCTCTTCCGGTTTATGCCCTGCGAGCTGGAAGGTTGCTGTTCTAACGCCAACCCTTAAAAAAGGAGAACCGCAATTTATTCTATACTTTCCGAACTGATGGAAAATATGGTTAATTTCCATCTTATGAAGTAAATACTTAGAATTCAACAGTATGGCTCCCTTAAAGAAGGCTCTACAGGTGACCAGCTAGGGTAGCAGTATATCACCATTTAGCGAAAGTAAACTGCTGATTCTGTGTATAATTAAGACATTAGATAGATGGTGGCATGGAGCACTTTTGTCAAAAGTTATTGTTTTTGGTGTCATTGATGACTTCTATAGATTTATATTGAATTTCCATGATCTATATGAGCTATTATAGATGGAATTTCTTTAAACGACTTCAAGATTATATTAGGAGTACCACAAGGCTCCGCGCTTTCCGCATGTTCTTCTAATTCTTATCTTTCCCAATGACACATCTCTCATCCTTTTTTATGTAACTTTCGTTTAAACTTTCATGATTTGAGTACAAGTTTTCGCCCAGGGAAATGATTTCGGTAATTAGCAGCTGTAAAGAAAAGGGCATGTATCGAAAACAGAAAATCTAAGATCTTCTTAGATTACAGTTCTTGTAAAAATGAGACTAAACAATATCCACTATATCCAAAGATCCCTGTTATATTATAGAATTATTTAGACATTTTATCCTTGATCTGACCTGTAACATAGGAATCTGAGATTTTCGTAATTATCATGTTGCAAGGTAATACTTTCTAAACATACAAAATGAATAAAATTCGCAAAAAGTTATTTTTGCCTGCAAAGTCGCAAGCCTGCATAAGTATCAAACAAAATTCAAATGTTTTTCTATAAAGTAGTTCTCATTTGCATTAAAAATTAAAATGGTTGCATTTATTTTATATATACAAACATTTTCTAAAAAGGAATTGAACTAAAAAAATGTTAAAAGTTAAAACTTTCAACATGTTTTATTGAAATTGTAAAAGTAAAACTTTTTATGGCTTTGACACTTGCGGTGACGATGTGAGCAATAAAATGTTTCTTACGGATAAAGTTTGAAACAAAACATTGTTTTCACATGATTTATAGTGTTTTCGAACACAGCAGCCAGCAGAAATGCAGAAATAAAAGTTGGGCCAAGCAAAACATCTCAGTGCACTGTCGGTTACTGCTAATATTCCTTTTTTAATACCAACTTAAATAATACTGAACAACATAGAAAATAGCAGGGTACTAATGAGTGGTAGAGAGAATCAAGGGAATTTATACTTGTTTTGAAAGTTCACATGTAGCGTTTATTTTAAGGGAGAGTTGAAATTCTATCCTTACCGCTGTGTTCAGGGATTTTGTATTAAAAGCTGCAACAAACGTTTTTGTGGAGCATTGTAACCTCTGCTAGCGGTATGGATCCTTCTTGACCCCTTTCATTAGGCAGGGTATAAAACTTCGCTTAAACAGTGATGTTGGGGGGTTGAAGTGTCCCAGAAAAATATTAAAAAAATACACCAACCCATATGATGGCGGACTAAGTCTTGCAGTTTTAAGTTATAGGAGCAAATTATAAGAGTAAGCATTAATTCCCTTATTGAAATGATGATCAAAACAATATTTGTGCTTGTAGATAGAATGATGAATTTCCCACGATTTATGAACAGCGATATATTAACGATATATTAACATCTGAAGTAACAACAAACAAAAATTTTGAAATTTAATTATAAAAATTTTGAAATGAGGCAAAGTGAATTTTGTGGGAAATTTATCACCTTATCGACCTAGTAAAACAATTTTATTTATCAAAGTCGCTTTAATAAGGCCATTAAATCCATCGTAAAGTTGAAAGTGATTAATGTGTCAAAACATATGGCGCCTCAACCGCCAAAAAAATCTTAAGGGACAAAGTGTTTTTATTAACTCTCTTTGCACAATGACGAGTCTTATGGATATTGCAAAATTTATTTTGCTGTAAATTTGTGATGTAACTTTTGACGATTACAAAATTTTAAACTTTATTTTTAGAGATCGTAATTTATCGATTGCAATGAAAAAATTGTACCTTTTTTTCGCAGTAAAGTCACGATATGCATAAATTAGTTTCAGACTATAACGTTTTATTTAATTTGTTTATTCACAGCTTGATTTTGTAAATTAAAAAAAATTGCTTTCATTTTTATTAGGAACAACAGAAAACTTTAGTTTTTATTTTCAATGTAATTTTGTTTTCAATCTTCGAACAAAAAATTTCCTTTAAATAAATAAAAAAAATATTATATACAACTGAAAAACAAAGAGAAAAAATTCTAAACTTTTAAAATATTTCCTTATCCGTTATGATGTTGTTATGAAACGAATGTATGCGATTTTCCTTTTCTATCAACAACTCAATTTGATGAAAACTCATTTCCACAAAAGAGGATAATCACGTTGACATGTTTCCAAAAAGAAAAAATATCATGTGTTGCAGGATGGATTGTTCCTTCCCATATAAATTATATTTATACAAAAGAAAAACAAAACTTCTCAGAACGAAATTATTTATTCCCATTTTTTCTCATCAGAAAAATTAAATTATTTTCCTTTTTTGTGTGGTGTAAATCCCTCTAAGAAATAAAAATACATTTTGGCATTCCAAGAACAAAGTCTCACTTTCTCTTCATTTTTTTTCCATGAACGTTTTCTTTTCCATGAACGTATTTAAAAGATTATTATTGGGCGTGAAATCTCCAATAAAATGTATGAATGAAGATAAAAAATTAAATTACGAGTGTATTTCTTCTGATATTTTGATAAAATGGTGCCATGAGTTGTGTGTTTTATTTCAAATCATCTTTAAAATAAGTACTTAATTTAATATCTTAAAATGAATAATATGATATTTAAAAGCAGCCAATAGATTTTCAAGTATTCTTATCACACAATAATTATCTTTGGCATAAATCCATACAATATTTCTACGAATTATTTGTACTTTAGATGAAATTAAAGAAAATTTCATTTTTAGGGAATACAATTTTCATCATGGTTTTTCCAGTTTTGAAATTAAGTAACTTCAACCCCCATCAAAAAAATCCATCCAAGACCTCCCTCTACCTGGAAAAGAGCATAACATAATGACAAAGGGCAGGCAGCTACCACCCCTGGGAAAAAAGGTAGAAATCAAAAATTAGCACAGCTGCTCACACCTACACCAAATACACTGAGGGAATTATTTCTAGGCAACGACAGATGGCAGCCCCATTATCCTAGAACCTGCAACAGCAAACCAACAACAACCGATTAACGAAACTGATACAAGGCAAAAATAACAATGCGAAAACAACTGCAACAACTCGTGTATGATGGAGATGCTTTGTGGAAGCCAAATGCTCCCGAGAGGGTTAATCGAGAAAAGCACTACATCATGAGCGTGGAAATTCTGGATTTTCAACCGACTCGACTTTTTGCCGCTAATGGGTTAATATTTACCGAAAATTGTCTACCATTTTACTTTTCTTAATGCTCTTAAAGTCGGAATGTTGTGGTGACTTAAATGCATAAAAAATATGATTTGCATTTGTTAAATTTTTCCAAAAGTTCTCTTTTAATCATTTCTTAATTGTACTACAATCATTTAATCATTTTATTTCTTATAACTTGTGTTATAAAAAAAATAAAAGATTAGAAATATATTGGCTAAAAAACAGTCTAAAATTGCTAAATAAGTATTTAAAATAATTTAATTGAATTATTTTATTGAGTTTGAGGTCCTCTTTAAAAAAAAAACAATATATTTATTTTGCTTTGATTTTTTCAATATTTCAACACCCTGTGCGTGTTTTCTTTATAAAATATTTTTTTCCTGAAGACGACACCCACAGAGTGTTGAAATATTGAAAAATCTAAACAAAATAAATATATTGTTTTTAAAAAAAAGAAGACCTCAAACTCAATAAAATAATTCAATTAATTTAAAATAAAAAAGGTCGAATAATATCATCAATTTAAAATAATTTCTTAAAAAGAAATTTAAATGTTCTCAAAAAATATGGCAAATTTGAGGCAGTCAGTCAGTCACAATGCATTCAAATTTTTCTTTCTAGACTCTATATATCGCGGACGTAAGTATGTCATCATATGAGTTGTCGAGATTAATGTTTTCATTATTCACATTCAGCAAAATCACTGCCAGTGTTGTCAACTAAACATGCCTAGTCGCTGTTAATTTTGCATGATTTCAATCCATACTTTCATTCTAGTTAAACGAAGTCAGTACTTTAGAAACTGTTCTCTGACCCGAAAATAGAAAATGTGATACGTATTGAAGATCAAAAAGATCTATTCCTTATTCCTTTTTTTGGATCAACATTTCTTTTGTAAACTGAGAATTCATCGGTTAGCCGTAATGCGATAAAAATGAGTCGATAGTGCATTATGCTTCTTTAAAGTCAAGTTTGTTTCACATAATCTTGCACTTTTACAAAAAAAAAATGTCTTTCGTTCGATTTTTCGTATAAGAGGATTTTGTTTTAAGCGAATTAAAGTATTTTGGAATCAATCATGAACAAAAGTTTTTTTCTCTTTTTAAATATCATTTACTTATCCGAATTCGATTATATAAAACCAAGGAATCGCAATCCAAGTCTGTCGCCCTGAAACCCTGAGTTACAATAGAGTTTTAATGTCCTATAAAGGAAATTTCTAGTACAACATTGACTAAAAGTGACCAGTTCTCTTGAAATGTTTCTGTACATATGGAGAATTTTTTGTAAAGTCCTTCAAACTATGCCATCCTTTCTATCCTCTTAAGTTAAAGTAGTTCTTCTCAAAACGTTTCTTATGGTGTTCTCTAGCAGTGTCTGATTTTTATTTCGATTTACAAATTGTTGCTGATTTCTTTCAACTTCTTATGTATCAAATACATTCACAGAAAGTTCCACTATTTAATCACCAAAGAATTACATAAAATCTCTTTCGATTTCCGTTGATTGCTTTTATGATACTAAAAGCTACAACAAACCAAAAATAATGCGTAACACTACCAACGAGTACAATAAAAAGTCTTATAGATTTAATAAGCGGTCAAATGCGTTTAAGTATGTTAAACCAAATTAAGGCAATAGGTACATTTACACAGAATTATTTACGGTAGTAGTAAATAAGACTTTAATACTTAAACGAAAATGTATGTATGCATGTACATGTTTGTAGACATTCAATATACATACATACATAGATATCTATTAATATATGAATGTGTATATAAATAAAAATGCATGTGGTGCTCGAAAATAAATCGATACGAAAATACAGACACACTATATAAACATAAGAGTATATACATACATGCATACATATTTAATGTTGAGCATATGGAAACAAAAGTATGTATGTATGTGTATACGTGGTTATTGAGTTCATTTGTCTGCTTTCTACGTACCGGAATTTAGATTTGTGTTTGTTTAATTTTTTATGTTTTTGGTACTTCCACCTAAATTCCGGTATAAATATTTAAGAGCGGTCCATTCAAGAGTTTTTCCTTTTAAATTATTTCCATTGCGTTATTAAATGCTGCAACGCAATTGTGAATGATATTTCGACCTCATTTTCATTTTTGCAAAATTAGAAGATTTAACCGTTTATAAAAAAAAGGATCGAATGATGGTAAAACATTTCGCTTTTTGTAATGCGTATTTAATTTTCGTGTAAGTGATACACAAAATAGCATTTATTCTTTGTATTTTTCGTACGTAATAGACGAAAGAAAATGTCTAAAATAGTCGATAAGCTAAAGCAATTCGTTTCCAAGTTAACTGAAATGAAAACTCAAGAAATATGCATGGATTATTGATATTTTAAAAAAGAAAAATTAACAGCCATATTCAGAGAAATGTATCTATCTATATATATAAAATAGGATGTGTGTATGTATGTATGTAACGTAATGGCTCCAAAACGGCTGGGCCGATTTAGACGAAATTTTCAGAATACTCGGGCGGGTGACACTGTGAAGTCTGATTTTTGATTTTCGTTCTGTGGGCGGAATTGCGTGGCAAAATCCAATTTTCATATTGCACCACCAATGACATATACATATATTTATTTTTTGTGCTTTTTTATTTTATTTTACTTTTTTTTGGAAAGCCGTTGTGATGTTCTTCTAAACGAGATATTAAACTCTTAAATCGGTTATGTAGTTCCGAAGATATTTTGAGCTGACGGTGTCAGCTATATATGTACATAAAAATTACGTGTATGTTCGTGATCGCTAAACTCAAAAACTACTGGACCGATTTTGACCAAATTTTATATACATGTTCTATGGGACGTGAGGAGTGTTTCTGTGTAGTTTGAAGTTCGTCCAACAGATGGCGCAATATTTTGTTTTTTGTGTTTTGCCCAATAGAGATTAGCGCGATAAGCCTACGCTGCGTTTTGCTGAAGGCGTTGGGTCCTTAATCAGCATGTAGTGGGGTTAATTAGCCCCATACCGGTATTTGAACAATAATTGCTATGTCGATTTAGTGCAAATTTGAAGGCAAAACAACGTTTGCCCGGGTCAGCTAGTAATTCATAAAATGAGAACGGCTTGGCCGATTTCTGTAAAACTTTTTGTCAGTTGTTCGTATTTTCGAGGAGAAGGAAGAAAATTTATGGAAAATCCCTCCGGAAAAGTCGGAAGATTGGAAAAATCGAAAATCGAGTTTTTGTATGAAATTTTGTTTGAAATTATTCCTTAATGGCTTTTCAAATGAAAAAATAGAAAGTTTGTCTGAAGGCTTAAAATTGGGGCGAGGCGAAGTTCGCCTGGTCCGCTAGTTATTACATAAAATAGGAAATACAAACTGCCATAAGTCCATTTTCATCAAACACAACTTTAGTAAGTTCAAATGAAAATTCTGCTCTAGGACGCAAAATTTCGACGAAAATTATATAATTTTTCCATGTATTAATGCAAAACAAACCAAAATTGCTTGTGATTACAAAATCAGAGAATCCATCATGCGCGTTTAAGATCTTTAATAACAGGCCAGTTAATTTAACAGGAGACAGAAGTAAATGGCTGACTTGCGTCATTTTCGAGGACGTACTTTAGAGCGGGTGTGAGCCTGAGGTTCATATTTCAATGGGTTGTACTAGAAACAGTGTTTTTAGTACGTGTACTTCTCTTAATAACATACAGCAGGGCTCCTTCGCTTTAAAGCTGCTCCCAAAAAAGGCATCAGCGCTAACAGATAAACCAAAATGGATGTCGAAGATAAAAAAGTTTCGACGTTGAAGATAAAAGTTTATACATATTGATCGTATTTTGTCAACCGCGTTGTTTTTTGAAATACGTCTATGTTGCATTAAAGAAACGACATGTATATATAAATATAAATATATAGAACTCATATGTACGAGTAAAATATGAAGACTATTTTTAATTTTTGTTTTGCTTTGAATAAAGCTATTTTATAACTTGATTATATACTTAATATTGAATTTTATTAATTGGGATCTACCACCCAACTAATAAATTTCAATACATATTAACTATTTAATATAAAAATGTTCTTTTTCGTTTTGCCTAATAAATACAATCATTGGCATCCAACGGGTGTGTAATTGTATGCAGACTGAAAAAAGAACTAAAATCAATTCATATCGACTATAAATTATTTATATTAACACATTCTGAGCCTACCATGATTTTATATATATTTTGTAACTTTTATATACGATTGAATTCTCATATTGTATATGTTAATTTTTGTATAAATATACGAGGTTGAATGCTTGCACACCGGTTGAAGTTCAGTGATGATGTGGTTGGAAACAATGAAATATCGATATATGGACAGCCAAGCCCACAAAAAATCGAATGATCTATTTAATAAACGTTACTAATTTAGAATGCCCGATATGTTTAACTTTGTGGGTCTATAACTTCGGAACCATAAGCGATGTTACAATGACATATGCATCCTGTAAAGCATAAATTGAATAAAAATTAATATTGTAGAGTTTCATTTGAATTTTCTGATCTAAATTTGATATTACCCCATTATTAAATTTGAATGCTGGTTTTCTCATTCAAATTGTATGTTGAATTTAATAACTCTCATGCACATTTAAGAGATCCACAATAGAGCATTTTATATGATACAAGTACATATATTTACATTATATATGAATGGCATATACAACATTCAATTCGTTTTCCTTCCTTTTTCCCCATATGTGTTATTTGTTTGAGTTTCTTTTTTTATTATTTTCTTATTGTGTTTTATATCTCAGCAAGAAGAAAAAAAATTAAACTGAAGTCTTATGGACATGGTTTGATACCTTCCTTCTGTTGTGTAGTGGTTTCCAGCAGACACACAGACACATGAGTGATTTCCATTGTATTGGTTTGATACCCATACATATGTATGTATTTGTTATAGTCAATTTTTATTGCAAAAGATGTGTGTGGCTTTTTTTATTTAATTTTATTTTGTGTAGGTTTCTATATTGACATAAACGTTTTTTTTCTCTTGTCATTTATTGCATTAATATACTGTTGCATTGAATTGTCTGTAGACGTGCAATGTAGTTGATTTTTTTGATATTTATTATTGGAAACTAATCTATTTATAGGTGGTCTACAGTGGACTTTGAGCATATTTATTTTTAGTTTTCTTACTAAAACTGAAAGTCCATACCATCCGTTCTATGCGTATGCGTTCTGTGCGTCCTATACGTTTCTAAAGTCAAGTTGCATACAATGGGTTTCATGCCTCAAGTACTTTAGTTTTATCAACTGTAATGTAAATATTTTTATTAAATGTGAATATTTTTATTAAATGTGAAATAAAAATAAATAAATAAAAATAATAAATATTTTTATTAAATGTGAAATTGGTGAAGTATACCCAGAATCATTTTTTTTTCACAGACGCATAAAACGCAACAGCGCATAGAGCGGATGGTATGGACTTTCAGCTTTACAAACAACGAAATGGCACCACACTGCAGAGCAAAAGTTGCGAGGAATGCAAAAAAGCTTATATAGATGTAATAGTAAAAGATGAAGATTATAGATGTAATAGTAAAAGATGTAATAATAATAGATATAAGGAAAGTTCTGTTGTATTTTGAACGCGTACACTTTTATGTGTTCTTGAATCCTGTGTTCTAATCCGACTGAAACTGGTGTAAACAGCTTGATTAGTATATAATTGAAATTTTTTCGTATATGAATCAGTTCTTTTCGTAGGACTTATACAACTGTGGAAAAAGGGCACTAAAGACATTATGCGAGGACGGCTTAATAGTTCCGTGATTTTTTATTTTAATTTTTTTTTTGTATTGCCATCCTAACATCTTTCAATGCAACACTCTCCCGTCTATATATATTTTAAGATAACTGTCAAAATTCTATCATGCTGCGGGTATTACTTTTGTTTTTGACAGACAACATTCTTAATTTCAAAAATAAAATGGAGGAAAAAGTGAATTTCGTGTGCTGATTAAACATTATTTTTTAAGTAAAAAACCACCTCGAAACCAAAGAAAGACTTTGTGAATACTATAATCACTCGGCACCATCTATTTCTAATATTGAACGTGGTCACACGGAAAATAATCGATAAAATCCAAAGAATGATATTAGACGACCGCAGGCATTTTAGCTGACTGCAGGCATTTTAACTGAGTGAGTACATTATATTTTATATGAATATTTGGATATGAAATTCAATTAATATTCAGGAAAAATCCCAAAAAGTTTTTCTTCCGTTTTGTAATTAAGGACCAAACGTAGAGCTACCACAGTGCACCAGAGACCTCAAAATAATGAACAGTGGCTTTCTTCGGGTTAACTTGCCAAAGTTTTTTGAGATGCATGCGGTATCATTCGCATTCATTACCTTGAAAAGGGACCGATTACCCGCAAATATTATTTAGAGCTTTTGGACAGATTCAATAATAGTTTAAAGCAAAAATGCCCTCATCTAGCGAATAAAAAAATAGTGTCCTATGGAAACAATATACAAGTGCACACATGTGTAGTCGCTGTATAAAAAAGTCCATGAACTGCTGTCCCATGCAGCATACTCTCCAGATTTAGCCCTTTGCAACTATTCCTGTTTCTAAATTCGGTAAGTAAGAGATTTTAGTTAAATGATAAGTTAATAATTGAAACTAATGCCTATTTTCAAGAAGTTGAGAAATCTTATTATTTGGAGGGTATAAAAAAAATTAAAAGGACGATGGACTGAATGTTACAAGTTTAAAGGCGACTTTGCAACGAAATTATCAAGGCCCGTATGTTATATGAAGTCGAAAATGGGATTAAAGTGACGTAGTCAAACCCACTTGTGTGACGTATTTGGAGAAGACGAAGTAATAGCTCGAACACAACGTACTGATGGTTTAAATACTTCGTTCAGGTGATTGTTTTTTAAAATGTGAAGAGCATCAATTTTCATTGACCAGGTACTAAGCAGTATGATAAGGACAAGTCTTAAAAACGTGCTCAAAGTTTTCGATTGTATTGAATGGCTTGGTCTCGCATTTAGATTCTCTGTCTGGTTATCAAGCGATTTACAAAAACGACAGAATTTTTCCTTACAGCTAATAGTTAGAAATCGTGCAACCGTGTTGAAAAAACCCCTCGGATCGGAAGTTTTAAAATGGTAAAAAATGGACGTGTGTCCAGGAAAAAATTACATTAAAAATTACATAAGCTTGTTATTAACAAACTATGACTAGGCCCCATATAAGATTTCCAGGCCTGAATGGTATTTAGTCACTGCTACATAAGGGTGTACGCTCGGAGATTAAATCTCTCCTCTGTAGAAGCTGCCAGAATGAGGAGGAGATCAGGCTATTGCATCAGAGAAATAACCATCTTATCCGGGCGTCACTGCAGTTTAACCCAGGAGGAAACTAGGGGACTTAAGCTGGAGGACTTTTATAACTCTCTTCCTCTTAGCTATCTCTCATCTTTTCAGGCAACACGACTAGGATCCAGGTGACCCAGTTAAAGTCTTCAGCGGCCTGTTCAATATAGCGTAATCTAACCTAACCGCATTAATAAACTGTAGGAATATTATGAATTTAAATAAAAATAAAACGTAAAAATTACTAACACTTTACTATTATATCAAAGACCAGATAATATTCTAGTCATCGAAAAAATATGCTGCCAAGTAACCACTATATAATTTCTAAACTGATCTACTCCCTCAATATTTAAAATTATTCCAAAATTAAACAAAATCGTTACATTCCTTTACGTCCCACTGTTAGTTTTTGACTTACTATACGCTATAAACGGTCAACTAACAAGCCATTAGCAAATCCCCATTGCCAAGAAAAGTCATGTCAGACAAGCAGACTTTTCGATATGACTACTGCACTCGGTAGTCATATTTGGACACTACCTTTAAAAGCACCCCATCATTGTCAGTTTAAATTTGTATTGTGTATCCGACATTTTCTACTCGTACATGTTGTCGACTGACTACATTTTTACATGTTTCTCTTTTCAATTCCAATTCTATGATAATTGACACGAATATGAATTAATAATGGAAATAATGACGTTGGCTGATAATGGTTTTCATTTATTAAACACACAATAAAAGGGTCAACTTAAACGTAAAGTTATTAGAAATAAATAGAAATTTATGAGAAGAGATAATGAAATTTTGTTGGAATTACAAATCACAAGAGACAATTCATTTCTTCAAAACTAAATTACCTATTCTAAATTCAATAATGAAGCTCATTTGTTCAGTAATTATTTTTTTAGATTTTAGGTATTAAATAGACAGGTCATTAAAATAAAGAACTAGTAAATTAAATTGTACATTAATTATAAATATAACGTCATAATCATCATTAAAATTTAATTGGAGTACATGGAATGCAAAAAAAAAAAAAATTAAAATTTACTTGCAACATTTGCTATTAAGTCGACCACCACAAAATAAAGATATACCAATATGTTGATTTCTGAAAAGGAACCACGGAAGAGTGACCTGGTTTATTACACAACCCAATTTCTTAGTGTACATGTTGCCTTCAGGCAATGCCTTTACCGCTCTTGACTGTTCGACTCATAGTGTTGTACGATAGGGAATTGTTGTTCATCTGCCTGATATTTAATAAGAGAGGAATGACTCGAAAATTAAGAAATTAAGATTGCAGTATGCAACATTATATGGATAATCATGGCTTCACTTGAAAACTGGACTCATATTGCAAGTTTTATGACATAAGTTCTTCTAGAACAGCGAAGGATTCTTTTTAGCCATGATGCGTAGCACTTCGTCATTGCGGTTATGGTCTTCTTGATCTATGTTCAAAATGCAGTTCTTGATAGATCATCTCATTTCTGGGTAACCAGAAAACTTGGCAATATTTTTACCTTGCTAATATAACAACGATCCTTGTATGCCTTTCTAATAAGAGAAAGAGTTGTGGAGGGGAAATATTGGGCAAGTTAGCAGGTAGTTTCGCTACCCATAGAACTTGGTCCCCATTTTGTTTTCAATACTTTTAATGGCCGACATTTTTGAATAGGAACTTGGTCCTATTTTCCCACTAATGATTTTGTAAATTTTTTTTTACCCTAATGGTGACAGTTTGGCAACAAGGTTGTGTAAAATATGACAAAATAAAATTCAGACCGATCATAATTCTCGTTAAGCAACGACAAACGTATTACAATTTACGTGTTCAAAAAATAAAATACTCGTATATATGTACTTATAACATAATATTAATTTCTGTCATAAAAAATATATGTACATATATAATATATATCCATATATCCATATATACCCATAAAATTAAAAGAAAAATAAATATTAAAGTACATTTGTGTGGAGAGAGCAATAAAAAAGTTTATTGCTTTCAATCAAAACTATATTTTCGTCAGAATATAATGGTCGGATATAACTGATATCGTGACAAAAATCAGGCAAAAATTACACTAATTTTAGAGAAATAATTAATTTTAAAACTTCTTTTTATTTTTTATTTAATATTTCGATCACCGTCGGTTTTTTTTCATCAGGAAATTAACATTTTTTTACTTTGAGTAAATCCGTCTTTTTCTTTTAAAATCAAAAAGCTTACTCGATCGAAATATTAAATAAAAAAATAAAAAAAAATAAATTAATATATGACCTAGAGCCCATAAGGTCGATAAAATTAATAAAGATATACAGAAATAATTAACTGATTATTAAAATGTTGCGAAAAAAATTTTTATTCTAAATTTATAAAAATTTACGCAAATTTTGAAATTTATCTCAATTGAAAATTATCTCAAATTTATTAAACAAGTCTATCGTATTTTCCATTTTATATCAATTCATTTCTAACCCAATTTTTTTTACAATTAAAGAACAATTTCTTTGCAACATTAATAACACTTGACCAAAAATATACTATTGAGAAATACAAACCCAAGCCACATATGAAAAATCGCATGAAAGTTAGAAAAATAAGCGGAAAATGAATTCAAACAAAGTACATAATTATACAATTATAAATATTTATCAAATTAAATATTCTAAGCGAGTAGACGTGATTTAATTTTCCGTTTGTGTTAACATTTTTTTTTATTTCTATTCTTTTATTTTTGCCTTAAATAAAAAGACAATAAACTTAGTAAAATGACAATAGAAGAAATTTAATTATTCAAACCGCGCTATAAAAATGCCGTTAACCTTTTTAACAAAGCAACATAAGCGGAACCAGAAATGTTTTAAAAAGGCGGAGTGGGGGTATATGTGTTGTTAATGCATCCCGAAAAATGCTTTTCCATGTCAACGCCAAAAACAAAATATAGAATTTGCAAGTATACACGAGGTGTGTAAAAATAAATGCCTCTTTAATTTGGCGATACACTTTATGTCCATTTCCTTGTTTTATGTACGTTGGTATAATCCTCCTGATCTATATGGCATTCTTAGGTTATTTATTACAGGCAGAAAGGATAAAAGGGTTTGATGTGAAAATGATTTTCTGCTTTTATATCACCATAAAGCATGTGCTCACTTCACGCATCGTATGTTTAAACTATTTTTTTTTGCCACAAACAACACCACAATCATGTCCCAGACATTATATTCACCGTATTCGGCGAATACGAAATCTGCGAAATTTTCTTGTTACCGAAACTGAAAACTGAAGGATTTCAAGTAGTTGAGAATGCATAGACTGCTACGCGGGTAAAATCGTAGGACAAGCACACAAGTTCTTAATATCAGAGGGAAAATATTTTAGGGATAACATCATAAATGCTGATGAATAAATAAATAGTGTTTGATAAAAATAAAAAGTCACCATAGCTTTTGTACACTCCTCGCATATAAATACAGACACACTTCTTATATTATAAACCCATTACAACCATTAAACAAAGGAGAAGGATTTAATAAGTAACATGTTTCCATTTTAGTCCTTTTTAGGTGCGTTATGGTACTTGACGGCCTTTTTAATATGCGGTAATAATTGTTTATCATAAAAAAAATAAACAAAAAAAGAGTTTCATAGACATTAGTTTTTGTAGAAAAAAAACCATCACTCAAACCAATGATGAGCTTGATAAATGCTATGACAATTTTTCACCATCAATTTCAATGGTAAAAACGTGGTTTACTGAAGCACGAAAGATGCCAAAATTTGAGGCATAGCCGAAACTATTGACAAAATTTCACAATATGTTGTTGACCGTTCACAGATTGAAAAAGCGAGAGATTGTGGATACTACAACCATACCACATGGCTCAATGGCTTAAAATTTTAATGTGAGAAAGCTTTCCACATGATCGACCAGAAACACAGTCGCAGATGTGTTTGGCATTGTTCAACCACCGTTTTGCACCGTTTCGTAATCTTGAACGAAACGTGGATCCGTCAAAACACGCCAGAGACTAAACAGCAGTCAATCCAATGGGGTTTTTTTTGGTCGATCGGCGTCAAAAAAGATCAAGGTGGTTTTTGTCGACCAATAAAGTCATGGCGACCGTTTTTTTTTTTTTTTTTTTTTTTTTTTTTTTTTTTGGGATGAACGCAGTTTTATCCACATTGACTACCTTCAAAAGCGTAAAACAATCAATGGCGAATATTATGCCAACTTATTGGGTTGATTAAATGAGGGTTTGAAGAGAAAAAAAAAAAAACGACCGCATTTGCCCAAGAAAAAAAAAAACTTTTCCACCAGGACATTGCAAGGGTACAATCATGTGCAGTTGCCAAGGCCAAATTCTATGTATGCCCTATACTCCGGGTTTAGGCCAGAGTGACTATTTCTTATTTCCAAACCTGAGGAAATGGCCTAGTGGAAAGAAATTTTACCCCAACGATGAAATCATTTTACAATTAAATACTTATTTTGGTGACCTCGACAAATCTCATCTTTTGGAAGGGATAACGAAATGTTGGACAAAGTGTATAGAGCTTAGAGAAGATTATATTGAAAAATAAAATAATTTTTTATGGAAAAACTTTTGTTTCATTCAAAAAGTCACGGACATATGGAGTCATCCTCGTAATATTGTTTAATCAAAAAGTTGTTATTTGTTGTCTGTAGAGCTGTTGGTGCTAATACAGAATCATCATTAGAATTCCACCATCTATGTTTACTTGCCTGCATTGCATTTAAGCCAAGTCCCAACTAATTAGTAGATTTTAACCATCATATTTGAAAAGCATTCCATACTGATCCTTATAGGAAAACTTAAAAAATGTGAGAACTTCAAACAAAAAATATGACGAAAGACAGGCATATGGACATTTAAGGCCATAATTAACAACAAATGTTTGAATAATTACTTGAAATAATATCCCCATTAATTTGAACAAATATTTTTATTTAATGTCCTTTCAATAAATTAATTATTCGCTGAACATAAAATTTTACTTAGATGCAACTAAGTTAATTATTTAATAATGATAAGCCTCTCGTTAAGATTACAAAATGTCTCGTTTCTGAACAAAGGAATTTATTCAAAATTATATTATTATTACCAACTCCATTTTGAGGTATTCCTTTCGCCGTGTCACCTACCAACAAAATTTTCATAAGTTTAAATTTTTCAATTGATACCATAAGAAACAGAATCGTTACTTTGTATTTTTTAAATTTTAATTCTTACTTTTTTTTCACCCTTTTTTCACATGTGCACTTTGACGGCACTGATAATTTCTTACATGTCACTATGTCAGTTCATTCACCTTTATAGGTTCAATTAAAAATTCAGCTGAATATAAATGGGACAGCAAACACAAAAGTTCTTAAATCGAATTGGCTTTGGCTATAAAACACATACAAGTACAAAAGGGAACCATCTGCAACCATCCATTTCACCTTGAAGGAATTATCATTAGCAACAATATGTGTTCAGGCACATTTTGAAAGAAGTAGTTTCAGTTCACATTTCTTTTTTAATTTTTTTATTTCCAGTTGGTTACACCTTATTATTTATTGCTGAAATCATATTTAAGCGAAAGAAACTTTTATGTTAAAGTGTTCCACAAGGCAGTGTTCTGGGACCAACTCTCTACACGATATTTACTTCTGACATGCCTTTAACAGATAACGTTTTAGTTGCAACTTACGCAGATGATATTGCAATTTTAGTTTCCAGTTCCTGTCCAACAATTGCTTCAAATCTTATTCAAAACGAACTCAACCAGTTAGAGGTTTAGCTAAATGGAATATTAAAATAAATACAGAAATATCTGCACATGTTGTGTTTACCTTGCGAAGGGGAGATTGTCCACAATTATTTATTAACGGTAGTGAAATTCCAAAAAAAAGACAGCGTAAAATATCTTGGCCTTCATATTGAGAAAAGGCTCACATGGAAGACTCATGTAAAGGCCAAAAACGAGCATCTTAAAATCAAAACTAAAAGTCTTTATTGGCTTCTACACCCCAGGTCTCAAGTAAGCATTGAAACAAAATTAATAATATATAAAACAATACTTAAACCAGTGTGGACTTACGGCATTCAATTGTGGGGAACTGCAAGTAACTCTAATGTGGAAATTCTTCAGCGCTATCAAAATAAAACATTAAGACTTATTGTTAATGCTCCAAAGTTTGCTTCAAATCTATACACTATCCACAATGACCTAAACATATCAAAAGTCAAAGACGAAATAAAGAATTATAGCGAAAACTATCTCAATAGATTAAGTAACCACTGCAACCCACTAGCGATATCCCTACTTGATGATACTGAAGAAGTGAGAAGACTGAAGCGATACCATATACTTGACTTACCATTTATTTAACATACATATACTATTAAAATATTTATTGATATGCAAGATTATTTTTGTATAATATCTAACTTTTAAAATAATTGAGAAAAAGAAAATGTATGATTTAATGTGCGTCTAAGGCAATTTGAAAATGTTTATGTAGAAAACTATATCACAAGCTTGATACAGAATGACATGATCATAATCACAATATCATATTAAGTTTTGTCTACATCATTGTCACAAGGCACATATGTTCAATTTCGCAGGATACATACAGTGGATTTTGTTTTCTGGTTTTGTTACACTCTCCTTCAAACATATAAATACTATTCTAACCATGTACATGGTATGGTATAATCCGTTTGATTATTGCAGGCATGAATGTTAGAACTGTTTGACAAGCATGAAAAAATTAATCAGAAAATGTTTATCAAATTTTATTTAAAAATGGAATTGAGAGCTCAATAGCGCTTAATATGATGATACTGAAATACGCGGAGTCTATTCTTAGTAAAAAGAATTGCTTATAAGATATAAAGGCCCTTCTAATAAATGTCCAGGGATTGTCATTTCCAAGCCGTAGAACAAGTTCATAGGTTATATAAGGAATTTTAGCTTGAAATTAGTGGTCGTTTGCGATCGGCAATACTAAAGAGCACCCAGAATTATAGAAGAAAAATGGTATGACTTTTACATCGCGTTAGTGCGATTCCCTGGAGTAATTTTTGTGGTCTAGAACCGACATCACAATCATGCCTTTGCCACCATATTTAACGTATTTGGCCATGCGCAGCTGTTTCCTGTTTCACACGATGGAGATTTACAACGATTGTGGAAATAAGGACTACAATGCTGAAACAGCTTCTGACTACTTCAAGAAGTGCTTTAGAGAATTGAAAAAAGCATTGGCACAATATCATTTGTATATTTGAGAGGAATAATTTTGAAAGGGGCAATATGAAAATGGCTTAATAAAAAATAATTTTCTAACATATGGTCAATAGCGTTTTAATAATTTTTTTGGTAGCAATTACAAACGCAGAATTTTTTGTGTTTGTCAGTTAAAAATAAATAATTTTCCCTGAAGGAGATACCCAAAGTATACCGAAATATTGGAATAATAAATATTTATAAGCTTTAATAAAGAGCTTAAGCTCGAATAATTGAATATAATAAATTTTCTGATAAAAATATGAAATACCTGGATGTTAATATAAAATCATGCCATATGAGATATGAATGATTCGTGGAAAGCAAGAATTGTACTAAATTAAATCCAGTTTGTTATTCTTACTCTTGTCTCTACGAGAAACAAAGCAATAAGGGCAATGATTGGATTCCTGGAAACTGAAAATTATGTAAAGCTCTATTTTTCTGAAAACTAAAATAAGTCTTCGTTTAAATCCTTTATTATACTGCATGTAATAATGATAGTGTCCTTTACTGTTTAGCTATTCATGAAAATTTAAAAAGGGAAACATAAATATTTTTCTTGCAAACTTGCATTATTTCAGTTCCTTTAATAATATAATATGCCTCCTATTTGTTGTTGTTTACTTTTTGCCAAAGGTCAGGTGCAAGGCTTGCAAGAAACAACACAGTTAAAAGGCATGTGTGTGAGAATTTCAACTCTCCCTTATTGCAACAAGTGCCATAGATTTTTGTTAATACAGAGACTTTTAACGTTTGCCCTTTTCCTCTAAGAACACTTGAGAAATAACAACTTTACGAAAAGGACCATTTCAAGTAATTTTTAAGATGAACGAGTTGCAACAAGTATACATGCATATGGTTTGCAACAAAGACGTGAGTATACACTGAAGTTTGTGTGCGTCAAAATGTTTCACTGCTACGAGTTATGCGACAAATTTTAAGAGTTTTTTTATAGTTCCCTTCTTATATCCGTGTCTTTGCGATAGATTTTCGATTGTATATTTTTTCAATCGGTGAAAAACACAAAAGTTAGAAATTTTAAAAATTTTCGTTTTCAGCATCGTATCCAGAAGCGTGCATGGACATAATGATACCAAGAAATTCATAGCTTTTTAAGGTAGCTCCGAAAAATCAATGTATTTTCATTGTTGCACAGTATTTCAGAAATAGTAAGAGTGTAAAAAATTCCCTGCTAATTATTGATGCAATTGATGAACTAAAGTCAATAAAATTTATTTCATTTAGCGATTTTCGACTTCTACATCAACATATTTAATGTACTGGATTAAAAATAATACGCAACACTTTCTTTAATCTAGTGGAAAATAATGAATTTGGAAGCAATATTTGCGAGTTACAATAAGTGCCCATATTCCGGGACTTTTTATTTCAACAATTACAAGGAGAGTATTTACAAAATTTGAGTAAGAGAATGGATCAGATAAAAATACTCATACATTTCCTGTTTCTATTGATCAAGATCAACCACGTGCAGGAGAGGGCGAAGAAGCTTATCGGTGACAGGAGTGACGGTAGTATAGCTCCTCTCGTGGATATTTTTCCGTGAACGAACATTTCATTCGAAATGATTACGATATTCCCATTGATTTGTCCCGTTTATATTAGTTGGGGAAGTATTGGGAATTCAAGAGTGTAGTGAAGAATCAATATAAATTGAACTCGGAATGGGTTTTTTTTTGGAAAAAAAACAAAGTACACAGTACTGGTGAAAATTTGGTAGCATTCGACTTTGGTAAAAGATAACAATATCAATATGACAATATCAATATGGATACCATGACACAATACTATTACCGAATACCGGCCCTATAGGCCACGTAACTGATCCAATGGCATGGGTTTTCCTGATTATCTGCTAGTCCAGAAGTTCAATAAGAGTGATCCACGACTCGTTTTTAGTTTTTCCTTTTATTGAATTTACACTTACATTATCCGTTGCTGCAGCGCTATATCGTCTATACATGGAGGAGGATGAAAAAATGACACATATTCTCCATGAATGTGACATATTCTTCATACATGTGCAATATTATTGTTCAATAAAGTTACCTGTGTAT
The DNA here is from genome assembly GCA_963681545.1 of Germaria angustata. Taxonomy (NCBI): domain Eukaryota; kingdom Metazoa; phylum Arthropoda; class Insecta; order Diptera; family Tachinidae; genus Germaria; species Germaria angustata. The sequence continues at coordinate 55,789,425 of OY812998.1, read as the reverse complement.
GTATATTATATTAGTAGGTGGCACAATATATTGAACAAAATTGAGTCTTTTTATTTACATTTATTGTGGCAAAAGAAATAATTTGTAATGTGTTGACAACGTTGAATAATAATGATTTCACATTAAAATTGATGACGAAGATTTCATATATCACGAAATAATTTATTTTACAAATAAACATACATATTCACACGTGCGCCATATATATTGTTTAAACATTTGAATAATAAGTTGCATAGAAAAACGACAGTAATAAACGCAATAAAATACTCAATAATATTGCGTAATATAAAGGTACGTTAAAATTAATATTCGCATCTTATAACCATACCATGTACAGCTCTCCTTGGGAGTGTTAAACACAACTTGGTTTAAATAAAGACATGTGGCATAAAAACATCCAATTGCGAGAGCATTATCTGAGTAAAGAAAAACAACTTCCAAGAAAGTACGGAACATATTGAAGTTATAATCCAGAAGTCGCCTTATTTCGTATCAATTTCAATTATTTTAAATACGTTGGCATCTTCAGTATAATTTTGTATTAAATTGAAAATAAATTTATATTGAATTACAATAAGGGTTTTAACACTGGGAATATACTTTACATCATGGAAGAGTTTCAAAATTTGATAGTAGTAATGATGTCTGTTTCTTTAAAATGAAGTATTTGTATATAACTGATATAAATATAGATATTTAAAAAATCGGGAGCAGTTTTTCAATTTGAAATTTTTAATAGAAATCTTTTAACTAGAATAATAGATTTTTGGAAGCAATGAAAATGTCATTCTTTGAGAATGATTCTATTTTTTTTTTACTGGGACAACATACATTAAGTCATATTTTATCTTATACCAGTTAAACGTAATAGAAATGTTATTTATGGGCCTTTCGTCTATTACAAAAAATCCTTATGCCTTGAGAAGGTAACTGTCCAGTTAAGGTAGACCGAATAAAATCCTTTTCTATTGCTTTGTATTTCAGTTAATATACTCTTCTTCTAAATAAACCTCTAACTACAGATATTGGAATCCTTTTTCTTCCAAACTTCTTCTTCTTAAACATTTGCAGAAAGGGTTGGTTTTGCATTGCAATTTTTATTTTTTTATTAGCAGTTATTTCATATTTTATGATGCTTTCCATATCATCTTATGATATACAGTGGAGTACAGTTATAACGAATTATAACGAACTAACTTACCCAGTTTCATTTAGTTTGTTATAACACAACTCCACTGTAAACAGATAGTAAAAAAATCTTAAGCCCTGAAAATAGAGGCATTGCTACTATTTGGTCTTTTGTATTTCAGATAACGATACCCAAACATTTACAACACACATACGCCTTTATCTACTCATATCAAATATTTATCCCTGGTTGAGCTTAAGTATGTTTTAATAATAATAAAAAAAACAGTTTTATATACAAGTACAGCTTTTGTACCTGCAGTGAAGGGTGTAATAACACCGGAGAGGCTTTAAGTACTTTAAGTTTATACCTAAAGATTTCATTCATTCATAAATTGTCACATATTTATGCACAAGGCAATAGAAGTAAAGTATTTATGTTAAAAAAAAAACAACTCATAAATTTTGCTAGAGTGAATTTTACACTTAACGGATGCAATCCAGCAAAAACACAAGGCAAATAACATGAAGCGTTTTTCAAGGAAACCTTTCTAAGGGTATATTTTCCAAGTGAAAAAAGTAGAGGTGAGAAAATTAATGTTTTTAAATTTACACCAAACATAATTTTTTTGAATTGAATTTTTTTATTAAATTCTTATTTTTTATTTTTTATGATTTTGCATTATTTTAACACCTCGTGGGTGTCAAAATCAAAAGAATAATGTTTAAATATTTTCAATGCAAAATATTGACAATAGAGTAATTGAATAAACATTTTTAAATTTCATACATAATAAATTAATAAAATAAATAAAATAAATATTTTTCTGTTTAGTGCCCGTTTTTGCTTTTGTAAATTAAATTCCTATAACTTTGAGCTAAATTATCTGATCTGTTCTAAAATTCATTATCTGTGGTAAGGGTGTATTAATTATTTCTAACATTTAGCTCAAAGTTATAGGCATTTAATTTACAAAAGCAAAAATGGACTATATAAAAAGAAAAATATTTTATTAATTTCTTTTACTTAATAAAATATTACAATTTATTATGTATGAAACTTAAAACTGTTTATTAATTTCCTGAATTGTCAATATTTTGTATTGAAAAAAGTAAAAGTTTTTTCTTTTGATTTTGTTTCAAATTTTATAAGATATTTTTAATTTCCTGAAGAAGACACCCACAAATCATAAAAAATAAATATATTTTTGAGGGATTCAAACGGTCATATTGTCATAATGTCTTAATATTTTAGTATGGTTTAAAAAAAAATGTTTTTGCGCTGCAAACAAAAAAGTTATAAAATAATAAGACTTTTTGAGCCATGTTCATTGTTTTATCATAAAATAATGGAAAAAATCTGAGCCAAAAGTTAAACGTGTGCGCACAAATCCAATTAAAAAATAGAATCTGCTGGCAGAAAAGTCGCTAATAGAGATTTTGGAATCCCAAGGTGGACAGTTCTGCGGCTAGTGAGCAAACTAGCAACGTTTATTAAAAACCATTCTTCAGTTTGTTCTTCCTGGTCTTCATCACCTACAAGAAGGTGGATTAAAATTTAAATGGATACATTTATTTGGTCCAACATGTAATTTTCACACAAACTGTGTATTATTTTATATTTTCGCTTGATTTTGGCATTTTCAAACGAAATTTTTATAAAGGTTTTAATTTCTTTTCTTTGATGTCAAATATTTATAAATGATTTATGTTCATATCAGCTGACCGAATTCTGAAATAGCATACTAAGTTATGACGGGTCATTCGTAGCAGTCATATATTTTCGTCCTATTATTTTATGACATATGACTTTATGACTACCGTTTGAGTCCCCCAATTGTTTTTTTTTTTTAAGAAGACCTCAAACTCAATTCAATTAATTTATAAAAATAAAAAGGTCGAATAATGTCATCAATTTACCAAAACATAATAATTGATAGAATCACAAATTGTGGCTGTTGACAGGTTTGTAGCCTTTACAGATGTAGTCTATTCCCAACACTAAAAAGCGGCTAATCGCATTTTGATATAAAATTATCTACTTTGCAAAGATAAAAGGTAACTTTATCAACTTATTGAACTCAGGTTCTAAATCAATGAATCAGCATCAGAAAAGGACACCACAATATCAAGCAATAGACATGTCTTCTCGTTTTTTAACAACATTCTGATGCAATTATGTTGCAAACTCGCACCTGCAATGCCACGGGTGGCCAAAATACAATAGAAAAAGTGTGTCCTGAACTGGTTAAAAACGATATTGGGTTGAAAGCTTGTATGTAAGCAGACTTCAGCAAATAAATATGTATTTGACTCCACACTACACGTACTACCAGCTAATAATGATTATGACGAGAGTGATGTTTATTGTGTAGACGTGTGAATAAAGTGACAACAAAATATTTTCACACCAACCAAACCCACAATTTATATGAACGCATTCACTAATAAGTTAAATCTGACGAGTATTTATTTCTTACTCGTATGTTTTGGTCATATATCTTTATCCAGCTGACGAAAACTTTTTTATCTTGTTGGTATTTAATGATCAAATGCCAAAAGAACTATTAAAATTGGCTTAACTAAAGTCGTGTTGTGCCGCCCAGCTTTCTTTTTTTTTGTAATAATGATTGTCTTCTTAGTGTTTCAACAATTCTTGCAACATTTCTGTGTGTGTTAATGATTTCATAAGGTTTTATTTGTTACGTTTCACTTACATGCAGTTATACGTCCAAAACTTTATGAAAGTTAAATACGTGATATGAATGCCCCTTTCAAGAACAAGAAAAAGTTGAATAAAAATTTAGAATTTAACTAATCTATAATTATGGTTAAAGAAATATCTTTGAATTATACTGTTGGTTAATTTTCACTATTGTTTTGTAGAACGGCATAGAGAAGAGAATGTTAGAAAAAAAATTACGCCATGAATGGTTAAAAAAGAAAATCACACTAGTCGAAAACTCTTGACTTCCGACACAGATTTAGTCTAAAAATATGGTTCGCTTTCAATAGATGTAGTTCTCGCTATGTAAAAGTGTGACGAGAAGGAATGTTTTATTTTTAGTAGGATTCTTGGGATTCCGGTCGGAAATTCCTAGACATCGGAAAATATAAAATTGCATTAATTTCCGGAAACAAAACCCTAGCGCCAACTAAATTTCAAGACGTATAAATAGCGAAGGCCTTAACAAACAACATTTTTAGAATAAATAATTACAAGAATATCCACAAAAAATTTTTAAATAATTTTAATCTTTCTTGTTTATTCTTTAAAGTTTAATCGAAATGAATATTTTTATTCAAATTTAAATTTATTTGTGAAATTTCGTTTTCTTAGCAAAAATTTTTTTTAATAGTTATTATTATTATCATTAAGAGATAATTAAAAATTGCAACCTAATGTATAAGAGCCATGGCTACATGGCTTTAGGGTCGATAATTATATAATACTATGAGTATTTTACAGATATTAAACTAATGGGCCTGCTCACATTTAGCAATTTTTTAAATAAATATTAGTTTTCTGATGAGCAACAAATTCTTCACTGCCACATTTTTATTAAACAGTTTCTATTTCGGCGACTTAATTTTTTTTTTTTTTTGCTAATGCCGCGATTTTCGTGGTGAAAGTTTTGATTTTTGTTGATTTTTTAATAATTGAAATTTGCTGGAAAATTTACGATTTATTTATATACAAAATTTATTTGTTTATTCTTATAAAGGTACGATTTTGCGGTGTATCGGTGAAATTTAGATTTTTTGCAGCAGGGCATATTTTTTAATGAAGTGTCAACCTTTTGTGTCATATTTGGTGTTGTTGAAAATAAGATTTTAAGTTTTTCAATTATTTTTTTTTATAGTAAATATTTATTTTTGATTTTTAGGACTTAGTAAAAATTCGATTTTTTCACAAGCTTTTTCCAATTGTATATATATTTTGTAAGAAACAGGAAAAAGAAACATGAGAAAGAAATTCGACAGTCGTAATTTCTCAATTCAATAAAAACAATTTATGGCGGGATTGAGATAATATTTATTAACAACATTTCCAAGATATTGCAAAACTTAGAACGTAAATGTGGACCAGGTCGCAAACTACCACTTCAGAAAATATTACTTAGAGGACAATTACATATTTAGTGGAGTTTACTTATAATATAAATGGTTTATAGCGAATTTTCATTTGTAAAGCTTTTTCAATCTCAGAAATTATTAAAAGTTTAGCGAACTTTCGGCCAAAACAAACACTTTTTAAGGACTCATTACAGAAATGCTTGTAACGTTAAATTTTTCTGAAAAATTTTCTAAACCAATGAAATAATTTGCTTTTTATTTTTCTGACAAAGCGATTAGAAACTGTAAGGGAAATTTTTAATAAGTTTTATAAAAATATCATAAATAAATTGGAAACAACTGGAGTTCATTCAAATACAAGTATCTTAAAAATTACAAATTAAACGAGCTGTGATGACACGATTATGATGAGCTGTGTCACACGGTGCAACATCCTGCTGACACTAAAGATTATATTAGTTCATATCTTCCATTTTGAACCATAAACAGTGCGTAATATTGCCTCTGTAATGCATGCCATTGACTTAATTGTCGTCTCCAGCAGCATTTTCGAAAAAATGCACCAGGTAGCCTCCACTGCAAAATTAACACCAAACTTTCACTCTCTGTGGATGTATTGGATTCTCGACAATAACGTGCGGTTTTTCTTAAGCCCAGATGAGACAGTTTTGCTTACTGAAGTAGCTGCGATATGATATTGTTTTTCGGGCGAATTCGATGTCCTATTTTTTTTTTTGTTGCAATATTTCCAAACGTAAAGCGACTCATTTGGTCCTCGGAGGTATGACCGATGCCCAATATATCGGATAGAAAAAAATTAATCAGTGTCAGAAGAGCACATAATTTATAAAGATTCTTGTATTTGGACCACCCCCATAGCTTTAAGGACCTTCGCCCACAAAAAATTTTATTGGCCGGTGACGCGGAGTTCGGTTATAATTCGTTACATTTTGGCATTTTCGCTTAAATCAGAATCTTAAAGCTTTTCTATATGACTGCAAAGGAAAATGAAATGAAAGATTAATAATGGATTGAGACTTGAAAACTGTATTGTATAAGGGATATATTAGTACAAGTAATAAGGTTCTGCTTCTCTTAGTTTTTGATGAAGCTTCAGGGGTCCTTCTCAATCAAGGATTCCTCATTGCGAGTATATGTAACAATATTTTCAAATGTTTTTCTATACGCGTTCTTTTGATTTTCGTGTTATTTTAGGCATCCTTAATCCAGGATTAAATTCTCATTTCATTTTCTTTTTGTAGTCATGTAGAAAGCTTTACGTTTTCATTTAAAGCTCAAATGTCAAAATGTATCAAATTATCATCGACTGCTTGCATTTGTGTCGTAGCAATTTTGCTCTTCAGAATTTGTATTTTATGATATTTCAAAGCACTTTAAAATTATTTGAATTTGTTAAGTAAATTTCTAATGCCAAACAAAGTCGTTGTTTATTGTGGTTACATTTAAGATTTGGGATTGATTGATTGAATGATTGATATGTGAATTTATGTGTATTTGCTCGTCTGTATGTATTTTATTGGATTATTAGATGACTAAATACGAGTATGTAAATGAAAGTGTTGATGTTTGCATAACATCATTTAAATTCTAGATGCATACATATGTACATGTATGTACTTATTTATGTATATTGTCTTCTATTCATGAATACAAATACGTGTATGTGTATATATGTTTGTGACTCTTTTCAATGTTAAGAACGCTGGAAAATGTCTACTAAATTTGATCTGAAACCATAAAATATGATACAATGGTAAATGGTGAAATGAAAATTGATTTATTATTTTTCTTGCGTCAGCATTTCATTTTATACGTTTAATATTATATTTATTTTACGATGCTCGTACAAAGACCTTTCAAGCATTAATTTAAACAAATCAATGTCGTTTTTCTAAAAGTGTTGAGATTTGGTGTTTTTCCAAGATAACAAAAAAATGCCAACAAATTTGTAATAAAATTGAATTCCAGGAATCTAAAGAAAGTATTTTGAAATTATTACAGAAAGAATTCTGTGAATAGCAAATTAGAATGTTGGGCGAATTCCGATTAAAATTTAAAAATAACACTTTTTATTAGATGTGTATATTATATTTATTTACGCGATATACAAGTACATCTTGAAGTTTATAAAAATTTCTATTGGTTGGCATTAAAGAATTTTAAAATGATTATTATTTTTACCCGACTAAAAGTATATTTTTATGGCAAGTGATTTTGACACGTGTAGTAAGACAACGATTGTTTGAGAGTCTCAAAATTTCAACATTAAACTTTTTATTTTAGTTGTCATCTTCGCGTGAAAAGTATAATTCGCGTTTTGTTTTCCAGTAGACTAAAATTTAAAAATTTTACTATATTTTCAATTATTATTTTTTTTCTTAAATGAAGAAGAAGGACGCTCATTAACAGTTATACCCAAAAACTTGTCATATAAATCAGAGATTTAGTGGAAATATTGAACATTTTATTTTAAAAAAATCATTTTCTTAAAGCCTTCGTCCCACATTAATCAAATAAATAAATTTAAAAAATTATAAAAAATATATCTATATTCCAAACCCCATTTCAAGAAATCTCTCAATATGTAGGTGTGGTGGTTTTAGACGGCATGTTTCTCATATCTGACTTTAAAGCTGTACGACTCATATGTGATTTCGCATGTCTATCAAAATTGCCGACACAGGCGATTCATAATTTTTTTAAATTTTAATTAAAAAATTTGAATTGGTTTTGATAGCAAATGAAACGCATTAAAAATAAGAAAAGGATAAGCAATAATTCAAGAAATATCTATACAAATTCCTTCGGATGACAATAATATTTTTCAATAAATAAATAAATAATAACATAAATAATTTTCACTCACCAATTTTTAATAATTAATGAATATAATGCACCCTGAAAAATTAAAAACAAAATATAAATAAATAAAAATGAAAATAAAAAGTAAAAGTAAAAGGAAAATCAGATAGATATACATATTTATGTATAAATAATAAATAACAAATAATAATAAAATCGATTTTTGTGTTTTTCTTTTTCCGACGGGGTTTGTTTGAATTTGGGACGATTTTCCGTCATCCCACGTCAAATTTGGTTTGAAAACAGACCGGTTTCAGTATTCAAGAGAACACTGAAGATGGCACAAAGCCGAAACCGGTCTGTTTTCAAACCAAATTTGACGTGGGATGACGGAAAATCGTCCCAAATAATAAAATCGTTGCAACGTGGGATGTGTCACGCTGTTTTATCGTTACTACAGTAGAATGTGTTCGAATGAACTAAGGGAATATATTCCCGAGACCCATTCATATTTGTGAATAACAAGTTGCTCATTAAGAGCGCATCCATTTGTGGTCGATATATCAGCGAATCGCACCACCATGAAACCGTTCCTTCTTTGATCGAACGGCTCGTATGTGGAACGAACTCCCTACAGATGTCTTTCCTGTCATACCTAATCTGGAGAGGTTCAAATCGAATGTCCTCAAGCACTACTTCCTCTATGCTCCCTACCACATCCTATTTTCCTAGTTCCAATACTATGAACTGCATAAATACGGATCGCCCATGAGTACTGGTCCAATTGAGAAAAAAAATACGGAGCATTGAAGAAATCAAACTCTCTGTCATGTCGGGTATAATTTTGACCCTTGAGTGAACAAGAGAAACGTTCAGACTTTCGCAACTTCTTATATTATATTTTCTCACCAATTTTTCTAAAACCTCCAAAACATGTCCTATTGTTTTTGAGTCTGCCATGGAACATAATAAAGAAGCATGGTGACGAGAGTATTATGACATTATCCGGAGTAAATGGTTTGTTTTCTTCGAAGGAAATATGAAATGTTACCAATATAAGAAAACACAGGAACAAGGCATTTGTTTACGGCTTGGATTTGTTTTTCCACCATTTTGTGGATGAAACATGGATCCATCTCAACAAATCAGAGACCAAAAAACAGTAAAAATAATGGGTATCTTCGAGTGAACGTGCACCAAAGAAGGCTAAGATGGATCTGTCGGCCAACAAGATCATAGCCACATCAATCACATCCATTCATTTGAAAAGGGTAAAACTTTTGAAAAGAGTAAAGCTTTTGGAGAGAATCAATATTTATTTAAAGCAAAAGCGATCCCATTTTGCAAAAAATGGGTGCGACTATTTATTGTTTCCAAATTTCATTTCAATTCATGGATCAAACGAAGAAGTCATCATTGAAAGCTTTAAGAAAACCTTTTATTTGGAAGGAATAAAAATATAGAAAGACTAAATTTATAGAGCTTAAAGCAGAATATCGGTCATCAGTTGTCTTATTTGTAATCAGGCTAGTCATCTGAAATGAATCTCCGCTTCTTTAGGCCAGGGAAAAGTAGCATTTCTAGTGCTCCCTGAATCCAACAATATTTCGTAAGAAATTTTTACAAACAAATAATGTTTCTCTCTCATAAATTGCGTTACAATTAAAATTTTTGTTAGTGTAGTGGCCTAATCTGACTAACCCTCAGCTTTCAGCTGTCGAGTTTTTATAAGGATTTCCTCACATACCACAGCAAATTTAAATTTTGTGTGAATTTTGAAATAACCTTTATTTTTCCAATTTAACGGGTAATATTAAGATGCTAAAAGTTTTTTTATAATTCATAAATTGGGGCAAATCATCTAGAAAATGTTTTGAAATGTATACTGACTTATATCTATGAAAGTAACATTGTCTGACATATGCTCATCTTAGGTAAAAATAGGAAAATTTCCAGAAATACCTTTAAGCAATAATCTTATTTAATTTTTTTTATTAACTTTTTTATTAGTATTATCTTTTTTGTCAAATTATTGTTTTCCATTCTGTGAAATTTTGAGGAAAAAAAAAACGGCCAAACCACACAAAAAGTCTAAACGGACTTGTTCCTTACGCACACTTACACACAAACATCAGATATTTCTCTTCCTTGTCTGTGTAGAGATATAATGGCTTTTGTAAGTTAATCTTTGTTCCACAGCAACAACAATAATATATGGCAAAAAGAAAACTAAAAATGATATTTGAAGTATGAGTGTGTAATTTTTATAACAACGAATGTAAAAAACAACCACAATATCTTCAACAATATGACGACAACACGGCTGAAATACATGTACTGTGTAATTGAATGTAAAATGCGGGGAGAGAAAAAGAAAAGTAGATCTCACAGGTCCGCAACTCTTTAGCAATGGAAACAATAAGAGCCTTGTGCGTAATATTTATTTATTTATTATATACATTCAAATTGTATATATTTGTATATATGCAACATTAACCAGTTGGGAATATCTTTAAGACATTCTTAAACACATTAAGACAATGTCATTTCTCCATTGACAAACGGAGGACCGTCAGAGCAAATCGTTAGGGACTTTTTTGCACAAGTGTCGCGCAAAGCACTAACATTATTAAAAGCGTCTATTTCAATGTTGAATGCTCATTTATCATACTCATTTAGTAACAGACTTGATGTAATAATTATATATTTATATTATACACTCTTTACTTGTTTAAATTTACTTTTTACTGACTGGCTCGAATGGTTTTCTTCATCATAATACCGAGCGGAAAGAACATGGTATTGTGCTATCCCTGAATTGATCTGAAATACAGGGGTAGCATCCCTAAGAAATGTCGATATAAATCGACAAAAGTCATTATCGATAAGGTGATAAGTTTGGGAAAAGTGCACAGTGGAATGACACAATTTCTCCGATGGTAGCATATTCATCGTCCTCCTCTACGGAAACTATACGGGCAGTCTTTTAAAAGCTGCTGCATTCCAACTACTTAACGAGATCGAATTGCAGAATAAATAGCAATTGGGAGGGAAGTTATTCGCCTATCCTTTTTTGAAATTGTCGTGGCGTTATGCTTCTGTATAAAGGTTTTACGAAAAGTTCATAAAATGAAGAACACAGAAAATTATATACGAAAAAAATGATTATTTTAGAAAACTAATCTCATGTTCACATCTTATAACATGAAACTGTGATTACCCTTAATATAAATGTTAAAGCCTTCGTGTAATTATTTGCACACATGTACACTTAACATGCTGACTAAGAACTATGAAATAGTTTTATTTGTGTATGTTTTTATCTACGTTCTGGTACATAAGGAATTACATAAAGCATAATATTGTAAATTACATAGACCGCAATTAGAATACGGGTACGGAATTTGTTGCAAATAAATATATAGTTCAATTTTCATTTTGTGTTATCGACAGCAAATGTGTTTGTTTGTGTCTAAGTATATGTGAACATATCAATTTATACAAATTAAATCGTGGTTAATATTCTTATTCGGAATTTAATTTCATCGAGAATTGCTGAATTATCACAAAGGACCATATTTTATTTTTGATCATAAGGAATTTATTTTAGACCATGTTATGATCATGTTTTACAAATATTTTTAAATATTATTGAGGTTGAAATAATTTGTATAATATGTTTCGTATAACAGCTTTAATTTGCCAATAATAAGATTTGACTTACACAACACTGTGTGTAATATTTTAAGTCGTGGCAAAATAACCATATACGGACACCACTACGTGATAAAAGACTAAAAAAAAGACCAGTGTCTCCCAATTTTTCCCAAAGTCATGCACTTTTTTTTATGGGCCGCCAAAGATTTGGGGCCTCGATATCATTTTCGCAAAAAAAGTGATCATTTTCTCGGGCTCATATCTTGCAAACCGTTCCGAATTTCGATTTACTCTCTGAGGCAAACTTGTAGCTCTTGTTATAAAGAACAAAAATTGCGAAAATATAAAATCAAAAAAACTTCACCTTCCAGATAAAAATCGCAAAAAACTTAAAAAAATTCGATTTTTTTACCTTTTTCTCTTGTCCAGGTCCATAGGTAGCAAATCGTTCAAAATTCAAGGAAACAATCAACTACAAAAATTTACCTAAGATCTCAATAAACAAATTTCTACAACATATAAACTTCCTGGGAATAATTCAGAACACCGTTTAGGTAGCGCGTCACTTTTTTCATTTTTGCGGCGTGTTACACTGTGCAATCACAAGAGTTATTGCTCCAAGATATACCTTCCCCTGCATATGTCAAAAAATTTATGAAACTAAAATTGCACGTTTATACGGCGACTTACTATTACTTTACTTTTATTATAAGTTCTTCACATTTCTAAATTATTACATTATAATTTTTAAAGTGAAAAATCCCATCATCATAAGGATAATGATCAACCATATTTTTGTAAATCAATTTATATAATATTTTCTATCAATGTAGAATTTTGGATTTAATTTTTTAATAAAAATGTATATGAAAGAATATTATTAACATATAAAAACTAAAAATATATCCAGGAGAAAATGGACTTTATCAATGGAACAAGAATAAAACTTTCCTCAATAAAAAATTTATTTTAACTTTTTTTTTGCTATTTTAAATTAGAGAACAGAAATAACATTTTTCAAATTAATAAATAATTTATCTCTTTCTTTCATAACGAAATTTTACATGTAAAAAAAAAAAATTAAAACCCAACAACAAAAAGGAGAAAAATTTTTGGGTCAAAATGGTGGTATTAATCTAATGATATGGTGTATTAAATATGCGTGAGTACACAATGACATGCAAATACTTTAGGCATAATGACAAAGGAAACCGCCCTCATTCGTTTACTTAGTCACTGAATGTGTATGCACTGGCTAAATAAACACAGATTTTTATAATGGTTTTGACCCAAACAACAAACGTTTATCTATATATTTTGCTTTTAAAAAGCCATCTCTAGAATGTTATTTAAACCAAAAAGTATTTTCTTAATTAAAATTTAAAGTGGCATGAAAGAGGGAGGAAAATATGGAAATTCAGTCAAACGTAGTGAAATCATATACTATTTATAATTTGAGTTTATTTTCCTTATTAAGTTAGTGAATAGCGTGATTATGTCATTTTTACTTTCGAAAAAAATACTCTTAACTGCCCCATTTGGGCAGGGGTTTCTTAATAAATATTTTTATTCAATAGTATTGGATGCTTCCAATAAAAAATATCCAGTTGAACTGTCTTATTCCCAGGCTTAAAAAATCAATATTTAAAAATTTCATAGCGAATATGTTAAATAAACATTTTATAAATAATATTATTATTTACAAACTTTTATTTAACTAACAATGTTTGTTTAGATCCAAAGATCAGAATCATACACAAGTTTTTGTTTTCGAAACATTTTAAAATTAGCGACCACCAACTCGTATTCTTCTTCCAGTGAATCTTAGACCGTATTTACAATATGCATTTTTTTAAAGAAATTAGTTGCATGCAACTTCTTTTATCCGCTGATAGAAAGAATATTGAAGCTAGCGAGATAGCAAAACATTTCTTATCGAAACTTCTTCACTCTACTTTATATTGGCAAATAGAAAAAGTTTCATGCGAAAAATTTAATGAGAAAGTGCTATGCGTCTTATTTTAAATAAAAATAGTATTTGAACGTAACCTGATCAGGCGGCAGACTCGGGTGGTGGTGAGGTGTATGGTGGCAGTGAAAAAGTGCGCATGTTCCCCCAGCTGGTAGTCTAATTTACTTCTGCAGTCATTTCTAATCATTAAATATAAATAAAAAATAAACTTCATTCTTTAATGGAGAACGTGAGCCCATAAAAAATAAATAAATATTGTGATGGCGTGGTGTAGTGGTTAAAGTGCTTGCCTACAAAACGGAGTATCCAAGGATCGCTCCCTGGCAGAGGACAAAGTTTTTTCATCATGGTTCTTTCAAGTTTTAAAAATGAAGTGGCTTTAACCCCTCCTAAAAATCCATCCAATGAGCCCCCTAACCACAACCCGTGTAAAGATGGATATGCTTTGTAGAAGCCCTATGCTCCCTCCAGTAGTGAAAGGAACATATATATATATATATATATATATATATATATATATATATATATATATATATATATATATATATATATATTTACTTATATATATATATATATATATATATATATATATTTACTTATATATATATATATATATATATATATATATATATATATATATATATATATATATATTTACTTATATATATATATATATATATATATATATATATATATATATATATCGCCCAACGGGCGATTAATTGTATAAAGGCGTAAAAAGAAAAAACAAAAAGACGCAAGTCAATTATAATTGTTTGTTGTGTTGTGATTGTACAAAAGCATTCTAAAGCTATTTATACTTTTGTGTTTTTGTTGATTACAAATAGAAAAATATGATTGAGTTCTGTTTGAATTCTCATATAGTGTTTGTAGTCTGTGGCTTAAGTATACGAGCTTTGAATGCTTTCAATCATGATTTGGCTAAAGGGTACTGATGATTTGGTTAGCGCCAATGAAATGCAGGCATATACCTAGCTAAGCCAACAACAAACAATATAATATTAAAATATATATATATATATATATATATATATATATATATATATATATATATATATATATATATATATATATATATATATTTTTTTTTTTTTTTTTTTTTTTGTTAACAATACAGTTCAACTAATATACACTCAACAAAAAAATGTTCATCAAACCTAAATGTGGGAATACCAATCAGTTGATGTTTTACAAAAGATATTTATATTTCTAGTCTATAGTCTTAATAAACTGTGGCGCTATATTTAATAATTAATTAAAAATTATGTTTCTTGCTTTATGCATTTATATTTAAATGGCCGTAATTTATAAATGTTAATATTATTTAAAAAAAAAGAAGTCATAATACAATAAACAAACATTTGTTTTTTATTTGTTCAAAATCTGCGTCATCTAAACCTAAACATTTTTGATTTGTTAATTTGTAAAACTGCTACCTGTTGGTTGTTTGTATGTACATACATTAGAGAAGCTTGTTTAAATTATTAATTTTTATTTGTTTGGGATCAAAACTTGATATATTGAGATCATCACACCAACACTTTTCAAAATCATTGTAATATTACGAATATTTATATATAATTGTAAATACTATATAATTATATATAATATATAAACAAATACAATGAAAATTTTCTGACATAAGAACAACAAATTGTATGTTGGCGCAGTTGTGGCTTTTAATACGTATGATGACTGGTTTTATAAATAATTGATTTAAAATATTTCACGCGGGGCCATTGTGAAGTTACGTAAAATATCTTAAAGAACCTTAAAAAAGGGATTAACGCCACAATTATAAAGAAGAATTTCTAGGGAAAATTTCCCCTTTCCTCATGTCCTCTAATATAAAATAAAATTTCTATAGAATCCGAGATGGTGTAGTTTAGGTATTTTGAATATCAGAATTTCTCGAGAAGCAGATGCATAAATGTAAGATTAATGCCTAAAAAGAAAATAAAATATGGATTTTAAACTCTAAAAGCCAGCCAGTTTGGCAAATATTTTCTAAGTAATAAATTGCTTTTATATGAATACCGTGGGAAGGAAAAGGTTTAAATTTCACAGTTTTATTATAAGTTTTTGTTTTTTGTTTCGTATAGAAAATTTTAAGTGACATGCAATCCTCTGGCTGATTTTGCGCTGTATTCCACGCCAAGTCCCTCGCAAGCATTTGAAGCCCCGCACAACACATTTCAGCTTGGATTTTATTAGCAAAGTTATTTTTATTAGAAATGGAAGAAAATCAAGCATAAATATTATTTTCCTATAAAAACAAACAGCTGATTCTGAATTTCTTCCTCCCTTATTAACCTATTCACCGAGTTATTAGAACAGGACGAATTTTTATTAGAACAGGAGGAAAAGTGATTGAAAATATAAGAGTTCTCTGGGGAAATTCGTAAGTGGACTGTTAGTTAACAAGGCTTCTCTCTCAAAAGCTTTTTTTTAGCTTTCATTTTAGCTCTTAGTGCAAGACGACGTATTATGAGATGAATTTATGTATCGTTTAACGATTGGTTTATTTATTATTACAATCATTATTAACATAATAATAATATACGTTCTAGTTTTTTGACTGTTTTATTTTAATTCATAAACTTTATTTATTTTTTAAGCTTAAGGTCTTTTAATTTTTATTTGAATTTTTATCGATATTTCGGTACTCATCGAGTACCATCTTCTGAATATTTATTTCAAGATATTATTATTATCATTACATATTTTTTATTATTATTAATAATACTATTATCTATCTATTACTATTATAATCTCTTTTTTTATTATTATTATATATTTTTTATTATTATTATCCTGAAGATGGTAGTCGATGAGTACCGAAATATCGATAAAAATTTAAATAAAAATTAAAAGACCTTAAGCTTAAGAAAAAAATAAGTTTATTAATATAAAATAATTATTATTTATTTATTTTTACTATTTTAAAATCAAAAAGCTTTAAACGAAAAAGACGGCTTTACTCAAATTCCTGATGAAGAAAACCGATGGTGATCGAAATATTGAATAAAAAAAATAAAATTTAATAAAACAAAGGAGTCTTACTTGAATTAATATATGACCTAGAACCTAAATAAAAATAACCATAAATTATATACCATAAGGTCGATAAAATTAATAAATATATACTTTATTTAGAAACTCCCAGTTGGGAGGAAATAGTTTTTCTATGCCGTTGCTGCATTAGAAATCAAGTACTCGTATATTCGCTCTTAGGCAAATTCGCATTTGGTTAAAATTAAATCTAAATATGTATACTCCCATCAACTCTTTTCATTTTCCACCACACAATTGTTTATTTATTCTGTTTTCTGGCCATCTTCATACCTTCTTACTTCATGTTGCCACAAGTAATATTTTTATTATTCATATACTATCGACACATGGCAAGATTTGAATTATAATGATTGATGTTTTTATTGTTACTTCCTCTTAGTTGACTAAACTTCTAAGGGCTTTCCAATATGGACAAGTTGCACGATTCAAAAGTACCTTCCAACAAAATGAGTGCTCGTTAAGGACAATGAGGTTCCTAAGCAGACGATTTAGGTTTTCTTGCAACTGTTGTAGAATATATATATATGAGAGACACCGGGACAACCTATTCCTCACTGTACACAAGAGCATAGAAATTGGTCCCAATTAAGTGATAAGGTTGTACATACCATCAGAACGAAGCCACATGATGCTCTATGAATAGTTCATTGAACAGTGGCGGCAATGAAAACTGGACACGAAGATCTCACTAGAATTTGTTATATAAAGCTTTCTAAAATGGCAGTCTTATGTGCATAAGCAGCATTCGACCCATATCCTCGAAATTAGTATAACCCACATTTCAAGATGATTCATTGAGAATTCAATCCTTTGGAACGAGAATATTTAAACGATATGGAGTTCAACACAAATTCAGCGTTATCACAAGTGTCGTTATTGCATTTTAATTTCCAAATTTTTTAATTAAATTAAAGATACTAATTACAAGATTTTTCTATACTCTAGGACAAAGCTGTCGTGGTATTAAATTCTACCATTAATTTCATTAATGAGACACCTTTCGTTTCTTCAGATATTTTGCTGCACCCTGCACCACTTAATGGAAAAAAGTAAAGTTATTATTTGCCCCTATAAAGGGAAGGAATTAAATTTGGTATTCTTTTAAAAGGACAAATTTTTTAGTGATAAATATATTTTCTTTACTTGATTAACAAGATGTTACACTTTTTTCAGAAATTAAAACGAAATAAGATTGAAGAACATTGTTGCCTATCCTAAGCACAAGGTAAATAAATAGGTGAAATTGAAGCAACATGCGTGACAAACATAAATTTTTCTTGTTTTACCAATGAATAAATATGTATGCGAGTATATTGAATAAATACAAGCATATATGATTAATATTCTTTTAATTCCAATCAATAATACTATATTATCTCTTCAAATACTTTATAAATTCACTAAGCACATATGGCATTTCATATTTTTCATTTCCTTTCAACCATTGACAAAACTGGCAGCTGCTATTAAAATTCTATAACTACAATTATTTATTACAAAATGAATGGTTATGCATTTTGGCACCCTATACTCCTCGTATTTGGATTTATGTATAATATCGCTCTAGCTGGATATCTAATAAAAATATGTATTCGTTTAAATATTAGAATTATAAATTGTTATTGATTTTTTTTATATTTATGCACGTGTTTATATATTAATATTTTGCATCACAAATTATTTAAGAATAATTAAACGACAACAGTCGTATTAATCTTAAATTTTGTACTTGTTTTTTCTAACCCAGTTTTGTGTATTAGCGATCTGTAATTAAGATTTATCAAACGCTCCTTTATAGAATATTTCAAAAAGACATAAAATTATTTTTCGAATTTGTTTATCACCCAAAAAAAAAATTTAATAAATTAAAAGTGGTAGATCTGCTACTTTTCAAAATAAAATTTGTTAGAAACTACATACTTTTAAAAATCTATCGAATTCTAAGCGAAACTGCATTGGCATCAGACTTTTTCTAATCAAAATTTCAATGAAAATAACAATATGAAAATATTAACCCGAATGAAACCAAAATTCTCCGTTTAACATACTTTTTAATTTAAGATCTAATGTAAAAAATATTAAATAAAAAATTAGAACGAAGGGTGTTCATCTGCCGTCCCATGTTCCCATATTATCGGAAGCGATATGATGAATGAGTTGAACACTTGCATTTCAAATCAATATTAATTTATTTTTATTAAATCACATATAGAATTCAACACAACCGGTATGTATTTCCTTTGTTTTCTTTTTGCTACTCATAACTAAATTATTATTATAAATTTTTTTTTGCATATAATAATTTTTGCATAAATTTTGTGCGAAAATAAACTACACGTTCGCCTCAGAAAATGAGTGGGTTTTAATTGTTTCTTTGTTGTTGAGTTTGGTTTTGTATTATATGGTTATAACGTGCTAAATAAATATGAAATTGAAAAATTTGGTTAAAAATAGTATAAATATATGTTTATCGAATATAATTGAAACATACGCGCTCTACCGCCATTTATTAAACAATCACAAATTGAGTGCTTTGTGATAAAAAAAAAAGATTTTAATTAAAAATAATAATTTAACGTGTGCTTGTGTGTACTAATAAAATTGATTTCATTTTCCAAATATTTTTTTTAATTTGTCTCACTTGGCAAATATTTGAGGAAATGCATTTATCTCCCAGGCAGCGATTGTTTGAGAGATTGTAGCAGCTATTGAGAAAGGAGAAGATTCCAACATAAGAATTAGTTAGAAGTGCATCAGCACCTAAGGATATTTTTTTTAGCAAAATGTGAATAAAAAGGGGAAAGAACTAGTTCTCTCTTGAATATTTATGCTAAAAATCTTATGAAACTGCAACTTTCTTAAATGTAAAAAAAATGTTTATGAATTTTTGCTTTCATTTTCTATACGATTGAGTCCTTGAGAACAACTTGAAATTGGCTTTTATCACAAGTTTGTGGTTGCCGATTAACGACCCAACAGTTTTACTGTTGTTTTCAATATAAATGTTCGAATAGTATTTATTTCCTTTTAACTTTGGAAAACCAACAATAAAGCATTTTCTTTTCAAACTAATTTTTCGTATTAGCCGACATTTTCCGCAACATAACACTTACAAATAAATTCTTTGATAAGAAACACACGCAGCAACTCACTATCCCTGTCATACTTACAAAAGTTAATCCAACTTAAAATGTTTGAAATCCTACACAAGGAAACAAAAGCCCTTTTGAAAATTAATTTTAAACTTAAGCTGAAGAATAATGGCAAAATAATAATGCTCGTATTACATACATACATACACATGGAAAATTATAATTGATATATTAAAAATAACAAAATATTTAGACGATTTAATTTATTCTGTTACCCTCTTACTACCATCATTAGACATGAAAAGAAACCCACAAAGAAAGCTGTTGC
Source organism: Germaria angustata (assembly GCA_963681545.1). Classification (NCBI taxonomy): domain Eukaryota; kingdom Metazoa; phylum Arthropoda; class Insecta; order Diptera; family Tachinidae; genus Germaria; species Germaria angustata. The sequence goes on along the minus strand of OY812998.1, from coordinate 55,769,249 downwards.
AAGTTTTTTGGCTTTTGTGGTTTCATACCCAGTTGAGGCAAGTTCTGAGTAAAACTATGAGTAATAAAGTACTTAACTAAAAGGGGGGAGGAGCAGAAAATTTCAATATTTGCAACGTAAAGAAAGAAGTATGAAAGGCAAATATCTTTAATGCTGTTAAGTGTTATAAATAGGGTAATCACAAGTTTGTAAAAGAAATTAATGTTGCGTGCCATGATTAAAAGAGGGAATTTTTAACAACTTCTTGCCTGTGAACGCAAAGGCTTTCAAACTTACAAGTACTTTTCTTCTTAAATTACAAATTGTAGTAATAAAGGAAATAGGAAAAATTTACCTTTTACAAACATCTTAAGAATGTTTGAAGAAAGAATATAATGGAAAATTTTCTTTAAGTACAAATTATTCATTAATATCATGGATCTTTTTTTACCACGTAGCACCTGGATACTGGCGAACTTCTATGTTATAGAAAATATTCATCAGGATGAAACTGCCAAATTTTAATTATGTACTATAAGCAATTTTTTTTTTTTTTTTTTTGAGGATTGCTTACATTCGAACGAATATATATAAATACACACACAGTTTGTCAAAAATGTCTTTTCAAAGTTAATTTTTTTTTAATTTTACTTTCAATACAGAATTGCCATTTTCAAACTGATATTTCTTAAACTGAAGTTCTTTGAAGCCAGACAATGAATAAACTTTTGCGACACAAAGGCAATGTTTTAGGCAAATAATAGCAAATATTTGTCGAACAGGTCCAATTGAGATTTGTGGACATTAATCATCAATTGTTTGTGGTCCATATGCCAGAGTTTCGTAGCGAACTACAACGCTTTACAGAGATAATTTATTCCTTGGCTGAACAGTTCCCTAGTAAAATATTTTTCCTGCAGAGGTCTTTCCTATCACTTTCAATAGAAAACACTTATGATATTTTTTCTATCACTGCAAGAGTAGGGAATTTCACTTAAGATTCGATTCACATTAATTGTAATGCTCGTGCGACAAAGATTCTGTTCTCTTTTAAATCCGCGCGCATTTACTTTTTTACACCCAAATCGTTGAAAATATGTTTTTTTTGTCTAGCATTGGCTAGACATTAATAAATAATTATTTTAGTATTAAGTTTTGAAAACTTATTGTTAGGTTAGGTTAGGTTAGGTTGATTGGAAGGGTGTGATAGCCCATGTCATACGACATACACTTAAGCCAGTGAAGGCTAGTTGTGCGCTCCCTATCAAACTGCCAGAGTTCTGCGGCAGGATTCGAACCTGGGACCTTCGCACTACGAGTCTAGTACACTACCTACTAGTCTACGAAGATCAAACTTATTGTTAGTTCAATTAAAATTTAAGATCCAATAAATAAATTATTGTTAAAAAAAATTATTTTTTTGTTGCAAACATTCTTTTCATATTGCAAAATTTATCTTTTTTGCAAATTTTTTATGTAGCGCTTGAATATATGGAAGCTCCATTTAGAATGAAGGACTCAGTTTATGGTTATGGGAAGCAAGACGGAGTCATTGAATTCATGCATTAATCGCAAATACTTTTTTATATTAATTTGTTCACTTTGTCCTTTAAATAGCCATTTATATAAAGATCATCACCTTGAATTTGAAGCAGCCGCTTAATATTGACATTTATTTGGTATTGTTTGATTAAACAATTTATTTTTTTGGAAAATATATAAAACAACGATACGTTTTCGAAAGTTTCTTCAATTTCAGGTCATTGAAGAAAACAAATGTGATGGATCCTTATACAAAAAAGTGTTGATGCGGTTAAGAAAAAGTGTTGAATGAATATTTTCGCAAAATAATTATTAATACAAAAAGAAATTTAATAAGTTAGAAACAGCAAATTTACATGGTATTTTAAGAGCAAAACTTTTTTAAAAGTAACAATTACACTTTAATTCATTCTTTACAAGTACGAGCATACAATGTATGTAGGATATTATTTAGTTATGTTTGAAAAATAAAATTAAACTAACGGCAAATGAAGTTCTAATGTTTTTTTTTGACATTTCTTTGACTTCTGGTCAAAGAAATATGTTTATTCCACAAATTGAAAGATTAAAAAAATATATATACGACAACGCTGGTTACAATTCTTGGGCGAATATTTAACAAGCAATTGTCGAATGCTTTTTATACTTTTATGCGCAAAAAACATTGCCATCATCTAACTAATTGATAATTTGTCAAAGTATCACATATGTATATGGTAAATGTAACAAAAACTAAGCCGAGCTGGCAACACTGCTCTTCCGTAAAATGGCAAAAAAAAATAATAGAAAGAAAGAAAGATAAGAAAAAGAAGTGTCGAAATTATTACCTCAATTTTAATTTCGTCATTATTTTATTACGCCGTAAGCTTCTCTACAACCCTCAGCTACAAATACGATTCGCAGGGGTTTTGTAGCATTGATTTTATTGCAGTGACTTCACTTTAAATGCATATCGCATCTTAAAAGTAATCTGAACAACTGAGAATTTATGCACATACATAAAAATTCTATAAGAGGTTTCATACGTATTACCATCCTGAGGCGACATGTGCTTCAATAAACTATTGATTTATTTACTCAAATGAATTTCGAGCTTCTTTAAACAGAATTTTACCAAAAAAAAAAAACTTATCTACAACCAAAAATGACACAATAACATGATTCGATAAAAAAAATACTAAAAACTTCTTCGTACTTAAAATATCGAGCAAGGGAGCTAGAGTTGCGTGCGGCATTAACGAATATTGTGGACCCCTTACAAAAGTTTAAAACGTGGAGTATTTTTTAAGGCCTTGCATGCAACTTATTTGTACAATTAGGAATTTAATTGAGCTCAATTTATCATATAATAACACAAATCGTAATAAATTGAGCAATAAAAACTTAATTGCACCATAAATTGAGTCGCATTTCCCATGCAACTCTTGTGCAGTATGTTTAGTCAGACGTAAAAATTCTATACAAATGAAAATTATATAAAAAATATATATTCACTATATTCAATATAAATAATCAGATGAACTTTTTTAAATATATGTTCTATTTTTTCGACCGTTTCTGTTTAATTAATAAACTTTATTTTATTTTTTATTAAGCTTAAGGTCTTAAATTTTTATTTTAAATTATTTTCGAAATATTGAAAATAATTTAAAATAAAAATTTAAGACCTTAAGCTTAATAAAAAATAAAATAAAGTTTATGAACTTTTTTATTAATATTTTGAGATAAAGTTTGTTAATTCAAATAATTGAGTATGTGAAATTGGGTATGTGTGAACACCAGAGACGATTACTCAATTTAAAATTTAATTGCCTCAGTTAAGGTACATGTCTGAGCACAGTACAAAATCTCGTTCTCCATTAAGGTTCATGCAAAAAAAATTAATAACAAAACAAAAATTATCGACATCATATATCAGCCATGTATGAATATACTATATTGATATTATATAAGAAAAATATCATATGGTCTGTGGGCAAATTATAGCACAACTTCAACAGGCAGGGCGGACAAATGCACATTATTAAATCGCCTGCCTTAGTGAAAGTTTCCAGATATTAGAAGCACTTGAGTATATAGAATTCGGTGCAGCAATTTAAGTTACTACTATTATGCACTCCTTTTTATAAGAATCGTATCATATTATTCCACTCATGCTTGATTTTAAAATTCCGTTTCAGTGTTTGAAACAACCAGATACCGAATAGACAAACATACATGCATCATATATATAAAGAAAATGAACTATAATTTCTTGCTCTTAAAGTTATAAAAATTTTCCCTTTAGTTTTGCAGTTTCATTGAATTATAAGTAGATTTTCCAAAGAGTTGGTTTTCTAATGCTTGCAACGTATTCACATGCAAGTGTGTACGTGTAGTATGTACGGAAACTTTCCTAAGGACATAGGAAAAAGTATGTGGCAAGGTTATGATAACATCCAAGAGTGGCTGATAATTATAGACAATGGCCAGCGTTACTTATAAACGAATAGGAAAACAAAAATCTTAAGAAATAATTAAAGCAACACTCTAGGCGGTAGATTTCAAACATGTATAAAAATATGACCTGACAATAGTTATGCATGCATAGGCCAAGGAAATATGAAATTTATATATCTGAGACCCATTGCAGAATGTGTTAGAGAAGGAATTTGTTAATTAATACACTCGATTACGGGACTGACATCCTGAAATCAATGATTACGAAAAATCCGATTTATTAAAAGAAAATTCAGGCCACGAATGATATTTAAGCCAAAACAATCAAACACAATACGAGAAATCTTGTAAATGACTACAAAATATATAATTATAGCAGGCTTAGAATGCAACAATGAATGAAACAATTATAATCGATATGAGTATATTTTATTTTTTCTTTTCTGAGCCTACTGTGCGATAGAGAATTCTCATATTGTATTTGATTTGTTTGCCATAAGTATATGAGCTTAAATATTTTCAATTTGTTTAAAGTCTACTGAAGATTTGGTTTAGCGAACAATTAATTAATCGTCGGCATATGAACAGCTAAAAGACCTATAAAAAAAATTTAAAAATTAGTATTTCAAATAGTTTTTGGGTACAATACCAATAAATTGCAATATTAAGTTTCATATTTTTTCCAGGTTGTTATTGTACAATAATTGTAATAATCTCAATTCGGACTGTATATCTTATTATTCACATTCTTCAAAAAAGTGACTAAATTATAATGTCTTAGAAAGATATCGTATAAGTACTCTTTAAGGATTAATCGCATTTAAAACTTTAAATTTCTTTTCAAAATCGAGTCAGGCATACAATTCTATTTTCCTTCTCACAAAAAATCTTTGATATAAATTCCTTGATGAATTTCTTTAAAGGTTTGAGAAATCGTATTAATCTTAACAATCTGTTAAGCAAATTCGGATTTAAAAAATTATTCAAAGCCGTTCTCAACAATTTTTGCTTTTTACAAAATAAATTTTGTATTGCCGTGGTTTCGCTTCGAAACATTTTGTTTGCATGTTTTACAAATAATTCCCATGTAAGAGTATTATTTATAATTCTAATAAATGTTTGCAAAAGCAATAAATGTAATTTTTTATGTTTTTTTATTTTTTTTATCATAAGTTGTCTACTTTTAATTTCTAAAACTCGTTAAATTCAAGAGGAAAGACGTCAAATCTTCAAAATGCCACTTTTGCGGCCCAAAATCGTTAAAAAGTACGATAAGCTGTTAAATCTGGCAGCTATTCCACAACCGCCCGTGTATTATAGGATAAAATGCAGCGCTGCATTAAATTAATTCAGCCAAATTTATGCAAAATGGTGTGAAACATTGATCCCCGACGTCCATTCCTGGTCACCCCCAATATCTTGGGGGTGACATCTTACCGGACATAAGCCGATTACGGGGAATATGCTGGAGGAAATTAAGGAACTTTATGAGTGACACGGAGTTTCTCTAGACCTTTGGGTCAATATATCGTGGTTAAACCCAAAGGAGCGCACAACAAGCCTTCACTGGCTTAGGTGTATGTCGAACGACATGGGCTATCGCACCCCTGCTGTCAACCTAACCTAACCTAACCTATGCAAAATGGTCATGGAGGATATTTGATCGATGTGTTATTCCATAAATAGTTCTATTCTATGTACTTTATGATTCAATAAAATTAAGCTTCAAGACCCATAATTGAATTTTGTATTTAATTCAAATCTTGCCGATTAAAGTAAAAACCCCCAAAGCAATAAGACATAGAAAAATTTATAGCCCTTCTAATTTTTACGTGCCAAAATTTTAAAGAATAAAGTTTTCATAAACAGGCATGTGGTGGAAATCGACCGATTCCAAATTAATCGTTTTGAAGTGGAGTACGAGTAAAGCTCTAAACACATAGACGACAGCAGACAGCAAGCAGCAATATGTCAAAAATAAAATCCATGTGTTTAAATGAAAACGATTATTTTGACGGCAGCACAGCAGCACGACTGCACAACAGCATTTGCTGCTGCTGCTAATTTAGGCTATTTTCTATTTTGACGGGCAGCACTAAACAAATATAATGTTGCCACTATATATATAAATTGGAAAAATAAAAACAAAAACTTTTTTTTAATATTAAACATAAAAGAACATTACAAAAATACAATAAAGAAATAATTTAATGTGTTTTTATAGTTTTTCGTAATATTATTACATTTTTATCAATAACTTTAATTTTATTCATTATAAAATATATGTACGGCATCCCTGAAATTTGTATTGCTAAAATACACATCATCTGACTATTATGCTGTTGCTGTCTTCAAAATAATTATGAAGCTGACTTCAGAGCAGCATTTGAAGTTGGCAGCATTTGAAGCCGTGAAGTCGTGAAGTCTGCTGTCGTCTATGTGTTTAGAGCTTAATGTATGTACATATTTCAATATATTTTGAGAGTAACTTTCCTCAAACTTCATAATATTGCATTTCCGAATACATACCAGTTAAAATTAGTATTAAATATTTTTAGTTTAATCTTTTGGTTTCTATTTTGTAAAAGAATTATTTGAAATTGGATTAAAAACTGAAAAATTTACCTCAAATTCAATCGATCGATCACACCATACCAAAAGGATAATTTTGTAATTGATTTGGGTGATTATATTTTACAAAAAAAAATATTAATTACATTTGTTTAATATTTCAATATTTGGGTCAACATTCAACTTAAATTATTTTCCAGACTTCAAAGCTACTTTTGGTGGCAGCCTAAAAAAATACGAATCAATTGATAATAAATAAAATCCTATAAATTTACAAAAAAAGTCGAAAAGTAACTCAACTACGTATTAAAATATAAAATAAAAACTAAAAAATTGGAAAAAATTCACAATAATTGATATCAATTACATACCAACGAACAACGTCGGAAAAGAGCCCGCATGCATTAAAAATTATTTCCTCTTTATTGCCTTCTTCAAGCCGCCACAAATTGCCCACCCTAAATATAAGTTTCATTTTAATTGGCCTCTCCCTGTTGGTAAATATTTACTTTTTTTCTTCGCCTCAACTAGCGTTACAAGGAAGAGTCGAGTGACTGCAACATTTAAATGTAGTCGTATGTATTTCATATTACGTGATTTAAAAGTAAATTCATTTATTTATCCATGAGTGAGTCTCTGGTCTGTTGGAAGCCATCAGAAACAAGAGGAGAGAAAAATAATCGTACATACGAGTAACACAGCAAATTCAACACATTATGTAAATGATGCATCTTAAATATTTAAGATGAAATGGCTCATCAAACTGGATAAGTAGATAGATAGACGCTTGGATGGATACTTAGATTTGCTATGATATTTTTGCAATATTGCTTAGTTGATAGAGATGGTCATTGGCCACCGTTGTTCACGTGAATGGTCTTAAATAGTAATGGAATACTCCAGAACAAGTAACTGGAAATGTCTTAATAATTGTTTGAAATTACAAAAACGTAAATCATGGATTCTGGAAACTTCAGTGATACTCATTGGACAGAGAAAAATATATGCTTGCACTTTAAAGAGTACCAGTAATTAGGCCAATTATATTCAAGTGAAATAAATTTTAAGTTCACATGTGTCCTCCTGGGAGTGATATCGAGTAAATCGTTTCACAAAAATGAGTTTTTTTTAATACGTTAGAAATTTACGACAACTTTAAAACATGAGAGATGACAAACTTAATATTTACGACCAATTATAATTCAGCCTTAGAGATCCATCACCAGTAAGTTTTCCATTGGAGGAGATCTTCACTCGTTGCTTGTGTTTGTTTCAACTCCTGCCAAGACGTTTCATAGGTCAAAATGTTTGGCACTGGAATACCAGTAACGTTTCAATGTTTTTCTTTCTATAAACTTTTAAACAGTTCCTAAAAATCATTTGTTACTTTGAAACTTTAAAAGGAAGACTACAAAGTGCTGGAATATTAAAAGTAATTTTAAATCCAATTAAATAATGAATCAATTTTGATTAACTTAATTTTAGTCCATGTAGTTCACCGTGAAGGTTTTTTTAGTGCTCACTAAAAAAGTTTCACTTGCATGAGTACCTTGTCTTTGCTGTGAGCTGATTGAAATATTAGAAGGAAAACACTCACTATACCAGCCCTAGTGGCAAGCATCCGATGCAATATTGCACACACTTGAATGATGTTGTTATTGCATTTTCTGATACGATTACAGTCAGTTTAGTTGACTAGTTAGTTGGCTTTGAATTAGGTTTCAAAACTGTGATTGCCACAAATTGAAACTTATGAGTGAATATTTTCTTTTACTAAAATTATAACAGCCCGTACGAGATTTGATATTTGTAGTTTTAGCCCCACGTGGACGTACCTTATTGCAACACGGCCATAATGGCAATTGTTTTCTATTAGGAAGCTAAAGTCCCAATCTTCGTAGATGGCGCCATGATGAAATGTGTTACAGGAACGTGTGTCTCCTGAGCGACCACAAGTTTTCGGAAAGTAAAATACCTTAAAATTAGGTCAGGATGTGTCATAGTTCCCTTGTCGTGACTTAATGTAATACTCTTGGAAGTAAGAAGACACTCGGTTCTACCAACTAATGAATCGTATAGATGGTCCGCCAGTGAAAGTGGCTAACTATATAGGTAAAATCTCTCGTGTAATGATATGAGTACCTCAAGGGTGGCGCATAAGTAACGTTATGATTTAATTAGTGAATAAATTTTTTTTATGTATTTTTTCGCTTTTTTAGGATTGACTTTGAAAAAATTGGTAAATTATAATGGAAAGACTCAGCATAGAACAAAGAACCAAAGTTGTTAAATTTTATTTTGAAGGTCAGCTTTCAGACACAAAGATCATATCAAAATTTCATGTTGGATATACAATTAAACATTTTCGACAACAAAGGGCAGACTGTGATCTTCTGCGTACTGGAAGACCTCGTGCAATTCGAAATGATGTTCTCAGAAGGTGGTGGTGATGTCTAGGCGGTCTTTGCAAAGAATTTTACAAAAGTTACACAAATGATGCACAAATATGCTTTCATTATAGTCACCGTTTAAAAAAAAATTCACTATAAAATAAAAAGTTTATTTACAAACTCATAAGTAATGAGGCCCATTTTCAGCTCAATTGCAGAAAATGGGTCACACAATATTTTTTTTGAAAACAATGCACACGTTGCGTTTGATATGAATGGCATTTAATTCCGGGCAATGATTGAAAATTTTTTAAGGACAGAGGTAGAGAACAATGCAGTATATTAGTTCCAACAAGGTGGAGCCACAACTCACATATCTCATTCAACTATGGTTTTTCGGCGCGGAAATTTTTGGACCCAGTAATAACGCGTATTTTTTATTTTAACTGACCACCGCTTTCGTCCAATTATTTTCTTTGGGACTACTATCGAAAGGGTAAGGTGTATACCAATAAGCCAAGTACCATCCAATAGCTTAAGGGAAGGGAGTACGTCAGATCGAAGCGAACAATTGGCACTATTTCCAAAATATAATTTAAATTTCAAACAAACAAAATCAGAAAACAAAAAAAAATTAATAAATCAGAAAGAAAAAAGTTATTCATTTGTGGTGTGATTATACTTTTGGTCATAGAACGTTAAAGTCCTTGTGAAAGGATAAAGTTAAAACTTCATCTAAGTTGTTTGAATTTGCTCCCGCTGACAAATTTTCTTTCGTACTTTTTCTTTGTTGCAAACACATTTAAAAATGGTTTCTATTAAGTTGCACGCAAAATCTATGTTGATTACTAACGATGAATTGATGTAAATGAAACCCACAAGAAGGGTGTATTGATGTTTTGAATATACTTTGCAAGAGAACAAGAGTTTTAAGGGCTAATTATGAAATATGAAAACCATGAAATAACTAGAACGAAATTTCAAAAAGAATAAAAACATTGACGCACCTGAAATATGAAAGAAATGACTGTACTGAGCATGATCGAGCATGATTTTTCACTAAAATTTTGATTTTTATATATATTTTTTTACTTCTTTGATTTAATTGTTAGAAATTAATCTACTATTTTCACAATATCGAAAACAAGAAAAAATTTAAGACGTGAAGGTCCTTGACGAAGCTTAAATCACTTTTTTCCGCTCCTGCTGCTCTAAGAGCATGAATTAAAAATATTCCGCTACAACAGCAAATAATGGCAATCTTTTTCGTTTGTAAATTTTTGTCAATAGGGATAATACTCGTAAATTGGTTAATGAAAATAATATTTAATAACTGGAACCGTTTTCCAACCAATATTTTTTTCAAGCGCCGAAAACATTAATTGTTTAAATATGTTCTCATTCTGACGTAGATCGAGGAAATTAATTGCAATTTTTCTTTTACAAATATAAATATAATAAACATTTCAAAACCCCACATCACCGATTATCTGTTACACTACACTGCAAAAAAATGACTGGGCTTAAATGGTGCTAAAATTGTTTATTTACTTTTTCATTTTCTTTTAAATTTTCTGTAATTAAAAACAATTTGCAAGTAATGTATTGCAAATATTTCTTAGCGTTTAATATTTAATGTCTTCAACAATGTTTAATTTATTTTACTTTCTAAATCTCTGCGAGTCTATTTAAATTATTTTCCAAGTCACTTTGAAGTTTGGAAGGTGCGTACATTGTTTTTTTTTAGCAATTAAGTGCGTTTTCTTTATTTTTATTTTATTTTTTCTTTAATGTGACATGCATTTCATAAACTACCAAGTCAGTTAATAACGAAAACAAATTGCGAAAGCATATTTGTTGCAACAAACTTATAAGCCAGCTAATATCTATAGTCTAGAGAGGAGCATTTGAAAAAAAAAATTAACTAACTTTTGCTGGTCGACTCATACTGAGTACAAGATGTTAAACAAAACTTTGTTCAATAGTTTAAGTTTTCACAATTATTACCTGATATTTACGCAATTAAATGACTCTACCTTCAGTTAAATTCATGCAGCTGATATTTATGTATGAAGTTGGCATCAAATATTAACAATGTTGCATTTAAATTTGCGGCAGGTGGATATAAAAATTTTTCAGCATAACCCTTTAGCTGGAAAGAAAACAGTTTTACTTTCACATTTAAACATAAAAATGTTGAATATTTTTTATGCCTCTACCATTTTTTATTAATATGTTTTAAAGTAAATCTAAAAATGTTTCGGTCCTGCAAAAAAAGTTTATTTAAATTAATGAACTTTGACTCTGTTTTAAAATAGCAAATATTATTGTAATAATATCAATTGGTCCTCTAAAAGAAAATTTATCTAAACAAAATAACTTTGAGCCTGTTTCAGAAGGTGAAAAATAATTGTGGCCAAAAGATAATCAATCAGTCCTTAAAAAAAATTAGCTAAACAAAGTAATTATAGCCCTATTTCAAAAGACAAACCAGGACTAGGACCAAAAGATTATCAGGTCTCCGAAAGAATATTTATATCTCTGATTGTTTTAGAAGAAAAGCTGCAATTGTGACTAAAAACGTATGGGAAAATAATACGTGCTGCAACTATGCTGAACTTACAAAAGATACTTTATCATCATAATAATTCCCTAAACAATTGCTTCAAAAATTCTCTGGCGAAGGTGACCACCGTTTAGCAACAACATAATTTTATAACTCTTTAAACATGCTACGTTTTTGAGCCTGCATAATTATAAAAAAAAAAATTGTGGCAAAGCCAATTTCGTGAAATTTTCATTGCCTGCTCGTACCCTTATTAATGTTTTCCGACAGTGTAAATCAGATTTGCTAAATTTTATTGCAAACGATCCAAAATTAAATAAGTGAAAAAAGATTCTGCTTTAACAGACTGATTGACAGTTGATTGACAAGTAAAAAACTTAAAATGGATGTACGAGGGTAAGTTTGTAAGTCATTACAGAAGCATATGTAAATTTTCATTATATTTTTTATAATTTTTCTTGATATCAAAATAACATTACAGAATGATCCCGAAATGCGCTCGAATTACTAGATATAAACTCCTCATTCGATTACAATTTCGTTTCATTATATAATGCTGTTTGTGAGCAGATGCTAGATATTGAAATGAAAAAGGTTGTTAAAAGCCAAATCGGTATATATACATATTGGTTCCTTTAGTTTCTATAAAATAGCGCTGAGTGTAAAGGTCTACCCCGGTTAACCCGGTGTTCCAGACAATCATGTTTTGAAATACGAATGTATCATCTTATAACCATCATTTCATCTTCTTTACTTCGTGATAGCACCGGTACTGATTCGTTATAATCGAGAGATTTACGTTAGATAGCATTTTGGGCCAGAACCTACGAGTAATTCTTCTCAAGTATTTGTTGAAGTAGACTTGCAGAGCCTTTACAACTTTTGCCGCCACATTCCTTGTTTCACATCCGTATAGGAGGGTAGACTTTACAAAAGAATTGTTTATGTTGACTTTGCTATGATAGATGGCGTTCTTCATCGAATATCGAAAACTTGTTGTGATTTGAAACATCTATAAAGATCCTTCAACAGGGCTTGTCACGCTGACACAAATGCAATGGCTCACATTTTGAAGATCGTTAGGCCTATGAATTTGTATTTTGAAACTCAATTTGGTAGCTTCAATTTCTAACTTTCTTAGATTTTCTGCGATGTCTGCATAATTTTGATTTAGGAGGCATATATCGCCAGCATAATCAAAGTCTGCTAGACACTTGATAGGACCATACGTAAGTCCCTTGTTGTTTCTCATCGCTGTGTCTCACACATTTAAAAGAAGCAGGGGAAAAATGCAGTATTGAAATTTCACAGAATAAAATTGAACTGATTCTAAGGAAAAAAAATATAAAAAATCAGCTCCGACAAATTACTAGACGCTTGATTTCATTTCCATATGACAAAATGTGCAAAAATATTAAATGTCTTTTCAAGGTCGATTGAGGCTAAGTACAAGAGGGATCAAAACTCTACTGACTGCTCTTATTTAACGCCTCAAAAACTAGCCTGTTCATCGCGGAGATCCTTATATATCGTCTAGAGAGACGTTAGGTTTTCTTTGTATGCGCTATTATCAGGTTAATTGTAAGAATTATACCTCTCCAATTTTTGGATAACCTTTGCTGGTGATATATCACATGTTTCTGGAACAGCCTTCAACAGTCCCGCGCTTATATCATCAGGTCCTGATGCTGTTTTCTATTTTAGGGACACCATTGTGTTTATTGTTTCTTGGAACGCTTGGATATGATGGCAGCGTTGTAACCAGATCTGAGGTTTAGCAGCGTTCACGGCATTTCAATCATAAGTGCAACTTCCGAGTTAAAATTTACTTATAAGATGCCACAAACGAATGATGATTTTTTCTAATTCTTAGTACTTTTTTTATCACATTATTGGCATTATCTTGCATAAAACGTTGGTTGATGTTTCACACTCCAAATTAAATTTATATATTTATTATATTTGTATTTCCAGAAGATGTGTGCAACAATCTTGCACATATAGTATTTTTATTTTGCTTTGCCAATTTATTTTTATCTCCGCAAAATTTATTATCATAAACATTTCAATATAATATATTTTTCCACGTTTATACTCTTTCTAAAATAAAAAATTTTATTACAATCTCTTTTTGCATTTTCTACTTAAAAAAAAAAATACAAAACCTATTACCCATTTGGTTGAAGTTTGCATTTCACATGTCGTTGCTGTCAAAGTTGTTGTCAAACATTTGTTTTTTGTTTGACAAAATCGTCAGTCTGACTGTCTCCGCTATCTTGGCGTTTCTTAATAAGTTTGATGATAAATTGCTTTTGCAATTGATGTAAAAATTTTACAATTATGTATTTTTTGTGTATGTAATTTAAAAGTAATTTCAGTTTTTATTGTAAATAAATAAAAAGCTTACATTATGGCCATACTTTCTTTACTTCAAATAAATATTTGGTGAATGTTTCAGATCATTACAAAATAAAAATAAAAAACAAACAAATAAAATAAATTATTTTGAATTGTTCAAATCACAAAAGTGCTCGAACATCTCATACTCATGATTGGAAAGGAAACAAAAACAACAAAAAAAAACAACAACAGGTGTCGCATGAAAAAAGGAACATAAAATTACTGCGTGTTTTGTTTTATTAATGGATCGCTTTCATTTGAAAAATTACTTGTTGCCGATTCCCTAAACGAATGTATGTATGTGTACCGGTATGTGTGCGTGTGAGGGTATATGTATCTATATCTTTAATATATCTAAATGCCAGCTATAGACATTTAATTATAGTCAGTAGTCATCTAGACATCCCCATCTTCATCCTCGTCATCATCAAACTCAACCTCACAAATTGTGTGTTTATCTAAACTATTCAAACAACAAACTGTTCAAATCATCACATTAGAGAAATAAAAGTGATGGATTGATATAATATTTGTCTATAAATAATTAATTACTTAAGTCATGTGCTCCATGAGCAAAGGCTTACTTAAAAGAATTAAATAAATAACCAAAGAAAAGCCGTGAAAGGAATAAATTGTAAAGTTTCGACTTTGAAAACTTTTGAAAATTTTTGGCTTGAAATGTATGTTTTATCCAAAAGTAAAGTAAAAAATTAAAAAATACATGTATGGATATACGAGTATATACAATACAAATGAACAAACCAACTATAATCTTGAACTAATAAATATGAAAGGAAATGGTATTAAAAGAACTAAGTGCAAATACCAATAGAGATGAAGTAATAAATAAATTAACGTTTTCCACCCACAATTTGGCAGTATTTAAACCAACACTCCCTTAAAAATAAAGTAAAGAAATTAGTATTATATACGTCGCAGCTGGTTGGCGCAATCATAAGTTTGGGTTTGAATGCTGGTAGCGTGTAAAGATCGTTTAAGAGCCCAATACTGTGGCAAATTTTTCTTCAAGTTTATTATTTTTTTTTTTTTTAACAAAAATCGATTGACAAAAAACAATATTTTACCATTCAAACTATACTCGTATGTATAATTCAATTCATTTATTATTTTTCTTTAGCTGTACCGGTGTTGAAAGATCCTTTTTTAAAGAAAGGATATGCTTCAAGGTCCGATTACTAAAAATATATGCCAGGACCAGAGGAATGTTTACCTCACATACAAAATAATGTTTAATAGTCCTAATTTGTTTATTTTAATACTTAAGCTTAAGGTCTTTTAACAATTTTATTAAAAAATAATCAATATTTCGATACTCATTGAGTATCATTTTCAAGATGATACTCAATGAGTATCGAAATATAGATTATTTTTTTAATGAAATTGTTAAAAGACCTTAAGCTTAAATATTAATATAAACAAATTATTATTAAAAAAAAAAGATCAAAAAATATAGATACATGGTTTAATAGTCCTTTTAACTTGTTTGATATAATAGTGAGACCATTCAAAATTGTCATCAGTATTTCTGTGGTAAATTTCCGCAGTCTCAAAAAACAGTAAATGGATAGAAACAAAAAGGGAGCGTTACCTCACATATAAATAATACAATTACGTAGCATATCTTATCGACTATAAAAGTGACAATGTTCACAGTTACCATGCTCCAGAGGTGGTCGCATTTTGACCAATGTCCAAGCAGGAGAAGGGTATCTATTTCCCATACTGTTTTCAAAAATAGTCTTTAAAAGGTTTAAAATAAAATCTTTTAAAAAAAATACAACCGGCTTCAAATTTAGTTCCTAAAATCCAATAGTACATTTTTTCAATTTCCTAGAAAGTCAACTTGAAAAGTCTTTAAATCTCGAATTAAAATACTTTTTTTTAATAAAAAATATTTATATCTATATTAAATTTGTTTTCAAGAAGTCATAAAACTTCTATCAAATAAAGAAAAGAAAAATCGTAAATACTAATAAATTTGCACGCCTTATAGATGTGACGTTTATTTCCAGTGATTAATAACCAATTTGAATTTAATATAAAATTATTGTTTTTTCAAGTTTACATTCCTCAACATAATGAAGATGGCTTCCAAATCGGGGAACAGGAATCAGAAAAGGAATATGCTACCAATGACAAGCATATGTTGAAATCATCGGAAATGATATGAATTCTCACGGATCCTAATCTCAGCTCTTTCTTACCGGCTATAATGCGTTACCTAGTGAAACCTGTGAAGCCGCTTCCAAGCAAGTTGACAGTTAAAGGAAAATTTAATTCATAGTTTCAAACATTTTGGTACTGGTCTCAAAGATCTCAGTGTGTAGCGCATATAACATTATATTTAATTCGAAGTTTTTAGAGTCTGTGTTTGAAGTTGGTTAAATTTTTTATTTATAAATATTATTTTTGTTAACTTTTTGTTTATATGAAAAAAGCATTATTGAGCCTAGGGCCGATTTCTTTTGAAAACAACTTTATTAAATTCAATATTTATCCGCCTCTTTAAACACTTAACTCAGCAATATTTAAATTACTACAACAAATTGAAAGTTGTTTTGAAATAATTTTAATATTTCTGAAGATGGCGCTTTAATCGGTGTTGAAGTACTGTATTTAATAAAGTTGTTTAAAAATAATTTTTTACCTAAAAAAATAATGCTTATTGTTGGCTTAACTGAGTATATGCCTGCATTTCATTTCTAATCAGCCGAATCATGTTTGAAAATCATTTATTTAAACTCACACACTTATAAAAAAATCAACAAGTACTCGTATTATATGGGAGTGTCATGGAATTCAGTCATATATTTTTTTAAAATAATTATTTTGGAGAATACGACGAATAATGACTTTAATAATTATTTATTTTATTTGTTCAATTTATTGTAGTAAATCGAAAAAATTTATTTGTTTAATCTACTTTAATTTCTAAATTATTGTTTTTTCTGCTATTTAAATTATAAAACTATCGAGTACTTGATGTAAGTTTAATGAAATCTAAATATATTAAAAAAATTTTCTATTCAAATTCATCTAGAGGCTTTAGGAAATTTTAATTATTGAAAAACATTCAAATCATCCAATTATACGAGTATTTAAAAAGGAATTTGTTGTTTACAAATCATTTAAAAGTTTCATATTTTTTTCAAATTTATTTTAG
Source organism: Germaria angustata (assembly GCA_963681545.1). Taxonomy (NCBI): domain Eukaryota; kingdom Metazoa; phylum Arthropoda; class Insecta; order Diptera; family Tachinidae; genus Germaria; species Germaria angustata. The sequence goes on along the minus strand of OY812998.1, from coordinate 55,752,178 downwards.
ACATTGGATATTGCAAGTGCTGCACAGTGAAACCAAATGCAAAATAAATGGATAATACACATATATCTATATAGCTTTGAATAACAGCAAGATGGAATTGAGCAGCTCAAGCATAGAAGTGTCTACAGTAAGTCCAACTATTTACCTTGTATTGTATGTATTTGGGTTGTCATCTTGCAGTTCAACACGCTAACAACACGTTTAATGTACTAAGGGATAAAATTATTTTAGTTTAGTATGTTGCTTTATGACCAGCTATTAGTTGTCTAGGGGTGGGTGGTACCATTACCGGCTGCAAGAATCCTTGGGTGTTTGATCTTCCCTAATAAATGCATGAGCACATGCCAAATATGTTGGCATGTATGCATCCGCAAGCAGAAGTCACCACAGGAATTCAGAGATAATGCAACGAAAATGCAGATGGATCGGACATACATACATTGAAGAAAGATAACAATGACATAGAAACTGTTTTCAATGGAGTCCACATGTCAGCCGAAACAGAAATTTCTCAAGCGTCACATGGCATTGTGGATGCATAATTTTCAGCGAATGTTCTTTAGAATGGCTTTGAAGAGAACTAGATTTAGTCATTTTATTAAGACTTTGTACTCAATAAAATCCTTGAGGCTCAAAACAGACGAAAGCATATGTATGATTATATTTTAAATTCTATTGATACTTTGAATGGGAACGACATTTTTTATTTAATTAATAATAAAAACATTTACTAAAAGAAGAGGAGGAATATTTAGAAAAAAATATGAGTCGGATTACCGTAGACTTGTATAATCCAGCCATATATAATATAATTCCATATCGGGTGATGTGTTGAAGAAATAATTTTGTTTCATATGACCGACAGAGATATATAAAATTCTTGAGCGGACCTATTTAGGAGAAACGTTTGAAAAGAGTGTAATAAAACTCGCTCTAGTTTCAACCAAAGAAGCCTTTTTCTTCTAAAGACAATATAAAGTAAGATTAAATAGAATAATTTTTATTAATTTTTCGGATTGTTTTTTTAAGTGAAGTAACAGTAGACAATTAATGCCTACTACTTAAAGTGTTTCTTTTTTAAAAAAGGAAGAGTGGAGAGGGAACAGGTGGTGACAGCAATGTTAAAGCGCCTACGGTTTTAACTAGATGCATTAACCTCCTTTAGCTGTATGTGTAGCCATTTTGTTAAGTGCTTTACTTCACCGACGATTCTGCTAATATTGCCGTTAAAGGAGGGTGCTGTGACGTACAGTGAGCAGTGATGTGCCTTCATCACCTAAACAACGAACTAACACAATGCCACACTAATGATAAAGTTATTAAAAGCCGCACTAAAGTTAAAGTAGGATTATTCCGCCCAGACATGATGGCTGAAGTATACTGATGAGATCGCATTAACTTTAACGAAATGCGGGCATAAAGAGAGACAAACATATGGCGACTTTTAACATAAAGAATAATTCTTTTAAATAAGACCCAAAAATTTATTAAATTCATACTCGTAGAGATAACGGGTGCTGTTGAAGTGTTTTATTTTGAAAACATAACTCACTTTGTTTTCGAGACACATCGAACCAACGTCGACAGCGCTTGACACTAAATCGGTATTTGCTACGGGTATTGCATGCATGGATTGTAAACCTATACTACTAAACCATATTAATAACTAGGAATGATCATATCTATTACATTATTTAAGTTTACACTCCCACTGTGCATAGCTTTATTGCACTCATATTACAATAATAAAACTTTTATGATTGGAATTTTGAGAAAAAAATATATATTTTTTATATTGCAATTATGGAAATTTTGTTACTAAAAGTCGGTTTTAGCATTTGAATCATAATGAAAATTATGCATGAATTTTTATTTGATTTATTCGATTGCCATTTAAAATTCAATATAAAATGTAATATTATTTAAGTATGCAAATGCAATTTCAATTATTGTCAATAGAAAAAAGTAACAATGATTTTATTCCTCTTCAACGAAACTATAGTCTCTTTAATAAGGCCTGAGGTGAGTGTTTTGAAATTTTTGGGAGTACCGAAAATAGACCTCATTATGGAAAGAAAGCAGAAATAGACCCAATAACAAATGTATAAATAATTATAGAAGTTCTAAAAGAAATTCTTTGATTTGATTTTAACTAATACGGAATAATTGCCTTTATTATGATTGTCGACGTCGACGTCACACCAAGTCGACATCAACATATTGGTAATTGTCGGATCGTTATGGAGAACTATTAAATATTATTGATAGGATATTTCTGCTACTATGGCTTATAAAATCACAATTGGCCATCAATATTAGTTAATTATTGCCTACAACGAGTTCAGAACTGCTGTATATTTCTATTGTCGACTTGATGTAACGTCGACGCGATAATCATAATAAGAGGGAATGTTTCCTTTAATATACGTAAAAGAAATACAGAAACCTGAACAATATGTATTGGATATATCACCCATGTTCTAGAAATTGTAAATCGCATCGCATGAAATTGGATACTACCACTGCAACGTGGGTTGGTAATCGCCAATTTTATATGATGGGCGATTTCCAGAACAAGGTTGTACATTAGCAAAAATAAAATAAACTCTGGAAGTTGTGCAAATGATAATGTTCATTATTAACATCATAAGTAAATATATCACTGATATATTGCAACAATTAAAGAAACTAGGATTATGGAAAACGAGTTTAAAATTATTTTATTTTTGCATGCAACTTAAGGGAAGTATGAAATAAAATTCGTTTTCCAAGATTGATTTGATTGAAAGTTCCATACAATATGCAAAACGATATAAAGATTAATGTTGCATTTTGGGGTATTGTTGCAACTAACGAGCGATATATATATTTTAATATTAACCCTATTCACGCAAATTATTCTCATAATAAGCCAAAATGAAAGCATTTTTTCATTTACTCAAGTAATTATTTAATTTACATTTAATTTAATATCGCGAGGTCGTATTTTTTTATTAAACTCCATTTAAATAAATAAATTATTCTGTTTTACTTTACGAAACAATGAAAATAAATATAATCGTTAAGCGTTTCTCTCACGTTGCGTGTTTTAAACATTCATTAATTATTTTATGTAAATTTATTGAACATCTAATAATTATCTACATCCTGTGGTGCATTGTCCCACCATCCATTTGGTATCACTAGTTATTTATGTCATGAAAATGTTTTTCTCTATTTAACTTTTATAAATATTTATTATCTATTGTTATATCTAATTAAATTATGTCAGACGGGCAAATATTACTCAATATTGCATATTGTTTTGTTTAACAAAAACACTAAAGGGTGCTCAACATGAGGAGTTATTCTTTCAAGGTGAAAATTTTTATTAATTTATTTTGCTGCAACATAAATATCACCAACAATTCGGCTTATTATTCATTTACACTAGACAATTTAGCTTTTTCAGAGGTAGAAAGCACTTTCCAAAAGGGTTTTTATTGCCAAAAATCAAAAAAAAGTGTTTCTTTCTAATATAATTTATAAATATTAATTTTGTTAAGGATTATATTAAGGTGTAGGATTTTATTAAGGCTTGTATGTAGATATCCTGGGGGCTTGCTGGATTAAACGTAGACACCACGAAGGAAAAGTTTATTAATTTTTTTTCTCACAAATTATTTATAAATTCATTATATAAATTTCCTCGAAGTTGTCAAGACTAAACGTTTAAAGAAAACAATATTCCTTCAATAGACAACCCCGCAGAAAAAATTTTATTAATTTTTTCCTCTCAAAATACTTTTTTTCCAATCAACTAAACAAACACAAGTTTTTAAATTTCTTGACATAAAAGCGGAAATCGCTCATTTTTAAAAGCGTGAGAGCCTTTTTTAATTGTGCACGACAGCCGACAAGGTGATTACACTACAAGATCGAATTACTTTATTAACAAATACAAGAGTACAACAACAAATTGGACTAACCTGAAATGTAAAATTTCCTACGAAAGATCTTTAGAGTCGGACTGAGCCTTTATAAATAAACAAACACAATTTTTGATGAAAACAAGAGAAAAATAACTCAATTGTTTGTATCTTTTCAAAAAATACAAAATATTTTGAATAAATTCAAAACTAAATTGTTTGCCGAACAAGATCAACTGAGCCCAGAGTGATTCCTAACCATGATTTAAAATACAACACCGGCGCTATTAAAGTGAAGCCTAAAAAAGACCACGCCTTTTCATAAATGCTTTAATTAATAATTTAAATTAATGCAGTTTTAGCCAAAATTTCAATTTAAACACTATTTTTTATCCAATTTCAATGAGAAGACGGTATTCAATCAATTCGTGGGTATTTTTTCAGCTTTTTTATATGCTTCTACACGCTTATCTTTATCATTTGTGAACCGTTTTTTTTTAAGAATTTTTTGTTTGAAAGGTTTTGCTTGTAGTTTGATCCCATAAATTTTTTTCGGTGGGCAATTTGCCCCTCCCGAAATATCGATTATCGCATAACTCTACCATTTATGGACTGAAAAAAAATATTTGAAACTGTAGCTTCCAGCTTTTTAAGAAGATAGTAAAACAAAAGTTTGAAATATATTATATCGTTGAGTAAAGGCAATTATTAATTGTTTTAAATTTTTAAGTAGTAGTTACTTCCGGTATCATGAACAAATATATATTTATAAGTAAAAGTATGCATATATAGTGTTCCAATATGCAGTTTGCCTTTGTTTTCACTTGAGAAATTAACTTTGCTGTAAGAGGGCAGCTTTCTCCTCGCTCCAATCCCACAATTTTTCTTCTTGACTACGCGGTTTGCTTTGATGACGCAGTTTTGTGATTTTCCAGACAAATAATAATTGATACCTTCTATGTCTGGGGCTTTTGATCGAAAATACTCTTTATTTCCATGGTAGCATATATCAAATTCAGGGAGTCTGACTATTATAGCTATCCAGATGGAGAATAATTAATAATTACTTTTTGTGGAGAGGAGTACCCGTCTCCTATAACTGTAGGCTTTTGTTCGAATACGCACTTCAATCATACACTCGAGTGCATCAAATATCTTTGATGCAGTTTTCTAGATATAGAATGATTAATAATTATTTTATGTATGGGGCAGAGGTATCACGTTCGTATAACTCCAGACTTGCTGGAAAACGCAGTTTTTTCTAAGAGCAAAATTTACATGTTTTCACGGTTCGGTATATTCAATCCAAATTTTTTTAATTAACATTAAAAATACCCATTACCTATAATGGGAAGGACAGAGCTCCGGTGATCCAGAGTAGCGCGGTTTAAGTCTTTATGTAGGGCTCCAAAAGAGATGCTGAAAATGGGTGGGGAAACAAAACTGAGGTAGTCCACAATCACTAATTGCAGAGTATCCAAGAGTTTTTAGTTTTCATTGGGTCAAAGAGCCCAAAGAGCAAAGGGCCGCTAGCATTCTTGGTAGGCATTATTCGGGGACATGGATATATTTAGGATTTTCCTCTGGCAGCCAGTGCAGGAGCTGCTTAGGCGCAGATGGGAGTTCGCTTCTCCGGACCTTGAATACCAGAGTTTCGTAGGGGTACATAGGGATCACAATAGCTCTTATGGCGTACTACTGTACCCACAACTCTTCCTTGCGGGCTGAACTATCAACCTACCCTAAATAAAATAAACTCGGTCCAGACGTCATAAGTCGATATGCAGCATATAATAAAATTACAAGATCCTTTTGTACATCGATAATTAAAAATTCGAAAATATGAAGTGAAATTATTTTGAGAATACCAATTAATTCAGGTGAGTACCACATTTTTTTGTATATAAGAAAGTAAGACAGTGTAAGGTTCTCCATCTGTGATGACTATTGGATATATATGGAAGACCAATATCTCACGATCTTTAGTCTAACTGACTTGCTGAAATTATATATTTCATTATTATTGGCTAGGAAACTGTAGCATATGCTAGATCTGCGAGGTTTATAATGATTATTTATAACCAATAAAGATTCCTCTAATAGAATTTAAGCACAATACTTTTCACAAAACTCGCTTAATTTGCGTTGAAGCTATGACTATGGAAATTGGCGAAAATTTCATATTATTCTTATTTTTAAAGACTTTTTTATTGTATAAATACAATTTTTTTTAACACTATAAATATTTTCCGAATTTGGGAAGACTAAACTGCCAAATGGAAACAATTAGTGCCTTTAACGCAAATGTTTATCTAATATTTCAACATTTTGTTTAAAATTCGTAGTTGAATAAACTAATATTTTTTTTCTTGTAACCAAATATTATTTCATCATTGTTCATTTTCAATTATTTATTTATCCCATGACCACAATCTCAATTACAAATATTTTTCACACATTAATTTTTGGGTTTGTTGGTTTCTGGCCATCATTTCCGCTTGAAAGGGAGTCTTAATGCTGATGCTTTCGATATCAGTTATTAGGCCGTAATGATTTGATTGTTTCTCTTGTTTTTTTTTTTCAAATAATTGAATTAAATTTTGTTGTTGCTGTTGTTCACCAGTCTGGTTTAAATGAAATTATTTTGCGGATAAATTTATATATTTCCTTTGTAAAAGTTTGTTTTTCCGTTTGTAAAAGATTTGCTTGAAGTGTATGAAAATTAAAATTTAAAAAGAGGTCAGTAAGAAGTAAAAGATTTTTAAAAAATCTATGTGGAAGGACTAGCCTATTATAATTAAGGTTAATAATTATTTGGATATCATATTTAATTTTAGTTTAATTTTAATATATTTTTTTAGACAAAATAAAAAAATCTCTGATTTTGTATAAAACAGTTGGAGAAGCTTTAAAAATTGTATTTAACACTACCTTTTTCGTTAGACTGTTTCATAAAACAATTAATTATTCGATGAAAAGTATAAAGAAACTATTCTGGTTTTCCTTCTCAACTCGTTTATCTATGGTGTTTTCGGTTTTGGCGAAAATGATACAAACATTTTCTCTATAGCAAAATATTATTGAAGTCTACAGAATTCTCATATAATATTTGTTGGTTTTTGTATGAGTTTAAATGCTTTTCAAACATGATTCGTCTGATTAGAGTACTGATGATTTGGTTAACGCCAATGAAATGAAGAATATGTATTTATATGAAATTATAAAAGTAGAAATTTCTTTTATTTAAAAGCATTGATAAATTATATTTTTAACAAAAATCTTCTCAAAAGCACAAACGTTGTGCACAAAGTATGTACAGTTGAACTTCTATAATTTGAATCACTATTATCCAAACAAATAACTTCAAGTTAGGGAGACTTCAAGTTATGGAGTAAGTTTCGAAAGTTTTGCATATAATCCAAAAATATTTTTTATTAACTTTTATTTCTTTTTGCTTGTAATAAAAGATAATAACATAATTTATTATATATTAAAGTAATGAGTAGTTTTTGGCTGAATTTGTTTAGTATAAAAAATGTCTCCAATTTGTGTAGCGCTTTGTAGTGGTCGTCAGTCGTATTTTCATTTGTGTATAAATATAAATTCAAACTGTTCAACGCATCCTTCATAGCTTTAACTGAAACTTTTCTTCAATTGACAAATTTTTTATGAACACGTTTTGACGCCATAATAATTTCCTTTTTATTGTGCTGTTTTTTTTTTTTTGAATTGTGTAAAAGTCAATCGTAATAACTTGTATGCAGTAATTCTATGGTCATTTCGGGACTTTACCCAACTTTAAACAAATCAAATTGCCACCAAGGCGAATTCGCCTTGATAACCACATACATCACGACAGTGTTGTTAATTTAGCTACATACATACATATATATTTGCCCATTAAAACGATCGTTTATAAAGCAAATTAGAAAAAGGATATACGCTGACTGTTAGTGGCAGATCTGGAAATTTTTGCTTAACTAATAATTAATATCAACACGAAAAATTCAATTTATAGAAACTTTGCAAGGCTTTGTACCATTATTTTTCTTCAAGTTAGAGAGAAATTCACATTATGGAAGTTCAAGTAATAGAAAAAAATTTAAAGGAATTTAGCTGCTTGCCGCTGTTGCCATAAGATTCGCTTCAACTTATAGAAACTTCAATTTATAGAAGTTCAAGTTATAGAAGTTCAACTGTATGTGCATTCCACATCTTGAGATTTAAATTTTCTCAAGCTCTTTAAAATTCGCAAAAGAAAATTTAAAAAGCAAGTGCAGTGAACAAATTTTTTGGTTCATTTCAACTGAGCTCTCATACCAAACTTTTGATGATTTTCTTTAATTTTTAATAAAATATTGTTGCCCTAAATGGCATGGTTTGACACAACTGACCAGCCACAACAGAAATTTTTTTCATATTTACAACAGCCAAAATACCTTGTAAAACATGCCAGCAAATGAAGGTCACTTTTTTATATTTAGTATTTCTTATTGAAAAAATATTTGCATAAATACTAAAAAAAATCAAGTGTTCTGGTTCACCTCCAATAAACATGCCAAAAATTAAACAAAAAAATTAACATTTTCTCCAGAGATACATTTGTTTAATGATGGACTTTTTACTTCACAGTTTGCAATTCAAAGCTTTGGAGAGTGAGTCGCCAGTCAGCCATAAGCAAACAAAGAAAAACGAAAATTGGTTCATGTCAACAACCCCCACCGACAAATGTTCATGAAAATGAGGCTCCTTAAGCCAAAAAAGAAAAGAAACTTACATACATACTCGTGGGTATTTACCCGTTGTATCTATCCATACTTATGTACATACAAGAACAAAGTACATAAATATAAATGTGTTTTCCCATTAAAAATAAGCAGGCATGCAGGCAACCAACCAGTTTCTATGGAATAATTTTTACTGCCACATGCAGGCATAAGTTTTTCAACTGCAAAATGCAGAAAGAACCGTAAAAGACCAAAAACTTGAAAAAGCCCCAACCGATTGCAATGCAAAAGTGCTAAAACATACCAATTGTGATGGTACGTGGTGCCGAATGCCTTTTTGTGTATATTTTTACCAAAGTACTTTTTTATTTTTATTTACATAGAATTTTAATAATAATTCATCAAAAGTTTATAAAAGAAATTTTGTATGAATAAATATTTGCCCTTATTATGATTGTCTACGTCGACGTCACACTAAGTCGACATCAATATATTGGCAATTGTGGGATCTTTATCGAGAACTATTAAATATTATTGATAGGATATTTCTACTACTATGGCTTATAAAATCACAATTGGTCATCAATATTAGTTAATTATTGCCTACAACGAGTTCAGAACTGCTGTCGTTTTTTACTGTCGACTTGATGTGATGTCGACGGGACAATCATAATAAGAGGAATTATAAATTTATTATTTTTTATTTATTTATTAATTAACAAACACAAACTGCGAAGCTACTTGGCTTATCTGCAGAGACACCCGAAGTCTGCGGCAGGAGTCGAACCTGCGACCTTCGGGCTACCAGTCTAGTACACTAGCTACTAGTCTACGAAGGATAAGCGTTCATGTATTTTTAGGAACATATTTTGCTTATTTGATAAGGACTGAAAAACGAGTATTTTCTAATCGTTGCATTTCGTAATAAAATTTTAAGTCTAGTGTAAATTTGTTCACCGTTAATGATGAGATTATTTGCTTTTATAAAATCTTTATTTATGACAAAATTTCTAAAAATTTTGGGTGAAAATTCAAATACGAAATTCACTTTATTACAATTTCATCAATTGAATTCTTCTTGTTATTCGCAAGATGCAAAAAACTGAGCGTGTATTTGGAAGGAGCAATTGGTAGACGTGTACATTTTTTATCTTTTAAGTTTCTTTCTTTTGGCAATAAAAAATTTATTTATATATTAATTTTACTTTTAAAATTAGTTTTATAAGCTAAAATGCCTAAAAATAGGAATTAATTCGGGAAGGAAATTTTTAATAGCTTTTATAAGCCCGAAAAATACAGGATTAATCCAAACAAGAAATAATTATATGTGTGTGTAGATTGCATAAAACAGAAGCATATTGAGAAATCGTACTGAATATCTTGAAATATCTTAACAAAGAGAAAAACTCTGAAATAAATAAAAAGAGTTGAAAACTAAAAATTAGAATTTATTTCAATTTCGCAATTTAAAAAAACAATCCATATGTTAAATTATTACACCCATAGAAAAAAGTTAACAAAAGTGGAAGTGTAGGCCAGGAAAAAATTATTATAAGTATGTATATAAAAACAATGTACATAAATACATGCGATTTAAAAGAAAGAGTAAGAAGCAGACAACTTAATTAAAAATTAAAGAAAATCATTTGAAGAAAAAAACTCTAAACTGTGGCGTCATTTTAACCTTTAAGAAAAATTATCTCTCTAAAAATAGTATTTAAATATATACTTCAAAATTAATTCGTACTTCATGTACATATATAGTATATAAGTACATTTAGTTAAATGGCAAATAAAATACGAAAACTCTGCTTTTAATTAATTTTTAATATTTCACTAAATATTTTTTCAGTGTTAATTAATGTTGATCGCGGAGTTAAAACTTTGAGATTATCAAAATTTCCACTCTCTTTTAAAGACAATGAATTCGTTACTTTTTTTTCTCATTTTGTCACATTTTAAAAAAATTTTGTAGGCAACACTGTCTAAGTTCTACAAAAAATAAAAATTTTAATTTCAGAAAATAATTAAAACTCGCGCGACATATTTAAAAAAAAAAATCATAATATTGGCAAGAGCAATTAAATTAGATAATTTTTAATGTTTCCTGGTGATTGATAAAAAAAGAGAAAACTTAAATAAACTACTATTTTCAATTTGAAACATTTATGAGTATTTAATACAATGGCAGTTTTCTTGAGAACAGAAACGATTCTGTAGAAACAATTCTGTAGTCAACATTATTGACTCACTAGATATCCCTAATGTTTTGCGTTCTCTCACCTTCACACTCACACTCTTCACACACGTGTTGTGAATAAAAATCATTGCACAGTAGCACTATGCAGAAAATTAAGAAGTGCTAATTTTACGTCAATTGCGTACAATAAAAATGATTATCAATCTGTCAATGGAAAAAATTTTTACTTCGCAGAGCATATGCCTGCATTTCAAGTTATCAATACTCTTCAGAGGAATCATGTATTCACACACACACATGCTTATATAAAAATCAACAAATACTATATGAGAATTCTGTAGAATTTAATCATATTTTTCTACTTGTGGCGTAAAAAAAATGGAAGCATAATAGATTTTAGGAAACTTTTATGCAATCACAACACAATGAAAACCTGGTATACATATACTAAGAAAAACAATGAATTTTTATATAATTAATTTGTAGAACATCTCGAATAATGAATTTAATACAATACATGTATATTAATACAGATAGTTAATTTAATTAAATATAACATGGCTTATAGTTTCATGCAAGTGAAAATTGTTATCCTAGAATTTACTGGAATTCATCAATTTAATAAGAAGTACTAAAAGTACTCCCGTCAAAGTTTGTAGTTGCATACGAGTATTTTAACATTGTTATAAATTATTTGGCTCCACTGTGCATTGAATACTTTAATATATATATTTCTACTTTTTCCAAGCCAACTGCATGCGTGAATCAAAAACCAGTTTTAAAGAAATAATAAAAATGCATTTATTTTGTTGAAGTAGGAAAACCAACAATTTCTATACAATAAAAACAAAGATAAAAAAATCGTTAATATTCATATCGACACTGAAGTGAACAACTGAGTACATGAGTGAGGGAATGCACTCTTGCAAGTATGCGAACTGTTGCATGGAATACGTTTGTTGAAGAGTATCACACGAATGAACACTGAAAAATTCAATTCATATTTGATATAGTAAAAACCTGATGTTGATGTTGCATCTTTTTATTATTTTCTATGTAGTGTAAAATGAATATTGTCTCACAATATCCAATGACTCCGATTGCTTGAATTCCCTTAAAGCATTATTATTTTCCTTGGCATTTTCTTTTACAATCTTGTAGAATTGTGATCATAGTGTTGTTATTATATTTTGTGTTTTTTAATGTTTATGCCACAGATGATCAGGAGTTTAAGTTAATGAAATCTTCAATAGATTATTATTCAATAGAAGTTGCTTAAACTAAACAACTCGTGAAATTTATATTAATTTAATAGTAAATAAATAATTTATTTTATGCATTTTCAACAAAAGAACTGAAAACAAGGTTCCAGAAATAATTAAATCGTTTAAAGGCATTAAAAAAAGAAAACAAATCGCACGAAAGGCATTCAAATGATACCATTCTAAGGCTGTTATTTAAAGGATTATATATGAAAATAATGAGCTAAAATGCCCATTAATAATTTTTTATTAGCGTTAGAACAAATTACTTCTCAACAAAATTTTTAGTGGACAATTTCGAATATTATAAAAGTTTGAAAAAATACTAAAGCCCTTAAAATTTTTTAAGTTTATTTATAAAGAGAAGGGAAACATTAATAAAGTACTGTAAATACAGTCTTTCTATTTTTTATACAAAATTATCACTTCAAATAAAACAGTCTGAATGCGAATGCAAAAATGAACTTCAATTTAACGAATGCTATAAATAATGAACAGTTTGATTAATACTAAAATAATATCAGATTAAAAATTATTCAAAGTATAGCGACACGTATTTGATTGTCAACACTCTGTTTAGTTACATAAAAATCTAAGATGGCATATATTTCCCCCTTCCTACATGTTTAAATACTTTTCTAAAAAACTTGTGCAATAGTAAAAAATATATTTTGCACTTAAATTTTTCTTTCAAATATTTTAGCTATTTTGTTTACATAAATTAGGGTTTTTACTATTTTGATTTATTAAAAATTAATCAAAATTTAATAAGTTTTTGCAAACATACTCGTCCTCTGGTGATGACGAGCAATTTATTTTATTATTATAAATGATCAGTTGTAATAACATTTCTTTTCAAGTACATACATAATTATATTTCGTAAGTCGCTTGAATAGTGCAAATATTACTAAATATGATATACTATATTCTACATGCATTAGTGTTCAATGTAACATCAATCAATTATTTGTCCTCCATTGTGAGCTGAAGAAGATATCACTCATAAGGGTCTTAGGTCATCTCTTTTCAGAAAAGGATTCAAAAATAGTCTAAAGACTTCATTTGTCGACATAAAATCGAATATTTTTATTGAAAATATGCACACACACACAAAACAAGGAAGAAAACACAGCTTGAAATCTAAGTTAATTGATGTAAACTCATTAGTGAATATATTTGTCATTCATATTGTAATATTTATAAATTGTTCATTAAAGTGGCTGATAGTTGTAGCTTGAATTTCTCGCGAGACCAAAGGATGGATTAAAATGACGAAAGCGTCAGTAAGAAGATAGCTTATTGCCACAACGAGTGGATTTAACTTATCGGTTAATGTTTAAAATAACATTATGTCTAAAATGATTCCATTTAAACTCTCGACTTAAGAAACTGGCCTCAGCCTTATATTAACTTATTTATATATTTTAATTTATTGTTCCTCTATAGTGTTCGGCTTTAGTTTTACAAATAATGACATAAATTTTTCGCTACCTTGTATTTATATGTGCAACACATGGAGAAATAATATAATGGATTCAGTAAAAAAAATTATGATAATTTTTTCTTATTAACATTAATCGCCTTGTTTGCTTCGGATTTTTTTTTTTCATCGAACGAAAATTAAAAATTTTGAAGGACTAAAATGTCCTTTGAACGCAATATTTGTATTTTTTTGTTGCTTTTTTTGTTATTAATAATTGATATTTTTAAAATAGAAAATAATTTTTTTTGTAAATATATTAGTCTTAATTAATAATGTTTTTCGTAATTTTTTTTCAAAATCTTTTAAAATAAAATCCAAATTTTGCAAATTTTTTGTTAGAAAAATTTGAATATTTTGTTGATTTTAATTTGAAAAAAAAAATTCTGGCAACGATAGATGTAAACAAATTTTGGTGAGAGAAATTTTCATGATATAAAAAACATTTCAAAAGCATGCTATAGAAACAATACGAGTATATATTTAATCCTTTACGGAAGGTGAAATATATTTTTTTCATTAGACTCAGTTCAAATTTGGAACCGACATTGACTGACAAAATATGAAACCAAAATAACATTGTGATCAATCTTAAGGCTTATGCTTTTAAGTAGAGAGAAAAAATCCCGATCGATTAATAAATTTGCTGGATTGTGAATTGGAAACCATTTCCTTTTTTTAGTAGTTGTTAAACAATTTTTTATAACTTCTTCAAAAATAATTATTGAATTAAAAGTAGTAAATAAATAATATTGCAGCCAGTGTGATTTTAGTCTTTCTGCAAAATGTAAATATAAACTGGCATGACGTAGACGTTTGCTTCTTTCAGTATAAAATGCTGTTTAGGCTTTTATTACTCCCCTGATCGTTGCTATTTCAACGATGTTGAAATAGTCATTTTAAGCTTGATGAAGAATTTTCTCTTTTACCAACTGCATCGAAATGTGAGTTAAAAATGAAACATATTGCGAATTGAAGTATTTTTTTTTTTCTTTTTCGTCTACTATTTATTTTTTCTTTCTTTTTCCTTTAGATATTAATTGGTCTAAAAAATCTTATAAAATTTAAGAGCTGATGGCCGTTGTTCATTTTATTACAAAAATATTCTTAAATTATTTGCCTTAATTTTTCTTCTCTACCTTTTATGTTTGTATAATCTTTTTAAGCCAACTTTATTCTGTTATAAATAAGTTTGTAAGTGTATTCATGCATTAATTTTTTGTTTTGTCAGTTGAATATTTAAGGTCGATTTTATTGTATTTTTGCTTGGATTTCTGTTTTTATTTATTTATTCATTTATTTATTTACTGTGAATCATTTGCTTGATTTTTTCTTCTTTTTTGCTTTTTCTAAGTATCTATTTTTAAGAACTTTGCAAATTGACAAGTACAATGAATGCTAGAGATTTTTTTCATGTTAAATTTCGCTGTTGTGAGACTAATGAAACTTTTGTTTTTACTGTTTTAAGGCCGGATTTGGCAAGTATAGAGTCCCGCAGCTTTTTTCTTTCCGTTTTTTTTTTTGTCCACGAAAAATACTTTAACTTCCTGACAGGCAAAAGATTTTGTTTTCAAGCATAATTTGGTATTTCCAATTAAAAATAAAATCAGTGAATGAAAAAAAATTCAGAAAAACATATACAGTGAAAGCTCTACTAACGAACAGCTCCCATTAGCTACCATATCCCTGGTGTGGTTAAATGACATATACTTTGAAAACGAAAATGCGGAAAAATAAGTTATAATGACCGCTGACAAACCAAAAATTATCATTAACTTTGGCAAAAAAAACCCCCCCTCAATATGCAGCAATTTTTCTAAATTCTTTTTTGGCTTTTAAAAAAAACGACTTCTTGCCAAACTTTGCATCAAAGTGTCTTTTAAAACTTTGAAAAGCACTACACAGGCAGGCAGCTGCCATTATTTTTAATAAACTAAACAAACCTATTTCGAAACAATGAAGAAAGTTATTAAGCCCCAATTAATTTTCAAAGCATTAAGTCCTTCAAATCCTATGTTTTATAAAACAATCCTGAAAATAAAGTGACAAATGAAACAAAAAATTTGGTTTTGGCGAAGCAGAAGAGTTTGTCAAATATGTTGCCTTTTTTGCTACAATTTGTATAAAGAATATTTACATTTACGAAAAGATTAAAAAATTCTAACAGAATCTAATGTTCAAGAAAGAGTTTTTGCTTTTCATATTGAACGTGCAGAGAAATATCATGATGTAGAAAAGCAGAGGAAGAAGATTACACGTATTTAGTAGACATGCCATTTCAAATTTCTGTTGCAGAAATTTGCATTGTTACTAAGCAAAATGAATCAAAGATTTTCTGCTTCAACAATAGACGAAATAGTCAAATATTACGCAGTTCAATGGCAATCACCTGCATTAGGCACAAATTTTCAAATTGCAAAATGTTTGCATGTTTCTTTAGCTTTTGCCAAATTCAATTCACTCAAGAACTTCTTCTTTATAAAGCAGTTTATGTATGTCATTTTCAAGCACATTAAAGACGTTTGTTTTGTTTAAACACATCACACATCAATTTGAAATTTAAAATCTAAGAACGTTCATATATTCGCTTAGTCCAACAATAAAATAATTTACTATTATTTATATTTAACATACAAGTATAATTTATTCTTGTTACTCAAAATTCCAACGTATCAATCAAACGCTTTTGACCAATATTTACTACCAAATTGAATATAATTGCTTGAAATACATTTACTCGCCAGTTTGAGTCGTCGTATTTAAAGCAAATAGAAACAATTTGTAAATTAAACTTTATTTAGATGCAGAGGGATTTGACAAATTCGTAAAACATCTGGCCTTAAGTTGGAATCTAGAGCACTTAATTTTATACAAAGACAAGCAATATGCCGACAAAAATGTATATACTATATAAGTATATACTTATGTATGTACATATATTTTTGTAAATAATTTGCTCTTGCCATTTTAGTTCGATAATCTAATCGAATGAAAATTGTTGACACGATGATTATGGAAATTCAATTTTCGTTTGCATTCATTATTATTTCAGTCTGAATTTATTTCTCGTCAAAAAAAATCGATTTAAAATGGTTTCAAGTAAATAATATTATATTTGTTCGTACAAGTGGGAAGGTTTGGAAACGTCTGAAAGGAATTTTAAATGAGCCATTGCTGCACACAGATATTATCAGCAAAATTATGAATATCTGCAAGGTGTTATTCCGTTCCCTATCATCTCCTACTCTAATAACTATAGGGGAATAAGTAATAATGGGAGCGGGAAAGTCAGCATCAGCTATTTTTGTACGAAAGCGGCAATTAAACAACGAGAAAATAAATTTGTTGTTTGTTTTAATTGCATTTTAATAAATAACTTTGTTTGGTAATAAACATGCTTCGAGCTTTTTCTTATTAGTATTTTTTGAGCAAATAATTCAAACTCAAGTTCCAATAGTTATAACAAAAATTTTTTGTTTGTTCAAATATTTTAATTTTGTTAGAGGAGGTCACAAATTTCATGCTCGGTTAAGAAAGTGCATTGTGCACTTCTTCTATTTTATGATCAGTTTAGACGACCTTCTGAGGCGGCTATTCGGAATCTTGGGACTAAATTTCGCACCAAATTTACATTCCCCCTTATCGTGTTTGGCGATTTTCGACTGCAAATTCGACAGTTTGTAATAGACTAAAGATACCGAGCAACATTTTTCTTTAATCTAGTACAAACTGTCGAATTTGCAGTCGAAAATCGCCAAACACGATAAGGGGGATTATTGGATACTAAGCCACCAACACGTATAGAAGACTGTGGATAGAGGAAAATATCACAGCTGTATCCGCAAGTATTGTTGATAACCGTAAATTATCGATTCGGCGCCGTTCGCAGCAATTGGGCCTCTGTTACTCCATTACGTGGCAAATTTTGCGGAAGGATTTGGGTGTAAAACCTTTTGAAATACAGTTGGTGCAAGAATTGAAGCCACAAGACCTACCAAAACAGCAAATTTTTGGTGAATGGGAGAAATGGGCAAAGTTGGAGAAAAATCCACTTTTTCATCGGAAAATTGTGATCAGCTTGAATGGATATGTGAACTAGCGAAATTGCCGTATTTGGTGTGAAGAGCAGCCAGGAGTGTTGCATCCCGAAAAATGCACTTTTTTGTGTGGATTATGGGCCGGTGACATCATTGGACCGTACTTTGTCAAAGACGACGATGGCAGGAATATTACTGTGAATGACGATCTCTAGCGTGCGATGATTACAAATTTTTTTTGTCCTAAATAGAAGAGCCGAACTTGGCTGACATGTGGTTTCAACAAGACATGCACATGTCACTTTCCACACAGCACGCGAAACAATTGCCGAATTAAGAGGTGAATACGGTGAACAGTTTATTTCACTATGTTATGTATGGGCTCATGTTAATTAAGGCTCATTTATATAGGGACAATCCCGCAACGATTGACGCGCTGGAAGCCAATATTGAAGAATTTATTCATTAGATACCGGCCGATGGGTTGGAGAGAGTATACCAAAATTGGACCCAGTGTATGAATCAGTTGAAGGCGTAGCCACGGTCAACATTTACATGAAATATCTCCAAACATTGAATTATATAGATCGTTCTATGGATTCAAATAAAGATTTTATACATTTCTCTAAATTTTATGTTTTTTTACATGAAATCCGAAAGCTCTTAAAAAATCCACTTTTATAAAATAGATTTTTGTCTTAGTAAAAATTTGTCAAACTGACTTTCTTCTTACGTATTTTGAATTTCAAAAATCCTTTACAGCAATATTTTTATTTGCCCCTATTGCGGTTCACAACTCAACTCAGTTTGGTCGTGTAGAGTCAACCCAACTTATGCACAACCAAACTCATTTTAGTTATTGTGTATCGCAATAACTAAAGTGAGTGTGGTTGTGCATAAGTTGGGTTGACTCTCACACGACCAAACTGAGTTGAGTGGTGAACCGCAATAGGGGCAATTATTTTTGTAGTTTAAATTTTATATTTATATATTTTGCTCCCTTTGGAGAAAAAACTTCCAAGAAACTCATATATACAGAATACCTCCTGTTTTCCAACTTAGTTGACATTTTACGTACGACATTAACCAAAAGCACAATTCACGCAGGATCATTGAGTTGTTTGAAGTAGAACAGAGTTAATACCCGTAAAAAATTAGATTCTAAAAAGTTTATGAAAATATTGAAAAATGAATTAATGTCTTCTGATACGATTTGTAAGCTTTACTTTTTTCCAAAGGAATAACTTTATGTTTAATTGTGGTAAGTTCCTTACCACTGAGAAGGGCTTTAAAATTATTTTTTCTTACGTGAATGTAATTGTGTCTATTATTAACTAAAGAAAACCAGTACCCATTTAAAAAATACAAGATATTTTGAAAATCAAAAACTGACTTACTAAGAGTTTTAGATGATATTCAGAGTTTTAATGGAAATTTTCTCCAATTGACTTCATAAAAATTAGCACTAATAGATTTCTGAATTTTTTAAATGCTTTAAAATAAAATAAGAAAAGAAACAACGTGGTCGAGGTGAGCATAATATTATAAGAGAAACATACTATGATTAAAATAAAAGGCTGTTGACGAGATTAAGGCTGCGTGAAATATCACTGACTAAGCAATAAAATCTTCTATACATCCAAAATGTCAGAATGAGTTACGATTTACGGTATATTCATACATAATTATAATGCAGTTCAGTTATGATCAAAATTTTGTGTTACTATGATGATCAGTTTATATTTCTAAGACTATTATACATTTTCGAATGAAATATTCCGTCGAGCAACTTAAAAATAAAAAATTTTTATCATCATTTGTTTAATGTTCTTCAAACTTCATATTTTAAAGAACACAAAATATTTATTATTTTGCCTTCTGATTTTTTTTTCTTCATGCATAATTTGTTATTCGTATTTATATATTTATTTTACGAACGCAAATATTTAGTCACGCTCTTTCATGTGCAAAATTTTTTATAGTTTCGATGTGTAGCATTTTTTTTTTTTTTTTTTTTTTTTTTGAAACAGTGTAATCATTAGCTATTTTGCCATATTTTAATCATATTTATGATTTTGCAAAACTTTCAACAAACTAACAACTTGTTTATTAGGGAATCTTATTAAAACCTGTTGAAGGAATAAATTCTTGGGGACGCACAACATACAGATATTGACGACAACACACATGTGCCACCTGACGAATACTTCAAGGTCTTGAACTAGTTGCTGGTTCTAAAAATTATTACACACGTCAGGGATACTCAAATAGTTTTCAGATTTCTCAATTCTATACAACATTTGTGTTTGAAACAAAAAATACACATTATTTCAAATGTCCTCTTTCATGGAATCTGTTTGGAAGTCGCTGCTACACATACTCCGAGGGCACGTACGTATTACATGCATTTGTATGCCTTAATATGTATGTATGTGTTCTTTCTGTTCTATCTTTTGAGTTTTGTTTTCTCAGAAACTTGTAACTTTTTGCACGGAAGTTGCTGCTTGTTGTCTCCTGATATCAATGCTTTTCTACAGCAGAGCTTTCCTTGTTATTTTCCTAAATATTCTTACCATAAGCAACTTGTTGCGTATCGAAATGTAAAAAACTTTGTGGGAACAGAGTAATGCATAATAGAAGAGTCATTCATTAAGTTAGTTACACGCTTACACCAAATATACTATAGTTTCAATGATTAATTCCAAACCAAAAATAATTCCCAGGCTGTGTTGTATATATGGAGCAGTATATATGTATACGAGTATACAAATATATCCTGGAGAAAAGAGAGCAGACTACTTCTATTCCGAATGAGGTATTCATTGTGCCTCTTAATTCCTTAATTCTTTCCCAGATGCCTCTGACTTTTGCAGTTGCTGAACATTTGTTTTATACATTTGATACTCAGTGCGCATGGAATTTCAATTTAAGATTTTTAAATTCAAAAGCAAAATCCTCATAGTTTTCTATGAAATAGACAGCACACAATTAAAAATATTTAACACACCTGTGAAATCAGTCTTATTATATTAAAACGAAACTTCGAAAAGCATTAAAACTAATTTCAATTAAAAAGTTTGTGATATCAATCAAAAAGTTACATAGATTAGCACCAACAGCACCAATTAAATGTTTATACTCAAATAATAAAAAAATCATTTTTATTAAATATTAACAGCAACAACAAAAAATTTTATACACGATTTTAAATTCTTCACTTAAATTTCTAACTACAGTAGACTCGCCATAACGTGAACAGCATGGAAAATTTAACTAATCAGATCTTGATTTAAACAGACTATTCTCTAAAGCGTGAATAATAAAATTTATGAAATTTTTCATTTTATTTATTTATTTGACTTTTTTATATGGGGTATTTCAACACAAGAATTCATATTTTATGTTTATGTTAGACAGCTTTCAATAAACTCCTGCAGAGCTCTATTACCTTCTTTAATATTCTATGAGCTTTATACTCTATGTACACAAGCTCTAAGCAAGGAATTATAATTTTATGTTAAAGTATAGTGAATAATATGTCAATGTGTGCTCTGGTAAGCAAAACTTTTCGACTCTTAAGAAAAAAATCTGACATTGTTAAGGTTTTACAAAGAAATTCATACTCAGAATTAAACCCAGGAAGACTATGGCCGAATTATGGACAATTCAGAATTTAGAAAAAAAAACACATTATGGGAAATCTTAAAGAATTGGCTGTACTAAAGACGATCAAAATTTACTTTTTTTCTCTTAATTATGACTTATTCAACGTTAAAAAGTTATATAGAATTTTTTTATTTAATTGTTAGAAATTGATCTAAAATAAGTAACCACAAAAATTAGTTCACGTTTTCGCGAGTCTACTGTATTTTTTACTATCGAACAGTTCATCTAAGAAACTGAAATTATTAACTAATTTTCTAATTTGGGCAGTTGTAAAAAGTATTAGAGTTTGGATAAAACATAATTGTCATTAGATTTTTAGACAGATCGGACATATGTTGAGGAAAGGTAAAAATAATATCACCCAAAGCTATTTTCATATGGAATCCACAAGACAACAGAAGCAGGTACCCTTACTTTCTGCGAAAGAACTGACAGAACCCCAGGTTAAAAAAAATGGCTCTGGAATCTACTAAACATAAGAGTTTTATTACAGAATATAACAGAAATTTTTAAATCCTGCTGATGCTAAATGCTACAAATCGGAGCTTAGAACGTTAGCTGGAATAAAGACAGGCAATAAGAAGTCAGCAAATGGGAGATTAAGTATCAGGTTTGCAAGAAAACCATTGCTCAGCAGAACGAATAGAGTTATTAAACGTCGAGAAAGTAAAAAAACAAAAAAACCGAACATTTTTAAACAACCCTCCTATATAACTTAACAATAGCAAGTTTCCCATATAAGAGGGTAAAATATATTCTTAAAACAAGAGTGTCAAGTGCTGCAGAGTACACAAAGGTACAAGTTTTACCTTGAAAAGAAACTACAACAATTCTTATAGAGTTACTGGCATTCATTACCGGTGACTTGTGATTTCTTCTCTTTGGCAACTTATGTTGCAGTTGTTGTAGATTTAATTTCACACAGCCGTTGACTGGTTCTTCTTTACTTCGCTGCATTTAAATTTATTAAGGATTAAAAGCTGGTAGAAGGAGCATAACTAGTAACAGGTCTGCTGCATTAAATTGCAGTTTTGTGTTTTTCTACTTTTTATTTTTAGTTTGTGAAACTTTCCTTTCAACTTGAGAAGCGAAAGTTTAATACACTTCCGAAGAAGTGCAAGTTTTTTTACTTATTCTTTACTGGTATGTGGAAAAAACAAACAAAAATAATATTAATTTAAAACGAAATTGCGAGAAGAGTGATTGATGGTGAGGCGGTTTATGGTAAGAAGTGACAAGAATTAATACATTACGAAAACTTATTTCATCAACTTACTAGTGCTTTCTTTTGGCTTGATAAAAACTTTAAATAGAAACTGAATTCTTTAATCCATTAAAAAGGCTGGCGAACTTAAGTCAATTTCTTAATATATATGTATAAACATATTTTAAGTATTCATATTTCAAGTTAAGAGCTTTTTAGCATAATAAACGGAAACATATAAAACCTTAATATATTTGAAAAGTACCTAAAAAATTTTCAAAGTGTTATATCCTAGCACTACCTCCCAAAGGTTATTAAAAAGTTTGTAAAACAAATTCTTCATCTTTATAAACTTTTTATAAATTATTACGAATAAGCAGATTAGAGTTATTTAACATAAATACATTTAAAATTTTTTGGGTATTTTTCAATTCTACATATCGACGGATTACATTCAAATGTCTCTATACTAAAAGTAAAAAACTTTTAATAGGGCATATAAACTGTTTACTTCGTTTATTGTAGGGATATTTTGATCCATTTTTAATTAATTTTTAAAGTTTTACATTATTGGCAATTTCATAAACGACAGAGGGTTTTGTTATACAAAAATACTGAAAACGTTATAAGTTAAACGATTTTGTACAATGATAAAAAACTATTATTATTATTATAATTTTATTTTGCAAAAGCTCTAATTGTTTTAACGATTAGTTGGGGAAAATATCCCGAATAATAAATTTCAAAATTAAATATTTAAAATAAATATTTTATTTTTCATTTTTGCCTGACTGAATACAATAATTAACAACCAACGGACGTACGGGTGTTGAAAGAAACATAAAATAGACTCACGTTGTGTTGTTTGTATAAAAGCATTCTAAGCCTACTATGATTATGTCTTTTGTTATGATTCATATATGAATTCTCATATTGTATTTGATTTGTATGGCATAACCATCCGAGGTTGAATGTGTCAAACTGCTTAAACTTCACTGACGATTTGGTTTAGCGACCAATGAAATGTCGGCATATGAAGAGCTAAAGCCACAACAAACACAATGCATTTGTAAATTGTTAACGTTTGTATTCAAATAATATGATTAATAATCCCAATAATTAAAATAACGAAAAAAATAATTTTTTCCCCTGAAATACGAATGATATAAACTACTCCTACCATAAAAATGAAATTCTCTTGAAATTCCATTTTTTTTTTTTTTGTAATTTTGTAAACTTTTAAATTTTGTTTGTTTTTTTTTTTTAAGTGGACTGAAATCTACGAGTAAGTTTTAAGTCGATATGAGCTGTATATGAGATCAACGTAATAATTACAAAAATTTGTTTCATATTTGACGCTGTCATTTTGTCATTTAGGCAATGTATAATTAAACTTCGGCCACAACTGAGTCGATTTCAAAAAAAAATATTAGCAAATTCATACCCATCATTTAGAAAATTACCAAAAAAAAACCAAATGATATTAATTTAATTTCTAGTTTTTTAAATAATTTTATAGGAAATTGAGTAGGCAACATTTACGATAAAATAAAAATAAAAAAAAAAATTAACTTTTAAGTTTATAAATGAAGCCAATTTAACACAATATTTTGTTATCAAAAACTGATTTTTTATAAATGCAATATACTCGTATAGCGTTTTGAACACAAGCCATCAATAGATTTATAAAAAAAGAGGCAGCCACAATACGAAAAATATTTTACTGCCGCAAACTGCATGAGCATAGGACTTATCAGTCCAAGTTATAAGTGCTCGTTGAAATTATTTTTATATTCAAACGGACACACATATAAATAGACATGCATAATTATAGTCGCCTAACTTTTAGAGAGAAGGGCACTTACTTGGAGGCGTAACGTTCTTTAGTCAATCTTTATATCAATAACGTTCAATGCAGAAGATACTTTTTTACTATTGACTCTGGTTTTCGATTTACACCCTTATGTATGAGTTGATACAAACAACTCCTTGCAACACAATAAATACCCGTCCAATTATATCATAAGAATAAAAATATTTTGTCATAATTTTTTTAATCTGAATGTCAATTTCGCAGATGTTCCCAAAGTTTTGATGATTTTAAGCAACAAAATAATTTAACCACATTCTCTCTACAGACACCATTATAGAATGGTATCTATTAAATTTTAATGTGTTTCATAATTATAATTGACACAAAAGTAAATTCCAACACTAGCTGGGGAGGGAAACATGCGCATGTTACCGGTGTCATAAAACACCTTATCAATACATGGGTCTACTATTTCGCCAGGTTTTGTTTAAATATCATTAATATTAAAACTAAAATTCGCAGGAAAAAGAATACGGGAAATTTTCATTCCTAAACAGTCATATGTTTTTCTAATTATCAACGAGATTTCGTATACTCTACGAAAAAAATTTTCTACTTATGTTATTTCTATTTTTCGCATCAATTGAAATTTTTTTAATTTCATGAAAATAAAAGGCTTTCTAAATTTTAAATCCACATGTGTAACAAACAATATAATCGAAATGGTCATGAAAAATTAATACATTCCGTAGAAAAAAATCTAAACCAAGAAGGCGAAAAGGAAAATGACGTCGTAATGACTCAAGCTCATTTCGTGTATTGTTGGGTGTATTTAACATGAAATTTTTTGTGAATTAATAAGAAAATATTTTCATTTCATGCCACTCGTGTTAACATAAACAATTAAAAAATGTTTAATAGACTTAAAAATTATATAAAGGAAAATTTCAATAAACCTTAAACAAAGTTCAAATTGTTTATTTTGCAAAATATTTATTACAATTTATTTTCATATGCTTTTAATGCGAGTATGATGACGACAAATTATATTAACATGAGGAGTGATAGTGATGCAAAGCAATATATGGTTCAAATACTTAAAATTGAAATTGATTGGGATTGTAACCTGACAAACATAAACATATCAAGTTTAATGCTTAAAATTCACTGATGAAATGTCGGCATATTAACAGCTAAACCCACAATAAACAAATTTGAAAAGTTAATTATACATAATTTTATTATAATGAGCTTTTAATATGGTTACGCCAACGATGAATGTGTGCGGCAAACAAGTTATTGTTGATTTAAATTAGCATTTCTTACATCAACATGAGCATTTGATCATTTAAATTATTACCTATCGGATAACTCTCGGATACTTATTAAAATAATGGAACAATTTTATAACTTTACACAATTTTATTGCCACTGAAAAGTAACATAATATCAATAACCGTGAAATATTAATAGTGGTCATACCATTTACTTGGTTATAATCAAAGTATGGCTAAAGAGCTTAATTTTTAAGAAAAATTTTTTCCTCAATTGAATGCTTTTCTAACATTTTATGTTTTTAGTCTGTAACAACAGCAATAAAAAACAGAAGCAAAAACCACAAGCAAGACAAAAAACAAAATAAAGCAAATAAAAAAATTAAAATAAAGAGTTTAGAGTTCTAAGGACTATAAAGAAACTTAATTCATCCATCTGAAAGTGTATTCTTGATAAATACTTATATTATAATCTTTTACGACAAAAAAATATGTTTATATCTCATGAGTGTAAAGCATTAAACACATACGAGACAGCAGGATACGCGGCTACAGGACTACAAATGTCGCTGGCTACAAATGTCGCCTTGTAGCCAGCTACTTAATTATTTCGAAAGTGACAGCTGCATAGTAAACAGCTGTTGCAACAATTCATTTATGTATACATTTATGTATTACAGTGGTGCATATTTAGTGCTTCCTTTTTTTTCATGGGACAAGTCCCGTCCAACTCTAAAAAAAATCTTAAAAAAGAGCCTAAGAGCCTATTGTAGGATTTATGATCAGTAATATATTAAAGTCTTCAACGCCGTAACTCCGGAATCAAAAGAGAGCGCCGAAAGAAATTACAATAAAAATTTTATGTTAAATTTCCAACAATGTTGGTATTTTTGGCTCAAGTCAATATATATAAATAAATAACAATAAAACAAATAAACAAATAAACATATAAATTTTGGAATTTTCTTTTCTATTTTGCAATAAAAAATATTTCTAATCGGTAATTTACTTTACATATTTTGTTATATTGTCAACACTGTTTTTGTTTTGTAGCCAACAAAAATAGAAATTAGTTTAATTTGAGAACACCACAAAAGTAGCCTGGACAACAACCTGCAGTCGTGTAGCCGTGCAGGATGTAGTCGGTAGCCTGCTGTCTCGCATGTGTTTAATGCATAATATCGCTAGGACTCCACAAACTTCTTTACAATAACACTATATTGCACCCAAAAGAAAATGTTCGCACGGAATCAGACAGACGAGATCAAACAAACATTGCCGCTTTGAAGCTTTAAGTTTGAGTTTAATTACAGGAAGAGTTAAAATTTCCCCCAAATTTTACATTCTCTGGGTGAACCTGTAATGGAAATTATAAGATCCTTTAACAAAAAAAAAAAAAAATCTAGATTTGTAGGAAGTTTTTTTTCTCCATAACCCCTTTTAGGAGCAGATAGCTACCAGTTGCATAGAAACAACGCCCCCTGTGTATTTCGTGTAATTGTGAGGAACCTTGGCAATCTTTGATTTCTACCTTTATTTCTCATGGGGTGGTGATTGCCTGACCTTTGTAATGATATTATTCTCTTTTCCAGGGGAAGGGTAGGTCAGGGGCTCTTTGGATGGATTTATTGGAAGGGAGTTGTATTTACTTAATTTTAAAGGTCGTAAAACTATGGTTAACATATTTTGCCCTCGAGCCTGGGAAACTTGATTTTGTAGGCCAGCAATTTAATCTTTCAACCAAGCCAGCACAGCACTACATTTTAGTGCCAAATCAGAATAAGCACGAAATTAGAATACATTTTAATTTAGAGGTACCCATACATTAGCAATACTATTGTTCAATAATTAATATTGTACAATAAAATTGCCTGTGTGTGTGTATATTATATATGTAAGTAGGTGTCACAATATATTGAACAAAATCAAAAGTCTTTTGGTGTATAGCACTCAAAAAGGAATATTTCGCTATGTGTTTATACATTGTACAATAACGATTTCGCACCAAAATTCATGACAATATTGTAATTGCATTTTGTGTTTACTTTCTTATACCAAAATTTTTTAAGTTTTCATATTTCGTGGAAAATTTATTTTACAATTTGCTTAATCACATGTATGTATGTATTTTGCTTTTGATTACATATACATACTCGTACATACATATATTGCAAGAAAAATTGCGCCATATTTTATTCAAAAATATTGCGCAACTTACTGCATAGTATGCAGAAAAACCACAAAAATTATTGCACAATTTACTGCATAGT
The DNA here is from genome assembly GCA_963681545.1 of Germaria angustata. NCBI lineage: Eukaryota > Metazoa > Arthropoda > Insecta > Diptera > Tachinidae > Germaria > Germaria angustata. The sequence continues at coordinate 55,724,336 of OY812998.1, read as the reverse complement.
ATGCAGAAAAACCACAATAAAATACTCAGTAATATTGTGTAGTCTATAGGTACTTTAAAGCTGTGCAAATAAATAGGAGTCGTATATGACAAACTCTAATATAATTCGAAAAAAAAAATTAAAGTTTCGTCAACTATGATTTATTTAATCCAGGAGCCTAACTAAACGCACATTCCGTACGCAAACAGCTGTTAGTATATTCCCTATCAGGGATGACACTTGTAGTCCTTAAATTGTATCAACTAACTTAAAAATTTTAGTTTTTTGAAACTATTTGCACTAAAACACTTAAAAAATGCATTTAAATTAATTTTTATTATTAATGTTATAAAGACGCCTCCTTCATAAATACGTATGTATATGATTTACTTATAAAGAAAATAAATCATTGTCCGATACAAATAGTACTAAAAGTACAATTGTGAAACTTTTAACCGTCTTTAGAGATTTTCATATTAAAAATATGAAATATACAAATTACAGACATTTTATTAAACAAGAGGAGGCACAACAAGCTATAAAATATTTTTCAAAATTGCATATATTATAAAATAATTCTTAACTTAAAAGTCAATTAAGATTTCAATAAATTTTGCTTAAGCATTTGACAGGTTTTTTGTTTTATTTTAACAGTGAGATAATGTACATTATAGTTAGACCACTATTTCAAATTGGATTTAAGGATTTGGTATATTTAGAGACTCAAAGTAGCATTATATGACAAACAGTTTCGCAGAACACCTTAGACCGTTGTATCCGTATGTCAAGAGTATTCGTTTGCCCTTTTTATGAAATTCGCAAGGGAGACCCAAAGATATGAGAATTGAGATGTTCCACAGAAATGTTTTTCTGTCATTTCTAGTCATAAACACATAAAAATACAAAAAAAACGTCACACGATTTTATGACATGGGTATACGTAAAAGCTTATTTTGGTAAAGTGTGATTTATATGAACATGTGTAATTAATTTATTTATATCTCAAAAACACTCGACAGCATAAGATGGATATTTTTATAGGACTTAAAAAAATACTCTTTTTCTGCAGAAGGTATAAATTTGTTCTGGAAGGACACTGGCGATCACCTCTAAGCGGTACATCCATTACAAATGAAACATATTAAGGCGGAACATTTGAAAACACTTCAAAAACAATTTTATTTTATTTTATTAAGTGTTAAAATTTTGGCAAAATGACACACATGGCAGAGTTTAATACTTTAAAAAACGGTTTTCTTTCATCAAAAAATTAAAAAACTCAATAAACAAAATCATTAGCGAAAATATATATAAATGTATAAATATTTATAATTAAAGTGGATAATTAAAACAAAACATTGCTTTCAAAGTCACGAATATATGAGCATTTAAGAAAAAAATTCAATTTATTTCATTTTGCTTTCGCGCTTTTTTAAAAATAAAGAAAATTCTTTACGGTCTGTACGAACATGTGAATAGTTCTGGTCAAATAGTAACCATGCTCTTTAGTTACTTGGGATTTTCATTTGTATAAAATGAAAAAATCAAACTTTATTTTATTTTTTATTAAGCTTAAGGTCTTAAATTTTTATTTTAAAATTATTTTCGATATTTCGAGAATATAGAACATATATATGAAAAAATCAAAGTTTAAAATAAAATATTAAAGTTATAAAAGTATGTATACAAGTACGCACATCTTAAACACTCATATGTATGAAAGTGTCAATCATGAAGGCTAGAATAAATGTCGTATTTTTTTAATTCCTACCTAGTACAAGAAAAAAGTTGCAAGGATGTCAACAGGATCCAAAACTAACAATTAGGAAGTGGTGCAAGACTTTAGCACGCGCCATATGTATGTCATTTTAAAATATTCGTTTTTTCCCTTATCCTGGGACTTCATATCCTGTTCACATTGTAAAGAAAGAACGATTTTTGGAAGTACTTTGAATGTTATTCGTCACAGGTACAGTTTTATTCAAATAATAATGTTTTTGATTGAAGTTTTTATCGACCGATGAGATCGCGGAATTCTACATCATCATGAAATGTTTCAGCCACATAATCATTTAAAAACACAATGTCACGAAGTTAACTTATACATAAAAAAGCTGTTGAAAGAAGCTGTGAGACTAAAAGTTTTGGAAGACACTCAGTGAAAAAAAGAGCTTCCATAGAAGTCATGAAGATGTACAGGTTTTGAACTAGAAAAAATGGAAATTAATACGGCTTACCATGGAATCTCTTTTGAAACTTATGAAGAAAAAAATATATAAGTTAGATGATAAAAATAGCAAGAAATAATTTTCAATATGTTGTTGAATTATCATTTCAAATCATTGATATTGTTATTTGAATATATTGAAATTCATTATCTGATAAATGTATTTTGCATAACAACAATTAAGAGCCGAAATGGTTCTTTAAAATTAATATTTGTGAACATTTTCAAAGTGGATGTAATCAATTAGGCGAATGAAGAGTCGGATTGGTAAATTTTGCTACTAGAAATCGAAATCGAAAGTAGTAACAGTTGTTTTTTACGAATTTAAAATATTGCTGAATGTATTGATTTCATTTGAAATTGAAGAAAAAATATTTTATAACAAATATTCCTTATTTCTACAAGTTTTGTAGAAATAATTTAAATTTGTAATCAAGATTTTATCAACTTGACTTTCTAAAATGCCGGAAATAAAATACTTTGAATGCAGTGAAGATTTCGCCGCTTAGGATCGCCTAATTGTTTTCACTCATGTACCTTAAATTGGTTAATGACGAGAATTTAAAAATTAATATTCATCATTCCGTTTAATATGCACGTACACTTCTTGAAAATTTGGAAGAAATTCCTTTGGATGCTGATGAGAATATTATATGTAAGTATGTATATTTAAGAAATAGTAAGATCTAGTTTGTGAGTAATGAAGAGTAACATAGATTATACCAAGGATGTAAGGACATACACATGTACTCGTATGCATGTTAAGTTACATAGTATTAAGGCAACTGAAAATCGGCTTTTAAAATTATCTCGAAAAAATACTTTTTTAAATGCCTTTTATTTAATGAAAATCTCTTAATAACTTTACTTGTTTCAATAATTTTCGTTTTCCGGCTTAATTTTTTACATACATTTGATACAATATGAAAATAGTTTGAAAAATATAACATATTAATGATCCAAAGCGAATATGATAGTAAATGAAATGTTACCAAAAATTCAATACATCTTACCCAAAGGTTCAAGAACAAGTTTTTTATGGTTGATTATTCGAAATGCTAACAATTAAAAAAACTTCTGATTCGAAGCCTCATTATGAATAACATTAAAAGAACTAAAAATAAAAAAAGAAAGCAAATATTTTTTTGGAAACATTCTACGCTTTTACATCAGCTTTTTACAGCATCTGTTGAATATGTTTTATTTTTAGCAATTCTTTTTATAGACAAATACATACATACATAATTACATATTTTTGAAACAAATTAACATACAAAATAAGAATAAAAATAAAAAACAATAAAGTGACGTTCGTTCATATAAACGACGTGTTTTTGATGAGGATTTTAACAGAAACCGTTACAACAATTAATCTCGAAACGTATACAATAAAATGTAAATAAATATGAGTCTGTATGCATATGTACAGCATTTGTATGTGTGTGAAAGAAATCATGTACCGGGTGGTCCAACTACAACTATCTTTATGGATTACACATATTTTTTTTGACACTAATAGATTTTCTCTGTCCGAAATATCGACATTCAGTAAGTATTATATCTCAGAGTCGCTTTACGATCTAAACAACGTTCTAAAAATGTTTCAAAAATGTGTGCTGTGTTTCCCAAACTGTTTGTTAAAAAGAAGTTTTGGCCCGAAATAAAACACGCACCGGGAGAGTTGTACGCAATTACGTGCAAAAAGATCGTGAGACTGGTTGGCTAGCGTTCAATACTTATGGTCTTTGTCATCATACGATGCCAATCGACTGCTGTGATCGAAAGAGTACAACTCAATCCGAAAACGTCGAGTAGTCATAAATCTCATAAATTAGGCATATCACGCACCAGCATAATGAGAATTTTGCTGGAAGATTTCGAATTATTCGCTTACAAATACATCAACTTCCCAATTTGGGTCTTACAGCAGCTTCAATCGGTCATCGAATTTGGTAAAAAAAAACATCGTCTTTTCTTGCAAAGCTATAAAAAGCAAAATGTCACTGTCGAGGAGTCAGTGTATGTATTCATAGAGGTTAACAGTCTGGCGCACTTAGTCAGGCGTGTCATCAAGCAATAGATCTTTTACGCACTTAGCTCTGTAATCATGGTATCAGTCTTCTCGGTGGTGTCTATTGGCCAGATCTGAGCTGGGTTGCCGCTAAAGACCAATGCCATGTGAATACTTCAGGAACGATCCATATCCTTAAGGCTAATATCATGCGAGCCATTCATGAGATAGGACCAGAAACCTTCAATAAGGTCTTGGAAAGTTGGACTAACAGGATAAGCAACTGCAACGCCAGACGCCACGGTCACAGGAATGAAATCGTGTTTCATAAATAATTTGAATACTTGTTGTTTCTAATAAAGGCATAATATGCCAAAAGAAATTAAGTTTAGTTCATTTCAATTAATTTTTTAAAATATATGTACTTGTATTTAGACCACCCGGTAGGTATATATATATATGTATGTATATGTATATACCCAGCAAACACAAAGTCAAACGTTTGATATATTTACTATACACGTAACCATCATTTGATATCAAGCAAGGCATTTATTTTTCATATTTGAGTTCTGTATGATAATGATTTCAATAGAAACGTTTGCCAACTGATGTTATCTCAATTTGTTATCAAGTATTATTTATTGTCAAATCATTAAAAAACTGACAACATCGATTTAACAACATGGCGGTTAATTTAAATTGTTAATACTGTAACCAATTAAATTTTTATTGTTTTTTGTCAAAAAAGAAATTGGGTGAATAATCCAGGAACGATCCATATCCTTAAGGCTAATATCATGCGAGCCATTCGTGAGATAGGACCAGAAACCTTCAATAAGGTCTTGGAAAATTGGACTAACAGGATAAGCAACTGCAACGCCAGACGCCACGGTCACAGGAATGAAATCGTGTTTCATAAATAATTTGAATACTTGTTGTTTCTAATAAAGGCATAATATGCCAAAAGAAATTAAGTTTAGTTCATTTCAATTAATTTTTTAAAATATATGTACTTGTATTTAGACCACCCGGTAGGTATATATATATATGTATGTATATGTATATACCCAGCAAACACAAAGTCAAACGTTTGATATATTTACTATACACGTAACCATCATTTGATATCAAGCAAGGCATTTATTTTTTATATTTGAGTTCTGTATGATAATGATTTCAATAGAAACGTTTGCCAACTGATGTTATCTTAATTTGTTATCAAGTATTATTTATTGTCAAATCATTAAAAAACTGACAACATCGATTTAACAACATGGCGGTTAATTTAAATTGTTAATACTGTAACCAATTAAATTTTTATTGTTTTTTGTCAAAAAAGAAATTGGGTAGAAACTAATACATGCATAAGAAAAAGGTAAAGGAGAAATAATACGTTTTGTATGACACACACACACACATCGCTCATTTGCTCAAGAAATGTCATAAATTAGAAAATATTATTTTCAGCTAATAATGCAGGATTAAAATTTAATGAATTAATATTTTATAAACACACCTCTTGACAGACAATTATTATTTTACTTTCCCATTGAGTTGTGTTTAAATTGCAAACTTTGAACTCGGTTTCCGTAAAACCAAATTTTTTGAGTTATGACGTTGTTTTAACACATGAACGATATGTGCAAATATGGTTATACATATTTATATATATTGCCATATATAATGAATTCTCTAGAATTAAAAGGTTATTATGAATTAAATATATAAAAATTGTATCTCGTTTATGTTCCACATTAAATTCCATTCCACATTTGAAAAATATTGGAGAACAAACTTCGGAAGTAAGTTTGACAAGAAATGATTTTCTCGATTTAAGAAATTTTACAAATTGTTGGGAAAGCAATGTTTCCCAAATCATTTTCAAACTATTTTTCAAATGTTTATCGTTTGATTTTAAATCATTCTTAATTTGAAATACATTCTATATGGCTGGTGGGTAGATATTCATATCTACTTATACACACCCATATATACACAAGAATCTCCAATATCAAAATACCTTCGAAATAAATCAATTAAACAAACAAAAAAATACTCGTATGTAGTACAAATGTCAACGAAACTATAGATATGCATATGGAGTATTGCCTGAAGCCCTCTCCACGCTTATAAAAAATATATATTTCTATAATTTAATTTGAAACAAAAATTTGCGCTTTCATTTCTAAAAAAAAACATAAAAATGGGGACCATGTTTTACATATTAACGACCATGTCGCAATATGTTGCCTTTTTCAAATTCACATTACAACGAAATTAATTGCTTGGAATATAAAATATCCAGGTATTAAAGTTATTATACACATTTTTAAACATTTTTCACAGAAAAACAAATATTTTAGTGAAAAAAATGCTCAGTAGTGTGAACCAAGTAGTTACCACAGTTGAGGAAAAGGATTAGTATCAAACCCTTAAATAATGTTGAGTGCAAAACATGTTACATATTCACATTATATATGAGAAAAATATAGATAAAAGAGCTCGTTATATATATTTTTTTTTAATTTAGGGACACAATCGGCTGCCAAGAAAGGACATTCTTGCTCCTGGCCGAGCGCGAACTATGTGAAGACAATACAAAACAACGCGCAGAAATTTGTCTTTTTTTGGCATTGGCTATACTTAAATATATAATAATATTAAATTTAAGATTTGAATACTTGTTGTTTGTTCAATTTAATTTTAAGATTCAATAAACGAAAAATTGTTGGAAAAAACTATGTGCGCAGTGGATAATATTTTTAGCTGGAAGTATATAATACTCCCATATAACGAAATATGAAAAGAACAACTTTGGTTTAGTCCAATCAGACTATTATACAATGATTAAGAATACCTAAGATTATGGTTGAATATCTTTAAAACAACTATGATGTATTTGCCACACCATTCTTTTTTTTAATTTGCGATTTTCAACCACTAAACAAATTTTAAGCTTAGAATTAAAAATTATATAAAAGGAAAATATATGTGCAAATTACCTTAATAGATTTTGTTATTAATAAAAATAAATGAATATATTCCTTTAAACGTATGCATGAACAATTTGAAATGTATTCAAGTATATTTATTATTTTTGCTTTTCTTGCACCTCCAGATTTTTTTTCAATTATATGACTCTTTTTCTTAAAGAAATCGTTTAGCCAAAAGAGGTGTCAATATAAAATAATGGATTTTATATTTTTACTTTAAATTTCATTTCATTTCTCGTATATTGTGTGGTAAGAAGCATCTAATATTTCTGTATTCTTTTCCTGTTTTATATTCCTGTTTTTAGTGTTATTTTCTTTTATTTATTATTATTTTTTTTTTTTTCGATTATAAAATTCGTTGGTGAAAGACGACGTTTTGCTTATTAAATGATTTATTTATGTGTGTATGTATGTATGTATATTTAAATGAAATGCTTTTTTTTCAATTTATGACGTTGACTTAAAATATGTAAGTATGTATCTGCATTTTATTTTGAAGACACCTGGATATTTATTTCACAGTACATTTTTATAGACATTTTTTGTGAGTATAAGTATATTTTATATTTGATTTTTTGTTACTTTTTTTATAATTTTATTTCTTAATTATAATGCCTCTTAAACCCTTTAAAAAAATGTTAATCAATAGCCCGGCTTAAACTAAAACACCGTACCCACGTTGCAAACACTTTAAATACCGATCGTTAACTGGTCTCGAATATCTTTTCTTATAAAATTTACTCCGTTAAGTACAAAGCAAATAGTTTTGTAGACATTTAACTTGTTTACGTTAGTGATTCGTGTAGACTTTAACTTGTCTCTCAGTTTAAAGTAAGAGATTACAGGTAAATATTAAGACTGGTGATATGCAAAGCGTTGCCAGCAGTATTGGGTATTCATTCCCTAATTCGGGGATATTTTATTTCTCTTGTGGACCGAAAGTTTCATATGAGGAAAGAAAATTTCTCTCAGATACTTGAGATTATTATGGGAAATTATTTCTTCATCTGAAAATGATGACAATGTGAAATTAATTATATTTTGCATATGAAAGATTTTTAAGGCCAAATATTTGTAAAGCAGCCTTGACGACCCATTACGTACAACGTTAATAAAAATAAATTTAGTGTGGACTGCATCGATTTTGGATGTGAACTTGAAGAAACCTAAAGAATCTCTAGTTGAATCTCACAATGGAATAAAATTTATATAAATTTATTTATAATCCTGAAGAGCACAACAAATTATATGAAATAATTTTACAAGATTTAATTAATAAATATTAATAAATTAATAAAACATAAAATTTAATATGTGTATTACATAAAGCATATTGAAAATATATTGAAAGCATAAGAATTTCGAAAGTTTTTTTCTCTCTCCTGTGAAATTTATTGCGAATATATTAGACTTAGCTCCTTTGAAACTGAAGGTAACAATTTAATATTGCTTGAGTACATGGTTACGAGACTCAATGGAATATAATCATGCTACCAATTACAATATTTTCTAATGACTCTACATGAAATAGCAACATGAATGATTAGAGTCACTATTTGCGGGTAATAGAGAGTAAATTGATGATATTATTCGACCTTTTTATTTTTATAAATTTTGAATTATTTTTTTATGAGATTGAGGTCTTTTTTATGAAAAACAATATATTTATTTATTATGATTTAAAAAAAAATATATATAATGTTTTTTTATAAAAAAAAGACCTCAAACTCATGAAAAAACATAATTCAATTAATTTATGGTAATAGAGAGTTTTAATATATACATATATCATCAATAAAATGGACACCGCATGCAGAATTCAAACTGAACTTGATAAATTGTTAAAGTACTATATAATATTAGAAATAAATTCAAGTAAAATTAAATAAGAAATATATATTTATATAGTAAATTTAGAAATTTGTTTTGTTAATTCTTAAACAATTCTATATATTTAGGGATTTTTTTCCAAATTGCTTACGGGATAGACACAAAAAACTATCTGGCAACGGTGGATATGCATTTAGGAATTTTGAGTCTGTTTTCGTTTTATTCTCTTAATATACATAAAGTACAAATATTTGCTTCTTGAAAATAAAAGTACCTGTTGATATCTAACTTAAATAAATATGTACAAACAAACAGTGATGTTAATGGCATAGAAATTGTTGCGTTATGTACGAAAGAGCTTAGAATGGATGTAAATAGATTTCTTTATGCGATAAATTTAAAATAAAAATTAAGAGAATTGATGTAAACATTGATCATAATCAATGAAGTAACTTTAAGGTTTTCTTTAAACAATGAGTAGATTGTGGATGGAAAGCCTATTTTTCAATTGGGTTGCCAAGGACCAGGAAGTAGTAGATTCCAATTGTTTATTAATGAGATCCAGTTGCACTTGCTTAACATATCTGATAAATTTTTACAGTAAGTAATGTTGCCATAATTGAAAATTAATTTTTCCATTCCCTTTGTCTGCTAGTTTCAAAATATGTATGTAAAAATTATAATATAAATGCCGGTAAGAAGTATCAAGAAGCACTCGAGAAACATACAGAAAGTAACTTAAGTAAATTAAGTAAAAGTAAATCTTGGATAGTTTGGAGGGAATTAAATCGCGTTATACATATACCACGCTGTCATATCCCATAGAGCATCCACAAAAAGGCAGTGTCGTCACAATTACGATACTTAAAATAAAAATATTTGACACCATAAATTAAATTCATGTTTCAAACTAAGATTGTCAAAGATTTCAATCAACGTATTCAGGTAACAATAAGTCCGGAATTTCAACAGGTAGCAAAGTTATTTTCTTTGGCCAATACTAGCACGACTTTACTAGGACCCTTTTACAAAATTTTAACAACTTCATCACATCAATTGAAGAAATTTCTGTTTAGTCGTTGGTATATGTACATATTAAATGGAAGTTACTTTTATTTCAAATATTTCTGAAATTAAAAGTTTACAACACTTGATATGCAGCCTTAACAAGATTCTATGTACTCAGGGATTCCCAACTTGTTTAAGTTATCAGTTCTAATCAATACTATACTTAACAGTCGGTATGTAGCTGAAAGAATCCTGTAATAAGCCTATAAAAATCAAGTAGTATCGTGGTTGATATTCAAATTGAGGGCAGACAATGATACTTAAAAGATTGAAATCTCCTGATTTCAATATGCCAACATTATTTTAAGTCATGCTACCAGGCAACAAAATCGCACTGGTGCAGCCGGCTGACTTTACTGGCTGAGGTATTGATTCTAAAAGCAGGAGTGGCCAATGGCAACGACGCGACTATGTATAGTTGCAAGTGTTTAGGGCTCAAGGAGCATGAATTGGCATGGAGGACATATTAAGTTTACCTAGTTCTTAGACTATATAAATAGACTTCCCGTGTTGTAATGATGCAGACTAGGAGCGATTAAGCTTCTAGGCCGAACTTTACAAATTACCCTACTGTTTCTTACATTAATCTTAAACTTAAAACTAAACTTCTGCTAATATTTACATGCTCAGTTACGCCGATTTTTATTTACTCTCACGCAAGCTCCCGTGGCTTTTAAAAAAATAATATATGTATATAATTATTTTTAAAGTTTAAAAATATGATTTATGAAACGTAAAATAATACACATTTCATTAGAAAACTTTTAATGTGAGAATCTCTGGTTTTCAATTCTAATCTCATCTTTCTCCGTTTGTGTATGTATTTTCATTACTTATGTAAATAATTCGTCTCGCCCATGGTGAGAATGAATTTTTTTTTTTTACTTAGTTTGTCATTAAAAACTGACATTAACAGAACCTATTGCAACGTAGTAGCGACAAAACAACAGAGAACAATAAAATTATCTGCTTATCTGAATGACTGACGCCTGCTTTATAATTTATGGATAAATCTTGAGCTCATTTCTTATCTTTTTCAATGAACTTAAATTATCGTAATAAGAACATAAAAACAAACAGAAAAACTGTAGAAGATGAAACGAGGTAGAAGAACAAATGCATGAATATTAGGAGTTTTTCCTATGAATTATAAAAAGTCATGTGAAATTTCAAAAAATAAATAAAATAATATTTATTCTCTTCAGAGTCATATGAATTTCTACAAATAAAACATTTTTTTTCATTAATTAAGAGCATGTGGTAGTTTCCATAAATCATTTGTTACGTGTAACATTTTACACTCTTTCTCTCTTTAATTATTGAAATTTTTTTAACAGGCCAGTTATTTTTATTTTCTCTTATTCGAAAGCAATCGATTCATTTGTGACAATCATCCTTTAAACCGGAATTTAAGTGTGTGGGTATGTGTGCTTGTGTTTGTTGCATTATAGTTTTACATACTGGGGACTTTCCAACCAAACCTGTATTTTTTCTATATTAATTTTGTGGTCGGCATAAAATGAACTATACACAATACATTAGGTATTTATTCATTTGCATTCTGAATGCGTAATTTTATTTTTGTTTATTTCTTGTAAAAGAATTTTGTTTTTATGGCTTAATTCACAGTAGAGATTGAACTGTGCGTAAAATTTATCACACCAACATACACGACCATACATGACCACTTCTACTTGATTGAAGTTCAAGCAATTTCATAAAACTGTTAGTCACGATTAACACAAAAAGTCATGCACGAATAGAATGAGCTGTCAACTCGACAGTTATATTTTAAATGGAATCAAAACTCTGGCGTCTCTGATTCCACTTAAATTGTTCACAAAATTTAAAATTTATTTTAAAGAAAGAACATGGCTTAATAGAAAAAATTATCGGAAATTTTTACAAAAAAATCTGTATTACTTTTATGAATCTATGAAAATTTGTTAACATTGATACTGATAATTCGGTTTTCGAAAAACCTTATGAAAAAATATACAGGTATGTGATGGAAATCGTTGCGATTTAAAATGAAATCGTAAGCTCAAAACGTAGAAAATGGTTTTAGTTGTGACAAAAAACATCGATTTCATTTTACAATTTTGTTTCATTATCAGTTGGTTACAAAAAAATCAACTCTGTTGTTTTGTTGTTAATTGCTATAAATAGAAATTGAAACCAATTATGCTGAAGCCGACTGCAGGTTGCCAAACATATCTTCGGCGTCGACTAAACAAAAATCTTTGGACCGCGGTCTGCTGAAGCGAGTGTTGCAATGAATGGCATATGTTTCTTAATTTTAAATACCTAGTTGTATATTGAAAAAATTTTATTTTTAAAATCATGGAGAAGTCTTGAAAAAAATTGTCACGTTGGCGGCGGCTAAGTGTTTTTTATACATTTCCGCAGTGGATTTTAGCCTATCGGCTAAATTAACTTAATTTTATTTAATTTATATTAAGTGTTTGCCAAGGTTTCTGTATTTCTATTCGATCTCCTTTGGCAAAACCATTTGCTAACTGCTGAACTTTTCCATAAATAGAATAATCATCTCTTCTTGTTGTATGCTTTCCCCTATAAATATTAATCTGTTTGTAGATAAATCTGTCAATTATTTTAAAGGATTTTACTTACATTTTAACATCAGTTAATGCACGCAAATTTTTGTTCGAATACACAAAAAATTTTAAATCGCGAACCCCCGCTTACTCGATTGAAAAACGTAAAACCAATACAAATTCCGTTTTTAATCACATCTTTTTTTCTCACATTGTCATAGAACAAAATGGGTAATGAAATCGATTTCGATTTAAAGCAAAACCAGAATGAAATCGAAATCAATGTGTGCATCACATTTTTGTACGTTTTTCAATCGATTTCAAATTGAAAACGATTTCCATCACATAACGGATAGAATAATTTTGCAAAAATCGACTTCAATACAAAGAGCCAATCGAATAGATTGCAAGGCAGAAGAAATTATGGGTAAGTTTATATTTTACTCCCAGGAAGGATGGAAATACCTTCCTAAATAAACGTTTTCCGAAATAAATTCATAAATGGCAGAGTTTATTTCAAGCCGACACTTTATCCGTCCTATTTCCACTAACACAACTGTGAAACCAAGCTACACTTTCAAAATAAAAAGATTTTCTTTTCCATATATGAGGGAGTTATGCAATAATCCATATTTCGAAAGTGGAGCAAATTGCCCATTTATTTTTTCAAAATAAAAATTATGAGAACCCGCTGAAAAATTGGTTCACAAATGATAAAATTATGCGTGCACAAACATAAAAAATAGTTAAGAGTTAAAATAACTATTTTAGTTATTTTTCGAAACACAACGTAATCCAAGCTCTGACCGATCTATGAAGCAAAGATATTGAAAATCGAAGCGAGTGGAACCTAAAAATGTGATAAATGAATGAATGAAATTTTAAAACTCAATTAATTTATTCTGTGCCAAAAAAAAAAACTTCTAAGCGGTCCCAGGTCCCAACATAGTCGTTGAATACTTTTTAATTTAAAAATGTTTCTCACTCTATTTAAAAACCGTCCCGATCATTATTAAAACACAAAATAAACGAATTAAGAATGTCCCTTTTCAATGGCAAAACAATTGTTTAAAAGAAATGTTCATTGAAATTATTTTATTTTAATTTTAACCCCAGATGCTTACAAGTGCATTTAATGAAAACAATCTTTTCAGGAAAATGAAATAATATTCATATTAATTTAATCACTGACTGCGTTAAATCGTCAAAGGAAGGCAGCCAATTAAAACAATTCGTAGCAAAATATAAGAGAGACAAGTCATAAACAGATTTTAAATTTATTTTTCTCATGTTTCTTTTTCATATCACGAGCCTTTCTTTCGCAAGCAAGTGCAATTGAGCGTTATTAAAAGGAGTAAAACTTGTGGCAATACAAAACGAAAAATTGCACACTATTAACCACTTTTACTTGAGTGCGTTCTTTATTATTACACAAGTTTTATGGCCATTTTCCAGCACCGTACACATACAATGCCAAATAAGGACTTTTTCGCAAAACACACGTGAAAACAGAGGGCAAAAGAAAACTGTTGGAAAGGCCATTGCGAATGATTGTTGATGATGGAAAATAATATAGAAACCAAAGTGCGTTAATGTATTTAACAAGTGCTTGTCTGTAGAAGACATTCGTGCAAAAGTAGTGGGAAAGCAAAGAAGGTAAAATTTAGTCAAACGGTCAAGTGGAAAAACCTCTATTAATAAAGAAATACAATCAATTAAAATATGTACTCGTATGTTCAAGACATTTATATTTATACAAGCGTAAAATAACCTTTGGAGGCCATTGGCGAAGATACATAGGTCTGTCTGTGAAGAAATGTTTTCCTTCTTAATAAGTTTCCAATTAACGGTATAATTTTCGTCTTCGTCAAAGGTTGTAACACAACTACGAGAAAGTTTTTTAGCTACTCCTACGTTGGAAGTTCTACTCGTACAATCTATTTTATTATATGTTATAAACGTTACAAAGCAAACACAAATTTTATAGTAAAATAATTTAAAGAGTAACGAGAACTTTTACTAGTTGTTGTACAACAAGCAAACGACCTTGACAGTTTTGGAAATTGGTATAGTTCCCACCAAAGCAAATTAACTGCACCAGATGGTGTCAAACGAACTGCTTGTCAAAAGTTCTTTACAAGCAGCCATCCGCCATATTGTATTTGGCATTGATTGTTTCTAATTACGAAGGTAAATTTTAGAATTTAGACTTAATAATAGCGCCTCCAAGTGTTTTTTCTGTCTGCGACTTCGTCTCTTGGATATTGTTGATTCACTTACTTTATTGTTTTAATTATCACGTCTCCAACTTTGGGGAGATTTAAGAAGCGATAAAACAATTTATTGTATTCATCAAGTATAGCGGACATAGATAAAAATTTTGCGGCAATCCAGAGGATCGAGTACCTTTAAACTGAATTACACATGTATTTCAGGTTATTGGCAGGTCGTTTGGAATACATTCCGAAAACTTAGGAAAAGAGTAGGCCGGAATAACATTCAGGCACAAATAAGAGTAGAATGGTAAGGGTCAGGAGTCGTCAGGACAATAGTTACCACTAGTTACCTGACGACATCGAATTGAAAAATTACCCCATTAGCAGGCTATTGTTGCTCAGGTTTGAAATGGCACAACACTTCTCGTCTTATCATAAGTTATCCATTCCATGAACAATGAAATATTATCCTTTGCAACTACAGAGTACAGCAATATTATCCCTCATCCTTATGAAGAATTGATGCAAATGGTGAAAAGCATGTTTCACATTTCCCATAATAAACAAGACGAAATCACATTAATAAATGAGTGTTGTCATGTTGATTTTCTGGTTCAGTAAAAGGAAAATTTTACATAATTACACAACAACATGCAATTAAATTCTACATTAAATCAATTATAAGAAAAAAATGGAAGTAATAGAACTACTTCATTTTAACGTTATATAATATGCAACATAAATGTTAATGGAAGGAAAAAATAATTGCAAAATGCAAAAGAACATGCAGTAGAAGAAATTTATTAAAATTGCTCTTTCATTTGTAATGAAACTTGTTATAACGTAATTAGATGACTATATTTAAAAGGAAAATGAAAATTGCCGCTATTAAGCTTTTAAAAAAAAGGCATAATAATTGTGGAAAAGTCTGTACTGCTTTCTTCCATTAGGGGAGAAAAATGATGCATGTGAATAAACTGATTTATAGTTAAAAATTTACGCAAAAATTAATGTAGAGTCGGTATACAAGTAACCCGGGTCTGTTTTCAGGGACAAATGGCGCAATATATAAATATATATGGGCAGAGCAGCATTGCAAAGATAAAAGGGCGGTAGTCTGTAATATTTTGCCATTTGGACTACAAAAACGATCTGCTGGCAAAAGTGCATAAGGATACAAGTAAAAAAGAGAACTTTAAAAAAAGTCAAGAAAATGTTGAGATTAGGATCAGAAAATAGTACCAATTCGGCTCAATGCCATTGCAGGAAGTTTTCTTTTTTTAATTCCCATTTACCGAAAAGTAAACTTTTAACGTGTGTTTAGTTTTATATTATTCCTTTCCAGTCGGAATAAACTTTACATCTGGAAGGCGTACAAATTTGCGAATTCTTGTTTTTTATGAAAAAGTATTTGTTGAAGGAAAAAATGATATTTTCAAGTATTAAGAAATTTAAGAAATTGGAAATTAAATTTTATAAAAGAAAATACATTCAAAAAGAAATTTCAAAAATATCTAAAAATAATTCATATTTTTAATTGTGTCAACTTGAATTCCTAGAAAATTAGAAGAAAAAAATGCTCTGTAAAACTTTTGGAAAAAATTACTTTAATTTTCTCACTGAGTACCCATGTCACTCGCGGTCCATTAACAAATTTTCAAATACATGTTTTTTTAGGAAGTCTTTATTGGTCAGGATGGAGTATATTATGTTTTAGATCCCTCTTAAAAAAAATTATTACTTTCGTATCCATAATTATAAAACTAGACCCGAGATGTCACGAGACGCAAGATATTGCATTTACTACTCAACACTTTCTTGCGTCGTACAATTTTTTTCTTTTGTTTCGATATTAATGTTCCTGCGCTGCGAGAATTCAACATCTAAATTTATGTTAAAATCCCATTGGAGAATTTGTAATTATTATTTAATTGTTACGTTGTCGACAATTATGCATTAAGCACATTCAAGACAGCAGGCTACCGACTACCACCTGTCAAAACTAGAATACATGTGTGTATATGAATAGGATTATTTTCACAACTGCACAACTACACGACAGCAGGTTGTTGTCCATGCTACTTTCTTATTTCTATTTTTGTTGGCTACAAAACAAAAACAGTGTCGACAATATAACAAAATATGTAAAGTAAATTACCGATTGGAAATATTTTTTATTGCAAAATAGAAAAGAAAATTCCAAAATTTATATGTTATAATACATATCCATCAAGAATTTTTAAATAAATAAATTTATTTCTTTTACTGTTACATATCATATTGACTTGAGCCAAAAATACCAACATTGTTTAAGATTAAAAAAACCACAGGGTAATAGCCCTTTTTAACATAAAAATTTTAGTGTAATTTCTTTCGGTGCTCTCTCTTAATTCCGGAGTTACGGCGTTCAAAATTTTAATATATTACTGATCACAAATCCTACAATATAGAACGAATAGGCTCTTAAGCTCTTTTTTAAATATATATAATTTTTTTTTAGAGTTGAATGGGACTTTTCCCATGAAAAAAAGGGAACTTTAAAAAATTAAAAGCGCTAAATATGCACCACTGTAATATACATAAATGAATTGTTGCAACAGCTGTTTACTATGCAGCTGTTGTATTCAAAATAATTAAGTAGCTGGCTACAGGGCGACATTTGTAGCCAGCGACATTTGAAGTCATGTAGCTGTGTAGCCTGCTGTCTCGAATGTGTTTAAAGCATTATAAATAAAAATTTATGTAAAAGAAACATAAATAATTAAGTCAGTCTCATCTGGACATTTAAAAACATCATTTTATTACAAGATTAGATTTTTGGTTATAACACGTGCAACATTGTTCAGTATTTTAGAAAGTCGAATGAAGCCAAAGTTAGTCTTTTCCTACAATTTTTATTTTATTTTTGATTTTAAGAATTGTGTAAAATCGAAAACATATTAAGCAAGTAGTATGTAAATCATTATACTTCTATGTAGAGAAAAATTTCACTATTGTGCGATTATGAAAAAAGACATGTTCAAATAAATTTACGCAAATTTTTGTAATAATTTAAACTCAAAATGCTAAATGAAGACATTAATGTGAACTATTAGAGACGTTTTTTGAAAATCCAATTGGAATATTTTTGAATGGTATACGTTCTCCGACAATCATTAAACAGAACGATAATATTCCGCCTTGCAGTATTATATGAAATAAAATCCGTGTAATTTCTTAAGGAAAATGTGCTATTTATTCTATTCGGTCCCCATTTACATATGTACGTACATAGTATACATATAAAGTAATTAAATATCATTAGAAAACTAAACAGAAAGCAAATTATTTTCAACAAAATTTTAAGAACTTTACATAAAGTATTTATTTATAAACCTATAAATGGACTTCTGCTGGTTATAAATTAAATAAAAGAATGATTTCAGTAGACCAGGAGTATTTTGATAAAGTACATATATATATAATATTGGTCTATTATAAAATTGAGGAAGGATATATTACCAGAAATTTTCTTGACTCAAAATTTTTTAAAAAGTATATTTTAATACTAATTATAAGAGTAATATAATTTAAAAAATTTTATAAGTTTTATATTGTTAGTGCCATTTTAAAAGCTTTTGTGAAAATCAATTATAACTTAAAATCGGATTGTTAACGCATTCACATAGAACACTAATTATTAAATTATAATCTTTATCAAATTCGCAAATTTTTGATCGAATTCGATTTGATTTGTAAAAAAATTTTATAATTTTAAGGCAATTGTGACACATCTTCTCATTATTTAATCAGTCTAGTACTACGCAAAATAAATTTGTATAATATTTTGAATTACAAACCAAAACTTTAAAGAAAGTTTAGCTCATACAAATATGTTGCGCCCTAATAATTATCAGTTTATTTTCGTTTATATATAAAAGGCTTGGTGAATCCAGAGTGATCTTTATCAATTACACTTTCGTGTGGTGGTCCCTGGGCGATGTTCTTGACATCCGTCAAACATCGGCGAGTTGTGAGAGGCATCTGCTGCGTCTGTTCTCCTAGTTAGGGCGGCTGCAGGCGGGCGTCTGTTCTTATACTAAGCGGTTCGTTATATAAATGTGTTTTACACTCAGCCAGCCTGTTGGCTTATATGGCAGCCCCATCATCAGTCTAGGATGCAGTAGACTAATCACTTGCTCATCCCAGATAAAATGATTAACAAAACCTCAGAGACCCTATGCTCCTTATAGGATCGATGGAAACACATACTTTTAGAGGGTTAAAACATACAATAAAATTTTCGATTTTATAAATGTTTTACTGCAGATTGATCGAAATGCCTCAATACAAATATATATGATTGGAAACGTCTTAGTAAAGTTATTATCACATATATATGTGTCTGGATCGGATTTAATGAGTTCATAATAACTGCTTTTATGCTTTTTTATCGATTTTTATTACATGCTTCAGAGCAATATTCAATTTGTGTTATCTTGCTTTATTTGCTTCCCAAGAAACTATAAATATGCCATAATTTTCTTTCAACAAAGTCTGAAAGATAAGCGAAAAGGAAAATACTTGAGGCCAACACATTTACTTTTCCGCCATGACATTGTAACATTTTCATTACAAGCCCTTTTGATAACATTTCAATATTGTATTTAATGCCAAATAGTATGCAAACAAACTTTAACACAAGTTTTAAGCAAATAATTCGGTCATGGTGTCAAGATTATTGTCATAAAGAATTGAAAGAGCGAAGGACGGCACAGAAAAATTATGCAGACATCCGTAACTTCGTAATGATGAATATAAAATTGAAATGCTACTGGAATATAATAAAGTGTGTATTACTTATTTGCAAACGTCATACTGATAATCGTTAACATATCATGGCTTTGATTACAATAAAACAAAAAGATTTTAATTACTTGCAACAATTGCGTAACATTAGGGGCAACCAATCATTAGGATGGCAGGGAGTTCGTGGGTATAACCATTGTATTGCATATTTAAAGCTTAAAAAAATTATTTATAATGTTATCTGATCGAACGAAAAATTTTTGAATAAGAATCAAGATGGTTTCCACTATAACAATAGATAAAAGATTCGACCTGTTGGAAAAAACATGATTAACAAGCAACAGTATTGGCGCATTCCATGGGCAACAGTATTAGCAAACAGTGGATATTTTTCATATTATAATCACCATCGTGAATTCTTAATTGTCTTTCTTTAAGCGCCTCCTATATTTGAATTTAAATAAAACAAAGAGTGTGCGAGGTATCATAGAGGTCTATTATTCATTTGAAAGTCCTATAGATTCAATTATGAATGGAATATAATACGATGAAAATATCTGCCGGTGATTCGCTAGGTGGCGCATATTCGTAATGTGCAATTTTCCATGAATCTAATACATAGATCAGGCTCAATTTGACCAATGGCATGGGTTTATGTTGACTTTAACTGCCGCTGCGCTTAACCTGCGCATAAACCTGCGACTAATGAAAACCCCTCCAGAAAAAGACTACCGGGGTCGCAAGATCTTGGTGGTCAGTTCACAACAACTCGATGTGAGATGACCATGTCCTCAAATCTCTCGTGCACAATGTCCAATGTGGCATTAACTCTATGGAACTTAATGCTGTCCTGTCGAAACCACATGGCATTGGTATCCATATCATCTACTTCAGACTAAAAGAAGTTGCTAGTTATCGACCTACTTATACAGATGATCTGAACAATATCGTTCTCAAAGATATATGTACCGATGTCGCAGCCCGCTCAAAATCTACACTAAACATTCAGCGACTTTTCCGGAATGCATTGGTGTCATGTCGATTGGTATAAGCCCAAATTGGAAAAACTTAGGTTGTTAACGTACCCATTCATCCGGAAATGGAGGATGATTATGGCGACCGTAAAATGGGCGAATCGTACGGAACGTTCCTCAAACAGAACATATATTTTCATAAAACAATTTTATCATTTTAGTATGAGTTTTGGTAAAACAAATAGACTAAAAAAATTTAATTTCCAGACTAAAAAAATAAAATTGGGCCGCTATTGACTGTCAAAGTTCGGAAGTCAATATTGAAAGATAATAAAGGTCTTAGCATGGGCTTAAAGACAACAAAAAAATGTTAAGCTACCCGCATAAAAATGGAAGTTACTGATTTCATCTCGATTTCGGAATATTGAGTTTTCACCAGATCTTGCCATTTTGAGGCCCCAGGATGCTGTTCTGACTATTTTCGAGGAGAGTCTGTAGAGCTGTATGTATATACATATGTGTGAGTGTATGTACGACAACTTCAAAATTTTTTTAACAACCGCGAAAATTCTTATCCAAACGATACCTTATGAATTCAATCGGTTTATTCGTTTTTCCTTTCTAAATAATTCCAGTCCATTTTCTACATTCATTTACTTTTTTTAACATTTAAAACTATTTCGAACGTCGTATCTAAGTCGATTAATTGGCTCGGAAGATCTCGCTATCGGAAAATGTTGAAAACAGAAGTTCCAGGTATGGCCCGCAAATTCGACCATATTTTTGCTCTTAAAATACATTGAAAACACAGGTAGTAGAAACATGGCCAAGAATTCTCTACTGCATATCTCAACGGTCATAAAAATATAGACGCAAACGCATTTCCTGATGTGAAAATCTTTTTCAATCGAACATACCGTTTAAAAGTTGATGCCCTTTTAGGCTAGAAGTAGTGTTCCATACTAGTAATCGGAAGGTCGCCAATTACTCTGGGTATTTTTGTGGACAAACCAAATGGGTTTGCAATTTTTGTTTGTTTATTAAAAAAAATTACCCACTGATAAAAACGGAAAAAAACAGAAAAACTATTTTCCTTCTAGACAACAACCTGCACACATGTGGATATGTATTTTATATTATTCATATACGATAGAGAATTGTCATATTGTATTTGATTTGTTTAGCATGAGCATATCAGTTTGAATGCTTTCAAAATGCTTAAAGTTCATTGACGATTTGGTTTAGCAACCAATGAAAAATCGGCATATGGACAGAAACAACAAATAATATAATATTAGTGTAATTTTATTTGTCCTCTATTGCCATAAAATTATATATTTTAGTTTATTTACTTGAAATGTACAATTATTTTTTGCGACGTCTGCAAAAAATTTTGTCTGCCAAGCAAAACGAGTCGGTCAAGCGTTTAACTTAGATAGACTTTAAATGCACTTCACTGGATATACAAATATTATTTAAGCTTCATGCGTAATTGTACTGAATGCCGTAATTGAATAGAACCTGGATATAAAGGACATTTAAATACAAAGTCATAGACTGGCCCTTAAATTATATTTTTTATGACTATGATTATGGCACAATAAAGTGTTGATGTAAGTTTAAAGTATTTTCAAAAATAAAAACAGAATCGCAAAGTCTGTAACTCAAATTGTTTAGCTTTCTAAGAAGACGAAAAAACAAATGCAACAATGGATACTTTGGATGCAATGAAGATGTAGGCCCTTTAGAATGATTTCCACTTTTCCCACTGGAGGTTTATTATTATAAATATTTACATCAATAAAGATTATTTTCTATTCTTTGTTAAACTTCTTGTTGTATTAATTATTATTATGGAATTCTCAAAATTATTGTTTTGTTGTATAAGAATATTTTATAAATTGTTAATTCTATTCAGTGAGACAGCAACGAAATATTTTGAAAATGAAGCAGCTTTTTCTATTGTTACAAAATTTTGCCCAGAAATACTGGTATAATGAAAGTGTTTATTTTAAAATTTTGAGTGGCACTGGCCAAAAAGGACATCTAGAGAACGCATGCAGGCATAAAGGCATACAAAAATATTCATACCTTCGTCTAAAGTTTATCAGTTTTTGAGTTAAGATTTTTCAAAATTTTGGAATCATTCTTATGACCAGTTAAAATATTGAAGGAGTGAAAGAAAAACAACTGAAAAGATTACCGAAATAAAAAGGAAGAACAATAATGAATCTAAAGAAAGTCCTTATAAATTGTTGGTATTAGCATAAAGTGATAGAAAAACAAAAACATCAATGACAAGCATTCTTAAATTAGAAAATTAACAAACTCTTTAAGAAACATATGGTTTTTTTTCTAATGTGGGAGCAAACATGTGCATCTGCGTGCGTGCGTGAAGGACAGTGATAAATTTACTATCATCAGCAAATTTAACATTTTGTATTTACTTTGTCTCGTCTTTATAAAAGATAAGAAAATAAATTAAAGGAAGTTTTTAATTCAGATGAACAAATTTAGAAGTGCCAGCATTAATGGTCATTATTTTTTATTAATGTATTTCATGCCAGCATATTATTTCTAAATTTCTTAATTTTGCAGCATACGGATGTAATGACATTTTAACTAAATAATTATAACCATTAGAAGTATATTGTTCGTGCTTCTTTTACATGTGTGTTCAAAACTTATAAATCTTTTAGACATTTTTCTTTGTAACAACAAACAAAAACTTGGAAATCCAAATGAAAGATGTCATGAATGAATGAAAAACCCTGCTTATCTATTTCGGTCTTTTATTAAAGCCCGTAGCATTATTTTGACTAGATAATATTTTTGATTCACTCTTTGAGTATTTATTATATTTACAAATGAATTACAGTATGCTCAACTATTCTTTTGTTACCGGAACTAATGTAAATTCAAACTTCTTTTCATTGAATTTGACATATGCCCGTATTGCAGGATTTTGCATTTTTTTTTTTTTTTTTTTTTTGATGCTTTGGAAGGTGTCTTCAATATGGTGGGAAAAGTAATTTGTTTTGTTCTATCGCAAATAAAATAATATATTAAATTAGGTTTCAATTATTGACTGCAATTGTATCAATTATTAATTGAGGAAAAATCATTTGTTCTTCATGTAGACTCAAAGAACTAAAAAATTTTTTATAACAAAGTATTACTTTCAGAAGAAAATACCAATCCGCAGATTTAAAGGAGTAATGCTTTGTGAACTTGACTTTCTCAGAAGTTGAAAAAATGCCCTAATATTTTTTTTTTTGGAATCAATTAAAATGTCATTCTTTCAAAACTACTTTTTTACTCGGTGTCCTTGCTGGGTCTTCTTGAATTTGACAAATAATGAAAAAAAACTTCTTTGTACCTGGTGTGCCGCATTGCAGTAATCCTGATCCACTTCTGTTTTCCATAGTTATTAATTGTCCGCCAGAAACTACTGAATATTAAAATTTTGTATTTTTCAATTGTGACGTTGATCGTATTTTCTAACTATACCTGATGAACTGCATCATTAATATCTTACAGATCTTATACAAGCATGAACTAGGTTAGGTTAGGTTAGGTTAGGTTGACAGGAGAGGTGCGATAACCCATGCCGTACGACATACACTTAAGCCAGTGAAGGCTTGTTGTGCGCTCCCTTGGGTTTAACCACAACATATTGACCCAAAGGTCTAGAAAAACTCCGTGTCACTCACAGAGTTCTACTTCTACTTAGTTCGGGCTTGCTAAGTCTTAGTAGCTCCCTCGTTCTTCTCTCGTCTGGATCTCCCCATAGAATTTTTGTATTGATTCCCATGGTTCCGTTATTCCAGAGAGTTGAATGGGCCCTTTGTGCCCAAGTCTTTAGCTCGGATTTAACTGCATCGAAAGGTTTCGCGCATTCTAAGCTTATATTATTACCTAACTCTATTGCCCTAACAGCAAGTGAGTTTGCCCTCTCATTTCCAGTTATCCCCGCGTGCCCTGGCACCCATATGATACGCAGTTCCCCATGTGTAGAGTAACTGTTAATAGCGTTTTTGCAATCCCAAACTGTACGTGATTTAGTGCGTTCCGCTGAGATTGCTCTGATGGCCATCTGACTATCTGTAAATATATTTACAAGTCCTGACCTCCCCATTACATTGAGTTTCCTGATACACTATGTTATCGTCCGAACTTCCCCCTGCAAAACTGTGCAATAGTCCGGCAGGCGGAAAAACAGTTCCGTGAAATAAGTAGAGCTTGTGCTGCCCTTATAAAACACATGACTAAGGAATTCACAGCGCCATTCATAATATTGTGTCCACATTGGATGAATTTACATCTTAACATAATATAAACAGTGTCAAAGCAAATATCCGTTTTTCATTAACATCATATAGAAAGACGTTGATGATTTTATATCATGATGAACCATTTTTTCGTTTATTATCCTGAAAGCAACTTGTTCAAATAACTTTGTGCAGAATTTTTTAAGTTGGGAACATAATTAATGAATAATTAAATTCATTCTCCATTTTGATTTTGTTTTCAACACCAACTACATCTCTATTCAAAAAATGTTGTGTTTTTTGACTTCCATTATAATTTTTGATATTCCATCATGCAGGTCTATAAGTCTGTTAACTAACAAGCCAAAGCTATTTGAAAAACTACTTTTAAGCAGGCAGGAATTCCTCAAGACAGTGTATTAGGTCCTATCGCGTACCTGATATATGAATAGTACATTCCAACAAGCAAAAATCTTTACATATCGACGTTTACTGATAATACAGCTTTTCTAAACGTCAATTAAAATTCTCAAAAAGCAACCCGCAAATTGAAGGAATATATTTCAATATTTGTAAAATGGCTAAAAATAGAGAGAATATAAGTGAAGGAGTAAAAATGTGTTCATATCACTTTAACATTGCGAAAGAAAACATATCATCCTCACTCCATTCAATTTAATAGTCATAATCTATACTGCAACATAATGAAGTCAAATGTCTAGGCATTCAACTTGATCCTCATTTAAAATGGAAATCGCACACTGACGCTAAGTTGATCCAAATGACCTAAAGGCTTCTGAAACTAATTGGCTTATGGGGAGGAATTCAATTGCAAACTTATTCTATAAAACACGAGCCTACAACCAATATAGTGCTGTGGATTTTAGTTATCGGCCTCAGCACCTAATATAGAAAAAATTCAAAGTTGGCAAATTGAAATCCTTCTGGTATGTTAATAATACTAAACTTTCCTTTGGTTAAAATAATGATTTTAAAACACATAACAACATACATAAAGAAATTGGAGTAGCAACGAAACCCAACAGCCCGCAACTTTCTACATTATATATGTAGATGCCACACTCGACTATTGTCTGAAATTGATTGGACATAAATAATTAATAATTTTAGATTTATGAATGGAATACTTAATGTTAGTTCAATTAACATTGGAGATTCAATGAATGTAAGTAGTTATAAAAAAATTTGAATATTCCATCGTGTTCCGCACATAAATTTTACCCCTCGTACACTCTAGTACTTAGAGCTTCTTATATCAACTTTGATCCTTTACCAAGAATTTTCGCTGATTTTAATAAACTTTATCAATAGTATTATAAAACTCAATAACATTCTAAATACTCGTTTTGGTAGGGGATATAAAAAGGAAATATTAAGTGTATTGGCATTTTGAATGTTTACATCCACCCCTGACCCCTTTTTTACCTTCTTGTAGTGGCTCGTTTTACGATATCTGATAATCCTTACAGGTCTGTCCAGTAATTTTATGTAAAACATTTGTGGAATACTTCTAAGTTTATTAATACCTAACCAGGCATTTTTGTTACCTATAGATGATTAATCGACTTCAAAGGCTTTTTAATTAATCAAAAGCTTATTTTAATATTCCAATTAAAGCTGATGAAAAAATTTTGTTTGCCATTGAGTTTTTAAATTTTGACATTTGATTTCTAAATCTGAATAAAAAAATATACACTTTAGCAAAATCTGCAATTATCTTTGAAATGTCCCACTGTGCTTTTACTACTGTAAACTAAATTATTTTATTCAAGTGATCCACACTCAATAGCTTATATTTTTGTATAACTTTAGTCAGCATTATTGTACCTTTTATTTTACTTTCAGTCACACATGCATAAATTTAAAAAATGTTTTTGAGAGTAGAATAGTAGAAATAACAATTAATTTTCCTTTGTTATTGGGACCCCTTTTCAAACTTGACATTGTTTTAATTAAAAAATTGTTTCGTTTTACTCTTGGAGAGTTCCTTTATGAAATCAAAGTTTTATTGCAACATTTTTTGTTCTTTTTTTTTTTTGTTTCATTGGTAATATTTCTAAATATGTACTTAATTTCAGAAGAATTTTTATTTAGGTGCCTCTTAACTAAATGAAAATTTAAAAAACAAAAAATTGTAATTGCTTAATACCGGGCTCGGATTCTGATAAAATTCATTTATTTTTGCTTTTTTCTTTATGTAAAATATAACAAGGTATCGAGCAAAAAAAATACACTTCAGCCAATAATACTAATTAATTTGGTTCGAATGTATTATATGATAATTTTAAAGCATATTATGGTTATGTTTACAATATAATGTTTATATTTCACCATATTATAGCTATTGTAAAGATTATTACAGCGGTTTCAATTTTAATGATATGACTTGACTTTAACCATTAAACTCAACAAAAATATGTTCCTTTCAGTTTGTAACCATAATATTAGGTTTAGATTTTTTCTTGGCAGCTGACAATAGATATTGAAATAGTCATTGACACTAAATTTCCCATCTAGAGGAGAAGTGCTATATAACCAAGGGAAGGTACAAGTCTTCTAAAGTTACATATGGCGATTTCAACACTTGCAATATTTACTCACTATTGGTGGAATTGTTGAGTTACAAAAGGATAGGCACAAATTGCTTGCAATGTGGTCAAATAAAAAACGGAAGAACCTAATTCTTGGCTTTTTTTATCAAAAAAAAAAAATAATAATAATAATAATAAATAAATAAAAAATAAGAAAAATAGTAAGAAACACATTAAGATCATTTGTTACACGCCTAAACAAAACTAGAGCTTCTGCTCAGTAGATGACACTCAAAATACCAGATTTACCCAAATATTGGGTATAATTTCCAATATCATGACCATTGTTTTCCTTAACCTGCTCGATAAAATCTGATCTCAGCTATTTGAGATTTTGGAAGCCCTTCTCACTATTTTCCTAAGGATATATCCATATGTCGAGCCTTACCCGTGAAAAAAACGTAAGTGACAAACACAGGAGAAGCTTTTATTTAAACTGCTTTTGACACAAGCTGTCGGGCAACTCAAAATTTGGATTCACTGTAAGTTTCTGATTCCATTTATAAAAGGTTAAAAAATTTTAAAACTAATTTGATGATTGGCAATTACTGGTTACAAAGGAAATCGTGTGAATATTTATCGATTACACGAGCTAAATATTGAGATTTTTCGAAAATTTATTAAAAAAAAAATAATTTTGATTTGTCGAAATACTTCCAAGTGTTTTTAAATTTTTTTTTTTTAAGCTTCTAAACTTCTTGTAAATCGGCTTTCTAGCTTCAGTTACTTTTATTGAGCTTTTACAAGGAGTTTTAGGAGAAATTCTAAAGCGTATAATAATTTTATTAAAAGATAAAATTTATTATTTTTCTATTTCTGATAAAAATAAAATTGATTTAGGAATTCATATTTATGAATTTTTCATGTGTTTTCCAGAAACAAACGTATAACACACATTGTGCTACTTGTGTTACCATCCCTGACTGTTTGTTCTAAAATCCCAATGCTGGGATTGATGATAAGATGAAAATTATTTTCTATAAACTTATCGTTATTAAATTATCAATTTAATATTTGGTTTTGTATTTCCAAGAATAATGTGTTTGATTAATTAATTAACCATCAACCTCGTAGTCAATTACGTGTTTTACTCAAAGGAGTTGAATATTTACATATATATATATATATATATATATATATATATATATATATATATATATATATATATATATATATATATGTATATGTATATATATATATATATATATATATATATATATATATATATGTATATATATATATATATATATATATATATATATATATATATATATATATATATATATATATATATATATATATATATATATATATATATAAATTTATATATATATATATATATATATATATATATATATATATATATATATATATATATATATATATATATAAATTTATATATATATATATATATATATATATATATATATATATATATATATATATATATATATATATATATATATATAAATTTATATATATATATAAATTTATATATATATATAAATTTATATATATATATATATATATATATATATATATATAAATTTATATATATATATATATATATATATATATATATATATAAATTTATATATATATATATATATATATATATATATATATATATATATATATATATATATATATATATATATATATATATATATATAAATTTATATATATATATATATATATATATATATATATAAATTTATATATATATATATATATATATATATATATATATATATATATATATATATATATAAATTTATATATATATATATATATATATATATATATATATATATATATATATATAAATTTATATATATATATATATATATATATATATATATATATATATATATATATATATATATATATATATATATAAATTTATATATATATATATATATATATATATATATATATAAATTTATATATATATATATATATATATATATATATATATATATATATATAAATTTATATATATATATATATATATATATATATATATATATATAAATTTATATATATATATATATATATATATATATATATATATATATAAATTTATATATATATATATATATATATATATATATATATATATATATAAATTTATATATATATATATATATATATATATATATATATATATATATATATATATATATATATATATATATAAAGACTGCGAAATAAATTATATATTAAACTATGATAAAGCTTTTAATATTTTCATTAAAGAATATTAAATGACTTTAACTTTCCCAACGTAGTATAAAGATAATAAATAACTAGTGCTGATGTTTCCCACAATTTTAATGAGTACGATTAAAAAAAGTTAATTGAACTACAAATACACTGATACTTGTCTATTTCTCTTCTCCGCTGTATAAAAACTTTTCATTATTCCACTTGCATTAAATTAAAAATATACACTTTGTGTTCATGAAAAATTAAAAAGAAAAACATAAAACGTAAAGAATGTTAAATAGAAAAGAAGTTAAAGTCAAACAATACTCGTACTTGTACATACCAACACTCCTCAAATTATCCATATACTAACACACAGATACAGTCCATAGTACACACACACATACACATACACACACATTCATGCTTTAAGTACTGTCAGACTTTTTTTTACATGAAACATATTGACAGGTGTATCAGGAGTCTTTGCTAAAGTGTAAGAAAATCCTCTGCCATGGAAAAGAAATAAAATAAAAGTGATGAAATTTGAACAGAATTTCTATGTGAAAACAGAGTCCGTGTGTTTATGATGAAAGCGTGTATGAAAGCATAATTTTAAGTTGTATCCCAAATAATTGCGCAAAAGGGAAGACTAGTCAAATGTTTAAATATTTTATGATATAAAAAACAATACCTACTACTACTACACACCCACACACACGAAATACATATTATGCTTTCAAACACACAAGCATAGTTGTGATATACAAAAATAATTTCCTCAGATATCAATTTAATATTAAGTCCTTGCGGGCTTAAGTTGAACGGTAATGGCAAAGCATCATTACATATTTAAAAAATCAAGCAAAGCTACATAAAACAGAGGAAAAAGAAAAACAAACAAAACCAGCGAGAGGATTTGAAGGCATGAGCTGTTTCCTGTTAAAGGAAATATTGTTGGAATATTTTATGTATCTGGCTTTGTATGTGTTATTGACATTTTAAGCTTTAATGTTTTGTATGTATTTGTAATTATGAAATTTTTTTAGAGTTGTGTAACTCTGAGAGTTTGTGTGTGTGTGTGTGTGTGAATGTGATTTTGTGTGCGTGTATTCGAAATGGATTTGTGTCACGTAGATTTTTCACTGCCATTAAAACACGTGCCAACAGTTGTAACACACACTTGTAATTGAAAAGTTATAGTTTTTTTTTGGAGCTTTAACAACCGCCTTTAGACACTTGAACGCAAAATTACACATTCTATCCCTGCTATCATTTTGGGGTAGGTTAAGGACTGGTTGACTTGATTGAACACATATTAATATTTTTTTTTTAGAATTTCTTAAAAAAAGTAGGTTGAACATAGAATAACAAAAAATAGCAAAAACTATTTTATGTGCTTTAGAATTAAGAACTGTATGTTTTTATTGTAATAATCTTTTTGACTTGTTTGAGGGATTTCGCGTCCAGAGGGATGCAAACTGGGGGAAGCGCTTTCTGCCTCAGAGTTGTAAAGGGTAGAAGCAACATATTTAAAGCAAAGACAATTTTCTACAAAGAAAGAAATCAGCATACAAATAGCAGGTTGCAAATTGTTTAAGAATTTTTATTTATTTTTAAATAGAATCCAATACGCAACACTAGAAAAAAAATTGTTGTAACTAAATTTTTTCTACTAAATTTAGTAAAAATTTTTAAGTATAAACATTTCTAAATTGCACTTGAAACAAGCAAAAACTTAAGCTATAGTGGAGTTCGGTTATAACGAACCATATGGAACCAGGTAATCTAGTTCCTTATTATCGGAGAAAATATTTATATTTTTCCCAATAACAACGTTTTAATAGATTACATTTAATTCTTGTTTTTCGATATGTATATAAGACACTTTGTCAAATACTGGAAAATTAGTGAAAACATATTGCCATTTAGCTTTGTTCGTTATAAGCGTAAAAATATGCAAGCATTTTTTTTGTATATGGTACTTTAAAGATATTTCGTTATAGGCGAAAATTTAATTATTTCGCCTAAACGTAATAATTTGAACGAAATATTTCTACAAAATTCTTGCGACTGAAGACGTTAATAGGTGATAGGCGATAATTCATTTATAACCGGTGTATGTTAAAACTGAATTATGCTGTATTTTAAAAATTCAACCTGGAATCCTTAAATCAAGTACGAAAAGTCTCATGTCACGTCAATATGAACTTGCTGCTGTCGATATCTTATATAATCAGGAGGACCGGCCAGAATTAAAAACAAATAATAAGAACGTGTATTAAAATATAAATACGAACGCTACATTGGTCAGTTTCTATGGCTAAATTCTATGCATTAGGATACAATTTCAGCCCCAGGTCCAGCCTGGGTTTCAGTCCCAACTACTTCTTCTTTCCAAACCTGAAAAAAGGAAAGAAATTTGACTCCAACGATTAAATAATCATCTCACAAACAATTATCTACTTTGATAATCTCGGCATATCTAATTTTTTGGAAAGGATAAAAAAATTGGAGAAACTTTGTACAAAGTATATGGGAGCTGAAAGGGGATAATGTTGAAAAATGAAATGATTTTTACATCCAAACACCTGTATTTTATTCAAAAAGTCACGATAAAAAGATCACAGCATTAAGCCAATTAAATTGATTGCGCCAAAAAAACGACGTTGTTTGTATGGACAGTATTGGTCCAAATATTAAAAGGCATTAAACATTAGACGGCAGCAAAAAAGTATCAATGACTACAACGATTCCTAAGCCCGAGAAAATCGAAGATTATAGACCTACACTGAAGCAATTTTTATGGATAAAAATAGTCAAATCAGCTAAATAGTTATTCAATTCTTACAAAAAAAATTCATTTAATTAGAAAAATTCAGCAAAGCCGCTTTTACCAAAAACTATATGTAAATTTGACCAAAAATTTGTTTCAAAACGCAACAAAAAATCTTTCAAAACAATAAAAATAATTACAATAGTAATGAAAGGATAACAACGCATAATAACGAAAACACTTAAATGAAAAATATTTAAATTAAATTTTCAAAAAGGAAGCTTATATACGTAATATAGGAGCAGTGAGTCCTTGAGTCTTTCCGACTTCACTTTTTATTATAAAATTACTTTTTTCAACTTGGGCAAATAAGCTAAAATTAATTTTGTTTAAATAAATTTAAAAACAAATACATTCAGGTGTATTTGATTCATTTTTGCCATATCAATTTCCAATTCCGTTTTGTGTCAAAGCGATGTGAAAAGTTAACATTTGTTTGAATTTGTTATTAATGTCTAGCACAATTGTTTTTCTACGCTCCTCATTGAAAATATTAACAAGGATATGTAAGCAAGTTGTTTTATATTTTTAAAAAGAGTTAAAGTACTTGTAATATTTATATTTATTAATTTGATTTTCCAAAGGACGACACCAAAATTCTCGTCGGGAAGACACTTTGACAACCAATGATGTAAAATCATGCTGATGTAGCTAGAAGCTTTAAAACAGGCGATGGAATGGATATGGAAAATGTGTGGGCAGTTCTGGTAGCAGAGTCTATAGTTTGAGTTGAAAGCAAATATAATTAACAAGGATATATATTTTAATATTTTATTTGAAATCACAATCAAAGAAAGTGATTTTCAGAACATACTGTTAATTTTACAAACTGAAAAGACAAAATCATAATTTATGCTAAAACAAATTCATTGAAAGTTTACTGAAGAAGAAAAATTATTCCCGTAAAATGAAATAAGAAGTTGGTAGATTTGCAAAAAGTTTGTGAAAATAAATTATCGTCTCAGAAACATTTTTTATTTAACTAAAGACATCCATCTATAGAAATAAAAACGAGCAAAAAGCTTGGAAACCATCAGTCGAAAGGAAGCAAATATGGATCGACTTTGTTGAAAATCTCAACAAGTAAAAACCGTGGTATCGGCTTTACGACTAACAGATTTGGTTGGCTTCGGTTCGGTTTCCATTTTGAAAGACAATTTTTATCATTTATTTTATGAAGAACCAATATACGAAACTGAAACAATTTTTGATCGGTATAGTAGTACGCATGATTTTAAATTGCAGTTGTTGGTATAAATTTACTCAGAAAAAATTACCTAATTTACGTATACGCAATATTTCAAACGATCATATTGCTCATACGTGGCGATAATAATCTATTACTACGTTTATACGCACGTCTTATTTGCAAATATAACTATTTGCAAATAACTAATTCACTGTTTATACGGGAAATTGCATACAGAACTTATGTTATTATTAGTGATGCCATGTGACGAAAATATGATTGTTTGGTAAGTAAAACACAAAAAACGCTCATGAAGTGGCAACGTCTTACTTTTTATTTGCAAATAGTGTCGTTATTCACGACTTGTTAAGTGAGTTAATAAGTTACAATAAAAAAGTTATACGGCAACATTCTTCTTTTTTATTTGCAAATAAGACGTGCGTATAAACGTAGTATGTATGTGTATATTAAAATGCAAATATAAATCATTATTCTTTTACAGCTCTGCTCTGAACGTCTGAGATTTTCTATACAAGGATTTGCTTACTTTTACTTAACTTCTTGCGCTACAAGGACGAGATAGACATGTCGTGTATATTTAATGTCTATCTGCTTAGTAAGCAGCTGTATTCGTCATTAGAACAAATATATACGTAGAATCAATCTTTAAATATGCTTCAACATACACCCAATATTTGCACACACAAATATCTATTAAACCGCAGCGAAAGGGGTTAATTGCATATACACATTCTAACAGTACCTCTTAATGAAATTTCTTGTTGAACAGAAAAATCAAAGCAGACAAGCATTTAGAGGGTTTCACAGATTACGAATATAACAAATGAATAGATCCGCTTATCATTATTCATTCTTTCAAATATTGGTTTTTCGCTTAAACAACCTAAAGCATAGGCACATGGGTAAAAGGATACGTATGTGCCCTTTTTTTCTTAAAACAAAACTTAAGCATAATATATTGTGTTCATTAATAATTTTAATCTCTCACTTACATAATACGGGTGGCATCACGTTGTCGTACGCTTTCGTCTCGATTCAATACTTCAATTATCATTTTACGTTCGTTCTCCGATAAACTTTCTAGCACTTTGGACGTTGCGGCCGTTAAATCAGGTCCCAAGGCATCGATTGTTTCACCCTGCATACCTTCGGTGACAACACCTGTTGTTGTTTGTATTACATCAGCGGTATTGTCAGTCATGCCCACAGCATGGTGAGGATGGTGATGGTGCGGATGATGATGGCTCATGTTTGAAGACACACTCGATGTGTTGCTGTATTGATACATTAAATTGTTACTATTGGGTTCATTTAGGCTGCCAACAGATGTTCCGGTTACTGTGGCTGTTGTCTTGGGTACCCATTGTTTATTGTTGGGAGGAGCATTGGGTGTGGGTGGTAGACGAGCACTACGTCCACTTGACATAATCATAAAACAAGAGGTGGTGGGTATCCACAAGTTCTCACTTCCAGCCTTTCACTCAGTCAATTGGCAATCTTATAAAAAAAATAGACAATAAATATGTGTTCACTTTAGTTATTCGATATTCTTTTATTTTCCTTTTGGAATGCTGTGCTTAAAGTATGCGTGCGTATGAATGAGCTTTAGTTGAAGTGCAGTATTTCAATTATCCCTTTTTTATTATGCCATTTTAATATTAAAATAAAAAAATATGCGTTTTTGCTATTGATTTTTATTGCTTCTCAGTTATTTCTCCATATCGTGATTGTGAGTCGAGTTTTTTGTTTTTATAATTGAACAGAATCTGAAATGGATAGGAAAAAAATATAAGAAATATAGATAAATAAAGCGAATTTTTAAAATATTATTATATAATATTGCAAAAAAAGTTAATGTCTATAAAAAAACGAGGTTTCAGAGCATTAAATACTCGTTAAAACATTAATGCAATTAGTAAAACCAAAAGAAAAACACCAATTTGTTAACAAATCGGATTAAATATTTAAATGGTTGGTTTATTTTAATATCATCTGTAAAATAAATAAAAAATATATGGAAATGATATACAATAAGCAAATGCCTCTACATTCATTTACAAACTCATAAAGTAAATGTATATATGCGGGTATGTGCAGGTATCGATATCTGGCGATCTATCGATTTATTTATGTCTGTATTAATGTAGTTATCGCTAAGCACTTGGCTCGTCTGCAGAAACACCCAGACTGTTCGGAACCTGCGACTTTTGGACTACTAATAGTACACTAGCTACTAGTCTACGTAGGCACCCAATATTTTAGATCAATATAAAAACAATATGAGAATATGATGAAAGCACTAGAGGACAAGGGCTTTTATGTAAATGAAAGGAAACAAAACTAGTTAATTAACCACAAACATTATCTGCTGAATAATTATACCCGTATTTTTTTATAAATAAACTTTATTTATTATAAGTAAAATTTTTTTTATTTACTGCCTCATTCCTGATATTCGTTAAGGGTATAGAAATATATATCGTTACCTGAATTTCAAAAGGCGGTAAGTAAACTTTAACAGTTTTCTTTTTAAAGGGAGAAACATAAAATATACATTTTAGACTATTAAGTTCTTGATGACTATTTTTCTTAGATGAACTAGTTAAATTTTGCGAGTAGATGCATTTTGGTTAATAACAATACAATGAAGCAAAAAAATTGTGTTTTGAATCTTAAAATTTTCGAATTTTTTTTAACGAGATCTTCTATAAATCTTTAATAAATTAATATTCATAAATCAGATAGCATTTATTTCATTAATTCTAATACGAACATATTCTGTCATTTAATCGAATAGTAAAAATTATTACCTACACTACATTTTGTTTAGGTTTTTAATGAACCTACAGTAAGAAGCAGATATTTACACGTAAATCAAACAAACTAGACAGACATTGCAACAAAAATTCCAAATTTAATAAATGGATAACAATAATTATTAAAACAATTATATTAATTGTTCGATATAGAACAAATGTAATGAACGAAATTGAAACAGTAAAAAGGAATTATTCACATCAAAACATACTGACGCAGTGGATTAAAATATTTTTTGGTAATATTAATAAAAGATATAAAGCAGATAGATTGATTATTTGTAAGTTTTTCTAACTTAATCAAATTAAACATTTTCAATGTCAATAGAATAAATTTCATTATAAAAGTATTGTTATCGCCCAACGTTTGCTTAATTGTCTCTTGGCTTTCGTAACTATTACATTAATTATATTTATTAACATTAAAATCAAAATAAAGTTTTCGTCACAGCCTGAGTTAAATTTATTTGAATAATTGTTTAACTAAATTTAGTACATACTTTTCCGATACATATTTGCTCGATTAGAACATTACCTACGAATATTTACTGAATTACAAAATTACACCCTCTATCAACGACAAGCAGGCAAATATAAATAGTAGCGTGCAATTTTTACAATAGTGGAAATCACTTTTGGTTGTAAATTGCCCTTGTAGACCTTGTAAATTTAGAAGGTCTAGGATGGATATGCGCTACACTTTCCTACAATACACCAACAATATATACAAGTTTGAGTGAATCTGCAAAGCTAAAAATCCTGAATACGTTTAAAATATTAACCAGGGATGGGAAAGTTTATACCATTATAATGTTTTATATTGAAATCATCAGTATACTACATTTGATATTCTCAACTTAATTTCAGTATTTTATACGTATATAAGTTAAAATATTCCTACTTTTAGCAAGCGATGTGGCAACAAAATTTTACATTGAAAGTTTAACATGTATGTATGCAAGTCTCTGTCTGTGGCATCGTAACTTTCAATCGACTAAACAGAATTTGATATAATTGCCACAAAAATTTTACTCTAAAATGTCTCAACAGACTTCAATTTATTTCTATTATTATTATTATTATTATTAATATTTTCTTATTTTATTTTTAATTATTATCTTTTTATATCATTAAATAATATTTTCCTAAAGTATTGACTTTAAACATGTGTGTATAAACGTATATAAATCGAAAATACCAGCTATTAAGAGTTTTTATATGATTAAAATCAAACTTTATAAATTAAAAACCTGCAATAAGTAATCTCCTGGACAGGAATTTTTAAATGAATTCAATAACAACAAAATTTAAGCCGTTGAATAAAAAAAAGATAAATTTTTCGTCTTTCAAACGGCTCGACATTTTATGAACTATTAATTTCTTTTCTGTTCAAGATGCAAAACACATTGATTATAGTCCATCCATCTTGTCAAAACATTCTAGGGAACAGCGCCTAAAAAACTTTGCAGCGCCAACAGCAGCCATTATAAATGTCAATGGTAGCTTTAGATCAAATAAATACATATATTTCAATTAATAAAAACTCGAATTTTAAGTAAAACACTAATAACACTATGCTACAGAATTAAAATATTTTTATGACATCTGATAACCACTATATCTATTTGTCAAAATTTAAAATTTTGGAATTTTTTTAAGAAGACGCTTCAACGATTTTTTCATAACTTGAGCAGGACGTGTCCAAAATTTATTATAAAAAACACCAAAAAAAAAAACATTTTAAATAATTTAATTTATATTACCTTTAAGCCATGTAGATATTATTTTTAATATAGTCAATGGTTCCAGCATTATTAATGGAAAATATTTTCTTTTATGCAAAAAAGTTCACAAAAAATTAATTTTCTTTTTATAATTTTTGCTTTTGTTTTTATTATTTGATCATGAAATTAAGCATATTTCAAATCATATTACCAAATCGCTGGATGATTTTTGGCTTAGTTTACAATTAAATGCAGTTAAGTGACTTTTGCACAAATTTCGAGTATTTATTTATGCTAAAAAAAATAAAACAAAAATTTATTCAAAGAATTTCTAATTTTGCTTTTTTTTTTTTTGTTAATATGATATTCTCACGCAAAGACCTTTTTTAAAGCACAATAGATCAACAATGGTCGCAGTGCAAAGGGCCATCCTGGGCCAAACCCCCATTACATTACATTACAAGACCTTGTTTTTAATTTATTAAAATTTTTAATTTACAAATAATGTTTTTTTTTTTCTATTTATGTTTATCGTTTAATAATTACGCTTCGTACAAAGATTCAAAATCCATATCCTCGACTAGGAAATGTACTACCAATAGTTCCTTTCACTAGTTTTACTGTACATACTAATTTATTTATCAGTTCTTTCACATTGTATTTTGACCATTTACATTAAGCCTTTCAATTTTTAATTATTTTTGAAAAATAACGAAATTTTTTGAGTAAATTCGTTTGGTGTCTTCTTACCCTCGTTTTCATATTTTTATGCTTTTTAGCCTGTTTGGAACTACTTAGGATTCTATTTTTTACTTCTTTCTTTCTGGAGATAACTACACTGCTTATACAAGCCGGACTGATTTGTTCACTTTTAGCCAAGAATTTTAAGTGTGTAGGTTTGAGAGTACAAAAGAAAAGAACCTCATGCGACAAGTTAATCCGATCACTGCTTTAAAAACACACTGATACTCTCTGACGTGGATGTTTTCTTAACGATCGTGGTGTATCACAAAATACACACAGTTAGTTCAGGCGATGACGGAAATTGTGCAGAAAATAATCGCAAAAAACTTGATAATGCAATCTGCCCTTCCCAACTTGTTTAAGCTTCATTCGTTACAAATTTTTTCAATAAACATATACGATGTCCTTTAATGGATGAACACACAAAAAAGTATTAAAAACAATCTGAATTATAAATGTTATTAGAAGCAAGACAGTTTGCGCTTTTTGTAATTTATCGCCCACATTTACATACAACACTCTCCGAAGTTTTTCCAATAAAATTGGATTATTTATTGTTGCGGTCTTTTATTTTTAGTAAAACGCAAATGTCAAAGTGTGGTTTATCTCTTTTAATAGATGAAAGAAAGAAAATAAAACTGTCTCACATGAATAGAACCCCATTGTATTGCAGTTGCCATCACCATTATATGCAGCAAAATGTTTCCTACTTTCAAATCGATTTAGAGAAACAAAAGCTATAGAAAAGAATTTCAATAGGATACAAACGTTATGAAGTGCTTGCTGCAAACCGACATTGGCATTCAACCATTATGAAGGAAATCGTGGTGTCCAATGTGCATCAAAATACAATCAAAAGTGACTGCTATTGTACAATTTATTCCTAAGCCACTTCAATTTCATTAACATGCCGCTGATAAGCTAGTGAAAATGGTTAAAAAAAAATAAGGAAAACATTGTTACATAAATACTACGTAACGAGTATTTATTTTAGAGGCTGACAAATTGAAAGGTGCAAAGAAAAGAACACAGAGAAAAAGATCAAAATCCAGGAGCAACATTTTATGAAGCAATTTTATGGTTGAAGTTATATTATTAAACTAAAACTCTTCTAAGGACAATTTCCTAATCTAGTATAATAAGAGCATTATATTTTATATAATCATAATATAGTTTGAATTTATCATATTACGGTCGGGAGTCTTATTAAAAAAATTAATAAGTTTAGCATATTTATTGCCACAAATGGTTAAATTTGGGATAAGAGTGTCAGCTAATGCATAATTTAAATTATTCAATTGGTCCAATAAACACGAGTATTGGTGTATTTCGTGTCTGCCATTATTATTACGTCATTAAGTATCCCTGAGAACAATCTTTGCTTCAAATACATACTATGGACCTAATCACAATTTCCAAATTTCGACTTCTACATGCACGTTGTCCTATATACGACTACTGCAATGCTTTTCTAAAAGAAACACCCGAAAAGTTTCACAATTTTACTTTGTGTTACAAGAAATTTGAAAATAGCAACATTATTATTTAGCCTCGAACGTTTCGTGTCTGAACTCTTCATTAAAAGAATTTTAACATTCAATGTTTTATATTTTGGAATGACCGTTTGCAGCCATTTAACCAAAATTACACTTCATTGCATAATCTAGATGAGGAACATGTTTCATAATTAGACGACTTACTCGCTCAAATTTATGATTATAACACAATAAGGTGCCACCCTATTGCCAATATAAAGTCCTCCACCTCAAACACAAAACACTCGATACAACGAACGACTTTAAGCACCAATTGTAGTTGTGTTAAATAAACAGGATATGCGATACGCAAAAAAAAAATGAGACTTCTAAGTTAAAAATAACATTTAAAAATGACATTTACTGTGGCAATTGTGTGGACTTTTTTGTGCATCATATTGAATGTTCAAGTTCATACTTTGTTACATTTCAACAAAGGATTTTCCATGAAATCATATGAGCGACATGTTTCATTTCCTTCTAGTCGTAGGTAAGGTATGCGTGCCACATTCTAACAAACGTCTTCAGTTATATCAAATATGACAAGGTGACAGTTTTTGTATTTACTAAATAAATAATGAAATGCTTATTTAAAGTCAAATAGATACTTGTCAATTATTTATATATGTATGTAACTTACAAAATAAGCCAAATAGGACATACAAAAGTACTCTATCGTTTCAACAGCAATAATTACACTGTACAAGAGAGTTAATAAACAATTCAATTTAAATCAATTTATTCAACTAAAATGTTTGCCCATTATTTCTCTTAAATTATTTATAAATAACGCAGGTTTTCTTAAAAGACAAACTTTTTTCAAAATTACAAAGTTAAGCTAAAGAGGACTAAAAAATGTATTAGTATATTTGCGCTTTGAAAGTTTACATCAGGCCTTTATTTTAGGAGGACTTTGAAAAGTCTGTTTACGCCCAATTATCTATCATAGGGAATAGGTATAGGAAATCTTTAAATCCCAACAATTGTAATATTGCTTTTCTTAAACTGATTTTATTTTCTTTTTCATTATTTTTAAGTAAC
The DNA here is from genome assembly GCA_963681545.1 of Germaria angustata. NCBI lineage: Eukaryota > Metazoa > Arthropoda > Insecta > Diptera > Tachinidae > Germaria > Germaria angustata. The sequence continues at coordinate 55,682,692 of OY812998.1, read as the reverse complement.
TATAAAGTGATTCAAATATAAATAATTAACAAATATACGAAACAAGTAGTTATTTAAGAAACATACATTACAGTTCCGCCAACTTGACATTTTGATTGACCTTAATCATTAACTGGCCTTCGTAGACTAGTAGGTAGTGTACTAGACTCGTAGTGCGAAGGTCGAATTCTGCCGCAGAACTCTGGCAGTTTGTGTTTGATAATTAAAGGCAGCGCACAACAAGCCTTCACTGGCTTAAGTGTATGTCGTATGACATGGGCTATCACACCCCTCCAATCAACCTTAACCTTAACCTCAATAAAAAATTTAAATAAACAAATCATGTTATTAGTAGTATTAATAATAATAATAATTACAAAAGGACCATATCTTACGAGTTAATTAGAGTGTGCAAATAATATTTCAAAAATTATCCTGGTGTCATCCATTTTCTAAGCCGTTTAGCTACGACAATGCCTTTGTAAGGAATTAAAGAGAGCTGACAATTATCAATATCCTTAATAACACAACGATCGTCTGAAAGAGCTTTCTCTATTATATACAGACCGCGATATTTTTCGATAAACTTTTTATTTTTACCAATAGTATTGTCCGCATTTATGACTACGACATAGTCCCCTTTCATATATTGTTTTGCATGTACGTGATGTTTATAAAAATAGTTCTCGTTATTAAGTCTATTCAACAATTTTATGTTAAACATTTTTGTGGAATGTTTTAACCCTCTAACTCCTCGCGGTATGGGCTTTTTTGTCCCTATTAATATTTGTCATAAAATTTTACTATGGGTCATTGAATGGGCTAAAGCTCTATATTCAGCTGGAATGTCAGAAATAAGTCAAAGCTTAAAATGTGCTATAGGGTTAATTAAATACTTATTCACAATTGTAGCATCAATTGTAAAGCTTAGAGTACACGGCATGTAAAAAGCCATTTTGCCCACATTTTTTAAATATGTAGCATTGGCTACATGCCTTAAAATTTTGGTATTACATGAAATGTGGTTTTGTCCCAAAATTCAAATGTGACAAATGTAGCCGAAGCGTACACATTTGCAATGGCAACATATGTGTAAATTTTTTATCGGCTGTATGTGTGTTATCAGTACACGGCATGTAACAAATGTACACATTTCACATATCAACATGTACGACAGTCATATGTTTATATACTTTTTAGTAGTAAACAACATATATATTTATTTTTTTTCAAGTACACAAAAATTATTAAAATGTCGAAAAAGAAGTGGGCTGCAATATGGCAATATTTTGACCACAAACATTTTAAATGAAGATGATAAATGTCGTGAAAATGATGAACTTAAAAACAAGAAGAGGGTGCCAAACCAAACGAAACAAAAATTCATATTTCACTAAAAAATTCATATATATGTACATATATGCATATGTATGTAGTATGTACATATTTAAAATTAAATAAAAAGATTACTTCAGTTGATTATGTGGCAAACATCAGGGTAGTTTGTTTTTTTACAGCTGTTTTTACTTATCAGTGTTGCCAGTGCTTAAAAAATTTTGTTACCAAATGTTCATCAGCAAATTACCAAGGTTATTTATATTTAGGGTCCCTCTCCATTAGATATGATATGCTGTTAAGCCGTTCTGTTAAAAAACTAATGTTCTGGTTTATATTATGCCATATTATTCCATTATTGTTATACAGTGGACGTCACTTTTGTATTCTTATTTGTGGTTATGTTGGAAAAAATTAAAGTTTACAAATTATACTTACTATGTCTATGCATATAAAAATTATCCCGCGATAACAAAAAAAAAAAAAAACAAGTTGTCAAAATGAAACGTCATTTTCTGTTAAGACGCATCTTTCAAGACAGACGTCTTAACAGCCATGTTAAGAATTCGTCAAAATGTTAACACTTGTGGTCTACACCTGACAGTAATACGATTTTGCAGTGTCTGGTAGTGTTTTTATGTCAGGTTTGGACTGGAATTATATTTATTGTCATAAACCTGCGTTAAGGTTGACTCAAGATCTCCTACAGTAGAACTTTATTTTGTTTATGAATACAGTCTCATTACTTTAACTTGTATTTGTAATGTACGGTGGGGGAAAATTTTATTTCAAAAGATGGCTTTCTATTTTGTGTCTATTTTATTTGTTTCGATATGTTCCCAATTTCTGTTTCTCACGTTAATGCAACCAGTTATCTCCACATTTCCTTAATCATATGAATACTTGGAATATATTTCTAAACGCGAGACCTACACTAAACAAAGCTTTATTTTAAATGTGGAGGAAATTTACCTGCCACGATTACCAGCAGCACAAGCAAATGGTCATTAAATCGCATTTGGATCAACATAGAGAATTCAATGTTATCTGTAGATAACAGGGGAATAAACTGTCATAAAAAAGTTATTATATAGCCTTTATACACTTATTTACTTGGAAAATTTTGAAAAAAATACACATACATATGTTTACATTTGCAACATATAACATCATTTACAAATAATTTGTTGTATGTACAGACATTACGTTGTGTAAAATAAAAAATTAACATAAAATTTAATCTTATTTATTTATAATAGATAGTTCAATTGTTGCTCTTGAAGAGCAAAACCAGTTGATAATGTATTATAGATTTTATGTTCTAATTAACTTTTAACTACATTGTACATAATTATTTTTTCATTACCAAAATGGCATTTGGGTAAAAATTCTAGTGATAATTTTCTATCATTTGTCAATTGAGGAAATAAGTTTAAAAAAATTTTTGTATCAATGTCATTCTTGTACGGATGACACTAAAGTTAACGAAAGGTGTTGAATGAAACAAAATTAAATTGGAACATCTTTCAAGCCCTTATGACACTTAGTATTTCTAGCAGTATAGGTATTCCAGAGATATAGAAAATGCTAAAAAACAAGATTTATAAAATACCAGCGGACCAGGCGAATTTCGCCTCGCCCCAATTTTAAGCCTTCAGACAAACTTTCTATTTTTTAATTTGAAAAGCCATTAAGGAATAATTTCAAACAAAATTTCATACAAAAACTCGAATTTCGATTTTTCCAATTTTGCGACTTTTCCGGAGGGATTTTCCTTCTCCTCGAAAATACGAACAACTGACAAAAAGTTTTACGGAAATCGGCCAAGCCGTTCTCATTTTATGAATTATTGGATTTTTGCCACGCCCTTCCGCCCACAGACCGAAAATAAAAAAAAGTGTCACCCGCCCGAGTATTCTGAAGGTTCCCTGAAAATTTCGTCAAAATCGGCCCGGCCGTTTTGGAGCCATTACGTTACATACATACACACATCCTATTTTATATATATAGATAAATAAACAACAACTTTTTTGGAGAAATCGCCAAGAGAAAAAAGTTTAAAAATGGAGCACTCATGCATAAACCGCTAAAAATTCTTACACTATTTTTCAGAGGTCCTAATTTTTATTTATAAAAATTTTGATGGCTTAGCATTTATGTTAATATCGCTGAACTCTTTGCAGCTGGCAAATTTTCCATTCTCTATATTTATAGTCTTTGCTAAAAATTTTAGCAAAGAGCCATAAGCACTTCAAAGATGTACGTAAGAAGATGTTGATCTTTAACCATGTATTATTCTTATTGGAAGATGTTAACATCTCCACAAATTGATGGTAGATGTAAAGTGGAGGTAAGTGCAAATAGACTGTTAGCGTCATGTTTTATGAAACTTTTATAACGTGTTAAATAAAAGATAAATAAAAATTAAGCAATTGCAAATTCTAGCAATTGTAAGTAAATATATTGAAAGACTCATTTTGATATGGTTCTCAATACTTATTGCTTATAAGCCGTTCATTATTTTTTCTTACTCCACTTTTCGGAACTACTTTCTTGAAGAAGATTTTATATTTCTATTATGTTCTTCTCAATATTTACCACTTACTTTATTTTAATTTTTCTATTAGTATTCGTTAGCTGTCACTTTACAATTAAGTGATGCATATTTAGAGTAAGGCCTATGTTCTTTATAGGAATCCAAGAAACGAATATATAGGAGTAAATATATACAAAAACAAGGGTTAAATTTATTGCATGTATGTAAAGATGTAGCATGTATAAGTTTGTATAGTTGGTTAGTGTATAGTAAATATATGCTATACCATATTGCAAATGCTATGATGCAAGACCATTTGCACGAAATGGTGAACTAGGCTAATGCGCAAAAATATAGTTTTAAAGATATAAAAATATTTTTAATAAATATTTATCATTGATACAAAATAAAAATAAAAGCTTAATCAAAAAGACTGTATCACTTGGTGTACGTATGAAGTGTTTTTAATATTATACATCACTCACGCTGCCATGCCTGACGCTGAACATAACACAGTGGGGCTTTTTCAAATATACAAATAGAAACATAATTCCCAAATTAGTTGTTGCCTAAAATCTTAAATATCATCAAAGATTTCAGTATACAAGGATGTACACTAACTAGACTAGGAAAATTTAATCCATTAATGCTGCTGCAATTTTTAATGTGTATTTTACTAAACGGGAGACATTTTTTTCTGCAGTTATTTACCCGGATATATACATCTCTTTTGGAAATATGGATTTTTTATTATAAAATTATTCAGTGTTAAGTAAACGGCTGGGATCTAGCAGTTCTCCAAATCTTTAAACTATTTTAATCATACCACGCTTGTGGCTTTTGCGGAGAAAGAATTGCAGCATTGCATGCGCCTTGAATGCTTAGTAGTCATCCCAAATCACCAAATTAACTTTTATTTTGTATGCTTGGTATTTGGTAAAGTATACATTTTAGAAACGCTATCTTTGCTGGTAAGGATTTTTGGAATATCAGTATTTAAAACGGATAATATGGTAATGTCCATGCCCCAAACACCACAATTGGTCATATACAGTCAGGTTAAGCCAACAAAATGTAGTAAGAACAGTTTTTTAAAGTGTGTATTTAAGCCTTGGTCCTTAGTTATAAAAAATATTTAATTTTCTTTAAACTCCAAGTTCTTAGGGTATATTTAAAATTTAGTCTCTTACTGTATATTGAAGGAAGTTGCACGATGTAATTTTCCATAACTCGCCAATTTCCTATTCGATTTTATTACGTAATTCATCACAAGATTAATATTTAAATCTTAAACTTGTTTTTTCTCTTTTTTTGCTTTTGAAGACATTCAGAAAGTTTTGAACAACAAAAACATTTTCGATGAGAATTTTAAAAAAATTTTGTTCTTAAAAAATCTCACTAACCAAATCCAGGATACCGCTTATTTCGTTAAAAATACTTTAATAGGCACATGTATTAACACACAAAATAAGTCATATTTTGTGCAAATCTGTTCATAAATTCTAACTTTCTTCACTTGCATTTTATTGTCTGGCTCTTGGTAAGACCATACCTATTTCATGTTTTGTCTAATTTAAACTTTGAAAAAAGTCGTAAATAAAAACATATTTATGTTTCGTCATAATGAAAATACTTGTGAAAACAATGTCTAACTTCTATTAATGTATTCTTCAACTCAAGGTATTTTCAAGACAAAAGGCAATCAAATATATAATAGAAATAAAATATACTAATGAAAAAATATATCTCGCAACGTTTAAGGACATTTATCAAAATCCCCATGGTAAAGTGCAGCATGGTAAAATGCTAATAATCTTATACAATCCTTTCGAAAGTTAATTATCATTACCTTTACTACCATCATTAATTTATAAAAACATTTCTTATTACGAATTTTTTTATTATGAATACGTTAAGGTGATATTGATTGCCAAGTTCAATATTGATAAGCGGGATAATGTTTAATCTTGTTCTATTATTCCGCTGGTTTTAATTAAAAAAACTTTATTAACTATAATTGTAACTATAATTCATAAAGCAGTGTAAACAACAGCTTTGAAGCTTATCAGTGATGTTTAAAGTTTAATATTCCTAATACGTGTGTATGACATCATATCAATTGTATCATATTTTCTTTTTTTGAATAAGGAATAAGTTTACATTTTTGCGTAGTTTATGTTGTGCATTCATTCCAGAAACAACAGCTTAAAATTCAAAAAACAACTGTGACATTAAGTTTCAATTTAAAATTAAAATAAATATAATATGGAAGACTAAAAACTTTGTAAATCAAAAATGCGTACAATATAGAAAAAGTTGAAAGTTGTGCACTTCAAATTAAAACTGGTCAGCGTAATTTTACTTAAATGTACTGGAAATTTTTTGGTGGATTCAAGTTCTAATCTCATCAATTAGAAAATGACATTTTATTTTTTAATGCTCTTCATTATTAGAAATGAAAACAAAAGAAAATTTAACTAATAGGTAGTAATTACTGTTGTTTCGTACTGTAGCATATTTTATATTCAGCATAATGAATTTAAAATGCGATTATGGTTTACAACTGTTGTCAGTATGTGTTGCAAAGATGAAAATTAATCCAGATATTGGCCGAAACAAGCTGCCATTTGGATATAACAAAATACAGCTCAAGGACAAATGGGATCATTTTAGTGAACAATTAAATGGCTTGGGACAGCCAATTAGAAATATTAAAGAATGTCAAAGAGTTAGTTTCTAGAAGTGCTCAGTTTTTGTATCAAAAACAAGAAACCATCTTTGTTTATGGGGTACATTTTTATAAAACTATAAATTATGTTACTTTAATTAAGACATTGTAATAACTTTCGGTTTTATAAAAATTATACATACTTATTCTATATGTGGTAGTTCCAATGGATTTAAACTCTCTCGAATTCTTTTGCGGATACGTGACATTTGTGTGCTTTTTTGTTGTTCTTTTATTTATTTCTAACAAAATATACGCTTCTTTAACAGTTTTTGACATGCAGGTATGTATTTTTACGGAAATATGTATACTACAAATAAAATGCAACTCTGTGACATAAACAACACCTAGATGTTGAAAACCATAATCAGAAAATAAATTAATGTTGTGTTGTAGCCGAAACAACATAGTGTTGTAAACCATAATCGGGGCATTAATCTAGTTTTTATGATTTCCGATACACTTTCTTCCTTCAAATATGCTTTTCAACATTGTTGTATGTAGTTCTTCGAATAAAAGTAACATTATTTCGATTACATTAAATACAGCTGGTTAAAAATATTATTCGATTGTAGAAACATTTCATTATAAGTATTTATACTATAAAAAGAAATTAAAATTTTATAAAAACATTTCATATTGTTATTTGGCAAGAGATAGCTGTGGAATGGAAATCAAGATCATCTTTAAAATTTAAAATCATGTTTAGCAGTGTACTATTATTACATTAAAGTAGTTCTATTAGACATAAAAAAATTTGTTTAGTGCATTTGAAGTAGAATAAATACTACATTTTTTAAGGAAAAATTAAAAAAATCTATTATTTATCTATAACCTGTACTTTTCTTAAAAAACATACGAATTGGAAACAATTTTCTTTGAAACAAATCCTTCACAATTAAACATGAGTTTCTGTGAAGTATTTTGAACACAGTGGCCAAATGAAAGGGGAAAAATGCAATGCCACTGTAAAGAATATGACAAGTGTATTAGTCACTATTAGAAATCGGAAAGTTAGATATTAAATTACAAAACAAATATCAAAATATATGCTTCTTAACTGCAAGTGCAATACTGCTCCTGTCAACACGCATGTGTTAGTTGATTTCTGTCAAAATTTTAACAATCATTTAGCTTGTGTTTGACAGCTACTGATAGTAGACCACCGAGAGATTTGAGGAGAAAAAAGGAAAAAAAGTGAATTGCGCTTAGTAAATAATATGGGAAATATGCAACATTCATTTTAGATGCCGTACGTTCTGCAACCACAATTGAGGTCTCTACACCCTTAACAATTAAAAAAAATCACGATATGGAGTTAGCCGATAAGAGATTGAAAGTATGAGGGATTGTGGAAGCCATAGGCATTTCATATGGTCCAGTGGATATGGGACAGCTTTCCTCAAGATGGGAGGCGTATATATGGAGAAGCAAATATGGACGAGTTTTTGCGATGTTCGGCAATTGTGGACGAAACGTGGATCCACCACAATACAACAGAGACCAAACAGCATTCAAAACAGTGGGCTCTTCGGGGGTGAATCAGATCCAAAGAAGCCCAGCTGAGTTTGTTCAGCAAATAGTCATGGCGGCCATTTTTTGGAATGCATGCGGCGAATAATATTTACTAAGGATTTGAATAAATAAACGACTGTGTTTGGCCAAGAAAAAGTTATTTTCCACCAAAACAAACATATGACTATTTCGATGACCTCGACACATCTTACTTTTCGGAAGGGATAAAAAAGTTTGGAGAAACGACGGAGAATATGATCAAAAATAAAACTATTTTTCATCCAAAAACAAGTTAATCATTCAATAAGTCACGGATTTATTGGCCTGTTCTCGTATCAGTTGTATGCGTTTTTCGCCTATTTAAAACTTATGGAAAAGTTATAATTTCAACCATAAATTTTTTCTGTTTCTAAGTGTTTTTCAAGTAATATTTTTGCCGTGTATAAGCACGTAATCACACATAATCTTTTTTTCATCCTTTTTTGTCGTTTTTAATGAGTGTCCTTATTCATTAATGCCACATAATGCCCTTACTTACTGAATAAAATTTCAACTAATTAATAGAATATTCATAATAGCATTTCCTTTAAATATGATTAATGGCCATCTACGTGTGAGCAAAATAAGTTTGCACGGGAAGTCGTTTGAATCGCAACTCTTTAAAACTTTCTTTCAAGAGACATCTCCTATACACTTTACAGTTTTTGTAATAATAATTAATGATTTTGAATGTGACTCGTATCCATTATAACAATTAATATTACTAATTTCAACAAAAAACTTTTTCTTTTGTTTTACTGGTATAGTGGAATCAGTTTTGGGTTTACTTCTTTATTTTATTTTATGAACTTCATTCTACTACATTAGGATCGTTAAGCGTTTGCACACATACACAGCCTCTAAAATAGATACAGAATTCATTATCTATAATATTTCTAATATGTGCACAAGCTTACAAAGAAAGGCAACTACCACTTAACACATTATCACATGAAATTAAAAAAAAGTTTTGCCCCACAATTTCATATAATCATATCACATGATAAAGAGTTAATTCACCGAAACAAAAAAACAACAAGAACAATAAATTTTCCAGCTAAATCAATATTATTTAATATTATAACCAACTTAATTTTTCCTATTTACGTGTTGTTGTATTCTTCACATGTGTTGTATGTATAAGTGAACAAACATCAATATGTTCGTTCCAACACAGCATTATTTTATGATAATGTTTCCTAACACATACAAACACACACATCCCTACATTAATATACGAGGGGTAATCGTTTGGTGTTTGGAATAACAAAGAAAAATATGTTGTATCATAGATTTGATATGGTTCAACCAATGACGCCTGCGACGTTTAAATGAGTTCCTGATTCTAATCAAATCCTTTTGCAGCTGGAAAATTTTTTACTTTCAAAATAAAGAAAAACTGGCTTGAAGATAGATGGACTGCACCCGTAAATACCACAAAGCGTGAGATTTTTTTTTTTTTACTAAAAAGACCGAACCTTTATTACACGAGTGCTCTTAAAGGGCCTCATTGCCATAGTGATGGCGCATAGACAGTTTGCTACCAACGCCAACAATTTAGCACTCTTATGTAATGGCTTCCATAGCTCTGTTCTACACTAAAGGATCAGCGCCTTTCCCTACTGCACAGCAGGCGCTCCGATAATAAATCAAACCTCTCCGTTGTGAGACTTAAACATAATATTGTCCTTCTTAAACCAGTTTTAAGCCATCATCTTTATTTACTTCCCTATCTTCTGATTCTTTTCTTCTTACTGATCACCACTGATGGCCTATTGGATAAGTTCATTTTCGCTCTTTCTATCAGCTGTCTCTGCTAATTCATCATCGATTTTCTTTCAAGTATTCTCAACAAAAAAAAGCAATAATAATAATAATAATAAAACAGATTTTCCTAAAGCAGCTTTTACTAACACTTTGAGAGTTTTCTATCGACGATTTAATTTCCCCTCGTAGCAATAAATCGATATAACCTCTTCCCATGACTAGCGAAAGCTCTTGTATTTATGAAGTGTGAATGACACAGACTAGAAAATTAATGGGTTACATTTATGGAGAAACAAAGAAATAGATAAAGTTTAATTTATGTTCTAAGCATTTTGAAATATGTGCATTTGATTACATCTTTAGCCAAAATGCAAACGGCCATAACTAAAATAGTAAAAAAGACGCACAAACGTTTGGTATTTTTAAAGATGGCTTTAGCATGAAAATATTCCTTCAACTCCAGATCAGATGTAAAACGCCTATAATAAAGAAAAGTGCTAAAATGTCAAACATATCAATAATGAACATCAGCCAAATTGCATTCAGGACCGCACTTCTCAATTAGGTTTTCTTTTTGGACAGAAAAATTTATAATATATAACTGAAGCATCTGATCAAATACAAAGGAGCAGATTCCTTTGTATTTGATCACAGGAACTTTGCTACTCACATTCCCGACAGGTAACAATACACAAACCAAATTTTCTGGCACGACAAGATAAAATAATGGAAACAATTGTTTACGGCTCTAAATTTCAAAGAGTTATTCTCATGGTTTAGTACAATGGATCATTTAATCGAAAATCTACATCATCCCCATTAGTGCAAGGGATCGTTTCAGAAGGGCTATAATACGTCATATAATCAAGTAGTATTTCGACCCCTATTTGGCCACAGGCGTAGACTAAAGTGCAAGAAAAATGTTATATCCTCTTTAGCTTTAATCATCTTTCCAAAGCAATCAGACTCTTATACTTACACAAAAACCAACAAATATTATACGAAAAATAAACGAATAAAATTTCATTCAAATATATAAGTGAGTGAGTATGTATACAGCCTAATTTAAAGTCCACCTTTCCACAACCATGTAATGTAATGTAATGTAATGGGGGTTTGGCCCAGGATGGCCCTTTGCACTGCGACCATTGTTGATCTATTGTGCTTCCCCTGTCCCTAGCAGTTTAATACGTTCGCAAATAGGATCAGCTCCTTCAGTGGGAGCATTAGCAGATCCTCTTCACTCAGCGTAGAAGCTTGTAGAGTCCTGTGTCTTCTGTGCCACAATGCCCCACAATTTGCTATCAAGTGTTCCATCGACTCCTCATCTTCCCCGCAAAATCTGCAGATGTCCGTGTCAGATAAGCCCATTCTGTATAGGTGGGCTTTGCAGTTGTAATGGCCTATGAGCGCCCCTACCAACGTCCGTAGGCTTTTCCTGTCCAGTCTTAGAGCCAGATCCACCCTCCCAGCGTCAAAGCGTAGGAATTTCTTGGAATTTCTTCCACAACCATAAGTTGCATCCCTCGGCCTTACACTATGCTATTCTCTTGGTCACTTCTCTTGGTGGACAGAATAGAAAGATGCACTATTCTGTGGATGGTATAACTTTTAGAGAGGACAGAAGATCGAGCCCAAAGGATATGCTCAAGAGAATATGGTAAGATACTGGTTAATGATCTGTGCGAATGTCCAGCGACTACATTGATTTAAAAATTTTACATGGTAAAATATAAAGCAGCAGATCCTACAGTGGACAGATGTTGAATTGGAAAATGAGACCGAAGTATATACTCGTTAACCACGAAAATGGCACCATCCAAACAGACGCTCTCATTTTGGACTGTAAACGTTGACTACTGCTGTGAAAAGCAATCACCTTTCTACTAGAGATTTTTAGTCAGTTCTTATAGATCTTATTTTGGTAGAAGATATCATGGGTGAACTGCGATTCAAAATTCTTTTGGCTGCATTACGCTTTAATTCCAAAATGAAGGCGCATAGCACGAATAACAATCGAATGACTAAATCATAATGCAAAAAATTACTCACAAAATTTAAATATGCATATAGTGCACAAAAAAAATATGTAATAATAATAATAATAATAATAATAATAATAATAATAATAATAATAATAATAATAATAATAATAATAATAATAATAATAATAATAATAATAATAATAATAATAATAATAATAATAATAATAATAATAATAATAATAATAATAATAATAATAATAATAATAATAATAATAATAATAATAATAATAATAATAATAATAATAATAATAATAATAATAATTTTTTTTTTTTTTTTTTTTTTTTTTGACGGGCGAGGTAGGGTTGAAAATGCCTTCGCACTTACAGTGACCGTCGTCGACTGCGTTGAGTGGTGTTTCCACTAAAAAACTCCCTCCTCCGTTTCTGGTGGGATGCCTTCCCGGGACTGTTTTCTACATTACTTCAAGAAGGCCCAGAAACTTCATCCTCCTAAGAAGGACTTTGCTCGTAACACCCACGTCTGGGTCCGTCATTTTCATGCTGCTGGCTCATTCTTGCTGAGTCTCCGTTAATGGGGACTCATTTTGCCGTGCATCGAGGTCTCTTTTCTTTCTTCTTAAGACATACTCGATGTATTTACTCACAGCATTCCATGTGTTTTCGCATTCGAGCATTCTGTCAACTATGTTGGCAGGGGTGAAAACGCCAATCTGCTCTCTTAATGCGATTCGCTCAGTATTCCATCTGATGCAGTTGAAAAAAGTGTGTTCTGCATCGTCGTTTGTTGCATCGCAGTAGATGCAACTGGAATTACCTGTTTTGCCCATACGATGTAGATACTTCCGGAAGTATCCATGACCTGAAAGGAACTGGGTCAGGAAGTAGTTAATCTCCCCAAATTTCCTTTGAGTCCACTTTCCTATGTTAGGAATGAGCCTTTTCGTCCATCTACCGGACTGTTCTGCGTTCCATCTGCTTTGCCATCGTTGGATGGTTCCAGATCTCCGCTCTGCAGCACTAATATTAATTTCCGCCCCCCTAGAGTCCCATGCCTCTTTCCGTTCGCGCGCCTGGAGATCAACCGGAATCTCACCACTTATTACGAAAACCGCCGCGCCTGAAACCGTACGGTAGGCTGAGGCGATTCTGAGTGCGGCTGTGCGTTGGACTTCTTCTAGAGCCTTACGCTTAGACTTTGCTCTCAGTGCATTGCCCCAAATTTCGCTGCCATATAGCAGTATAGAATTTGTGGCTGCCATAATCAGCCTCCTCTTGCTCTGTGTGGGCCCGCCAATGTTTGCCATTAGCCTGCTCAACATGCCTGAAACTTTTGCTGCCTTTGCAGCCGCATGTTTAATCTGGGCCCAATAAGTGAGCCTGTTATCGATTTGTACGCCCAGATATTTTATCGCCCTTTTCGTCACTACGAGCATGTCATCTACCGGCATGCTAATTTCTAGAGGCATATGCCCCCGTGTCATCATGATTACTTCAGTCTTGTCTACTGCAAGTTCGAGCCCATGGTCCTCGAGCCATGCTCGAGTCCTTATCATAACTTGGTTTAATTTTCTCTTAGCGTCGTCCGCGTCCCGTGCCGAAATGACCGCCGCTATGTCGTCCGCGTACCCTACAAGGTGTGTGTCTTCTGGCATATCTATTCCTAATATCTCGTCATAGCTTAGATTCCAGAGGTCAGGCCCAAGAACGGATCCCTGGGCTGCCCCCGATGTGATTGTTCTAACTCTCTGTCCGTCTGGTGTATCGTATATGAGTGTACGGTCCCTAAGATAACTCTGGAGAATTCTCATAAGATATACAGGTATGCGGAATCTTTCCCGCAATGCCTGGATAACATTTGCCCATCGTAAGCTATTAAAAGCGTTACGTACATCGAGTGTTGCGAGAACGATTATATGTTTCGGGTAGGAGCGTCCGTTCTGTGCATTTTCGAAACTTCTGACTACATCCTCAATTGCACCAAGAGTCGATCTTCCGGGTCGAAAGCCGTGCTGCCTCTCCGATAGGCCTCCGGCTGCCTCGATGGATTCTGCTAATCTGCGTTGCAGAAGCTTCTCCAAGAGTTTGCCGGTGCTATCTAGCATGCATAGAGGTCGGTAAGCTGATGGTTGCGTTGGGTCACCTCTTCCCTTGCTAATCAGCATGAGCTTTTGTCTTTTCCACTCTTTGGGAAAAGTGCCTTGGGCTATACAAGCGTTGTACACTTCGAGCAGAGCATCTGGCCGATTTTCGGCTAAAAGTATGAGTGTCTCCGCTGGTATTCCATCAGGCCCGGGGGCTTTACCCCTCTTAAGGCTTCTAGCCGCGATTTTTAGCTCTTCTTCAGTGAAGGGCGTGGGCATCCCATCAGCAAGGACTTCGCGTTCATCGTGCAGTGGAGGGTGCGTGGGAAACAAGTTATCCACGATGTGGTTGATATCGTTCCCTATATGCGGAGCAGCATGGTTAGCGTTTAACTTCCTCGTAACGATCTTATAGCCGAGTCCCCAGGGGTTGCTGTTCAGATCGTTCCGAAGTTCTTCCCATTTCGACTTCTTGCTTCTAATAATCGCCCATTTCAATGCTTTTCGGCTTTGTCTGAATTCTTCGGCTACCATGGTTGCCTCGCCATTTCGCCTGGCTCTGGTGTATCTTCTTCTGTTACGAAGGCAGGTTCGTCTGAGCTCAGCTATTTCTGGCGTCCACCAGTACGCAGCCTGTCTTCTAGACTGCTGCGTTACACGTGGCATGGATGCCTCGCAGCTTTGAGCTATGCGCTGCCTCAATGTCATTGCCATGGAGTCAGCATCACTCATGGTGTGCGCAGCTGAGACCCCGTCAAACTTGTTTAGAAATCTTTCGTGGTTCAGCTTAGTTGCATTCCACTTGCGTGTGCCTCTCCTTCTTGGCGTCTGGTCAGAGTTCGTCCTTTCCGTGGTCCGGAAGGTAATATACTGGTGATCGCTAATAATTTTTTTTTTTTTTTTTTTTTTTGATCGCTAATAATAATAATAATAATAATAATAATAATAATAATAATAATAATAATAATAATAATAATAATAATAATAATAATAATAATAATAATAATAATAATAATTTTTTTTTTTTTTTTTTTTTTTGACGGGCGAGGTAGGGTTGAAAATGCCTTCGCACTTACAGTGACCGTCGTCGTCTGCGTTGAGTGGTGTTTCCACTAAAAAACTCCCTCCTCCGTTTCTGGTGGGATGCCCTCCCGGGACTGTTTTCTACATTACTTCAAGAAGGCCCAGAAACTTCATCCTCCTAAGAAGGACTTTGCTCGTAACACCCACGTCTGGGTCCGTCATTTTCATGCTGCTGGCTCATTCTTGCTGAGTCTCCGTTGATGGGGACTCATTTTGCCGTGCATCGAGGTCTCTTTTCTTTCTTCTTAAGACATACTCGATGTATTTACTCACAGCATTCCATGTGTTTTCGCATTCGAGCATTCTGTCAACTATGTTGGCAGGGGTGAAAACGCCAATCTGCCCTCTTAATGCGATTCGCTCAGTATTCCATCTGATGCAGTTGAAAAAAGTGTGTTCTGCATCGTCATTTGTTGCATCGCAGTAGATGCAACTGGAATTACTTGTTTTACCCATACGATGTAGATACTTCCGGAAGTATCCATGACCTGAAAGGAACTGGGTCAGGAAGTAGTTAATCTCCCCAAATTTCCTTTGAGTCCACTTTTCTATGTTAGGAATGAGCCTCTTCGTCCATCTACCGGACGTTTCTGCGTTCCATCTGTTTTGCCATCGCTGGATGGTTTCAGATCTCCGCTCTGCAGCACTAATAGTAATTTCCGCCCCCTAGAGTCCCATGCCTCTTTCCGTTCGCGCGCCAGGAGATCAACCGGAATCTCTCCACTTATTACGAAGACCGCCGCGCCTGAAACTGTACGGTAGGCTGAGGCGATTCTGAGTGCCGCTGTGCGTTGGACTTCTTCTAGAGCCTTACGCTTAGACTTTGCTCTCAGTGCATTTCCCCAAATTTCGCTGCCATATAGCAGTATAGAATTTGTGGTTGCCATAATCAGCCTCCTCTTGCTCTGTGTGGGCCCGCCAATGTTTGCCATTAGCCTGCTCAACATGCCTGAAACTTTTGCTGCCTTTGCAGCCGCATGTTTTATCTGGGCCCAATAAGTGAGCCTACTATCGATTTTTACGCCCAGATATTTTATCGCCCTTTTCGTCACCAGGAGCATGTCATCTATCTGCATGCTAATTTCTAGTGGCATATGCCCTCGCGTCATCATGATTAATTCAGTTTTGTTCACCGCTAGTTCGAGCCCATGGTCCTCGAGCCATGCTCGAGTCCTTATCATTACCTGATTCAATTTTCTTCTAGCGTCGTCCGCGTCCCGTGCCGAAATGACCGCCGCTATGTCGTCCGCGTACCCTACAAGGTGTGTGTCTTCTGGCATATCTATTCCTAATATCTCGTCATAGCTTAGATTCCAGAGGTCAGGACCCAGGACGGATCCCTGGGCTGCCCCCGATGTAATCGTTCTAACTATCTGGCCGTCTGGTGTGTCGTATATAAGTTTACGATCCCTAAGATAGCTCTGGAGAATTCTCATGAGATATCTAGGTATGTGGAATCTTTCCCGCAATGCCTTGATAACATTTGCCCATCGTAAGCTATTAAAAGCGTTGCGTACATCAAGTGTAGCTAGGACGATTATACGTTTCGGGTAGGAGCGTCCGTTCTGTGCGTTTTCGAAACTTCTCACTACATCCTCAATGGCACCAAGAGTCGATCTTCCGGGTCGAAAGCCGTGCTGCCTCTCCGATAGTCCTCCGGCTGCCTCGATGGATTCTGCTAATCTGCGTTGCAGAAGCTTCTCCAATAGTTTGCCTGTGCTATCTAACATGCATAGAGGGCGGTAAGCTGATGGTTGCGTTTGGTCGCCTCTTCCATAATAATAATAATAATAATAATAATAATAATAATGACTGTTACGTCTTCAAATTGAGTCCATGTGAAGCAGCTTCCCTTTCCGTACTTCTTTGGTGTAAGTTTTCCCAGTTGTGGTATCCATATTGCTGATGTTTTAGCGTCGTCTTCGATCCATAGACCGGTTTGCTTCATGCTGTGCTGTTCGCTGATAACTGCTATGTCCGCTCCTTGTTCCATCATCACCTGTGGCAGGAGTGCATCTGCCACTTTTCCCCTGTGCATGTTTGCTTGTAGGATCTTCACTGTGCCCTTTTGTTTGCTGAGCAGCCTCTCGATCCCGGTAGGTGGTCCAAAAGGGTTCTACCTTCTGCCAAGCATATACAGCATTTCGCAGGGTTATTGCACTGCTTCAAAAAGTGGCCACTTTCGCCACATTTTATACATAACCCCGCCCCTTTTCTGTCGGGCCCGATGCAATTCCACTGAGTGTGCCCAACTCCGAAGCATTTAAAGCAACGTTTCAGCTCTTCTCTGTACTTGATTCTGCAGTTCGTCCATCCGATTTTTATACGCTCTGTCTTTAATAAGCTGTTTGCTCCAGACGTGGGAAGCGAGACAAAAGCTCTTCTTTGGTCACGGAGGTTAGGGTTTGTGATGCGTACCGAAACGTCTTCTTCTGCTGTGTCGGTTGCCTTTGTTATGGCAGTAACAACTTCTTCTATTGTAGAGAAACCATCTATATCTCCTATTTCTATTGTGACTTTAGGCTTTAGGTCTCTGACGTCCGCCGCTTCCTTCAGTGTGTTCCTTATGGCATCGCAAAATTGCCCGGTATTTCCCCCTTTAGCTACCTCGAGGAGGATCGAACCTGTTTTCGTCTTTCGGACTGATCGTACCGCGATATTAGCTTCATCTGGCTTTACATTTTCTCTTAGATTTTTCAGAACCTCAGCGTAACTGTGACCTTCGTTTGGTCTGACGATCACCGCTTCGGATTTCTCCCTTGGTAGTTTGAAACGTGTTTTCTTCTTTGGAGGATTTCTCGCTTTCTTCGGAGTGTTTTTCAGGGTGTTTGACGCTCCTGTTTTGTCGTTTCCTATTCGCGAGGCATCTGCGTTTTTTACGGTCTCGTGTGTGTTTTCTTTCTGTTTTTTGCCTGGCCTTGCTGTTTCAGCAGGGCTTGAAGCACTTCTTTTGTTTTGAGGTGTGTAGTTGCTATCCGTAGTTGATGACGCTCGGGTACTTTCCTCTATTTTTCTGCTTTTCTCCTTTTCTGATTCCGCTTTCTTCCAGTTTTTTCGATAGTCGCCAAGAACATCAAAAAGCTCTTCCAACTCCGACACCCCGTTTTGTACATCCATGTTAATGTTCTTTTGTCTGGAAATAGCGCATCTTATTTTTTTGAGGACGCTAAGGCACCGCTGAATTGTTTCCTCTTCCGAATTCCTCATCTTTGAAATAAATTCCTGTCTTGGGGAAGTCCGTGCAGTGTTTCCAATTCTGGTTTCGGGTGTTGTTACTTTCGGCACCTCATGTGTAGTAAGAGGTGTTTGAACATTCCGGTCTTTTTTACTCGCCAAGTTCGGAGTGCCCTCTGTCGTACTTTTTCCCATTTCTTGATGTCCCGGCCTTGGTGGGGATCTCGTCACCTTTCCGCTCGGGCGAAACGGATTTATATCGCCGTTGTTTTTTTTTATTGTGTTCATGTTTTTCTTCTGGGTCCCCGCTTGAAGCCGTTATCTTTGTTCGAAGGTGCAGTTGCCCGTTTCATTGACCCCGAGGGTGCCTTTGCAAGCAGTGAGGTCCTCGCGAGGGTTGACGCAGATCCTTATGAGATGTTGCGTACAGAGCCAGGTCAGGCACTAATTAGGAGTCATCTCAACTAAACCTGCACAGCCCTACTCGGCTACGAACATTGAGCGTTCTACAAGCCCTGCCAGGGTTTTAACGGGACGGTGGTAGCCCCCGCATTGGCCCATGAGCCATTTCAGCGCGATATCACTCGTGCTTACTGAGGTCACAGAATACGGTAGCTCCCAGCCCATGTTCGTCTAAATCCTAATCAGTATATCCATCGTTATTCAGTGATATTGCCGGTCCATCGTCGTGCTAGATTTTGATCACCCCCGGGTATTTTATTTCCCCGGTACCCTTCATGCCTTTCAAAAGCAGAAAGACATGACGAGCGTCCCCAATTCGCCGAATGGGAGGGTCCCGATGGAGGACCTAGCAAACCCCGCACGGGATAATAATAATAATAATAATAATAATAATAATAATAATAATAATAATAATAATAATAATAATAATAATAATAATAATAATAATAATAATAATAATAATAATAATAATAATAATAATAATAATAATAATAATAATAATAATAATAATAATAATAATAATAATAATAATAATAATAATAATAATAATAATAATAATAATAATAATAATAATAATAATAATAATAATAATAATAATAATAATAATAATAATAATAATAATAATAATAATAATAATAATAATAATAATAATAATAATAATAATAATAATAATAATAATAATAATAATAATAATAATAATAATAATAATAATAATAATAATAATAATAATAATAATAATAATAATAATAATAATAATAATAATAATAATAATAATAATAATAATAATAATAATAATAATAATAATAATAATAATAATAATAATAATAATAATAATAATAATAATAATAATTTTTTTTTTTTTTTTTTTTTTTTTTTTTTTTTTTTTTTTTTTTTTTTTTTTTTTTTTTTTTGACGGGTGAGGTAGGGTTAAAAATGCCTTCGCACTTGCAGTGACCGTCGTCAGCTGTGTCGTGTGGTGTTTCCACTAAAACAATCCCTCCTCCTTTTCTGGTGTGACTGCCTTCCCGGGACTGCTATGTATATTACTTCAGGAAGGCCCAGAATCATCCTCCTAAAAGGACTTTACTCTATGTACCCCCGTCGGGGTCCGTCATATCCGTAGCCAGCGATAGTAGTCCATCTTCTTGGGTATCTGTCAGTGCGATCTCATTGCGTTGTGATGCATCAAGGTCTTTCTTCTTTCTCTGTAAAACAAGTTCGATGTATTTTGCTACAGCTCTCCAATTGTTATCGCACTCAAGCATTTTGTCAACTACATCAGTAGGGGTAAACTCTCCAATCTGTGTGCTTAAGTTGTTTCGCTCAGTATGCCATTGGGTGCAGCTGAAAAAAGTGTGCTCCGCGTCGTCGTTTATCTCGCTGCAATAAATGCAACCGGGGCTACCTGTCTTACCCATGCGGTACAGATATTTTTGGAAGTATCCATGACCGGAAAGAAATTGTGTCAGGTAGTAGTTCACTTCCCCAAATTCTCTTTGCATCCACTTCTCTATATTGGTGATTAGCCTCGCCGTCCATCTGCCTCTTATTTCTGCGTACCACCTATTTTGCCATTGCTGGATTGTCCGCGATCTTCGCTCTGTTATGCTAATAGTAGGATGTAACCCCCTAGAGTTCCATGTCTCCTTTCTTTCTCGCGCCAAGAGGTCAATAGGGATCTCCCCACTTATTACTAAAATCGCTGCAGTCGAAACCGTACGGTAAGCTGAGGCTACCCTAAGTGCCGCTGTTCGTTGTACCGTCTCCAACACTTTACGCCTACTCTTCTCTCTCAGCGCATCTGCCCATATTTCGCTGCCATATAGCAATATCGAGTTAGTGGTTGACATAATAAGCCTCCTCTTACTCTGTGTTGGTCCGCCGATATTTGCCATTAGCCTGCTAAGCATGCCTGTTACTTTTGCTGCCTTGGTAGCCGCGTATTGTATTTGAGCCCAATAAGTGAGCCTGCAGTCGAGTTTGATGCCCAAATATTTCACAGCCTTTTTCGTAACCAGGGTCGTGTCACCTATCTGCATACTAACTTCAAGCGGCATGTGTCTCCGCGTCAACAATATAACCTCGGTTTTATTCCTGGCGAGCTCCAGCCCATGGTCGTCGAGCCATTTTTGGGTCCTTATCATGACTTGGTTCAGCTTTCTTCTGGCGTCCTCCGTATCTCGTGCTGAGATGACCGCCGCTATATCATCTGCATATCCTACCAGGTGTGTACCTTCTGGCATCTCTATGTTTAGGATTTCGTCGTAACTTAGGTTCCAGAGATCAGGACCCAATATTGATCCCTGAGCCGCGCCTGATGTGACTGCTTTGATTCTTTGGCCCTCTGGTGTATCATAAAGGAGTTTACGGTCCTTCAAGTAGTTCTGGAGGATTTTCGTAAGGTATGCGGGGATGCAGAATCTTTCCCGTAGAGCCTTCATAATATCCGTCCATCTAAGGCTATTAAAGGCATTCCGTACATCGAGTGTAGCCAATACAATTATACGTTTCGGATAGGATTGTCCGCGTTGAGCACACTCAAAGCTTCCCACCACGTCCGCAATGGCGCCGAGAGTCGATTTACTGGGTCGGAAACCGTATTGCTTCTCCGATAATCCGCCAGCCATTTGGACGGACTCTGCTAATCTTCGTTGCAATAGCTTTTCTAGTAGCTTTCCGGCACTATCCAGCATGCAAAGAGGGCGATACGCAGCCGGTTGCGTTGGGTCACCTCCACCCTTGCTTATTAGCGTGAGCTTTTGTATCTTCCACTGCTTCGGAAAAATGCCTTGGGTTATACAAGCATTATACATTTCGAGCATCACATCTGGTCGGTTTTCTGCCAGAAGTATTAGGACTTCGGCTGGTACTCCATCTGGACCGGGAGCTTTACCCTTTTTCAGGCTCCTTGCCGCTGCTTTCAGCTCCTCCTCAGTGAAGGGTGTTGGCATCTCATCATTATGTGACTCACCTTCCACATTCACAATAGGATGAGTGGGGAACAGGTTACCTACGATGTTTTCAATTTCTTCTTTCCCTAGACTAGGGGTAGCAGAGCCTGTGCCCAGCTTCTTCACAACGATCTTGTAGCCAAGTCCCCAAGGATCGCTATTCAGATCGTTCCGGAGTTCCTCCCATTTCATCTTTTTGCTCTTAGCGATCGCCTGCTTCAGCGCTTTTCGGGATCGTCTAAACTCTTCTGTTTCCATCAATGCTTCACCTCCTCTCCTGGCCCTGGTATATCTTCTTCTGTTACGAAGACAGCTTCGCCTGAGTTCAGCGATTTCTTGATTCCACCAGTATACAGGGTATCTTTTCGCATGTTGTTTTAAACGGGGCATTGATGAATTACAGGTTTGTATTATGCGCTGCATCAGCACATTCGCCAAGCAGTTAGCGTCAGTCGTGGTATGTTCAGTTGAAATACCATCGAAATTTGACAAAAAGCTTTCGGGGTTCAGCTGATTTATATTCCACTTGCGAGTGCCTTTCTTTCTTGCCAGCGGTATGGGATCCGCTCGCGCCGCTATACTAAAGGTAATGTACTGGTGATCGCTTCCGGTGTAGTCTTCTAACACTTTCCATCCCACGACTGTTGAGGACAAGCTCTCTGACACTAGAGTGATGTCTGGCGTAGTGTGTTCACATCCCGGTCTTCTGAAAGTAGTCGCATTACCAGTGTTTGCTACCACCAGGCCTAGTCTGGCGGCCATGTCCAGAATGTACCTTCCTCGCGTGTTCGTTGTTGGAACTCCCCATTCGACAGCCTTAGCGTTGAAATCTCCAGCTACTATGAAAGCTCCACCTAATTCCCGAAGCTTATCTTCAATTATATTCAGTTTTGTCCTAAAATGCTCTATACCTTCGCTGGGGGTAAGATAGCAGCTCATCAGGGTAAATTGCTCTGTTCGCACAAATGAGTAGCAGTAGCCTGCTCCTTGCTGCGTGACCATAAGCTTACTTCCGCTAGGTAACCACAATGCTGCCGTACTGGTTTCATCTTCATACCATGACCCTCGAGATATTTGACCATATTGTTCGCTGATGATAACTACATCCACCTTCTTCTCCGTAACCATCTGTTCTAGCAGAGCATCTGCTGTCCGGCTTCTATGCATATTTGCTTGGAGCACTTTCAGCATTTCTTAACTTGTGGGCATCTCTTCGATCCTGGCATATGATCAGTCCGATCTCTTTTTGCGTCCACACAATGGACGCATTTTGGAGCTGCATTGCAATCCCTCATCCTATGCCCCGATTCCCCGCATCTAATGCACTTGTCTCTCCTGTCTAGACCTGAACATTTTGCTTGGAAATGCCCCGTCCCAAGGCAGCGATAGCACCTTCTGATGTCTTCGGATGCTCGCATTCTTGCTCTAATCCAGCCGATTTTTACATAGCCAACCTCAATAAGTTTTGCTGCACTTTCAGCCGACAGTGTAACGAAGGCCCGTACCTGCTCCCGTGTATTTGGCGGTGTGATCCTCGTCCGGATCTGTTCGTCTTTGTTAATGAGTAGTTCCCGAATAGCTATCTCCACCTCATCCTCTCGTGTCACAAAATCAAGATCCCGTATTTCGATTGTAGCTCTCGGCTTTAGCTCCGCGACGGAGGCTGCGTCTCGTACAGTGCTCTTCAACTGCTGGACAAATTCGGGCTTAACTTGCTGCCCTCTTCCAAGCTCTAAGAGGATCGCTCCGGTCTGTGTTTTCCTGACAGACCTTATTTTGATCGAATCGTCAGTATTTATCTTACTCCGCAGGTTTTTCAGCACCTCTGAGTAGCTGTGGCTTCCTACGGGCTTGATTATAACCGCTTCTGTTTTAGTGCGCTGTGGTCGCAGTTTGTATTTGTTATCAGATTCGACTGGATTTTTCTCTGGCTTCCTGTCGCGGCTCTTCTTGGTAACCATCGTCCAGTTTTCTTCCTTCTCTGGTAGCTCCATTCTATTTTTGTTGTCTGCTACCTTCTTCTGTTTTTTACCGGGGTTGGGTTCTGCTGGGCTCGAGGCATTGCGCTTATTTTTGGATAAAGAAGGCAATTGCAATGTATTGTTCCCGTTTGCATTTGTTTGTAAGGTAAACTCATCTTGCCTAGGCTGCGGTCTACTCTTTTCCCTTTCTCTTTCAGCGTTCTTCCAGTTTCTGCGATAGTTTGCGATAACGTCAAATAGTTCCTCTAGCTCTGACACTCCATTTTTCACATCCATGCTGATGTTTTTTTGTTTGCTCATTGCCAGCCGCATTTTTCGGAACACTTCTTGGCAGTTTCCAAAGGCTTCTTCTTCTGACAATCTCATCTTCATTATATACTCCTGCCTAGGTGAGCTGTATGTCACTGTAGGTTGAACTGGCATACTAACGGCTGTGGTGTGTCTATCTTGAGGTGTCTCAAGAATCTCTTCCACTGTCCCTGTCGATAAAGGCAATCGTTGAACAGGAGATCGTTTGGTTTTCGTGCTGCTAATAAAAATCGCTTCACTTTCTCTCCTTTCTGTAGTTTTTGGTGTTTCAAAATTTGACATTTTAGCTCTAAATGGGTCCCATCTTGGAATCGTTATCTGTGCCCGTTTGTGCAGTCGCCCTACTAGTGATCCCAAGGGTCCCTTTGCATGCAGTGAGGTCCTTGCTAGGGTTGACACAAGTCCTTATGAGAGCATGTGTTCAGAGCCAGATCGGGCATTAATTAGGATATCATATCAACTAAACCTGCACGGCCAACTTAATGGCTACGGAGCTACAGAGCGTTTTCCAAGTCCTTGCCAAGGTTTTAACAGGACGGAAGGCAGTCGGAACATTTGCCTGAAAGCCGTTTCTACGCGATGTCACTCCCGTATACTAAGGTAACAGAATGCCCCAGCTGCCAGCCCATATGCGTCATTTTCAATTCATTTATTTAACTCGTGAATCCAAGTCGTTCCGCGTCCATGTGATCACGTTGCTCACATTAGCTAGTATTTCAACGGGTGTTGCAATACCATTACCCGGTGTCCACCTGCCCCTAAGGGTCGGAGGTTGTGAGTCTTCTTGGTTGGTTACATAACAAGGATGGGATCTGGACTTTGCCAAGTTAAAGCCGATCAGATCTGTTACCTTGTATGTCCAACCCTGGCCACCATAATAATAATAATAATAATAATAATAATAATAATAATAATAATAATAATAATAATAATAATAATAATAATAATAATAATAATAATAATAATAATAATAATAATAATAATAATAATAATAATAATAATAATAATAATAATAATAATAATAATAATAATAATAATAATAATAATAATAATAATAATAATAATAATAATAATAATAATAATAATAATAATAATAATAATAATAATAATAATAATAATAATAATAATAATAATAATAATAATAATAATAATAATAATAATAATAATAATAATAATAATAATAATAATAATAATAATAATAATAATAATAATAATAATAATAATAATAATAATAATAATAATAATAATAATAATAATAATAATAATAATAATAATAATAATAATAATAATAATAATAATAATAATAATAATAATAATAATAATAATAATAATAATAATAATAATAATAATAATAATAATAATAATAATAATAATAATAATAATAATAATAATAATAATAATAATAATAATAATAATAATAATAATAATAATAATAATAATAATAATAATAATAATAATAATAATAATAATAATAATAATAATAATAATAATAATAATAATAATAATAATAATAATAATAATAATAATAATAATAATAATAATAATAATAATAATAATAATAATAATAATAATAATAATAATAATAATAATAATAATAATAATAATAATAATAATAATAATAATAATAATAATAATAATAATAATAATAATAATAATAATAATAATAATAATAATAATAATAATAATAATAATAATAATAATAATAATAATAATAATAATAATAATAATAATAATAATAATAATAATAATAATAATAATAATAATAATAATAATAATAATAATAATAATAATAATAATTTTTTTTTTTTTTTTTTTTTTTTTTTTTTTTTTTTTTTTTTTGACGGGTGAGGTAGGGTTAAAAATGCCTTCGCACTTGCAGTGACCGTCGTCAGCTGTGTCGTGTGGTGTTTCCACTAAAACAATCCCTCCTCCTTTTCTGGTGTGACTGCCTTCCCGGGACTGCTATGTATATTACTTCAGGAAGGCCCAGAATCATCCTCCTAAAAGGACTTTACTCTATGTACCCCCGTCGGGGTCCGTCATATCCGTAGCCAGCGATAGTAGTCCATCTTCTTGGGTATCTGTCAGTGCGATCTCATTGCGTTGTGATGCATCAAGGTCTTTCTTCTTTCTCTGTAAAACAAGTTCGATGTATTTTGCTACAGCTCTCCAATTGTTATCGCACTCAAGCATTTTGTCAACTACATCAGTAGGGGTAAACTCTCCAATCTGTGTGCTTAAGTTGTTTCGCTCAGTATGCCATTGGGTGCAGCTGAAAAAAGTGTGCTCCGCGTCGTCGTTTATCTCGCTGCAATAAATGCAACCGGGGCTACCTGTCTTACCCATGCGGTACAGATATTTTTGGAAGTATCCATGACCGGAAAGAAATTGTGTCAGGTAGTAGTTCACTTCCCCAAATTCTCTTTGCATCCACTTCTCTATATTGGTGATTAGCCTCGCCGTCCATCTGCCTCTTATTTCTGCGTACCACCTATTTTGCCATTGCTGGATTGTCCGCGATCTTCGCTCTGTTATGCTAATAGTAGGATGTAACCCCCTAGAGTTCCATGTCTCCTTTCTTTCTCGCGCCAAGAGGTCAATAGGGATCTCCCCACTTATTACTAAAATCGCTGCAGTCGAAACCGTACGGTAAGCTGAGGCTACCCTAAGTGCCGCTGTTCGTTGTACCGTCTCCAACACTTTACGCCTACTCTTCTCTCTCAGCGCATCTGCCCATATTTCGCTGCCATATAGCAATATCGAGTTAGTGGTTGACATAATAAGCCTCCTCTTACTCTGTGTTGGTCCGCCGATATTTGCCATTAGCCTGCTAAGCATGCCTGTTACTTTTGCTGCCTTGGTAGCCGCGTATTGTATTTGAGCCCAATAAGTGAGCCTGCAGTCGAGTTTGATGCCCAAATATTTCACAGCCTTTTTCGTAACCAGGGTCGTGTCACCTATCTGCATACTAACTTCAAGCGGCATGTGTCTCCGCGTCAACAATATAACCTCGGTTTTATTCCTGGCGAGCTCCAGCCCATGGTCGTCGAGCCATTTTTGGGTCCTTATCATGACTTGGTTCAGCTTTCTTCTGGCGTCCTCCGTATCTCGTGCTGAGATGACCGCCGCTATATCATCTGCATATCCTATCAGGTGTGTACCTTCTGGCATCTCTATGTTTAGGATTTCGTCGTAACTTAGGTTCCAGAGATCAGGACCCAATATTGATCCCTGAGCCGCGCCTGATGTGACTGCTTTGATTCTTTGGCCCTCTGGTGTATCATAAAGGAGTTTACGGTCCTTCAAGTAGTTCTGGAGGATTTTCGTAAGGTATGCGGGGATGCAGAATCTTTCCCGTAGAGCCTTCATAATATCCGTCCATCTAAGGCTATTAAAGGCATTCCGTACATCGAGTGTAGCCAATACAATTATACGTTTCGGATAGGATTGTCCGCGTTGAGCACACTCAAAGCTTCCCACCACGTCCGCAATGGCGCCGAGAGTCGATTTACTGGGTCGGAAACCGTATTGCTTCTCCGATAATCCGCCAGCCATTTGGACGGACTCTGCTAATCTTCGTTGCAATAGCTTTTCTAGTAGCTTTCCGGCACTATCCAGCATGCAAAGAGGGCGATACGCAGCCGGTTGCGTTGGGTCACCTCCACCCTTGCTTATTAGCGTGAGCTTTTGTATCTTCCACTGCTTCGGAAAAATGCCTTGGGTTATACAAGCATTATACATTTCGAGCATCACATCTGGTCGGTTTTCTGCCAGAAGTATTAGGACTTCGGCTGGTACTCCATCTGGACCGGGAGCTTTACCCTTTTTCAGGCTCCTTGCCGCTGCTTTCAGCTCCTCCTCAGTGAAGGGTGTTGGCATCTCATCATTATGTGACTCACCTTCCACATTCACAATAGGATGAGTGGGGAACAGGTTACCTACGATGTTTTCAATTTCTTCTTTCCCTAGACTAGGGGTAGCAGAGCCTGTGCCCAGCTTCTTCACAACGATCTTGTAGCCAAGTCCCCAAGGATCGCTATTCAGATCGTTCCGGAGTTCCTCCCATTTCATCTTTTTGCTCTTAGCGATCGCCTGCTTCAGCGCTTTTCGGGATCGTCTAAACTCTTCTGTTTCCATCAATGCTTCACCTCCTCTCCTGGCCCTGGTATATCTTCTTCTGTTACGAAGACAGCTTCGCCTGAGTTCAGCGATTTCTTGATTCCACCAGTATACAGGGTATCTTTTCGCATGTTGTTTTAAACGGGGCATTGATGAATTACAGGTTTGTATTATGCGCTGCATCAGCACATTCGCCAAGCAGTTAGCGTCAGTCGTGGTATGTTCAGTTGAAATACCATCGAAATTTGACAAAAAGCTTTCGGGGTTCAGCTGATTTATATTCCACTTGCGAGTGCCTTTCTTTCTTGCCAGCGGTATGGGATCCGCTCGCGCCGCTATACTAAAGGTAATGTACTGGTGATCGCTTCCGGTGTAGTCTTCTAACACTTTCCATCCCACGACTGTTGAGGACAAGCTCTCTGACACTAGAGTGATGTCTGGCGTAGTGTGTTCACATCCCGGTCTTCTGAAAGTAGTCGCATTACCAGTGTTTGCTACCACCAGGCCTAGTCTGGCGGCCATGTCCAGAATGTACCTTCCTCGCGTGTTCGTTGTTGGAACTCCCCATTCGACAGCCTTAGCGTTGAAATCTCCAGCTACTATGAAAGCTCCACCTAATTCCCGAAGCTTATCTTCAATTATATTCAGTTTTGTCCTAAAATGCTCTATACCTTCGCTGGGGGTAAGATAGCAGCTCATCAGGGTAAATTGCTCTGTTCGCACAAATGAGTAGCAGTAGCCTGCTCCTTGCTGCGTGACCATAAGCTTACTTCCGCTAGGTAACCACAATGCTGCCGTACTGGTTTCATCTTCATACCATGACCCTCGAGATATTTGACCATATTGTTCGCTGATGATAACTACATCCACCTTCTTCTCCGTAACCATCTGTTCTAGCAGAGCATCTGCTGTCCGGCTTCTATGCATATTTGCTTGGAGCACTTTCAGCATTTCTTAACTTGTGGGCATCTCTTCGATCCTGGCATATGATCAGTCCGATCTCTTTTTGCGTCCACACAATGGACGCATTTTGGAGCTGCATTGCAATCCCTCATCCTATGCCCCGATTCCCCGCATCTAATGCACTTGTCTCTCCTGTCTAGACCTGAACATTTTGCTTGGAAATGCCCCGTCCCAAGGCAGCGATAGCACCTTCTGATGTCTTCGGATGCTCGCATTCTTGCTCTAATCCAGCCGATTTTTACATAGCCAACCTCAATAAGTTTTGCTGCACTTTCAGCCGACAGTGTAACGAAGGCCCGTACCTGCTCCCGTGTATTTGGCGGTGTGATCCTCGTCCGGATCTGTTCGTCTTTGTTAATGAGTAGTTCCCGAATAGCTATCTCCACCTCATCCTCTCGTGTCACAAAATCAAGATCCCGTATTTCGATTGTAGCTCTCGGCTTTAGCTCCGCGACGGAGGCTGCGTCTCGTACAGTGCTCTTCAACTGCTGGACAAATTCGGGCTTAACTTGCTGCCCTCTTCCAAGCTCTAAGAGGATCGCTCCGGTCTGTGTTTTCCTGACAGACCTTATTTTGATCGAATCGTCAGTATTTATCTTACTCCGCAGGTTTTTCAGCACCTCTGAGTAGCTGTGGCTTCCTACGGGCTTGATTATAACCGCTTCTGTTTTAGTGCGCTGTGGTCGCAGTTTGTATTTGTTATCAGATTCGACTGGATTTTTCTCTGGCTTCCTGTCGCGGCTCTTCTTGGTAACCATCGTCCAGTTTTCTTCCTTCTCTGGTAGCTCCATTCTATTTTTGTTGTCTGCTACCTTCTTCTGTTTTTTACCGGGGTTGGGTTCTGCTGGGCTCGAGGCATTGCGCTTATTTTTGGATAAAGAAGGCAATTGCAATGTATTGTTCCCGTTTGCATTTGTTTGTAAGGTAAACTCATCTTGCCTAGGCTGCGGTCTACTCTTTTCCCTTTCTCTTTCAGCGTTCTTCCAGTTTCTGCGATAGTTTGCGATAACGTCAAATAGTTCCTCTAGCTCTGACACTCCATTTTTCACATCCATGCTGATGTTTTTTTGTTTGCTCATTGCCAGCCGCATTTTTCGGAACACTTCTTGGCAGTTTCCAAAGGCTTCTTCTTCTGACAATCTCATCTTCATTATATACTCCTGCCTAGGTGAGCTGTATGTCACTGTAGGTTGAACTGGCATACTAACGGCTGTGGTGTGTCTATCTTGAGGTGTCTCAAGAATCTCTTCCACTGTCCCTGTCGATAAAGGCAATCGTTGAACAGGAGATCGTTTGGTTTTCGTGCTGCTAATAAAAATCGCTTCACTTTCTCTCCTTTCTGTAGTTTTTGGTGTTTCAAAATTTGACATTTTAGCTCTAAATGGGTCCCATCTTGGAATCGTTATCTGTGCCCGTTTGTGCAGTCGCCCTACTAGTGATCCCAAGGGTCCCTTTGCATGCAGTGAGGTCCTTGCTAGGGTTGACACAAGTCCTTATGAGAGCATGTGTTCAGAGCCAGATCGGGCATTAATTAGGATATCATATCAACTAAACCTGCACGGCCAACTTAATGGCTACGGAGCTACAGAGCGTTTTCCAAGTCCTTGCCAAGGTTTTAACAGGACGGAAGGCAGTCGGAACATTTGCCTGAAAGCCGTTTCTACGCGATGTCACTCCCGTATACTAAGGTAACAGAATGCCCCAGCTGCCAGCCCATATGCGTCATTTTCAATTCATTTATTTAACTCGTGAATCCAAGTCGTTCCGCGTCCATGTGATCACGTTGCTCACATTAGCTAGTATTTCAACGGGTGTTGCAATACCATTACCCGGTGTCCACCTGCCCCTAAGGGTCGGAGGTTGTGAGTCTTCTTGGTTGGTTACATAACAAGGATGGGATCTGGACTTTGCCAAGTTAAAGCCGATCAGATCTGTTACCTTGTATGTCCAACCCTGGCCACCATAATAATAATAATAATAATAATAATAATAATAATAATAATAATAATAATAATAATAATAATAATTTTTTTTTTTTTTTTTTTTTTTTTTTTTTTTTTTTTTTTTTGGCGGAAAGGAAGGAAAAATGCATTACTGCATGCACGGAGTCGTCACTGACCGTGTTATGTCGGGCTCTCCAGGAAAAAACTGGTATACCGACTAAAAAACCTCCTTATTTCCTCTTCTTGGAAAGTGATTCCACCCCGGGACCGCTGTGAAGCATTACTTCAGGGTGGTTTCCTCTTGGCTGAGATTTCAGCCCTCATCTCGAATTTGGCCTGCGTCCAGGTCCCCGCCTTGCTAGTTCGTGTCTAGTCAGCTGCTTCTAGGTCAGGTTTCTTCTCCATGAGAATGCGTTTGCAGTACTTAGCTACTGCTTGCCAGCAAGTCCTATTTTGTGTCATACGGTACACAATGGATTCAACACTCATTTCTCCTATTTGGTTCTCAAGTTCCTGGCGTTTGTCGGCCCATTTATGACACTTAAAAAATGTGTGTTCAGCGTCATCGATCATATCTCCTTCTTCATATAAGCAGTACGGCGTGCTGCACTTGCCGATATTGTGCAGATATTTCCTGAAGTACCCGTGGCCGGTCATCATTTGAGTCAGGTAGTAGTTTACCTCTCCGTCTCTCCTTTCTAGCCAGTTATTTATGCTTGGAATAAGTCTCTTCGTCCATCTGGCCGTATCTTCCTCGTTCCATCTTACCTGCCATCTTTGAAGGGTCTCTTGTCTTAAAATCTCCTTGTCCCTTTCTTCGAGGCCGTCTGTCTGTTTCTTTATCCATAGCTTCTCCCTTTCTCGTATTTGCAAGTCTATTGGGATCGTTCCAGCTATAACAAGAATCGCTGCTGTTGAGACAGTTCGGTAAGCGGAAGCAATCCTTATAGCAGATGTTCTCTGTACAGACAGTAGGGCCTTCGTTCGTTTTCCATTTAGTTCCCTGCCCCAGATTTCACTACCGTAGAGAAGAATGCTATTGCTTGTCTCCATTAGCAGCTTCCTCTTATTTTGTCGCGGGCCTCCTATATTTGCCATTAAGCGGCCTAGCTGCGTCGTAACCTTTGCCGCTTTGCTTGCTGCATGTTGAACTTGATTTGAAAATGTCATCTTAGGGTCAAGTCGGATGCCGAGGTAGTTTACGCATCTCTTTGTTCGTATCGGTACGTCCCCGATGTTGATGTCTATTTCGAGAGGTATGTTCTTTCTGGTTAAAAGAACTAGTTCCGTCTTCTGGATCGCCAGCTGCAGGTTATGTGCATCAAGCCATGCTTTCGTCCTAATCATGACCTGCTTGAGTTTACGTGTTGCCTCCTCTGTATCTCTGGCCTTTATTACAGCCGCTATGTCGTCGGCGTAGCCAACTAGAAAGGTGTCCTGCGGCATTTCAATCTTCAGTATATCGTCATAACTAATGTTCCACAGGTCTGGGCCCAAGATTGATCCTTGCGCGGCCCCGGATGTAAGTGGGATTTTTCTCTGTCCATCCTTCGTATTATATATAAGCTCTCTGTCTTTGAAGTAGCTTCTTATCACTCGCGAGAGATATGTCGGTATACGGAAGCAAGTCTCTAAAGCTTGGATAACGTCGGGCCACCTTAGGCTATTAAAAGCGTTTTTCACATCCAGTGTTGCCAGAAGAACGACTTGTCTGCTGTAATGATTTTTCTGCTGGGCGGCGTAAAAAGCATCGACGACATCTTTTAATGCTCCGATGGTAGATCTTCCTGGTCTGAAGCCATGTTGCCTTTCTGAGAGTCCTCCTCCGGTAGATATGGCGTTCAGTAGCCTAGGTTTTAGAAGTCTTTCGAAAAGTTTGCCTGCTGTATCGAGCATACATAGTGGTCGGTATGCTGATGGCGAGTTCGGGTCACCCTTCCCCTTGCTGATAAGCACCAGTTGCTGTAGCTTCCAAGCTTTTGGGAAAAGACCTTCTATGAGGCACTTGTTGTACATATCTAGAAGTATTTGTGGCCGCTTTTCAGCTATGTACTTGATCACCTCCGCCGGTATACCGTCTGGTCCAGGCGCCTTCTTAGGTTTTAGTTTTCCAGCAGCTGTTTCCAGTTCTTGCGCGGTGAACAACGGGATGTCTATCATCTCTGCAGTATAACTTCTATCAACCGGAATCTCATTTGTCGGGAAAAGGGACATTACAATGTTTTCCATCTCTTCTGCGTTCATCAGGGGTGTCGGCGTTCTGATCCCCATCTTCTCCTTGACTATTTTGTAACCCGTACCCCATGGATTTGTGTTTATATCTTCCCGCAGTTGTTCCCATAGCCTTCTTTTGCTTTCGAAAATTTCCCTTTGCAGTTTCCTTTTCGCAAGTTTGTATGCGTTTTTTTCACTTACGGCCTCGCCTCTCCGTTTAGCTCTGGTGTACTTCCTTCTGTATCTGCAGCAGTCGCTTCTCGCTCTTGCAATCTCCTCGTTCCACCAGTAAACTTCTTTTCTCCCTCGGTTGTTTCGTCCAATCCTGGGCATCGCTTTGTCACATCCTTCCTTAATTATTTGCATGACTTTCTCCACGGTCGTGGAGGCGTTTGTAATACCTGGTATCCTTTCGATTTTGTCATCGATTTCTGTCATTAGTACTGCTGTGTCCAGTTTTTTGCTATTCCATCTCTGTGTGGTTGTGATCTGTCGCCCTGCGTTTGCGCTGTTAACGTTTCCAGTTAGAGCTGAATACGAAATGTATTGGTGATCGCTGCCTGTGTAGGTTTCGAGGACCTTCCAGTCTGTTATTCTGTGTGCGATTTTTTCTGTAACCAGTGTGATGTCTGGTATTGTGCCCCTGCAGCCAGGCCGTCTAAATGTGGGTACATCTCCTACGTTCGCTGCCAGAATTCCCAGTTTGGCCATCATTTGAATAACACCTCTTCCTCTGGAGTTTGTTGTTTCCATGCCCCATTCAGCTGCTCTGGCATTGAAATCGCCTGCCACTATGAGATTTCCTCCGATCTCTCGGCCAAAGTGCTCGATATCATCCAGTTTTTTCAGGAAATCTTCTATGTGGTCACTGGGCGTTAGGTAGCAGCTAATGACTGTTACGTCTTCAAATTGAGTCCATGTGAAGCAGCTTCCCTTTCCGTACTTCTTTGGTGTAACTTTTCCCAGTTGTGGTATCCATATTGCTGATGTTTTAGCGTCGTCTTCGATCCATAGACCGGTTTGCTTCATGCTGTGCTGTTCGCTGATAACTGCTATGTCCGCTCCTTGTTCCATCATCACCTGTGGCAGGAGTGCATCTGCCACTTTTCCCCTGTGCATGTTTGCTTGTAGGATCTTCACTGTGCCCTTTTGTTTGCTGAGCAGCCTCTCGATCCCGGTAGGTGGTCCAAAAGGGTTCTACCTTCTGCCAAGCATATACAGCATTTCGCAGGGTTATTGCACTGCTTCAAAAAGTGGCCACTTTCGCCACATTTTATACATAACCCCGCCCCTTTTCTGTCGGGCCCGATGCAATTCCACTGAGTGTGCCCAACTCCGAAGCATTTAAAGCAACGTTTCAGCTCTTCTCTGTACTTGATTCTGCAGTTCGTCCATCCGATTTTTATACGCTCTGTCTTTAATAAGCTGTTTGCTCCAGACGTGGGAAGCGAGACAAAAGCTCTTCTTTGGTCACGGAGGTTAGGGTTTGTGATGCGTACCGAAACGTCTTCTTCTGCTGTGTCGGTTGCCTTTGTTATGGCAGTAACAACTTCTTCTATTGTAGAGAAACCATCTATATCTCCTATTTCTATTGTGACTTTAGGCTTTAGGTCTCTGACGTCCGCCGCTTCCTTCAGTGTGTTCCTTATGGCATCGCAAAATTGCCCGGTATTTCCCCCTTTAGCTACCTCGAGGAGGATCGAACCTGTTTTCGTCTTTCGGACTGATCGTACCGCGATATTAGCTTCATCTGGCTTTACATTTTCTCTTAGATTTTTCAGAACCTCAGCGTAACTGTGACCTTCGTTTGGTCTGACGATCACCGCTTCGGATTTCTCCCTTGGTAGTTTGAAACGTGTTTTCTTCTTTGGAGGATTTCTCGCTTTCTTCGGAGTGTTTTTCAGGGTGTTTGACGCTCCTGTTTTGTCGTTTCCTATTCGCGAGGCATCTGCGTTTTTTACGGTCTCGTGTGTGTTTTCTTTCTGTTTTTTGCCTGGCCTTGCTGTTTCAGCAGGGCTTGAAGCACTTCTTTTGTTTTGAGGTGTGTAGTTGCTATCCGTAGTTGATGACGCTCGGGTACTTTCCTCTATTTTTCTGCTTTTCTCCTTTTCTGATTCCGCTTTCTTCCAGTTTTTTCGATAGTCGCCAAGAACATCAAAAAGCTCTTCCAACTCCGACACCCCGTTTTGTACATCCATGTTAATGTTCTTTTGTCTGGAAATAGCGCATCTTATTTTTTTGAGGACGCTAAGGCACCGCTGAATTGTTTCCTCTTCCGAATTCCTCATCTTTGAAATAAATTCCTGTCTTGGGGAAGTCCGTGCAGTGTTTCCAATTCTGGTTTCGGGTGTTGTTACTTTCGGCACCTCATGTGTAGTAAGAGGTGTTTGAACATTCCGGTCTTTTTTACTCGCCAAGTTCGGAGTGCCCTCTGTCGTACTTTTTCCCATTTCTTGATGTCCCGGCCTTGGTGGGGATCTCGTCACCTTTCCGCTCGGGCGAAACGGATTTATATCGCCGTTGTTTTTTTTTATTGTGTTCATGTTTTTCTTCTGGGTCCCCGCTTGAAGCCGTTATCTTTGTTCGAAGGTGCAGTTGCCCGTTTCATTGACCCCGAGGGTGCCTTTGCAAGCAGTGAGGTCCTCGCGAGGGTTGACGCAGATCCTTATGAGATGTTGCGTACAGAGCCAGGTCAGGCACTAATTAGGAGTCATCTCAACTAAACCTGCACAGCCCTACTCGGCTACGAACATTGAGCGTTCTACAAGCCCTGCCAGGGTTTTAACGGGACGGTGGTAGCCCCCGCATTGGCCCATGAGCCATTTCAGCGCGATATCACTCGTGCTTACTGAGGTCACAGAATACGGTAGCTCCCAGCCCATGTTCGTCTAAATCCTAATCAGTATATCCATCGTTATTCAGTGATATTGCCGGTCCATCGTCGTGCTAGATTTTGATCACCCCCGGGTATTTTATTTCCCCGGTACCCTTCATGCCTTTCAAAAGCAGAAAGACATGACGAGCGTCCCCAATTCGCCGAATGGGAGGGTCCCGATGGAGGACCTAGCAAACCCCGCACGGGATAATAATAATAATAATAATAATAATAATAATAATAATAATAATAATAATAATAATAATAATAATAATAATAATAATAATAATAATAATAATAATAATAATAATAATAATAATAATAATAATAATAATAATAATAATAATAATAATAATAATAATAATAATAATAATAATAATAATAATAATAATAATAATAATAATAATAATAATAATAATAATAATAATAATAATAATAATAATAATAATAATAATAATAATAATAATAATAATAATAATAATAATAATAATAATAATAATAATAATAATAATAATAATAATAATAATAATAATAATAATAATAATAATAATAATAATAATAATAATAATAGTAATAATAATAATAATAATAATAATAATAATTTTTTTTTTTTTTTTTTTTTTGACGGGTGAGGTAGGGTTAAAAATGCCTTCGCACTTGCAGTGACCGTCGTCAGCTGTGTCGTGTGGTGTTTCCACTAAAACAATCCCTCCTCCTTTTCTGGTGTGACTGCCTTCCCGGGACTGCTATGTATATTACTTCAGGAAGGCCCAGAATCATCCTCCTAAAAGGACTTTACTCTATGTACCCCCGTCGGGGTCCGTCATATCCGTAGCCAGCGATAGTAGTCCATCTTCTTGGGTATCTGTCAGTGCGATCTCATTGCGTTGTGATGCATCAAGGTCTTTCTTCTTTCTCTGTAAAACAAGTTCGATGTATTTTGCTACAGCTCTCCAATTGTTATCGCACTCAAGCATTTTGTCAACTACATCAGTAGGGGTAAACTCTCCAATCTGTGTGCTTAAGTTGTTTCGCTCAGTATGCCATTGGGTGCAGCTGAAAAAAGTGTGCTCCGCGTCGTCGTTTATCTCGCTGCAATAAATGCAACCGGGGCTACCTGTCTTACCCATGCGGTACAGATATTTTTGGAAGTATCCATGACCGGAAAGAAATTGTGTCAGGTAGTAGTTCACTTCCCCAAATTCTCTTTGCATCCACTTCTCTATATTGGTGATTAGCCTCGCCGTCCATCTGCCTCTTATTTCTGCGTACCACCTATTTTGCCATTGCTGGATTGTCCGCGATCTTCGCTCTGTTATGCTAATAGTAGGATGTAACCCCCTAGAGTTCCATGTCTCCTTTCTTTCTCGCGCCAAGAGGTCAATAGGGATCTCCCCACTTATTACTAAAATCGCTGCAGTCGAAACCGTACGGTAAGCTGAGGCTACCCTAAGTGCCGCTGTTCGTTGTACCGTCTCCAACACTTTACGCCTACTCTTCTCTCTCAGCGCATCTGCCCATATTTCGCTGCCATATAGCAATATCGAGTTAGTGGTTGACATAATAAGCCTCCTCTTACTCTGTGTTGGTCCGCCGATATTTGCCATTAGCCTGCTAAGCATGCCTGTTACTTTTGCTGCCTTGGTAGCCGCGTATTGTATTTGAGCCCAATAAGTGAGCCTGCAGTCGAGTTTGATGCCCAAATATTTCACAGCCTTTTTCGTAACCAGGGTCGTGTCACCTATCTGCATACTAACTTCAAGCGGCATGTGTCTCCGCGTCAACAATATAACCTCGGTTTTATTCCTGGCGAGCTCCAGCCCATGGTCGTCGAGCCATTTTTGGGTCCTTATCATGACTTGGTTCAGCTTTCTTCTGGCGTCCTCCGTATCTCGTGCTGAGATGACCGCCGCTATATCATCTGCATATCCTACCAGGTGTGTACCTTCTGGCATCTCTATGTTTAGGATTTCGTCGTAACTTAGGTTCCAGAGATCAGGACCCAATATTGATCCCTGAGCCGCGCCTGATGTGACTGCTTTGATTCTTTGGCCCTCTGGTGTATCATAAAGGAGTTTACGGTCCTTCAAGTAGTTCTGGAGGATTTTCGTAAGGTATGCGGGGATGCAGAATCTTTCCCGTAGAGCCTTCATAATATCCGTCCATCTAAGGCTATTAAAGGCATTCCGTACATCGAGTGTAGCCAATACAATTATACGTTTCGGATAGGATTGTCCGCGTTGAGCACACTCAAAGCTTCCCACCACGTCCGCAATGGCGCCGAGAGTCGATTTACTGGGTCGGAAACCGTATTGCTTCTCCGATAATCCGCCAGCCATTTGGACGGACTCTGCTAATCTTCGTTGCAATAGCTTTTCTAGTAGCTTTCCGGCACTATCCAGCATGCAAAGAGGGCGATACGCAGCCGGTTGCGTTGGGTCACCTCCACCCTTGCTTATTAGCGTGAGCTTTTGTATCTTCCACTGCTTCGGAAAAATGCCTTGGGTTATACAAGCATTATACATTTCGAGCATCACATCTGGTCGGTTTTCTGCCAGAAGTATTAGGACTTCGGCTGGTACTCCATCTGGACCGGGAGCTTTACCCTTTTTCAGGCTCCTTGCCGCTGCTTTCAGCTCCTCCTCAGTGAAGGGTGTTGGCATCTCATCATTATGTGACTCACCTTCCACATTCACAATAGGATGAGTGGGGAACAGGTTACCTACGATGTTTTCAATTTCTTCTTTCCCTAGACTAGGGGTAGCAGAGCCTGTGCCCAGCTTCTTCACAACGATCTTGTAGCCAAGTCCCCAAGGATCGCTATTCAGATCGTTCCGGAGTTCCTCCCATTTCATCTTTTTGCTCTTAGCGATCGCCTGCTTCAGCGCTTTTCGGGATCGTCTAAACTCTTCTGTTTCCATCAATGCTTCACCTCCTCTCCTGGCCCTGGTATATCTTCTTCTATAATAATAATAATAATAATAATAATAATAATAATAATAATAATAATAATAATAATAATAATAATAATAATAATTTTTTTTTTTTTTTTTTTTTTTTTTTGACGGGCGAGGTAGGGTTGAAAATGCCTTCGCACTTACAGTGACCGTCGTCGTCTGCGTTGAGTGGTGTTTCCACTAAAAAACTCCCTCCTCCGTTTCTGGTGGGATGCCCTCCCGGGACTGTTTTCTACATTACTTCAAGAAGGCCCAGAAACTTCATCCTCCTAAGAAGGACTTTGCTCGTAACACCCACGTCTGGGTCCGTCATTTTCATGCTGCTGGCTCATTCTTGCTGAGTCTCCGTTGATGGGGACTCATTTTGCCGTGCATCGAGGTCTCTTTTCTTTCTTCTTAAGACATACTCGATGTATTTACTCACAGCATTCCATGTGTTTTCGCATTCGAGCATTCTGTCAACTATGTTGGCAGGGGTGAAAACGCCAATCTGCCCTCTTAATGCGATTCGCTCAGTATTCCATCTGATGCAGTTGAAAAAAGTGTGTTCTGCATCGTCATTTGTTGCATCGCAGTAGATGCAACTGGAATTACTTGTTTTACCCATACGATGTAGATACTTCCGGAAGTATCCATGACCTGAAAGGAACTGGGTCAGGAAGTAGTTAATCTCCCCAAATTTCCTTTGAGTCCACTTTTCTATGTTAGGAATGAGCCTCTTCGTCCATCTACCGGACGTTTCTGCGTTCCATCTGTTTTGCCATCGCTGGATGGTTTCAGATCTCCGCTCTGCAGCACTAATAGTAATTTCCGCCCCCCTAGAGTCCCATGCCTCTTTCCGTTCGCGCGCCAGGAGATCAACCGGAATCTCTCCACTTATTACGAAGACCGCCGCGCCTGAAACTGTACGGTAGGCTGAGGCGATTCTGAGTGCCGCTGTGCGTTGGACTTCTTCTAGAGCCTTACGCTTAGACTTTGCTCTCAGTGCATTTCCCCAAATTTCGCTGCCATATAGCAGTATAGAATTTGTGGTTGCCATAATCAGCCTCCTCTTGCTCTGTGTGGGCCCGCCAATGTTTGCCATTAGCCTGCTCAACATGCCTGAAACTTTTGCTGCCTTTGCAGCCGCATGTTTTATCTGGGCCCAATAAGTGAGCCTACTATCGATTTTTACGCCCAGATATTTTATCGCCCTTTTCGTCACCAGGAGCATGTCATCTATCTGCATGCTAATTTCTAGTGGCATATGCCCTCGCGTCATCATGATTAATTCAGTTTTGTTCACCGCTAGTTCGAGCCCATGGTCCTCGAGCCATGATCGAGTCCTTATCATTACCTGATTCAATTTTCTTCTAGCGTCGTCCGCGTCCCGTGCCGAAATGACCGCCGCTATGTCGTCCGCGTACCCTACAAGGTGTGTGTCTTCTGGCATATCTATTCCTAATATCTCGTCATAGCTTAGATTCCAGAGG
The DNA here is from genome assembly GCA_963681545.1 of Germaria angustata. NCBI lineage: Eukaryota > Metazoa > Arthropoda > Insecta > Diptera > Tachinidae > Germaria > Germaria angustata. The sequence goes on along the minus strand of OY812998.1, from coordinate 55,642,202 downwards.
TCAGGACCCAGGACGGATCCCTGGGCTGCCCCCGATGTAATCGTTCTAACTATCTGGCCGTCTGGTGTGTCGTATATAAGTTTACGATCCCTAAGATAGCTCTGGAGAATTCTCATGAGATATCTAGGTATGTGGAATCTTTCCCGCAATGCCTTGATAACATTTGCCCATCGTAAGCTATTAAAAGCGTTGCGTACATCAAGTGTAGCTAGGACGATTATACGTTTCGGGTAGGAGCGTCCGTTCTGTGCGTTTTCGAAACTTCTCACTACATCCTCAATGGCACCAAGAGTCGATCTTCCGGGTCGAAAGCCGTGCTGCCTCTCCGATAGTCCTCCGGCTGCCTCGATGGATTCTGCTAATCTGCGTTGCAGAAGCTTCTCCAATAGTTTGCCTGTGCTATCTAACATGCATAGAGGGCGGTAAGCTGATGGTTGCGTTTGGTCGCCTCTTCCCTTGCTAATCAGTATGAGCTTTTGTCTTTTCCACTCTTTGGGAAAAGTGCCTTGGGCAATACAAGCGTTATACACTTCGAGCAGAGCGTCTGGCCGATTTTCGGCTAAAAGTATGAGTGTCTCCGCTGGTATTCCGTCAGGCCCGGGGGCTTTACCCCTCTTAAGGCTTCTAGCTGCGATTTTTAGCTCTTCTTCAGTGAAGGGCGTGTGTATCCCATCAGCAAGGACTTCGCGTTCATCGTGCAGTGGAGGGTGCATGGGGAACAAGTTATCCACGATGTGGTTGATATCGTTCCCTATGTGCGGAGCAGCATGGCTCGCGTTTAGCTTCCTCGTAACGATCTTATAGCCGAGTCCCCAGGGGTTGCTGTTCAGATCGTTCCGAAGTTCTTCCCATTTCAACTTCTTGCTTCTAATAATCGCCCATTTCAGTGCTTTTCGGCATTGTCTGAATTCTTCGGCCTCCATGGATGCCTCGCCATTTCGCCGGGCTCTGGTGTATCTCCTTCTGTTGCGGAGGCAGATTCGTCTGAGCTCAGCTATATCAGGCGTCCACCAGTACGCAGCCTGTCTTCTAGAATGTTGCGTTACACGGGGCATGGATGCCTCACAGCTTTGAATAATAATAATAATAATAATAATAATAATAATAATAATAATAATAATAATAATAATAATAATGCCGCAAGGGCATACCAAATGAAAGGTATGACGAGAGTGACGACCTCGCGGACCCTAGTTAATAAATCCAGGCGCGACGGTACCCATAATGGGCGGCTTCCTGGTCAGTGATGACCCATAGTGGGCAGCTGCTATTTTCTCACGTGCCCTGCGGGATCGTGAGCCCTTCCAAGGGTCAAATGGAACCCATAGTACAAGGAGAAAAGAAACAATGAATCAAGATAATAGTCAAATGCGATTGCCCGAGGAGGGCGCCCCTACTGGAGCTGGTCCTGGGACGGGGGCCAATGCGAGCGACCAGCGATCGGGAGACAGTCGACGACCCGATCGGGGAAACCCCGAAACACAGTCGGTAACAGAAAGGAGTCAAACAACAACTAGACCTCCACCTACCGAGAGTGCTACTCAAGGAATACCTGAGCTCACTCAGCTAGGGCTGCCACGGCGTAGAATCAAATGGACCCATGAAATGAACGTGTCCGTATTAAAAGCCTACTTTAAGGCAACACGCAATGAAAATATAACAGGTTATAGGCAGCAAATGCACGATTATTTTATAGAACAAAACCCTCATCTAAGTCAGATAACACAACAAAATCTAGCCGATAGGAGAGCCACCATATTTAGAAACAATCTGATACCTTCAACATTAAGGGAACAAATACGGTTAAGTGTAATTAACAACGAAAATCAACACAGCACCCAGCAACCGCCAGAAATGTTGCAAGATACCCAGCAAATGCAAGTAACGCAAGCAGCACCAATCCAAATAGAACACAGCAGTAATGAACCACACCACACACAAATAGGAGCTAACTACGAAGCAGAACACCAAACTATAAACCACTTCATAAACACAACAAACCAACAGAACGAAGAAACAATAGAAATACTAAAGGCCATTTTCAACGAAGCAAAAATCAAATTCATGGAAATGGACGAGAAATATAGACCATTCATCCCAAAACAAAAACCGAACAAGAAATTCTATCGAATCACATCTATGATCAACGAAGAACTACTACCAGCAGAAATAACCCCAAATAGTGATTACAATCACATACTAGGATTAATGTACTGCAGTGCGTATACAATAACCCAATCAATCAAATCTCATAAATACAACACATGTCAAAGTGGGAATAACCATAGTGAACCGAAACAAATAAGTAACAAATCATCGGGAAAAACACGAGACCCACGGCCGGGATGGCAAAGACGACTACAACAGAAAATAGACGAAATCAGAAAAGATCTGGGATTTCCCACTGGATATAATACAAACAGAACCGGCAGGAAAACCAAGGAAAAACTTCGCAAAATAAAACGTAGACACATAGTGCACACACAATTCGACCCACTGAACCATACAATAGAACAGCTAAGAGATACAGTAAAACAAAAACTAATGAAATACACAGAAAGAATGCGAATATACACAAAAAGTTACAACAGAGCAAAACATAACAAAATTTTCCAAACAGAAGAGAAACGTTTCTACAGCATGTTAACAAAACCACCCGAAAGCACAACAAACCCGAGCAACAGCCCCAGTATAGAAGAAATCGAAAACTTCTGGAAAGCAATATGGAGCAAAAGAGAAAAACACAATCCAACACCAACATGGATGGAGTCTGTTCTCGAAAAAATGCTCACGAACACACCAATGGCCACAACAGTTATCACCCAAGATGTGTTTGAAAAAGCAATACGCAAACTCCATAATTGGAAACAGCCAGGAAATGACAAGATACATAACTACTATTACAAGTATCTTACAACACTCCATAGCCACTTAATCAGAGTATTCAACGATATGATAACCAACCCAAATAATATCTCACATGGGATGTGCAGTGGCGTAACTTACCTGAAACCAAAAGTTCGTAATCCGACATCACCCTCCCAGTTTAGACCAATAACATGTCTGAACACAGGCTATAAAATCCTAACCTCCTGTATCGCAATAACAATTAGCGAGTACTGCGAGAATAACAAAATTCTCGCAGAAGAACAGAAAGGATGTCGACAAGGGACAAAGGGTTGTAAGGACCAATTAATAATCGATAGTGTAATAACTAAGCAGGCAATAAGAAACAAAAGAAATATGTATGCGGCTTTCATAGACTATCAAAAAGCCTACGACTCTGTCCCTCATTCCTGGCTGCTAGAAATCCTGGGAATATATAAAATAGACCCTAAGTTAATAAAATGTATCGCAACTTTAATGAAACGTTGGGAGACTACATTGCACTTACAAAATGAAGGCAATAATATAACATCTAAGCCAATTAAAGTGCTACGTGGTATATACCAGGGCGACTCTCTAAGCCCTTTATTATTCTGCTTAGCTCTAAACCCCCTTTCCCAGCTACTTCAACAAAGTCAATACGGTTATAAATTAGGATCTGATGCCGATAGAATTTCACACTGTTTCTATATGGATGACTTAAAACTTTACGCCAGTACGAAACAGAACAGAGATGATCTCTTGAAAATAGTTGAAATGTTTTCACTAGACATAAAAATGAAATTCGGAATCGACAAATGTAAAACACAAAATATTAACAAAGGAAAACACACAACATCAGCAAATTTTATAACCTCTGAAAATGAAGAAATAACACCAATGCAAGAAAATGAACATTATAAGTATCTAGGCATTAAACAACACATCACAATCGACCACAGAAAACATAAGGAAGATATTAGCAGGGAATTCATCCATAGATTAAATACAATATGCAAGAGCAAGCTAAATGGCCTAAACCTGTCGAAAGCAATTAACACATTTGCCATTCCGTTACTTACGTACACCTTCGGTATTATCACTTGGTCAGATACAGAGTTAAATAACTTGGACATGAAAATCAGAACAACACTAACAAAAAACAAATACCACCACCCAAAAGCCTCAATAGAAAGGATTAATATACCAAGGAAACTCGGAGGAAGAGGAATAATAAACATAAAATTACTTCACGAACGTCAGCGGAAAAAACTAATTGAATATTTTACAACCAAATCAAGAATCTCATCACTATACAGAGAAGTAATACAAGCCGACCATAACATCACACCACTTAACCTCAAAAACAGTAACAATCTCCAACCCACTGCAATAGAAAGCCTCATCCGAAATTGGAAATCGAAACCACTACACGGAAAATACGCTAACATGATCTCTCAGATATATGTAGATACAGCGAAAACCAACAACTGGCTACTACATAGCAAAATCTTTGCCGAAACTGAAGGATTCATAATAGCCATTCAGGATGGAGTTGTACACACAAAAAACTACATGAAATACATAGTCCAAGATCAAACAATAACAGATGACCGCTGTCGGAGATGTGGTGTAACACCCGAAACTATCCCTCACTTACTCAACAGTTGCACAACACTACTCTCAAACCACTACAAACAAAGACACGACTTAATTGGCAAAATAGTTTACATAGAAATTATAAAACAACTACAAATAAAAGAACACACAACAAATTATTACAAATACCAACCCAAACCAATAATTCAAAATAGCCAATACACAATATATTGGGACAGGTCAATTCTAATCCATAACCCACCAGATACTAATATACCCAATAGACCGGACATGATAATAATAGATAAACAACATAAAATAGCACGTATAATCGATTTCGCAGTACCGCACGACAACAACATACAAGAAACAATAGCTACAAAGAAATCTAAATATCTGCAATTAGCTCAATATATTAAGAACACACAGAACCTAGTCCATGTAGAAACAATACCAATAGTAATAAGTTCATTGGGAACCGTACCGAAAGAAACCATAAGTGCAATAAAAAAGTTAAATTTGAATGAAAAAGTAATAACCAATATGCAGAAGGCAATACTTATCAAGGCAACAACAATAATAAGAGAAACATTAGAACGACGGATATAAAACCTGGATTATATCCCCACAGAGCGTAACCTTTGGTCAAAGACCCGGTACGTGAATTCCAGCAAATGCTGAGAATGTAAAAAATTCTATAATAATAATAATAATAATAATAATAATAATAATAATAATAATAATAATAATAATAATAATAATAATAATAATAATAATAATAATAATAATAATAATAATAATAATAATATCAACAATAATATAAAAAACATCGGAGATCTTCGGATGTTGTGAAGCACATAAAATTAAATTTTTTTATTTCGATTTAACAAAAAAGTATTGTAAATTTCAAATCTCTATTTTATTACTGAAAGGAAGGCAGGCGCAATTTACCTTCCATCGTCAAAGATGCCTACATTTTTCCCCCCTTTAAGTAATATTTTATGTTTTCTGAAGGGAGGTAATAAATCTAGCAAAAAATAAATCAATTCTACACAAAAATGACAAGGCAGCTTTTTTGTGAATACCACAACTAACAAACGACATAATCAATAATTTGACACTCATAGGAAAATTTTGCGATGTAAAAATCAAATCAAATAAAGTTTAATTCAACCAACCCCAACGACTGTAATTTAACAACAAAATAAGTCCTTCATTGAATATAAAAACTTACACTCAATCGAAACACATTGACGTCGAGGTCCAAGTTCATAGTTGCCTTTCGAACAACTACGATACTTTTTATGTACTTTGCTGTTGCTACAATTTCATCTTATTGTACATTTGTTTTAGCAAAAATGTTATCATTTCTTGAAATAAAAAAACACTTGAACAACATTCAAACAGAACTCTGTGACACACAAACAATTATAAAAACATGTGCCACCACAGCAAGTCCGATGGAAGTTACAAGTGTCAAAAAAGTGTGTCCTTTACGTAACATTAAGTGATATTTTCTGCTGAAGTAGTTGTTCTAGTTGATGTCCTGCCTTTTACAATTTAGCTATTTTCCTTTTTTTTTTGTTTTATTGTTTTCCCTGACACTTGCTCACTTTTAAGTTCTGTCGTTAATTTTTAGCTTATTTTTTCAAATGTACCCTACGGCACTAACGGCGGTCAAGTTCCACAATATTAAGTTATTAAATTCCTAAGATGTGACTTTTATTTGTTTTATTTATTAAGTATTACAAATGTAATTACCAATTCTATTGTAACACGGCTTAAATAACGCGGAACGTTTTCATTAAAGCAGCCAGAAGTCTTTGTGAGAAAAGAGGGCGCACAAGTTTAATAAATTTCATATATTTTTTTACTATTTGTTGAAGGAAGTAAGCAGAAGTGTTTCGCTGTAACATCCAACAGGACGCAAACTATCTTTGCAAAATGAAATATGGTCGAAAGAAACATTTATTCTCATTTGACATTCTGTGACATTTGTCAAGATATAACTTGAACTTTATTTCCTCATTGTTATGATTATTTCTTTTTTGTTGTACACAATAACCTGTGGTAATAGTCAAAAGCCAAAAGCAACAAATAAATTGAAAGTCAGTCGTCACATTTACTGAAATATAATCAATACTAAATAGTAATAAAAATAAGATCATAATATTCATAAAATTAGTATAAAAGAAAAAAAGGATGTCAGCTGCAGCAAAACGAGAGGAGAGAAGTATTACTCCATTATATGCTGAATTTATATGTGACACTTTAATGTGAACAGAGGGTATTTGGATGGCAGACACGAATTTTTTAATTAGTCATCATTTTGGTCCAAATTATAAACGAGTACAAATATCTTGTCTACTCATCTCTTGAAAGGCCATTGAGTTTTTCTTTTTTTATTTTATTTTCTTAATAATTTTTTTTGCAAAGTAATAATATTTTTTCATTAACCAAGATACCAAAAAAAGTATTTGAGTACTATGGATATGTATGTATTAATAAATTTATAAACCTTTTATTTTAAATAAAACAACCCCAATCTTGAATAATTCTTAATAATAAAAAAAAGGAAATACTCGTAAATATATTAAGTTTATTTTAAATATGGAATTTTTATGGCTGAATGGATGCTGTTTTTTGTAAATTTCATTATCATTTCACACTGTGCGTTTGTTACTTAGCAGTTCGCTGTGAAGTGTCGTTTAATAAGTGTATGTGCTTGATGAATGAACAGAACACACTCATCAACGTGCGACATGCAGCATGTCAAAAGTTAAATGTTTTTGATTTTCTATCCAACACATTGCTTGTGTGATGCATACGTTCAAATATTCATCAATACCACCACAATGCTGAATAAGTATTTAGAATGTTTATTGTCCCCTTTGGGAGTTATAGGAACCATTTTCAACTAACACAAATGTAAAACACATACATAACTCAACAGACATGCGATTTATAGAGGGTGTGAAGATAAATTCGTAAGTTAAATACGTCCCACAGCTATGTTAACTATATTCCACACCACTGTTAAGAAAATTAATTTTTTAATATACATATCTTTTAAACAAATTAACAAAATAATGAATTTTTTTTAATACAATTTTAAAGAAAACACTTGACTATTGTGATTCTTTAACAGAACTAATATAATATTGCATCATCTTAAGTGTTGTAGGCGTCTCAATATCGACATTTTCGGGACAGGATACGAACTATTTTTAAAGGACCTGCAAGGACTTGCTACATATTTCCTGAAGGCTTAAAGGTAGACCATTCCAAAAATGTCATTAGCATATTCAGTTGTTTCTCAGGGAAGCGGCTATAGTAGATTCATTGGGGGGTGAATTCTCACTCGTACAAATACTAGTATGTTCCGAACCCAAAATTAGCCATTTGGAATAGTCGTGAAGAAAATTTTTAGACAAAAATCAAAACACTATTGAAAGAAGGTTCTAAAACCGTTAATAGTGACTTCATTCTTTTCTCAGGAGAGGTGCTGCAACGATTTGAAAATAGAGGAAAATTTTACGGATATGTAACATGTTCAGAGCGTTATAGGAGCATTTCGGGAATACCTGCTTGAACATGCAATACATCCCTAAAAAGCTCTAAGGAAGCAGACTTTAAATTTATATAGCAAACATTCGATTGTTTCTCAGGGAATATTTTATAGGATGTGGATTGCTACTGTGTAATAGAAAATACTCATATTACTACTAAAATGAGTATTTTGCGCACATTAAAAAGGACCTACATGTAGTTTTGACACAGCACGCGAAAGCTATGAGGAAGTAGACCTCAAATATGTGCTTACAATATATAACAGGTTCTCAGGAAACATGTTACAGAGGGTGGAATATGGGTGGAATATAGAAAATGCGCACATCTCTATTGAAATTACTAAAATGTGCAAAATTAAAAACTCTTAACAAACCTGCTTAGGGTAGCGATATACCAAATAAAATCTCTAAGATAGTAGAGTTCAAATATGAATAGAGCATATTTGATTGTTTCTCAGGAAACATGATATAGAGGGTGGGATGCGGGTGGAACATAGAAAATGTGCATATTGAAATTAAAATGCGCTAAATGGGAAACTTCTAATATACCTGCTTAGGGAAGCGATATACCATATAAAAGCGCACAGATACTAGAGCTCAAATATGAATAGAGCATATTTGATTGTTTCTCAGGAAACATGATATAGAGGGTGGGATGCGGGTGGAACATCGAAAATTTGCATATTGAAATTAAAATGCGCTAAATGGGAAACTTCTAACATACCTGCTTAGGGTAGCGATATACCATATAAAAGCTCTAAGGCAGAAGAAATCAAATATGAATAGAGCATATTTGATTATTTCTCAGGAAACATGATATAGAGGGTGGAATGCGGGTGGAACACAGAAAATTACAACATTGAAATTAAAATGCGCTAAATGGGAAACTTCTAACATACCTGCTTAGGGTAGCGATATACCATATAAAAGCTCTAAGGCAGTAGAAATCAAATATGAATAGGGCATATTAGATTGTTTCTCAGGAAACATGATATAGAGTGTGGAATGCGGGTGGAACATAGAAAATTTGCATATTGAAATTAAAATGCGCTAAATGGGAAACTTTTAACATACCTGCTTAGGGTAGCGATATACCATATAAAAGCTCTAAGGCAGTAGAAATCAAATATGAATAGAGCATATTTGATTATTTCTCAGGAAACATGATATAGAGGGTGGAATGCGGGTGGAACACAGAAAATTACAACATTGAAATTAAAATGCGCTAAATGGGAAACTTCTAACATACCTGCTTAGGGTAGCGACATACCATATAAAAGCTCTAAGGCAGTAGAAATCAAATATGAATAGAGCATATTTGATTGTTTCTCAGGAAACATGATATAGAGGGTGGGATGCGGGTGGAACATAGAAAATTTGCATATTGAAATTAAAATGCGCTAAATGGGAAACTTTTAACATACCTGCTTAGGGTAGCGATATACCATATAAACGCGCACAGATACTAGAGCTCAAATATGAATAGAGCATATTTGATTGTTTCTCAGGAAACATGATATAGAGGGTGGGATGCGGGTGGAACATAGAAAATTTGCATATTGAAATTAAAATGCGCTAAATGGGAAACTTTTAACATACCTGGTTAGGGTAGCGATATACCATATAAAAGCGCACAGATACTAGAGCTCAAATATGAATAGAGCATATTTGATTGTTTCTCAGGAAACATGATATAGAGGGTGGGATGCGGGTGGAACATAGAAAATTTGCATATTGAAATTAAAATGCGCTAAATGGGAAACTTTTAACATACCTGCTTAGGGTAGCGATATACCATATAAAAGCGCACAGATACTAGAGCTCAAATATGAATAGAGCATATTTGATTGTTTCTCAGGAAACATGATATAGAGGGTGGGATGCGGGTGGAACATAAAAAATTTGCATATTGAAATTAAAATGCGCTAAATGGGAAACTTTTAACATACCTGGTTAGGGTAGCGATATACCATATAAAAGTGCACAGATACTAGAGCTCAAATATGAATAGAGCATATTTGATTGTTTCTCAGGAAACATGATATAGAGGGTGGGATGCGGGTGGAACATAGAAAATGTGCATATTGAAATTAAAATGCGCTAAATGGGAAACTTCTAATATACCTGCTTAGGGAAGCGATATACCATATAAAAGCGCACAGATACTAGAGCTCAAATATGAATAGAGCATATTTGATTGTTTCTCAGGAAACATGATATAGAGGGTGGGATGCGGGTGGAACATCGAAAATTTGCATATTGAAATTAAAATGCGCTAAATGGGAAACTTCTAACATACCTGCTTAGGGTAGCGATATACCATATAAAAGCTCTAAGGCAGAAGAAATCAAATATGAATAGAGCATATTTGATTATTTCTCAGGAAACATGATATAGAGGGTGGAATGCGGGTGGAACACAGAAAATTACAACATTGAAATTAAAATGCGCTAAATGGGAAACTTCTAACATACCTGCTTAGGGTAGCGATATACCATATAAAAGCTCTAAGGCAGTAGAAATCAAATATGAATAGGGCATATTAGATTGTTTCTCAGGAAACATGATATAGAGTGTGGAATGCGGGTGGAACATAGAAAATTTGCATATTGAAATTAAAATGCGCTAAATGGGAAACTTTTAACATACCTGCTTAGGGTAGCGATATACCATATAAAAGCTCTAAGGCAGTAGAAATCAAATATGAATAGAGCATATTTGATTATTTCTCAGGAAACATGATATAGAGGGTGGAATGCGGGTGGAACACAGAAAATTACAACATTGAAATTAAAATGCGCTAAATGGGAAACTTCTAACATACCTGCTTAGGGTAGCGATATACCATATAAAAGCTCTAAGGCAGTAGAAATCAAATATGAATAGAGCATATTTGATTGTTTCTCAGGAAACATGATATAGAGGGTGGGATGCGGGTGGAACATAGAAAATTTGCATATTGAAATTAAAATGCGCTAAATGGGAAACTTTTAACATACCTGCTTAGGGTAGCGATATACCATATAAACGCGCACAGATACTAGAGCTCAAATATGAATAGAGCATATTTGATTGTTTCTCAGGAAACATGATATAGAGGGTGGGATGCGGGTGGAACATAGAAAATTTGCATATTGAAATTAAAATGCGCTAAATGGGAAACTTTTAACATACCTGGTTAGGGTAGCGATATACCATATAAAAGCGCACAGATACTAGAGCTCAAATATGAATAGAGCATATTTGATTGTTTCTCAGGAAACATGATATAGAGGGTGGGATGCGGGTGGAACATAGAAAATTTGCATATTGAAATTAAAATGCGCTAAATGGGAAACTTTTAACATACCTGCTTAGGGTAGCGATATACCATATAAAAGCGCACAGATACTAGAGCTCAAATATGAATAGAGCATATTTGATTGTTTCTCAGGAAACATGATATAGAGGGTGGGATGCGGGTGGAACATAAAAAATTTGCATATTGAAATTAAAATGCGCTAAATGGGAAACTTTTAACATACCTGGTTAGGGTAGCGATATACCATATAAAAGTGCACAGATACTAGAGCTCAAATATGAATAGAGCATATTTGATTGTTTCTCAGGAAACATGATATAGAGGGTGGGATGCGGGTGGAACATAGAAAATGTGCATATTGAAATTAAAATGCGCTAAATGGGAAACTTCTAATATACCTGCTTAGGGAAGCGATATACCATATAAAAGCGCACAGATACTAGAGCTCAAATATGAATAGAGCATATTTGATTGTTTCTCAGGAAACATGATATAGAGGGTGGGATGCGGGTGGAACATCGAAAATTTGCATATTGAAATTAAAATGCGCTAAATGGGAAACTTTTAACATACCTGCTTAGGGTAGCGATATACCATATAAACGCGCACAGATACTAGAGCTCAAATATGAATAGAGCATATTTGATTGTTTCTCAGGAAACATGATATAGAGGGTGGGATGCGGGTGGAACACAGAAAATTACAACATTGAAATTAAAATGCGCTAAATGGGAAACTTCTAACATACCTGTTTAGGGTAGCGATATACCATATAAAAGCTCTAAGGCAGTAGAAATCAAATATGAATAGGGCATATTAGATTGTTTCTCAGGAAACATGATATAGAGTGTGGAATGCGGGTGGAACATAGAAAATTTGCATATTGAAATTAAAATGCGCTAAATGGGAAACTTTTAACATACCTGCTTAGGGTAGCGATATACCATATAAAAGCTCTAAGGCAGTAGAAATCAAATATGAATAGAGCATATTTGATTATTTCTCAGGAAACATGATATAGAGGGTGGAATGCGGGTGGAACACAGAAAATTACAACATTGAAATTAAAATGCGCTAAATGGGAAACTTCTAACATACCTGCTTAGGGTAGCGATATACCATATAAAAGCTCTAAGGCAGTAGAAATCAAATATGAATAGAGCATATTTGACTGTTTCTCAGGAAACATGATATAGAGGGTGGGATGCGGGTGGAACATAGAAAATTTGCATATTGAAATTAAAATGCGCTAAATGGGAAACTTTTAACATACCTGCTTAGGGTAGCGATATACCATATAAACGCGCACAGATACTAGAGCTCAAATATGAATAGAGCATATTTGATTGTTTCTCAGGAAACATGATATAGAGGGTGGGATGCGGGTGGAACATAGAAAATTTGCATATTGAAATTAAAATGCGCTAAATGGGAAACTTTTAACATACCTGGTTAGGGTAGCGATATACCATATAAAAGCGCACAGATACTAGAGCTCAAATATGAATAGAGCATATTTGATTGTTTCTCAGGAAACATGATATAGAGGGTGGGATGCGGGTGGAACATAGAAAATTTGCATATTGAAATTAAAATGCGCTAAATGGGAAACTTTTAACATACCTGGTTAGGGTAGCGATATACCATATAAAAGCGCACAGATACTAGAGCTCAAATATGAATAGAGCATATTTGATTGTTTCTCAGGAAACATGATATAGAGGGTGGGATGCGGGTGGAACATAGAAAATTTGCATATTGAAATTAAAATGCGCTAAATGGGAAACTTTTAACATACCTGCTTAGGGTAGCGATATACCATATAAAAGCGCACAGATACTAGAGCTCAAATATGAATAGAGCATATTTGATTGTTTCTCAGGAAACATGATATAGAGGGTGGGATGCGGGTGGAACATAAAAAATTTGCATATTGAAATTAAAATGCGCTAAATGGGAAACTTTTAACATACCTGGTTAGGGTAGCGATATACCATATAAAAGTGCACAGATACTAGAGCTCAAATATGAATAGAGCATATTTGATTGTTTCTCAGGAAACATGATATAGAGGGTGGGATGCGGGTGGAACATAGAAAATTTGCATATTGAAATTAAAATGCGCTAAATGGGAAACTTCTAACATACCTGCTTAGGGTAGCGATATACCATATAAAAGCTCTAAGGCAGTAGAAATCAAATATGAATAGAGCATATTTGATTATTTCTCAGGAAACATGATATAGAGGGTGGAATGCGGGTGGAACACAGAAAATTACAACATTGAAATTAAAATGCGCTAAATGGGAAACTTCTAACATACCTGCTTAGGGTAGCGATATACCATATAAAAGCTCTAAGGCAGTAGAAATCAAATATGAATAGAGCATATTTGATTGTTTCTCAGGAAACATGATATAGAGTGTGGAATGCGGGTGGAACATAGAAAATTTGCATATTGAAATTAAAATGCGCTAAATGGGAAACTTTTAACATACCTGCTTAGGGTAGCGATATACCATATAAAAGCTCTAAGGCAGTAGAAATCAAATATGAATAGAGCATATTTGATTATTTCTCGGGAAACATGATATAGAGGGTGGAATGCGGGTGGAACACAGAAAATTACAACATTGAAATTAAAATGCGCTAAATGGGAAACTTCTAACATACCTGCTTAGGGTAGCGATATACCATATAAAAGCTCTAAGGCAGTAGAAATCAAATATGAATAGAGCATATTTGATTGTTTCTCAGGAAACATGATATAGAGGGTGGGATGCGGGTGGAACATAGAAAATTTGCATATTGAAATTAAAATGCGCTAAATGGGAAACTCTTAACATACCTGCTTAGGGTAGCGATACACCATATAAAAGCGCACAGATAGTATAGTTAGTAGAGTAACAACTGTAAAAAGAATCATTTTTATTGACCTAAAACCAAAGAATTCTGCGAAAAGATGTGCTTATATACAACAAACAATTAAAAATAATGCATAGAAATAATACATCAGTGTACATCCATACATATGTATGTAAGTACATACATAAGTATGTAAGTATTTTCATACTTATGTATGAAAAGACTTATGTATGAAAAGACTGGGGAATCCCAGAATATATTTTTCCAACCGAACGTTAATATTAAAAACAATACTAGAGAAAGGTAGAATAAGAAAATACAGTGGAGTTTGGTTATAATTAACTCCGTAGATATTTATATAATTCATTTTAAGCGGAGTAAACTTTTTCCAATAAAGTAAGAGTAAGAAATATATTTATATCTTATTTGTTCATATCACTTCATAATATTTATAATAATTTCATAATATTCATCATATTTTCATGGTATTCATATGCGATGGCAGATGGAAGTACCGTTTCTTTTCCACTCGGAAATTTTAATTACGCAAGTTTCGATTCAGCTGGGCAAATGATGGAGGAAAAATGTATCCTGAAATAAACTCGTGCAATTAAAATTTTCCAAAAAGGAAAAGGGTTTGTTAACCAGGGAGAAATAATTGAGAAATAATCAAATGAGAAATAATCAAATATGCTCTATTCATATTTGATTTCTACTGCCTTAGAGCTTTTATATGGTATATCGCTACCCTAAGCAGGTATGTTAAAAGTTTCCCATTTAGCGCATTTTAATTTCAATATGCAAATTTTCTATGTTCCACCCGCATTCCACACTCTATATCATGTTTCCTGAGAAACAATCTAATATGCCCTATTCATATTTGATTTCTACTGCCTTAGAGCTTTTATATGGTATATCGCTACCCTAAGCAGGTATGTTAGAAGTTTCCCATTTAGCGCATTTTAATTTCAATGTTGTAATTTTCTGTGTTCCACCCGCATTCCACCCTCTATATCATGTTTCCTGAGAAATAATCAAATATGCTCTATTCATATTTGATTTCTTCTGCCTTAGAGCTTTTATATGGTATATCGCTACCCTAAGCAGGTATGTTAGAAGTTTCCCATTTAGCGCATTTTAATTTCAATATGCAAATTTTCTATGTTCCACCCGCATCCCACCCTCTATATCATGTTTCCTGAGAAACAATCAAATATGCTCTATTCATATTTGAGCTCTAGTATCTGTGCACTTTTATATGGTATATCGCTACCCTAACCAGGTATGTTAAAAGTTTCCCATTTAGCGCATTTTAATTTCAATATGCAAATTTTTTATGTTCCACCCGCATCCCACCCTCTATATCATGTTTCCTGAGAAACAATCAAATATGCTCTATTCATATTTGAGCTCTAGTATCTGTGCGCTTTTATATGGTATATCGCTACCCTAAGCAGGTATGTTAAAAGTTTCCCATTTAGCGCATTTTAATTTCAATATGCAAATTTTCTATGTTCCACCCGCATCCCACCCTCTATATCATGTTTCCTGAGAAACAATCAAATATGCTCTATTCATATTTGAGCTCTAGTATCTGTGCGCTTTTATATGGTATATCGCTACCCTAACCAGGTATGTTAAAAGTTTCCCATTTAGCGCATTTTAATTTCAATATGCAAATTTTCTATGTTCCACCCGCATCCCACCCTCTATATCATGTTTCCTGAGAAACAATCAAATATGCTCTATTCATATTTGAGCTCTAGTATCTGTGCGCGTTTATATGGTATATCGCTACCCTAAGCAGGTATGTTAGAAGTTTCCCATTTAGCGCATTTTAATTTCAATATGCAAATTTTCTATGTTCCACCCGCATTCCACACTCTATATCATGTTTCCTGAGAAACAATCATATATGCTCTATTCATATTTGATTTCTACTGCCTTAGAGCTTTTATATGGTATATCGCTACCCTAAGCAGGTATGTTAGAAGTTTCGCATTTAGCGCATTTTAATTTCAATATGCAAATTTTCTATGTTCCACCCGCATCCCACCCTTTATATCATGTTTCCTGAGAAACAATCAAATATGCTCTATTCATATTTGAGCTCTAGTATCTGTGCGCTTTTATATGGTATATCGCTTTCCTAAGCAGGTATGTTAGAAGTTTCCCATTTAGCGCATTTTAATTTCAATACGCACATGTTCTATGTTTCACCCGCATCCCACCCTCTATATCATGTTTCCTGAGAAACAATCAAATATGCTCTATTCATATTTTATTTCTACTGCCTTAGAGCTTTTATATGGTATATCGCTACCCTAAGCAGGTATGTTAAAAGTTTCCCATTTAGCGCATTTTAATTTCAATATGCAAATTTTCTATGTTCCACCCGCATCCCACCCTCTATATCATGTTTCCTGAGAAACAATCAAATATGCTCTATTCATATTTGAGCTCTAGTATCTGTGCGCTTTTATATGGTATATCGCTACCCTAAGGAGGTATGTTAAAAGTTTCCCATTTAGCGCATTTTAATTTCAATATGCAAATTTTCTATGTTCCACCCGCATCCCACCCTCTATATCATGTTTCCTGAGAAACAATCAAATATGCTCTATTCATATTTGAGCTCTAGTATCTGTGCGCTTTTATATGGTATATCGCTACCCTAACCAGGTATGTTAAAAGTTTCCCATTTAGCGCATTTTAATTTCAATATGCAAATTTTCTATGTTCCACCCGCATCCCACCCTCTATATCATGTTTCCTGAGAAACAATCAAATATGCTCTATTCATATTTTATTTCTACTGCCTTAGAGCTTTTATATGGTATATCGCTACCCTAAGCAGGTATGTTAAAAGTTTCCCATTTAGCGCATTTTAATTTCAATATGCAAATTTTCTATGTTCCACCCGCATCCCACCCTCTATATCATGTTTCCTGAGAAACAATCAAATATGCTCTATTCATATTTGATTTCTACTGCCTTAGAGCTTTTATATGGTATATCGCTACCCTAACCGGGTATGTTAAAAGTTTCCCATTTAGCGCATTTTAATTTCAATATGCAAATTTTCTATGTTCCACCCGCATCCCACCCTCTATATCATGTTTCCTGAGAAACAATCAAATATGCTCTATTCATATTTGAGCTCTAGTATCTGTGCGCTTTTATATGGTATATCGCTACCCTAACCAGGTATGTTAAAAGTTTCCCATTTAGCGCATTTTAATTTCAATATGCAAATTTTCTATGTTCCACCCGCATCCCACCCTCTATATCATGTTTCCTGAGAAACAATCAAATATGCTCTATTCATATTTGATTTCTACTGCCTTAGAGCTTTTATATGGTATATCGCTACCCTAAGCAGGCATGTTAGAAGTTTCCCATTTGGCGCATTTTAATTTCAATGTTGTAATTTTCTGTGTTCCACCGCATTCCACCCTCTATATCATGTTTCCTGAGAAATAATCAAATATGCTCTATTCATATTTGATTTCTACTGCCTTAGAGCTTTTATATGGTATATCGCTACCCTAAGCAGGTATGTTAAAAGTTTCCCATTTAGCGCATTTTAATTTCAATATGCAAATTTTCTATGTTCCACCCGCATTCCACACTCTATATCATGTTTCCTGAGAAACAATCAAATATGCTCTATTCATATTTGATTTCTACTGCCTTAGAGCTTTTATATGGTATATCGCTACCCTAAGCAGGTATGTTAGAAGTTTCCCATTTAGCGCATTTTAATTTCAATGTTGTAATTTTCTGTGTTCCACCCGCATTCCACCCTCTATATCATGTTTCCTGAGAAATAATGAAATATGCTCTATTCATATTTGATTTCTTCTGCCTTAGAGCTTTTATATGGTATATCGCTACCCTAAGCAGGTATGTTAGAAGTTTCCCATTTAGCGCATTTTAATTTCAATATGCAAATTTTCTATGTTCCACCCGCATCCCACCCTCTATATCATGTTTCCTGAGAAACAATCAAATATGCTCTATTCATATTTGAGCTCTAGTATCTGTGCGCTTTTATATAGTATATCCCTTCCCTAAGCAGGTATATTAGAAGTTTCCCATTTAGCGCATTTTAATTTCAATATGCACATTTTCTATGTTCCACGCGCATCCCACCCTCTATATCATGTTTCCTGAGAAACAATCAAATATGCTCTATTCATATTTGAACTCTACTATCTTAGAGATTTTATTTGGTATATCGCTACCCCAAGCAGGTTTGTTAAGAGTTTTTAATTTTGCACATTTTAGTAATTTCAATAGAGATGTGCGCATTTTCTATATTCCACCCATATTCCACCCTCTGTAACATGTTTCCTGAGAACCTGTTATATATTGTAAGCACATATTTGAGGTCTACTTCCTCATAGCTTTCGCTTGCTGTGTCAAAACTACATGTAGGTCCTTTTTAATGTGCGCAAAATACTCATTTTAGTAGTAATATGAGTATTTTCTATTACACAGTAGCAATCCACATCCTATAAAATATTCCCTGAGAAACAATCGAATGTTTGCTATATAAATTTAAAGTCTGCTTCCTTAGAGCTTTTTAGGGATGTATTGCATGTTCAAGCAGGTATTCCCGAAATGCTCCTATAACGCTCTGAACATGTTACATATCCGTAAAATTTTCCTCTATTTTCAAATCGTTGCAGCACCTCTCCTGAGAAAAGAATGAAGTCACTATTAACGGTTTTAGAACCTTCTTTCAATAGTGTTTTGATTTTTGTCTAAAAATTTTCTTCACGGCTATTCCAAATGGCTAATTTTGGGTTCGGAACATACTAGTATTTGTACGAGTGAGAATTCACCCCCCAATGAATCTACTATAGCCGCTTCCCTGAGAAACAACTGAATATGCTAATGACATTTTTGGAATGGTCTACCTTTAAGCCTTCAGGAAATATGTAGCAAGTCCTTGCAGGTCCTTTAAAAATAGTTCGTATCCTGTCCCGAAAATGTCGATATTGAGACGCCTACAACACTTAAGATGATGCAATATTATATTAGTTCTGTTAAAGAATCACAATAGTCAAGTGTTTTCTTTAAAATTGTATTAAAAAAAATTCATTATTTTGTTAATTTGTTTAAAAAATATGTATATTAAAAAATTAATTTTCTTAACAGTGGTGTGGAATATAGTTAACATAGCTGTGGGACGTATTTAACTTACGAATTTATCTTCACACCCTCCGATTTATAGGTATTTTGTTTTGACTCCTGCAAACAATAGTACAAAAACAAACATGTTCTTTTATCAATATGTTGCACATAAAACATGTAAATATGTAACACGTTTCGCCCTGAACTTTATTTCAGGTCTAAATAAATACTGAATAAATTTTTTGACTGTGATAACTATTTTTTTATACAAATAAGTATTTTTGTTTTCGGTAAAATATTTGTTTTTGTGTGAAAATTTCGTTAAATTAAATAAGGTTTAATATATAGACATAAAATATTTCAAGAAACTATTTCCGTTCCTTCGTGAGCTTAAAAATTCATCACTAAGTACTTTCAAGATAATAAAAATGAAAATAGACACAAAATTTCTTATGAAGATGGGAATAATATAATTTTTTTCGTTAATCTATAATATGCTGATTTTGTTTTATCTTTAATCCAAACATTAACATATAGCCAGGCTCATGTGTTTGGCAAATCAAAAGGATACTTCCCATCCTTTAAAAAATTATCTATTACTTCATAAGAAGTGCTACAATTATTCGTTAAAAATAGCCTGCAGTCGAGGGGGAGAAATTGTAAAAGGAAAACAAGGTTAGCATCATATGGGATTTTCGGGGAAAAGCTTATTAGTAACTTGAATTAAATATTTAATAAAAGGCAATTTGTCATGCGATAAGACGTATGAGCCTCTTGCCGATTTAAGCTTTACATTATTATATTATTTTGCAAATATTTGTCATTTGATATGAGCTCTTATATGGTGAACATTTAATAAATAAAATTATGAAGAATTATGTATATTTGGCACAAAAAAAATAAAATTTTCTTCAGCAAGAATACATTCACAATATTTTTGTGAACTAACTACAGCGTCAAAGGAATAAAAATATTTCAAAATTGGAATATAATTGATACAGTCAATCAATTGTGTGAGACGACAACCATATAATCAATTTTCTCTAAGAGCTAGAGGACGCAAAAGAGCAGTAGTTGCTGGTAAGACTAAAGAATCCATAAATTAACAAGAAAAAAATACCAAATTTGTAGTTCCATTTAAAGTTCTCTCCCTTTAAGTTTATTTACAACAGGAGCCAAGATATAAAATTAACAAGGGAAATGTTAACAAAATGATACTCTAACATTTTCAAAACATCCAATTACATTCAAGTACTTTTTATACGCCCATTAAAGCCTATAAGACGCATCCTGCAAATGGTAGGATTATCCCCCGTTGTTGGAGAAGTGGGATAACGTACATATATGTTCACATATTTCTTCTCAATTGCGAAGGGAACCATATCCACCAACCTATTGAAATGAATAATCAATTTGTACCGCAACAAAGTGAAGCACAATACCTCGGTATTCACCTTGAGCTTAATATAGGAATCGCACATACACACTAAGTAAAAGCTGCTCAAATTAAGTGGCTTAGTGGTAAAAGTTAAACACTAATCCTAGATTATAAACTTCTATATAACGCGATATCAAAACCATATGCTGCTTCTCTATTTCCCTTACGAAGAACAGCCTCAGCATCTAATAAACATAAAAATCAAAGGAGCCAAAATAAAATCCTGGACACGAGCGTCATTGCCGCATCTTGGTATGTAAAAAATTAGCGCAAGACATTCCATTTGTTGAAATTGTGTTTACATAAAGAAAGAAACTTGAAGAAACCGACTGGAGCGCATCCATTCTAAATTAAAGAAGCCACACTCGGCTGAGAAAGACGGAAACGCTTGCTTTTAGCCGAACGCGGAAGACATAAAGACAATCACAGAAAAAGCTAAAGAAACTATTTTTTTTTTTCATTTGGCCTTGGTTAGACTTAAATATTTAATAGTTTTAGATTTATTATTTGAAAAGGTATTGTTAGTTTCATTTATCTTTAAAGATAAATGAATGAGAAACAAATGTATCATGTATTACAAACAAGAAAAATGTTCATAAATAAAGAGAAATCTTAAACCTAAAATATAAAAAAAATGTATCATCGTTTCCAACAAGATAAAATTGCAATACGTAGTCGAATATATAACAACCCTGGGTAGTTGAGTGTGTCCAGAAAAAAATTTTGATCTTTCTCAATAATTACCCTTTTAGTCTAATACCGAAGAGAACCTCTTTTCATCTGTATGAGATAACGGCCAACGCAATAACCCCTATTGAATTAGGATTTAAAAGAATGTAATGCAATAAATCCCAAGAAAAATACATTTATTCCCCTAATTTCACTATATTAAATTTAGTAATTTTTCATGCAAAAACAATAAATTTAATTTATTTTCTCAAGCTTAAGGTGACTCCTTTAATTTAATTAATCGATATTTCGGTATTCTCCTAGTATCATCTTCAGGATATCATAGAAATTAAAAAAGTATACACCTTTAGCTTGAGGAAATAAATTAAATTTATAAATTAAAATAAAACGATAAAAAAACTAGAACATCTATAAAAAAAATAAAATGCCTTCTGAAGTATCTTTGCAATGCCGCCTTTCGGCTAGGAACAATCAATTTTCCCTCTATGGTATGCAGGGAACTGGGTTCGCTTTCTGAATTTATTTGTTTTTGTCAGCATTTGGAGGAGTGCAAGGACTCATTCCAACACCGGTTTCGCTTTATAAAGCAATGCAGATATACTTAAAAAATCGAAACCGGGATTCGATACACCAACGTAGAAAACATCTTTGCGCCCAACTTTTTTCATTGTTTTTCTTTCCTGGCCAAGTTAGATTTGATTACGTTAGTTTCTTGTTTTTTTTTTAACTAATCGGGCTTAATATGTTTTTATGACAATGAATTTTAATAGTTATTTCTTTCATATTTTCAAAACGTTTCGTGAATTTTTTGAATAAAGTGAACAAAAAATTCACGAAACGTAGAGAAAATATGAAATAAATAATTTTTGAAATTTATTGTCATAAAAACATATCAGGCCTGATTAGCTAAAAAAAAACAAGAAACTAACAATATAATTTTTTCTTCATGAAAAATTAATAAATTGAAGAAAATGAAATGAGTCATAAATTTTTTCCCCGAAGAAATAACATTAAAAAATACTTGAAATGAAATAACTCAAAAAAATAAATGAAATTATAAAAAAAATATTGGGTGTTATTTCATAATGTAATAACTCGCCAGCCATATGTACAATGTGGCGCAATAGTAATATCATTATTTGAATTTAGAGCCAGATGTTTTGCGACCAACAATCCGAAATGCTGTGAAACGTGCGCAATTAAGCATCAACTCGGTAGCGATATAATTTCTTCCAATTAATATCATGAATTTTACACTCCCATAAAAACAGAGCTCTTTCATTCGTTTATAACAAAATAGCAGCCAGTTAAAATTATGACATTACTTTTGTATGAGACTTTATTTTTGGGAGTTATTTCATACAGCCTTATTTTATTCTCTTACCAATTCTATTTTATTTCTTTTATTTATAAATCCACCTTCATGATGCCATAAAATTCATTTACTCTCCATAAAATTGTTATCATTCATAATACCTGCAATTATACTGTTCTATTCCCAAAAGTTTAATAAAATACAAAAAGAAAACAAACATTAAAAATACTGTGAAATTGTTAAAGCATAAAAAACATAATAACAAGTACATGTGGCTAAAAAAAATTATACACTCACATGTGTATGAAAAAACACAGATAAAAACTCTTTCGGCCATTATGATTTGAATACTTTTTCATATTTTATTTGAACAAAAAAATATATATATGTATATATGAGCCCTTGATTTTGAAAGTGGTATAAGTCAAAAATTTTAAAAATCTACTTTATCTTCTATTTCATATTAAATTCTAATAAAATAACATAATCTGAAGAGATTAGCAGTTAGCCATGAAAATTAATTAATTAATTAATTAATTAACAAAATATGGTTACTTTTTTTATAGTGGTATAAGTCAGTCTGTTCACAAAGTTTGAGAAAATAATTATTAGTAATTTTGTCATGTCTTCAGATAGCGGTTCAAATAATCCTTTTAATGTAAAAACGTATTATTTATAGTTAATTGTAGACATTATACGGCGAAGAAGTATAAGTAATGCTCCCAAGAAATGGAAACGAATAAGACTAATATCGTCTTCAGATGAATCAGTTCATACTTTAGAGTTGAATTTCGAACCCTTACAAATGGAAGAAAGCATCTTGAAATCAAGAAAGAGGACACGAAATTCACATATGTAATTATGCACAAAATATAAGAAAAATAAAGAGAAATAGCGGAGAGGAATATGAAACAAAAGAGTCTAAGCATGTGAGTGGTAAACTTTTCGAAAATAAAGATTGCCTTTGTTCCAAAAAATTTATAAATGGAATCGGATATGAAGACAGGAAAGCTAATTTTGATTGTTTTTGGAAATTAGCAAGTTTCGAAAAACAGAATTTGTTTGTGTATGGTTTGGTTCGAAAACAATCAATAAAGCAAAGACGACCCTAAATTACAAAGGATATATGAGAAGGTGTAGTTTTAAGTTTCATCTAAATGTACGGAATTCAGAGGTTTCTGTTTGCAAAACTTTTTTTTTGATACTTTTAAAATATCTAATGGAAGATTAACCCGTGTCCTAAATGCCAAAACACCTGGAAGGGATGGCCGGGGCAAAATCATCTAGAAAAACAGATAAAGAAAAAAATAAAGTGATACGAGAACATATTCTGAGTTTTCCAGCATGTGAGAGCCATTACACGAGATCACATCACACTTCAGGTCGAAAGTATCTAAGTTCTGACTTAGATATTCGAAAAATGTATGAGCTGTATGTAAAAAAATGTGATGAAAATAATACATCACGTGTTAAGGAGTGGACTTACAGGAAAATCTTCAATACGGAGTTCAACCTTAATTTTCATACTCCTCGTAAAGACACATGCGGAAAGTGTGATTCGCTAAAACTAAAAATCGAAGCATCCAGTAATGAAGAAGATAAGTTGCATCTTTTGGAAATTCATGATTCACATCTTAACAGTGCCGAACAGGCCAGAAAAAGTTTAAGAGATGACATTCAAAAAGCAAAGGATAACCCGAGTGAATATTACGGATTCACATTTGATCTACAGAAAGCACTTGCTTATCCAAAACTTTCTGTTTCGGTAGCTTATTATAAGCGCAACATGTATGTATACAATTTAGGGTTTCATAATTTCCACAATGAAAACGCTAAAATGTATACATGGGATGAAACAATCGCCTCAAAAGAATCACAGGGAGTTGCGTCCTGCATATTAAAGCACATTCAGGACATTACTAGTCAAAAGCATGTCATAGCTTACAGTGATACCTGTTCAGGACAAAATCGTAACATTAACACAGCTTTAATTTGGTTAAAAATTGTTCAGTCATCTGATAATAATATTGAAACAGTTGATCATAAATTTATGGTACCCGGCCATTCTTTTTTGCCAAATGATCGCGATTTTGGTTTGATAGAAACTAAAATAAGAAAATCGAATTATTTATACATACCTGAGCATTATTATAATTTAATAGAAGTATGTAAAAAGAAAAACCCATTTTTGGTAGTACGAATGGCTCAGAGAGATTTCATTTCGACACAACAACTAAAGGAATCAACGAATAATAGAAAGAAAAACACCCATGGAGAAACTGTGTCTTGGCTAAAAATACAATGGATCAGATTTCTAAAAAAATGCTCCATATAAGATGTTTTATAAAATTTCCTTGGATGAAAATTCCGAATTCAAAGTATTAGACCTCTCATCTAAAAGTCCTTAAGTCATTCGTGAAGTGATGCAATTAATTTTGAAAGTGGTATAAGTCATTTCAACCTTTCAAAACCACATTTCCTTTTAAAAATGGTTATAAATTTCACAATCATAATAAATACTTGTTTGTTGGCACTACTTTACTATCGAAAAATCATATACCATAATACAATTATATTTTATAATCCTTTAAAATGTAAAACTCTAAATTCCTCGAAACAAGGAAAATATGACTTATACCATTTTCAAAATCAAGGGCTCATATATATACAGTGCACACAGCCAACACATATAAGACACATATCCTGGCATATCCCAGCAGTTTTAAAGTCTTTATGAATTAAAATGAATATGATTAAATTGGTAGTACATTATACCCCCAGTAAAATAAACATTTAATTTTGCAAAGTCGACAGTAAAAAAAAACACAGCAGTTCTGAACGCGTTGTAGGCAATAATTGAGTAATATTGATGGCCAATTGTAATTTTATAAGCCATAGTAGTAGTAATAACCTATCAATAATGTTCAATAGTTCTCGATAACGATCCCACAATTGCCAATATATTGATGTCGACTTGGTGTGACGTCGACGTCGACTCAAAAATACATGTTTGTTGTAAATGTTATTACTTAAAAGTTATAAACAAAAACAAATCAAAAATTTCTAAATTTTCTCTAAGCTTTTATGGATTTTAACAACAACAAAAATGTATTAAGTTCTTTTTTATAGGATACTTTTTACATAAACATTTGATACTGGTCTACACTCAAAAGAAAAAAAATGAAGTCATACGTACTTAAATCAACCCATATCTATGTAAAAATTACGGTAAGTAAAGATTTTCTTAAAGTGAAAAAAAAACAAAAAACCAAGTGGCTGACTTAAGGCAGAAATGACCCTGGACCCAGTGATACCATGTGCGTATTATTTTTTTTTTTATTTTAACCCAGGAACAGTTATAATTTTAAAAATTTTATTACTTAAATTTGTATATGATTTCTTTTATTTGTTACAATTTCAATTTAAACCATTTTATAAACCGCTCACCTATCTAGGCCTTTCCATGCAACGCATATTCATAATTAAAAGCCTTTATCATCTCAACCACAACTTTGTATAAAATAAATGAGACTTTTCCCACTTGATTTGAGAATTCCATAGATAGATTTAGAATTATTCGTACTTAAATTTTTAACAACGATTTTTACTTAAAGTAGAAAGAAAAATCTAAAGAAGAGGTTTTTTTCATTGTATGATTTTCTTTATTCCCTGTGCTGTTTTAGGGTCTCAAGGCCAACAAATATATGTAATAAAACATTATAAATTAAAAAAATCGGTTTCTTTGTTTATACAAGATGTATGTATCAGCAATCCTTTAAAGGTTTCGTAGGAATTAGCAAGGAACTTTAGACACAAGTCGCAATTGACTAGCTAATAGTCAATCTTTAACAAGTCTTCATTTAGAGTTTGGCACCCCCGACTTAAATGCCGTGAATCACACACAAAAAAACTACATGCCCACATTTACGGTTTAGCCCCTCCCACTTAAAGGTAGTGAATCACACGCAATCATGAATACTGATTTAATTTAATCACTTCAGCGCGCGTGTATTGAAAAAACTGTTGTAAGTTGGGCGGCCAAGGGTAAAGTTAGCGCATTTGGTATATTTAAGAAAGATGTAAATGAAATGTCTTCATATTTTCATGGGTGTAGAGAGGCCTATTTGCGGGTGGGTCTATTTTCGCCTTAGATAATATTAAACCACCACTGGAGTTTATTCCTTCTTCGGGAATTTCTAACATATGACATAATTTTCCTTTTCGTTAGAAGAAAAATTCTCAGGGGCTCTACGTCTATTCATATTTGTATGCTATATGTGCAATATGTACTTAAATTGAACTTTCTTGCAGCTAAAAAATTTTGTTGCGATATGCTTGCGACAACGATATTAATTTATATTACGATATTAATTTATATTAGCATAACATGTTTGCCGAAAATTGATTAACCTTAAATCACGCTAAACAAAACTTTATTTTAACCTGATAAGTGAACTATTAACGCAATTATATAACGGTTAAAAAATTAAATGGAATTTAAAGCAAATGATAACAATAAGTTATTGCGAACTGTGGCAACTCCTCGTGTTGCTTCTCAAACTGAAAGTTCTTGCAGCCCAAACTTAAAAACTTCACACTATTTTATAATGTAATTTTTTCAATGAAAAATGAAAAGAAAATTTTCATTTTTATAAAAAAATTAATTTCATTTTTTTGTAATTGACATTTTGATCAAAAAAAAATTATTTTCACATCATAATAAAAATATAATATAAATGTAATCAAAATATAATCAAAAATACAAAAAATCAACTTTTTTTCAAACGGCCATATAAAAAAGGTGTAACTTCCACAACAAGGACAAATCAAATGAAATCACTTGATTTGCAGAACAAGCCTGCCTTACAATAGCATTGTTTTAATAATATCATGGCTTGACTACAACCATATATATTTCAATTATATATTGTTCTGTTATTATGGTCTATACGGTGGCTAAGAGCTTCTGCAATATAAATTTGTCACATATTTCAATGAATTAACGATATTTATATTAAACCCTCTATAGATTCTGAAAAAAAAAACACACAACCTGCGATATATTTTTTTAACCAAGTCTAGTTCCATTCGAAAAACAAAGTGTCCCTTATACGAGTATATGTGTTCCATATTGGCATAAGTAATATAAAATAAATAACACAAAGACAGGAAAACGAAACACATTGAAGGAAAAACAAAAGTATAAAAATAAATAATGCATACGAATTTGATTGAAATTTAATGCATGAATTGGGGAAGATTAATTAAAAAAAAGTAAACCTTAAATAAAATAAAATTCTTTATAACAATCTGAGTATAATTTTAAACAATAATATTGAATGTAAGATTTCTTAACAAACAAAATAAGAAAACCTTTTAAGAATTTTCAAATAACACAAATGTGTAGTCCTGTCCGTAATGAGACAAGTTCATTTCTCTCTTTTGTGTATTCTTGAATTTGTTAACTAATTTTTATTTTCATATTATGTTTTTAAGACCAGTGCAATCAATGTCCAATTTGTCTTTAAATGTGATAATGACCGGAATGTTACGAGTCAACGGTGAGACGTTCAAAAGGATATTGTATAAATATTTATTAGACTATTTGGTATGCATTAATATTGCAACCTAGTTAAATTTAACAGTATGACGCCACATGCTACACTTTATATGACTTATATATAAAATTGTAAAAAATCAACGAAATTTGTTAAATTGTTGATGATTAATTATTGACATGTGCCATTTAAAAGAAATTATTGCAGTTATTCTTGTGTCATATTATTTTTTATTAAATTTAAGTGTTCCATTTGGGTTGTTGCCGAAATAGCTGTGATTGTTAACAAACAATAGGATTAACTTTCAATTTCCTATTGAGTATTAAAATAAATACGGCAATCTTTTTTTAGGAAATTTTAATAAAACCTTCGATTTTGAACTAAAATTAATTCAAAAATACAACAACAACAATATTTCCTCAACATTCACAGGTGAAATACATTGGTATACACCTTGACCGACGGCTTACATGGAAACACCACATTGACTCTAAGCTGACACAAATAAAACTTAAATTAACCCAGATACATTGGCTGATTGGTAGAAATTCTACCCTCAGTCTAGATTGTAAACTTTTAATATACAAGTCGCTTTTGAAACCCATATGGTGTTACGGAATTCAGCTATGGGGCACTGCTTCAGCTTCCAATGTAGAGAGAATCCAACGAATGCAAAACAAAATTTTAAGGTTAATAACATCGGCTCCATGGTACATGAAAAATTCAATTTTACATCGTGATTTAGATATGCCACTTGTGACCGCTGAAATTGCAAAATATGCAGGCAAATATTTAACAAAACTAGAGTCCATCCTAATCCCCTTGCTCGTAATATCTTGAACTTTACTGGACACATCCGCTTAAAAAAGAGGAATACTACGACCTTAATACGCAACTCTCCAGATGAAATTCTTTGAAATTATTTTTTGTGCTTAACTATGCTGCATTTAAACCATTTTTATTTCCTGTGATACCTTACAATTTCTCGAGAGACCCTCCGTACTTAAGCTGAAGAATTCGAATGTTTAAATCGAAAATTAATAACCTCTTGACATCTTCATTACAACTACCAGGTTGATTTAATACATCACCACGTTCTTTGAAATCCAAAGGATGCCAAGGAGAAGAATTTTAAAAAATTCTTTATAATATTAATGGACATTTAATACGACTGAAGAGAAGAAAACAACAAAGCAGAATTAATCAAAAACTCAATCAAAGGAAACGTCTAGTTACAAAACACTTAAACTCCAATGATATAAAAAACGAACAATAAATTATTTTAAAAATAATTTAAATTAAAGCTTTGAAGAATATATGTATATGAGAATATAAAATATTTTCAGAAACAAATTATCATCGTATTTTCTTGTAAATTAAGTAATATTTTCACTTTATTTATATCGGGTCTTCTAATAGGGACTTTCAAACTTTGAGAGTTGATAGCGTCCATATTGTTGAAGCTACATCTGACAAATTGGTTGTCACTTATTTGGTATGTTTTGCCAAATATGTATATGCTGAAGGTTAAAGCGTTTAACAACACGAGTAAATGATAAAATTGCTTTACCAAAATGGGTGCTTTGTTCAGGTTACATTCCGCGCGCTTTATCCATTTTACGATCGCCATAATCATCCTACCGAGTGTGGTGGATAAATCTGAGTTCTCTTGTGCAGTAAATAAAGAACCAACATCTGTACGATAACAAAACGCAAGATGTGATGAAAACATTGCCACTTTCCGTGAGAGTGTGCATGAGATTCCGCGGCAGTCGAGTTACCATCGGTCAAAAGAATTTGGCCCTACGCAGACCCTAACTTGCGAATTGGCCCCCCAAACATACTCACCCAGAAGCTTAAGGTAAACAACCCTAGACAACGATACGTGTTCGGTAAATAAACCCTGTAGTAATTGGATATTGACCCTAATTTTCATTAAAAATAAGTGATGAGGCTCGAATTAGGAACGATACAAATTCACACGATTGTTTGGTGGGGATCGGTTCATATTTCCTTAAGAGCGACGTTGGACAGGCCATCACTGTCAACGGCGAGCACTATAGGGCGATGATTACCAAATTCCTTTAACCTAAATCGGATGAAATGGACACCAATGGCATGTGGTATCAACAAGATGTTGAAACCTGCCACACAGCTCATACCACATTGGACAACTTGCATGAGCGATTCGAGGGCACGGTCATATCACTTGGAGGTGATGTATACTGGCCACCGAGATCGTGCGATTTGGCCTCGTTAGACTTTTTCTTGTGGGGTTTTATTGAGTCACAGATCTATGCGAATAAGCCACAAGCGGCCCTAAACCCAACATAACCCATGATATAGATCAATTACAAATACGCGCCACTCGTGGTATATTCCATTAATAATGGAGTTGATAGTTCTTTTAAATGAATTTAAAAAGGCTCTTTTTTTAATAGGAAGCACTTAACGAATGACCCTTTAAAAGAGTCTACCACGAACATGAAATAGTTAAAATAGAATTGATGGTAAAGGACGTAAAAATAAACAAGATAATGTCAATTTCCTTAAATAAACTTTAAATGCACGAAATAAGTACTTGCCATTCAACCATAAATTTCTCTAAATACATATTTAATTCTCCTTTCAACTATAAATTATACACTTGAGTTCACCTACATTGATTCATGTGATCCTTAGAATTACCAACAGTATAATTTTTGTAGAATATATAAAAATGCTGTCTCGGTACAAACAATTACTTTAATTGATTTCTGTTAAAGAATTTATATACGTTAAATAAATTTTCTATTTATGGATTCAAAACTAAAGAAAAGTGTTAAGAATTTGCTTTATAAACCAATGAAACGCTAAATGACGGAAGTGAGTACAAGTGGTTACAGCACATTGAACATTTATCGTTCAATCACCATTACTCGTACTTTTACATTTAGCGCTCTAAACGGAAATATTCACATGTAAAATATTTACATCCATATTATTTCCGCTATAATTATGTTAATTCCGTAGCATCATACAGCAAACTGATGCTGAGCAACAAAACCACAATGTAATTAATTCAATAAAGAAAAATACAGTAAACGGGTGTAAATGGCAGGCAGATTGAAAATTATGCAATTTGGTGTAGTAGCAAAATGTATTAAACGTTTGTCCATTAATGGAAATGATTATCATCTCCAAATGGTAATTAGAAAGCAATGTAATCATCATTAGGTTTGATGTTTTAACTAATTTGGAAATAACTAAATAATATATATATATATATATATATATATATATATATACATTTATCTTCAAGATCATAATTTAGCTTGGAGCTGCCAAAAGCACGAAGTAATTCTAAGGTTATATTTATACGTTTATGCTCATTGTCCTTGTGTGAACATAATTAAATGAGGCAAAAATAGAATACCTTCTACCAAATGACTTTTCTTTTTTATTATTGCTTTTGCTGTTGTCAGCTAATTTTATCTTAAGACTATTTTATGTTTGTAATTATTAGCAATTAGTGTCTAAAGGTTCATGAATGAAGAAAACTATATAAAAGGTATCGAATCTTTCTAATTTAAAAGCTCACTTCCCCAAAATAGCAAACAGAAAAATCGCCTGTCTGTTTCTTATACAAAATTTCTTTTAAGCTTGATGGAGGGTAAGTAAGTAAGTAAGTAATGTAATGGGGGTTTGGCCCAGGATGGCCCTTTGCACTGCGACCATTGTTGATCTATTGTGCTTTCCCTGTCCCTAGCAGTTTAATACGTTCGCAAATAGGATCAGCTCCTTCAGTGGGAGCATAAGCAGATCCTCTTCACTCAGCGTATATGCATGTAGAGTCCTATGTCTCCTGTGGCACAATGCCCCACAATTTCCTAT
Source organism: Germaria angustata (assembly GCA_963681545.1). Classification (NCBI taxonomy): domain Eukaryota; kingdom Metazoa; phylum Arthropoda; class Insecta; order Diptera; family Tachinidae; genus Germaria; species Germaria angustata. The sequence goes on along the minus strand of OY812998.1, from coordinate 55,609,987 downwards.
CAAGTGTTCCATCGACTCCTCATCTTCACCGCAAAATCTGCATATGTCCGTGTCAGATAAGCCCATTCTGTATAGGTGGGCTTTGCAGGTGTAATGGCCTGTGAGCGCCCCTACCAGCGTCCGTAGGCTTTTCCTGTCCAGTCTTAGAGCCAGATCCGCCCTCCCAGCGTCAAAGCGTAGGAATTTCTTATAGTGACATAATCCATTGATGTCATTCCAATGTTGTGCAATCCTGGACGATGTCCATTTCGAAATCTCCCCTTTAAGTTTGATGGAGGGTAGAAAAAATACTACATCAAATCAAATTTTTTTTTATTTTATACGCAGCCCAAGACAATTGCATTGAGAATCAGAAGACCACTTTTATACACGCCTTTTAGAGGTAAAATCGCCGTTTTTCAAATGTATAATTTATTAATTAATAATTATGTATACCTTTGCCTTCACTTTGTTATTGCAAAAATTCGCATTTGATAGGCAGTAAAATATATTATAACTTAATGAATAATCTTATTTTGATTTAGGCTTTTGCAAGAGCTTAAATATTATCCAAAAATTTCCATAGCTGTTTTGGGAATTTCTCTAGAAGTTACAGAATCCATTGTAGCAGAATATCCTTTTGAAAGAGGGATACAGGGAAGATATTAAAATGATAACAAATGAAAAAATTGCATTGCTTCAGTATGCTTTCAATGACCAAAGGATATATAAGACGTTAATATGAACTTTGCGTGATAAAAACGAAATTTCGTACACGGATTTTAAGCTAAATTTTCTACTTTTGGTAAATTTTTGATAATTTTTTGTTGCTTTGTGAAGCTTCAATCTTAATTTTGCTTTAAAAAAAAAGAAGATATATGAGGGGTCCCTATATCCCTGCTGAGATTTCCAAAAATATTGTACGCAAATTATAAATTACATTTTGCGAGTTTAAACGACTTCTTTGTTGCTTAAAAAATTATATATGGAAGGTACCCATATCTTTTGGGCGTGTTTTTTTAGCACGACGCTTTTTTTTTCATAACTATTTTGTAAAATTATTTATTATCTTTCTATTTTTGTCCAATTATATTCGAAGTTAAGGCACTGTGCCACGGCTATACAAAATCACGCAAGAAAGATTGCAGCACAAACCAATTACACGATCTTCGTGACCAATCAAACTCAACTCCGCATAAGATTATCACACCCTTAAGTCCTTTATACAAGATGATTGCTACTGAACACTTTCCTACTGGATTTAAAGGATTGGCATTTTTTATATGTGAGTTCTTAGCTAATTGTCCTAATGAACTTTCGACTTGATAATGAACATGACGCTTAATATCGAGTGATTTGGCTCCAGTTAGAAGCCTCTAACTCTGACCTTTTTTACTGAAAAAATCTTCAAAATGTGATCTCCCTCGTCTATTAATAGTAAACAAAAAAATTATTTCTTAATTTATTTTATTTACATATTTAATAAAGTAATATATACTCGTAATTAAAGGAAGATTTTTTAAGAGCTTTTGGATTTGATAAAAAAAAAACAAGTAAAACTTAGAGAAATGTATCAAATCTTCATTTGAGGTGGTAGAACAATCTACTTATGTATATACTTATGTAATTCAATGTTTAAAGGTGATTTCATGTAAATGTTGAAAGCGGCTACGCCTCAAATGGTTCATACGAAGGCTACAATTTTGCTTGTTCACGTATCCATTCAACCAGAAATGAGCTTCGTCGCTGAACTCAATTTTCCTATAAAAAATTGGTCGATACACTTTCTCCATCGAGCATGAATTTTGATAATTAATTTCAATTATCTGCAAACATTGTTCGATTTATGGTAAAATTATAGACCAAACTGAACATGTTTAACAGCAACATGTTACACGAAAACAGCTGAGCTGCAAAAACAGTGTTGCCAAAAAGCAAGTTGCTAAAAAAATCACCCTTTATAACTGTAACACTTTTTTATTTTTGATTTAATTTATTGGTTCGTTCGTAGGGAAGCACACCAGAGTACTGGGTTCGAATCACACGCACAACCTACGCACTAATTATAGCACTACCCACTAGTCTCCCGAAGCAAACTAATGAATGTCGGCCATGTAAAACTATTTTTGGATGTGTACCGAAATATTGAAAAATAATTTTGCATTCATAATAATGACAAGATAAATTTAAATAATAAATAAAGTAAAATAATGTGCATACATTTATTACCAATTTTATATTATTATTAGTATTATTATTTATTTAACTATTTAATACTGAAATTTATAAGGATTGCACCAACACAATATTTAAACTTTTGAAATAAAGAAAGAATACGTGCGATCGCATCATAGCATAACAAGTACTCAAAATATTATGAGAAGATATAATAAATTTACTTATAAATATGTAATAATATTCAATATAGAAATTTAACATTTGGGATTTTTCTCCCAACTAAAAGTTTAAACAATTAGAGCTTCAAAAATGTATTGTTTGCTGTGGTTTTAGCTGTTCAAGAACCGACATTCATTAGGCGCTAAGCAATAAATTTTATAAATAATAATAATATGAATTCTACTTGGCTTATGTGCAGAGACACCCGGAGTCTGCGGCAGGAGTCGAACCTGCGACCTTCGGACTACCAGTCTAGTACACTAAGATACTAGTTTACGAAGGCACTCAGTATATATCAAGTATATATAAAGGATAAAGATATCGTTTTAGACGAATGCAGATTATATTTCATTATATAAATTCCATTCTTTGAGGAAATTAATTAATGGGATGGGATACTGTGAAAATATCGTGGGATGGGATAATGTGAAAATAGGATCAGAATTGGGGAATGTGGTTACGCAAGCTGTTTACCATTGGAAATTAAACTTTCAATCAAGAAAGGTTTTCATCGTTGCAAACGAACATACAACAGGTTTTAAATAGAATCGAACTCACACGAATAAAAAACATCCAATTTCATTTCCTTACTTTTAAAATAAGAGTACATTCTTTTAAGATCAGTTTTGTGTTTAAAAAAAATAATAAATATCCTTTGTAACTTCATAATGGAATACTTTACACATACTACGATCTTTTAATTGTTATTATTAAATGATTTTCCCAAAGTAATGTATTCCTTTCAACAAGCTTTAGTTTGCTTATCTGCAATACGAAAAATAAGAAAATAAGAAAGAGCTGTTGTCATCACCATCATTATTTTAATGGCATTACAACATCCCTACATTGGTAAAACAAAATCGATAATAAGTTAATTATATTTAATGAAAATTAAACCATTGTGAACGAAGATATAGTTAGAGGGCTAATTTGATAAGACAATTCCTACATACAAAGAAATATATGTATAATAAGTCTGTCTATAAGGTTAATCATATTACGTATAGTACTTCTTGCTTTAAAATTAGACATGTAATATATTACACTTAAAAGGAAAAACATTGTTACGAAAGCAAAAACTGAAACCTGCAACTTATTGAAAGGCGAAATTTTATTATATACAAAAAGCACATTTAAATAAGACGCGACGGTTTTGGAGAAAAAGCCCTTTAGCGGATGAATAAAAATACAGCGCATCTCATTCTGATGGCCATTTAAAAGTGTAGCCTGGAAAATTGGAAGCTTTTAACAAAAATAATGAGCTAAAAAGTTGGTGCGGTATGATGCTGTGAGTCCTCGTCTTAAAAATATTACGGATAAATGTATCTACTTATATATACTAAGATATAATGTACAACCCAGTATGAGAAAATGCTGATCATTTCCCTTACAAGACAACGTCTCAATGCTTATGGACCACAATGTCAATATGTGGAGTATCTTTACCACATATGCTAGAAACACTTCCTCAAAATCCTATTCTGCACCCAATTTAACGCTAATGGGAAGTTATCGAAAAATTTTTTTAGAAACATGAAACTCGAAGCAAACTCCAAATAAAAAAGGTTCTTCTAGATGAGTATTAGAAAATTTAAATGGAAATCATATAAACCGCCATAAATGCCATGTGTAGTTTTCTAAAAACTGTCTTAGAGATCCAAGACTATCGAGTTAAGTATTACAAGGATAACAATGGGTCTAAGGTCCAATACACCTTCCAGATGTGAAGTTTATTCCCAGTGGTAAAAAAAACCAATCCTAATTAAATAGAAAATTATTCTTATTGCAAAAAAGAAACATAACAAGTGAATATAAATCTTTAAAGAAAGAGAGAGAGATTAATTTGAATTCGCACTACTTCCGGATCATACACTCAGCATTTTCATGACTTTTTTGAAAGCTATTTTTTACTGTGGTATTTTCTCCCCAAATTAATAATTTAATCACTTATTCAGTAAATTATTATAATGTTTTTTTTAATGATTGAAATTGATTAAGAAGGTGTGGTCTAGTCTCCATTTACACTTTACTGGTTCATCGGGTCAGATCATCAGGAAACTTTCTTACTATTTTCTTACTTTACCATTTTAAACATTGCGATTTAGAAGTTCCAAATAAAACATTTTTAATGATATGTATATGCTACTACCCACGCACAAAATACATCTTGGAAACACTCTATATACTTATAAAGCATATTGGCCGCCTTTCTAACTTTCTAAAAAATTCGGGTGAAAGTTCCCTGATGATATAACTATGGCCTGAAATGTACATAGAGATTAGCTCAGCCCTTCGATGTTTTTTTTTTTAATATACTTTAATAATTTACTGAATATATAAACTGTTAATTAGGGTAAAAGCATTTTACAAATATAAACTAAATTGGAAAAAGTATTTCGATTAAGAAACTTTATTTAAAAAATTTTATATCTTTTTGTGCGTGACTGCACAGAGAAAAGTTTTTTGAAAAGCAGTCACAACTGTTAAATATATATATATATATATATATATATATATATATATATATATATATATATATATATATATATATATATATATATATATATATATATATATATATATATATATATTCTTTGTTAATAAATTTTTAATTCTAATTAACCAAAGTTTATAAACGCAATAGGTTGGCATTATCTCTGCCAGTATTTAGATTAAAAACGTGTCTTCCACTGCCATTGAATTGTTTACTTTAATCAATTTTAGGAGGATAAAATTAATTTACGAATTTGCTTGTCATCACTAATTATAGTAATATATCACTCTTTCAACAAAGCCCAGCAAAAACTGTGTAAAAAATCTTCTAATAAAAAACAAAATTTTCTCCGCTGCGATGAATCGTCTGACCGTCTTTACATTTTTATTATTTCAATTGTATTCAAAATTATTACAAAAGGTTATAAGGCTAAAATTAAGATGACCCGTTATATAATATGTATGATAAGTACATAGTACATAAGTATAACATTACCTATGTACGTCGAGTTTAGATAAACTAACGACGTTTCGAAGAAAATATTTCTCAATTAAATTCATAACTATTGTTTTAGACAAATATCAATTTATTTTACTTCGCTGAAACAGAAACCCTCGTAAACGAAAAACTATTTCAACGAAACAAATTTTGTTTGTTATGCAAAAATCCTATGATGATTCATTTTGCTACCAATAAAATCTCAGTTCAAAATATTTTAATATGTATCATATATTCGGTTCAAAGAACAATTTTTAGATTGCTGACTTCGATTGAGCGAAACAATTTTTCTTTTATCTCAAGTCCGTTTCAACAAAAATCTCGCTCGAAAAATGAAATTTTTCAAACATTTCCGGTTATCAGAATTCGACTGACTTCGATTGAGCGAAACAATTTTTCTTTTATCTCAAGTCCGTTTCAACAAAAATCTCGCTCGAAAAATTAAATTTTTCAAACATTTCCGGTTAACAGAATTCGACTGGCTTAAATATCCACTTAATATTCTGTTGAAGAAGTGTGACATATTTAAAAATTAATTGAAAGTACATATATATATTTTTCTAATTTGCTTAATTAAAAAAAAAAAAAAAAAAGAACTTGTGTAGCTGGTAGTCTTGATATTTTGACTTAAGAAGAGGTGAGTCTAAATACAAGACATGTAATCAAATTTAAATGTAGAGCTACATGATATAATTTTCTAAGGGATGGAAAGCCCGACCATCGAAATCGGAAGAGGACAAGTTGAAAAATTTAATGACAAAAGGGAATCTTTCGATTCCAAAATGGCAATTACACCGCGAGCATGTTGTCGAACATGTTGGACGTTCGTGTAGATCATGTTAACGAACATTAGAATAAATAAATTTTAAAAGAACACTCTTCGGAATGACATATGCGAGTTATTGGAGTAAACAACTAAAACCGATAAGAAAAAGAAAAATTTGGTCTTAATAATGTCTCTCTGATAATTTCTATTGAAAATTTTTATGAAATGCAGATTTGTATGTGTGTCGGACGAATAAGCAGTTACAAAAGTATCAAAAAGTTTTGAAAACACGTATTGGTTCACAATACGTATTTTTACCTTTTTATACGATCGAATCGATGTGTGGTAGCCGCTTATTTAATAGCTTCTCCTCAAACTTTATTTGTTTGATTTTAGGCAAGCAACTAATTGCTGAAAATATTTTCGAAAATGTTTAAAAAGACTTTTTGTAAACATCAGGCAATTTTTTCGAATTCATCAAATGGAAGCAAAGCAACATGGGTAAGTTCGTAACTGCAACAGAAAAACAATATATCCCCGCCATTACGATACAAATCTAATGATGCTCTTTTATTGTATATGACCCGCATTTAAAATAATTTTGGACACCGTCTGCTGTAGTATTGCATTTAAGAACATTTTAGTTTACTGTTGCATTTACGAACGTACTCTACTTTAAAAAATTAACTGTGAGGAATGAAGAACTATAATGCTATAAAGGATTATGCGCAAAAAAAATTCAAATGTGTTTGTGTGTTTTTATGTGTTGATTTTTTTATTTTATAAGTAGAATTTTTCCAGTAGTTAATTTGAATTGAATGCATTCGGTAAATGAGTTCAGGGGCAGCGAAAATCTTTTCTTATTTTCCTCAATGACATTCTGCATGAAGCTTCAAAGTCTGTCTAAACTTCAATGAATGACTAATAGAGCATGCGGTTCTATCTGAGATTATGAATTATATTTCTCAATATTCTTCGCAAGAAAAACCAGCGTTACGTTCGATGGACAGAAAACATTTTTCGTGTCGCCAAAGAAGCATCCTAGAGCATTGGTTTTTAAGCAGATTTAAGAGACTCTCCACTCCTTCGGATCTCCTTAATTCCAGGAGAGAACGAAGAAAAAGTTCATCGGCAGTGTTGTTGATTTAGCCATTTTCTGGCTAAATTTAGGAATTTTTCATCCCTTTTAGCCCGAAAAGAACAGAACTTGATAAAGTGGTAAATATATATATAAATAAATAATTTTCTAATTTAAATATCTTAACAGGTAAATATTATCTTAAAGCAAAATCATGAATTAATTTTCCAGCTGCCATTAATCAAAATTATCATTCAAATTACTCGTACAAAAAGAATATAAGCAAAAACATGGAAATTGGTTTAGTAAAATGAACATGTAATCATGTGAAAATTACGGTTTCATTCAGATATGAAATCCTACACAATTTTATTTATCCATTATTCTTTTTTTCCTTCTCTATTTTAGAAGTTGCAAATGTTATGGCATAGAATACACAGCCTAGACCATTGAAATTAAAAGCTTTTAAGCATACTGTTGAAAAAATACTTGACAATTTTGTTTCCAATGTCATTTCAAATGATTTAACAAGCACAATGATAGCGACAATAAACAACGTAAGAAGAAATGTGCTAGAAAAGAAAAAAAGGAAATTTTCTGTTAATTTTAGTAACATCTGTAACCTTGTGTTTTTGTATGGATGTCAAAATGTAATGGTTTGTTTGCATGTGTTTCGATTTAACGCATAGAGTGCCACATCTTACGTTTTTGTATCACACTTACATATTATGTCCTGGTGAGGCACACTCGTATCATACATTTCCGTACGACAGGGCTTATTTCACTGCAGACCTTGTCGTTCGTTTTTAAGCAACACTGAATTAATAATATTACAACTTATTCCTCCATGACGAAAGAAATCTTAGGTGAACGAAATGCAGTCACACTCGACTTGTCGTTCGATTAGACGTACGTTGGTAACGTACCTAAGTCGTTCAAACATTTTCAATTGAATAAGATGACAGATCAACATAAAAAAATTTTTAGTATAACAAGGATTACAATAAAATAATGTAAGTTAAAGAGATATGAAAAAGAAATAATAGCAAAACAAACAATAACAATTAAGTGAAATAAAGACTGAAATCAATAATTTTTTGTTTATTTAAAAATTTAACATTTTAAACAGGTGATTGTTGGGGGTGCTGCAATTTTGATTTGTAAATGCTGAATTTATACAGATATAAATATTTCTATATTCTGTTTTTTTAACATAAATTTAAAGAATATTCATTTATTTTATTTTATTCGGCAACTATTAAATAATTGGGTACCCTTGACATACATGTATTCGCACAAAGGACAATAGTGGGACGCAAACTTGTATAGAAACGCTCGAGTTTTTGTTCGACTTATCCTGCTGAAAGCTGTTGGCTGGGATACCAATCAGCTGATTGACGCTTAGAATGATTCCATTCGAATACCTTCGATATTGTGGGACGGGCGGTGGGAGTATATAAATATTCTTGAGAACCATGACATTGACGAGTAAAAATTTTCGACGCGAAAACAACTTCTAAATTTGAAATTACGCACCGAAATAGATTGCGGTTGCATCAGAAATAGTTATGTGTATGTTCGAAAATGCAATGCTGCACTGCAACATTAAAGTGAAATGTTCTTACCTATAAAAGAGAAGCAGATGGTGTACGAAATAAGCAATACTCACAAAACTAAATGAGCATCATTTGATTGGTATCGTTATAGAGAAGAAATTTTGCCTTTTTGTTGCAGCCCAATAGCTGCATTTACGAACGTTTCCTATATCACTTAAATACGAATTTCTTTAAAAATTGATGCTTCGCTTACAGTGAGTTAATCAGGAAAAATAGGATATAAGATTATTGTAACTCAACAAAATAAGAACGTTTTTTCCACACCAGAAAAAACTTGACGTTAGTTTCGTGTGCATAGAGATAAGACCAGTGTTGTATACGTAGCGTTTTGAATTGAAGTTTAGTGTTTTTGAAATGATTTACTGAGGATACAATGTTTTTGCGATAAAAAAATATATTTTTATTTCATTCAATCATAACATGAACCATAAAAATGTATAAAACTTAATGCTTTTTCTTCCTCTCATTTAAAAATTAAATCATAAATTTTTTATTGAAATCCATGACATTGATCCATGACAAACACTTTTAAATATGTATCTCGTGAATCTAACAACGATCAAGGGAAAAACGTATTGCGAATCCTGAATAAGTGCTAAAAATTACTCACTCTACGTGGCCCAGCCATAAAACCTTGTATTCCTGCGTAATTACAAGATATTACGTCGTTACGCAAAAGCATTTATTAAATATTTGTTTCCATTTCCTGGCCTTTTTTTATTAATTTATTTTTTATTTTTGTTATTCAAGCATAAAGCACAAATGTTAAACTAATTTTAGATACTTCGATATCCAAAGAGTATTTAATTTAAACCAATTTACCATTTAGATTAAAAAGACCTTACGCTTGAATAAAAAATAAATAAGAGCACATAAAAATCTTGCTAAAACATCCCCTATTATACGAGTATATTTATATAGGAAAGAATTCATATATACATACATAAATATCGATCCTAAAAGGCAAAAATATGAGCGCCACATATAAAATTTTACAGGAGAAAGTTTTCATTAATTATTTTTATATGAAGTCATGCCGCCATTGAAAAGTTCCACTTGGTATAAAATTTTTTATTTTTCTCCTTACGGTAATTAAATTTTTACAAATAATTTTATTAATCGAAAATGATCGATTGGCATGAACAACAGGAAATTTACATTTCCGTCGGTTGTGCCTTTTAGGCGGTAAGGACTCGATATGAATGTATATTAGAAAGTGAAAAATATTTTCATATACGCGTAATTTCTAATTACTTAAAAGGTGACTTGAGAAAAAGCATCAATCTTTACGATTATGAAAAGTTATCTGAGACATCCACTTGGTTAAATACACGTGCGCCTGCTATCGCAGGTACATAATTCATTTGCACTAATACTTTTACAATTCCGCCTTGATACACAGTGGTTTAGAATGCCTTTTTAATTTTTTTCTTTACGTTTACATTTTGTTTGTGTTATGAATTATTTAAAAGGTTTATTAAGTGTTTTTATTTGGATGGAAAATGTGGAATTTATTATTTTGCAAGTGAAGAGGAAAATTATGATTATTCTATTTCCGCATTTGTGTGATGTATGTATGTATGTATATATTAAAGTAAAATAAAGAAGAGATACATATCACATTATTATATATACATTACGCGATAAAATATTCCTCCTTCTAAGTCGATGACAAGTACGGTTAATAATAAGGAACCATCGTGCCTTATTCAAGCTTGAAATACGTAAATGACAACTGTTGCAACAAATATATTTAAATAACTAATATTTTATAAATTAGCTTTATTAAAAAATATGGTTAATTGAAATTGTATTAAATAGAAATTTTTACGAAATTATTAAGGTCAGCACATTCCTACAATAAACATATGTACTTCAAGTCGATATTTTGAAAATATCATTGTTTTACCTGAAATATCTTTGCTAAGATATCATATCATGTTGCATCTTGATATAATCACATCATATTGCACCTTGAGATAATCACATCATGTTGCACCTTAAAATAAAGCTTGAAATCTCAGCACTTAGTGGAAGTCTGTTATTTATTTCTTATAGCGGAATAGAGAATTCGTGAAAAACACTAAAGAAAAAAATTTAAGACAATGCAATGGTGCACACATATGCAGTTTCCATGGTGAAATTGGATATGAATCTGGATATGAATCGCTTCCTACTTTGCCATTTTCGACGGATTTAGCCACCAAGTGGTTATGTCCTGTTTCCAAATATGAAGAAATGGTTCGACCCCAACGATTTAATCATCTTACAAATAAATGCCTGCTTTGATCACCTCGACAAATCTTATTTCTTGGAAGGGATAAAAAACATTTTAGAATCTTTGGACAACAAAATGATATTATTATCCAAAAATATGTGTTTCATTTAAAAAATCACCGACTTATTGAACAGCAATCATAAAAATATATCTTAGTGATGTTTTTTTTATATTTATTTTAACTATCATCAATACAATTTAAAATATTTAAAAATTTATTAATAACTACGTTTTTTGAGATTTTACTTAAATAAGTATTGCAACAAATATAAACTAATTTTATTGTATAAAAAATATCTTAAGTTTTAGTAATTACATTAATACAGCGTTAGGATGTATATACAATTAGAACGCATAGAAAAAAGATCGATGTTCGAATACTTGTTCTATTAGTTTTCCTTTTTTTTATTCTGCTGCCCTACTATATATCAAAATTTTTTTATTCTAAAGTACCATGGTACAGACGTTTAATTATTTTAAATGAATTATTTTAATTTATTTTGATTCAAAATAATGAATAGTTTTTTACATACTTTTCTACTCGAATAAAATTACAATCGTTTGTTAACATTACAAGCTACAAAGTGGTTATTGATTTCGATTACGTTACCAATAAAATTTATTGTCTATTAATATTGAAAGTATATTCTTTGGGGACATTATTCCCAACTTACTGTTAAAACAATTAAGAGTTTTCAAAAAATGCTTTGCTTGTTGTGGCTTTAGCTGTTCATATGCCAACATTTCGTTGGTCGCTAAACCAAATCGTCAGTGAACTTCAAGCAGTTTGAAAACATTAATCCTCGTATGTTTATGCCAAACGAATTAAATACAATATGAGAATTCAATATTGTATATAATCATTAAAAAAAACATAATCATAATAGGTTTAGAAACAATTATAATCACCTATTTTACTCTATTTGCAACACGTTTACAAATAAACGCCCATTGATCATTAATGATTGTATCATAGATGTTAGTAATGATTAGATAATGCTAATGATTGCTAATTAAACTTCTTTTGTGAAATTCTTTAATTCATTAAACAATTAGAATTAGTTCAACTAATTCCCATTAGATAATTAAAATTTTTATTGCAATGGTAAAACTATTTGGAATTAGTTGCCATTAGAAAAAAAATTGGTTTACCTTTACAATTAAAAATCTAATTGACTTCTGCTAATGCAATTAGATATTCAATTAGCTCGAATTAGAATCAATTATTTTGATATACATATATGGTATTTTTAGTAAATAAGATTACATTTTTGCAGAAGAAAGTACTGCTTCATTGTCAAAATTGACAGAGGAGGCTGAAAGCCTACATTTCATTTCGAATATGATGCATCAATATTTGAATGATGCTGATAAAACTTCCAATATATGGTCCAAATATCCTACATATTCAAAATAAAATGCAGGCTTTCAGCCTCCTCTGTCAATTTTGACAATGAAGCAGTACTTTCTTCTGCAAAAATGTAATCTTATTTACTAAAAATACCATATATGTATATCAAAATAATTGATTCTAATTCGAGCTAATTGTATATCTAATTGCATTAGCAGAAGTCAATTAGATTTTTAATTGTAAAGGTAAACCAATTTTTTTTCTAATGGCAACTAATTCCAAATAGTTTTACCATTGCAATAAAAATTTCAATTATCTAATGGGAATTAGTTGAACTAATTGTAATTGTTTGATGAATTAGAGAATATAAACCAATTGCATCAATTGCTAATTCTAATTGGAATTTAACATGTATGGATTGTATTCAATCAGACAAAAATAAAAAAAGTCTTTATTTTAAATACTTAATATTGGTAAATTACACCCAACTACTTTCAAAATGATTGAAGTTCCCTGACGACTTAGTTTAGCAACCAATGAAATGTCGGCAATATGAATAGCAACTTAAACATTTTGTTAAAAGTTAAAAGTAATATGAAGTTGTCTTTAGCTTAAGTAAAACTTTCAACTCTAATACTCCTAACAACGACAAACTGATAACATCCCAACTTTTGCTATTGAAAAGTTATAAGAACGGACCCAAATATGACAACTTCAAATGCTTAAAATACTCGTTAAAAGTTAAAGGTTTCCACTTTCATATATAAAATAGAATAAATAACATTATTTAAAGAAATAAAATAAGAGAAAACAAAAATGCAACTTATGAAAACCTCATGTTGAAAGAACATGGACAATCCAGTATTAAAAGAAGTTTACCCATTAACAATGTGTATATTAACGTTAATTTCGCTGACTGTATGAAGTGTATGAAACATGTAAATGCCATTAGCATAAAAAGCAATCACGTCTATAATTTGGTATTATTTTTTCCCGTCGTTTCCAAAAGCTGCAAAAATTAATGATATATTTTATTCCCTATTTTCTTCTCTTCAGATATGTTACACATGTAAATTTATATATAATATAAAATACAAACCGTACAAGTATTTATGCAATAAAAATGATATGGAATTTATGCATAGAAACCAAAATGGAAGTAAGTATTTATGCAAATAACAAGAGAAAAATCTTAGAGTTTCAAATGAACAGCAGGAAGTACAATAAAAATGTAATAAAATTTTAAGCTTCAAAATATAAAGTTTTCAATATGCGTCATGATCTCAGTCAACACAAATAAAGAACGATTTTAACAGAAGTTCCAGCAGATTTGATTCTGGGAAAAAATATTATCTTTAGTTGAACCTTTACTTAATTCAATTATTCTAAATGTGAAAGGACATTTCCAGCTCTTGGAAAATGTAAAGAGCAAAATTTGATTTTTTATTTAAAAGATATGAAGTCAAAAAGTCCTTAACAAAATCTTAACATTAATTTCAATAGGATACTATTTTTATTCTTCAAAGAGCTTCATACAATGAGATTTTGGAAATTGAATAAAGAATTTATGATTTTGCGAAGAGAGGACCTCTTCATTTTGTCACTGAACAATTTTCTTAAATTTTGAAACAGTAAAATGTCGTTGGAGGCCTAAGAGAGTATTGTGGACGCGACAAAATTTTCGAGCATATTTCTTCATATGGGAAAAACTTAATGATGTGCTTAAACACGAAATTTTCACTCGATTTTAACGAGGTAATACTATGTTGTTACAGTCAACAGCACTAATTAACCTGCTGTTGATGTAAGTGATGTGGAAGCTTCTAATCCCACTACGATTTGTGGCAACAAAATTGTGGTCGATGAAACATATTTAGTAACACAAAATGAACTGAATGATTTTGTTCGCGATTTTAATTCATTCAAAGATAATGCTACAAAGTCAGTTTTTCTCCTAAGATCTTTCCTCAAAAAAGCTATTTTGTTTAATCATTGTAATAATGATATTAATATCTTTCTTAACAATAATAATTCTAAACAAAATCGAAAAGTGCGTGGGCAGAACCACTATTTTGCTTTCTACAGCGACATAATTAATCATAATTGTGTGCTCGGTAAATTTAATAGAGATATTTATAATTTCAAATAATAAAATTAAATTTCTTCCGCTGCAAACTTTTATGTGGCCAAAAAAAATTTCTATGTTTTACTAGAATTTAAAGAATACTGAATGTAAAAATTCTCATATATAATAATTTTATAAAGATTTTGCAAGAGATTATCTAAATATATCCATTGATCTTGGAGTTCTGTTTGATCGGAAGCTTCTGTTTATTAACCACATAAATACGTGCATTAATAAGGCTCGTGGTGTATTTGCATTTATTAAACCGTGGGCCAAAGAATTTAATAATCCAGCAGTAGCGAAGCAACTTTATGCTTCCTTGGTCAGGCCTATTCTTGAATATTGTTCCGTCATCTGAACGTTTAGAGTCTGTGCAGAAGCAGTTTCTACTTTTTTATTGCGTAACACATACCGTAGTCGTGGGTCAAATTTTTCATCATATAAATTCAGATTAAAAGTTAAATTCCCTACATTGAAGAGCCGGCGAAAAGTTTTAAATGCAATATTTGTTATTAAAATTTTAAATGGTGACATCTGTTCCGAGTTTCTGGTTAATGAGCTGACGTTTAATGTACCGCAACGTTCCCCCCGGGGGGCACGGTTTATACATCTTGTCATGGTGGCTTGGTGTTGTGCTTCCTGGGGTATAGGGTTATCAGGTTTCCGCATATAGGCCTTTTTGCTGATAACCCCTAAAAACTTGTATGTTGCTACACAATCCCTGAATTAACAGGGCAACGGGCGCGCATGCAAGTAAACTAAAGGTGAAAGTGGGTTCGCTCGCTCGTCCGGTAAGTGTGTAATATGGTCTTTCCAGACCTTGGCCTTTGGCCAATTACCCCTTGAACTTAATATGTTACTACCCAATCCCTGAAATAACAGGGCAACGGGCGTGCATATAAGATATTTAAAGAAGTAGCTCTGCCTATGCTTGTCTGGGTAGAGGTGCTACCGATACCTCAGGTTTGCATGAGACCTAAAATCGGAGGTGCTTTTAACACGCGGCTGACCAGAGTCCTGTCTGGTGCCACGGGAACCAGTAGCCCCTAGGACTTGTCCTAGACTGGTTATTGGTGAGGCCCCTTCGGGGATCACGTGGTGGCTGTAGTTAAAACCCAAAGATACGCGGGGAGAGGTATGGGTTGGATGAGTGTGTCTGCAAAAGGTGCTAGTGACCGATTGTAGATGCTCTCTTCAGGCCATATATCTCTAGGTGTTGTTGCTATTCGACAAAGCTGCCGTAATGTTTTGCGGTTGGCGAAGCCTCAGGTAAGATGGGGGCAATATTTTGATGCCGGCCCATTGGGGTAGTAGGAGGTTAGATAGCTCCAACACTCTAGCAAGGTGTCTGTACATGGTTCTGCAGCCTGTACAGAATTTGCTACCATATTCGTCCCTGTTAGGGGCACATGTTGTTGCCTCAACCCAGTATGTGCCTCTGGAAGGGACGACGGGATCGTGGTGAACGGCTTTATTCACCCAGTGCGAAGAGCACCGTCAGGTTAAGTTTATGACAGGTACTGACGTAAAATCTTTGACATGTTTGTACCGCAACGTTCCCTACGTCAATTTCATTCTCTGGCACTGCAACATTTTCGTCAAAACTATGCTAATGCGGATCCATTCCGTAAAATATGCTGTAGCTTCAATGAATTGTATATGACTTTTAACATAAATGTGATTAAACGTAATTTAATTGTATATTTAAATAACTAGCTTAGTTTTTTATGATTACATGTAACTTTTCTTTTCAAATATGTTGTCTGTAAGGATCTTACTAATCCATAGACTTGAATAAAATAAACTAAAATAAACTAAATACTCATACTCGTATATAGTGATATTCTAAAGAACAAACAGAAATTAAAATTTAATATATTAAAAAATTTTCCGGAAGAAGACGTCCAAAGATGAGTCGAAATATTTAATTAAATAAATTTATGTTTTTTTATGAAAAGACCAAAAGTTCGTTTATTACATAATTTAATTAAAATGAATTTTAATAAAAATTATGTACTTCTGAAGATTTCATTTTTACATAACATAAATTTTGCAAAAAAATTTGTTGCGGAAATTATCTGAAGACCATATATTTCTAAAAAAAAAAGTTTAATCTATAAGTCTGCGAACAAAGTTTTATAAAAATCAATGAAATAAGGCCAGTGGAAAAAAGATTATTCATATACATGGAATTCATATGTTGACACTGCCACCTGCCTATAATACATTGTCACTAAAACTTGATATGTTGAATAATACAAATAAGCTTTCTACAGGAGTGGCACATGTGTGACACACGTGCACAATACCTTATAAGATTCCATTGTGTAGAAGTAATTAAAAATATATATTTTCTTTGTATGGGTGCGAGCAAAAGTTTCATAACAACAACTAGGTAGCGAAATTGTACTTTCACTAACAGAAGCTCATATTTTCATAAGTGCGCACATTGCGAAGATACACATGCCTGACATCAACCTTCTCTACACTTCACATTTATTTCTATACCACCTATAAACCTAATCGAAGACTCCAATTATATTAAAATGAGTTATTTATATACATAATTTAACCGAAAAATGTGTTTTTTAAACTTTAAGCATTATTTTAAAACATCCTTAATTGCAATATTTTTTCTTTATATATTCACTGAGTAATTAATATATATTAATAATTATTAATAATTTTCAATTAGTTTCAGCAATTTTTCATTTGAATTAAACAGCGAAAATTTTATATTAGACTAGTTGGGGAAATGCGTTTTGTCAGCATATATATCCACCAATTTAAATAAATTTTGATTATAGACATAAGCTAATTAATTTGACTTCATATGAAATTGAATACGGGAATTTTTATTCCATCTTATTCATTCAAATTCATTATCAAATTCATCAGGAACTTTTAGTTCATCATATTTCATTTTCTTTTATCGAATTCCCTCTTGTTAAATTATGACGAAGGTTATCAACTCTACTCCAGTCTTGCCCAATCCAGCTCGCTTTGCAGTTTACGAGTATATTCATTCACTGTCGGCGAAATAAGAGATAAACATAAATTTTTTTTAAGATAATATTCCTTCAGTTCATTTCACTTCTAGTGCAATGAAGACGATTGTTGTCAGCTATATTCCATTTTTCCGTGTCTATGTTTTGTTTAGTTTTTAAACCTTTTTTAAATGTTGTAGTCGAACTATGTTTAATAGAATAAATAATTTCTAATTATTTTGATACGTATTTTTCATTATAGGAAAATTTATTACTACAAACTTTATTCTATGGCTATTTTTGTATTAGTAATAAAGAAATAAAGCTAAATACCGACATTTGAAATCAAAAGGCGTAGAACCAGCAAATATATATAATTACAGTACCATAGTGCAGAAATTATTCAAATAAATAATTGTAAAAAAGGCAAATATTAATACAGATGCTCACGCATACAATAATAACTTTTTTCTCAAAGAAATCTATACACGCATACATATATATCACTTACGGTCAGTAAACTTTTTTACACTCGTATTAGAAGTGAAATGAAAAACATAAATACATACGCACAGCAAAACGTCTATAAAGGTAAATCAAGCTCTTAACTTGAAGCATATAAAAAATTTTAACTGAAATATTAAATGTTTCCTTTCTATATTACGATTGTTGTTGTTGAAAAAGTAATTCAATTTCTTCTTAAATTTCAAGAACATTATTCAAGGTTCGTAAATAACAAAATGATGGAAAATTAAAATTGCATCGTAAATTTTTGGCTGTAGAAAAAATTTCTCGTTTTAACTTATAAAGTAATTTATATTTTTCGATTTAAGTAAAAGTATAAAGTTCATTGATATAGAAAATTTGTGGAAGCAAACAATGCCTTGTCTAGTCGTTCACTTCTTCTTTTAATAAAGACAACATTAGGGGAAAAACATAACAGGTAAAATCATAATACGAGGGTATATCAACAAAATCATGTAAGGAACAGTACGAATTCGGGCGTTCAGTTACAAAACAACAAATAAGAATCTATCAACAAAGCTCTGGTAAAATATATGATAAACCAATTTTTAACACAAATGTTTTCATGTCGTTGAATACATTTCATTTATAATTATTGCTGAAGAAAGTTTAAGATTTAGCCAACGCCAATAATAATTTTTCACTTTAATATCAAAATTTTTTCAAATTTTTATATGTAACACAAGCATTATTGTGTGTATACGCAATATAGTACAGAAATAATTAATCATACGCAAAATAAATCTTCAGTTCGTAACCTTTGAACAATTTTATTGAAGACATACGAGTATAACTTTTTAGTCTTCCATAATTTTATTATTACTTTTTATGTTCCACAACCATAGTATAATTTTTTCTGTCATCCATAACGATTACAAAAGATTTTTAATTATTTATTTTTTTCTTTTTTTAGTACTTGATAACCATTGGAAAATAATTGTTTTCCTATAACTTTTATAATAACCAAAAGTTTAAACTTTCTCTTCTTGGGAAATATTTAACAAAATCAAATCATAATTAAGTACAACACTATGATACATATACGATTAGATGACCGCATAATGCTTGCTGCGAGACCAATATTTTTGAAGTATTTATAATTCTTTATTACAAGAAATAACACTTATTTCAGATCCTTGACTATTAAGTAATAAATTAATTAATGTAATTTAAAAAAAATCTAAATTTTGAATAGCGAAATTTAATTGTTTTGCAAAAATAAAAAAACTAATTTACTTTGGGAATCTTGTACCAAAAGTGAAAAATTTTTGTATTCATGTACTTTGTCAGATGCCACACATTTAGGTATAACATTTTCAAATAAGCAAATCTTTGCAAAAGTTTCAAAGAGCTCTAGCTATCCTATCTGACAACAACTTTAATGATGAAATTTTAAAAAATAAAAGAATTTGGACTATTCTTAAAATCATTTTGTATCATTAAAATTTTAGTAACCAAATTGTCATTCTAGATCCTGCCTTTTACACGTGGTTCCGGTTTCAGTCAGATGTACTTACTCAGTTATTTGCTACCGTTTATTTTACATAAGTTCTCTTTACAGCTTTGGAAAAATGCAGCAGATATCAGAAAAATTTAGCTTATTTTTCACAATTCTGCGACTTTAGAAAAATCCTAAGAAAAATTACAGAAGTTTCTTTAATCATTAACTATTACTACTTCTAATAAACCTACAAAACACGAAGTTCTCACTCATAGCATTTTATTTTCTACAAAAAGTGTAAATGTCTGCCTTTTTAAGGTTAAAAAAGGGGAATATAGTGTTCTTTAATAAGGGTAAAATTATTAGGGAAAGCAAGCGATTTATTTACAACTCGATAAATAAAATATTATGAAAATAAATCTGATATAATTTCAAATGCCATTATAAACTCAAAGATATACGTAGATCAGCGTTTTGAGGGGTTAAGTCTAGTGGCCTTCATTTTAGGCGGAGTGAATCGGCATGCGAGATATTGCCTTACCCTTACTTTTTAGTTATAAGGTGCGTTCAGCAATTTGATGTAAAACACTACGAGAAACATTTTTGTGGAACATTTTAACCCTCTAACTCTAAATTTTAGACCTCAAGCTATTCGCGAAATGGGCATTTTTGCACCATATCGTGAAAAAAGCAAAGAAAAAATATCTTACGCAGCGACATGATGAGTTGAAATGTTTTACAATAATGTTTGTCATAAAATTCTACTATGAGTCTTCGAATACAGGAAAGATACGAGTTCAACTTGAATAGGTCAAAACTTAAAATGTGTTCGAGGGTTAATTTTG
The DNA here is from genome assembly GCA_963681545.1 of Germaria angustata. Classification (NCBI taxonomy): domain Eukaryota; kingdom Metazoa; phylum Arthropoda; class Insecta; order Diptera; family Tachinidae; genus Germaria; species Germaria angustata. The sequence goes on along the minus strand of OY812998.1, from coordinate 55,589,607 downwards.
TACTAATTCACATTTAGTGTTTAAGTATATTACGAGTAAGTTGCATTTTATTCTACTAAAAAGTTTGTGTTAGAAAATATTTTACGTCTGTATGAATTTTTACATACGTTTACTTCATAGTGTCTAATGTACGTCATTCATGTCCGCTATGCTCTATTTTGAATATTTTTATCTCTTAAATAATATTAATTGATTTGTTATGAAAATAAAAAGATAATTAACTGTCGAATTCGTCCTAAAAGCTTTTTGACAATTTTATACACTATCTCTTAACTAGACCTGGACAGTTCGACCTTTAGAACTAAATTCATATGATCCCCGTCTATGCCTTTGTAAAACATTGTCATCGAATTTGTAAATTTTGTATTTTTCAAAATACTTTCTTTGCATTTCTATCAAAAAATAGTTGGAGCGGTAATTTTAAACAATTTTGCAATTTGTATAATTTTCTTTAAATCTGATGAAAAATGTTAACACACGACAAGTTCGACAATTTTCCTATTTACATTGAAATTTAATCTTGAAACAATGCACGTAATTAATTTATTTTCGATGCATAATTTTATAAACATTAACGGCCTTATTCATAAAAAATATTGTATGTTTATTAAAGGTTTATTTGACAAATATCCCATAGAAATTTGTCAAATAAGCCCTTAATAAACATACAATAATTTTTATGAATACCGCAGTAAAACTTTAATTAAACAAAATTTTACCGCCCAATAATTCTTAATACTTAAGTCACTTTATATTTAAAGTGCAACGCACCATATTACTATTGCGAATATAATTTTAACATGAATATTTTCAAATAGTTTGTACTCGTAAATAAAATGAAAAATGAAATAATTCAAAGGCCATCAGTTGCAGCAGCAACAATACAACAATTAAACATTTCAGTGTTAGAGCGGCAGTAGGAGTGGGAGTGGTATAAATAATTATTTACCGCAGCGAGCGAAAGAAATAATAAAATTCGGACTTACCTTTCAATGGTGGATGTAGCAACAAGGAATGCAAGTGTTGCAATTAGAATGTTTAATTTTTCAACTGTATTATTTTTGTGTAGAACTAAAATTTATTGTTTTGTTTCGTTTGAAATTAATTATTATAATGTACGAGTACTTGTTACTTACACTTGTTTTAATTTAATATTATTCATAAATTTCTTTTATTTTAATCACTGGTTGTTTCCACATTATTCAACATTATATTATTTTGAATTGAAATTAAATTATATTATTTTGGTTTGCAGTTTGTTTCAAAATTAAGATTAGATTTTTTTATTTAAAATTTGTATTTATTATTATTATTATTATTATTATTATTATTATTATTATTTACTTTTTTATTATTTTGCTTGTGAAGTATTTAACAATAACGACATTTGTCACAATATTTGTTCAATTTAATCAAATTATTGAGGGCGAGCGAATCTATAATGTTTGTTGATTTTAGATTTCCGTTTCCGCTCGCTTTATCTTTTAGCAGGTAATTGTAACAAATTTTCAAATCTATTTTCACAGGATAAAAGTACTGATCTGATTTTTACTTTTTGTATTGCTGATGCTTGTTGATATTAGATTTCCGTTTCCGAATTTGGTTTATTACACCATAATAGATCAAAATTATGCCAGAAGAATCTAATTTCGCAGTATAATATTATTTCTTTCTTCGAAATAAAATTTTATTGAAAATGTTCACATTTCTTGTTTTTATCACTCTTTTTATCACTGCGTATTCTCACTTTATTTAAATTTTTATAGCTTTTTTACAATTTCTGCTTAACTAAGTATCCTTTGTCTGTTTGTGTTTTCTTAATTTTTAAATACACGGATGCTATTCATTTCAAATCTTTAATTATTGCTTTAATTTTATGATTTTCTTTGCCGATTTTATATCTTCGCTTACCATTGTTCAAATTTTATTATTTAACTTTTTATGGGTAGAATTTCAAATTTTAAATGTCAACAAATGTGTTATTTACTGATATCGAAGCACTTTGCAATGTAAAATAGTGTGTGTAATTATTTGTCTTTTGTTTTTATGACAATCTGGTTTATTAAATTAATATTTTAGTACAATATTTATTTAATTTTGACGCAAATAACGTTTAAGTGTTTATTTGATCTGCAATTAACAAAAGAAAAATAAATCATTTTAATTATTCGTAGTCAATGAAATGATTATTAAAATCGTAACTATTTAAATTGATAGAGCCATCAAACGGAATGGTTTGTAAAAAGATTAGAACTTAATAAAACTACCATATTACTTTTGAAAACAAAGGGGGAAAATTATTAAACTTTTAAAATATTTGATATAGTAAATTTCAGGTTTTTTGAAAAACATATGTGGCAGGAAGTAGCGAAAACATTTTGACAACACTCCAGTAATAAAAAGTTAGTGGCAGTTTATACGCACGCAATAATCTACTAACAAGAATGTGAATTTGACTCAAAGTTTATTCACATCGATAGTTGACAGGAAGGTAGCACTATGTTCCAGGGTTTGGGAAGGGCACTGGGAGCAACTTGGTCATAAAAAATTCTAGTACAGCCATTTTTCACTTTTTAGCCAATGAGTGAAATCAGAAGCATTAGTATAATTTTTCATTCCTTCTTCAGGCCTATTATGAATTTATGAAATTACTGCATATTGAGATCATTTTTCATTTGAAGCCATTTTTCGTCTTAAATGATAAACGAAAACGTTTGTATGATGCTAAATTTTTACACACAAACACCAATTCGGATATTTTAATATAAAAATATTTTAATATTAAACTCATTTTTAATTTTTACCCATTTGCATATTTGGGAAATAAAAACGCTGCAATAAAATTTCCATTTAATATAGAAGCGGGAAAGAAAATCAATTCAAGGAGACCAAAATATTTACTTGATAGATAATGAACGTTAACCCACATATTAGAGAACCCTATTTCTTGCGAAAATGACTTGATTATAAATATATACAAATATTTTATTCATAAAGCAGTGTTTGAGTAGATATTTGTGTTGATAACCTTCAACATTTGCATAAATTACGTTAATGATTGTCATTGATTTGATCAAATTGCGGATAAAATTTATTGTTTTGTTAAGTGTATTAATGTACAACTGAATTATAAATTGAATCACAATGGTACTCTCACAAAACCTCTGAACAAACCATTTTTTTCTTTTTTTTTTTTTTTGATTTTTGTGATATTCTTCCGACGGGGTTTGTTTGAATTTGGAACGATTTTCCGTCATCCCACGTCAAATTTGGTTTATGAACAGACCGGTTTCGGCTTTGTGCCATCTTCAGTGTTCTCGAATACTAAATCGTTTTTCTCGCTGTACGTTGTCTTTTTTTCTTCTTTGTTCCTACAGGTTTTGCTCTTTGGAAAAATCACAAGAAGTTTAAACTCACTGAGTGACTGAAAATTATATACAAGAGAAAGATACCCACAGCTTCGCAAAAGCCGAATATGTAATATGTGTAAAGCTCTGCGACATATTTTCTTGACAAGTAGAAAAATTTCAAATTTCAAATTTACAAGCAAAGGAAGTAGTGACAGCATTAATTTCATCCAGCAGTCATGGGTTATCGTGGTAAATTGTTTTTCGCAATTCAAGAGTGCCCAAAAAAGATGGCGAATGATACTCCCGGAAGAGGCTCGAAAGCGCTGTGTTTTCGATAACCTTAACGTGTGCAGGCCATGGAATCTAAGTCGAAGTGGCATCTACAGATTTCAAATATAAAACTAGACTGCGAGAGAACGATTGATCTGCGACAAAAAAAGCCACTAAATATTTTTACAAGTCATAAAACACCAGAGACCAAATAACAATCAAAACTGTAGGTAATCTTCGTGTGAACGTGCATCCAAGAAGGCCTGGGGTGAGTCTTACGACTAATAATGTCATGGCCAAGCGTTGACATTGGGATGCTCGCTCCTTCGGCAGTAAATTTATTATTGATTATTTTTAACAGCTGTTTAAAGATCAACTACTTCCCGAAACATTTCAAAAAGGCCAAAATAATTGCTGTTTCTAAGCCAAATAAGCCTAAGCACAGTAAACATAGTTATAGACCGATAAGCTTATTAAGTAACCTTGGCAAATTATATGAGAAACCTATCCAAAACCGAATCTACAGTTCTATTGAAAACACATCAATATTAGCAAACGAACAATTTGGGTTCAAAAAACAACATAACGCAGTTCACCAAACTAACCGTATAACAAACATAATAAAGTCGAACAAACGAATTAAAAAATCTACAGGCCTAGTAGTTCTTGACGTTGATACCGTTTGGCACAACGGTCTTGTTTATTAATTGCTCCTAGCCAATATACCAACATATTTGTGCAGGATTATTGCTGATTTTCTAACTGACAGAACATTTGTAGTAGCTATCAAAGAAACATTTTCGACTCAGAAACAAATTACTGCAGGTCTACCACAAGGTTCAATATTCGGCCCTATTCCCGTTGGCGTTTTTATTTTAAAACGAAACTAAAACGACAAGTTGGCATCATCGTTGGCGTTATCGATGTTTATCGAAAGTATATCGGTATTCTCCATTTTGAAACGAAGGTAATAACGACAAAGAAACATTCTTTCTCTGTCGTCGCCATTATTAGTAACGAATTTGAAACGGCTTGTGCAAAATAAATTAAAAATGAAAATAACAACATTAAAACAATTTGAAATTTTAGTTTCCGAAATGGAAAAAAATCCCTCTTATGCAAAGGGGTTTCGGAAGGGTATAAAACCCCTGAATTTCGATAGGTTTTGGAAAGAAGTTGCAGAAAAAATAAATGCGATGGGACCTCCAGTTCGTGATGGAGACGGTTGGCACAAAGTAAGTAAAACAAAATTAAATTTTTCATGAGAAATATATGAATATAATTCCAATTAAAGGTATGGAAGGACTTGAAGTTCAAAGTAAAAAAGAAGCTGACGAACAACAAAACTGAAGCCAGAGCAACTGGAGGAGGCGCTTATAAGCAAGTTCCATTATCAGCATTAGAAGAGGCTGTATCAAATTTATTACAATTTGAGAAACAAATAAATCCAAAAGGAAATGACATAGGATTTGACGCCGACCAAGAAGAAATTGATCTGCCGATGGAACAAATATATAACATAGCTTCGGAAATTGATCAAAATGTAAATGTTGCGAATATCTTAGATGACGATATACCCACGACTTCCACAAGTGTTCGGCCGTCAACAAAAACTAAATCCGGTGAAAAGGAAAGGATTATATTACTGAGGAAGCAAACTGAAATGCAGCAAAATAAATGTAATAATTTAGAATCAATAAAAACTTATTTGAAAGACATTTCCCGTTATCAAAGGAAAAGGTTTGAATTAGAAGAAGAACGACTAAAAATATATAAAAGGAAATCTCGTAGAGAAGAGGAATTAATGGATCTTGATGCAGCAATAAAAAAGAAAAAGCTTGAACTGCTAGAAAAACAATTAAATTCAAATTATTAGTTTTATTTTACGTAGTATATTAATTTGTCTTTGCTTTTACATGAACTTGTTTTTATTTAATGCTTTTTAGTTTAGTATTTTAGTTTATATATACATATGTAAATATTGAATAAAAGAAATTCATAACGAAATGCTGTTTTTAATAGCGTCTCTTATTCTAGTAGCTTCTATGTCATCTGTGTTATCATTTTCATTACTTATATTGAAATTTCCGGTTTCTTCGAAAGGAATTTCTACATCACAATCGGAAAAAGTATTGTAATGAATACAAATATTGTGGAGAGCAGCACAAACATTAACGATTTGTGTAATTTTTTGAGAATCATAATGCAATTCTCGTGCTCCAAGAAGACATCGAAATCGCGATTTAAGCATTCCGATTACTCGCTCTATAATGTTTCGGGCTTTTGAATGTACCGAATTGTAACGGCTTTCCGCGCTATGTTCAGTCGCAGATCTGAAGGGCGTCATTAAAAATGGTTCCAACGGATACCCAGCATCTCCTAAAAATTTAAACGTTAACCTGATTTTATTTAATTTAAATTTTCATACCAAGAATCCACGAATTACGTTCGCCTGCCTCATACTTTTCTCGTAAAAACTTTCTTACTCGGCTAGTATTCCAAATTAAGGAATCATGACCGGAACCAGGGTGTCTTGCATCTACATATCTTATGCGCATTTTGTGATCACAAATCTAAAAATAATTAATCATGAAAATTTAGAAATCAAATTTAGTATTAGTGTTTATATTGGTTGGTAAACCTTACAATCATTGCATTTATACTGAAGAAGCCTTTTCTATTGTAATATAAATGTTGAGAAGTTTTGCAGGGGCCAATCATCTTAATATGAGTTCCGTCTACACAGCCTATGATTCCAGGAAAACCAGTTCGTTCATAAAAAAATCGTTTGCACTCCATTGTTTCAAATTCCGACATTTGAAATTTAACCCAATTGTTGCAAATTGTGGTATTCATCGCGACCAAAACTTCGGATATAATTTTACTAACTGTCGGCTGAGCCAATGACAAATTAAAATCATTCCCAACGCTTAGTTGATATGATCCTTGCGCAAAAAATCGCAGAGCAGTTGCCAGCTTTATTGTTGGGGTAATTGCAGACTTTCGCACGTTATTTTTTAGCTTTGGTTGGATTTGTTCCAGGACATATTGAAAGGCACTTTTATTGAGTCTAAATGTGTTAACAAACCTTAAGAAACGTATAGTACATATGTCCATAAATATTTATTGTATAGGAAATTACTTTTATAAAAATATAAAGGTACTTACATTGAATCTGGGATAGCTAATATGTCAACGCTGTGGCGTAACATTCTCCGGTGTATATGTATGTTCATTATTTCATCATCCTCACTTGAACTTGAAAAATAAAATTCAGTACTCGCCATTGTTTGATTTTTCGTTTAAAGCAACAAAACTATTTAAAATATTAATAAAATGTCAAAAATTCCAACGTAAAATATTGCAGTGCTACCAACATTAAATATTGTTTTCGATAACTTCTTTTCTTCGTTTCAATATATTTCAAGAATGCCAATTTAGCAACGAAGCGACGATAAAAACGACAACAATATAGAAACGACATTTAGAACGATAACGCCAACGGGAATAGGGCCGATTATCTCCATTATTGTATTCAATCTACACATCGGATTTCTGTCCTCCATCATACATGAAAGTCGCTTACTACGCTGATGATACGGCTCTCATTACGTCTAGTAAACTAAGTAAAGCACTGTTGAAAAAAATGGAAAAAGGACTTTCTGCATGTAACAAATACTTTTACAAATGGAAAATAAAAATAAACCCTGTTAAAACTCAAACTATTATATTCCCTTATAACAATTCCCCCAAACGATTACCAAGTCGTCAGTTAAATTTCCAAAATGAGTTACTGACAATTAAAAACGATGTCAAATACTTGGTGTTTGCCTCGATAAGAAACTTAATTTCGGGAAACACATCGGTGAAATCTGTAATAAATCTATGAAAACTATCAGAGCTTTGTGGCCACTTCTTAGTAAACGTTCAACACTAAACTATAAGAACAAAAATTTACTATTTAAAGCGTAATAAGACCAACTTTGACATATGCAAGTCCTATTTGGTACAATGCCGCAAAAACACATTTGAAAAAATTACAAATTATTCAAAATAAAAGTCTGAAAATAATAAACAACAAAAATTGGAGATATTCTACTCAACTTCTACATTACGAAACTGGATATGAACTCATTATTGACTTCATAAAAAAACTTAACAGCAAATACCACGAATCTGTTCAAAATCCTTCTTATCAATTGATAAGGGAATGCATACAATTGGCATAATAGTAGCTTTAAACAAAAATTATTAATTGAAAATGACTTGTATACATGCATTATCGCTAGATAATTTCATGGTATGCCTGTATATTTTCTAATTATGTTCAAATTTATTTTTCTTTTTTTCTCTTTTTTTCTTTTCATATAAAGGATTTTCCTATTTTCCTTTGAATATTGTTAAAATTGTTAATTTAATTTCAAGTCTAGTCTATTATCAATATTATTCGCTGTAGTATCCATAGATAGAATCTCGAAACTATAAAATTATATGCCAAAAAAGATGTTAATAAAGATGAATTTAAATAAAAGAAAAAATAAATATTAATTTGAAACAAAAACCGAGACGGGTGCGCACATGTGTAGTCACTGTTGACTACGAACTGTTACCCCATCTAAAATACTCTCTACATTTAGCCTCTTGCAACTATCTTTAAGAAATGGCTGGGTGGTAAGAGTTTTAGTGAAATCAGGATGTCATCACTGAAACAAATACCTATTTTGGTTGCCTTGGAAATCTTATTATTTAGAGCGAATAAAAAAAAACTAGAAACACACTGGACTAAATCCAACGAACTTGAAGGCGGATATGTTGAGAAGAAGAAAAAAATGCTTTCTTCCCAAAAACTATATCTTTTACCCAAAAAATCAAGAAATTATAAAACAAAATTTATTGGTATTAACAAAATTGAGACGAACAATAAATTTCGTATAGTTTAACGAATTTATCGTGGAAAGTTCCATGCTGCAATAAAACGCAGATTAAAGAACGTTTTTCTTGTTACTTAATCACAATTTTCTTTGAAATAAAAGCATTTTAAATTATTGAATAAAATGGAATATAAATTCTATTTATTTATTTATTTCAACTGAAAAGGCGATTACATCGATTAAAAATATATATTTGTTTGATCTTTTGTCTCAATCAAATAGCTAAATATTATAAGTCCGTTAAGACCAATCATCTTGCAAACTTTCACATTTATAACATTAATAGAATAAATTAAAAGCAAACAAAAGCAAATCTTAAAGTACAAAGTAATTTTATTTACTAAAATACTTAAATAAATAAAAAAGGCCATTCTACTCTAAATATCGCCATCGTTCATCGCTGTAATCGTGAAAATCTTTACGCATGACGAAACGCAAGTGTTTGAAGGGAATTTTTTTAACTTTTCAATAACAAAAGTTAATGTGTTGTTACATTCGCTACCACTTTGAGGGACAGGACAATATGTTTGTTTTAGGTTGGTTGGAGATTAATCAAGATTGGTGATTCTGATATTTAAGGTTTCCGATTAGAAATATATATTTTTTTTAATGTTAGTGAATCCACACTTAAGTACCTTTTCTTCTAGGCTAATTTAACATTCACATAAATTAATAGATACAAAAAACAAATATTTAAAAGAACTTTTATGGTAAAAGTGTAAAACGCAATTTGTTAACTGCTCTTTAGGTTTTTGTTTAAAACTAAACTTTTATTATTTGTAGAAAAAATTATTTTTACATTTCGATCAATCAAACCCCTTAATTAATTAAGTTTGCATTCATATTAAAATTATGCGTTTATATTAAAATTATGAAAATTGTGTTTGTTGACGTGAATACTTTAAATTCACGTATATTTTGCTAGTTATCAAAATGAAAGAATATGTACTGGATTTTATTTATTTATCCAAGCAAACAACGAACTTTATTTTGTAATATTCAGAATTAATGACTTTATTATAAAAAAAATTAATTGCAAAAAGTTATAGCAAAGTTATATTGTAATGCAATAAAAGAAACGAAAAGATTTACAAAAAAGGAATGAATAATGATTTTATGAACAACTTGCTTTTATACTAAAATGAATAAACTGTAAATACCGCTAGATATAAGTCTGCTAATCAATATAGATCAGTGCTTTTAGCGATAATAAATTCAAGTGAACATGTGATACACTGCACAAAATTAGTGCAATTTACTACGTCTCTGAACAGTGTTTGTATTTGCTCTTTTAAAATACTAAAAAAAAGACATTTAAATGAGCTGTTCATTGTAATAAAAATTGGAAATCCATTAACAGAGCGTTAAAAAATTTAAGAAAGAAATTCATATTTCTACTAATTTTCTATTTATTGAAAGCAAATATGTATGTAAAAATTTACATTATATCGAGTATTTCGTATTTAATATTTTATGTCAACTGCACACATGTATATTTTTAATTAGTTTTTTTTTGTTATTTATATTAAAATAACGTACTATTTATTTATTTTCAATTGTTATGAATATAATTACAAATTACACTAGAATTTATGTTTAACAAATACAGTAACAAGGGCATTCATTAGGTAGGATCGTACCCACAAAATCCGCACTGATGGGCTAGTACCCTAACCACTAGCATGCCGAGGCACTCCCCATGTCGAATGTTGAGACCGAACAATACTTAAAGAAAAGATTCACTTAAAATCCACTTATTGCAAAAATCTTCCATTTCACATAAAAACTAAACAGTAGTTACCAAGAAATTTCCGCTATGTTTTAAAACTAAAATTAATATAAGAAATATTTTCAATATGTTATACTCGTACGAATACAAAAATAACGCAGTTGGCAAAAGGCAAATTCCAAAATCTATTATTTAAACTGACGAACATAATATTCATTATTTTTTCATCTGAAAGAATGCAGATGTTATCCACCCGAAACCGAATGTGTCTATAATTTTATATCAACTACACACACATGTACATTTTTAATTTGCTTTTTTCGTTATTTATATTAACTTAGAGTAACTTATTTAAACTGAATTACCGCGCTAGTCTTTTATATGAGACTTTAATAATTTAATTTGGAAAATTCTTAAAATAGAATTAATACACATCTAGAGGAAACAGAGAATATTCCATTGCGCAGGTGTGACTTGGTTTCTGCAAAAAGCTCGAATTTTGCAAATGCCTAAATTTTCGTTAGTTGCTTAAAGCGAAGTTACACTGTATTACCAAATATAGATGCTAGATTTATTTTTGTATTTTCTCTTCTTTTTTTCTCTATAAAGTGATCACCTGTCATCATGTTGATATTTAAAATTCCCTGTCTGGTCAAAATATTCGTTTGTTATTTGAATCTTCTTGCATCATCATACGACGTTGATGGCTTTTCAAACATGATGACTAAAGTATACTGAGAAGTTGGTAATAAATGCAACTAAATGCAGATATATAGACAGCTTACACAGCAGCACATAATTATTTGATATCAAAATATTTGAAATTGGTCGGTGATACGATTTTTTTATTATTATTTTCTGAATCATGAGCATACCAAATAGGGCAGAAACTAGTTAAAATTCTTGAAATCATTTCTTCTTTATTGGCTTGTATTTTCATTTACCTGATATTTCAACATAATTTTCAATAAGTTTAAAATTTTCATTTTAACAAATAATTGTACAAACTGACTACACTTCTATATGCAACAAAAAATGATGCCAGCGGAGAAATATATAGCAAAATATATATTATTTTTTATTAAAATTTTGCTCAGCACGGCACAATGCTTATCTTAAAATAACCACTTTTTACTTTTTCCAGCACTTTTATAATTTAACTTTATCTAGTCAAAATGCACACAAAAACAACCCTCACGACGTACATTTTATTTATCTTCTTGCTTTTTTGGCTGTAGTTTCTTTGGAATAATGTATAAGTTTTTATGATGTTAATATGTAGATTTGCTAATTATAATGGCTGTGTAACGTTATTTTTTTTTTAACTCTTTGTTTTAAAGCAAACAAACACCAGCTGCAAAAAGTGAAAGAGGAAATAAGAGCAAACACAAATATATCTCAAATGAACTCAAACACACTTGCTTAATATTTTTTCCTAGGAAATGGAAGCGTGCTAATACTTTTAATACACCACATTTTTGTTTTACTCTTTTAACTCTATTTTGTTTACACAGGAAACATGAAGAAAAAATTTACCATTCAACAAGCACAAATAAAAGTTTTGCTTTTTTATAACAAATTTAATTATGCGTGTACACACTCAATAAAAGTCCATTTTTTACGAAATTTATTTTTTGTAATACAAGTAAACTACTTAATTTACACGGCAATCATTACAAACAACAAGTAACACAGCCAATACAGAATAGTGCTTTTTCACATACAAATGTATGCGAGCGAAATTCGGAATAAAAAAATGTATGGCTGTTTTCGCCAAGAGATAAAACCGTTATGTGAAACATGTTGCTGTTGTTTGGTTTTATTAAAGCAACTGTTGCTCATTTATGTACACATGTACATCCAAATGTCTCTGCAATTTTTTACCGTCTCCCTATATTCTTTTTACACACAGCTTTCTCTATATTACAATTTCTCGTTACATTCAAATTTATTGCCTCCTTGTGCCAAGGAAAACCTAAAGATTTACAAAAACAATGAAATAAAACATGCTCTGTAAAAGCTCACACTCATACATACAAGCTCACACTCATACATATTGCTTGTATTTAAAACACAGGGCAGTAAATGTGGAATGTTATACGCAGAGTTACCAGACAAACTAGATGCATTGTCATCCCAAGTTGTCCTGAAGAGATAGTCGAGTATATTTTTGTCCAAAGAAATTTAGAAAAATAAAAATTATTCAGAGCTTTTTACACTTTTATTAATATACCAGCGAAAAAAAACGTAATATGTACGTGTAGTGAGTTTTGTGGAATCGCATTTTCATCGCTTCCAAAGTTGTGATGTTCACTTTGGATACAATGAAAAAGTGAGATTTTCATTACCGCTAGTTAAATTAAAATTTCCTATGCGAATTATATTAAAAAAGCTGACAATTGCACAGAGTCTTTTACACTTTAAAAGTAGAATTTTTAAAAAAATTAATTTTCAAGCCATTCTTTGGTAACAAAATCTTTAACATTTTGTATTGTTAGCATGTGTTGAATAAGTTTAAATTTATTTTCGCGTTATAATTTAAAAAAAGTGATATTTTTTAGACGTATTCAGGAAGACGATTTAGTAATAAACAGAACATTTATGATGGCACAAAGCCGAAATCGGTGTATTTATATATGACATGGGATCACGGAAAATCGTTCGAAATTCAAATATTGTAAACTTATTTCCAAATTGAACTTATTTCCAACGCGCGTGCTGTGTGCAAGTTTGTGAAAAAAAATTCGTGAGACTGGTTGTCTAGCGGACAACCCTCATAGTCCCCGTCGTCGAACGGCGGAATACCGGCGAAAATGTGACTGCTGTGGCAGCAAGTGTGCAACTCAATACAAGAACGTCAACTCGCCATGGATCTCAACAGTTCGGCTTTTCACGCACCAGCTTTATTAGAATTTAGCATAGAGATTTTTGGGATACCGGCGAAAATGTGACTGCTGTGGCAGAAAGTGTGCAACTCAATACAAAAATGTCAACTCGAAATCGACCTCAATAGCTCGGCATTTTACGCAACAGCTTCATTAGAATTTAATATAAAGATCTGTGGGATATTCGCTTACAAGATCCAGTTGATTCAGTAATTTTAACCCAACGGCTATCCACTTCGTTACGGCTTCTCTGTTTGATACTAACAGAAGCTCCAATAGGACATCGAATTTGGCGAAAATATTATCTTTTCTGACGAAGCGCATTTTCATTTCGGCGACTATTCGTATGTCAACAAACCAAATTTCCGCATCTTGGGATAAAAAAAAATAGCAAGTCATCAACAAGAATCAAATGCATCCACAGAGAGTGACAGTTTGGTGTGGATTTTGGAGTGGCTGCATCATTGACCCATTTTTTAACGCTATTTCAGTCAACCGCGAGCACTACAAAAACCATGATTACGGACTTTTTATGACCTAAGGCACACAATACCATACAGCTTATCAAGTAATCGATCTTTTGCGCACTTAGTTTGGTAATCGTGTTATCAGCCGTGTTGGCGATGTCAATTGGACGCCTCATTACTAAGAATTTACCTCTTTAGACTAGACCAAAGCTACATGAATAATCTAGAAACGGTCAAACATCTTTAAGGCCAATATCGTCTGAGCCATTCGTGAGATAGAACCAGAAACCGTCTGGGAAAATTGGACTGACAGGATGTATGTATAATTTCTACGCACATATTACCATAATTGCTTAATATTTTTAAACTGCAAATTAGATTTTCTTTTAAATCAATCTATATATGGCAACCCCAATTGTTAAATGAGAAATATAGAGAAAAAATTTGTTGGAACAACGTGTTGCCTTTATTACATTGATAAATTTATATTTGTATAGAAATGTGTATGTGTTATTTACACACGAACACACACAACCGCACGGATAGAATTTATTTACTCCTATATTTATTCAAGCAAATAGGATATAGCCTAGTTAGCAGAGAGCAACAGTTTGAGAGAGTTACAGCTGAATAACTTTCTCTTTTATGTTTTAAAGAACAAAATATCAGGGGTGGAAAATTTGGTGTTATTATCTTTTATTTGATACTTTCTTTTATTGGCTTGAATCACTCAAACAAATGTTGGCCAAAATAATTTTTAAGTAGTATACATTTTTGAAAAAATACTAATTAATTTACGACAGGAAGTCAACAAGTCTTCGGGGTACAAACGGCGAATAGAAAGCCTGAAGGACAATTCAAAATACATGTTCTTTGTATTGTGATCAAACTTGAAAGCAACACACCCAAGAAAAACAAGCACATACATCTACAAGTACAATAGTTCTAAATGTACAGGTGCAATTTGAAATGTGATAATTCTAATAGCATAAAAGGCTACGAATCATGAGCGGTAGAAACGAAAATATTGGAAATTAGTGTTGGGATTAGAGTTACAGTAACAGCCAGGGGAAAAGCTTTTAATGGTTAGATCTAAGTATCAACATAACGTTACATCAGTACAAAGCAAATTTTTTTGCTGGACATTTTATTTTTTAGAGTGTGTATACAAAACAATACGACTTGAATCCTCTTTATTGAAGAAAAAGTTGTTACTAACTACCATTGGCTTGATTGTTATTATATGTACTTAATATTAGAATAAAAATATTATAAGCTACGGAAGATGTATCATAGAAGCTGCAAACAACCTAAATATAATGCGAAAACTTTTAAATTAGCATCATTGAATCTTTATTTATCTGTGGCATATGAGAGAAAACTTAAAAAACTGCTGCATGTGAATGTCTTAACAGGTTGTCGAAAATGGTACGAGAGCATATTTTTTTTTAACACAAAGCAAATATTTACAGATAAATTAGGTCAAGAAGTGTAAATGTAAATCAATAAGTGTTGTCAAATCGATATTTATGTAGTTTCAATACCTGTTTTGAAATCACAACTTACTTTTTTATGAATTTAATAGTTTTGAATAAATCAAATTTTTTCAATTATAAATGAGGCGAATATTCGCAATACCATATTTTGCCGTTCGCAATTACCTAAACCAATACTAAAAGAAGTTGGACAACTAAAATAATAGCATTCAGTAGGGAGATTGTGATCCGAAAGTAGAGCGAGTTTTGTTAATTTATAATTATTTTGGTATAGGCTTGTTTTGTCATTTTGCTAATACGAGTATGTCAAGAAAATTAGCTTTTTGTTTGATATGTTTTTACGGAAAAAATAATTATTTATTGCTTACATGGAACTAGAATAACTTGCATTGGAAACTTACTAACTGAGGGAAAGAGTAGAAACCAAAAATACCATGAGGTAAATTTTAATAAATAGTTTTTTTATGAAAAAAAAAAATACTTTCGAAGACTATAAAGGTTAGTAAAAGTAAAATAAATTTTTTTTGTCTGGCTTTTATCTGAGTTCATAAGGATTAGAAAAAAATTCCTTAAAGTCATTTATTTAAATAAAAATTACTCTATTTTTTTCAATGTGTGGCATGATTTTAACGATACTGCAAAATTATCGTCGAATTTATTTAAGAATGTATTTTCTGCCTGGAGTATTTTATACCATTATATTATAATTATATTATAATGTCTAATATGTTTATTTCAACAACATTGTAAAAAATAAATTTTTTTATTACAATAAAGTAGACATTTCCGTTGAAAATTTTAGTTTTTATTTACAACAAATATTAAAATTAAATTCTAAAATAAAAAAATAAAAAAAAACTAACAACGAAACAAAGTAAAGAAAATATAAGCATATGATATACCTGATTATGTGTATATATTTATTGCGCACGCTGCTTGCACCCTAGTATGTATATAAATGTATTTCAAATAAAATTGTAAAGAAGCATAAAAATGTATTTTTTCATAATTATTCTCATGACCATAGCAATATAGTTTTCACAAACATCACAATATGTCTATGAGGACATTTTGCGTAGTTGTGATGACCATAGTAACAGGATAGTACGCAATTATGATTGTATCAATCATATTTTTTTTCTTGGTGTATGTACATCACAAACATAAAATTTCTTTTCTTCAGAGGAATTTAGTAAACGTAGTTCTAGTTCTCACAATGTTTTTATGAGAAAATTTTACGTAGTTATGGTCACTATAATAATAATATATTAGATGGAATTATTAAGGCAAACATTAATGACAATTATGGTTCTATCACCCATGTTTTTTGTTTGCGTGTATAAATCACAGAAGTATAAAAATCTATTTTCTTTATAATTGTTCTAGTGAACATAGTAATAAAACTAAATGTTACCACGAAGTTCAGTAACAAATATTCGAAATATTTTTCGTAAGAAAATACAGCAGAAATAATATGTCGGCTATGCCACAAAAATTTTAGATATTCTAACCACACCTCTAATATGTAGTAGAGAAGAGTAAGTTGTACACACATCCCTTTGTAACATTAAGCCTCCAAGCAAATAAATTTAACTAGTTTTTTAAATTCTGTATTAAACAAGTAAATTTATTAAGTTAAATTCAACACATAAGAAACCCTTTAAATAATTCATTTATGTTATTTATGAAAAAAATTCAACCTTATTTGAATTATTCGATTAATTGATTATTTATTTGCAACTATATGCAATTAATATTTTCTGTGTTAGATTAATCGTATAATTAATTATTCGATTAATTATTTTTCGCCATCACTAAATATATGTATTTTAACATTAAAAATTTTCATTGTTTTGCAGGTAAAACTTTTACTGTATAGGATTTTTGATGAATAAACAGTAACTTAAGAAAGCAAATCATTTTTAACATCTTTACAATATAAATACCAAGATGGAGTTTTCAGTCTTAAAATGGTTTCTCTTATGAAACGCAATTCTTCTTTTTTTCAATTAAATATATGTATGTAAGCTTTAATATAAGATTATATACTTGTGCACACATTGACATATGTCACGTCAGAGACATTGTTGTCAATAAACTGACAGATGACAGCTTTGATGTGTTAAAAAAGATAAATGTTTTCCTTGTTATTATGGATTGTATTGCACAAGTATTATGTACACGTATATTGATGTAAGTATATGTTGTTTGCTCAACAAATCTATTTTTTTTATTTTTATATTTGGTCTAAATTATTTTTGCATCTGGCACAAAAATAAATTTTATTGGTAACAGTAGTAAAGCTTAATGTAACAGCAATTTTTTTCCTTTGAATACCTTATGCTACAAACAAAACCAGAGCATTTTTCAAAAGTACTAAAAATTTATAGTCTACGATTTGTATTAGTTACGATATAAATTCGAATACCTATTTTTCTATTTTACCCTTGCCAATTATTTAACTTCGCAAACTTATATATATGACTATGCAGCAGATAATATGTATGTATTCTCGAAAGTTTCTAGTAAGATTTCATACATAATGATTTATCCAAAAATCTTGAGAGTGCTTTTCGTTTGCACATATATATGTATTTCCAATATAGTATAAGGAACAAAATGATAAGGCTTAAATGCTACAGGAAAATGCTACTCAATGTGCATTAAGGTATGACACGTAAAAACAATTAAAATTAAAATTATTAAAAATAGTAAAAAATTATTTCTATTACCTTGTTGAATTTTTTTTTATGTGAAATATTTCAAAGTTATTGTTTAATACAAATATAAAATATGACCTGATATATCCACATAAGTTCGTTTATATTTGATACAACTAAGTCATCAGTATGGCATTGTACCAATTCCTAAAGCACTTTATTTAATTTTTATATACTCGTACATGTATATACACTTACATACGTAGACGTATTACACACACACAATATACTTATTTTAACAGATCAATATTTCGAACGCAACAGTTAAAGTCGAGGTACATACTCTTCTTCTCTGAATTCAGTCCTTGACAAAAGAGTGTAACAATTAAGTTTTATAGCAGTTACACCATTAAATAACTCTTTTTGGACGACACCGTGTCTAACAAATTTTTATTAACATCTTTCCACGCAGTAGTCACAAGCTGTCGTTGTCTGTTAACTTGGTAGTTTGAAACAAACAGACACACACATAAGCTTTCATAAAATATTAAGACATTCAAAGACAAAAACGAAATTGAAGAAATTTCAGAACTTAAACATGCATACACACAAATAAAAATCCGTATAAAACTTGAAAGGAAATTCACATACAAACTTGTACAAAATGCTACACCTGAAACAAAAGAATAGGATAAGCAGGTTAAAGGAGGGTTGCGATAAGACTAAATGGAAATAAGGTAAGTGAAACGAAAAAATTTTACCAAACTCGAGCTCTGTAAACAAATACACATGGATATAATTCAGTACACAGTGGATAAAAACGAAAAGGGGGAGACGAAAAACTTATTGAAACGAACTTCATCTGTTTTTGTGGTGTTTAAAATGCAACAGAAAGGGAAAATATCTTAAAATTGAGAAATAAAAATGGGTTCTTTCAAAAATTAATTTCATTATTTACTAAATAAAATTATAGTAATATTGTTCACTGCCTCTTTTTTGTGTAGTAAAGAAAGCATTTGCCAAATAAAAAAATGCAAATGACCAATCGCTTAAAACAAATCAGCAAGGACATTTCAAAATCTCAAGAGAACACAAAAACCTTGTAAAAATCTATATTGCAGTGAGGGGGGAGTATTTCATAAACCTTGTCAACAAAGGGATATTATGAAGCACAAAATTAGTACTCAATAATTTTTAAAAATTTGTTTTTGTACCCGTAAAAGCTTTATAGATTTTGGTAGACGACAAGTACCCGAATTTCTAAACGTTAGGTTAGGTTAGGTTGATTGGAGGGGTGTGATATCCCATGTCATACGACATACATTTAAGCCAGTGAAGGCTTGTTGTGCGCTCCCTTTATTTATCAAACACAAAATGCCAGAATTCTGCGGCAGGATTCGAACCTGGGACCTTCGCACTACGAGTCTAGTACACTACCTACTAGTCTACGAAGGTCAGTTTTCTAAACGTTTGTTCGTTGAACACAAACAAATTTTGAAAATGTTTAAAATTGTGTGTTTTTATTCTCCATATAAATTCCACTTTGGCGACGTTTTCTACATAATTAGACCCAAAGACTCGTGTTAGGTTTAGAAAAAAAGAGTATAACTCATTCGAAATCACTACTTTTATTGTGTTTAAGTTAACGTGAGTACCTGACCAACTCCACGGTGCTCTTAACTCAGTGCGCCAACCAGCGCACCCGCATACAGGTGGCAAATCATGTACATGACGGTTACATATCATACCTCTTGCCAAGGAGCTAGAGCTATCTCTCTGCCACCTCCTATAGGCAGAGGCTTGTGTTATTTCGTAACAAGACCGAGAAGTCTAACTGTTGGAAGCAGGAGAGGTCAGAAGCCAGCCACTAGCTCTGACCCAAACCCTCCGCCTGTCTTTCCGATATTTGGATTTCAATCACAAGCCCGATTCCCTAAATTTTAGGCCCCAAACTGCCTTAGGTTTTGGTAGCACCTCATTCTTAGACGAACAACCATAACCTTCTTTTACCTTTACGTTGTTTCCTATATGCACGATCGTTGACCTGTTATAATATCGTACAAGTTCTAGGGGTTAACGCAAACAAAGCACATTGCAATGCAAGTAGATAATGTTTGTCTTTTCGCCACCCAATAGCAACTCATAACTACCGCTGGATTATTCCACTTGGTAACACGATTGAGGTAAGACATACTAACATGCGATATGATCCACAGAAGAGTTAGCTCCCTCCATGCTTACCAACCAAATTTATTATACATATATGTCTAAGATTATCATGCATACGTGCCTTTCGAACTAACTGGGTCAATTCAATGCATCCACAACCGCCCCCGTACAAAGTTGCCACAATTTACAGTTGACAACTTTTGTATACGGCCACCACGGTCCATGCAAAGTCCACTTGTTAAAGAACTGAAGCTGTCTATTGAGCAGGAGAGCTTAGAATCCATTGACTAGCAATTACCCAAACTTATGTAGATATTTTTACTTTAACAAAAAGTCGCAATTCTACCACAAATTTAGCATTTAAGAAAAAATCGAAATACTTCCACAACTTGACTATTAAAATAAAAGAGGTTGTCGTATTGCTGTGAATGGAATAATATTATAAGAGTTTATTCATATAAAAAAATTTATTGTAGAAAAAAAAGCTTGTTTATTTTAAAACTTACATTACAAATATTTGTCAATAAGCAACCTCTTAATGAAAAATGTCCTAAAGCTTTTGGAAATCATGTTTTTTAATTATGTATAATTTCGTGTCCTATACAACATATATTACATCTCGAATACCATACAACACCCATTTTCTGTATATTAAATTCTATATTGTACCATTAAATCATATTTGTTTAAAGAATACTACTTCATTTAAACTGTTTGCAGATTTTGTTAAAACGTCTGCTTCATTTTGACATCATGCTGCAAAAGTAACGTCCACAGCAAACCATCAAAAAAAATGGATAATATCTAGGCATTAGTTTAAATCTCATCAGTGGTTCAAAGATATTTATTTCCATTTTTTTTCAATCGTCTTCACTATGCAATGCAATACAACAAACAAAACGGAGAACAATGTTACAAAAGAAAACAAGGAGTAAAAGCAACCCCCCACTCAAGAACAATAATTACAAAAACATGACAGAGAATAACAACAACAGCCTAAATCTAGGCAATAAAACGCACACAAAGGAAGTAAACAAAAATTTTATCATAAAAAGAGCAACTTTATTTTTGTTGAGTCCAGGAGAAAGGAAAACGGTGACAAAAAATAATAACGCAACACAAACGCTGGTATTAAAATCTACAAGCATGGAGGGTTGCCAAAGTTATTTCGAAAAACTGATTATAATAATCAGAAAATTAGTTCGAATTAAAAATTTAAATAAAAAGTATGTATCTATATTTTTATAAAACCAAATTTTATTTGTGATTACGCGGAATATGCTGGAGGAAATTAAGAAACTTTTTGAGTGACACGGAGTTTCTCTAGACCTTTGGGTCAATATGTTATGCTTAAACTCAAGGGAGCGCACAACAAGCCTTCACTGGCTTAGATGTATGTCGTATGACTTGGGCTATCATACCCCACCAATCAACCTAACGTAATCTAACCTAAATTTTATTTGTTGTAATTTTAGCCGTTTATATGGTGAACTTTAAGTAATTCGAAAACATTCAACCTGATATGTTTATGCCAAAACTTTCAAATACAATAGTAACAGCCAAAGACTTATTTAAAGAATAAAATAACTCCATTCAATAAAATTACTTAAAATACTAATTATGGCAGTGAAAAATTAAGTCATTTACTCGAAAAATATACATGTAGTGCCATGTTCTGTAAATCGTTTTTTTTTTTTTTTGTAAATCTAATGACTTCCAACAACAAAGAATAAACGAATTGATATTTCGCCAATAGTGTGATTTAGTACGTTCCAAATTAAGTAGAATTAAATATTTTTAATATCAAAAGCGTTAAAAAGGACAATAATAAAAACCCAGTAAAAGACTTTCAAAGAGGGCATGACAATGTTGAGATTATGATCCGGAAGTAGTGCAAACTTGTATAATTTCTAGTGAATTTAACACAGGCCTGTCATTGCAGGATTTACCCTTTTTTGATTCCTATTCACCGATTTAGAAGTTGTCTTCATTATATAATAGACGAATTGATGTTGCGATGATGTGATTTAGTGGGTTCCAAATAAAAGTATAATTAAATATCTTAAACATCAAATACATTAAAACCGATAATAATAAAACCACAGTAAAAAGACATTGAAAGGAGGCATAACAATGTTGAGATTAGGCTCCGGAAGTAATACAAACTTGCATAATTTCTAGTGAATTTAACACAGTCCTGTCATTGAAGGATTTTTCCGTTTTTCGATTCCTATTCACCGAATTGGAAGTTATCTTCATTATTTGGAGAAAATTAAAATTTGTGTTTTTTTTTTTTTTTTTTTTTTTTTTTGTTAGAAACTAGTTTTATATTAAATTAGGATTGTTTATTTATCCCTGGCAATAAGCTTTACATCGGTAAAAGTTAGCCTTTAGTCACAATTTCATTTTTTCTTATGTGAAAGTATTTTCATCATTATTGGTTGAAGAAAAGTAATATTTTTATGTAGACTTAATGCACATTTACATACACATTTTTTTACATGTAGATGGAAACATTTTGAAATTGATTTTCATAATTTGATGAAGTAATTCTTATTTTTAAAATGTTGTTAATTATATCCTAGGAAGTCGGAAAAAGGCACTAACAGATTATTTTGAAGCAATGAAAATGTTATTCATTCCACAAGATGAATATTTTTAAAAACAAATTCCATTTCTTCGCTTGGGCTGTTAGTAATTACAAATATATAAATACTGTCTATACGTGATTTCTGCTATGCCGCCTGTAAAATTTGGACATGTGTTCTTATTTATACCAGGATTTTTTTTTTCTTAATAGAAAACCTTTTAATTTAAATGTAGTACACTGTATGAAATTTGATTGAAATCAATAAGCAATACTTCCATTTTTAAATGATAATTATTTTTTACATCCCTTCAGTTAATAATTTGAATAATAATACTACATTCGATTCGTTTTCGACCGATCTGGTTTGTTTACTCGGTCTAAATTTTACTCGGACTAAAATTATGTGAGTTCAGTTTAGAGAAGACCAAATATGTGAACTTGTTTTATGGACGAGAAATTTGCTAGGATTCGACCTACAGAACAGAGCCGATAATATTTCTTTCTTGCATTTCATAACCCAGTAAAAAAAATGTCAGGGGGGTTACTCTCTATTGCGATGCGTAAGATAGTTCGATGCGTTTGATGTTTTGTTAGTGCAAGATATTTGGTTTTAACGAACGACTTTGACAATTACAGAGTTCATTGATGCCAGATTTGCGAAAGTGAAAAAATCAGCTACGCGTAAACTCAATAAAGGGTACCAATTATCCGATTATGTATCATTTTTCTTACGCATCGCATACGCATCGCAATAGAGAGTAACACCCCAGGTATTCTTGAGGAATGACATTATCATGGTTTCAAAAGTAACAGCCAGTGTAATTTTCGGATTTCTTAGAAAGTTAAAAAAAATCTTACTTATATACAAAAGAAACACATATTTCTTCAAATTTAAACTGAAACATCTGAAAAAATAAAATGTTGCTGTTAACATTTTTTAAATTATTCCAAACTTCTATTTCTTGTGGTAGTGTAAATAACATATCGTTAGTTAAAACAATATTAGTTTCTTTGAAAAAAAAAAACGGAAGAAAACCTCCCAAAATTTCCTCTTTTTAATATGTTGTTTAAAGCTTAGTTTAAAGCTTCAAAGACACTTTTGGAAATGTGCTAAAAATACATTTTTATTGCATCAAACTCTCTGCATTTTCATGACTTCTTTAGGAGCTATTTTTACGGAGTATATTCCACAATTTTTACTCTACAGATATTAACCTAGTGCAGTTGCTACTTTAAATGCTGACGTGTTTGAGGTGGTAAGCGCGTTGACTATTAAATATGTCGTGATAAAATAATATTTCCGGCTTGGAGCACGAATCCAGTCGATAAAAATAATTAGTAATAAAATAAAAATGTATGAATATAAAATAAATCTAATCTAGTAAAGTTAGTTTTCACATACATTACAATGTACAATATACTGTGGGACCAATTACATTTAAAGTAATATCTTGAACATGAATTCAAATCCAGTGATTAGGAACCAAAAAATTTAACTTCATGAAATGACAAGCCTGTGTTAAAATCATTGGAAAAGATATGTATTTTTACTACTTCAGCATTATAAGTTGTGGATTAACTTCTTAATTAACTTCTTTGGAAGTACTTTGTTTACTAAGAACAAGTAAATTTATAGCAATTTCGAAATATAAAATATCAAAAAATTGTATATAAGTAATCATAATATAATTAAAAAAGTAAAACAAAACTAAATAATTAAAATTTCATAAATTTGTTTTCAATTATTATTCGACAATGATTTTTTTAGGATTTCAAAAAGCTCGATTTAAAATTTGAAAAATTACAAATTAAGATTTCAGTTGCGTTGCGTAAAGGTAACCCTGAGGACGAGACAATATGAAAGCAGCTGAAACGTTTTAACATTTCAGAAAGTTTTCATTCTTTCTTCTTTTTTCGCCATTTGCCAACACATGGGACAATAACAATACAATGTTTTAAATTCTGCATGTGTTCGTGAAAATAAGTACAGGAATGTAACACAAATAAGTACTTTTACTAAAAAGAAATTTATTGTTACATTGAAGCATTGTGCGTATTTTGATATGGTGTTGATTACATTTTACTGTAAATTTATGCACGCACACACCCATACAGACATGTTTATGGCTCGTTTTTATACAAATTCATGCATTATAAATGTACGAATGAGTTTTTCAACCAACAAGTGTTGTATTGCGGTCTTTTAATCTACATGTACTATAGTGTACGAGTATAACAAATCAGAACGGAAAATAGGGATTTCAAAATCTTGCCCCACTTTACCTAAAAATATTTCGCTTTAGCAGTAAAAATGTTATTTAGTATGTAAAAATATGAGCTTGGAATATTTAATTTGCATTGTACTTTTTTCAAAAATCAACGGAAAAAAAACATAAAAGGTAATTATATTTTTTTATTAACATGCAGAAGATGCATATCTTTCGGATTTATTTATTTTATCCTTAATGTTACTTAAACTAATAATAAATACTAAGCAAAAAGCATTTAATGCAAATATGAGTATTATAATACTCTTTATTATATTTAATTTAGAATTTAATCACGTTATTGTAACATGATAATGTGTCAACGACTTAAAAATGTTATTATAAATAAATGGCTGCCTTGGGAGCGATTTGGACCCGTACAGCTTGAATTATTTTGTTTTTATGTCAAGTGTTTTACTCACTGCTTTGCGCTTCTCTATTTTCATATTCGCTGAAAGCTCCTTCAGTTCAATTCTTCCTTAATTAATCAACTCAGACAGTTTAAATTAAGAAAATATAGCGATGTATATATGTATATCAAGCTAAGAAAAGCCAAGTTATTGTTATTTCAATTTTTTTCAGGTGAAATGGGTTAAGTAAAATTTAAATAGATTATTAAACAGAAATTGTTATTTATGTATTTCTTTATTTATATATTTCTGACCCAAAAAAAAATTATTTCCACTGATACGGTATCGCCCTTTCTAATATTAATTTATATTAATTTTGCTAGTCGACTTCGCCTTACTGGAAATAACCAAAATCCAATTTTCTTTTCAGTTATCCTATTTCTTTCTCTAAAACGTAGTTCGGATTACTGAAATTTGTTACAGTTAAGCGTACTGCTTAAAATCCGTAAAACAATGTTTTTTATATCAAATCTGTATATTTTTTAACGTCAATTTAACGTAAAAATTTAATTAAAAAAATTATTCATAGAAACATTCACATTTTTTTATTATTTTTAAAACAAAAAATAAAAGTATAAAATATAAATTAAAATAATTCAGTTTCACAATGCTGTCCATTTTTACATTTGTATGCATGCAGTTAAAAAAAACATAAATTAATAAGAATTCAGCCTCAGAATGCAATGCATTAAATATGTATGTACTTAATATAACAGTTATTAATCAAAATCATGCATTGCTTTTAAAATAACTTTGAGTTTGACTTTGAGTAATTTTCAAATTTGTATGTAATCGATTTCTAATATGTAAATAAATTTGTCATTGTTTATTTTTTCACTAAAGTGAAGTAAGTTTCATACAAAACGTAGTTGTGGGCTTGCTTTTGGTTTTCAGTAATACGATATTTTCAGTAAAGCGATGTTTCGCTAAAGCGAAGAGAATGAGACTAGCTGCGTTTAAAATCAGTACGGGGATTTGTATCCTTTCAGTAACCCGATTTTTTTCAGAAAAGCGTGTTGCGCTAAAGCGGATTCGACTGTATTTAAATTTTAATGCTAAAGTTCAGTATGATTTCTTTCTTTCCGTTTTCTTTGCTCTCAAAGTATTTTAAAAAGAAATCAACACACACACAATTAAAATAAGTTGAAAAAAATTATGAGACGATTTAGCGTCAAGACTTTAGACAACATACTTCTGAATCTGAACTCATATATATATATATATATATATATATATATATATATATATATATATATATATATATATATATATATATATATCAAATTTAAAAAATTTACAGTCCAAGAGTGTATGGTGTTTCCATTTGCAAATCGCTATTAACACAGCACTAGATAGTTTTAAAAATGGTTTTAATATCCCAAAAATTTTAATTTCTTTAAACCACCTTTAAACAAAAATCTCTGATTGCGATAAAAAAAATTATCTGCACAATCGCCAAATACATTATTTATTAAATAATGTATATAGAATATATTTTTGTTAGATTTATTGCAATTTCCATGCGCCGTCTGGCATTAATTCATTCGTTTATAATTCGCAGTGTTGATATGTATTTATGACATGGCCTTTTATTTTACATAAAATATACAGATTGAAAAAACACTTCCAATTAAACCAAAACAAACAAATGCTATGACAAAAACTTAAAATAAAGAACATTTAATGTTATGCCATGTACGCGTATTAGTTATAAATTTTAATCGGTATTTTTTAGAATTAAAAGCTCAAATCTCACTAAAGACATTGGAAATTATTTTGCAATTGGTGGCGACTATTATATCAAGCCAGGAGACGCGTTTTTATTAACGGCCTTTGCACTACGTTGTAGGGCTTATGTGAATTTGATTTTATTATATGTTTCTGATTGCAGCTTTAGTGGCAAAAAAATTTTTCTGAATTAATTTTAATGACGATGAATTTTCGATTTCCATGAAAAAGTGAAAATCGAAAATTATGTCAATCACGTTTTTTCTAATTTCTTGTACGAGTACTCTTTAACTTCAGGAAATGCAGCATGATAAAACATTAAAGGACGATCCCAACCTACTACGCATTTAATATTCTAAATAGTGAACGAGCTCGGTAACGTAAGAAAATAGGCTGCTCTGTAAATATGGTTGTTGTAATAGCAGGTGGCTGCTGCATTTGAGCATGCATGATAGAATCATCATATTTAACACAAAATATTTAATAGATATTAGTGATGGGCAAAACAATTATTGTATTTATAAGCAGAACTAAGTTTAGATAAGAAAAAATGTATGTGTTTAATTATAGACAAATAGTATCAAGAAAAAATCAATAAATAAAACTCTTGAAAATTGAAATTAATTACAACCAATAAAATCAAATAAATAAAACACTGTTTAAGTCCTGTTGCATTGATATTACCTTCTTGAAGGTATGTGAAAGAAGATTGCAAAGTGGCAGGGATACACAAAAAAACTGTCACTCAAACTCAAAATAAGGGTGACAGGGAATCGTGATCTATTTGCCTCTAGGAGATCTG
This sequence comes from Germaria angustata, assembly GCA_963681545.1. NCBI lineage: Eukaryota > Metazoa > Arthropoda > Insecta > Diptera > Tachinidae > Germaria > Germaria angustata. The sequence continues at coordinate 55,561,853 of OY812998.1, read as the reverse complement.
GTAAATGTAATTTCATCATAAAGGTAAAATTGAGTTTTTGAGAAAATAATTTATTTTTGTCCATATTTTTGCTCAAAAAGTACAACACATGATACAATTTTCTAAGCCATACAAATATCTCAAAATTATGTTTTAAAAAACATTAAGCTTTTTTACTAGAGGACTCATAGCATTTAAAAAGTTCAGTTCTATAAAGTAAACTTGGAAAGAGATTAGATTTGACAAGTAATTTTCTTATATGTGTATAGACTGATAATGAATGCAAAGTTTTCAAAGCAGTAGAAACGAAGTAGACCAAACTATGGATAAAATGCTACAGATTAGTTTGTTGACGTACCCATTGAACCAAAAATAGAGGACGATTATGGCAATTTCATCATTTACACGTGTTGTTGAGCGCCTTATCCGTCCACAGTGATTTAGTAAAAGAGACTGAATAATTAACAGAAAATTCGACAGGTATAGCATAATGTTCAAAAGTCCGTTTTGGAAGATCCCATATAAGCGTTTGGAGTAAATAGAATGCATCAAACACACATTTGTAATCGACATTTAATTTTTTAATCTTTTGTGCAATCACAACAACTGGGCTACCAGTGGCGTTCTTTGGTTTCTGTAAAAGCAACAGTTCCAATTATAAAATAAAGAAGAACAAAGTCTTCATGTTAATTTAAGAAACTAAGCAGTTTTTTCACTAAAGGAAAGTATATCCAAGAACTGGAAGAGAATTGCTCCGGTTCGTATAGACATTGTAAAATTTTTATATGCATTGCAAACTTAACTTCTTAAGAAGTCGAAAAAATGTAGTCAGTGACACTTCGGAAGCAATGAAAATGTGATTCCACAAAAATCACCTTCAATTTTTTTATATAATTGAATGAATTACTTTAGTAGTTATGTTTAAGATCGTAATTTATCACTCTTTTGTTTTTTTTTCAAAGATATTGAGAAAAGTTGTAGGAATGCTATGTCCATCAACTTAAGCAGGTTTTGCTGATAAATATCATCTAAAGATTTAAATGAAAATATATACTAATGACCATAAAAACATACATACGAGAATATTTTTAATTATAATTAGCTACATTCATTTAAATCACTCACTTTGACTAAAAAATCGTATACATATACATATATACTTTCAAATATGTAAATAAAATATTCACAGAGAGGACGAGATTAGATTTTTCCAAATCAAATTGTTTGCTACTTACATATTTTCGATTTTGCAGAGTATAAAAATGTTTTTTTTTACAAATTTTTTCATAAATATTAATTTTTTTCTCAGTGTAGAAATAAACAACACTTGTTTATATGTATATATGAATTTCACTGTATCACTGTAAAATTGCCAATCTGTTTGACTAAAAACTATATTAAAATATATTTCCAATTCTTCATCTTTAGATGACACATTTTGTCCAATTATGGACAATTTCTAATAATAATTTCTTATAATTTATTATTCATGTGTTTGAGACTTCAACAAGTACCTTTATTCATTCATCCGCTAAATGAAGTTATTCTTTAAAAGACACATGCGTTAGTAAGCACACAACGTTCTAAACTGAACAACAACAATCCAGGCACTGAATTTTTCCTCAAAGAAGGATAAAAAACCAATACAACCACACACGCTCGCACAAAGTAATAAAACGTACAAACTTGGATTTCAAAAACAGTTCAGTTTTCAGTTTGCCTGGATGTTATACTTCTGTTGTTCCTGTTATTAAACTCCCAGGAGCTTAACGACTGTTAGTTTCGAATAACGCTAAAGTAACAATACATACACATCAACAACAAAAAGCTTAGCGTATGAATTTGTATTCGTGAGTTAGTGTGTTTCGTTTAAAGTACATATATGTACGTGTAAATAGCCCAATATTTACCCAAACCATTAGACAGTGCATCTGCAGACTGTTGCTTACTACGAGAGGTGTTTGATTATAAAATTTATTAAAGGACCTTTCAAAAATAACTGAATATGCAAGCAGCATGGAAAATAAACTAAAATTTTACGTTTTCTTAAACCCTTTGTATTGTTTATGCAAAAATTGTGTGTTCACAACCAGCCAAAGATTTGTTGTATATACATACAGGGTGGCGCAAAAGTAATCCTCCTATCAGAAAATGCTATAAATTTTGCGATTGGCCCCTAATGTCAGTTCTGTTTTGACATTTGTGTAGTAAACACATGCGAAATACATGTTAATAAACAACCAATGAAATGTCGGCATATGAAGAGCTAAAGCCACAACAAACTTTTGATTTTTCTATGCATTTTGCAAAAGCTCTAATTGTTTCTAACGATTAGTTGGGGAGAATATCCCAAAGAATGAACTTCCATATTAAGTTAATAAACAATGTTACGCTACACTGCTCCAGAACGCGGAATATTGGTGACTATTTATTTGACCAATAATCGGTGGGTGACTTTGGCACAACGTGAATTTCGTCGCAGATTTCCTGGCCGTCCAACGCCTACTGGTGAAACACTGCGACGTTTAGCCGCTCGCCTCGAAGAGACTGGCACAACACGAGATGCTGCCAGGCGTGGCAGACCCCGGAGTAGCCGTTCTTCAGAGAATATTGCTGCTGTAAACGAGGATGTCATGCCAAACGGTTACTGTGAATGGTGAGCGCTACAGAGCAATGATCAACGAGTTATTTTTGCGCAACTTGATGAATTGGGATTGGAAAACATGTGGTTCCAACAGGACGGTGCAACGGCACACACTGCACGTGCCACAACCGATATGCTGAAGGATGCATTTCCCGGGCGCCTAATCTCCCGTTTTGGCGATTTGCACTGGCCAGCAAGATCGCCTGATTTGACCGCTGCAGACTTTTTTTGTAGGGCTTTTTGAAGTCGCGGGTTTATGTCAACAAGCCTCAGACTCTTGCAGCTCTTAAAGACAATATCCGTCAAGAATGTGAGGAGCTATCGCTGGAAGTTTTGGCCAAAGTGATGGAAAATGCCATAAAAAGGGCTCAAATGACAATCAACTGTGGCGGCGGCTATTTACATGACATCATATTCTCGACTTGATGTAAAAAATCAAAAGATCAAATAAAAATAATCCATAAGAAGAATCAAAGTATTTCATTTTAATTTTTAAATTACAGCCAAAAAACATCGGAAGGTTATTTTTGCGCCACCTTGTATGTAGTATATTGTTACATTCTTGCATTAATGCGGTCAAACTTGTAGGGCCACTTTCTATTTTCTTTCTATACAAAATTTTAGCGCGACCATTATGGCTGTGATGCTCAAAACTTTATTATGCTTCTTATTGCAGGTCAGCGATTTATATCTATCCAAAAGAGTAAATTTTGTACATTCGTTGAATATGTAATTTTTTATTTTTAACTACGTGCGCTATTTGTTCACTGTCACTCGACACGCTTGTCAAAGTTACGAGTGCTTCCACAATAACAAAATTATTTTTCGGCCTTTAGTTATTCAAGCATTTAGTTTCATTTGCTTGGCTGTGCACATATTTGATTTTAAGTCTGTGCTAGCTTCGGGAGTAATGGGAGTACAAGCCTCCCCACTGCTATATTTCGAGGTTTTTATTCGAAAACGCATTTTATTCCTATAGTAAAGCGCATACAATTTAGAAAGCCTCAATATTGTAGTTCTCTATACAACGTATTGATTACTAATCACTTTGTATAAAAAATAAATTAGCCTGTTATAATTTCTTGCGGCCCTATGCAGCCCAGAGGAGTAAGAGGAGCATATATATATATATATATATATATATATATATATATATATATATATATATATATATATATATATATATATATATATATATTACAATTTCTTGACCGCAAACTTTAAATGAAAATTTATATTGAGTCCTAACAAGTACATCCCGTATTGTTGAAATTACAATTCTATTTCATAAAACAGAAACTTTAAATCTGTAGTACTGTCAACTAGTTGATTACCAGACTTTGTAGCACTATCCTCGTACATCGACAATCAACAAACAAGTTATTTGAAATATTTATACCTTCCTTCCATTCCCCAAGATGCTCGCACAGGTTTCGAGCTCTCACTCTTTTTCCCAAGTTTACTCTTCTACTATTCTCTCCAATTTCAAAAGCAAAGAGTATTTTAATGGTATTGGGTATAGGGTAGAGGACATGTTTTTTTCAAATAACTGTTGCTCCACACTGTTGCTTCAATAGACGTAAAAAATTTTCTGTATTCTCTCCATTACTGTTAATATTCTGAAGCCAATGATGCCAGTTGTTCTGCTCTGGAAATGTTATACGTGTACACATATTTAATAATATGAGCAACAAAAATACCACTATAAATACATTTTTGTGAAAACATCAGCTTATTGGCAAATTTTGCTTTAATTTTCTAATTTGTCACCTTGTTTAGCTCAAGAAATCAAAAAATTTTCACAGATAATTTCAAAAGTGTTAGAAGAAGTGTTTAACCTTTTTGAAGGTTTGCGAAGTGGTAATCAAACTAAACACAAGTTGGAAGCAGACTTAGGAAATTTTCGACCAAAAATTAAGGGGATTTTAACAACAAATCATTGTAATTTATTATTCACATTTATTAGGGAAATAGGCCGACGTCGATAGCTACGCATATTTCTATTTATAAACAGTTCGATCTTATAAAATTTAGTAAGAAGCATTTGAGGCATTAACCAAAATTTTATAAATTTTATTTTCTTTTGCATTTCTTTTCTAGGAGAGGGTATGATGACAATATCTTCTATTATCTGATTTATTTAAATGTGAAGAATGAAGTAACTTTTTAAGATCGAGTAAGATATAACAATTTTCGTTAAGTTCCACCACTTGTACTATTTGTACAAGTTGCAATTATTACACACAAAAATTGTCTAAAAGTTAAATTGTGTTTCAAGCTTATATAAAAAATGTCCACTATATAATTAGTCTAACATCCCAGGAGTAGATAATGAGCGTTAAGAATTCTTAATGTTCCTATGACTTCACTCTATTAAACTGATTGTGCCGTTAAGCGAAAATTGCACGAACTTTTTTTAAACTTAAATTGATTGTATGTGTTTCTTAAAAGAAAAAAAATTTTTAAACAACTGTAAAAATAACAATATAACGTTCTACGCCGTTACTTTGGCACAATAGTATGAAAAGCGTTAGTTAGACATCACTGGCTGGGGTATAAAACAACTTCTCTGCAACACCTGCTGAATTTTTTGTAATTTAGTTAAAATGAGTTAAAGAAAACAGAAATCAGAATGAAAGCTCGTCGCGTAAAGCTTTTACTATGTTTTGATTTCCAAAGTAGTGAAAACTTTTTTATTTACTCTTCTACTCAAACATACAAGTTTATTCCCGGTATGTTGCTTTTTGCTTTTCCAATAAATATTTGTTCATAATATTATTATTTTTTTTATTAGCTTCACCCGTATATATACAAATGTATGTGTGTGTGTATATGTAAAGGTGCAAGAATGTATTGCAATATTTCAAAGAAATGTTTACCCATTTCAGACAATTTTTTTTACATTTTCACGTAATAGATGTCAATTCTGAACTATGAGGAAAACTCGGAATAGCACTTTGACTATTCACGCTATTAAATTTATTTGAATTCTTAGTAACGTCTTTGCATTTTTATTGACAATAAAATAACGTAATTAGTTTTTGGTATTCTTTAGGCCCTATGGGGGTTCGGAACGTTTATTTATTGTAATCGTACTGATATTTCTATAAACAATTCTTTCAAACTAGGCGATTCGAATAAAAGTAATAATAATAACAACAACAATAATAATGAAAATAATAATAATAATATTGTAGCCATACAGACAGATATTAAATACAAAACGAAATAACTACACATATATTTCAAATAAAAAATAAATTCTTTCGTACAAAAAACTGTCAGGCGGACAGAAGAGCAGACTTACAAAAAAATTATCAGATATAAAATGGGGCAAAAAAAATTACTAGATCACAGTCGTGCGATCTGAAAACAAAATATGACAGTGGGGATCAGATGTGATTGTGTACTCGTATGACAGATTTATTGACAGGTCTGTCCGATTTACTAAATTATATGAAAAATTTTCATAAAATGGTAGTTTCTATGCATTTTGTAAAACAACTAACCAGAAATAAATTTTTGGCTTCATTTATTTAAATGACAGACGGTCATAATTTTTTATTGCTCGCAAGTTTATAGAAGCAAATAAGAAGCATGAATATTAATATAAATACAATGTAAAATAAAATTTTTATGTGCTAGTGTAGCATCGACAGCAGATTGTTAAACACACTTTTTAAATAGGACAGAATTCCATCAGATTTTCTTGTGAATGTATCGTGTAGGACATTAAACCCGATCGTGAGTTACATACTGTGAGCGTCAAAAGAAATTGTACACTATGCTTTCTTAAATAAATGTGATTATTTTTGCATTAAAAAAATTAAATTTTTCTAACTTTACTGTTATTTACAAAACATTGTAAAATGCTCCTACAATATTTAAATAAATAATCAAAATATTTCTACAACAACAAAAACAGTACAAACAAAAGTAAAAATACTCCATATTTCACGCGTCAAAAGAAACTGTACAGTTTCAGAATAATTAGAAAAATTTAATGACTAATACTTTGTTTGACTACCGTTTGCTTTTAAAACTACTTCTGGCCTCTTGGGGATAGATTCCAAGAATTTTGATGTTACTTCCGTTGGAATTTTGTACCACTCCTCCTATAAAATCGGTTTCAGAGAGTCTTTGATGGTTATGGTTCTTTTTCTTATTTGTCTGTAAAAAATTTCCCGCCAATGTTCAATTGCGTTGAGGTCCGGTGCCTGTGGGGGATGATCCAACTGTTTTGGAGTATAGTACAACAACCATTCTTTAACAATTTTGGCGGTGTGCTTATCATCGTGGTCCTGTTGGAAGATCCATGCGCGGTTAATTTTAATTTTTCTACGCTAGGCACCAAATTCTCTTTTAAAATATTTAAATAGTTGGTTTTGTTCATTAAACTGTCAATAAATACTAAATTTCCCACATCGCTTCACGCCATACAGCCCCACACCATCACTGAACCACCGCCATTCTTCATGGTAGATATTCCCTCTTATCGTGTTTGGCGATTTTCGACTGCAAATTCGACAGTTTGTACTAGATTAAAGAAAAATGTTGCTC